>OY365781.1:17112500-19612500 GCA_959347405.1 Napeogenes sylphis
GAATGATAATCTAATCTATTTTATTATTACATCCATAAATAAATAAATAAATAAATTTACTGTTACAGGGATAAATTGCAAAATGCAAAATTTCCTTAAAATGCAAAATTTCAAATTTTAACACTGATGTTAGTGTGTGTGATAATCAAAATGTGCTTCATTTAAATAAGACCATTATGGTTTGAAATAAAAAAAATATGATAACTGTAGTATATTGAACATAGTGGGTAGTTAAATATAATGTTGATGTGAATGTTGTTGTTCATAATGGTGATGTGAGGGTAAAAAGAATATCTTCGGTCTGGACTGTCATGCACTAAAAAGTGTGCTCCTGATTTATATATTTAGATTATAGTGAGTATATAATAGTGGCGACGAATAAAATACAGAAAAAACGTAAAAAAAAAAAACAATATAATTAAGTGAAGTGTAATTTTATAGAAAAATGAGTGCTATAAAATTTAGTGAATTTGATGTAGCACATGGCTGCTGGAAAAATTATAGTGAGAGGTTCTCTTATGCATTATTAGCAAGTGGAATAGTGGATGATTCTATAAAAAAAGCTAATTTATTAGCGGTTGGTGGCTCAGAATTATATGATTTAATATTGTCACTTGTTGCCCCATCTCAAGTTAGTGAGGTTACTTTTTCTACAATCAAAATACAATTGGACAGACATTTTCATCCAACACCAAATGAAATAATCCAATCTTATAAATTTCATACTAGGAATCAGGAAGAGGGTGAGAAGATGCGTGATTATATTGCACAATTGAGGAAATTAAGCATTTATTGTAACTTCACTGACCTTAATCGTACTTTGCGAGATAGATTGGTTTGTGGTATTTTAGATAAGGATGTTCAAAGGAAACTATTGCAACAAAGTAAATTAACATATGAACAAGCTTGTGAAATGGCAATGTCACATGAAACAGCCAAATTAGATTCAAATGTAATTATATCACCACAATCCTTTCCATCAAATGTAGATAGAGAAGAACCAATGGATGTTAATAAGATAACAAATAATAATATTAATCAAAAACTTAAGAAACTTTGTTACCGATGTGGAAAAGGTCACTCAGGAATGTGTAGATTTCGTTGGAGTAAATGTAACAAATGTGGAAGGATAGGACACATTGCAGCAGCCTGTATGAGTAAATGTAATAACGCTGAGGATAGCAAATGTAATGGACTCTATGAAGAAAGTATTAATAATTTGAGGCAGGATAAAGTAAATGCATATGTTGTAAAAGTTTTGTTAAACAATACTGAGGTTGATATGGAAATTGACTCGGGTTGTGCATTTACATTGATAAGTGAAAAGACGGCCAGACTCATATATAATAATGTGTTACCAAAACTAGAGATGGTAGATATAGCATTAAAAACATGGACAGATAATAGATTGAAATTGCTCGGTAAAAGTATGGTACCCGTTCAATATAAAAGTATAAATAAAAAAATGATGATGTACATAGCTGAAGGAAATGGTCCTAATTTAATTGGTCGAAATTGGTTTGCTACAATGAATATATCGATTAATGGAATTAACAGTGTTAGGATAGACATGGATTATATGACAAATTTATTTAAAAAATATAAAGATGTGTTTCAGCAGGGTCTAGGTAAATATGCGGGACCTCTTGTGAGTATTGTACCTAGAGAAGGATCTATTCCAAAATTTTTTAAGAGTAGACCTATTCCGTTTGCCATTAAGGAGAGAGTTTATAAGGAGATAGATCGACTAGTAGCTGATGATGTCTTAGAGCCAACACCACACTCGGAGTGGGCCACGCCTTTAGTTCCAGTGATTAAGCAAAATGGTGGTATTAGACTGTGCGGAGATTACAGATCTACAGTCAATTCAGCTATTGATACAGATACTTATCCTTTACCTACAATTAATGAAGCATTTGCAGAGTTACAAGGCGGGATATTATTTTCGAAAATTGATTTGGAGAGAGCTTATACACAAGTGTTAGTCGATGAACCTACATCTAGACTTTTAACATTGAATACTCCGAAAGGTCTTTACAAAGTGAAGAGGTTAAGCCAGGGTATTAAAGCATGTCCCGGAATTTTTCAAAGACTAATGTCAACACTATTAGCAGGTATACCTGGTGTGGCAATGCTACTTGATGATATAGTATTGAGTGGGAATACTGTCGAACAACATAATGAGAGATTGGAGATAGTCTTAAAAAAAATACAAAATGCTGGACTCCGTGTTAACAAAGATAAGTGTAACTTTGCAGCTAAAAGTGTACAGTTTTTAGGTTTTGTCATCGATGAATTTGGTATTCATCCATGTGAAGAGAAAATTCATATGATTGAAAAAACACACGCTCCAAAAAATGTTAAGGAGTTACAAGCATTCTTAGGATTACTGAACTTTTATGACAGATTTATGCCCCACAAAGCTACAATAGCAGAGCCGTTATACAGATTATTAGACAAAGATACTCATTGGCAGTGGAAAAAGGACCAACAGAAAGCATTTGAGTTATTAAAGAAAATGCTTACCAGTAAAGACACTTTAGTTCATTACGATCTAAAAAAGAAACTGATTATGTCTTGTGATGCTTCAGATTATGGATTAGGTGCAGTTCTTGAACATGAGATGGAAAATGGCAATGTGAAGCCTATTATGTTTGCATCTAGAACAATGAATACACATGAACGTAATTATGCTCAGATAGACAAGGAAGCAGCAGCTATTATATTTGGATTAAAGAAGTTTCATCAATTTATTAGTGGCAGGAAAGTGATTATAAAAACCGACCATAAACCTTTGTTGGGACTATTGAACCCAAGGAAACCTATACCGAATATAATATCTCCTAGAATGTTACGATGGGCATTGCTGATGAATTCATATGATTATAACATAGAATATGTAGAAGGAAAGAAACTTGGAAATGCAGATGCATTAAGTCGTTGGCCATCTAGTGAACAGAGTACAGAAGAGGAATTTTCAGGTGTATTATTACTAGAAGAAACACCGTTGGACTTAGAGTTTACTGACAAGGAAGTAGCTCAATTCACAAAGAAAGACAAGATACTTAGCAAAGTCTTATACTGGATTCGTCAGGGTTGGCCTGCAAAAGTAGAAAATGACTTCAAGTTATTTTGGCAAAAAAGAGAAGAATTATCAGTATTTAAAGATTGTATTTTATGGGGAAGTCGAGTAGTTTTACCAGAAAAAATAAGACCATTGGTTTTGGAGGAATTGCACACAAATCATGATGGAATAGTTATCACTAAAGCATTAGCTAGAAGTTACTTTTGGTGGCCAGCAATAGACAAGCAGATAGAGAGTTTAGTTAAAGACTGTGAAACTTGTGCGGTAAATAGAAATATGCCATCAAAAGTCACTCATCATTGGATAAGACCAGATAAACCTTGGTCCAGGTTACATATAGATTATGCTGGACCTTTTCAAGGAAAAATATTTTTGATATTAATTGACTCCTATTCTAAATGGCCGGAAGTAAAAATTGTATCCGACATGAGCAGTATAACATTGATAAAAATATTAAGGGAAATATTTTCTGAGCAAGGTTTACCAGATACTGTTGTTAGTGACAATGGTCGAAGTTTTGCTTCAGAAGAGTTTCGTAAATTTCTTTCCTCTAATGGAATCAAGCAGAAATTAGTTGCTCCGTATCACCCTGCTTCTAATGGACAAGCTGAAAGGACAGTGCAAACTATAAAAAATTGTAGTATATTGAACATAGTGGGTAGTTAAATATAATGTTGATGTGAATGTTGTTGTTCATAATGGTGATGTGAGGGTAAAAAGAATATCTTCAGTCTGGACTGTCATGCACTAAAAAGTGTGCTCCTGATTTATATATTTAGATTATAGTGAGTATATAATAGTGGCGACGAGTAAAATACAGAAAAAACGTAAAAAAAAAAAAAAAAAAAACAATATAATTAAGTGAAGTGTAATTTTATAGAAAAATGAGTGCTATAAAATTTAGTGAATTTGATGTAGCACATGGCTGCTGGAAAAATTATAGTGAGAGGTTCTCTTATGCATTATTAGCAAGTGGAATAGTGGATGATTCTATAAAAAAAGCTAATTTATTAGCGGTTGGTGGCTCAGAATTATATGATTTAATATTGTCACTTGTTGCCCCATCTCAAGTTAGTGAGGTTACTTTTTCTACAATCAAAATACAATTGGACAGACATTTTCATCCAACACCAAATGAAATAATCCAATCTTATAAATTTCATACTAGGAATCAGGAAGAGGGTGAGAAGATGCGTGATTATATTGCACAATTGAGGAAATTAAGCATTTATTGTAACTTCACTGACCTTAATCGTACTTTGCGAGATAGATTGGTTTGTGGTATTTTAGATAAGGATGTTCAAAGGAAACTATTGCAACAAAGTAAATTAACATATGAACAAGCTTGTGAAATGGCAATGTCACATGAAACAGCCAAATTAGATTCAAATGTAATTATATCACCACAATCCTTTCCATCAAATGTAGATAGAGAAGAACCAATGGATGTTAATAAGATAACAAATAATAATATTAATCAAAAACTTAAGAAACTTTGTTACCGATGTGGAAAAGGTCACTCAGGAATGTGTAGATTTCGTTGGAGTAAATGTAACAAATGTGGAAGGATAGGACACATTGCAGCAGCCTGTATGAGTAAATGTAATAACGCTGAGGATAGCAAATGTAATGGACTCTATGAAGAAAGTATTAATAATTTGAGGCAGGATAAAGTAAATGCATATGTTGTAAAAGTTTTGTTAAACAATACTGAGGTTGATATGGAAATTGACTCGGGTTGTGCATTTACATTGATAAGTGAAAAGACGGCCAGACTCATATATAATAA
Organism: Napeogenes sylphis; assembly: GCA_959347405.1. Classification (NCBI taxonomy): domain Eukaryota; kingdom Metazoa; phylum Arthropoda; class Insecta; order Lepidoptera; family Nymphalidae; genus Napeogenes; species Napeogenes sylphis. The sequence goes on from OY365781.1 coordinate 17,117,375, forward strand.
TGTGTTACCAAAACTAGAGATGGTAGATATAGCTGAAACATGGCTAAATGAACAGGCACAAGCAATGGGTTGGGCAAAAGCAACAAGGCTAGCTGGTCGCAAAGCCTTACAAGGCTTAGTGGCTGTGAAGTTTGACAAAAACTATGGGGCCTTGGTCGAACTCAACTGTGAAACTGATTTTGTAGCTAAAAAAGACAAATGGTGACTATGAATAGTGATGATGATGATGATGATGGGAAACAGATAATATCATTACCACCCCCTGAGCAATGGGCTGAAATCATTGGAGTGTCAGGCCCAAAAGACATCACAATTCAACAAAGCTTAGAAGAACCATTTGCTGATGTTAGGAATAAAAGAGCAAGATCGTGGTCTCCAACCACAACTTCCCAACAACAAAAGAGATTTGCTTTAGACAACCAAGTTGGAATGGAGTCTGACGACAATGAATCTCTAGATATAGAGGTTGAAAGTGATTGATAACGCAGGAAGATTAAATAAGCATGTTAGTAATAGTTAAATAGTGTGTATAATCAAAATAGTGTGTTAATGAGTGAAAATAAGGGATATTAAATGAAAGTGATCAGACTGACTCGTTGGGAAGGCATGTAGTATATTGAACATAGTGGGTAGTTAAATATAATGTTGATGTGAATGTTGTTGTTCATAATGGTGATGTGAGGGTAAAAAGAATATCTTCAGTCTGGACTGTCATGCACTAAAAAGTGTGCTCCTGATTTATATATTTAGATTATAGTGAGTATATAATAAAAATAAAATAAAAAAAGTGACATCACAACCATGGCATGTAAGACTACCAAAGATATTATACGGTCTGCGTACTACACCCAGCACCGTCACGGGAACTTCACCTGCAGAACTATTAAATAATAGACGTTTCAGAACAAAATTAGATAATTTAAATCCTTTATCACATAAAGAAGATAAACAATTAGAGGAAATTGAAAACAATGAGAAAACTAGCGTTAGATCTTTTGAAGAGGGACAAAATGTGTATGTTAGAAATTATTGTGGAAGCCCACGTTGGCTTAAAGGGGTTATTGCAAAAAGAATTGGTATGTGTCGATATCAAGTAAAGTGGAATGGTAAAGTATTAATTAGACATATTAACCAGATGCAACCAGCTACTGGTTGGGAAAAAGTAAGTAACAAAAGACAAATGGTGACTATGAATAGTGATGATGATGATGATGATGGGAAACAGATAATATCATTACCACCCCCTGAGCAATGGGCTGAAATCATTGGAGTGTCAGGCCCAAAAGACATCACAATTCAACAAAGCTTAGAAGAACCATTTGTTGATGTTAGGAATAAAAGAGCAAGATCGTGGTCTCCAACCACAACTTCCCAACAACAAAAGAGATTTGCTTTAGACAACCAAGTTGGAATGGAGTCTGACGACAATGAATCTCTAGATATAGAGGTTGAAAGTGATTGATAATGCAGGAAGATTAAATAAGCATGTTAGTAATAGTTAAATAGTGTGTATAATCAAAATAATGTGTTAATGAGTGAAAATAAGGGATAATAAATGAAAGTGATCAGACTGACTCGTTGGGAAGGCATGTAGTATATTGAACATAGTGGGTAGTTAAATATAATGTTGATGTGAATGTTGTTGTTCATAATGGTGATGTGAGGGTAAAAAGAATATCTTCGGTCTGGACTGTCATGCACTAAAAAGTGTGCTCCTGATTTATATATTTAGATTATAGTGAGTATATAATAATAACACACTTACTTCTCTTTATACAAATGAAGCACACCCTTTGTAACCTCTACTAAAGGGTTTCCACAAAAGAAGCTAATGGTTTCTCTGTCATCGCTGCCCTCTGGGGGAGACCTGCGTGAGCTTGTGGGCAGTATACCAGTATCGGGTGTTCCACCGGATAAAACACTTGCATAAGTTTCAACTGTTATAATCTTAGATTCCCGAGCCCCACGATCTCTCTTCTTTTGTTCTTTAGCTGATTCTAAATACAAATTAATATGTTTACATGGACATGGTATTCATTTTATACAGATAGCAACAATATTAATTTAAAGAGAAAATGAAGAGTAGGTAGTTCTATTTTACAGTTAAAGAAAATAAGTATATATTTGTACTTTAATATAAAATTTATTTGATTGTTGTAACTTACCAACTTCAGCTGAATTATCATCCATCTCGGGCAAATCTTCGTCAATTTCAATCCGTAAAACACACAACGCCACAGACATTAATAACAGAACTATAAAACAAACTGCTTTTCACAACAAAGAACTTCAAAATTATAAAAAATACAACTTGCTCTTAAAGCATAATGTTTCCTCTTTGTTCTGAAATGTAATTACGATAAGGATTTTGTAGAACTAAATTGTATATAAAAAAATGTAGTAACACTATTCCTAAATTTGATGACGGAGAATAAGAATTAAGAATCAACAGACAACAACTAACAAGTAACAACTAATTGGAAATAGAAATCTAAAAGTTTTAAAATGTCATAATACTCCTAGTGGTTTTTTATAAAAATCCGTCATTTGAATTTGGTAGTGCAATACGTCAGGCCAAATGCCAATGCCAGATCTTTTGAATGATATATAAGACAAATTATTGCCATATTTTAAAAATTAAAAGAACAATTTAAGTGATAACCGAAACTTAACTAAAAAAGCAATGTTTGAAAATATCTATAAACATGTATAGCCATGTTAAGCTTATTTAAATATATATAAATATAGAATGAAAAATAAACTGATACGCCGATACGGGCAGGGATTCGAACACTCGACTACTGGGAAACCGTCCCATCACTCTACCAACTGAGCTACCTTACCGCTGTCCGCCTCGGTGTATTAAGCATTCTATATGTGATCGTCGGTTTCCCAGCTGATTAGCCGGTTAGTCGCGGCTTCGAATCCATGATGGTATCGGTTTATTTTTAATTCTATATCTATATAAGTTTAATATGGCTATACATGTTTATAGATAGTTTCAAACCTTAATTTCCGGTAGTGGCATCTTCTCATTGTTTATATATACTGCAAAGTTAGAAACATTGGTCAGGATTTTCGAAAGAAACCTAATAGATGTCACCACCGTCCCGATTAAGACGTGAATGTTCAGTATAGAGAATTTTGTTAATGCATATAGCTAACTGAATGCTTATCATTTAAAATAGATTTTTTGTTTAATAAAACTAAACCTGCAAGTTGATGGTGAAAATAACATCGATTGTGTAGCTCAGAATTCCTCAAGTTCAATGAAATCCTGTAAGTGTGATAAATGGTTAGAATGGTTATTAAGTATTCTGTTTAAGAAGTATTTGTATGGACGTTTAAGTAAAAACAAGAGAAGTAAAAAAATAATTAAAGCACCTACTATTGTATCCTTATTAAAAACTTTAAATATTCTTTTGACAGTGAGCGATGTCTGCCGATGTCGTAATTTTGATTATATCATTTAAAATAAGTCATATATAAGCCAATACAAAAAAAGAAAAGTGGGAATTGTTTTACTACGAATTTAAGGCGTGCGAAGCTGCGGGCAAAAGCTAGTATAATATAAATTTAACCTTAAACGCGTTGTGCATGATTAGCACCGAAAGAGTTAATCAACTCAATATCAGCTTTTCATAGAAAAGAGATGAAGGGGAAAGGTGCCCAAGAGGGGGCACAAGCCTAATGCTGGCACCCTCTGAAAACTCAAGCTAAACAAACTCTACGCAGCCTCACAGATCTCATAGCCCTTATCCCCCACCCGCGCCTATATGCTATAAGCATATAGGGTCCGAATTGTTAGAACGGGACGGCTACAAGTCGTTCCTAACAATTCGGAGGAACTTTAAGGCTCTTAGAAAAAAAAGATTTTATACAAAAAAAAGGAAAGAGTGTAGATGTGTGTGATGTATGTGATATGTTACGTCTATTTTTGAGTAACCTTCGTTATTATAAAAAATATATCTTGGGTACTGGATATATCTTACTTTTATTTAGTCATACTTGCATTTAAATATGAAAGCCAATTTTAAGGTAGGTCTGATGAAAACGTGGCCACGACGTAAAGGCCCAAAGCGGGCAGGGCAAAGCAATCATGCTCACTTTGGCCTCGGTGTCATGTTTGCTATGCCTCCTGTTGATTGTTTTGAAAGGATGCTAATTAATTATTTTCTCTAAATAAGAGGATTGGATCCAATGCATAAAAATAAAAAATGTGGGCCCATGATAAATGCACATCATACTCCCGAATTGGGGCACTTTTGTGATTTTTCAAAACGATTTTACTCTTGTTTTTTGTGTCAAAAGAGGAAAATCTATTTATGTGGTGCTTGCTAATTATGACTGATTAAATCAAATAAAAATTTGAAGGGTGATAAGAATTCAATTTCCATTGTTTAATTTTAAGTCTTATAATTTTTAATTTAAATAAAAAAAAATATTAATTTACAAGTTTGTTTCAAAATCGAGATTTTATAGTTTAATTTAATTTTCTTTAATTGCTACGTTTATGAAAATAGAACTGCAATATTAGTTAAGACTACTGAGGATTTATAAAAATGTTGATTTTACATAAAGTTTACGTAGCTATCTATAATAGTTATAATATTCCTATTAGGTAATACTAAAATGATATTCCTGATTATGTTATTGTGCAATAAGGATTTATTATTATTTATTACTAACTTTCTGATGTTTTTTTTTATAAATATAGGTATATATATCTTTTTTATAAATATAGGTATATCTTCTTATCTGTAAATTAGATAATAAGATAGAAGTATGCTCGCTTTGGCCTTATATTCATGCCTATGCTTTAGGGCAGCCTCCGGGTAAAGATAGCATTCGATAGGGTTCCATATTTTGGATCGTAGTTTAATTAATATTCTTGACACATACAAAAAAAAATATATTGGGTATGGAATTAGAATAAATTTAGCATCTAATAATAGCTTCACTATTTTTCAGTTATGTAGATATATGTTTTCCCTTCACTGAAAGTTATGGTGCCCGTTTTGGGATCTCTTCCCCTAGATGTTTTTTTTGGCAGAAGAAATGTCGAATGGATTTTATTTGCAAAAAAAAAAAACAAAGATCATTTTCTCATCTTATTTTTATGAACTCCCAATAAAAGCTGTCACGAGCCCCCTGTTTTCTAATCCAGTATCTAGTTTGTGCTATATATACACATGTATGTGATTCGCTGGTTATGTTGAATATCTTTTATCACTGGTACCACGTTTTCTTCGTAAATTCCTTCTTTGTTTTTCAAATATAAGAGATTACACCTAAACTTATTATGCCGCGATATAGGTACAATAGCTTCCAAAGGCGCCTTGTCAATAAAAACTAGTTTAAGATGATTAAACAATTCATTAAGTTTCAAGTTAAGACTTAAAATCGAAAAAATCAATGCACGAAAATGTTTCCAACTAAAATCCGTTTTTTCATTTTTGAGGTAGTCATGTATAGTAACCAAGAGAAAGTGTCTTAGTTTTGACAGCTTCAACGGCTTTTTCCAAAACTTAAATTTTGTCTCAGTATTTCTTTGATGATTTCTTGGCATATGAAATTATTGTTTATTCATAATTAACAACGAAAATCATAAAAAAATAACGTTTAGGGGTAACTACGGACGTTCGTAATTACCCGACTTAAGTCGTCCGCCATTAGCCGACTTGCCCAGAAATGGATATTGCATTATTTTTTTTAGGTTAGAACTATGTGGTGTACGATACAAGTGCCTTAAATCGTTGTTCAAATATAAGTTTTATCAGAAAAAAAACAGCATCCTGCTATGTTTTTCGTACAGTAATATACACACATTATATTTTTGAACAAAAATAAGATCAAATAATAGAAAAATGTTTAAGTTTACTTACTTTAAATTGAGAGCGCCCTCTCATCTTAGCAGTTACTGTTTAGCACTAAGTTCAGAGTCGACTTACAAATGCGTCATTCAAAATATCTCCTATTATGCTCTAACATAGTTAAACCTATGCGTCCGCCATTACCCACCATCCGTGATTACCCCACACTCCCCTAAACATTAATAAAACACACGATATATAAAGATGTTTAATAATGTTACGTTGACTTTGAGGTTTCTTATGTATAGGTACTTAAAGGTTTTCAATATTTTTTATAGCTATTACATTTACAATTTTGTTATTTAAATATTTTTTTGTACTCAGAAAAAAACATACATTTGAGTGTTATAACAGTAATTCAGGGTTCTACATTTCTTTACTTACACTAAGGACAATACATTACAAAAACATTATATATAAAAATAAAGAAATGAAGGTAAATTACCAACAAAAGCTTTATTAGTATTTATATAACGTAGTGATTACTCCCTCTGACGTATTTGTGTGATAAACCTGAATAATACATGTCAGTATAATGAAATGCAGGTCGCTGACCTCTGAATTCACTACGACGCGACGCGACGCGACGGTGTAGGTATTTCATGGAAATATTTTATTTATATCAGAGGTTTTAATATTTCATTCGTTTGATAAAGTGGATATGCCTTTATACGTTGTGTGTTTAAATATACTTTGAAGTTAGTATTCTTTTACCTTATGAGTATATCTATCTTTCTTATATATCTAATATATCTTTCCACTCTTGCAACCGAGTAATATACTTCTTTAGCAAATTTTGCCCGCTATCAATAAAGTTTTTGAGTTAAGAGCATTATTATAATATAAAACCCTTTCAGTAAATATGTAAAATACATACGAAATGACTTATTTATTTAGAAAAACAAATTATCGAATGAGAGTGTATGAATATCTTTAATGAATGCCATCTGACAATTTGGTGTGCATTATGTATCGTCTAAATACACGAGGAAGTTGGGCGTTAGCTTAAATTGTGTAAGCAAGGCTGTTTAAAAGTCAGTTTGATAAGGTATGTAGTGTTTTGTGTGAGTGTAATTGGAAAACACACACACCACTAAAACACGGCAATATATCTAGCTTTAGTTTATATTATTCACAGTTTTTTATATTTATTTCCTGAAAAGCTTTAGGGTAAAATAACTTAAAGTCCTTTTAATTTGTTAATAAACAACAAAACAACAAGAGTTTGGCCAACACCCATATACTCACCCATATACATATACTTAATCAAAAAACCAACATCTTACTAAAACGATTTAAAAAAACAAAAGTAGTAGGGCATGTATTTTACTAAAAGAATAAGTCATATAAAAAACTGTTCATTTTAAATTATGTTTTCAAAGTGAACTGTTTATCAGATTGTCTAGACTTAGTTTGACAAAGTAGTACTTTGAGTAGTAGTACACCTGGAATTCTTATTTAATATACGTCCGGATTCTGAGATAATGAGAGAAGAGATTCTGAGAGAAGAAGGTCCTGGCATTTTAAGGTAACCACTGTATGATGTATGAGACCACTGTCTTAGTAGGAGCTACGGAAGCGCTCGCGCAATTAACCGCACTATTCCACCGGTTCTATGGACCTAAATCTACAAATACAACAATAGTTTATCTTTATCGTAATAAAGGTATCCTCATAGATCTGTGGTTAAAAAAAGGCCCTACTTTTTAATGCTGTTTCATAATTGCTCTACGAAATGACTTAATTTATTGTGAAGCATTTAATAAAAAAAAAACAAAACTGCTAAACTATAATGCTAGAAATCTTAATGCGATTCTTTAATACTTAATTCACCCGCTTTTTTATTATATTTATCTTTCAATATAGCTTGATAACCCTGTTTAATGGATGCTTTTAGTGTTAAGAATATTAACAGAAGGTGAGGAAATGTAATATATAATTTTTATAAATATATTTTTTATTTTATTCAAAAGCTTGTAGCGCCAATTATATAATAGATAGAAAAATAATGATGTACTAACAATTTTAACACCGAATTCTGTAGTTTGAGGGATCTGAAAGTTTCCTTTTTGAAACGTGTAGTAAGGAATAATGGAAATAACTGTTATGAAAAGACACAATCTAGTGTTTATAATATGTATGTACAATGACAATGAATATATTTATCAGCTACAATCAACATAATTGAAACAGGAACACAGCCATACGTCGCTATAAATCCATTTGTGTCAGCGATACTATTGTTACAACTCATCCAATTACACTCACTACCACAATATATATTAATACACATACACACAATAGTATCACTACCTTTATTATATAAACACCTGCTAATTAGCAGGAGGTCTAAACGAACCCTACAGCAGATTGACCGATTCCATCACATATTTCTTAAATCCAGTCATAAATGATGCCTGATTGTAATGAAATTATCTTACTTTTATTAAACCAATCTCGTTTAATGTCTGTAATATACCGAACGATGCAAGTTCTGAAATACAGTTCCATTATCCTTATGATAAACTATAGAATTTTTTTCATCTAACTTGATTCATACTAGGACCTATAAGAATTATCACATATACTAAAGTAGTTAAATAATTCCTAGCATTACATAAGTAAGTTTGTGAACCAAGCGACGTTATAATTTCCAAATACTTTCACAGAAAATAACTTGATTTATTTTTCTTCCACAGTTAAGCGGGCGAATTACAAACGTAAAATATCTCACCTTAACTACTGGTTTCCGAGAAACTTCTTCTGAAATAAGTTATAAAAAATAAGGTATTATTTTTCCGATTTTTTTTATACCTACATGTGTTCTTAAAATGACTATGGCCATATCTTACATGCATATATTAACGTTATATACATATATTTACCATTCTTTGTTTATTTTTTTATCGTTGGAAAAATGGGTTTCCGCATCGTTATACCGGCCAGGAAGTCGATGGTCGGGTGGTATGTGCGGCACCCGGCAGCATAGAAAACGCTGCGATTTTTAAGGCATCCCACTAAAAAACCAACGGCTGCACTCATCGCCAAAATGGGGCACCAAGGATTCGCTTTCGCACTCACCGTGATGCCCCGGCTGAACCCCCCCCGATAAGGGTACCCCGGGCAACCAGTGTTCCCCTACGTCATAGACCCGTGCAATGGCGAGAGAGGTCGCCTCCCCCTCTCACCTAGGCCTAGATATATTTACCATCCTGTACCAGCTTAAATTGTTAGAATTTGTCTAATTAGATAGTTCCGAAACCATTCATACACGAGCTTAGAGAATGGCAGATGTGCATCAGTTCTCTGGGCACTTTACGAGGTTAACGTTGTTACTTGTAGGTTTGTATGTTGTTGTTGTTAACGATTGTGTACATACTAATTAAGTACGGTGGCAGCCGAGGATCCAAAGAAAACCTAAATTATAAAAATACTTTATTTAAAATTACAAACTACATTATAACTAAAATGACGACTGCTTGCCCGATATTAGAAAACAAGAGTGACAATTATATTTAAAATTAATTATAATGAAATACATTTATGTGAAGTTCAGATTCAGCTAAAGGATTGTTATAAAATTATAATTAAATAATACATTTGTATGAAGTGCAGATTTAGCTTTTTGATTGTTATAATTCCTGGATTCTGATACAATGGAATGTACATATTGCACCATCGCTTGCTAAGCGGTTCCCGCGATGCATGGGAATATAACAAATGTCTATTTAGCGATCCCACGGTCTATGGGGATATAACATACTGAACTAACAGTAGCATATTTAAATGTATGTAATACGAATATCTCATTTAATAAAGAGTTTCTAGAAGGGATCTCTTTTTGAATCCTGTTATTTGTTATTAATATCCTAATAGTCATTTAAGGTTACCCATGGGAGTACCCAGATTCTGTGCTAGGGGGGGGCAAACCAGTTATCTTTTATATATTTTTGTAATTTTGGAGCTGTAACTTTAATTTTCTGAGCATGGTTTAACAATGAAAGAGCAAACGCTGGTGATTTGTCTATGCCGAATCTCGCTCGTTTGCTAAAAGGTTTACTAGAGAATTGTATTCGTTTGTAATATATAGATCTATAACAACGGAAAAGTAACTTTTCTCGTCCCCAAATAACCTTCCTGTGATAGCATTTCTATACCTTCTTCAATTTATAAAACTTAAATGGTTTTATTTTTTAATGTAAAATACCAATTTTAATTTACAATAGAAGGTAGTAGAGAGAAATACGATGTCCAGGGGGGAGGACAGCTGCTCCCCCCCTACCCTTTCCTCGGTACGCCCATGAGGTTACCGCTATCTGAAAACTAGAATACAAATCTAAGTAGCAATAGCACTTATCACAAACAACAATTTATCAAAATTGTATCTTAAAACATTATCTCAACTAAGCAGAACATGAAGCAAATAAATCAAGCGGATAGTGTCAGTGTACAGAGGAACTAACTATTCACCGGCAACTTCTCTTAGCGGGATATAAATAACATTTTCCTTTTAGGACAGCATAAAACGCGGTGCAGAGGAAGTTGTGTGACGTAGTATAATTAATGTTTTGTAACTTCTGTGGCGGCTTGGAGTCCTTTTTGAAATGTGAAAATTTTATGAAGTCATTATAATAAACTACCTATGCTTACCGTTACGCCGGTCCCGAAATTATATTGTTTTGGGAATTCATTTTGTCTAACATTTTTGCTAATTAGTCTATGGCCTACTTAGTAAAATTATTATAGAATTAGCCGATTAATAATCGTCATCAAAATCAGTATACCTTTATAGCTTTTTGTTAGTGTTTGCTGTATTTTATTACAATACATGACTCATAGCCTATAATCAATAGGTATATTATTACGCAAAGGTCTACTGAGCACTGCTAGTAGTAGAAGGTAGATAGTTACATGAATTATTATTGAAAATGTTAAAGATATATTGAAATTCAAAATAGATAATATTTTATTTTTGATGGACTTTGAATAATATTTATATAAACATCCAGCTACTTTCTATGAGATATTAAACATACATTCATTATGTGATAATACAATTTTGGGTCATTATTGATAATGATTCTATAAATAATAAATAAACTGTCAACCGTCAAGTTATAATAAAATATACTTTTATTTTAGATGTTGATTGTTATCTGAAATTGTGTTGGCAGAGTGGCTGCAACCGACATAGCAAATACATAAATGTCGATAAATCTCCTTTTTATTATGTTTATATGAATAACGTTATATTTATTGATGTTAATATCTACGATTCGCCTTTACAGACACCTTACTATGTCCTCATCCTTGGAGCCAATAACTATGTAAGCTCCTGGTAAATTGGAGATATTTTATGCTGTACTTTTATATCTACATATTATCAGTGAGAGTGATATTTTGAACAACTTTAAGCTAAAAGAAGATTTAAACTTAAGAAATATTACATTCAACCCTTAATAGTATAGTGCAAGTACCCATAGCTGCTTTTGTGATATTGAAGTTATGACACGATCAGACTAATGTATATTTTGTCAAAAAAGACACCTGAAACAACAATTTCATAATATTATCCTACTCTTTATGTAAGTAGCACATTAATCAGTGCTGTAACAAATTACATCACTAAAGGAATATTTTTTTGCTGTAGCTATTAAACATTTCCTCCCCTATCTATATGGTACTAGATTTATCATTATTACAGATGACAAACCCTTAGCGTGGTTAAACTCATTCAAAGACACCAAGAGTAATTTAACACGTTGGCGTTTGAAACTGAGAGATGATGAGAGAAAGAGTGAGTATGATTTTGAAATAATACATGAAAGTAGTAAAAGCTCAATAGCAATTAAAGCTGACGGATTATTACGAATCCGCATAAAAGTTTATCCGCATAAAAGTATATCTAGATAAAAAAGTAAGTCTATTAAATAGATAGGAATCCTCTGAATCCTGATCATCTAATTTTTTTGATCTGAAACTGAGGAATCCATTAATACTCGTCATACTGATTGAGAAACAAGCCTTTTAGTTAATAAATTGTTCACCTTATTCTATATCATGTCCGTCTTGTTCTAATTTAACAGCCAGTATGATACAGAATCCTAATACAAGGATCAATAGACACAATCAATCTTAGTATTTACATGGCTTATTGGTAGACTAACAGCTAAGGATTTATCCAGACCTAAACAGAGTACCTATCTTAAAAGTTCATTTACCTACAAATAGACCCGATTTAGTTAAGAATTTTTTAATGTACATATGTTAAGAATAAAAGTAAATATTTTGTTTACTTTGAAAATAATAAACACCGCAAGCAATTTACAGAAACCGTTATATTTCTATTTAAGAATGTGTTAAATTTAGAGATTGTGCAAAAAACATAAGTTTTATAAAAATAGATTAGAATAGATTAGAATTTATAGAAATAGATTAACAAGAAATAGTTCAAAAATATCATGATGGAAAAACTGGCCATATAGGCATTCGAGAAACTTAAGGAAGTCCTTAAGTTTCTCGAAATAAAATTAAAAAGTTTCCTTAAGTTTCTTAAAATCTCGTATTTTAGTAAGTACTAAAATACACTATTTTGTGGCATAATATGAAAGAAACTATACCAAGTGTTATTAATTCAAACTAGAATACAAATCTAAGTAGCAATAGTACTTATCACAAACAACAATTTATCAAAATTGTATCTTAAAAACATAATCTCAACTGAGCAGAACATGGAAGCAAATAAATCAAGCGGATAGTGTCAGTGTACAGAGGAACTAACTATTCACCGGCAACTTCTCTTAGCGGGATATAAACAACATTTTCCTTTTAGGAAAGCATAAAGCGCGGTGCGGAAGAAGTTTAGTGACATAGTATAATTAATGTTTTGTAACTTCTGTGCCGGCTTGGAGTCCTTTTTGAAATGTGAAAATTTTATGAAGTCATTATAATAAACTACCTATGCTTACCGTTGCGCCGGTCCCGAAATTATTTTGTTTTGGGAATTCATTTTGTCTAACATTTTTGCTGATTAGTCTATGACCTATTTAGTAAAATTATTATAAAATTAGCCGATTAGAATAAAATGTTATATTAACTTTAATATAACATTTTATTCTAATCGTCATCAAAATCAGTATACCTTTATAGCTTTTTGTTAGTGTTTGCTGTATTTTATTACAATACATGACTCTTAGCCTATAATCAATAGGTGTATTATTACGCAAAGGTCTACTGAGCACTGCTAATAGTAGAAGGTAGATAGTTACATGAATTATAATTGAAAATGTTAAAGATATATGGAAGTACAAAATAGATAATATTTTATTTTTGATGGACTTTGAATAATATTTTTATAAACATCCAGCTGCTTTCTATGAGATATTAAACATACATTCATTATGTGATAATGCAATTTTGGGTCATTATTGATAATGATTTTATAAATAATAAATAAACTGTCAACCGTCAAGTTATAGTAATAGTATATTTTAGATGTTGATTGTTATCTGAAATTGTGTTGGCAGATTGGCTGCAACCGACATAGCAAATACATAAATGTCGATAAATCTCCTTTTTATTATGTTTATATGAATAACGTTATATTTATTGATGTTAATAACTGTCTACGAATCGCCTTTACAGACCTTACTGTGTCCTCATCCCTGGAGCCAATAACTATGTAAGCTCCTGGTAAATTGGACATATTTTATATTATATGCTATACTTTTATATCTACATATTATCAGTGAGAGTGGTGTTTTGAACAACTCTAAATTTAAAGAACATTTAAACTTAGGAAATATTACATTGAATCCTTAATAGTATAGTGCAGAAGAACCCATACCTGCTTTTGTGATATTGAAGTTATGACACGATCAGACTAATGTATATTTTGTCAAAAAAGATACCTAAAACAACAATTTCATAATATTATCCTACTCTTTATGTAAGTAGGACATTAATCAGTGCTGTAACAAATTACATCACTAAAGGAATATTTTTTTTGCTGTAGCTATTAAACATTTCCTCCCCTATCTATATGGTACTAGATTTATCATTATTACAGATGACAAACCCTTAGCGTGGTTAAACTCATTCAAAGACACCAAGAGCAATTTAACACGTTGGCGTTTGAAACTGAGAGATGATGAGAGAAAGAGTGAGTATGATTTTGAAATAATACATGAAAGTAGTAAAAGCTCAATAGCAATTAAAGCTGACGGATTATTACGAATCCGCATAAAAGTCTATTCGCATAAAAGTATATCTAGATAAAAAAAGTAAGTCTATTAAATAGATAGGAATCCTCTGAATCCTGATCATCTAATTTATTTGATCTGAAACTGAGGATGCCATTAATACTCGTCATACTGATTGAGAAACAAGCCTTTTAGTTAAGGCTATAAATTGTTCACCTTATTCTATATCATGTCCGTCTGGTTCTAATTTAACAGCCAATATGATACAAAATCCTAATACAAGGATCAATAGACAGCACAGCGAATCAAATCTTTGTATTTACATGGCTTATTGGTAGACTAACAGCTAAGGATTTATCCAGACCTAAACAGAGTACCTATCTTAAAAGTTCATTTACTTACAAATAGACCCGATTTAGTTAAGCATTTTTTAAATGTAGATATGTTAGGAATAAAAGTAAATATTTTGTTTACTTTGAAAATAACAAAAGCCGCAAGCAATTTACAGAAACCATTATATTTAAATTTAAGAACGTGTTCGATTTAGAGAATGTGCAAAAAACATAAGTTTTATAAAAATAGATTAGAATAGATTAGAATTTATAGAAATAGATTAACAAGAAATATTTCAAAAATATCATGATGGAAAAACTGGCCATATAGGCATTCGAGAAACTTAAGGACTTACTAAAATACACTATTTTTGGCTAAATATAAAAGAAACTATACCAAGTGTTATTAATTCTTGTGAAATCTGTAAAAACTCTAACTAATTTATATTAGAAAAAACATATAGGAACCCAATAAAGCCCCAATTACAACTGAACCAAACTCAAATTAAGTCTTTACAAGAAATCTTCACAGACCAAGCCAAATATTATCTAATGATAATTGATTAATTAAGTAACATTCTCAGAGTGTTTGAGGTTCCAAATATAACAATACCGGTAACGGGCAACCTGCTGCCTTCCTTGGATGAGAAGACAGTTTCTAAGGTTCCCTGCGGAAATTTCATATTATTCAAACTCTGTAACTTAACCAAGTATCTGTATCTGCAAAATTTTTAGCTCGTCCCTTAATAAATTGCACAAAAGACACTACCGGGTAAAGCGGGTAACCAGATACAAAAAAATAAGGCAAATCCTGAAAATTCTTGTAAGGATAACGGGATAACTATTTAAATTATTTCTTATTAGGAATGCAAAGTTACAAATTAATCAAACGTTTAAAAAGTCCGTCAAAATCCGGTTCAAAGTTTCCGTTACATAGGCACAAACTAAGATACAAAGACAATATATACAAGGCTAATGAAAGCGTGTCAAAAAGTGCAATTACAAACTAATTAAACTAAAACTAAACTACAAAATTACTGAATGGATTCGATTTATCATGGCGTAATGTTAGCCTAATATTAGTTTCCACTTCAAAAAATATTATTTATAAAGAAAATCACAAAAATAGGTTCTAAAAAATATGTTGAGTTCCAATTGGGCACAATTTAAAAAAATATTCCGAGTTTCTACAAATAATTTTCATAATACTTTAATCAGTTTGTTTGTTTGTTTTACAATATTTATCTAAATATATACTTATTTACTGTAAGTTAATATTATTGGAGACCAGGAAAATTATTGTATCGATAGTAACACGTTAAACTCATTCAATTATGGTTAGGCGCCTTGCTTCTCGATCACTGACAACAACTGCTTACAACTTTAAGGTTGTTACATAACGTTGTGTCACAAAATTATGAAAAACTAAACTTATAAGTAGGTACTTCCTTATAATAATAATCTGCTTAAAGGATTAAACACGTTACATTATTAAAGAAGATTTTGTTTGTTTCAAATGTCCCTGGGTATTTACCAAAACAGTTTTTTATGAATGGGCCTCATTAGTCCTAAGACAGTTTTATTGATATAAAGTGATTGGCTAAGTAAGACAAAAAATATTTTATCTTAAATATCTGGTTAACAGCTCAAAGAAATAAATGAACACAAATCCTAACGTATTAATATGAACAGTTTCTTGAGGGAATGTTATATTTTTAGAAGGAGCGGGGGCGGTGACAGATTCTGGATGTAATGATATTACATAGATAATAATATTATACATAATATATTGTAAGCAAAAGAAACTAGATTATCTTTAGAACATTTTATTAAATTCAAAAAATATAATAATATACTGCAAAATAATTTATAGGCAAGTGCTTGGCTAAATATAAAACCAAAATATGGTTATGTAGTCATTATTCATAGACATTGACATTGGCATATTATAATTTAATCTATACTAGCTTTAGCTAGCGGCTTCGCACGCCTTAAATTCGTTGTAAAATAATCCCTTTCCCTTTTTTATTGGCTTATATATGACTTGTTTTAAGTGATACAATCAAAATGACGACATCGGCAGACATCGCTCACGGTCAAAAATCTATTTAAAGTTTCTAATAAGGATACAATATTAGGTACTGCAATTTGTTTTATGCCTCCCTTGTTTTCTACTTAAACCTCCATTTTAATTCTTCTTAAACAAAGCACCTAATAACCATTCTAACCATATATCTATCACACTTATAAATTTTCATTGAACATAATTAAAATATGACCATGTACACCTTAGGCATTTCGACCTACACAATCGACGTAATTTTGACCATCAACTTGCAGGTCTGGTTTTATTAAAAATAATATATATTTGACATTCAGTTACCTGTATGCATTAACAACATTTTTAATACTGAACATTCACAAAAGCCATTTTTGAGACGATTTGCACGGTTCACCGGCCGACCATACCGCCGCAAACGCGATGACTTAATTAGATATGGATTAATGCTGTTTTGCCTAAAATCGCTTTGTAAATACGCCATCATTTCTCGTAAAAAGTAATGGATAAATATCGGCTATTGTTGATTATCCCTAAGAGATATACATATACCATCGCGGACTTTCTTGTAAAACTTTTTAAGGTATACAGGTGTACTAATTAAAGTACATTATTTTGATCTATCTCGTAGAGTTCAGCAAGCGTTTGCAATGTAAGCGCAAAACAATGTTTTTTTTACAACTTCGCATTAGAAATCTTGAAATTACCAGCAGTTCTCTAAGATGTTAAGCATATTTTTATACATATAAACCTTCCCCTTGAATCACTCTATCTATTAAAAAAACTGCAACAAAATCCGTTGTGTAGTTTTAAAGATCTAAGTATACATACATACAGACATAGGGACAGACGCGGGAAGCGACTACGCTTTATACTATGTAATGATGATGTATTATTCATGTCTCTCATAAATAGTGTAAATGCTGTCGTAGGACGTGATTTACGTTACATTATGTATCAAAATAAATCATTTACATTAACGATTACCTTTACATATTTTTCAATACATGTTAAAGATGAAGGTAAAAATATTGGTTAACTTTTCTCTTGATTATATTATACTAAAATGTATTAATCATTATTCTAGTAAGATTAGTTTGGTGAAATAAAGTTACAAATAATGTAAAGCTATTTAGTTAAATCATTTAATAAAAAGGACAATAATAATCAATCTCCGGTTATGGCTATTTTTATTCAAAATATTGTGCTGTAATTGGAATTTGATCTGCAGCGGAGTTGTATTTATTATCATGGGATACAACAGTGCAGTCACGAGTAGTTTCGGTAAAGTTTTTATATTATTTCTTCTTTTACATCTGTAAACTTCAATTATGGCAATTAATAGCTCTATTATCTTAATAATCTAATGTACATTAACAACTTTTTGTGACAAACTGCAACTGTTTTTGGTAATTTCAATGTAAACACGTGTAGTCGTCTAAGATAAAATATTTATGACAGCAATTAAACTAGAAACATAAATAACTAACTATACAATATCTAAACGCCGAATTAGGTTATACGTAGCAATTATTTAAATCTTGCACCGGGGATGCTTAATTTATGTTTAGTGTTTCTTCATTCTTCTTGCTAATTACTGAAGCCAATGGTAACCTGTGAGGACTGTGATAAAGAAGCCCTTGATCATCGTTGCGGGATACAGTTGTACATTCATTCTGAGGACTGAACGTTTTTCTCTTTGCAGGGAGTGTACTGCAGCTGTACAAGTATAATATAATTAATATAATTGATTTATTTACACAAACATACCACACACAAACTTTTACCTTAAGAACAAATTAAATATTAAAAAGTAACATTACTATGTTTATGAGCGAAATAAGATAGCGTGAATAAAACATTGGTTCTCGCACTAGGCAGGGCCTGTGCTGCGGAAAACGTTGCATGAATTTATTAATTTGGAACTTATAGCTAAAAAGAGTAAAACATTTGCGCCAAAAAACAAGAAAAAAACAAAAAAAAATACATAACAATAAATGATACTAAGCTCTTCATAACAATTAATGCATATAGTTACGCATAATTACAAACGATAGTCTTATATTGTCATTAGATTACCTACATATGTTACACACACACATTGCATTTGAATCATACACGAGAGTGTACAATTATTATCTCAAACACATAATAACTTTTACTTTAAACTGTATCAGCTATAAATAAGTGTTATAAGGATACTAATAATTATACTAATAATATACTAAATAAAGAAGATACTAATGCACCACTAATAAAACAAATATTTAAAAGTAAATACTGGTTATGTTTGGCCTATGTTTTTTAACAAATCTGCAGTTTTTTTTGTAGTCGAGATTTTTCAAAAACTTTAGTAGCAACTTCTACGTCTCATATACTATCTTTTCTTTTAATTTACACTGTTTCACAACGGCTTTGTACACATGTGCTCTGATATAATCACCGAAACGATGAGCAAAACTAGATTTTAAGAGTTGAATAGGTACCCATCCTGTCTAGCTTCTCAAAGAGTATTGGGATGGAGACAGTGTCAAAAGCCTGGGCCAGGTCTATAAAGACCGCCACACATTTCTGATTTGGGTCTGACTTGGAAGAGACCGCTGATATAAACGAGGTTACTGCATCCTCAGTGCACTTTCGTATTCGAAAACCATATTGTTTATCTGATATGATATTTTTTTTGTCCAGAAAGATATTCAGACGGTTATTTATTACGTTTTCTAATATTTTCAAGAAAGAAATTAACAAAGATATTAGTCTATAGTTTTTGTCACTGTTCTTTTGACCACTCTTATGAATCGGAATGACAGATGCAGTTTTCCAGACCACAGGAAACACACCCGAGGAAAAACTCTGGTTATATATAAGTTAGCGGTATTACGATTTCCTCTTTTAATTTTTTTATCATCGAGTTTGTAAGATCATCTAAACCAGGTGCTTTACCATCCTGTAGCTCCATTATTAATTTTCCGACTTCCTCATTATTTGTGGGGTTCATGAAAAAAGAATTAGCTACTGATTTTTTTTGTCAACGGATTTAACCAGAGATTCCTGAGTTTGGTTAGTGTCATTAAGTATTTGATTGGCAAGACTTTGACCTACATTTGAGAAATGAGTATTGCATTTGTCAAGTGAGTGTTAAATATTGTCAGAGTTTGGCAATGATAATAACTCACTTGACATATTTTTGTCATTTGAAATTTGACTAATTGATTTTATTGACTTCCACAGTTTTCGGGGGTTATTTTATTTTTATTTAGCTTCTTTCTTTCGTATTCACTTCACAATTTACGTAAAAGAGAAACAAAGAAGTTATGACATCTTTTGTTGCTAATATTCAAAGTGACATTGTCAGGGTTACGTTTTGTGTGCTGTTGGAGACGATCTCTTTTTCTCATACATTGCATGAGATCTGGAGTGACCCAGGGCCTTAAGTTACATTTAGATCTACTAAGACGAATTGTCTGTGTGTGTTTATTTACAATGTTGTTTAAGAAATCGGTAAATACTTTAGTGGCCTCGTTTAAGTCAACAAGTGCCAAATTATTTTTAATAGAAACTATGTCCGTTTTGTTAATATAAGGTTAGGGCGGGGAGGTTTAAATCCTAAAATAATTCCTTGCGGGACTGGGTAGTGATCTGTTACAATAGTTTTACAGATGATTCCAAAAGGAGCTAAAACTAATATTTAATAAAAATTAATTAATTAATTAATTATGATCTACTGGTATAAATGTGGTCCAGGCAAGACAATTCCGTAGTTGGTTCAGTGATCGCTGGTACCATTGCATATTCTCCCATTAAACAAAGGTATTGCAGGTATTGTGTGTTATTTGTTTCTAGGATATTTACAAGTACAACAAATTTTGTCTACATTTTAGTCCAGTTTTTATTCAAGTTCCTGAGATATATTTTTGTAATATTGCTACATATAAGATTGTTATTATATAGTAATGTGGTATGTAGGTAAATAAGGATATTATACATAATTCCGTTGCCAATAAATGTGCGAAATATTGTTGTTACAATTAGATTTAAGAATTATTTAGAAATGTATATAATTTTTATTATTGCTATATTTTTAAAGTAGAAGAGTTATGGATTTGACAAAGTATCAGAAGCTATTCTGAAGATATTAAATTCTGTGATTATGTAATCTAATTATATAAGCCATAAATGTGTAAAATAAGATTGTCGTGTACTATTAAATATGTATTTAATTTTTTATTATTTCCTTGATATATTATCTTAACTATATATATAATTAAATAGAAGCGATGCCCAATCACAATGTTAGTCCATTGAAAAGATACATTTGGGGTTGCGTTTTTTAGAGGACGCAGTTTTATTTTTTTGATGTTTAGGGGGGTTCAGTGTCAAGCTAAAACCAAGTTTGTGGGGTCGCCACCCTTGTCCTACGGCCGCCATCTTGAAAATAGGGGTTGAAATGGTTTTTACGTTATATCTCTTAAACTATTTATCAGAAAAAAAAAAATAAAAACATTGTTTGTTGCAAACTAAATTCTCTACAACTTTGGTTTAGTATTTTTTTGTCGTAGAACTATAAATAAAAAAGTTATAAGCAAAAATGTTAAGAAATTCCAGAAAAAAAAAAAATTGATATAACTTTTTATTGGATCATTTTACGAAAAAATGATTTCAGACCATTTTTGTAGATCGTTTTTTAAGGAACAACTTTTATACGCAACATTTTTTTATTAGGTCAATAGCTAAGGTTTTACAGCGCTCTGAAGTGAGTACTATTTTTTAGCACTCTTTCGTTTTTTTTTTATGTGGTATCCCCTGTAGGCCTAATCCACGGGTAATTTCTAGACAAAATAATGTTATTTATTATTATATATTGAAAAATGTCTATCAGATAAATTATTTTTTCATTCTCTTCGATGGTCCAGGCTGCGAGAAAAATCTGAATCAGTATCCGAGGTGAATTTTTGTAGTATAATGGGAGTTTGTATTGGCGTCATTGTCGGTAATTCATCTTCTAATTCACTTTCTTCAAGTAATGTTGATATGTTCACGATGTTGCTGCAGCTTTCCCCACCACAATGGAGTCACACTGATGAACATTTAAGGCCTGCTTTTCGGCAACCGCACGCACTTCCACAATTTCCTTTGCATCTGCAAAAGATTAATTTCATAAGGTCGGGGGGTGCTGGAGGCTTGGAAGCTTGGATTGGCATCCAAAATTTTCCATGCTTTTTCCAGCCCCATTCTTCTGGATCACAATATTTACCGAACCATAACTGAATCTGGTGATATACTCGGAAACTATGAAAAAGGGCTGCATCTTGTGTTGGAGGAGGTAAATAGAGATTAAATGCATTTTTAGTCACTGTCTTAGTAAATCGTTTGTATCGCAGAGTGTCTAGAGTATCGTCTTTATTTCCGCCATATAAAGAGAAGAAAAAACGTTCGCCAACAACACTGAGTAACGATGACTCGACTTTTTTACTCATAAATAATTTAGTTCCTCTTGCTAACTCTGGATGCTTCTGCAAAATTTTTATAAATTTGACTTTGTCCACGTTATACGCTGCTGACGTTGTGTCGCATCCTGAGAAGGCGTGGAGAAACAGTAAATTCTTAGCTATTACGTCGGCATATTTAATACCTGAATGACAGTACAATTGTTCGGACGTACGCCCTTTTGAAGGTTTTAAAAAAAATACATTAGTTTGATTCCTTCCTAATGCCGTCAGCAATACAAGGATGTCGATGTCTTCTGCTATGATTGTCACTGAATCATATGACTGTGATGCAGCAAGCGCACAACGGACGATGACCGCTTCTGCATCCGATTCAGCCTGGTCGACAGTCAAATCAGTTTTATAGTGGGGAAAAGGGTCAAACATAGTTAAATAATAGCATAGGAATGTTAAGATCATAATAAATTGTATTAATAAAAAAAATATACATAGAAAAGTAAACCTAATTTTTAGTTTTTATTGCATCCCTATGAGCATTCAAGAATCCGTTCAAGTTTGGGGCGCTGTAAAACCTAGATAAATAAATAAAATGAAATAAGTATATAGAGGAAATTGTTCGTTGAAAAACCCTGTACAAAATTGCTGTGGTGTCATTTTATTGTAAAATGAACTGAAAAAAAGTTATAACTTCCAAAAGGAAATTTGTTACAAAATTTTTACTTATTTTTGTTTATAACTTTTTTGTTGGTCACTTGACGATAAAAAGTAATAGAAATAAAATTGTAGGACATTTAATTTGCAAAATTTTATGTTCCATTAAATTTTCTGTAGGGTATTATTATTATTATTTCTGTAGGGGACGTCCACTGCCGGACGGACGATAGACCCGCGTTAATTGCTGGTCACTTCATCCATTTCCCCATAATGATATGGATATTCCAGCGGTCACGGTTCCCCTTTGAATCTTTTGGTTTCCTTGCAAAATCTTATAATGTTTTCTAGTTTTAGTTGTCCTAGGTCATCCTTGTCTATTATGTCTGATCCCATTATCTCCCATCTCGCCATCGAGTACATTGGGCACTGAGCGAGTAGGTGGAAACTGGTTTCTTTGCTTTCCATGCACTCAGGACATATTGGATCTCTTGTCGCTCCTATCACCGTCAGATGTTTATTGAGTCGACAGTGTCCTGTGATTACCTCTGTGATAAGCCTCATGTTCGCTCTGGATAGTCTCATTAGTTGACTTGTCTTCTTTTTGTCCATACCTTTGATGAAGATCTCGGACTGTTTCATGCCCTTTGAGGATTTCCATCTTCGGTTGGATTCTGTCTTAATGCTTTGATTGATAACTCCTTTTGTGATTCTGTGTGGGATCGGTAACCTTGGTTCCGGTCCCACCGGGTTGACATTTGCTCCTTCTCTGGCCAGTTTGTCTGCTGTTTCGTTGCCCGTGTGACCCATGTGTCCGGGGACCCAGGCTAGCGTGACATCGGCTTTCCTGGTCATCTTCTTCAATGTCTTCTTGCATTCTTTGACAATTGCCGAAGTTGTCTCTGCTTTGTTGAGTGCTTTCAGCGCTGCCTGGCTGTCGCTGTAGATGGTAATCTTACCTGTTTCTGTAAGTTTGTTTACCATGTCAGCGCATTCCATAATGGCATATATTTCCGCCTGAAAGACGCTAGCAAATCTTCCTAGCTCTATTGATCTGTTGATTTCTGCCCCGTCCGCACATTTTATATACACTCCGGCTCCTGATAGCATCGTTTGTTCTATTCTTGAGCCGTCAGTGTAGCATATGGTGCCCTTAGACTCTATCATCCAGTTGTCTCTTTGTCCTATATGTATCTTATATTTTTTGTCAAAAATCCTTTCCTTCTTAATGAGATCGTTGTTGGAGAGGATCATTGATATTTTGCTTTCATATTGTCTATTTATACTGGCATGACCCTCGTCGGTGTTATTAGCGGTCCATTGTCCAGTGCTCTTTAGCTTAAACCACTGTTCAGCTGCTCTCCTTTTAATTTCTATATCCAGTGGGTTTAGCCCCATCATAATTTCTAGTGCAGCTGTGGGTGTTGTCCTCATCGCACCGGTTGCCATGAGGACCGCTAGCCTCTGGACTTTGTCCAGTTCTTGTTTGTTTCTGCCTAAGGCGGTCCTGTGCTCTCTTGCTCTCTTGCACTGCATCATAGCTATTTTTGCTTTAGAGCATGTATTGCTTATATGCTCGTTGAAGTTTAATTTGCTATCCAGTGTAACTCCTAGATATTTTATTTCCTTTACCATTTCTAAGTTTTGGTGGTCTAGTCTTACTGGTGCTAAGTGTCCTATTTTCCTTTTGTTGGTGAACAGGACTACTTTGGTTTTGTCCGGGTTTAGGTTAAGACCCTTGCCCCTGCACCATGCTAGCGCTTCTTTTAGTCCTTTGTTCATGATATTACACATAACGCTGAGTACTTTACCTGTTATCAGGAGCACTCCGTCATCAGAGTATATTTGGGTGTATATGTGCATGCTGTTTATTTTTACTATTAATTCGTCTATTAGCAGGCACCATAGTAGTGGAGATAGACATCCTCCTTGCGGGAATCCTCTCTTTGCTACTACGGTCCGAGTTGATCCTGCTAGTTCGCCTGTTATCAGGCGGTGTCTTAGCATGGTTTTCACCCATTCTGATATCTTCTTGTCTATTCCTTCCCTGTTTAGGGTCGCCTCAATGGATTCAGGGGTTGCTTTATCAAAAGCCCCCTCCACGTCGAAGAAGCATCCCAGTGCATACTCTTTGTTGCTTAGTGAATTCTGCACTCTCGTGACTATGTTGTGTAGGGCTGTTTCGGTGGATTTCCATGGATGGATGGTGGTAGTGACCACCTTTTTCTATTTGTTCTCTTATAATTCTGTCAAGGATTTTCTCCAGTATCTTGAGGAGAAAGGAGGACAGGCTTATGCACCTGAAAGCTTTGGCCTCCTGATATGATGCTTTGCCTGGTTTCGGGATAAATAACGCTCTCACTTTTCTCCATTTACTCGGTATGTATTTGTTTCTGATGCTGCTGTTGTACAGCTTTAGAAGATCTTTTCCTATGTACTTTATTGATTCCTGTAGCATTTTCGGGAATATACCGTCCGGTCCCGCCGCTTTGTACGGTTGGAATGAACAGATGCTCCATAGTAGGTGTTCCTCTGCAATAACGTCATCCGTCTCAGGGATTGTGTCTGATCCTTGGTCGAACGCCGTATTGCAGTCTACATGTTCCTCACATTCTGGGAAGTGTGTTTCCATCATCACTTTCAGAATTCTTGAGGGGTCTGTTATTAATTCCTCTCCGTGTTTTATACAGCCTAACCTGCATGTGCTGTTTTTGGAGAACATTTTTACTAGTCGCGCTGCATCTGAGTGTTTTTCGACTCCTGCGCAGAATGTTTTCCAGCTGTTTCTATTTTCTTTTCTGCATTCTTTTTTGTATGTCCTTCTTTCCTCTCTATATGCCCGCCAGCTCTCGTCATTATCCTTTTCTAGGGCTTTTCTGAGGGCTCGGCGAGTCTTTTTTCTTTGTTTCCCTAGTGCTTTTGTCCACCAAGGTTGTCCTTTACCTGGTTTGATCTCCCTTAGGGGGCACGCGTTGTGGTATGCTTCCCTCAGGGTTTCGTCCAGTTTATTAGCTGCTTCTTCTATTTTAGCATTGCTTTTTAGCGTTGTCTGATCTCCTGGGGACCATTTTTTCATGTATTGGTCATATATTTCCCAGTTCGTTTTTCTCGCGTTTCTTATTAGGATACTATCGATTTTGGTGTCTATGCTAAAAGTGATTCTGCGATGGTCCGACATGGAATCACTTACGTCAACTTTCCAGTTTTTAATGTCTCGGCTTATACTGTTAGTAGCGATGGTGATATCCAACACTTCCCTTCTGGCTTTGGTGATAAAGGTGGGCGTGTTTCCCTCGTTTATTATTTCC
The DNA here is from genome assembly GCA_959347405.1 of Napeogenes sylphis. Lineage (NCBI taxonomy): Eukaryota > Metazoa > Arthropoda > Insecta > Lepidoptera > Nymphalidae > Napeogenes > Napeogenes sylphis. The sequence goes on from OY365781.1 coordinate 17,143,246, forward strand.
AAGCCTGTACTGCTGATGTAGTCTAAAAGAAGGTCACCTTTTTTGTTGCAATTTGTGCTACCCCATACAATATGGTGAGCATTGGCGTCACAACTTACAATAATGTGGGTGTTCTTACCTTGGTATTTTCTTACTGTTGTCTCCAGTTCCTGTGATGGCGGCTCGAAGTCCATCTCGCTAGGCAAGTACGCGGAGGCTAGGAGCACTTTTTCTCTGGTTCCTGGCTGTGTTTGTATTGTGAATAACACACTGGCTAGGTCTCTGTAACAGCTTTTATTAGTCCTAGAGTTCTCGCTCTGCTGCTGGCGTATATGCATGCTCTTGGAGGTGACTCACCATCCTCAAAGTAGATGATGTCTCCCCCCAGGCATCCCAGCCCAGTCACACGTCCCATATTGACGTATGGCTCTTGCAGTAGGGCGAAGTCTATTTTCTCTTCGATCACAAATCGACATAGCTCGGTCATTGCCTCGCGACAGTGATGAAGGTTTATTTGAACTATTTTTATTTTTTGTATGTGTTTTTGTATTGTGTTGTTGTTAGTGTTCATTGTGTGTGTGTGAGTGTTTGTGTGTGTGTTGGTGTCTGTTGTGCCCTCCCTATTTGGTCTCCGCGACTTTACCGGGGTTCCTCCCCTTGCGATGCCGGTGTGGTAGCGCCCGGGGAGGGCACCCGATCCAGTCGCGTCGTAGGGAGAGGGTGTGTCGTGAGGTTTTCGGAGGACGCCTGTTGGTGGGGTCGGGCCTGAACAGTCTCCCCCTCCTTAGAGGTTCCAGGCTGTGGCTCGTGTTCCCCACCTTCTGACTCGCTCCTGTGTGTGTGTCGTGCCTGTTCAGTGCTGTGTGTGTTGGTGTTAGTCTTGTCCGGGTTCTCCTGGGCTGGTAGTTTTCCCAGTATTCTTGCTAGGACTTTGGTGGCCTGGTAACTTAGCCACATGGATTCTTGTGCGACCTCCTGAGGGACCCCTACCACAAGTCGTGTTCCCAGTGGGAGCACTTCCTTGCGAATGAGGGTCCACTCAGGGAGCCGCAGGGCTGGGGGACAAGGGTGCTGACCCCACAAACTTGAACTTAAGCTTCTACCGATCCCCCCTACACATTAAAAAAATTAAATTGCATCCTCTAAAAAACGCAAGGTAAGGCCTAAAAAATGTAACATTTCAATGGACTATGTATGTTTAATCGTTTAAGAAAAAAAAACCTAAGTGAATTAGATGGATTTTATGAAGTATGACATAGGTATACCTTCTTACGCCTTTTCGTAGTTTTAATTTATATTATGAGTTACCTAGTTTTAATTTATAATAATATAAAAAGACTTAAGTAAAGATAATGTAACGTCTAATATTATTGAAACATTCTTTTCGGCTAAGACACGAATAGGAATTGATACATATTTCATACAATACTAATATCAAATGTATAATAGCGATCTAGGTCGGTACCGCGCGCGTTACCCCTAGTACTAAAGGAGTTTATAGACGGGTAACCACTTACCAGGCGGGGGATTGGTTATTTAAAATAAAACATATAACTTTAGCATTTGCAGACATATAATTTTAGATTGCATTTTTGGCATAGATTCCGTTAATGTATAAAATTGTAAACATTTTTAAAATTGTTGGCTTTGTACAAGCTAACTCTTACCGACACTCTTTCGAACTATAATTGAATAAGTTCTGGCGTTTGCTCCAACGTTACTAGAAAACATAACTCACAAGGTTTACGCTCCCTCTTTTGACTAGAAGTCAGTTAGGCTAAAAAAATAGTTTTGGAATAAACAGTAAAACGTTTTAATTAAAAAAAAGAAAGTGTAATAATTTTTAAGCTATGGATCATACATGGTAGTTTTTTGCCTCAAAATTTATATTAAATTATTTCTTAAAATCATATCTTTTAATTTAGCTTACCATTTCAGCTAGTCTTTAGTCTTAACTGGCTTAATAGTTGCGAACTTTGTCTTAGCGAATAATTACAAGTTTCATGCAACTTGTAATTATTCACTACAGTAATGTTCATTTACTGCAACTTATAATACATAAGTATTGTAAGTTATTGTTCACAAACTTGGTTACATCAACATTAATAAACGACCCCTACCCATATTCTACCAGTCAAATTCCTTTGGTATTACTCTCCTTCCCCTAATACGGATATAAATTCTCTCACTTTTATCACGGAGATTGGTATCATGTCCAAGACGAATTCCAAGGTGGGTACGGGTTGCGTTTGTATCCTGGCTACGGCTTACTTCTCTTAAAGCACTCCTTTCCCACATGAGAGTATTGTGTGGAAAGAGATTCTTAGCCGTGTTAAATAAGTATTACATTTCTTTAAAATATATGACATTAATATGTTCTAGTGGTCGTCCAGCTCGAAATTCAACCTTAATTTTATTTTATGTTTAATTTAATTTTATTAGGATTGGAACCAAAACTCGCATATATTTTAAGTTTTTTTATTCCTTAGAAGTAGTTTTTGTATCATTGTTGTTTTTTTTGTTACACACACATATTTTGTTTTGTTACACACAATAACGTATTTATAATGCATACATAATAATATTACCTTACTGCACTTCTTCTTTATATAAAGTTTAGCAGGGCCAAATTTCATACTCACCGTCCTCGTATACATTGTAAAAAAAAGGTACAAAGTTTTTGTTTCACGTATAATAATTTGCTCTGCATATTTCCATAGTTTTATGTATTACGTACTCGCGATATTTTGCTCCAGAGAACAGACAAATGTAGAATCAATTTTTATTATACAAAAGAGAGCCGTTCGAGCTATATTCAACATGGATTCTCAGGAGTAACCTACAATTGTTTTCAGAAGTGCTAGAATGATAAATCTTAGTAAATTTATTCAAGGTTCGAAAAAATTTCGACACTACAACAAGATTATTGATGTTTTATTTTCATTTATATGTATGTATGTATGTATATGCATGTTTGGTTTTTACATTTACAAAAAATAGATGTATGAATATCAGCTATCAAGTATTTATAATAAATACATACCTAAATTGCGTTGTGTAGAACGATCCGAATATATATCAATTTATTTATATTTGCAATATAATTTTCAGGGCATTGTGTAGAAAAGCAGCATTATGATGTTTTGGAAACTAATTAATTAGTATCATAAGTCAACTGAGATAGAATGAGTCCACCATTCTAGTGCATTACTTCAACAATAACAACCGGAAAATATTAAAGCAATATGTCGTGAGAGCAATATACTTGTACGACGGAGATCGGAATTACTCTAATAGCTTGGTTGTATCCTTATGTATTTTGTAATAAATAGTAAAAATACATTGACTTAATGTTTTCTGAAATCAAGGCATTTTTTACTTTTATTTTAATCAAAACCAATTAAAACATGTCAAGTGTTATAAAGTCTAAGCTTGCGACGTTAATCATTTTGTTGCAATATAATCTTTTCATTTCAATAATATATATTAGCAACAAAACTAATTTATAAATATTAAATTCAAAGATGTCAAAAATCTCCGATACAAAAACACCACTAAAAAGGATAAAAATTATAATACCTACTAAGTACTTATTGAAGTCGTTGCGTCGGACAAAGTACAATGTACAAGGTTGTACGATCTTTACCGTTGTACAATGCTGTCTATTTTACGAAGTTTTGGAGGACTTAGACTGAGACTGAAATTTTGATTTCCTCCTTTATTTAGCAAAAAAAAAAAAAAAATTTTTGGATTGGGGGTACATTTATTCAAAATGAAAACAGATAGACCTTTTATAAGAAGTTTCTTTAGCATACATTCTTTTCATTTATTGGTTGTTGTTTTTAGTTTTTGACTAACTTTCTTAGTGGTTGGTCTAGTACAACAATGCTGCAATGTGCCTACTTCTTTTAGTTCTGATTATAAATGGTTAAAAAGGGAAGGTAAAAGTATCAAGAAACTATTAATAGACACTAAAATGGACAAACAAAAGAGATTTGAAATTTGTAACATAAATTTACAGGCATTTGGGAAACCGGTTTCCCAGAGGTCGCGGGTTCGAATCCCAGCCTTAATTTATATACATTTGAATAAGCTTAACATGGCTTTACTTGTTTATAGATATATTCAAACATTAATTTACAGGCAATAAGTTAATAGATTTTATTTATTTTCCTTTAAATTTGTCAGAAAATTGTCGTTTTGTAAGTAACTAATTAATTCTTCCAAATTATACTTAAAGACGGCCTGCGAGAAAAAAGAAAGAGTAGCAGTTTTGAATATAAGATTTTATTGGTTCTAAACAGCACCGTATGTTGTATTTACTTATTTAAATAATCATTTTATTTACTTATTGGTTCAAAATCATTATTGCACAAAAAAAACCCCAATTAGCTTAATTAATTCTTAATTCTAAATTATCTCTAAATTATCTTAATTCTAAAGCATTCTCTACCACTTAACCGACATAGTAAACCGAAATCTATAAATGGCACAATATTAAGATAAAAATACGATGAAGAAATATTAAGATAATATATCTACGCTAAGACATATACTATCTCAAGAAGGTGTTTGCGGACATGTTTCTTAACAAGCCCTCTATTGGGGGTTCGTCGAAGTGAATCAGTAAGGTCGTTCTAGAGTTTTATAGCGTGTAGTGTGTAAGAGTTGAATAAAATTAGTGTTGTGTGAAGGTATGCATAGATTAAGGTTAAGGGAAGGACGTAGTTGCAAATTGTAGGTGTTCCTCAATAAGTATTTCCTTTCAAGTATTAAGTAATATACAGTTCTTACCTCTGCTTCGGATAGCCCCAATATCAGCTCCTATAATTTAACAGTGTGATGAACCAAAGGAGTGGTCTTTTTGGCGTCTTTATAATTGAAGAGATTAAAAGATCTTTTTGAAGGGGTTTCTGTCGCCAATTTTCATTACCGCATTCTAGTCTAAAAAAGCATTTGCTATCAACAAACCCATAATTACTAAAAGAAACTTCAATAATCCATAACTAGAGGGCTGGAAGCAAAATCTCCCCTTCATCAATTTTATCATGCAGTAATTTTGGCTTCATAGACTAGACTACTATTTTATAGTATATATATTTTTTTATACAACAAACTCATTATTCATACTCATATATCAAGCTGGGTGAACTTTTCATTCATAAAACACAATACAATATGAAATTGCAAACACGTGATCATATTACATAATCTCAGTCACGTTCCTGAAACCATATCCTCAATATGTTTACGTTGAGTACGAGAACTCCCAAAGCTCTGTTAATAATAAACGTCTAACCTGACAGGTCCTAGAGATTGAGGTCATTGAAATATTTTGTATTTTTGAACAAATGGTTGTTAAATGTAACATTTTAAGATTATCTAAGCGAATCTGTATCTTGTTATTTGAACGTTGAGGTTAAAAGGACATGGATTGTGTCCACTCAGTATAGTACAGTTTTAGTAATACAAACATATGAAAAATGACCATGATTGAACAGGAATAAACAAGACTGAACATGAACATTTTTGTTATTTATTTATTGATGTAACAAAAAGTTTAAATACTTAGTTTGCTATTGTTACCATGGAGGTGAATTTAATACGTGACATTTATTTAACTTTTTCTTATTTCAAATAAATAGGAAATGATAAAGTATATATTTTTTTACTATTACAAAACGTTAGTGCATAAAGTTTTGTAGTAGTAAAAAATAAATCAAATTTATTTTAAAAAAATACTCTTTAACATTTTATATTTATAGAGTTTAAAAAAGATATTTTAATTCTATTGAATTATATTATATCTATCATCATCTAGATATTTAGATATTATATTGTTTTATTGTTGTCGGCTGTTTTCGGCTCGACTCGCTCGAATCCAATCGCGGTCGTCATGCCCACGGAACACTCATTAAATAACTACTTTACTTAAAGTTGACATGCACACTTGGGACATGTAAAATGATATTCGTTGCTTGATTATCTCATTTCGGTTTAAAAGGGAAAAACAACAATACCGTTCTAAGCTTGGCTATCTATCTATCTATGGCTATCTATCGGCAAACAAGGACAACTGAGAACTCTGTCAGTTATTCTGAATCATTAATGATCCATCTTCTATTCAGTACTTGAAATCTAAATTCTAATTATTAAGTAACATCTACGATTTCCAACTACGCTCTTCGTTTAACCTTAATCTATGCGTAGTTTCACACCGCAGTGGTTTTTTTATCCAACTTTTTCACACTAGCTATATGTATTCCAGAGTTTTATAGCTAATGTTATAAAACGGCCTTCCTGATTCACTTCGAGGAGCTTCCAATAGAACTTGTTAAGAAACGTGTCCGCAAACACCTTCTTAAGATGGTATAATTTTAGTTATTTTTTTTTTCACTTTGTTTAGCCTAGATATTTTTACATAGTCTTGCTATAAATATTGTAAATTTATTCTGTCCCTTTGCGTACCGCTTCAGTAGTTGTTTCGATTTTATCACCCTATTCATCTTTAATTTATCAGTTTAAAAATAAGTCTCTTATAGGCTGTAACTTCTAAGTCATCTCCTAAAATACGCGATATGGTTCTAGGTGCTATCATCATTTCCCGGCATCAAATCTTTTGCTTTCGGACAGGATTTCTTCGAATTCTTTCCCGTACTGCTTTGATCACCTTCTTCGTAAGAACACTACGTGGACGGCTAGATCTTTCTCTGTCAGAAACAGAGGAAGTCTCATTGTACCTATTAATAGCCCGGTACACAAACATTTGACTAATACCAAGTGTATGGAGATTTTTAAAAATTGCATTGGCTCCATACCTACTTTGTGTAATGCAATCACAGCGATTCTGTTCTATTTAACACCCCACTCCAATTTAATGTCGCAAAATATTGTACAATGTATTGGCGTCGAAATGAGAAAACATCATGAACAATTGTATGAAAATGACAGATTCCAAATTCAAATGTAATATATATATATATATATATATATACATATTTTAATTGTATATTATATAATATATATATATATATATATATATATATAATATATATTTTAATTGTAACAGTATTTATGTTCTGCATGTATTAGTTTATATTTTGTAGTAATAAGTAGTTTTATGGATATTCATTTCAATATATTAAATGTTTTTCTTTTTTTTAATATTGCGCTCCTCATTTTTGGTTTTCGGTTTACTATGTCGGTTGACTGGTAGAGAATGCTTTAGCGGATGCGGAATGCGGGTTTAATATCCGCCATTTGTATCTTTTTTTTGGGCAATACAGATTTAATATATTAATACAGATTTAAGTGAATCCCATGGCAATATATTCCCGAAAATTGCATCCAAATCGATTAATCCGTTGCTGAGATTAGCGTACACAAACAACAGATAAAATGAAAAAACATTGTTTTGGGTTCTCTTGCTTATATAAAGGTCGCCTGTATGAATTTTTGAAAATATTTTTTTTTCGCGTAGTGTGCACAACTAAAAGACAAACAGCTAAACAGACAAAGATTTTAAAAATGCTGTAAATAGATTCTGTTAGTTATCAATTCACATCCTAGTATATTTTTTTTAATAATTTCCATATACAAAGACTACTCCTCTACAGATTTATTACATGTATAGAATAAGATTTACTTGGTACCTATTACTTGATTGACGTAAATTGACATAAGTTTTTAATTTCTTAATTTAGATTAAATAAACACTAAATGTTATGTGAAGATACTTTCTGCACGTTTTTGAGAACAGCGTGCACAAACATACAGACATACAGACAAACAGACAAACTGGAAAACCATTGCTTTGGGTTCTCTTGCTATACATTAATATAAAATAACAACATTGTTCGTAGCAATATAACAATAATGTAGTGAATTTCATCTGACTAAACTAAATAATTAATAAATCCATTTCACTAAACCAGGACTCTCTTAAATATCTGTACCATTCCCGAGTTTGTTTTGTCTGTCTAAGTCTAAGTTTTACAAGATACTGTTGGTGTATAATCGCAGCTCTGACGTCTAAGATACTGTTTATAACTGTAAGAGGTGAAAATCATCTCTTTATATTTTGTAAGTTAAAAATGTATTAGATCATTCATATAAATCTACTATCATAATAACATATCTAGAAGGATAATACATGTAGAGTTAAAGCAATTAAAGCAAAGATAAAAAAGAAAGTTAAAATAGACAATTAAGCCAAAGGTAAAATGTATATTTAATAAAATTTGATCGTATCAGTTATTATAGAATTGCTTTTTACGTTGTTGATACGGTCGTAATTGGTTTTGATGTGAATTTTGTATTTTATATTTGAATAATAAATATAGCATAACAAGTCTTTGATATGTATATTTTGTTCATAAACAAATTTATTATTTAGTTTAACTTTTGTTATTACATTTAAATATATTTTAAATTATGCACACTCATGTTCTTAATGATGCAACATTCGCGGTTCTTACATCTTCTTCATTTCCTGCTCGTGAATTTCGTTGCATAATACAAAAAAGCCATTGTTATCTTAAAACACTTGAAAAGAAACTGAAAAATATCACAGAAAATGTAAAACTTATTCCAGTGTCTTAGTTTTATCTTTTGTTTTATGATGATAACGGCTTGAATGTGGGTTTTTGTTAAAATTAAATTTGGTTTTATTCATATTGTTGATTTGTTCATGCTATTAAGCCCGCGAAAATATAACACAATATTTATAATCCCAATAACGTGACCGTCGCTACTAATAGTTATAAGGCTGTACGTCTGGCAATTTCAAATAATGAACCTGAATTTGGTGCATTTTTTAACCATTTAAATATTATTGTAGTGTACCAAATTGAAGGTTTTTGCACTTCTGATTTAGAAATTGAGATTGATTTTAAAATCTGTTGTATAAAGATTTTTTTTGTATTTTAAAGTTGAGATGCTGTGCAGTATATGGAAATTGCAGACTTGTGTAAAAAAAATGTTCTGTATGATAGTTTGTCCATTAAAAATAATGTTCATAGAAATCTAGCAATTTGTTGACACTCTGGTACTTTTGGATTGGTTTCACTCCAGGATAATCATTTCTTAATTGGAGCCCTATATGTAGTCAAAGTAGATGTCCGCCAACTAATTTTTAATATTTTATTTTCCTCTATGGACCAGTGAGCAACTTTGTCGGCCCACCCTTAACTTTCCAAGCAAGAAGATTTAATTTCTTAACTTGTGCAGGGCAATTGCTTGTGCTGCAATCTATTAAGACCTTCCGCAGGTTTTTTATTGGAATGTGTTCCACTTTGGCTCTCGCTTGACGACCATGTAGCCAATAGTACTTGGTCCAGTTTGGTACTATTAGGATGTAATCGCCTTTTGCACTGTTCAGATGAGCAATAAATCTTGATATAAAGCTGGGTGGGGAAAATGGCCGGCCCAGCTGATAGTCCCATTTTTGGCCATTTGTCCCATTTGTCCCATTTGTGTTATTTGTTCCATTTTCGCAGAAAACCACGTAATAGTCTCTGCAATCTAAGGTTACGTATTCTAGTACGACAGCCGTTTTTCTTGACGGCAACAAGTCGACGAGAGAAGAGTTGAGTCAATTACCGTAATTGTACTCTTATTTTTATATTTTTATTTTATTTTTACCTCTTTATTTTATAATTTAAATAGTATGATTTAATCCATGTCAATGTTTATGCTTAATGTAGACTGCCTAGCCAGATTAGCTAAATACATAAACCTTAAAACTGGCACAAATACTAAATCTAAGTGACGCAACTCGTGTAAGCCTGAGTTTAATACCTGCGCTCCTCGAGAATATTATGAGACAAAAACCGGCTAATAATTGTTCAGTGAAAGCTAAATAATCTTTATTTGCATTCAAATGACACAACTAATCAATAACCTTAAGACCTGTAAACCCGGGACTAGTGATACTAGATAGTAAAGCTTTTTTATAACGAATACCCTTCTTAGAAGATGCTTTTATATAACGAATACTTGCTTTTTTATTGCTTTTTTAAAACGAATACCCTTCTTAAAGACAGTTTGCAGGCTAATGTTGGATTCCTTAAAAAATCTGAGGTGGATGGACAGGGAGAAATATCTTGTTCATCATACAACGATTGATTAGGATCAGGTGGTGCAAGAGAAAAACTAGTTAAATAATTAGAAATAAAGCATACTTGTTGTACGAATGTAACACGTATGTTTGAATACGTTTTGTACTTTTTTTTTTTGGGCTAAAGTAATGATATGCCTTCTTCATTATCCGAGAAAGAAGACGATGATGACGAATGATGAAGATCTGATGAGATCTGTTGTTGTTCGACAGTTGATCTCCATCCGAAGCATCAACATGCGAAACACGTGTACTTACACTTTCGTTTGGATTCATCTTAAATCTTAGTAAACTAAAGTAAAGAAAAACACTTCAATTTAAATGTCACTGCATGTTCATTCAAAATATAGCTTATATTTTATTGCCACACTTATTTTTTATATTAAATCAATTTTAAATTTTTGATCGGCTAAATTGACATGTTCTACTCAAGTGTCCTCTGGGTAAGAAGAGGACACCTGCTCATAAAAGAGACAGATAACTATATAACTAAGGAAAATTAGGGTACGTTTAACCATAGAAAACTTATATTAGGGCATGTTTACAACAGCTTTCTTCATCTCAACGCTTGTTTTCGCAACAATGTATTAAAAAAAAACATAACGTAACGTTATTAACCATAACGTTAATTAACCAAATGATGGTCAAAAGTGAAGCATGTGTTGAAATATTAATACTAAACGCATATTAACAATAATGTTATTCCTTTATATTCTTAACAAATGTAAATATTTTTGTTGAATGTATGTCTATTATATTTAGGACGGTTACCGATATTTGTTTCTATTTTCCTAATCTTGTAGAGTTACAAAGACGGTTTAACAAAACAAATTATATAAAACTTTTTACTTGCTAAGTTACAATGTTACAAGTCAATGTTATATCTATATTAACTTTAAAATATTATAAAAAAAAAGGTAACCCATAGGCAGATAAGCAAGAAGTTAAAGTAGCCAAGTGTATGATATATATTTATAAAACACGAAAAAGGATAGGAAACATTTCCGGGCCCTGAGCCAAAGAACAATAACATCGCGTACGTTACCTTTCGAAACACAATGTTTGAGAACGAGAATTCGAGATTTATTTTAACAAAACAAGAAAACAACATACTTTTATAATAAAATATTCTTTTGAATGTAATTCAGAGAGTTCTTTTATCAAATAATATATATTTTTTTGCAATAAGATATTTATCGTTTATAAAAAAATTTGCTGGTTTTAAGAGGGTGGTCTTAAAAATGTTCGCTAATAAATATAAAATTCTTAAAAGATTTATTTATTTATTAGTTTCATATTTATTTCTCAGTTTTTTTTTTAATAAAATATAAAAAAGTGTACAAAGAAACAAATATATTTTTGTTATTTTCATAAACTATTTTTCACCGATTATTAATAAAAAAAAGTGTTTTTACAAGTTTTTAATAAACTGTGAAATGGGATCGGGCTTTATCTTTTTCGCAGTTTCAAGGACGAAAATATATGATTCATGTGAACGCAATCAGTAAGAGAATATATTTCAAGCCCAGTCTAAGAAAATATCTCGATTACAAATTAATTACAAAAACGGAAAAGTAGAACATTCGTAATAAAACTTAAGGTAAATGCGTAATATCTGGTTGTTTAATATTTTCAGTTTCTTATAATAGTCAGAAATAACCACAATTGGGTACAATTTATCCCCCGGTGACGCTGTAATAGCCAACAGGGCTAACAGCATAGACAGACAAAAAAAAAAAAAATAAAAAAAAAATAAAAAAAAAAAAAAAAAAAAAGGGTACAATTTACAAATTCAACTCTTAAAGAAAACACCATGTCTATGAACCGTTCGTTTTCAGATAAAATGTACAATATTGAGTACCTGACATAATAGTCAATTTGTATGCCGATTATGCATAGAACATGTCTTAGAATGAAATTATTGTGCGAATAATATGCCGAAATGTTTTACCATGAGGATGAAACTATATCGCAGACTTATAAAAAATAATCACATGAACTGAAGTGGTTTACTAACTCCTGGAATTCTAAGAGCCCGTTTGCGAATAAATGAGCAAGATTATTTCAAAAAGCTCCTGAAGGAAATAAATGCACGTAACTTGGTTTCCTTCTCCTTCGCTCCACTAATGCTCTCAGTGCAACTTGCGAATAAAAAAAGTTAAAAATACCATCTTAACTACTGGTTCCGCAGAAACATTTTGATCTGAAACTCTTTTTTTTTAATAGTCCTATATTTCTCAACTTAATGTGTACTGTATAAAAATAAATATTACGAACAATATTAAGAATGTTATTACAACATATTATCTCGTAAAAGCTATAGTTATGTTATATAAAATGTAGATAAATAAATAAAATAATTTGTTATTAATATTTTACTTGTCACGACATCTATTATTAAGTTGAGGAACCCTAAGTTAGTTCCGCTACCTCATTCTTAAGCACTACTGAAAGTAAGTGGCAACTGAAGAACTGTAGTTTTTGTCCATCCTTCATGAGAGATTAGTTCAGAGTAAGCATTACTTTTTCTAAATGAATGGTTTCTAGTAGTACAATTAAAATCACTGACTTTTCACTACATTTAATTAAAAACTTGGTTGATTTATTCTACACATTGATTTACGCTCACCGTAAAGTTTTAAAGTGAAATTGTGTATACATTTCACTATTTAAATTAGAGTCCTAAGTGCAGATCTACTTATTCTTATCCTTAATATTATAAGCTCCAAAAACTTGAAAGAAATTATTAATATATTATAAGTTTAAAATAAATTTTAATCATTTTTATAAAAAAAATATTACATTAGTGAATCAAGATAAGAATTATTTTATGGAAAAGTCATGATAATTTCAATAAAACAATATTTAATTTAAAAAACTTGGTTTAACGACAAAAGACCTATTTTGTAGATTGATTTTTTTATTTGGTTTTACCTGTTTGTTTTGCTCTTCATATCGTTTGTAATTTTATACGAAATTATATTTACAATGATATTATTATGAAGCTTATTCATGATGTGAAATAATAATTAGAAATAGAAGAATTTTTGACATAGACTCAAACAAGACAGGAAAAAATCATTTCATTTTAAAGAAATAAAAATGATGTAATCCGCAATATATGTTTATTAATGTCTACTATAATTCTAAAAGCACTAATAAAAAATAATAATCTTAACTGAGTAGAACAAGCAACTATTTATAAGAAACTATTCTCATATCAGGCTGAAAATCCGTAATGGAAAAATTTACATAAGACTCGTTTGCATATTCTCTAACGAGCAGATGCGAGCTTTATGCAAGATATATAAAACATAATAAAATATTATATATATTCATTAGAAAGCAAAGTGAAAAGTGTTAACAATATGTATCAAGTAACGCAAACGCAACAAAGATGGAGGAATGCAATGTAAGGAGCGATGCCAATAATATTCCACAAAGCATGTATTCGAAAATAGAAATCTTCTCTCAAAAATGGTACATGTAAACAATGGAGTAAGTGAGACAGTCAAAAAAACAAATATTACATGTGATAAAAATACGAATATTGAATAATTATTAATCCAAATAACGGATCAATCCAGACTCAGAAAATTTCCATATAATGTCTGAAGTCTCTGGAGACATTATATGTAAGAGGATTAATGCATGAAATCATGCATTAATCATTTTTGTTTTTTTTTGTTCTATTTTAATTTCAGATTTTTTAAATTCCAATTCTGTAGTAACCTGATAAGAATATTATCGTAATTTTATACACTAAAGTTGAAGTATGATAGTAAATATGTAAAAAAAAAACTATGTTATTGAAACATTTGCATACTTTAGGGCATCTATAGTTAAATTTAAACTAATATAATTCTCGTGTGACTATCGTTAAGCGATATAAATTTATTATAGGTCGTATACTTGAGATCCTCTAGAATCACTTTTAAATGATTAATTTGTATGATTTCTATTCAAGTCTCCCGCCTACACTGACTTACTTGAAAATTTTGTAAATATTTTATCCCAATCGTACTTTAAAGTTTGAATTGATGATGGACAAAACGAAATTTAAATACTCGCAGTTAAAGATTTCAACTGTAATGATTTCAATTCCTGCATTATTAACAACCAATGCGCAATAATTTCTAACTCAAATTAATTATTATGTATTGTTATAATGGTGTGCTACTGTTTCTTATCAAATGATATTGCATCTTACAGTCTTAAATATCATGTATATACTTAACACCAGGTAAACCACATGCTTATTTTGGTCTGAAAAGATATACGTTTTAATATATTGTCATTTACTCAGTAATACAGATTATACTATTATACATGAAGTATGGACTTCAGAGATTGTGAATATTAAAAATAATTACGTTAAAAAAACCGACTTTAAAACTATAAAGTAAAAAATAATGAAGTTCTAGTATTTATTATATACTACCTATTATTTATATGTCCTATTTACTTACAGGTTTGAAGTCAGTGCCAAACCATTTAGTATAGGAATTCAGTTGAATACATTTTATTACGTAATTATTATTTTTTTCTTCGTATCGATTCAAGCTAGTAATCATGTTAAGATTTAATTGGTCTTTTATAGCTTTATTTACGTATCTTAATTTTTGAAGTATACATTTCATAATTCACATGTCCATTTAGTTCAAGAATTTTATTGAATTTTGTTGTTAACATTTAATTGCTTTTTATTATGTTTATTTACGTATCTTAATTATTAAAGTAGGCATTTTATTGTATTAATTTGCTCGTATTCATTTAAGTGGTTAAATATAATTATTCGTTTAAGGCTTGGCACCAACTTCCAACCTATTAGTAAATATTACATATAAATAATAACGATCAATAGATAACTAATAATAATAGTGAGCGATAAATACGATAACTTTTTTTTCCAACGCAACCTGCAAGTATTTTTTACAATATTACTAATTAATATCTTTAGTTTCAGACACTCAATACTTTGATAACTTTCTTAGTATTTATGGTCGAAACACAATCATAAGTATCGTAGTAAAAAAATTTCAAAAGAACAATGTTTTCTAAATATCAATAACTTTAATATAATAATGAAATCCCATTATTCATATTCATAAATGTAAATGTATATCGATTTTACCAAGCTTTTATACAGCAAAAATAAAAACATATTTTATGCTCTTTCTTTGTAGGTATTAGAAATATTCTAAACTTTCAAAGTGTTATTATGGTTATAGAAAAGTTATAATCTGCTTGTTTAGTAACTCTTATTCATTTCGGATTCCTTGTAGGTTATTAGAAGTACAAATATCTTTAATTCATTCATACTCATTCTCATTCAAAAAACAACATTTCATTCATACACATTCAAAAATTCATACACATTGAACAATACATACACATTCAACAAACATCATTAATAATTAAATGCCAAGAGACTTAATATTTCAACCTTGTAGATTATGATTAATATTTTATTACTTGCCAGTAATTATGTTTGTTTAATTAGAGTAATTCATATATGCCATAAGGGAGTGATAGCCTCTCTAAATAATTAATAGTATAGTTTAATAGTTGTTTCTAGCAATTGTTCACTTTACTACATGTCACGCAAAAGTGCGACTAGTCCTTAAGTCCTAAAGAGGTGTCCTTAAGCCAGATAATTAAACAGTACTTGTACTAAATCGCATATTTAACATGGATGAGGCAGAGACGGGTTTGAAAAAGGAAAATATAAAAAATGTGATTAACATAAGAAGGAAAAAGAAAAAGCAATCGTGAATTCTCTGCGATGTTTGAACAACAGATAAACTAAGATACTTCCAGAGATTATAGGATAGTAGTGATAATCTTCCAATATTAAAAAGTAACAAGTATCACATGACTTTTAGAGAATAAATATTAAATATCACAAAAAAAAACATAAAAATAACACTAAACATTTAACTAACATATCAATAAAAGAAATTTATTTTACAGATTTTAGCCGGTTTTTAAAAATCTTGAAACCACAATCAGTATTTTCGTAACACCCTTGAAGCTAATTTTTAATTCTCAAGGTGCACTTAAGACTTTAGAGTGCTTCTTGAGAATTAAGAAAAGATTACATATTTCATTAACACAAATATGTACAAATGGTTTCATATTTTTACCACAAGCCAATATTTGATAATCTATTTAAATAAACGATTTAAATTACTTTTGTTACAGTTATTACAACAAATTTGTATAATGAATAAAGATTTCAATTTCACATTTTCATAAAAATATAAAATGAGTTTTGTTTAGAACAAAGGAGCTCCAAGCTAATACTCGTAATATGGGATGTAGCGCTACAATGTAGGTACACGTCTTTTCTTATGGACTGAAATTCTGGGAAGACAATTTTAACTTTATTCTTAAGAGCTCATGTAATTTTTTTTATGGTTGCGAGAGATATTATGACAATAATAAAATTATTAAATAAATTAGTAAAACCGATAGCACATTTTAAAGTAAAAATTATGATTTATAACCTATGTTAATGCACAATTATTCGTTGCTTTTACACACAATTTTTTTTTAATAATAATACATTATATCTTATTACATTAATTATTTTTGTATGTATTTGCAAATTGATAATAATAATGTTTTGTTTAAAGTATTTATAAAATACACACATGGTATATTTACAAGCCCTTTTGAAATTAAAGGGATCATTGGCATTAGAATTAAAACCATAGCATCAACAAATCTAAGTACTCCGCCATAATAGCTTGTTTTAATAAAAAAAATGTATATTTCAAAAGTAATGATATAAAAATGTAAAAAAGACATCGGTCATGAGTATAGTTGACCGAATATTGACCATTACCATACTTATGCTACCTCCATCTGTCAATTTATTTATTATCTGAGATCTAATAAATGTATATTTTATGAAACTACAGCAGTAGTTGAAAATTTTACCAAAATATATTTTTTTTATTGAAAATTCTTTATCTTAACTTGATAAAATATTATTTCATGTATTTTTTTATGACGCTAGTGTTAAAATAATAACATTCAAATAGATATAAATACATACATTTATTAAATCCATTTTTGACCGTTTATACAAGCCTTTAATCTGTCTGTCTAGCCACGCGACTACTTATTTAGACGCACTGTTTACATGGAAAATAAAGCCACTGTGTGCTCTAGAATTTTCTATTACGAGCCAGAATAGGCAGTTCGTGACTTATAACTGAGTGCACAGTCTTAATAAAAAGTCAGAGTACACTGGTCGACATCTGTGCTACGTATGAACTATTTTTTCGGTATAAAATATAAAGAAAAAAAACAACGAAATATCTCGTACTACAAATTCAGGTCAGTTGCAGTGCAGCCGGCGTTCTTATCAGTAATTTAAAATTTTATACGTGGCAAGTGTTTTTTAGTGAACATAATATTTAAATGTTTTAATTAATTTTATTTAGTGTAATGAAATGAACATTTAATTATACTCTGAGACAAGTTTTCTATTTTTATTATTCAAATTAATTAACAAATTAAAACAATCGTGTAATAGAAATTGAGTAAATTAGAAAAAGAAATGAAATAAATTATGCAAATGACGAGTAGTATGTCAAGATGTAATCTTACAGCATTTTGTTGTTTACAACGAATCCTACTAAGTTAGACAAGTCATTGAGGCTTTATTTAAATTACGCTAGCAATGAGTCATTTTTTAAAATGTATATCTTTATGTCTTTAATAAGTACAATTAAAAAAAGTACAAAACTTACTGTAATTTCAATTCACAGTATATTTTTTCTTTTACACTTTTATTTACAAGGTAAATAACAAAAGCCGAATTGATCAATAATCTTGAAAATGAACATTGTAAGACTTGTGAAAATATACTGTTATGTAAGTTGATTCTTAGCTGTATAAAGAAATAAAAAAATACATTATACGTGTATAAGATATACATACATAATATTAAAGAGACCAGATCAGAGAATAAAACTGCAAGCTCTTGAACTAATTAGTTTATTACAGTTTATTACAGTTTATTTATTATGGAGAAATGAATATATGAAATTATATTTATAAGGTATAAGTGTAACCAGTACTGAAAACATGATAAAATCGAAAAAAAAACTTTTCCATTAGTAGTTGTGGCAAATGTGTACCTTCTGTAATCTCCGCAATCAAAATCAGCTTTGGCAGCTATATTTTCGCCATGCTATTCTTTGTCATTCTATGGTTTTCTACACACAGGCAAACCATCTTCTTTATTTACTTTTAAACATTTCTTAAAATTAAAATTTAAAAGTATTTACACTTTCTTATAATTAATATATCTTAATTTATTAATATTGCGTTAAAGATTTTTTTTTAAACTTAGAAATTAGATTTTTATATATTGAGTTGAAAATACAACTAACAAGAAATTATAAATTTAGTTCTATAGAGTTTTACAGATTTATATACATTTACACAGAAGGCCATTTTGGAAGGTCTTGTTACCAGGATAACCCAGTGACACTTTATTAGACCGTACGTAGCGGATTAGTTTCGGGTGAGACTTTATTAGTAAGAGTTGGAGTACCTATACATTAAATATTATCATTTTATAAAATTATAACTTGTATTTTAAAAGATATTTGTATTAAATTAATAGATTAGTATTAGTTTTTCCTTAAGTATTGGCGAGAATTAATATATATATGTACTATATATTTTTTAAAGACTGATTTTCTCAATGAACGAAATATTAACAAACAGTCCTTTTATACAGTCAGAATAAATCGCTAGGACCTTTCAATGTATCTTCAGCGATTGCAAGACGATGGACGAAGATAGAGTTGGGTTGACTGGACTTGGTTTTGTTTTTGTGTCTTTGGAGTTTTTTGACGTCCATTATTAATTAAAAGCTTTTATATATATTAGTTCTAAAATATACGTCGAAATGAGCTAGACATGCGGCAGCGGGTTAAGGCAAGTTGAAACTTACAGAAATGGGGAGCAGCACCGTATGTATTACAGTAAACAGTTGGGTCCACTTTTGATGCTAACTACATAACTACAAAGCTCTTAATACAAACCTACAAATCCAAATATATAAATAATTCAAATTTGGCTCATATATTAAATCTTGTGGAATACATATATGCTCTAATTTATATGAAGTATGTTATGGACTTCTCAAGTTTCAAAGTTCTTATTTAATTTTTTTTTAAATATGGCTTGCGTAAAGAAACTAGCCATCTATCATAGGGCTCTTCCATGACTGATTATGGTCGTTTTATTGCTATGCGAATGTTAGTACTGAGGATATAGTCGTCATAGTCAATCTAGAGATCAACTAAAGAGCAAAAAAAAGTTGGCCACAATGGTATTTGTTGATAACGATCAACAGGGCATGGACATACTTCAACCATGGAGCATAAACCAGCTGTATAAAACTAATGTCCGGCCACATACAGAGTAATACTCTCATCACTGGACCAGATCACCCCACTTTCAGGTACATTTGACCGCTTACACCCATTCGGATTGTCGAGGCATCCATACTGTGTAAAAAACTAGATGCTTTAAAATTATTATCATTTTAACCATTGTGTGAGACAATGCTTTTACTTTATACTTAGTACTTACTTAGTGTTATAAGAACAAAATGTACCATTTCAGTTTTAGGTTAAAAGTAGTGTAGTAGAACATCACCTTCATACTAACTAGCTTTTAAGCACTAATACGAAAAAACGATAAATAAACGATACGTAACCAAATCAAATAAAATGTAATAGCAAATAGAGTAATTGTTCGTTGTCGCGCCATCAGCCATTTTAAATCATTTTTTTTTACAGGTGAGTTATGTTTTTGTAGGATGAGAAAAAACATGTCATGTTGGTTAATTATTTAAGTAACAAGTTAGTTAGTTAGTTAGTATTGTTTCAAGAAATGGAGCAGGCGTCGCAAGTCATGGTAAAACATTTTTTTAGCTTTAAAATAACTAACTAACCTTACCTAATCTAAATCAATTTCAAAGCAATGCGGAGTATTTTGAGGTTTTATTTTTTCAAGTAAAATAATATCATACGTCGTTACAAAAACACTAGTTATGATGTTTACAAGGCATAACACACCTGTAAAAAAATTTGCCTTGAAATCGATGGTGGCGCGATACCATATAATTACTAACAATAGTTACATAGCATTGCATTGTATTAATATACTATTCCACTTTTAGTGAATCCCCAATATCGGTAGAAATTGGTGGGGTTAAATTCGGCCTATTAATAGTTTATATGTATGTTTTATTATTAATTTCTATTTTGTTGATAATGTAGATTGTATGACGATACTAAAATTCTATATACCTTGATATGTCTCTTATATTTTAGATGAATAAAATGGAAATGGCTACAATTAGACCATTAGCATTATTCCTCATGGTACAGACAGCACGCATTGCTGGCGTAGCGCCTTTAAGCTCTAAAAAGCTACGAGATGGCTACAGTATATCAGTTTATCGCTTTCAATTGGCCTATAGCTATTTTTTTCTAACTGCTTTTAGTAAGTTATATTTTTTACCATTTTATAGAATCATTGTCTTCGTTCGTCGCAATGTATATCTTTGTAAAAGTTTATATTATTTAAAAAATAAGAAAATTTGGAAATGTTGGTTATTATAATTTCAGATTTATCCGGTTTAGTTGGAGTGTTCTTGAATTTGAAAAATAAAAAGCTTGTTGACTTATAATCACATTTTGCGACACTGCTTATCTTATTAGAGGTGCGACGTGTATCCTTGCTTGTGGGATGGGGTATATGGGAGCGAATCGTATGACAAATATGATTAATCATATAAATATTGTGGAAAAAGTATGCCATTTTTTTTTTGCTCGTGGTTTTTTCATTTGAGATTGAATAGTTTCGACTTGAAGTTTCAATTGGTTTGTAACAGCTATGTTACATTCGCAGTTGTTGTGCAATAACAAAAAAATATTTTAATATTGTACTAGTCTTTAAACTATTTAATGTTTTGTATTTATTCTTTTGTAAGAGATAGACATACACAGACCGCAATAATAAGAAACATTTAATATTGCCTAGTTTCATCAAAGTAGTGCAATCACGCAATATCCAATGAATGATTTCACTACTTATACACTAGTATTACATATAGTATAGTATTCTTCAGTTTAAGAGTTACAAGGTAAATGATATCTATATCTATGTGATGCAGTATAGTACTATGGTAGCGAGCTTGAAATATACTATTGTCTAAAAATAATTTACGATATATTTTCACTTACTTTTTTTCTCTAAAATATCAATATGGGGGTTCTGATATCATATTCTGATATATGAAGTAATAAATATCGGAATGGCGTAATTAGAACCTTATTTAGTTTAATCCCCAGGACACAAAAGTTTGCACGTTTACTAAAAACCACATTTCTCGTATCACGGCACTTCTACAACACTACCCTCAATGCCATGCCTTGTCAGCTTTGCGGTCATTTGGAGAGCATGGCCAAGCTGGTCTTGAAGAAACTGGGAGTGATCAACAGAGCGAACCGGTATTTTTTTGCCAAGCCAAAGGCTTGCGCTTTATAAAGCAGAGTTATTTAATCGCCTGTTAAAATAGCATTTCTACTACCTGGATGACGTTCCTCATGACGTTAATGCAGTTCTCAAGGAACTTTTCATCAAGAACTGCCAAGATGTAGAATGAACCTGCTTCGGGAGTGTTTCTAGATCAACACGACATTAACACCTAAAAAGAGCACTCAGTATAGACAAATATATATATATATATATATATATATATATATATGTCTTAGAAATGGCTCTGGAATATACGTAAATGCAAACTTAAACATGTAAAGGTTTTAATTAATTAATTAATTAAGGAAACGAATAGAGGCGGAATGAAAGTCTTAGATTTGTAAGTGGATAATGTTAGAACAATATTGCATAGGGGAAACCTATCGAAACGTTTATACGAATAATAGGATCGCTGAAAGTATATTATAAAGATATACAAAGTTTTTAATTTCTAACCATAATAAAATGCGAAGTTGTGTGTTAAAAAATATATAGGTATTCTAAATAAGTATGTAGGAATTTCATGTATGTAAAAAATAAATATTCTGTCAAAATTTTATTTTTCATTTATTTCTTTTCTTTTTAGTACGTTTCGTATTATGTGTCGCAGTAGGAGTTGAAAATGTATATACTTCTATTGAAAGTACATTGAAAATAAAAAATAAATATTCTGAATATTGCTGAGTATTCACGTAACATATCTTTCCTATATGCTTTGCTTTATGTAGATCTGAACCAATGTTTCTAACTTTCCAGTATAGATATACATTAAAAAACATATCAAACCCGTAACTAATGTTTAAATATAATATATACAAACATGTATTACTTATTTAAATATTGAATAAATATAGAATGAAAAAAGGTAACTAAACCGGTGGACATATTTAGCGGAACGCAAAAAACAGACTGCAAGATCATATGAAAACACATTTTTGTTGTACAATACATTTGATTATTATTCTGAATTAATTAAATTAACATTTTTGAACATAAAAAATCACAAAATTAAAGCGAAAGAAACGAAATTAAAGACAATAAGGTCAGTGACTTAATTCTGAACAGTTTTGACCTAACACAATGAAAACTAAAGAAAAGTTAATATTCTCCAAATGACTGGTTTTTTCGCGATGGGTGATACAATCAGTATTTAGTATTGCCACCTCTTGCTGTTAAAACTGCCTGCATGCGTCTGGGCATGCTCTCTATTAAATTGTCAATAAAACTTTGCGGCATTGAGTTCCATTCTTCAACCAATACGGTTTTGAGGTCTCTTACGCTGACAGGTGATGGATTTCTTTGTTTAATTTGTCTTCCCAGTTTGTCCCAAATTTGTTCTATTGGATTTAGGTCTGACGAGCCTGCCGGCCACCCCAAAACCTAGATTCCGACCTCATTAAGATATTCCGAAACTAATACCGCAATGTAAGGTCGAGCGTTGTCATGCATTAGAAGAAAATTGTCTCCAATGAAAGGGGCAAAAGGCATCACAATCTGCTCTAAAATGTCGGTTACGTATCTTGCCGCAGTCAGGGAGCCGTTTTCTACGATGTGTAGCTCCGTGCGTGCTCCTAAGCAAATACCGCCCCATACCATTACTGACCCTCCACCATACGGCTCTCTCCCAATAATGTTACACTGAGCGTATCTTTCTCCGGGTCGTCGCCATACTTTGGTCCTTCCATCATCTGGTTTGAGACAAAATCTGGACTCATCACTAAAAAGAACTTTTCCCCAAGCGTCATTATTCCAATTTAGGTGGAAACGAGCAAAGCTGGCCCGAGCCACTCGATGACCTGCGGTGAGCTGTGGACCTCTGGCAGGCAAGTACGCCCCTATACCAGCTGCCTTCAGTCTTCTTCTGACGGTTTTGGTACTAATTATCACTTGTCGAACTTCCTGCAGCTGGTTTCGTACCTCAGAAGAAGTCAAGGTACGGTTTCTGAGAACACTGCTGACAATAAATCTATCGTCTCTCTCTCCTGTTACTCTTTTGCGACCTTGTCCTTTACGCCTGGTATACTCTCCAGTCTGCCGGTATCGTTTAACATTGCGGAAAATCACAGACTTGGAAACATGTAATGTTTGAGCCACTTCATTGTAAGTGTAACCATTTTCCATTAAAGTTACAGCTTTAGAAACCAGAGCAACGCTGAGATCGGGCATTATCGCCTAAATTTATCGAATTAAGTTCACTTCACTCAATAATGACAATTTTTCGTCAAAAAAACAACAGAAATAAAGTTTTTGTTAAAAACAACAAAAGCCGACGAAAATTCCATACACTACGTGTCTCAGAAATTAGCAGATAAACAAAAAAAACAAATGAAATTTAAAATAAAATTATTTTTAAAATCATCTTTTTTTTAATACATAATATTGGTATAGTGGCCAGTACGAAAATATGAAAATATTTTCTGTTATTCGATCTTTTTTTTGCGTTCCCCTAAATATGTCCATGAGTGTATATTAAAAGAAAATTGAATTGACTTTAGAGATCATATCAGAATTAAAATAAGTTAGTGATTCATTATTTAATAATAAATACTATCATATGTTTTAGATACTTCTAAAACAGATAAAATTTTAACTTAGTAGATAGTTGTATACATACATATTGGAAATGTGTGTATTTCGTAGAACATCACCATACTAGCTTTTAAACAGTAATTTATCATTAGTGAATCTGATAAAATGGAATCGTAAATACTAGTTACAAAACAATTCATCGCATTTTATTAGTAAACTATTCTATTTGGAATAGATAAATAGAATAGAATTTTGATGTGTTTTAATTCAGCCTATTTATTTTACTTTACGAATGTACTTTACATATATCACATGATAAAATTACCGATTATTTATTTTTTTGATGAGTTGATCTACTTCGCGTTCGGTCCTGGCCCATGTTAGAACGGCCACCGGTATAACTGGAAGATTTTTTCTACATGTGTTCTATTTTGATTGTTCATGACTTTTCATAAACATGCATTCCCCATATTCACCAGGATTCCAAAATAGTGAAAAAATAAATAGTTTGAACAAATTTGAAGTTTCGTTTATTCTGCAATATTCTTATTAATTTCTTACCTTACTAAACTAATATTTTTACATGTAAACGAATTCTTTATTAATTTAGATCTATTTAAAAAGTCTACAAAAAGTTATGTCTATCAAAATATGGCTTTCACTATTGTAAGCAAGGCTAGGGATTGAGTGTCAAACTTTAACACATACAATTACATTAATTCAATACAGAATTAGTTTACAGTATTTTTGTTTATATTTAAATCCATTTCTTGTTATAGTTTATTCACTTCTATTTTTTTTAACATTATTATTTTTCATTTTTAGATATAGTAAATTGTTTCATGAGAGCGTATTTTTATAAGAAAAAGTTTTTTTTTACTTTTATTAAAATGTTAAAGTTAGATTCTTAATAAAAGCGTGTTTTTTTAGTTTTTTCATATAATATTGCAAAGTCATCGGCCCTGGTTAGGTATGCACATAATAAAAACTACTAATAAGTAGTTTTTATCTTATGGACAATAGTTCATGACCATTCGGATGCGTTTAAGCATTCGCACTATTAAAAGTCGATCTGGAAAGTACACGATCAACATATAGCGCTCCTGATAGAGCACCCGGGCTCAAGTCAGATACTCGATAACAAGTTACTATTACTTGCACGAACACTATCCACCTGCGCATTGTTATGCTCAAAAAAATAAAGAAAATGCTTTTAAATTGAAAATGAGGAGTAAAAAAGAGTCCTCATAAACAAACTTCGTAGAACCAAAGCCATAGGTGACAATCAACTAAGTCACCAATTTTTCAGGGCGTTGAGGTCAATTCTTAAACTAATCCAAGACTCAAAGCTAATCGTGATAGTTTTGATCGGGCAAAACAAAAAGTAGACTTTGACAAAAATCTTTTTAAATATTTTAATAAAATATTTTTCAAAGATGAAAAAGGTAAGCTTTTATTGACCAACAAGCAAATTTTTTACTATTATAAAAGAACATAACAAGTGCCAAAAACAAAATACTATATTGTGATCTAACCGAACAGAAAGTCCTGAAAGTCCTATTGTGATAGCAAGCCACAAAGATGCCAGAACTAGTGAAAGGCAAATTATGGTTTGTTTGATAGACTTAGAGACCGCCTTTGGGTCGCTACGAAATGAACTGATGATGTTTGCGCTCACTCGCTTTGGCATGACTGTCCGACGATAGTAAGCGAAATTATAATTCCATAACTTTTAATGAAAACCATTTCAAACTACTAATATAGATTATAACAAAGGTTTATTTATCTGTGTTTTAAATTTCTTGGATTTATATTTATTAACATTATAATAGATAATTTAAATAGACATGAAAACAAGTGGAGCTATCGATTGAAGTTTAACAATAAATACACAGAATCCATACTAGTTTTTGCAGATAATCTCGAGATACTGACACCTAATCCAAAACATTGTCAGGAACTTTTAAATGAAGTGGAGGATTTGTATACGTGGATCGACGGATTGAGGACACAGTAAAGTACAGTAGTACGAAAGTACATAGTACAGTATGTTTTCTATTAGTACTTTAAAGTATATTTTTTTAGTACATAAGCAAAGTAATATGTATAGTAACAGTTTGGGTACATCAAAAAAATATACTTTTTACGAAGCAGGTCTTATAATAGGCGGTCAATGCGTTACTACGGTTTCGAAAGCAGTTCCTTTTAATTATTTAAGAAAAAAAACTATTACTAAGGGCGCACTGCATCATTGGATGCAATAGTCATGCATAGTCCGGAGGAATTCATAATAATTGGCGTTGCGATGCTTTTAACAATAACTTTAAAAAATTGTAAACAAGGTACCTACAGTGGATTGTGCCTTTCTTTCTTGCATTAAGACCGGTTTGTTTGTTTACTACTAATGTAATTTGAGATCACTTTTCTATTTGTTTATTAGTTGCTGGTTTTTGATAGTCAATATTAGTTATTGTTGTTAACTATTTTTATCTCCATTTTTACTTATTTTTTTTTAACTTTTCTAATTTAAATATTTTTTTTTGTGCTATGATGCCAATATACTGTTGTGTTTTTTTTTGTTTTATATACATTTTTTGTGCCATTTGTGCTTGTATTTCTTCATTAGAATTCATAATGTCATTAAACGGGATAATCAGCTGTTGTAGGGGACAGTTTAGTCTAAAATAGCTGAGTGGCTCTCCGATTGTGGCATCATATTTATAACTTTTTTGTGTGGTATTAACCCGGCGTCAGCACAGTTAAAATATGTTACAACGATAGTAGGGTTGGGTCCAGGAGACCCGTGAAGAAAATCGTCATAATTTCAATAATTACAAGACATTTACTAATATATGGCTGTAATTGGATAAAACGACTATAGTTTAAGTGGTCATGTATGAGTAAAAAGAATTTGAAGTAAAACTTTCTTTTTAATATTTTTTTTATGATAGTGGAACAAAATATTAACAAAAATAACAACCTTTGTTTTAAAGTCACAAAACTTGAACCAAATATAAACTTTTTTTCTAAAATATTAATAATTAGGATACATGTAAATCACATTTAATAAGACTACAAATAAAATTACAAATTAGTTTTATGAATCAGTCATATCATTGCTTACATATGCGCAGTCTCTACAGTACAATATTGCAAACTCAGTGCAGATGTATTTGTTTCAGTTCCGTCAAGTTCAATTACTTTTTCAGTCTTTTTTGGCAGGACAGTCTTGCAACCTTTTTCTGACCTTCAGTATCATTGCAGACGAGTCCCTAACAGGGTTTCCTAAAAAATCGCGTATTGTTTGGCACATTAGTCTTAGCAACTGCAGGATGCCTTTACGGTCCCGCAAATGCTCACAAACAAGAGCTATGAGTAAATTGAGAATTTGCAACACTTTGTAACAATGTTGTTATTTATCTTAAGAAATATTGAAGCTATGTTTATATACATATATCAACCCTAAATCGAATGTTTAGGCATAAAGGCATCCATGGCCACTTTATTGTATATCTTCCAAGAAAATTAGTAGATTGTACCTGGCTGTCGTAAGTGCCGACAAAATTCTACTGTCATTCTGTTCTGTAATTTAATCAGGGGTTCATTATCACTATTCATTTCACATGCGTTTTCGTCGGTATTACTAGTTTGGCTGCAATGCTCAAATGGACTTCTACATCTTCAGCTTTTTTTTTCAGAATTTTCATGATCGGAGTCTGATTTCTCCAAGATACTCAATATTCGCTGTCGTTCACGTTCTTCGAGAACCGTTATTTCAAAAGTCATGCGAATAAAATAAATAAATATACTTTTTTATAATGGCGCGAAATTACTACACGAAGTGTATGGTTGGGTCAAATTTACCCTTTGTCATGTTTAGAAGCGTTTATACACCGCTGCGATTGCAATACGACTAAATATCGGTATTCCGTGGAAAGATACGACCCTTAGCTCCAGCTATTGAGAATTATGGCAGTGTGGCACCAAAAACATTAGAAATACGCGCATTTGAAAATAGCCCCGGGTCAAATAGACCCAACTGTGCGAACGCCGGGTTAATATTAAGTTTTCTTGTTTTGTTGTATATAATTAATCTTATTAATATGATGTCCAAAGGGAATTCGATTTGATTTGATTAATCTATGAAAATTACCAATAACTTATTGCCGAAAAATGTATGTCTTATATTTCTTTTGTTAAAGAGTTTCATATATTTATTTATGGTTATGAGTGTCATTACTTATAAAAGATCGGATCGGAGGTTTTGAAAAATGTTATTTTTTTTTCGATGAATATCTTATTGAAAGAATTATATAAGAAAATATTGAAATTGTAATTTACGTAAATATTTTTAATATATACCGGTCTCTCGTTTGCAAAGCTTTGTTACAATCTGTCATTCACATTTTATTCACAATATACAGCTTATATATCAGAAGAGAATGACAGAGATAGCAAGGTGTTTCCTTTTATTATCTTTCCTCCTTTAAAGCGAATTACGTATAATTGTAACATAAAATCAAATAAGACTCTTCCTATTCTATTTTTATTTATTAATTAAAGATATAATTTATGTATTATTATGTAGGCACATTTTCCATACATCTTAAGAGTATGTAAGAATAGATTAATGATAGTATAATGTACAGTTTTATGTGTAAAAATATACGTGTTTTTTAAGAATCCCTTCTTATATCATCAGATAAGTAAAATTACGATAATCTCTATGTTATATATAATATAACAATATAAAAATTCAATAAATAAATACAGAATAACTATAATGTCACAATATAATATCACCACTGGAAGACGTTGATAATTTAGGTAAATTAACAACGTCTTTCAGTAGGTACTAGCGGGCCGACGAATACTGAAAGAGACTGAAGGCTAAAGTATTTCTCATTCTTATTACATTCTTGTTCCAGCTTGCTATCGCAGCGACATTATAAAATTGTAGATGATTGTAACTCCCCACTCCCATAAAATAATATAATAATATCGTATAATACGTTCAATGTTTTAAGTTTATCTCACTTACACTAGGACTGCCATGATAGAGTCACGGTTCCTTACCGAGTCCGAAGATCGTGACAACGTAAAACCACATTTCATTTCTGGAATACATATTTTTGAATTATTATAACTTAACGCAATATTTTGAATAAGTTAAGCTAGAGTATTGGCATTACATACAATTTTCAAATATTTCCACGATTACCAACGGTAACACGTATAAAGTCGAATTAAATTAATTATTCAAAGTAAATCTTTACATCTTTGAATACCAACTTTCCTGAATATTAAATTCAAACTAAATCACAAACATTAAAAAATGTTCAAGTTTGATTTTAAATTAAGATAATAAATCAATGTCATCAAAAATCTATTCCACCATTCTAAGTCAGAACTAAACAAAAATTAGTTCTTCTAATCCAATTCATTCACGTATTAAATATTACAGTTCGGCCCAAAAACTTAAAAAAATATTTGCAGGTAAATGATAAATTTGTTAACTAACTGATAAACTAACTTAACTAACTTATTTGTTACCTATATTTCCTCTTTCCCAAAACGCGATTGTTACAAAGGAATCAGTAAATAAATATTTTTTTTTTTATTTATTTTTTTTTTCTGTCTATGCTGTTAGCCCTGTTGGCTATTACAGCGTCACCGGGGAACGGGTGAGTCAGGAGACCCACCCTTAAAACTCAAATAAATATGTAAAACAGATCAATTTGACACGATTTTTAATTACAATTTATTTAAATTATAAAAGGTTTTGTGGATTTTGAATAAGTAAGCATATAAAATAAACCGATACGGGCACGGATTTGAATCCGGAACCTCTGGGAACCGGTTTCGTTCTTTTGCCAACTGAGTCACTATAGAGCTTAGGATTTTTGGAATCCATTTAATCCAGCTTAGGATTTAAGATTTAAGGCTGTTAAGTGATTAACTATTTTTTTTAACAAACGACTGAAAATATAGCACAGTTGAATTCTAATTCTTATTAATGATAACATAAATTATACAATTTGTATTTTCTGTCACCTGACAAAGTTCAAGATTCCCTGTCACAGATACAAATTAAAAGCCATTACGTGAAACGTGTTCCGAAAATTTAGATATTCGTTTTAGGGGTGTTAAACATTAAATTTATGTAACATTGATATTATTAGATAAAATATTTTGGTTGTATATATAGGCATAATACTCGTATCCATGTTTTCATTCATATCTTAATATAAATATATATAATACATTGAATAACTAAATTTACTTTTTTATATATAGAAAAATGTAATGAAAAGCTACACCAAATAAAAACAATATACACCTTAAAATTATTCAAATATATACTTGGTAACCCTATAAAGAAGACCAATTCGGTCACATTAATTACTTCGCCATTATCGGTGTTGCAAAATGTTCAGTATGCATTTAAATTGTCAAAAAAGAATAATGGTTGGTTACATTTGCTATGACTGTGATATACTTATTGTTTACTATATACTAAATGTGGACTGTAATGATAACTCAAATATTAAATAAACTCAACTTTGCTAACAGTCTGGCAAAGTTGAGTTTTAAAAACAGTTCATTTTGATATTATACAGGTTAAACTGGGGTGCCAATTACCGTACTATTATAATACCGACTGTATTGTACTCAAGCTCATTTTATATATTGTCAATAGTTGCTATTTTTTATGTTTAGTAAATTCGTTTCATTTGTTAAAAAAATAATAATTAAAATAAAAACGAGTAACTTGTTAATAATAACACATTTATATTAAGCTCAACATATTGATACTATCGAATTGATTCGCATAAACCGATACACAGAATAATATTGATAAGCAATTAGATAACCTTTAAATAGGTCTCGATAACAATTTATTACCGTTTAGCACTATTATAGCGCTAATGATTGATCATGATCAGTAACATAGATTTAAATATTGGATGTGGTTTGTATTATTTTGTAACAAAATATCATGGAAATAAATAATTTTCAACACTTACAACGAATATTAATATTTAAAATATTCATTATTATTAAAAAAAAATATATTTAAATTTATTTTAATATTACTTATTAAAATAAATTTAATAAGCAGCCCAGAGAAAAGGAAAATATTGTAGAAAATAATTCTTATTCCTTGTCACAAAAGTTTTAATTTCGGGACCGGCACAGAGAATATCATGTATTATTTTTTTACATTTTTAAAAAATTTAAAAGTATAATTTAAAAAATGGACTCCAAGCTGACACAAAAGTTAGAAAACATTAATTATACTACGTGATACTACTTCTATCTTTTTCTTCTATCTACACGACGTTTTATGCTTAGACTAGGCATCGCAAATTCCGAAGTATTAATATGTGTGCCTAGGAAATACATATTACAGTAAGATATGACCATGTTTGTCCTAATAAATACAAACAAACAAATACAAGACAACACGCGATTTTTTTTCTAACTGTATTTTTCTCGGACACCAGTAATCATGGTCAGATATTTTACTTTTGAATTATTTTTTTTGGTAAGTTTTTTCATTTGCAAACTATAATCTGGTTTTGTTTGCAATAAGTTGAATGCCTAACATGTATTAGTGTTTATAAGAGTTAATTGCTTTTATAAATTTAAATAGAGAATATTGAATTTATATTTGACATAAGCTTTTCTAACTAATAGGAACGTCTTCCAGAATTTGTATCATGCGACCTAAATTGATCGAGATTCCTTAACTATTACAGAAATAATTTCAATAAAATAAGTTATTATTTATGACTGAAGTAAGAAACAATTAATATAATCGATCAATCGGCTGCCAGCTATTTAAGCAGCCTGGTAAGTACAGGTTATACAATATTGATATTAGTAGGTATATATCGTGATAGTGAGTGTAATTGGATGTGTTGTAACAATAGTGTCGGCTGCCGCTGACACAAAACGAATTTATAGCGACGAATTGAAACTGCTGTGTTCTGTTTCCATTATGTTGATTTTCGCTATTACATTTATTGAATAACAGAGATAAATACGTAAAATAAATATTGGATTTTGTCTATTATTAATAGTTTCGTCGAAGTTTTTTTCTACAAGTACACTAAGCAAAGGTAACATTCAGATTCCTTCCACCCTCGATATTTTATGTTATGTACGTTATTTGCATCATAAATTATTGCTTGCGTCTTATGGAAATTTTATGAAAATCTTTTTATGTAAAAAGTTGTTGGTTACAAATTTTATGTCTTGTTCTTTGCTTTTTTATCTTGTAAAATTAATATTATTTTGGAAGATTTATACTCTATGAAGAAAATATGAATCCCATAAAACATTTAAAAAATATTTTTTTTTTAATGCCTAAAAGCCAACACGGCCAAGATCCATTAAAAATTTATCAAGTTCTCTTATAGTAGTACAGTTTTTCTTAAATTCATTTACATATTCATATTCCTCATAGGAACATCTTAAAATCATCTTTGCTTACATTCTAAATTATAAATACTATATAACATTTTTGCTTCTGCCGAGAATGTATGACTTAAAATTACATTAATTGTACCCACATCTAGTAAATTTATATCCTTAATAGTTAAACAGTCACGCTTTACCACATACATTCCATAAGTATGTGGTAAACATCTTCAATTTGGTCGCACTCTTCACATTTTGGCGACTGGGCCTTTTCCACCAGGTTTGCAAAGCTGTTCAAGGGAATGTCGCCGGATCGAAGCAGAAAAGACGTGACAAAATCTTTTCTATTTAATTATACTTCGGAAAAAGTAAAACTGGAACTGTAGGTTGAACTGTTTTATACCAAATGCCTTTAGTGAGCGATCGGACATCGAAACACTCTTTCCAAATATCGTTAAATTTTATCTTAACTAATTTAAACATTTATCTTAACTAAATGTAAGTTCAAACAAATATGGAAGTCCATCAAAAGATACACCATTGAGACAAGCGTTTTAATGTTTGAAAATATCTTTAAACATGTATAGCCATGTTAAGCTTATTTAAATTTATATAAATATAGAATGAAAAATAAACCGATACGGGCAGGGATTCGAACCCGCGACTACTGGGAAACCGACGGGAGAGCGACGGGACGGTTTCCCAGTAGTCGCGGGTTCGAATCGCATTCCAAACTAACGCTTATATGTCAATCGAATATTGCGCCGATAAACTAAGCAGATGACAACAACAATAACGACCGAACAGTATGTATATATTATATTAATGCATGTTTATTAACTGTATAATCAATTTACCCTTAATTACATAAATTTACACTACTAATAAATATCATTTATCTTACAAATGTCTATCTTAATTACTAACAAATTATAATATTAAATCATACTATTTCTGTCTGAATATAAATTTATTTATATTTTATTACAACTATTTTTTTATCATCAGCCTAACTTAACTTATTGGCCCTCTGACGCCGGTCTATTTCTTATACCTTCAATTGTTTTGCTGAATCAGTTTTGGGGGCAAGTATTTAGAAATCGTAACGAAAAACCCTATGTTTATGACATAAGTAGTGTTATAGGATTTTAGTTTTAGAAAGCTACTGAAAAAAAACTTGAGGAGTATTTAAATTCTCACGATTTAAATTGTCTTGTTACTGTTTTTTTAAACTTGTCAACAAGAATATGAAACTATAAAAACGTGTGACATTAGTTAAAAATACGTCCAACAACTCATCTGGTTGACCCCGGTCTCCCTTGTCCTTCTTATATATTTGTAGGTCACATACGGAAAATTTACAGTCACTTTATATCATTCGTACTCACAACATATTACAATGAGTTTTGAAAATAAGGTTATTTTGGTGACGGGTGCAAGCTCTGGTATGGGCGCGGCGGTGGCGGTACTTTTTAGCTCTCAAGGGGCTCGGTTGGTCCTGATAGGTTTAGGCCAGAGTAAGCTGGACGCAGTAGCAGCGCGTTGTGATCGTCCGCTTACTTTTTGTGTTGACATCACTAATGAAGAAAAAGTTCGTAACATTATCGACCAGACCATTCAACGATTTGGCCGAATAGACATATTAGTAAACTGCGCTGGGATGGCAATTACGACCGAAAGCATCCTTACCGGAAATATTTTAAAAGCATATGACCCCATTATGGCTGTTAATCTACGTGCTATCGTTTGTTTGACTTCTTTAGTAGCTCCGCATCTTGTGAAGTCTAAAGGAAATATTGTAAATATATCGAGTGCTGCTGGCCGTCGTGCTCCATTTGATCCTGGTTGGGGTATTTACCATGTTTCTAAAGCTGCTCTGAGCCACTTTACTTCCTGTGCCGCTGCTGAGTTGGGAGAATTTGGTGTTAGAGTAAACGCTATAAGTCCTGGTCCAGTTAAAACTGAATTTATGGAAAACGCCAATTATCCAGTAGATTGGGATTCCTATAGTAAATACACTATACTTGACAGAATTTCAGAACCAGACGAAATTGCTGATTTGGTATTATTTCTCGCAAGCGATAAAGCCAGAGGGATTACTGGCTCTAACTACGTGATAGACAATGGTGCATTAGTAAAAGTTGCTTTTGCTTCAAAGTAATAACTTTAATAATTTATTTATTTTTGAAATTGCAAAGACTGAACTCGTGTTACCTTTCACTAAGATAACATAATAGATAACAGATAAATAGATATACAGATGTTTGGATACATATATTTATTATAAGCTCGTTATACGTGACGTTAAAAGTGAACTCGTGATAATCATTGATAGACATTAAAAAAATATATTTTTCGGTTTATTATATTATATTTTCATTTCACAAACTTTTTTATTGGTTTCCTCTTCGTACGCCATCTTTTTCTTAGTTTCTTTCTGGCACAATTCACTCCGCAACGTTTTCAACTTCTTTCGAAAGACAATAAAAATATTTTATATACTAGCTGTGCCTGCGACTTCATACGCGTAGATTTCCATAAAACGAACATTTTGTAGATACCAATGTATGTAAAAACTATAAACCTTCAAAGTTTCATCGATTTCAATTAAGTAGTTAATAGTAGTATTTCTAGTTTATTTATGTATATTTTTATGTTAAATCGCTAGTAAGTATTAATAATACGAAAAGAAGAGATAATTAACTTCTTCATTTGTTACCAGATTGTTTAAAAAAACAAAATGTTAAGTGAAGCCCATTACAACATATTACCGAAAACTGTATCCAAATCGTTTAATACGTTTCTGAGATTACCGTGCACAAACATACAGATATATACAGATTTACAGACGATGGATAATAAAAAATAAAATTTCAGCACTTTTTGAATTTACCAAAATATAAAATTTTCCCAAAGCTTATATAGTTATTTACCAGGACGAATGAAGATGTATTTATAAAACGCATTGACGACAGTTATTAACATCAATGAATTAAACGTTAATCATACAAACATAATAAAAATCAAATACATCGACATTAATGTATCTGCTATGTCGGTTTTAGCCACTCTGCCAACACAATTTCAGATAACAATCAACATCTAAAATAGAAGTATATTTACTATAACTTGACGGTTGACCGTTTATTTTTTATTTATAAAATCATTATCAATAATGACCCAAAATTGTATTATCACTTAATGAATGTATGTTTATTATCTCATAGAAAGTGGTCTGGATGTTTATATAAATATTATTAAAAGTTCAGCAGTCCATCAAAAATAAAATACTATCCATTTTTTATTTAAATATATCTTAAACATTACATAATAATTCACATAATTATCTACCATTGGTAGTGGTGCTCTATCTACTCTAGCTTTGTATAACAATGTTCATAGCTATTGTCTAAAGGGTGTGAGTCATCTATTGTAATAAATTACAACAAATACCAATAAAGAGCTATAAAGGTATATTGATTTTGATGACGATTAGTATATAATATTACATTAAAGTTGTGGCAGAATTTTCTGAATTTAATTTTACTAAGCGGACCATAGCCATACGCAGTGAATGCGAAAGAAAAAAAATCTTGTAAGTTCTCAAAAAATAGAACGTGACGGGTGCAACAGAAAGTATCGTTAGTTAATTATAATGACTTCACAAAAATTTTACATTTTAAAAAGGACTCAAAGCAGGCACAAAAGTTAGAAAACATTAATTATACTACGTCACACAACTTCCTCTGCACCTCACTTTATGCTTTCCTAAAAGGAAAATGTTATTTATATCCCGCTAAGAGAAGTTGCCGGTGAATAGTTAGTTCCTCTGTACACTGACACTATCCGCTTGATTTATTTGATTCCATGTTCTGCTCAGTTGAGATTGTTGTTTGTTTTGTTTGATAAATTGTTAAATTGAATTAATTGAAATTACATAACGTATTGTTTGATAAATTGTTGTTTATGATAAGTGCTATTACTACTTGAATTTGTGTTCTCGTCTTAAATAATCGAAACTTTAAATTCATATATATGAATAACATGAATTACTGAATAAATGGTAACTTATAAATGTATTTATTCATTATTTTCTGCTTGTAAGTAAATAAAAGAGACCCCTACTAGAAACTCTCGATTAAATGAAATATCACATGTATTTTAATAAGTCACTGTTAGTTCAGTATGTTATTTACATACATCGATTACAATAAAAACATACAAAACTACGAGTGCAAAGAGCTGTACCAAGTGACCAAACACGACACTACATTCTCTGTCCGCAGCTAATAGCCTCATGAGGTGCCCTCAGAACTGATACACTGGGTTCGAAAATATTTAATCAGGCAAATTAAAATTAAAAAGTAATACGGTACAGGTTGGTACATATATAAAATAGTAAGGAACCATAGCTGTTTTATGAATACTTTAATAAAACAATACGGAGAACTAAGATATTTTTTTTTTTATTATTTCGAGACTTATAAGTGTCTCGAGAATCAGTAGTAAAGTAGAGATATATTACTTTTGTAGTACTCCACCTTAACTGGAGAAGAAATATAAATCAAGTTATTTTCTATAAAAGTATTTGGAAATCACAACATCGCTTTGTTCACAAACATATTTGCAGAACGCCAGGAATTGTGAAAACACTTTAGTTCATGTGATAATTCTTATAAGTGTGTAAATAAAGTTTGATGAAAGACTTTCTATAGACTAATAGAAATGTTTTTCATAATTTGCATCATACGATTTATTATAGACGTAAATTAATCATTAAACTAGATTCGTTAAATATAAGCAAATAAATTAATTAACTTTAGTTATTATTTTTCACTGAATTTATGAAATATATAATGGAATCTGTCAACCGGCTGTCGAGTTGGCTAAGACCTTGTACTACAATGTCACAGGTTTAAAGGTATAGGTACTAGTGCTGTACGAATATATTATATCGTGATGATGAGTTGTAACTATAGTGTCGTCTGACACTGACACAAACGGATTTATAACGACGAATTTAAACTATTGTGTTGTTGTTGTTAATTGTATTCGTTACATATATTTATCGTCATTGTACATACATATAGTAAATATTTAATTTTGTCTCTTTATAACAATGGAAAACATTGTTTCTTACACACTTTTTCCTACAACTTTCAGACTCCTTTCACTCTAAAAAATGCAATGTTAAAATCGTTATTCGTTTCTTAAATTATTGCTTACGTCTGGAGGGAATATTACGATATTATTTTTTGTGTAAGCAGTAGTTGGTAACAGACTTTGTTATCTCCTTTTTTGTTTTTAAGCGCTACAATTATTGTATTATACAAAAAATTTGCTATTTGCTATAACGGAAACATAAAAAGCAATGACAGCCGACTCTATTCTTACAACTCACCCAATTACTATTACGATATATACCTACTGGAACAGCAATATAGTATAACCCGTACAACTGTAACAGGCTGTTTAAAAAAGTCTGAGAGCCAATCGATTGATTCAATTAATTAATCATGACGTATTGAAATGGTCTTGCTAATAGTTAAGTAATCTCGTTTATTGATCAATTAAGGTCCATAGTCAATCACATGAAGCCAGTCCTGAAAGAAGTTTCTATAACGTGATAAAGCTAAGTATAAAAAAAAATCCAGCAAAACTTTATTTACCCGAAAAACTTTTAAAAATGATTACATGAATGAAAGTGGTTTAATAATTATCGACTTTTTAAGAGTAAGTTTGTGAATAAAATTACATTAAAATTTGCATTTACTTTCGAAAAGAGTAACTTTAAAAATAAAATTTCACACCATAATTACTGGTTTCCGAGTAACTTCTTGGTCTAAAATCATGTATTAAAAATGAGACTTTATTTTTGCGTGTTTTCTTTTATATTCATTTTTAGGACAAACATGCGCATATCTTACTATTATATATATTTTTCCACGGCTGCCCAGACGGAATTTGCAAAAACCAGGCCAACCTAGTCTAGGAACCCTCTTCTATATACACGAACTTGGAGCGTGGCAGAAACCGCAATAAAAATACTATAGAACCAATATAACTAAGAACAATTTATCAAACATGTGTCTTAAAAACATAATCTCAACTGAGCAGAAGATGGAAGCAAATAAATCAAGCGGATAGTGTCAGTGTACAGAGGAACTAACTATTCACCGGCAACTTCTCTTAGCGGGATATAAATAACATTTTCCTTTTAGGAAAGCATAAAGTGCGGTGCAGAGGAAGTTTTCTGACGTAGTATAATTAATGTTTTCCAACTTTTGTGCCAGCTTTGAGTCCATTTTAAAAATTTGACTTTTAAATGTAAGAAATTTGTGAAGTAATTAACACATGATACTCTCTGTGCGCCGGTCCCGAAATTAAAACTTTTTGTGACAAGGGATAAGAATTACTTTGTACAATATTTTCTGTTTTGGATCTGGACTGCTTAATAAATTATATTGATATAAAAAGATTTTTGAACGGTTTTATCTTGAACACATTACAATTTTGAATACTAATCGCCATCTAAGTCAGTATATTCTTATGCCTTTCTGAGTACAAATATTTTTATAGAAATGTTAATTTTGGTGTATTTTAATATATTATTATAAATAAACTTTTCGCCTTCTATCAAGAGCTATGAACATTGTTATAGAAAAGTAGAGCGCCTAACGAGCACTACCAGTAGCAGTAGTTAGAAAGATATATTAATCATTATAAGAGTAAGCCATATACATAATTACGCAATATTTATTTACATCCTGCCCCTTGATATTAAAGAATAACTATACTCTCACTCTATTAAGTGTTAACACAATTTTGTTGGTTAACAAATTATTGGTTAACCGGAAAAATAATAAATAAAACGTGTACCCGGAAATAATATAAATTGTAGTTTTTTTAATAAGTTCCAATTTATGTTAATAATAGTATATTATATATATTTATTTTATGCCAATACAACTTGTATATCCACCCAATATTTTAAGGCGCAGGCAAAATGTAACTATTAACTTTATTGTAACCTATAAAGATACATAAATGATAAAAGAAACAATATCAAATAAAAAAAAACTCTTTATTAGTGAAATCTACAACATATATTCTTATTATATATATATGTCACTAACCTGTCAAGAACAAAAACAGCGCCAGTTGAATTACGACATTTATACAATTCTGGCGATAATAAGTACTTTCGCACTAAAACATATTTGATTGGGTTTTTTCATGTCTACTGTATCAGTCGACCTTGACTACACAACATTTTTGTTATAATTCCACAAAAACAAAAGTAGTGTGTGTACATACACTGTGCCATTTGCACTGATCCAATTCGACGGCACCATAGCTGTCTAAACATTTCAGTTGCGCGTTCTCTTAATATAACTAACAATAAAAAAACATTAAATAAAAGTTTACTTACAATCGCTTAATTAAATTTAAACAATTACACACCAAATCGATTTATTAGATACCGCCGTTTAAACCGATATTTAACCGCTTCGTTGGTCGAGTGGTTTGCGCAGACGCCTAACGTGTCACGGCGCAATGGGGCTCGGGTTCGATTCCCGGCAGAGACAGGCATTTATGTGATGAGAATAGATGTCTGTGTTTCTGGGTTGGGTCGTTTATTAAATATATTCTCAGTATTTATATGTGTTTTTCTGTGTATTTGTATCGTTGTTTAACACCCTTAACACAAGCAAATAATTTGCTTACTTAGGGGTTTTTTTCTTTTCTTTTTTTTTTTTTTTTTTTTAATTTATTATTATATCAAATTTAAATACAACTTAAAATACAACATAGTTCCGCAAAACTGATCGATCAGTTTAACTGCGGAATCGGGAGTCTCTTAAAGTAACTACAAATAATAATTATTGCACAATTAACATATTGTGAACAAATATGAACGTAATTTATTCTTAAATTTATTTTTGTTGGTTTCCTGCCGGATGTCCTTGGGTAGGCTGTTCAGAAGGTGAGGTATACGCTTATTTAGAGTTCTGTCACCAAAGTAGTTTTTCACTTTAGGCACCTCATATTTACCTTCGGACACCGACCGTGTACCACTTTTGTGTTGAACCAATCGGAAGTCATGCTCCTGACAGCCATGGTTATTTAAAGCCAATAAATATTTATGCTTTAAGCCAACTGGAAGTATTTTGCAAATATTAAATAATTTAGAATAGTCACCTTTACAATTACTTTTGGTTTTTTTGTTTACTAGTAGTTTTAAAAATCTAATCTGTAGTGTTTCTAGTTTATTAATGTTGCTTTTAAATGTTAAACCATAACTGTCAAGAGCATAACCCAGGATCGATTCAACTAATGCAAAATACAAAATTTTTAATGTAGAAATTGGTACTTTAAAACTTAAATGATAAAATTTACACAAAAGCAATCTTAATTTGTTGCAGATGTAATCTATATGATAGGTCCAAAAGAATTTAGAATCTATTTTAACACCAAGATATGTTACATAATCTACATTTTCTATCGGCTCACAATTACAGTTTATTATGTTGGAATGTAGGCAGGAATAACTATGAGTATACATAAATGGCGGAATAATTAATTGATTAAGATATGGTGATTTAATTATAATGAATTTGGTTTTTTGGGAATTTAGGACGATACCATTATCATGTGACCACCTGACCACCGCATCTATATCGCGTTGTACTAATCGACACGTTTCTGCAATATCAGAACCGGCGAGTAGTGCGCACAAATCATCCGCATACATGTACGCAGAACAGTTGCGGAGTACACCACACAAACTGTTCACATGTAGTAGGTAGCAAAGTGGCCCAGTTCCAGATCCCTGAGGGACGCCGCATTTGACCTCGGTTTCTTCGCTAACAGTGTTGCCCACTTTCACACAAAAAGTGCGTTCCGTAAGGTACTCACGAAACCATTGGTTCAATGGTCGCTGTACTCCACATTCATCCATACCATTCAAGATTGTTTCCGCTTCTAAAGTATCAAATGCTTTTTTAAAATCATAAAATATTAACACTACAAATTTTTTTTCTTCTAAATGTAAATTAACTTCATTAGTTAATTTTGATAAAAGTGTGTTTGTACTTTTACCTTTCTGGAAACCATGTTGGTTTTCGTTCAATATTTTATTTTTTTGTAAATAATTTCCTAGCTGGTTAGCTATGCATTTTTCAATAACTTTATCTATACTGGATAAAATTGCTATGGGCCTGTAATTACTGAAGTCTTTACGATCACCCTTTTTGTGGACCGGACGAATAATGGTTTCTTTAAGTTTTGCTGGGAATTTATGCTGGTTTATAGATAAATTAATTAATTTTGCTAATATGGGACTAATTTTGTTTACAACTACTTTTAGATCTGACATACGCACAAGATCGATTCCTGGTGCTTTATTTTTACTTAATTGTCTAATTACGCGTTTGACATCATTTTCACTAACTGGCTGCTATCTCATAGACATATCCGATTTCTTAACATAGTTATCCCTTACCAACCAAGTATCAGTACACAGATGTTTTATTTTATTAACTTCACTTGAAAAATTATTGCCAAATTTATCGCATCTTTTATACTCCCTTGCCCTTCCATATTTGATATTATAGAACTATCTAAGGACTGTCTGTTGTTCCCCAATAAGTTATTTAATTTGTTCCAAACTTTCTTAATATTGTTTTTACAATCTAATATACTCTGTTTATCATACTCAACTTTACATTTAAATATAGCTTTGCTACATTTATTTCTATATCTAGTATAATTCAGTCTTTTTATCATATTTTTTGGTTCATTGCACCATATATTAAACAGCCTGTCTCTCTCTAAAATCATTTTTTTTTAAATTATTGTTTACCCAATTTTTTGTTATTTCTGTTACTCTTGTTTTGAGTGGTAGGTATTAATTTGTAACATTCATTGTAAATATTAGTGAATATATTTGTAAAAGATTTGTATAATTCTAATGGGCAATTTATGTCTAATAACATGTCAAAGTTGCTTGCTTGTAACTTTTCTCTAACTAACCGATTATCTAACTTGCGTCGAGTGGCAGGGATCGATTGCGATCGGTTCACAGCTAGTGCTCTGTTCCATTGTAACGCGGCCGCGATAAAAAAGTGATCAGAAATCTTATGTTTTATTACAACCGAATAAATCGAAGCGTACGGTAGCCTAACATACATATGGTCCAAACATGTTTCAACCAATTTATCCTTAAGTATTTCCCTTCGAGTTACATCACATATACATTTCGTAAATCCATACTCCGATAGTAAATTCTCATATGAGATAACACAGTTATTAAAACTATTTAAAAGGTCAATGTTGATATCCCCACAAAAAATAATTTTTGATCGCCGAGGTAAACTATCTAACAGTTTACGTAGTTCTAATAAAAAATCTTGAATTCTGTTGTGTTTAAAAAGTCTCGGTGGTCTATACATGGATATTAAATAAATTTGCTCGCCACCAATATCGAATGTTATGGAGACGCACTCCGCCGATCGCATTGCTTGTCCCGTCGCAAGCGCAGGTATCTCGCTCACACGCGCGCCGAGCTCGGCTCGGGAGTAAACCAATACACCCCCACCACTGCGGCCCTCTCGGGTGTAAACGTTAACAACAAATCCTGGAATTTTATAAAACGGCAACAAAGAGAAATGTATGTTTGGTTCTATTATCACAATAATGTCTAAACGATTTATATCACTACCTATCGACAATAGGAACTCACTGAAATGCTTTTTCATCGATCTGATATTAAGATGTAATATACTTAAGTCTTTACTGTTACTTATCGATTGTAGCCACGTATGTAAATTATCGGCACACATATAGTGGACAGGTTCTTTAATTACTGAGATCGGATTATTTAAGTTATCGAATTTTATGCTAAATATTACGCTTATTAATCATGTGCGTAGCTATTGCACTTATTTATTATTAAAAAGATCGGTAATGTCACTCTCAGACCGTATACAAATAGTTTTTCTCCTTCAGCTTTCTTGACTAGTATTTTTCCATTTGAAACCCATATAAATCTATAAATTCCTTTTAGTTCCTTCCTTGTGTTCCATAATAGGGTGCGGGTGGTTTTAGTTAAGTCCTCATTTACGTATACTTTCATAGTAGCCGACCCATTTGTGATCATGTTACTTGTTGTATCAGATAGCTTCCGACGCTCAGCAAGCCAGTTGTCCCGCGACCCAGTACCCGTTGACTTGAAGCCCACGATAATAGGCGCTGGATTTATGGTTGTTTTTGTTTTTCGTGTCCGTTTAATTTCCTATTTTATTGACTATATCTTTTACATTCTCATCCGGTAATTGTTCAACACCTGCTATTTAAAGATTATGTTTTCGAGTTGATTGTTCAAACTCGTGAATTTTTTGTTCCAGAGCAGTGTTTTGTTTTTCCAAAAAGACACACTTATTTTGAATACTGATAGAACTTTTCTCTAACTGTTTAATTTTTTCTTTCGATTGATTATGTTCTGTAATCAATGAGTCATATTTCTCTGACAATAAGCATAAGCTCTGAGTAATCGTTTCAAGTTGTTTTTTAAACCCGGGTATCGCGCCGACTTTCTTTTGTATGTCCTTAAGTATTTTGACATTATCCTGGAATTCTTCCTCTTGTTCTTCTTCTTCAGAACCTTCATCTTCACAATTATTACAATATAATCTGTTTTTTCCATTTTTAATATCCGCCGCCAATCCCTTCACACACCCCCTATGAAAAGTTCCTTGGCAAGTACCTTGACATAAGAAGTGAGATCCCTTTTTATTAAGTCCTTTTTTGCATTTTTGGCATTCCATTATTATTAGTTAACGTATTAACAAACAATAAAAAAGCAACCTATCTATCTATTGCTTTGTTCTATATGCTTATGATCACTAGATGGTGATTAGTGATAATTCAATCCAATAAAATCAGAAGTATTTTATTGAGTCTTATAGATGGCGCTGACGATTTATTTCAGATGTTTGCTGTAGATGTCGTTACTGGTGTTATTATTTGGAATAATTAGAGAATCATTACTTGCACTTTTGAGGTTATGATAAAAAGTAAATTAATATTTTATTTTTATCACTTTAATATTTTAACACTATATACACTTTGGTTCTTAATGCAGTATTTTGATTCCTTCTAGTTTATTGTTGAGAGTTGATGATAGTTCACGAATGGCTTTTCAACTTTTACTTAGAATACGAGTATTCACGGCTTAAAAACTGTTTAGTTTATATTTCTATATCCAATAATACACTGTTTTTAAAATTTCCCA
Organism: Napeogenes sylphis; assembly: GCA_959347405.1. Taxonomy (NCBI): domain Eukaryota; kingdom Metazoa; phylum Arthropoda; class Insecta; order Lepidoptera; family Nymphalidae; genus Napeogenes; species Napeogenes sylphis. The sequence goes on from OY365781.1 coordinate 17,188,170, forward strand.
CTTTTCTAACTTGTTAGTTCACTTGTTTATTTTTAGATACATTTATATGCGAGTACAATGTTAACCGTGGCACTGTTGATGATGTTTTTGACACTGTTGATGATGTTGACACTGATGAATATGATGACACTGATGAATATCAGGAAAAATTACACAGATCAATGTGTGTAATTTGTCCTGATATTATTATTATTATTAGATACAAATTACGTTAGCTACAGACGGAGAGTTGAAAAAAAACCAAAACTGATTTAAACTAGCTTTAATTAAAAGAATTACAATTACGGACTTATTAACTAATACAAGAATCTGACCTACTCGATGTAAGTACAAATAATAATGACAATATTTTATTAATAATTAAGGTTTATATTATAATTAAACTGCAACTATGCATTCCGTCGCGATGACACAATACACATTTTATTCACACGGAGGGAATGTGAATATCAGCAATCCTCCTGGAGTATGTGTACGTAACTTACACGTAAATTATAAATAAAGTATTATTTATTTGTATTTAAAAAGTAAAGGAGACGGATACGCTTTCATTCATTCTTGGGCCCAGACTGTGATAAGATGAAAGTTGTGGCAATTAATACTTAATATAGTATTACATTTTTTTATGTCGATTTTGGTAATCTGAGAACAGAGATATAAGACACTCAGTAAAATGCAGGCCACGTCACTTAACAGTCAACTTTAATACGATCAATTGTTATTTTTTAAAAAGGCATTTCATGTTTATAAAAGTGAGTACCGGTCTGTCCCACTGCGGTGCAAGGGTATCTTCTGAAAAGGAAAAGAAACGAGCATTGATCACTAATCTAGCTTAATGCGAATTGGCTATTTGAGATAGTTTTTAAAAAACACATTGGTCATTTCCAAGGTCGGATCCTTAACCTCCAAGACACTACAAGTCGATAAACATGGTATAGATAACATTAAAATCACAGATTTTAGGATGTATAAATTTATAGATGCTTTTGGTGGCTTGTCATGGCAGGATAAAAAAGCGCTGTACATTTCCTCTATCACTCGAATGTTAAATTCACTAATTTAATATAAATCGATATTTTTTTCTTATGTTATGAATATTATAAATGGTTAAAATATTTTTATTGTTTAAATTTATCATTTGAAATCCACACATACTTTTTTTAGACGGTAGGTACTTATAAACTCCCATTACTTTTTAAAAATTCTCAAAAAAACGAATATAGTTTTATCGATTACATATTTATTGTGCAGAAAAACTTATTTGTGATTTCTTTTTTTTCTGATTGCAGTTAGAGCAAATTTTTTGAAGTTTGAAATATAACAATGTTAAAATTTTTTTCAAACCATGTCCTAACCTCTTACAACTAGGCCTAGAAATCCCGTCTCCTTTGTCTTGCTTATAACAAAAATAATACTCATAATATTTACTTATTAGATGGAAATTTACATTATCTCGGCAAAAGTTGTCTTCGGCTCGTTGAATCTTGCGCGCAGTATTGTGATTTTTTTATTTTTTATTTTTAAAGTAAAACTTTTATTACATCGTCTCAAACTTTTTCGTCTGTGTGTTGCATGTCGCGTGACGGTCGGCCGCGGAGTAGGATAAAGTGAAAGGCGCTCGTATCGATGCGGTTTTTACTAGATACATTGAAAAAATCGAATGTAAGTCACTGTTCACGTATTTTAGTTACCATAAAATATTGGTTACATTTATAAACTGTGAAATTCATGATGAAGATGGAATTGATAATAGAATGATTGAAAATAATTGAAAAACGGATCAAAATGGCTCAACGATTATAAAATATTGTTTTCAGTGTTTTAATATGTGTATATCATCTAAATAATTGTTAAGTATTATGTATGTCGTACTCTAAGACACAGAGTTCAATAAAAATATTAGTTGGAGACCTAGTCTACTTTTATCATTTCCCATTATCATTCCCATTTTCTAAGTATAAAATTAAGATTGATGAAGCAATTTTTATACCCTTAATGGAATATTATTCCGAAAATTTTTAGTTAAATGTCTATAATGTGAAAAAAAGTTTCACTTTTACGGTGGTTTCATAAAACCACACAAGTTTTTTTTTATTTATTTAGGTCAACAAACAGTGAGATAATACAGTAACTTATACCTAATATTACAATATAGTTATAACTAAGTGTATCACCAACACCGTTAACCACAAATTACTACGTAATGAAATTTAATGGGAATAGTAATAGGTAAGAGCTTCAATCTTTAAAATAATAACAAAAAAAAAAAACAAAGAAAGAAGGGAACAAAGATGATTAGTTAGTTTACACAACATTATATAAACAACAGTATTATAGTGTGATATAGTGAAAACCGCTACTACTTAAAATTTAATCATTTGGCAGTTCAGCTATGATAGACTTCTTAAATTTGCTAGCTTGCATGTCTACCAAATCTAAGTGATTAAGATACGTGTTAAACGATTTTGTTATTCGATATATTGGGGATCGCTTACCAGCATTAGTTCGACAACGTTTCGTGGCAAACAATTGTAGCATACGACGACTAGGAGTACGCGGAGGTACGGTAAAGTATAACTTATTATGAAGTGGAATGCAGTCATATCTACCATGACAAATGTCATAGATCATCATTATTTCTAATTGCAAGCGTCTTTTTTTAAGAGAAGTTAATTTAAATTTTATTAATAGGTGATCGTACGATAAACGGCTCCGATAACACTTGAAGTGAATGCGACGTAAAAACTTTTTCTGTACTGACTCGAGTAATTTATTATATTTATCATAGATAGGATTCCATATGGGAACTGCGTATTCCAGTTGAGATCTGATAATACTTTTGTAAATATAAATAAACGTTGATGGTCGGGTAAAAGCAGCACAATTACGCATTACGAAGCCATACATCCTGTAGGCTTTTTTAATAATAGTATCTACATGAACTTTAAGGTGTAACTTAGTATCCAAAATAACACCAAGGTCTCGAATATGGTCTATCGGTTCCAGTTGCATATTACCGAGTCTATAAGAATACTTACTTATGTTTTTCTTTTTGGTGAAAGTAATAATTTTGCACTTATTAAGGTTCAAACTTAATTTATTTTCAAAGCAATAAAGAGAAAATCGATCCAGATCCTGCTGTATTCTATTGTGGTCGTCAACGTTATTTATAGTTTTATATATTTTTAAGTCGTCTGCATATAAAAGAAATTTAGAAAATTTAAAGCATTTAGTTACATCATTAACAAACAGTATAAAGAGTAAAGGACCCAGGATCGAGCCTTGAGGTACGCCAGAAGTGACAGGGACGAAAACTGATTCATGTCCTTTAATGACTACTTTTTGAGTGCGATTGGATATATACGATTTAAACCAACGCCACAGGTTACCGCGAATACCATTAAAGGCAAGTTTTTCTAGAAGCAGTTTATGATCTACCCTATCGAAAGCTTTTTGGAAGTCTGTATATATGCTGTCTGTTTGTTTGTTAACATCCATGGCTTCAAATAAATGGCCAGTGTAAATTAATAAATTTGTATTGGTTGAACGTCGCTCAACAAAACCATGCTGTTCTTCTAGTATTAAAGGATGTAACAAGGGATATATTTTACGATGAAATAGTCTTTCAAAAAGCTTCGACAGAGTAGGTAAAATGGAGATCGGTCGATAATTTTCAATGTCATGTTTAGACCCATTTTTATGGACCGGCACTATACGTGCCGATTTCCAGATCTTCGGGAATGTACCTTCGCGTATACATTTATTAAAAATATATTGTATAGGTTTATACAAGTAGTCTGCAGTATTTCTGAAGAAAGAAGGTGGGATACCATCAACACCTGGTCCCTTGGAAACATCCAAGACTTTCAGCTCCTTGTGAACATCTTTTTCATTGATATAAATATCGCTAACAATTAAGCCTGACTCATTCGTGTCAGGAAAATCGCTATCATCAAATTTTTCACTTACATTAGATGGTACGAATACTGAGCTAAAATAATCTGAGAACAATTTGCATATGTCTCCAGGCATGTCAGCAGTTTTATCTTTATATGTCATGCTATCTGGAATGTCAGCGTTATTTTTTTGATTGTTTATGTATGTCCAAAAAAAGTTTATATTATCACAAATACTGTCTTCAACAGCGTTTCTATATTTTTTATAGCATCTATGGGATTCGTATTTGAAGCGGTCTCTAAATATGGAAAAAAGATTTTTATCAGATTTATTATGGTAAGTTTTCCATTTTATCCACGCTCGATTTTTATTTTTTAAAATATGTATGAGAGCACTAGAAAACCATATCGGATATTCGGAGAATTTTATTACTTTTGTGGGAACATGTGTCCGTATAAGTAAATAAATTATTTCATAAAAAGCAGCCACAGCATTCTCAGCGCTTTTATTATTATAAACCTCATCCCATTTTTGTTCCATTAACTCGGAATTGATCATCGAAAAATCTGCCATTTTATAATTATACTGCGATCTTGGTTTACTCTGCAGGGCAGTTATATTCTTGTTAATTGGTACTACGACATAAAATGGAGGGTGTAGGTTATCTTTCGGTACTAAAGTTACAGGTGCAAGACAAGTTAAACAATCATCGATGTTTGTAATAAAAAGGTCAAGTATTTTATCTTTATTGTTTTTAAATCTATTCAATTGCTTACCGTCCAATAATGGTATAAAATTAACCAAATACTTATTTGATAGACAGTAATTAGCTTGGATGGTCGGGGTAGAATGTGTATTGCTGTGACTCCACATTAAACTGGGTAAGTTATAATCCCCGACTACAATAAAAGTGTCAACACCCGGGGATTGAATAACCGATGTCAAGTAATTTATATATGTGGCGTATATATCTGAGTTAAGGCTGGGAGGTATATAAACCGCACTAATAATGCAGCGGTAATTGCGCGAACTCAGTTCTAGTGATACATGATCGATCAGTGGTGACAGCGGCAGAGTCATCGGAGCAGGGCGCCTAGTGACAGCCAGGCCTCGCCTTACTGCCACCAGCACGCCCCCCCCATCTTCCCGTCCACTGCGCACCAAGTCCCTGTCACTACGATACACCCGGTAGCGCGAGTCAATGTATTCATTATCAGATATATGCTCCTGCAACCATGTCTCAGTAACTATAATGATATCATAATTATGCTGCAGAATATTTATGTATGCAGTATGTAATTTGGTTCTTAATCCCCGGCAGTTCTGATAATATACTGATATGACGTGTTTATCCATTAAAAGTGTAGTTTATTTAAAAAAATAACAAATAACGATATATATCTAAATCTATAAAAAAAAATATAAAAAATAATCTACAGAACCATGCGGGAAGTAAAGAATATTTCAAGAGTTGCAGGATATTTTTAATATATGAATATACTGGTAGATTTAAGTAAGTTTTAGTCAGTATAGGGGAGAACACAAATAGTTTTACTCGATAGTTTATAAAGCCAAATAAAAAAGCATTATCGTATATCACACAGTACTCGCAGTCCAATATGTTATTATGTAGTAGACACCGTAAAAATAATAATAAACTAATAATGAAATACAAGGGACATAAATTAATAATTATACATACGTTCAGTGATCGTATTACAACAAAGAGTAAGTCCAAGTAGCGTAGTAATACATTATTGGGATTTAAAACAATGCACCAACTAAGATAATACACAAAGTAACTTCTAACACTGTCAACTTTATTTAATTTTTGAGACTTCTTTGATTGACCGGATTGCAATAACCGGGGACGTATCCGATTTTCGGGTAAGGATGGTACCGTGCTTAACCCACACGTATTTGTAATTATGCTTTTTGGCTGCATCACGGCATTCTCGTAATAATATCTTATTAGATATTGTTAAATGTTCATTGACGTATATGGTACGTGCCGGCCCAGGTATACCGAGTTTCGTAGAATCCAACCCTTTAACCGCGCGGTACGCCGAGATGAAGATGTCACGAAGTAGTCTTGTCGTAAGTTTTACAATAATATTCCTCGGATAAGTATTTTTTTGATCCGCGTGAGGTACACGGTGAATAGATACAATGTCAGAAGGTAGTATAGGATATTTGGCCTCGTGACTTAGGCAAGTAAATATATCGACCAGATTTTCTGCCTTTCTCTCAGATAAGATGGAGATTTCAATATTACACTGCCTAGCTTGTTGCTCTAGGTGTGCAATCTTATTCTCCAGTTGTTGCACTTGAGTCGGAACCTCGGATATTAGTGAATTTCCACTTTCAATAATTTTGAGACGACTATCAAAAGAATCTTGCCGGTCTGATGAAAAAGTAAGAGAATTTTCCATTTGCACAATTTTTTTGTTAGTTTCTCGTAAAGTGTTATTGATGGCCAGGTTATCTTCATTCAATTTTAAAATATTTTTATTTATATCTGTCAGAGCCAAAGTTATTTTGCCCATCTCATCAGCGAAAGCTGAAGAAAATACCTCAGCAACGCTTTCTTTAACCGAGATGCATAGCTTTTCATACATGCGCGCTATTTGCTGATCAATTTTTTTCTCCATATAATCCAGATCAGTTTCCGGCTGTTTCCGTTTGCGAATGTTGACATAATCAGTATCCACGGATGAGGGTATGTCCGGATTTGAAGAATAGGTTGCCGGCGGAGTACGCGGTAACGATGTCATTGTGAGGTTAGTTGACACTATGGTTTCAAATAGGATAGAATGAGACGAAAAATATATTTCCGTCTCTTAGCGCAGAGGGTGTGAAGTGCGGTCGCCCCTCTGTCAGTAACACGAGATGCGGTGCAAGAAAGAGATATAACTGTTGTTTTGTATATTGTCACACTCCACTTGTTTTAGGTTCACAACAACTGCACAGTCAACTATAGAGTTAATTACACGCGTAATAAGGTTAAAATTAAGGTAATCCAGATCGTAAAAATTGAAAACAGAAGCTTTAACACTACCACTCAGTACAGTAGCCCAACGTGATGGAATTAACAAGACTAAGGCAAAGTGCTGTTGCAGTTTTCCACTCTAAGGCTTGGAAAAACCTTTGAGCAGAGAATTCGGGAGCCATTGTGGTTTGGGTAGACCCCTGCTTACATTTTAGATGGATGTGCTAAAATCGGATCGGATAGCCGATTACTCGACTGTATCGTAAGGTAGGCTTGAGGTCCGACCGCCTATCAGGAAGAGAGCGTGCCGTACAGCTCCGGCGCCAGCTGGAAACTGGTAATTAGCTTTTCTGAAATTCCTAACGAGTGATTTTACAAGTGTGAGAAATTGCACGGTAAGTGGGATGTCTACAGCACTCGAACCGATCAGAAGAAAAGATAGTAGGGTGATCGCCATTGTACTTGTATCTGACAGATAACCTTGCGAGCTTACTAGTCTTACAGTGTCATTGTTGGATGACTTTGAAGGTCAGACCTGCCGTATAAAGGTCCTTGCTCCTTAAATAAACCTTGCCACAACAAAGTTGTTCAACTTTTATAACCAGAAGTGTTGGTGGGATTGAAATGATATAAACATAATCATTTGGACTGAGAAAGTCGAGGGTAGTACTGATCAAGGTAACATTACAATATATAGTTTAAACGTATGTATAGTCATAGAAAAGTTTGCAAAATAATTTATAATAAAAAATATTATGATACAAACCACACCTAATATTTAAATCTATGCTAATGATCATTATCAAGCCTATGCTTACGCTTATGCGATATAGTAGTAAATGGTAATAAATTGTTATCGAGACCTATTTTAATGTTATCTAATTGCTTATCCATATTATTCTGTGTGTCGGTCTACGCGGATAAATTCAATTACCTATATCAATGTCGTGTTGAGCCTAATAGAAATGTATTATTATTAACAAGCTACAATTTATTTATATTTATATTTTAATTCTTTTATCAAATGGAACAAATTTAATAAAAACAAAAGGTACAAAATAGCAACTATTGTTAAATATTTATAAAACATGCTTAAGCACAATACAGTCGGTATTATCATAGTACGTTAATTGGTACACCAGGATAAACCTGAATTAAAGCAAAATGAACAGCTGTTAAAACTCAACTTTGCTAACGGTCTGGACTTGTAAATTTAATATTTAAGATATTATTACAGCATACATTTAGTTTTTAGTAGAACTAAAACAATCAGTAATTCACAGTTGTAAATAATTATTTTTTGAAAATTTAAATACATACTGAAATTTTGCAACTCCGATAATGCCGGAGTTATTAATGTGTCCAAATTTGTCTTCTTTGTAGGGTTGCCAAACAGATATTTGAATAATTTTAATGTGTGTATTTTTTATTAATTGTCTCTTTTCACTACATTTAAATGCTGGTAATAGTTAATTTATATAAGCATTGTATAAAGTTATGTATGAAAACATGTGTATTATGTCATTATGAACAAATATAAATAAAAATATCTATTTCAAATAAAAGTTATGTCAACAACCCTAAAACGAATATTTGAATTTTCAGAACCGGTTTCACGTAATGGCCTTTAATTTGTATCTGTAACAGGGAATCTTAAACGTTATCAGGTGACAGAAAATGTAATTTGTATATTCGTATTTTATGTTATCATTAATAAGGATTAGGATTAAACTGTGCTACATTGTCAATCATAAAATACATAAAAAATATAAATTAATAATTTACGCAATCATAGGGTTACAAAACACATACTATAATATTTAAATGCGTTTTAATAATAAATCGTATCAAATTAACTGTGTTTTCGTATTTATGTATAGATGTGTTGCAACAATCGTATTTTGGGTAAGTGGAACTATAAATATGTATCATGTTGTCAAAAAACGTATCAATCACCTGGGCCCTTATTCGCTGTCAGACGGATATGTATCTCATCCTGATAAATTCCTAAATTGTTCGTGAAATCATATTCACTATGCAAATGTAGAATTTAAACCATTTATTTTATTACAGTATATTATTATATCATATTTATGGGAGTGAGTGCTACAATAATGTAAAGGCTTATGACGTAACTGAGATAGCAAGCAAGAATGAAACAAGTATTCTTTACTTTACTCTTCAGTTTGCTTCAGTATTCATCGTCCCGATTGCCCTATTAGTAAATTAGTAACTTCTTCCAGCAGTAGAGATATGAATCGTTGTTTTTTCAATGACATTTTGGTTGACTTGCTTTGTTATTATGTATTTAGTTCTGGAATTTTTACGAGTATATTTTTTTCATGATATAAATCAAAGAGTTCGTTATAATATGACTTATCTAATGGAACATATTATATATATTTAAACAAAACACGTATTTTTACCCAGAGGCGGTAGTTTTTACAACTTCAAAATTATTCTTACTGAGACATTATTGGTTAGCACACAATTGTTTTTTTATTAGAAAAATACTTAGCACCCTAAGGACAAGCAAGTGATGGCCTGGGGTTTTAAGTTTGAGTAAGCAGCAAGCAAACTTCAATTTTAAGTCCTAGTCTCAAAAAAACCAACGACTGCCTACATCGCCCGAGAGACGCAATAGGATTGCTTTCTCTCTCACGCTGACGCCCCAGTGGAACCTCCATGTAATAGTACCCCACATAATGAGTACTGAAGGAGGGTATACGGGAGGTACCATACAATGAGTACCATAACGAAACAGCACTTGTACCTCTCACCGGTGACCATCATGCTAACTATCAATATTTGTTATTTAATGTATTTTTAAAAAAATATTCCTTTAAAGTATCTTCATTTAAAAACTCAATAATATGATATATATTATACGTTAATGAAAAAATCGAACTCTAGATTTTTTTTGTATATATTTGAACTCAGCGGTATGGAGTTCATCTCACTACGCTGATTCATTGCTTGTCAGATAGTGCAAGTTACATGTCATATAATTTATTATTTATTGGATCAGAAAAAAATTGTTTCAGTCTTATTATTACAAAATTTGCTAGTTCTAAGTCCTATAAAATATTTTTTTATGGTAAATAAATATAAATCTGTAACATATTAAACAGATCACTTAACCTACAATAGATAATGAATAATTTACTCCAACTGTAAACAAATTAAAAGTATAAAAGGTATCTTTCTACCACAAAATACTAATTTTTCGTGTTTCAAATTGAATTTTCTTCACTTGAGACTAACCTAGACTTCTAAGCATAAAGTTAAATACTTCTTATATTCATCTTCAACATCAAAAGATATAATACAATAAAAAAGGAAATTACATAAATACGTTGATATCGGACTAAAGTATATAATTGCATATATATTTTTATAATCAAATATAGAAAATGATATACCTTCTTATATTCATAATTTAACAAAATAAATTAATGTTATAAATTACTCACGCCGTACTCCGAAGAAAGTCATTTAAATAAATCAGTATTATATTGTAAATTAAACTGAAAGTCTGCTCAACTAACTAGGTCGTTGTCGCTTTATTTATAATGTTAGTGTCCGTAGAAGTGACAATAAAATCTGTTTATAAATGTTGGTACTCCATTGCAAGTCGTAATTTAACTTTATTACACCACAGGATGTGATTTTATTGCATAATGAATAGACAGAATGCAATAGAAGCTACATGAAGCCTCCAAAGATTTACACACATAATAACAGTCAGTCCTTAGCCTTGCTCACAATAGTGAGAGATATTATCATAGATCTAACTTTCTAAAGACTTTTTGCATAGATCTAATATAAAGAAGGAGTCAAGTCTTACTTTGTAAAAATATAAGTTTTACAAAGTAAGGACTTAATAAAATTATTATTTCATAAGATCTCGTATTTCCATCACCACGAATATTGAAAAATAAACGAAAAGTCAAATTTGTTCGAAATATTTGTTTTCTCATCATTTCGGCATCTTAATGAACAAGTCAAGTCATGAACAGTAAAGCAATAACATAATACGGCAACCGTCGGTTACACCGGTGGCCGTTATGACATGGGTACCTACTAGACCGAACATAGTATAGATCAACTTAGCAATAAAATAAACAATATTTTTTTGATGTAAAATAGTTAACGTTTATTCCTTATATAAATAAGCTGGCCTTACATCGCCAAAATCTAATAAAATTGATGATCTATTTATCTATTTAAGGTAAATAAAATATACTATTAAAATGCAATGAATTGCTTTGAACTAGATTTACGATTCCATTTTATCAAATTCACTGACGATAGATTACTATTTAAAACCTAGTATTAAGGTGATGTTCTACGATATACAAACATTTAAAATGCATATGTGTACAACTATGTACTTACTATGTACATAGAACTAAGTTAAGATTTTCGCTCTAATAAAAGAAAATGCAATGTGCTATCTAAAACAAATGACAGTAATTATTATTAAACTAATCAAAAAAGAATTAAATATTGTTAAAATATTGAGTACCTAACTTATTTTTAATCGTGATGTTTCTAAATTAATATTTTTCATTCTATAATACATATTTAAATAAGCTGTACATGTTTATGGATTATTTTTAACCTTAATGTTGACTGTGTATGTTTAAAATTTTAATCTGTACTGCAAAACGTTAGAAACATTGGTTCGGATCTACGTAACTTCACATAGGTAATATGGCACATTAACCTAGCAACCTATTCACTCTTCTCCTGTAGACAACCACATAGTATTCAGCCGGAAATACCGATGCAAGCAAGCTGTTTGCAGTCCTTCGGCTGTACGCACTAAAAAGACGAAGCAAAGACGCTTCATTTGGACAGGTGGAGTGTCCACAATGTAAGGATAGATACCTGACGTGCGTCGGAACCTCCGGTGATGCAAGGGGACGGGGGAATGTAATTCCTGCACACACTCACCAAAATGTATCCTATAGAATACTGAGAGGCTAGCAATTCTATGCCTGTGTTCACGGCTGTGAAGGTTGGTTACAACCAATTCCGGGTCGCCTATAAGCCTCTTTGCTCGCCTCTGCACTCAATGTAAATGTTTTTTGTGAGCTAATCAAACTGTATGTATATTTCGTTACTAAAACTGGTTCGTTATGGTCAATGAACTAGATCAATACAATATGTAGGTACTGGCATTGGCAGTTTATTCTCAAATGTAACATGTTGTACATAATACTCAAAAAAAGTACCGATTGGGGGTCAGGAGAAATCATAGAGTGGATGCATTTATATCAATGAGTATTTGCATGAGGTTTCATAAATTTAAAAACCATGCTTACTTACTATGTATAACGTTTCTAATATAACTCTAAGTTGTTTGTTATGAGGTTCACCTTCGGAATTTAAGTGACATTAGAAATTGTATAACTTCCGAAGGTGAACTATAAGCTGTAGTTTCCTATGCCTAATTTTATCTTCTAAAAAAAATGTGAAGTGTAATTTTCAAGCCCTTTATTTTTATTTATTTTACATATAAACACTGTCTAAATGATTTACAGAAACGTTAAACAATCATTTAATACAACAACCTTAATACAAAGGATTGATGCATGCATATTATAGTTTTCATACTTTCTACAAGGCCGCAACATGTAAAAGAATGCTATTTGTCATTCTGATGATCTTAAAGAGATCCTACATAAATAAGACTACTACTACTAAACACGTAGTACTAACTAATAACTTGTAGGTTACAACTTTTTCATAATCACAACATTTTAATTGTTTAGAATTTTTCTATTACCTGCAAAGAAACAGCATAAAATATTATTTTATAAATGTTTAAGAGCTTAGTTAAATCGATATACAGGTAAATGTATGAATATGAAATATGAATATATGATAGATGCCTCCAGAAACTGATGCTGTCTGTCTAAATTGCCAAGAAAAACACCCAAAAAGTTACAAGGGCTGTGATAAATATAAGCAATACAAAGAAAAAATACTGAAAGTTAAACCTGTCGTTCGACAAACGAGTACTACTAAACCTAAAACCACAGCCACCCCCTATCCCACAGTCGATTTCTTATCAGGACACAGTCACTTCCCAAAAACTACCTTTTCGTATGCTGATGTTCTGAAAAACCAAGAATATTCCAAAAACCAATCCACCAATCCCAAAGTGGAAACAAATACACATGACTACATGAAAAGCCTATTAGACGTAATGTTTAACAGGTTCCAATCGATCAAGCTTATCACAGGACTGGTTGCAAAGAGGGACTAAATATCCGCGTCATTACATGGAATCTTTGAAAAATATTCTTGAATACTGAAAATAAAGACATCGCACTAATATAGGAAACACGACTAACCCAACGGTCACCTATTGACTTCCATAATTTCGTAATTCATAGGAAAGATCACCAATCTGGTAACTCCCATGGTGGCACAGTACTAGTACTAAAAAAGAACATCAAACATTACTCTCTTGAGCCTTATAGAACAGCAAAAATTCAGACCACTTCAGTCAAATTACTTCATTAAACTTCAGTCAATTAAACTTCTGAAATAGCCGTTGCAGCAATATACTGTCCACCGAGACATTCAGTTGGAGCTGATGAATTTAAACAGTTTTTTAGACAATTAGGCTCAGCATTTATCTATGAAGAGGACTGAAACTCGAAGCACATGTACTGGGGGTCAAGACTGATTAATACATGCGGCCGGCAACTATGTATAGTTGCCGGCCGCTTGTCTTGTTGACTTGTTATTGCTGTGTACAGCAATAACAAGTCTTAACCTTGATTGCATCTCTCACGGTGAGCTGACACACTGGTCTACGGATCAAAATAAAATTCCAGCCTTGCTGGATTTTTTGTAACAAAAGGCTTGGGACTCAATTACTGTACGATCGAAAGATGTGAAGATATGTCGTCGAATCACAAGCCAGTTATCTTAAAACTGTCTAATTTTGCGTATTTCTGATTTGAACATATATAAATAATTATTAATAATTGTTGGTCGTAAAAAAAATAACTATGGTGGTTTAAATAATTTATTAATTTAGAATACAAAACATTGACCCTTATAATTAATTAAGTTAAACAAAATAAGAAAAATGTCTAAAATTGTGCTAGACTCAGCGGTGGGTTACTTGAAATAAAACTTTACTTTTAAATTATATACATACTATTATAAAAGAAATCCTAGGCGCCACTGAAAATTTATAAGCGAAGATATATGCATGATCCTCCTGCTTGTCAGTACTTGAGAATCACAGTCAGACACTTGTTCTTTATAAAACTTGTTAATTGGAAGTGTTGATTAATGGTATAAATTAATTTTGTACATCACTATATTTTCGGGATTACAATAATGACGAGCTTCTTATACTCAGCTAATCAGGAAGCAGAATACAGGTCAAACAGGACGACGCTCCGAAGATTCACGTCTACGCGCGAACAAATTATAAATTCGCCTGTATCTTCTAGGGTATATACAAATTACCTCCTTATGGAGGAAAAAGGCCTCGCAAGCAGTAATATTAGCTCATGTCTACTCCGAGGGTCGAATCAGGATAAATAGAAATATTGTTCCAACAAACTTTGAAACTGCTCGGGAACTACCGGAAATAGGAATTACAATGATTATATATTAACAAATTAGCCCGAAGGGTGATAAGATATTGGATTCGGAAGTATTTTTAAAAGAAAATGCTCTAAAGGTCACGACTTTGAATTTTATAATCAAAGTATGCATAATAAGCAAACAATGTTGCTATGCACACAACGCGTTGAACGAAATGTGGTTAAAATTTCCAACAATCGAAAGAATTAAAAATTAGTGCATTGTTATAAAATATTTAAATAATTTTATAACAATGCACTAATTATCTAAAGGAAAAAAACAAGTGTAATAAATTGATAACAAATTGTTATTCTAAAAAATATAATAATAAAACGACGTTGTCTGCAACTTAACTTCCTAGACAATATGACAGCTACTTTCAAATAATATTTTGCGATATTCTGCCCTTAATAATGATTAATAAATGAAATTTAAAAAGCCGAAGTCGAACTATGGTTTCCTACGCTCATTATTTTTTTAATCGGAAGATTTTTTTCTAAGCCAATATTTAATTATTTTAAATAAAAACACTGCCTAAATTATTTAAAAAAAGCCTGTTCAACCTTTGTATTGTTATTGATCCTGTATTATAGTTTTCTTATTTTCTGCTTATTATATTCTCACTATAATCTAGAATATAAATTAGAAGCACACTTTTTCAGTGCATGACAGTCTGACAGTTCTGAAGATATTCTTTTTACCCTCACGTCACCATTATGTCTATATTTAACTACCCACTATGTTCAATATACTACATTACATTTACATTTTCTTTTCGATTTGCAAGATTGTTAGTTGTAATTCTGATGACCTACTATTAGTTTTTATATAATTGGAGGGTAGGTTTTGAAAAAAAAATAAACATATTAGTGGTTGGTTTCACTAAAACATGCAATGTATGTATAGAAGTATAATTGACTGAATAATTAATTGCAATATTGGATTTGATTAACAATAGTGAATATATAAATCGTTTCCCAGCTTCAAGAAGGCAGTGTGTGATTGAAAGGCTAAGCTGTGTAACAGATCTAGTATAATAAAGTATAACAGTGATAGTGAAGAGTTTAAATAGTTAACAGTTTAGTGGGTTTGTGAGCAGTGCTATTAAAGTGTTTTAAGAATAGAACGACTGTCATTGGTGATTCTTTGTATTAAGAGAATTCTAATAGTAAAAGAGATCCTACACAATTAAAAGTTAATAAATCTGCCTGCAGGCCATAATTTTTTCATAACCATAACATTTTAAAAGCCTAGAAACTTTGTTGAAAGCTAGAATATTTCTAAACTTATAAAGAAAGAGCATAAAATATTGTTTTTTTATATCTTTAAAGGCTTGGTTAAATCTATGCGATAATTACAATATTATATTAACGTTAATGATATTATGAATAATTATTATAATTTTAATATTCCTTTACTATGTTACTTATGATTGTATTTGAACCATAAATACTAGGAAAGTTATCATCGCATTGAGTGTCTGAAACAAAGAATATTAGTAATATTTAAAAAAAACATTGGTAGACTGTGTTTAGTAAAAAAACTAATATTGTATTTAGTGCTTACAATTATTATTAGTGATCTGTTGAGTGTATTTGCACCAAAAGGACAATATTTCGGTTCATTCAGTATGATTTGCTTCATCAATATATCGAGTTCTAGGGATGTTTGATTTCCCAAAGATGTCATATGGTACATCAATAGAGCTAAAAGCTTCTTCATTTCATCAACCTGATATATGACAAGCAAGCAATGATTAGTAAAATGTTAATATTGTATTAAAATTGCTATACATAGTACCTGTATGAAAGCATTGCTCTCGGATTATCATCAACAATATCATTTGACTACAAATCGATGTATGTCGCTTATTTAATTTATTTTTAGGTTTTTATTTTCAACCTAATCGATAAAAAATAGGTACATGATAATTTTTGAATTTAAAAGTGTCCGATCACCATTTTAAGTGCGGGAAAAACCCTATCATATGAAATCTTTTATTGAAACGATTTCATATGAATAAATGACAACAATAAATCTCTTCCTACCAATTAATATACTCGCACTTTTTATTGTCTTTACCTGCTCGTAAATACGTTGATAGGGTTCCACAAAAAAACAAATTCTCACAATATTTGAGATGCACCAACTACACTGTAACATAATATCACCCAAACTATATTCTGTGCCTGAAATAATATAAATATAAAAAGTTTATTATTTGTTTATGAAAGGAAATAGATATAAATTGTCAATAAAAGCATCATGACCTAAGGCCAAAAAAATATTATTTTATATACATATTATATATATATGCTATTACTGGGTTTATTGAGAGCGAGTATGAATCCGTATCCATCGAAAACTGAGAAAAGTGCAAGAGATATATAAATCAAAAAAATGTACACTCCATCGGCATTGTTTATTTTCGTCACCACTTCGCATATTGAGACGTAGCACTGAGTGAGGTTACGGACTCCGTTATTAATTGCTTCTTCTTTTGCGGTGGTTAAGTGATCTAAAATATCAATTAGTTTTATTTAAATAATATTAAGTTATATTTGGGCGTTTGTGTCGTATTTATTTTATTAGGTAATTTATATATATATTTTTTATATTTGCACTAAAACATGGAGAAATTACAGAAAGTAAGATGCAGGAAACGGAAGGGAAGGTATCTCTCACTCATTATGTGAAAAGCAGCTAAATCAGCTATTTGACACCGATCTTTTGTAAGCTAGGATCTACTAGGGAACAAGGACATTAATGTAAAAAAGATTTAAAGATTATCAGTACCACTATCAGTTAATGTAAATATATAGCGTAGTCTCGCATTTAAATCCAGTAATATTTTGTAGACTTCGAAGTTTATAACCACAATTTGCATATTTAAAACAATCAAAATATTGTATTGTAAGTAATGAATTGCGAATAAAATTACACCAAAATCTGAAAAGATAATCTTTATTGATAAGTTTTCTTTAAGAACCTAATTGTTATTATTTTTAATCAAGTAATTGTTAAAGAATGTATACACATTCTTTAAAGAATGTGTATATAAACGGAGTATCTGTTAAGAGTTGGTCGCAAATCAGACTGTCAATACATTTCAATACATTCAATTTAATTCAATACATTCGTCGATTTATCTAATGATTATTCTTCAAGGGACTACATAATCATCGGGTAATTTGTATTTCGATGGCCGAGTATTTAGGGCCCTGTATGTCGGTATTGACTTCCAGGTCGAGCAAATATTTGTAAAAGTTTGTGAAATAAAGTGCGTTTATGAGAATATCTATCTACCATAGAATATTTTTTATTATTATTATTATTTGCATAAACCTAGAAAAGTAGTGATGAACTATTGGAATTATTAGCGGAAATGATATTAATTGTCCAAAAAAAGTATAATAGCGGACTAAATGTTAAAAATAATTCTCTGCCCGTTAACCGTGAAAGTTGAAACAGTTAAACATAAAAATAAATGTTTCACTGTAAATATTTAAGATTTTATTAGTCATTAAAGATAGAGTTATAAAAAATAAACATTAAAATTAAAACTCTGTATAATACAACAGACAGATAACAGATAACTTAATAAAAATGTATTTTCGGTCTGACTGAATAACGACTATCTCTTATTAAAAATATCTTACCATATTCGGATGCGCAGAGTATGATGAACATGATCTCCAGAAGAGTGAAAATGAAATTTGAGGTAATTATAAAAGAAGATATCCACTTCACAATACTATCCTTCTTAGTTGAATTATATCGGTAATTAATTTTAGTTTTTATCTTAAACAAATAAAATAAATTAACATAACAGTAAAAGGCATAATAGGAATGCTCATTAAATATGGAAGTCTATATTTAATACTCTCAAAATTCCAAAAACTTGCATACCACAATCACCCCTTCCTTTTTTCTAGACAAATCTGAAGTCTGGTACTTCTATCATAATACCACTTTCCTGCTTTTTTGCATTTTTAGGATTGACCTGACTAACCAAACAGCCCGATATCAATAATCCTCTAAATAAGTTAAAGAGTGTAGAATCCAATTGGAATACATATTAAAAATCTTGCTAAAGCAGGATCTATCCTAACTTTCAAACGAAAACTAAAGCAACACTATCTGTCCCTGCCATAAGTCATATGTTTATGTAAATAGCTATCTTTAGATAAAAAATAAAAGGTTATGTATTATATGTATTAATTCTATTTGGCATTGTATATATTACTAAGTTTATCTATGAGTAGTTTTTGTATCATTAAAATATATGTGTACCTATTTCTGCCCTCACAAAAGTTCTTTTCAACTCGCGGGGGTAGTTTATTTATTTTTTTATTTTTATTTATTTATATCTTTTTCACTTTGAATCATTATGAGTGCTCCCTTGTGTACTTCTAAATGGAAATGTCGGAAAGGCCTATTTTGATACCAAATTTATCGTAATAAGCTTTTCTGTATAAGCTCCTTCCAACTTAATGTTACAGTTATGAGGATTCCAAACGCGTCCTGGTCTGAGAAGAACCAAACTAAAAAACTCAGTCAGATCTAATTATTTTTTATTGTGATCACTGTTTCACAATCGTCAATCTTAAAAGCTATTTTGGAACAACTAGAACCGTCGCAATCAAGCAAAAATGAAGGCTTATGATTTCAGACAACGTAAAAAACATTCGGCCTGCAACACAACCAGTCACCGCAAGTTGCTGAAAGAGAACTTTTTTAAAGATAAGCTAATCCTATGTGTACATTTATGTCCATATTTTGTTGTATGTAAAACTTTTGTACATAAATAAACAAAAAGGGTTTTTTTTTAAATACTAAAAATTTTACACATTTAATGTTAATAATAAGTTTGTTCATTTTTTGTTCGTTCACAAGAAAGTTCGTTCCACATGGTTCCTGTTAGATACTGTTAGGTACATCAGACAGACCATGGTAGACAGATCGTGAGTAATGTCATGCGATGGCGTGCAGATCAATAGTGGCGATTAAATAATTCTTCAGAATACTATCCGTGATAAATGCAGTAAAAGACGAATAAAAATGTTATATCTCTATACTAAAGGTTCATGATTTTCACAGAGCACTGGGTCTCCGATAACTCGAGTGGCATATCGTTGGACGAAGTTAAATGGTAGAAGTTTACATTGGGGCCATTCTGTTCACAAATAAGAACAGTACTCCATGTTTGGCAGGTCCAGAACTTTATAAAGCGCGAGCCTTTGGCTCTGCGAAAAGTACACTCCGCTTTATTAAGTCCAAGTTCTTTGAAGTTAACTTGGCTTTGCTCTTCAGGTAACCGCAAAATTAACAATAGTTCAACATTTGAAGACCCAGTACTCCGGTATTTTATTTTATTTTTTATATACTCTAGGGCAATGCTTGACTACATTCCACCTGATGGTAAGGAATGTTGTCTTAGGTGGTAAGGAGCATTACCCTAGCAAAATTATTCACTCTTCTCTTGAAGACATCAGCATTTTATTCGGCCGGAAATACCGACGCAGGCAAGCTGTTCCAATCCTACGCTGTAAGAAGTAAAAAAGACGAAGCAAAGCGCTTCGTTCGGACAGGTGGAATGTCCACAACAAAAGAATGGATACCTGCCGTGCGTCGAAACGTCCAGTGATGGAAGGGGGCCGGGGGAATTAGGTCGTGTAGTGTAATTTCTGCGCACACTCACTAAAATGTATCCTATAGAATACTGAGAGGCTAGCAATTCTACACCTGTGTTCAAGGCTGTGGAGGTTGGCGTCGACCAATTCTGGATCGCCTATAAGCCTCTTCGCTCGCTTCTCAATTGAGTCCAGAACTGCAAGATGAGACGGCACCAGCAAATATGTGACCACAGTACTCTACACACGACCGGATCTGTGCTTTGTATAAAACAAGAAGCTGTCCCGGTGTAAAGTACTGCCAGACCTTCACAAGAACGCCAAGCTTTCCTGCTGCTGTTCTTGCTCTGAACTCAATAAATCGGCCAAAGTAGAGGTTCGAGGAAATCTCTACGCCTAACAACTGAAGCCGGTCACTGTATTCCAAGGATACATTCTGAAAAGTAGGAGCCAAGGTGAAAGGGCTCCTTTTGACGGTGATCAGACACATCTTCGTTTTGGTGAGACTGCGTGAAGTTTGTAACTCAAACGTTGCACCATGGCTTTTTTTTCAGAATATACTTGATCTCTACTAGCCCGAGTACTCGGCACATATCTCTCTACAACTGTGCTGTCGTCTACATATCCATAGATACAGGGCTTCAACAGATCGTTAATGTGCAGCAGAAAAAGAGTTGCAGAAAAAACGGAACTCTGAGGAACTCCGGCATTTATTGTCAAGGGTTCCGAAGAACACCCGTCGATAACTACTCAAAGAGATTTCTGGCTGAGAAAGTCCGTTACCCAGCCGATCAGACCAGGAGATATACCATACGCTGAAAGCTTGGTTATAAGGCCCGCATGCCAGACCATGTCAAATGCCCTCGAGACGTCCAGAGAGACGGCGACCGCTTCTCCGTTACTCTCGATAGCATCGCCTAAAATGTGTGTAGAGTACCCTAGGAGGTCCCCAGTAGACCTATTACGGCGAAACCCGTATTGTCAGTCACTGAGGAGATCGTTATCGAGGAGGTACGCTAGAAGGCGCGAGTTCAACACACGTTCCATAATCTTGCAGAGTATGGAGGTGATTGAAATCGGTCTGTAATTGACAGGATCGGCACGACTGCCTTTTTTGGGCACGGGTTGCACGTCGGCAAGCTTCCAGGATTTCAGCAATATTCTAGTCTTGAAAGAGAGGCGATACAGACGTGTCAGTACAGGCGACCACTCAGCTGCGCATATATTGAGCATAATGGCTTTATTCATATCTAAACGACACAATGTTCTCCATACCTCTTTGTTAGTGATGAGGATTTCTTTTGGTCCGGAAAAGTCATCGTCAGGTACAATAGCATTTGACGATGATTAGTCCGGGCGAGGTGACTGAGGAGCTCTTCCTAGGGAGGGCTCCGTTAGCGGGGTGGCGGGCCGGTCGAGGTCGCGTCTTCTGCGTCGTCTGCAGAGGGCAGATTAAATGCGTCGCAGATTTGCGTCCCTCTTCTGGCCCCGTACGTGGGGGTGGCCTTCTTCGAAGGGTCACCTGCGGCGTACACAAGCCGCTGGTGGCGGCTTCGGGGTCGGTCCAGGATCGTTTTCGGACCAGGTCCGGCCTCGGGAAGGTGAGTCGTATCGGGACACCTTCTTCGCCGAGGCGTTAGCTTGCTGGCGTCTCGGTGGAGAGGGAGTCTTGATCGGACTCGGTCGGCTTAGGTGAGGGCAGGAGAGCCCTTCACGATCTTTTAAGCCGACCACCGGAGTGGGGCGCGTCCAAGTCAACCGGGCACCTCCCTCCACGGGGGTGGTAGCCGCCCACGCGGCCTGCCGTCGGAGCAACGCGCGTGGCGTTCCACTATGACGGCGAGGTTTTGACCGTCTGGTTTAGTGAGTAAGAGTCTCACATAACCGCTTCCATCGTCCTCTGGATGGAGATGTGTATCCATGAGGATCCCAGACAAAAAAAAAGAAAAGAAAAAAAAAAGACCTGCCTCCAAGGATAACATGCAAAAAAGGGCTGCTTCTTATCCCAATCTGTTGACCTGTATTTACATACTCGCTTAACACCATGAGGTTCGAAGCTGTTGGGGAACATGTAAACACAGATTTCATCAGACACTGATCGGAAGTTCCCAAGAGAGGTGACCTCTACACGATACCTATCCGGATCAGTTGTCAGCAGAAGGTCCAGGCAATTGGCTGTATGGCCTACCACATGTGGTATCCTTATCGCTTGACTCACCAGCGGAAAGTCGTCGCTTCGAATCCCGCTACCCTCCTTGACTAGATACCCGACAAAACAAACACCAACTGGACGTCAAACCGATTCGCCAACGCACCGCAGCTTTTCAGAACCATTTCCCATAAACAGCTTCATCGAGCAACGTGCCGGCACACGACTAGGTCACTTTGCGGTACGACTTTGCCGGCGACCCGATGTTATGGTTTAAAATCTAGAAACGTTGGCGACGCATTGTGGGGAGTGTTCTAGAGGAGCAGTGATACTACGAATGGGGTTTTTAGTGGTAAACGCGCAAACTTATGTCTTCTGGGGATTAAACTAAATAAGGTTATGCCTACGCAATTCCGATATTTATTACTCTATTCTGATATTAGAACCCATTGATGTCTTAAAGAGGAAAACGAGTGTCTAAAAGGAAATAGGTATTTCGAAAATATTATTTTGGAAATAGTATACTTCAGCCAGATACAATGGTACTGTACTGTATCTCATAGAAATAGATATTATACATATGCACTATAAATCTTGAAGTGAAGAATAAGATTAGTATTGCAGTGGTGAAATCAGTCACTGAATATGCCATCATTAGAATGAATTGATGAACCTAGATATTGCGTGTATGTATAAAAATTGTCAGATTATTGCAGTCTACGTTTTGCTATATCTTACATAATAAATACAAAACATTAAACATTTGAATAACTAATAACATATTAAATTAACTACTTATTTATTTTTTCACAACAACTGCAACTAAACATAGCTGTTCATAACAAATTGACCCTTCAAGTAAAATGATTAAATCGAAATGAAATTTAGAATAGTAAAAATTAGAAAAGCTTACCTTCTCCAGGATATTTATATGGTTAATCATATTTTTCATACGAATCGCTGCCATGTAACCCATTCCACAAGCAATGATACACGTTGCACGCTCTGATACGATAAGCAGTGTAGCAGAACGAGATTTAAAGTCAACAAGCTTCTTATCTTTGAGGTTGAAGAACATGCCTACTAAACCGGCTACATCTGAAATTATGATACCCAATATTTACACATTTTCTATGTTTAAAATAATATTTATTTTTGCAAAGGTGTCGATTACGACGAACAAAGACAATGACAATAAAATAATATAATGTTTAAAAAAGTAACTTACTAAAAACAGTTAGAAAAAAATAGCTGTAGGCCAATTGAAAGCGAGAAACTGATATACTATAGCCTTCTCGTAGCTTTTTAAAGCTTAAAGGTGCTACGCCAGCTATGCGTGCTGTCTGTAGTATGAGGAATAGTGCTCCCGGTCTGATTGTAGCAGTTACCATATTATATATCTAAAATATAATGGACATATTAAACTATATAGAATTTTAGTATCATTTATTTTTAATATTATAACTCTTTTTTCATTATAACATCGTCAAATTGGAAAAATACAAATACTTTTTTAATGAACCGAACTTAACGGCGCCAGGTTTTACCGACTTTGGAAAACCATTAAAAGTTGAATAATATAGTAATACAATGCAATACTAGGTAACTATTATTTACTAGAATAACATTTTATCTGATTTACTTACGATACAGTAGTGCTTAAAAGCTAATTGGTATAAAGGTTGTATTACACTACACTTCTGTAAACCTAATACCTACGACATATAACCATTTCCAATTTGTGTTTATGATACTATGTACTTACTAAATATATATATTTGATTTAACAAAAAAAACTTCTACCAAAATCATTTTTTTAAACAATGAATGAAACTTATTACATCTTTAATTTTGAAACATTTATTTTTATTCATGATCTCTAAAATAAGTCAATAGTTCTTTTAGTACAGTATGTTCTGTCTTAAAATATTTTTAGAGGATATTATTATTTACATCTTTTCAAACCACTTGTTTTTGTATGTTACGTACCTTATTTTGATAAAGAATAATATTACCCGACGGCTTAATTGTTAATGATATATACAATAAAACAAGTGTTTGGTGTTGTTATAGTAATTATAGCACTATCAATATATCTTCACTATCAAATTATATGAGGGTTTAAAAAAAACAAATTGTTTAAAATATTAATACAGTTTCTAAAACTTTTAGTTTTCCTTATTTAGTTTAAAGGTGAATCAAGCCAGCTGTCTTCCTGGTGATAAGTAAATACGTAATATTTGAGACTGTGATATGCAGTAGAATGAATGGAAATGGTAGTGTTGGAATTTTCAAAAAGTTTTTCAAACCGTCTCCATGACAAATGTGTCAGAAAGTGTGATTGTTTTTATCCCGCTGCTCATATAGACATTATGACAACCTAGGGAATTAATACATATATAATTTTATACTAAGCTCTAGAGTTCTGAATTGCAATCAATTCAACCTATCAAGTACTTGAGAAAAAAAGGCAACAAATTATTCAAAGTTTGAATTGCTAAAGTGAAATCCAAGTATGTAGTCAAAAGCGATAACCTGTTTATGAAATTACCCTTTTGATACAAAATCCCATATTATAAAATCTGGAAAGTTAAAAAAAATCAGTCTAAGTTCTAAAATATCTAAATAATATTTGAAAATATTTATTACCGTGTATAGCCACGTTAAGCTTATAAATTAATATAAATATAGGATGAAAAATAAACCGATACGAGCAAGGATTCGAACCCGTGACCTCTGAGAAATCGTCCCGTCGCTCTACCAATTGAGCTTCCGTATCGCTGTCCGTCTCGGTGAATTCAGCATTTTATATGTGATCGACTTTATCGGGATGGTGGTGACATATATAATGTTTCTTTCCAAAATCATAACCAAAGTTGCACACTTTCTTATCTTAACTAAGCAACACAGCTATCTTATCCTACCCCGGTATAAACTTCTCCATTACTTTATATCTCACACCGGGTGTATTTGCTACCGTCACCTTGACAATTTTAGAGGGACCTTTCAACACTCAGGTTACGCGTAGACATGGAAGACCGTGTCAGAGTTACACGTGCGTCTACAAGTGGTAATGCAAAAACGGATTATCTCATGGATCATGTTCAAACGAAAATTCACATCATACTATCACAGGTCACAGGTCAACTGAAGCCATAATCCTTGTAGACTTCAATGAGCACCATATCGATTGGCTTGGGTCATGCCACTGAGTCATGTACACAGGGATATCTGCTGTAGCCAGTAATTTGACTTTGCAACAGCAAATGGTAGCAAAAGCGTAGTTTCAAACTCATGAAAGACCCTTCTGCATCCAATCTCTAAAAAATTTGGTAGAAAATTTAAATGATTTGACCCTTCTAACTATGAGCTTATTGCCATTATCTCCCTGCTCTTCAAAATTGTGAAGAATGTTATAAGCCACCAGCTCCTGACGTAGTTTGTGGATATCAACATCAGTTAATCAATGTCCGGCAATATGGCTTTTGCTTCGGTAGATCAGCGAGATTTTTTTTGGTGTATCTAACGCACCGATTGGCGGTGGCTATTGAAAAGAAGGGAAAGGGCCTGGTAGTTAGTTTGAATATATCGAAAGCCTTCAAAATCGTAATCGTAATCGTACGAAACTTTCTTTCTATGGGAATCCCAAAAGCTTATGTAAGTGAATCATTAGCATTTTAATTGGGTAGAGTATACAGGTTGTTTTTGAGGAATTTTGTTAGGACTCCAAGCCTGTGAATGGTGGAGTTCCCGAGGTCTGAGTGCTATCCCCAAGATTGTTCCTTCTCGTGCAGAAGTGATATGATATGTTAATGAGATGTTGGATATACCCAACATTCATTATTAAACGGATGACAACACCGAAGATGCTGTATATGCATCGTCAAATAACGGAAATAACGAGCGTTAAAATATCAAGCAATTGTCAGTTTCACGGTCTTCTGGTGATTAAGGGCCACGAATAAATTTTAAGTGATCAACAGAGCGAGGCAGTACTTCCCGCCAAACTAAATTCTCACGCTTTATAAAGCGCTGGTCCGACCTTACATGGAGTACTGTTCTCATAATCAACCCAATATCAGCTTCTACCATTAACCCAGTTGTCAGAGACCTAGATCTCAGTAAAAGGCTTGATTCCTTGGCGAAGGATAATCGCATCGTTACCGTCATCTATCGAATTTATCACGGAGAGAATTCCGAAAAACTATTAAGCCTGATACTTGCCACCAATTTTCACTATCTTAATGAATGCTACCGCCTAAAATTCCATTCCTACCACCTGGACCGCAATGTGTCCTCAACAGAGCGTTTCTGTAGGTACACTTTACTACGTACCATCAAGATGTGAAATGAACTTCTTTCGGCGGTGTTTCTAGATAGATACGACCGTTACATGCTTACCTTAAAAAAAAGCGCCTAATCCTTCTTCGTACGGCAATGCTCTTGTGCATCTTCTGATATTGCAGAAGTACGTATATTGAGGTCATTAAAATACGTAACTTCTGACCAACATGTTCCGAACGTTAATTGAATAAGTTCCGACGGTCGCGTTTGGAACTCGCAACAATTACTTACCTCGTTAATAAACTTTTGATATTCCATTATACTCTTCAAATTAAATTTAAAAGTTAGTTTATATTTATATTGTTTAAAAATGATATTTGTTATATTTATAATCTTTAAAATGTTTTTAATTTGCAAAAAAAAAAAATGAAAAAAATATTAAAACATTGACCGTGAGTTAACTTTGGTAATGCTTTTGCTTCTGATGTAAACATATATATATATATATATCTATATCTATATATATATATATATATAGAAGGATGTTTGTATATATGAAATCGATGGACTCAGAAACTATTGGACCGATGATTATGAAAATTGGTATGTATATGTATTTTTCCACGGAGAAGGTTTATATGGTATGCCCATTGATGTAACTCGCCACCAGGCGGCGCTGTCAAATATAGACTTCCGCCCCGTTCAACCGATTGTCATAAAAGTTGGTATGACCATGTATGTTTCCTCGAAGAAAACGAATATGCTATGTCCATTGATGTAACTCGCCACCAGGCGGCGCTGTCAAATATCGACTTCCGCCCCGTTCAACCGATTGTCATAAAAATTGGTATGACCATGTATTTTTCCTCGAAGAAAACGAATATGCTATGCCCATTGATGTAACTCGCACCAGGTAAAGTAAGGGTTAGCCCAGCGAAGCGGGCTGGGTTCGCTAGTATATATATATATATATATATATATATATATATATCATTATTTATAATAATAAAAAGGAGAGTTTTCTCAAAATGTAATTAAATGTTAAAATGTTATAAATGTTAAATTCATTATACTA
Source organism: Napeogenes sylphis (assembly GCA_959347405.1). NCBI lineage: Eukaryota > Metazoa > Arthropoda > Insecta > Lepidoptera > Nymphalidae > Napeogenes > Napeogenes sylphis. The sequence goes on from OY365781.1 coordinate 17,215,817, forward strand.
CGTAAGCTGACATTAAAAAATTAAGTTTAAAATAAAGTTTTTGCGCTTGTCACATATTAATGACATTCTGGAAAGAACCCCAACTGCAGTCTAAATCACCTGAACTTATAATATAACTAGTAGTATTGTAACCTACATTACATTTTTTCCTAAAAAATTTATATCTAAAAAAATAAATTCAATCATTCTTAATACTTAGAGATTTAAGCTGAAAATATTTAAAAAAAAGATGCTTTCCACCAGCTGCGCGAGAAGTACAGACAGGCACATAGTGTTCACGCACAGGGCACATACTTGCACGTGATGTTCGTTGATGTCGAGAAGCCATTAGAACCAGAATTCCCCGTAACGTTATGATGTGGCTCGAATGGAAAGAGAAGTTTATGCCTGGAACGTATGTAGAGTTAGTTAGTTTAGCAAGGTACAGTCGACTTGTACAGACGTTTGCTGGTTGCTGAGAACACCTACAAGTTCTGTGTGGGAATGAGATTGCACCAGGGATCGGTTCTAAAATCCTACCTCTTCTGTGACCATTCAGAACTCTATATTTTTTTTATTTCTTTGAACTAAACATAGGATCATACACACAACTATATCGTTAAAGACATATCATCTTGAATAGTACTAGAGAATAATATTTACGATACATTTCATACTTAAGTATAAAAGTGTTCTGAAAGACAGACATAAAGGTTTATTTTGATGTGATATTACATTGAAACAGTATTTGTTGCCATCGACGTTGTCCGCTCTCTCTTGACTTATATCATAAACCGTTTGCCACTCATTAAAAATTATTTAATTTTTAATTTTGCTATAGAGTAATCTATTTAAGCTTTTAGGGTATAAGTAAGGACTTATAAAAAAATACTTTGCAATGGTTATAACGAATTTAAACTATGAATAATTATATTTGGTGTAAGCTGTGAATAACGTAAGAATAATTTCTTAGTAATAAACTCGGTATAACATTGTTATAACTATTCTATCATTATGTCAAATGCACAAAACGGCAACGTCGGAATTCATATACAAACTTCCTAAAAAAAAAAATTTTTTTTCTGATTACTTATGATATGATATACTTTGATTCTTTCAATGTTGACGTATTATGACTTTATAATTCAATAGTAAATATAATAATTAATTATTAGTTTTATTTAATAAGAATTATAAAATGGCTAACAAAAAAGGACGCACGTACCTACTAACTGAAAAATATGAAAAAGAGGAGAAGGTATAATTACAATGTTAATACAATATGAAATCCACACCTACTAATCTAATTCTTGTATTTCTCATTGCTTATAGTATATTTTTATTGCAGCAACTTCTAAGAGAATTATTGAAGCAACAATACTTATTAAAGAAAATAACCATTTAAAACAAATAAGGCGAGACTAAAACCGTGGACTCAAGTAGTTGAGGAGATATTATAAACTTTTTGAGCTTCATTTTTTAATTTAATAACATTTTTAAGAAGGACATCTAATTAAAACATTCTACTTACATAGGTATACTTTGGTGTTTTGTATAGTACCTATTCGTATTATGCTACAATACAAGTATTCCGTTTTCAGATTTATTGTAATTTATAATAAGATATAAAAAACAGATAGTTTAATATCTCATATATTTATTTCAATTACAATTATTATATAGCTATAATATAGCTAAGCTGAAGCTACCATTTACATTTTGTTGTTTTACAAAGAAGTTCTGAAACCCTGTCGGTATAGACAAATCAATTTTTATTTTAATAATAAAAATACATTCGTATCTCTCTTGCTTTAGCAATTGTTCTATACTTAGTTCTCTTCTACTTTTTTCATGTTTTAGTGAAATGATTTGTTCTGGTGAGTATATTTTACATCTCTGATAAAACTACCAGAACATTTAAATATATCCTTTACAATATTTATAGAACTGGCCACGAGAACCTTGTACTTTAGGCGTTGTAAGTGCAGTCTTTTCTAATATAATGTAAATATTTTTGACAATATTGATTTAGCGAGTCGTCTGAATATTAAAGTAACGGACTGGTGAAATAACCTATTAATGTTTGCAGCATCACCTTGTATCTGAAATATATAATACAATATGTGAAACACACAAGTTCTGGTATATTTACATTTCTATTTCCCAAATTGTATAAAAAATTATGTATATCTTACTCGATTGCGGCCCCAATATCTTATCGCTGTTAATATCTAATTCAGTGAAGATAAGTCACGTCCCGATTATCCATTGTTATTTCACCACCAAAAAATCAACACCAAACAATATTTTTAATATTTTAGTTTTTCTCCTAAACTGTTGCATTGGAATAACCGTATTATTACTTCTTCAACTCTTTGTATTGAGTTAAAAGCCATTGATTTTTTTAGTATATATATTTAAATATATTTGTAAATTCAATAGAATATAGCGAATTTTTGACGTTAGTAAAAAGTGTTATTTGGTTGCTTGGTTAGGATAGTTATATCGAACTTAAACTAGGGTGAGAGTTGGTTTAACGATGTTTTAAATTTGTTAGCACTTTAAACCTACGTTATGCTAGGTTTAAGTTACATCGAGTTTATTAGTAAGCATTTTCCCTATTCCGAATTTATATTTGGTTTAAATTGTTAAACCTTGTTTATAAGTAAGGCCCTTAAATTGTAAGATTTTTATTTATACATACAAACCTTAAGTTGATAATACTTGTATTATATTTTTATTTTAATAAAATTGTAGATATAATGTTAATATTAATTGAAAGTACCTATAACTGAAAATACAAAAGTAAATATTTGTTTAAATCAATTTGTTTAATCTTCAGTATTTGTGTCATGCGCTAATTGGTAAATTGTCTTTTAAATTGCAACTAAAACCTTTAGGAGTTGTAAGTTGGTAATTGTAATTGTTGTCGTTGTTGTAGTTGTTAAGCGAAATCACAGGCAAAAAGTAATTAAAACGAAAATATTACGATTTAATATTTAAATTTCTGAAGAAGAAGCCATACATTCTAATTTCTTTATATATTTCTGCGCTGCAGTTTGCGGGCCAATTAGAAAGGTAAACCTTTTTTCAGCGCTCCTTTTAAAAAAATGAACGGAACGCATTAGTTCCTCCCTAATAAATTTGTACAAATATATCCTACCATTTTTTAAAGTTTAATATTAATATATTTTATATGTTAAGGAATTTACTAGACTTACTTTTAAAGTTTGTTAAGTTTTTAAGAAAATAAATACATCAAATAGAAGAAATATCGGGTTAGGCATCTATGGCAACAAATAAACAAAGAAACAAAATCATTAAGAATTATAACAATTACCCAAAAAATTAACGTCAACAAAAAAATATATAAAAAAATTAGGATATCAATAATATATAAGAAAAAACATAAGAATAAATCGTCAAAAATAAAAAAAAAAACAACAAATTTTTAACACCGCGCTCACAGTTATTTCGTTATTGCCAGTTTTTAAATTATTTTGAACCGTACAATGGATCATAAAATTGTTAACATGAAGGATATAACAGTATGAAAAAAAAATAAGTAAAGTAAAATATTATTATGCATTTATAAATATAGAATAAAAAAAAATGGATACGGACAGGGATTCGAACCTGCGGCCTCTGGAGGACGGTCCCGTCGCTCTACCTATGCAATACCCTTACCGCGGCGGTCTCCGAGTGTCACACGTCTTTTTTTTAATGTTTAAAAGCTTAGTTAGATCGATATGGAGGCAAATTTATGAATGTGAAATATGGGAGGCGTGTAATTACAATATTATGTTAATGATATCATAAATACTTATTATTATTTTAATATTTCTTTACTATGTTGCTTATGATTGTATTTGGATCATAAATACTAGAAAAGTTATCATCGCGTTAACTGTCTGAAACAAAAGAGTTATGTTTAAAAAAACATGTTAGCAAGCTACGGTTTGTACAATAAAAAACGTATATTGTGTTTATTGCTTACGATTATTATTAGTGATCTGTTGAGTGTAGTAATGCCCAGAGGACAATATTTCGGTGCATTTAATATGACCTGCTTCATCATTATATTGAGTGCCGTGGATAATTGATTTCCCAAAGGTGTCATATGATACATCAATTGAGCTAAAAGTACCTTCATTTCAGCTACCTGCGGGAAAACAATTAATAACAGTTTAAGATCATATTGAAATAGCTACACTTAGTAGCTCATTTCAGAATTATCATCGACTATGTCATTCGAAGACAAATCGACGTATGTCATTTATTAATTTATTTTTAAGGTTAGTTAAAGTTAAATTAAAAACGTTATGAAATTGTTTAAAAACCCATTTAAAGAAGATTACTAAAAACTATTCTTGCCAAGAAGAACATGAATATACCTACTCGTACATTTGACTCATACCTGTACAGAAATACGTTGATAAGGTTCTACAAAAAAAATAATTCTTAAAATAATCAATATACACCAGGAACTTTGTAATATAATATCAGCCAATCTATATTGTGTGCCTGAAATATGATAAATATGAAAGGTATTTTATCTGATTATGAAAGAATAGGAAGGGTATCAAAAGTACAATAACCTGTCCCTAAATAAAAACAATATGTATAAATATATATTTATATTAATAATAGTGTATTCAAGACATTAGCTGCTTATTACTGGGCTTATTGAGAGTGAGTGTGAGTCGAAATCCATCGATAACTGAGAAGAGTGCGAGGGATGTATAAATCAAGAAAATGTACAGTCCATCGACATTGTTTATTTTCGTCACCACTTCGCATATTGAGACGTAGCACTGAGTGAGGTGACGGACTTCATTATTAATCGCTTGTTCTTTTGCGGTGGTTAAATGATCTAAAATATTTAGGTTCTTTAGATAATGATAAATTGTGATTCTAGAGTGTAAGCTTACGTTTTTATAATATAAATAATATTATTATTTAATTTATTTATTTTAGCATTTAGTATTTATATATATTTTGTTTGTGATGTAATGGAAAATAAGATAAAATAAGACAAGAAACGGAAGGGGTAATTAGTACTTAAATTTTCCTTTATCTTAACGTGTGAAAATGTGTGAAAAATACTTGACACCGATCTATCGTAAGCTAGGTTTTGCTACGGAACAATGGATATATGTAATTATCAAAGAATATCAGTACCGCTCTTAGTTAATGTAATTATATAGTGCAGTCTCGCATTCAACTCCAATAACAATTTGTAGACCTCGAAGTTTATAACCACAATTTGCACTTTTAAAACGATGAAAATATTATATTGTAAGTAATGAATAGCCAATAAAATTACTCCAAAATCTGAAAAGACAGTCTGTATTGATAAGTTTTCTTTGAAAAACCTAATAATTACTTTAATATCAAATAGTTGCTTATTAACGTCTATATATATTAAAAAACGGAGTATCTAGTCAAAATCGGACGCAAATCAGATTGCCAATACATTTTTATTCATCTAATTACCTGATAATAAACCAGAAAGGCTGTTAATTTAGTATGTTTAAAATTGATTATAATATGTGTAACATAATTCTTTCTCAAGGGTCTGCATAATCTTCTGGTAATTTATATTTCATTTATTTTTTTGGTTGATCGATGAACAAGTGATAAAGGGTCCTGTAAGTTGGTATTGATTTCCGACTCAGGCGGTATTTGTTAGAGTTGAAACACTTTTTACTTTAATTAATTTGTCATATAAATATACAACTTCAAAATATTAAAACGGACTAATATATATATAAATAATGTTGGATAATATTTTTATATATTATTATGATTTGGCTGGCAAAGCAAATAGTTGGCAAAGTGATAATGTATTATTGGTACTAAAAGCAGATATTATATTTATATAATCAATTATTTATTTAGTCTTCATCAATTATTTATATCTTTAGCCAAACATAGAACAACGGTGGACTAAATGCTAAAATGCATTTTCAGCAGACACACACACACACAAAATAAAACAATTTAACCATGGAATACAGTTTAACATAAAAATGAATTTGTAACTATAAATGATAACCATTGTCTTATGGTTATCTTTAATGCTAAATATTAAAGATGACCATAATTAACGATTACTAATTAAATATAACCAGAAAAAACTAAAACTTTATATCCGATAACCAGATAAATAAACATTTATTTATGGTCTTTGAAAAAATATCTTATCACATTCGGGTGCTTTCATTATGGTGAATGTAGTCTCCAGAAAGGTGAAAATAAGATTCGAGATAAGTATGAAAAAAGATATCCATTTCACAGTGCTATCTTTCTTAGCAAAATTATATCCATAATTAACTTCAGTTCTTATCTTAAACAAATAAAATAAATGAACACAATACATAAAACATGATAGGAGTATTTATTAAATATGGAAGTCTACAGTCAAACTCAATTAATAAATCAAGGGATAAAAGTAAATAATTAATAAATTAGTTCACTTAAATGCACGTAAAATATTAATAATGTAAATATATGTAACGCTATTATGAAGGTATAAATTTAAGCAGGGTAAAGCATAAATGATATGGCCACATATAACGTATTTATTTATTGAAGCGTCTACCGCACTTTTTCTTAACAACTCTTCCCCATCCTTACCTATTTTCCTTAAAATGACAAAATGAACATTTGAAACTTTTTACATTTAACACTTGCTAATTTCACGTATATGGTGTCTGTCTGTATTGACTGAAGTAAATGTAAACTTCCTTTATAGTCCAGTCATTTGGTCGAAAAAAAGGGGGTTACCTGGAAAGTTTTCTGGGAGTTTTGAAAATTGGCTATTTTAAAGATTTCGGTATGCTCTTTTCGAATTTCAATTTTGCCACATCGTATCTCCGCCGCTCGCGCCGCTATTTTGAAAAATGGCGGCTAAAACCAGTTTTTTCGAAATATGTCCTTTCCAATGCATTTTTTGAAAAAAATATTCATGTACAAAATTAAAGTAGAATGAACTTCCTACAAATTATGTATTTATATATTTTTTTCATAATATCTACCAAATGACTGGACTAATAGTGCAATACATAAAAGCATCGGAAGCCATTTAATTAAACGATGATAAACAACAAGAATCAACTCCACATGTATGTCAAGCATACCTTTCTCTTTCAAAGCCCAAAATTTGAAAAAAAAATATATAATCGTAAAAAACACAGGCAAGTAACTATACTTACTTTTTCAACGCTATTCATATAATGAATCATATTTCTCATACGAATCGCTGCCATGTACCCTATTCCACAAACAAGGATACACGTCACGCGTTCTGATACTATAAGCAGTGTACCAGAATGAGATTGAAACTCAACAAGCTTCTTATCTTTCAGGTTCAAGATCATTCCAACCAAACCGGCTAAATCTGAAATTATTTTAACCAACATTTAAAAATTTTCTTGTGTGCAATATTTATTCTTAACAAGATCTCGACTACGAGGGTCAAAGTCAATAATTTTGTAAAATGATATAGATATAAAAAAATATAACTTACTAAAAGCAGTTAGAAAAAAAAAGCTAAAAACCAATTGAAAGCGAGAAACTGATATACTATAGCCATATCGTAGCTTTTTAAAGCTTAAGGGTGCTACGCCGGCGATGCGAGCTGTTTGTAGAATAAGGAATAACGCTCCCGGTCTGATTGTAGCCGTTTCCATATTATCCATCTAAAATATAATGGTTATATTAAAGTTTATAGAACTTTAGTATCATAAATTTTTCCCAATCACAACATTCAATAAATAACATAAATTTAAATTGTTAAGGGACCGAACTTAACCTCGTCAGTTTCTATCAATATGGAGAATTGTTTGAAAGTAGAATAATTTATTAATACAATGCAATTGTGCGTTCAAATAACACTACCATTATTTGCTATTCCATTTTATCTGATTTATTTACGATACATTAATGTTTCAAAACTAGTTAGTTTAAAGGTGGTGTTCCACTACACTATTTGAAACCTAATATGAAATCTAATATTTCCTATTTGTAGTCAATACAAATAATTGCTTTTATAAAAAGAAATGAAATGTCCACTAACAATTTCTTTTTTAACATAATGAAATATTTTGTTTCTTTATTTTTGACACACTTATTTTTATTTATGATCTCTGAAGTATGCCTACAGTTATTTTATTATAGTATATGATGTAATAAAGATATTTATTAAGCAAATGATACTATATTAACAATTATTTATTTTCAGATTACTTAATGTTACGTTCCTTATTTCGATAGAAAATAACATAACACGACACGATTCTTATTAATAACAAATATAATAAAATAAGTATTTTCTGATAGTAAAGTAATTATAGCTCTATCAATACATCATTATTCAAATATTTAAAGAGGGCTCACCTTAATAAACTTATTTTATATTGTAAATTTATTTTAGACTAAATTTATTGGGAATTTTCTTTGTTTAAAACACAAAAATAGTTTCTAAACATTTTAGTTTTACATTTTTTGTTTTATAGGAGGTCGTCATATAAGCGTGCTGTTTACCTGGTGGGAAGTAGATAAATGATATCTAACACTGCGAGATGCAGAGTAAGGATCAAAACCGATGGCTCAAGAATTTTCAAACAGTTCTTCCAAACAATATTCACTATAAATCTGACGAAAAGTAAGTTTGTTTTTGTTTGCTCTCAGAACTAAGGGCGGTCCAATTTTTAAAGCGGTCTTTTTTTAGTATCTAAACAATTATAATGGAGCAAAATATAAGATTTTATAAGGTAGGCAAATACAACATTCTGCTTGACTTGCATATATTAAAGTTGAAAAAAAAAGACGTGAATAAAGAGGCAAAAAGTTAACAGACATAACAACCTTTTTATAAGCAGAAAATATCTCTTTAGGCTGAACAAGATGCAATTGACATCAGGATCACCAGGAGCGGGGAAAATTGCAGAGCTTTCAACAGAAGACGGAGGTTTCTTAAGGAAAATCATTGTAATACGAGAGAAAATTAATTAATACGTTCATTCAATTGTTTGTCCAATCTATGCTTTATTTGCTGCCGCAACCAATGACTGACGTGAGCTGGAGTTGAATTCTATAGAGACGCGATATAGAAGAAAATTAATTTTACTAGGTGGTGCCAATGGAAATAGTAATAAAGATGTTTCCAAAATATGAACTTGCTGTGCTTAGTAATTACATGGGATTAAGCCTCATATCTGCCGACGTATCTTTGGCTTGGAGGCTAGGTAAGCCAGCCAATGAACGTGTTCTATTCTGTTATTAAAAAGTTTCTGCTTTGTTCCATGTTGCATTGTATAGAGTTTAACTCACTTTATTTAAATATTTTTGTTTGCATTGGTAGTATTGTTATTCCTTTTATGCTTCTACTACGTCCTTATTACATTATTTGCGTTGCTTTTATATCACTTTTTCAGCTGGCAATATTTTTATTATTTATTACTTTAATATTTTATTAATTTACGATTTTTTATCTTTTGTTCTTATGTAAATGAGCAAATAATTACTCTTTTGAATTTGCCTGTAACTTAGAATCTTCTCTTTCATATTTTGACTCCCAATCAAATATTTTTAGCAAAAATGAATATATATACCCAGCGTTTTGGTGAATACACTAAGCATTTTAACGTATGCATCACATAAACGCGCAATGTGTACCGCACCATTTTTCCAATATTTTTGATATTTTTTCTTCTACAACTCGTCACGCTATTCTGGTTTGAGAGTTGGTGCAAGCGTTCTAATCCCTCGACTGCTTGAAGCCTCCCTGGCTTTATCTTACTTAAAAGGGATCACTTTGAGAAAGACGGTGGTGGTGTTGTGATATACTTACAAAGTAACATCCCTTTAAATTTTTTTTTAAAATAATTGTCAGTGCGTTAAATGTTACATTCGAATCCATCTGTTGCCTCCTTGTTGTTTACTATTTTTCAAATTTAGAATCGATTATTTTCTCCTAATGTGCAGAGTATGCACACCACATAGTTAATGACGATTACAATACTGACTTACTATATTACTTATTGAATGATACTGTGAGGTCAAGATAACAGCATTCTAATTAAACTGCTATTAAGTTTTATGTACAACCTTTGAATTCAACTCACATAATGTCTGCATTTCTGCAGACTCATGAACCGACTTCACACTGTTGTATTGTTTATAATCTTATATTCGGTTGTATTGTTCACTATGGGCAGGTTATCTGAACCCACTTTTTCAAAACATTATTTGATTTTTCTTTATTACTCTATGAAACTTTCAAAAATACCTACTTAGGTCGTGATTTGGCCAATTCGAATAATGATCGGTTCTCGTATGATACTACTTCAATTATCTGGTTCTGCGTCAATGACGAACACAACTTCAATACACCAAAATCAATAAATCGAACAACAAAAAAGCATCCACCTGCTCCGTGGATAACGCCAGAAATTTAGACGGCCATGAAAAAAAGAGATCGAGCAGTACGTATCTACGTATAACGATAATCGCTGCAATAAATACTTAAGTTACTGCTAGAAACCGATGTAAACAGAAAGTGAGCTGAGCCAATCAAAGGCCGTTATATTCGCAATAACGATAAGATATATATATTTTTTTATTTTTTTTAATTTTTATTGGATACTTCTTCAAAACAATCTTTTCTAATTTTTCTCATATTATATACCACCTGATTTTTTTTCTCTCATTTTTCTTGACGAAACTCGAAAAACTATCATCACCATAATAACCAAATTATTATAAAATGAAATGATAAAATGAGTAGAAAGTAAAAAATAACTATTCCAAAATTAACTAATTTTGGAATAGTTACCTATTTTTATACTTCTATTCCTGTGTAAAGAACAGAAGCTATTGTACATAAGCAATTCTCATCCTACATTTTTAACAACAATTTCCTTAGCTTTTTTTTTTTTTTTTTTTTAATCGTTGGGAAATCCTTTATGGATACCACCCAGCCCAGGGGAGAGCCGGGATGGTTATGTGGGAGTCCTGCACTGCAGTGTACCCACTAAAACCCAACGGTTACCCTCATCACCAATGTGGAGCGTCACGGGATCGCTTACGCATGCTACCGTGACGCCCCGGCGGAATTACTCCTCTTAGGTGAGAGCCCCGGGTTAACGGAAGGCGCCCACACGACTGTAGGCCTATTTTTCGGTGGAAGGGTTACACCCTACCCTCCCTCTCAGGCACTACGACGGCACTACGACTGGAGACCGTTCGCATACTCACTCCTCCTGCGTCCTAGCCTCCTTCGGCGAATCGAGTCTGCTGAAGCGCTGGCCTCTCGTTGCCGCTCCGCAACCTCCTTTGCCACATCACGGTTTCACAAAAAGACGTCATTGCAGTCCAACACTTAGCGCTTTGGAGCATGGCTGGTATCACGTTCACTAGCGAGAGGTTGTCACCGATTACCGCCACCAGGTCACGTCTTTGCTGACTCCAGGCAGCGCACTCCTCCAGAGTGTGACGCGCTGTATCGAGAGGCGCGCCGCACTCGTGGCAGTCTGTAGTTCTTTCCCTTCCCGCTATCTGGTGCAGGTACTTGCCAAAGCAGCCGTGACCCGTCAGTATCTGCACCAGATGAAATGTTAGGGTTCCGTGACTTCGGTTCACCCAGTTGCTCAGGTGAGGCCGAATAGCCTCCACCGTCACCGAGCCGGCGACAGGAGAATCCAATTGTTCTTCCCACCTTCCAACCCTGGGGAACCCCGCATAGAACCCGCCTTCGGTAAAGTTTTCCGTCGCGACCCTCCCAAAGGATAAGCCTATCCTGCAGGTATGACTCCAACAGCATCCTGAGATAGGATGGAACTCTATGATACCGCAGTGCCTCCTTTAACGTGTCAAAAGGGAGGCTATTAAAGGCGTTCGAAATGTCGAGTGAGACCGCGAGAAGCACGTCTCCCTTATTAACAGCCGCCTGCGTCAGGTCTTTTAGTGCATCCAGAGCGTCTATTGTTGAACGTCCCGCTCTGAATCCAAATTGAGCTTCTGAAAGGCTCGGGCCCACTTCCTGGAGATGATGATTGAGGCGAGCAGCGAGAATTCTCTCTAACAGTTCCCGCAGCATGTGCCCAATGTATTCAAAGGCGATTCCCATTAGACGCCCTGGAATGCCATCCGGCCCCGGAGCCGTATTGCGGGCTCGCAGTCTATCCTATGCAACCTTAAGCTCTTCCTCTGTGACAGGTGGAGTGACTAATCGTTCCCCATTTGTCAGATGGGGAGCCATCACAGGAGGTACGTGACTGGAGGGATTTGGAAAAAGTCCACCTATCAGCCGATGAAGAGGCTGCGACGACAGTGTCTCTATGACCGGTGCACCAGTAGCGCGTAGTTTTTTCCGTGCACAACGATATGGACGTCCCTACGGATCCTTGTCCAAACTTTTGAGGATCTCCTCCCGTGCAAGATCCTTCGCTTGTTTAATAGCCAGCTGAAGAGAAATCTTTGCTTGTCGAAATGTGCTCCGCAGCCTGCCCTCTACAACAGGATCGAGTCCGTTTTGTCTACGGCTCCGAAGGAAGGTCCTGCGGGCCTTGTTGCACGTTATTCGAAGTTGAGCGATTTCAGCTGACCACCAGTAAACGGAACGACGCTGCGGAAGTCTCTTCACTCTCGGCATAGCCGAATCACAGATCTCAGTGAGAGCACTGCGCAAACGATCTGACAGCTCCTCTACCTCGGTCTCCTCACTGGGGTACACGGAAGAGCCCCACCTTTGGACTATGGCAGCCTCTTTTGCCATCTCCCGATTAAGTTTAGTTACTGCCCAGCGAGGGAAACGACTCCACTCTCTCTCTGGCCCATCCTGATGCGGACAGGTGGAGATCTCGAATCGAATGTAGTTATGATCTGACAGAGTCTCCACCTCGTCCTCGACTTTCCACCCTTTTATATTGCGGGCGACACTGGGCGTGGCGAACAACAGGTCTACTATTGAACCTCCTTGGTGTCGGACACAGATGTGTGTAGTTCCCCTATTAAGCAATGATAGGTCGGAAAGAAGGGCCCAGACCTGGACGGCTTTACCTCTGGCATCAGTGGCATGACTTCCCCACGCCCGAGACTTAGCATTCAGGTCACCCAAGACGATGATTGGTTTCGGCGCTTGTCTGCATGCAGCGGCTCTGACGGTGTCAAGAAAGATCTCAAACTCCGCCAGACTCCGATTAGGTGAGAAATAAGCGCCGATAACAACGAATTCTCCACATTTTGCCACAGCGTACCCTGACCCACTCTCGAGAACACCGAAGGGGAGACCGATATTTTGTCCGGCCACCACTGCCACATTACCGTGCATGTCCCCAACCCAGTTCGGGTTCGATGGTACAAAGTATGGCTCGCAAGCCACTGCTACAGCAATATCCCACTCCACCATTGTCTGTAGAAATAGATCTTGAGCCCGGGCGGAATGGTTGAGATTTCCTTGGAGAAAACGATGACTTTTTAGACTCATGTTGATGTCGTATTCTCATGCGTCTGTCGGTGCCCAGCACCGGAACTGCTTTGCGTCACAGGAACCAACTTGCCTTTGCTACGGAAAGCAAGGTTGTAACTTTTACTTCCCATTATGTGCTTGGCGGGTTTACCGACATCCGAGCAGATTGCACATTGCAATTCTCCACTGCACTCAGATGCCTTATGTCCTTCCTTTCCGCATCTGAAGCAAAGTCGAGACCAATCGAGTTCGGATGTGCAGAGAGTCTTGGTATGTCCAATACACAGGCATCTATAGCAACGAATTGGCAGCTGATCTAGCAACTCGATTTTGGCCGAGCTCCAGCCAACTAAGATTTTGCCGGCATCCGACACAAATTTTGCGGCCGATAAAGGGCATCTTATAATCGCCCTAAGCATGCCTCCGGGGCCAAGCTTTAAGTCGCTGACTGAGACACGGTTTACGGAACAGCCACCTGCCTGGGATATAGCAGCAGCTAATTTTATAGGGGTGGCCGCATCGTCCATGCCTGACATCTTAGCGTGGCACTCTTGGTCGGTCGAACTACTTTGGCGATCCCCTCAAGAGCCGTGCTCAGCCTTTCAGCCAATTTGTCCGCTTGTTCTGCGGACTTTTCGGGGCCCTGCGAATCTAGTATCTCTAGAAGCCTAGCACTGGTAGCAGAGCGACGGACGGTCATTCCCGCCGTTATACCGTCCTCTGCCAGATTCACGGTCTGCTCAGCCTTTTCTAGTACCTGGGCATAGGAAACCCCTTTTTCCACGGCTTCCGGCTGCTAAGTCACCACTATTGCAGCGGTGCGGGGGGTGGATGGTTTCTTACGAAGGGGTTTGGTCGATGGAGGACGAATGGTAGATCCTTTTTTTTTGCCACTCCCTTTACGTACAACAGTAGCCCAAGTGCCGTCCGTTTTATGGTCTGGGCGCGATTGTAATGACTTAGATTGAATGTCTGTGTGCATCTTTTGCCACGGACGCCCTCATGTCTGCGAATTCACGTCTGTGGGCCTTCAATTCGGCCTTGAGGTTTTCCACCTCCCGATGCAGGCGTGAGTTTATCAGCACGCAGACGACGAGCCCATCGCCCTCTGACCTCGAGACTAAAGCATCTACCTTTTTTTAATTATCCGCGCCTCCAGCGTCACGAAAAGCCTTTATATATTTAATATATACTATATGCAACTATATTTATATGAAAAACTTGCAGAAACTGAAGATTTTGAAAATTATTTTATACTAATGTATGGAACGAAAATGTATCGGATATTATAATTGAAATTTGTTCTGAAAAATATTTTGTTTTTAAGAAAGGATGTACAATATTTTATCTAGAAAGACTGAAACTAATGAAAGACGATATAAAAACACTAAACTCGGACAATTTTCGCGAAAAAAGACTTGTTTTCGAATCCTCCTTAGCTTATTCCAAGATGAGTTTAAGTCGTAGTACCTTCACTGCTCTCTTTAAGGGGATTGAATATGCTAGGGCAGCTATGAAGAAGTCACTGTCGACAGTGGGCTGTCTGCAGTGAATATCCGACATGGATGTCATGATTGATCTTTGAGTGCCTGTAAACTCATCAAAATGTAAAGCGATTATTATTGGTATTTTTTGTCAAATTAGTAAAATGAAACTTAATACGATTTCTTCAACAGTTTTCATTAAATTAAAATACAACTCCATCTCGAGTTAAGAACTTAAGACTGCATATTGATTATACTTTATCCTGCGTATACACCTTAAGTAGACAGAGTATGCAAAAAAAAATTACTCCGAGATACGTCTCTCCGCAAACGCTTAAATACTAAAATACAGACACATAAACACTAAAATACAGACTTTAATATTACCGATTACTGACTATGCGGATGTGGATTACTATAACATTAATGTTTTGCTTCTGAATAAACCGGATTGTCGCCTCAATAACAGTATTCGTTTCATTTTCTGCCTTCGCAATTAAGATCACCTCTCGTCATAACTATCGTTCCGTCGATTTTTACTATAGTTCTAATGTTAATTGGCTTTCAATTAAATATTGCAGAAGTTTGAGAATTTTGTGCACATTTTTTCCCTTTTGTACGATCCATGTCCTCCTAATTATTTGAAATCCTGTTTTTATTTATTTAGTGATGCAGATATAAGTTAACTTCGCTCTACTGAAAATTTAACACTTCGAATGTCTTTTGAAAATTAAATTATTAGGTTCTTCGTTTTTTCTCTTCTTATATTATATTGTTTTACCTTGGTTGTATGTGCATTTATGTGTTTACTGTTTATTTGAGGCCTCCTAAAATATATAAACACATAAATAATAAATAAAAAAAATTACATTTACCCATTTTATTAGTCACAGCCAAATCTCATATAAAAGAATAAATTAGAATTGAAATAAAACGTTATACGAAATGATGATGACTTTCTAGTTATCATCATTTCGTATAACGTATAACCAATCACGCCACTACTAGCTCTATTCGTATGATGCTCTCACATCTACAATGCCCTAAAGTATTCTAAATATAATTTTAAACATTCAAACCAATTATTATTCAACACCTTAGCTTTGTACTAAGAATTTTAATTTAATTATAATCGTTTTGAAATATGTTTAAAAACTAATTCATTTAAAAGGTTTTAATTATAAAATTACGTAAAAAAACTTAACAGGCACAAAAACACAACCAAGTCCAGTCAACCCAACTCCATCTTCGTCCAACGTCTTACAATCGTTGAGGATACATTAAGAAGTCGTAGAGATTTATTTTGATTGTATATAAGATTTTTTTGTGAATGTTAAGTTAATTAAGTTAATTGAGAAAGTTAGTCATTAGAAAATATATAATAGATTTTTATTAATATTAAATAAATTAAAATTTAGCTGAAGGTAAAATTAATCCTAAACGATTAATATCTATGTATCTATTTACATCTATTGCAAATAAAATTAATTGTGGTTATGTAAAACAAGAAAATATTATTTAATACCCCAACTCTTGCTAATAAAGTCTTACCCGAAACTAATCCGCTACGTACGCTCTATTAAAGGGTCTCTGGATTATCCCCGTAACAAACCCTTGTAAAATGTCCTACTATGTCTTAAACGATTCGGAAGAAAATTAATATTCACCAATTTTTTCACAATTCAGTGTTATTTTTAGAAATTATTGAATAATTCTTCAGTTATTTTCATTGGATATGATATTTTTTTTAGTAATTTATGTGTGTCAAATAACAGTTCTTTCAGTGTTTTAATATATTGTAACTATGAAAGACATACAGATATAAATTTATAAACTAGACAATAAAGATTAAATGACTTTTCTAACTTAGCAGGATTCGTTGTATTTACAAAGTAAGATGCTACAGATATATTGTTGTAATCTTACACGGTACTCGACACGGTACTCATTAGGTACTTCATTTTTGTTTATAGATTACTCAACGACTATCATATTTGAATATCGTTGTAGTGTCAATCACAATAGATATTCAGAACAAAATATACTCATATATTTAATAAGAGTTCTTTATATTATATAAAACAATTTCATTTAAGATACCTTCTTTTGAGGGGGATTAGTTAATTTAAAAAAATAGCCAGAGATAATATTCAAGTAAAGGTAGTAATTACAATAAATAAACAAAACTTAACAAATGGTAATTGAAAAAATATGAATTCTGACCTACATGTTTCGAACGATAATTGCATAAGTCCCGAATTCCGAAGGTATAGTTTTGAAACTCTGACCCACGAAGAGGAGTGTTATACTTATAAGTTTGACGTGTGTATCCGTGTGTCTGTCTGTGGCCTCGTAGCAGCCAAACGAGTAAAAGGATTTGATTGAGGTTTTTAAAGGAAAATGTGGTCTGTCGAGATGGTCCTTAGCTATGAGAAAAAAAACAGTCGTTTTCAAGATTTTGTTCATTTATTGGTACTGGTGAAAGGTTCTCATTCAATATTGATAGTAATTACTTAAACAAGTAAAAATGTGTGTATTGTGTATTAAATCAAAACTTTTATATACCCGATTGTAATTAAAGGAAGAAATCAAAATGAAAGTAAGTTCATAAGGCAAATAATGAAATAAAAATATATGTATAATCGTGTAGTCTAAGTCCTCATTCATTAGCTCTGAAAACTTCGTAAAATAGACAACGTACGTATAACGGTCCTCCGAAACAACGACTTCATTATGTACATAATAATATTATTTTTATTCTTGTAGAGGTCTTTTAGTATCGGAAGTTTTAAATTTTTATTTAGTTTTTTAAAATATTAGTAATTAACATTATTCAGAAAATGATGCAATTTATTTGTAAGTTGAAGCTGAATTTTTCAAAATATCATTATGAATAGCCAACCCTAACATCATTATTTTAATCCTTGATCAATCTATCATTTAGTTATAAAACAAATTTAGAAGATAAGTTACGGCAAATCAGTTATATTCTTTAACGATTTTTGACATTTTGTCTCGTTGTAGTGTTTGATAAAATATAAAGTTATCTAAACTTTCACATTAAATATATTTGGATTGAATACAGTATTCTCAATTGACAGATATTATAATATATATAGTGTGTGTGTGTGTGTGAGTGTGGTTAAGTGTGTACAATGTAATGTCTAAAAGCAATGTAAGTAATAATTGTGCACATAGGTTGTAATATACGTTTATAATATAAAATGTGCTACTGCTTTTACTAATTTAGAATTTAATTATTGCCAAAAAGTAAAAATTTAGCAAAAGAATCTTTTTATTGCAAAAAGAGCATGAACTACATAAAAAGAAAAAAACATGAGTCTTATACGTAGAAAAAATATTCTTGTAAAGTGAAATTATAAGAGTAAATGACATAACTTTTAAAGTAGCTCTGCCTCATCACAAACATCACAAACATTACAAACATATTTATGTTTGTAATAGTTAGTGTAGGTGAAATATATAATCTTTTCTTATTTCTCAAGAACTTAGCACTCTAGAATTTTAAGTACGCCTTGAGAATTATGCTCTCCAGTCTAGAGCATTAGCGAGTTAAAAAAAAAAAGCACTTGCATTGTTGATAACTACGTTAGAACCTAACATTTCATTTTACCTATATACCAAATAACTATATAATAACAATCTTATATGATGTTATATAGCAATAATATATCAATCTCGAAGCATGGGACTCACGGCGCGAACTCACCGCGAGTTCGATATTCGCAAATCTCGATTAAATTACATGATTATAGCCCGATAAATATATATTAAACTAGTTGTGCCTGCGATTGTGTACGCCTACATTGCATAGCCTTTGTACGTACCAATGTATATAAAAACTATAAACCTTCAAAGTTTCATCAAACTCAATCAAGTAGTTTTTGCTTGTAGGAATATTTCTAGTTTATTTATGTATATATTTTTCATGTTTAATCACTGGTAAACAAACAGAAATGGTACGAAAATTAGAAATTTACTTCTTTATTTGCTAATAGATGGTTTAAAAAACAAAATATAAAGTGAATCCCAGGACAATATATTCCCGAAACCTGCATCCAAATTGTTTAATTAATTTCCTAGATTAACGTCCACAAACATAGGCATATACAGACGAACAGACAAAATCAAAAAACATTGTTTTGAGTTCTCTTGCCCCCATAAAGCTTATGAGACCTTATGAATAATATGAATATTTGAAAATATTTTAAATGTACAGAGAGCGATCAGTTAAACTTTTCTATATATACATAAATATAGATTTCTAGAGCACTTTAAATACATACGTCTTTTGATAGAGTGTAGAGTGTGTAATGAAAGTTAAAAATTAAATGTTATTCAGAATAATGCTCAAATTTGATGAAAAGATATTTAAATTGGCTATATATTTCTTACGTGTTGCGTGGTACAACTAAAAGACAAAGAGATAAACAGAAAAAAAATGTTAGAAATGGATTCTGTTAGTTATCCCTTCACACCCTGCCTATTTATTTTGTTATATATTTAATATACAAAGCCTACTCCTCTACAAATTTATTACATGTCTACAAGAAGATTTGCTTGGTACTTATTACGTGATTGACATATATTGACATAACTTTTTTATTTCTTAACCAATTCAAATGAAATAAACATTAAATATTAAGTGAAGGCTGGTTAAGTTGTTTCTGAGATTAATTAGCGTGCACAAATATACAGTATTACAGATATACAAACATACAGACATACAGACAAACAGACAAAATGAAAAACCATTGTTTTGGATTGTCTTGCTCCATTAAGATTTTTAAAAATATTTTCCATGTACACAAATCGATCAGTGACAATTTTATTAAAGATAACTAGTTATTGCCCGGACGGTTGGAATACATATAAAATATAAAACAACATCGGAAATGCTCTAATCAAACCCCTTAAAGAAAGTATTATTATCAACAGTTGTAATGATATATTCTAATGCACTTCCAGTACTCCAGTACATTAGTACTGGAAGAAACGAAATGTATAGCAGATTACTGCTAAATATTTTTATAAGCAAATTTTTTTTATATGGTTTTTAAACATTATAATTTTTAGATCAAAATTTTTTAGATTTTGTAGATTATTATTTGCAAACAACGACTAAGTAGCTATTGCTAGCGATTTCTTTTCCGTCCCCCATTTCTTTTAATGAATAAATTACTTATCGTCAAAAAATCTTACAAGACTAGTTAATTTTTGAATTTGTTTGAGTTATAGCTTAATTATAGTTATAGACCCAGGCAAGAACGGAAACCTAATACACCTGCTAGCTAAATGCCACAGATATGGAAATTATTAAAAAAATAATAATTAGTATCGCTACATTAACTAATTAGAAACACAGAAACGAGTCTCAAATTTAAAAAAAATCTGTTAACATATGATTTTATGTTAACAGTATTTTATATCTTATATAAAAAACAATTATACAGGAACAATAACAACAATTATAAAGGAAAACAAGATGTAACTAATAGAACAACAAGTCAACCAGAAAAGGTACAAATACAAGGAACAAACAAAAATCAAAAGAAAATGAAAAAACTCCATAATATTCCAAACCTAGTATACTGTAAATAATATCAATAAAACAATAAAAGGGAACAATTATATCGGTTAGTTGACAAAAAGAAGAGAATAAGAAATAGCTTTCGCAATAATGTGGTAGCATACTGATTGCTCAGATCCAACCTACGAAAGGAGAAATTACCACACGATACTTTATAGCACTGGTATATTAACATAATACAACTAAGATGAATGCGAAATAAAAAAAGTACAAAACTCAATCTAGTGCATTATTATAGCGATGTAGTCGCAGTATGGTCCCATAGCTCAGAAATAAATAAATAAACAAATATAATATTCGTATTGAAACAAAGACACGAACATACAGGTATGTAAATAAACATACTTAATTATAGTATGGTAGACTATGTATATATGTAGTATAAATAACTCAGTTCGCATTTTTTCCTTATTCCCAATAAATTATTATGGAAACCTACGTTGATTAGTGTTTTAAATGTTCCATGTGTCTTATGTTAAATTAGAAGTATATCGCTCTCATATTTTGTTTTTAACTTGAGTGAGCTTTTGCATATATGTAACTATTTCATTTTGTATTAGCTTGGCATGTTAGCAAGTTTCTAAATTCATTGAAGCGGGATTTCATAGCTCAATTGATACAGCTACCGGGGGAGACTTCAGAGGTCGCATGTTCGACTTCTATTAGAAAAGTATGAAGATCATCAAAATCAAAGATAGATTTCAATTGAATATCATTTTGAATAGAATGATAGTTCAACCGTTAAGATAATTCATAGTAAACATTTTAATGTTTGGGTAAGTATACTATTGTTACGAAATAGTCACCAGCACCAAAACTCTAAAGAAAATATCTTTATTAATTAAGTGAAATCAATTATAAATTCTGTTGCAAGATTTCAAATTATTTAATTAAATATAATACTATAACAAATTAAATGACTTCACATTTAGATATTACATAAGATAGAGCACGCCTGTTAGTATTGTTTTTTGTAGAGTTAATTACTTAATTAAATATAATACTATAACAAATTAAATGACTTTACATTTAGATATTACATAAGATAGAGCACGCCTGTTAGTATTGTTTTTTGTAGAGTTAATTACTTAATTAAATATAATACTATAACAAATTAAATGACTTTACATTTAGATATTACATAAGATAGAGCACGCCTGTTAGTATTGTTTTTTGTAGAGTTAATTACTCTAACATATTACGGCCGGAGCGCAGCAAAGTAATCTGTGTTGACAAATGTTCGGGAGGAAACCTAAAATGGAAACAAAGGCGCCAAATGGAAACAAAGGAGTCAAAGATCTACGAAACGCCTTACAAACTGCCACGTACAAGCCTAATTTAAGCTAGTACTCTTAACGATCACACATAAACAAGACTAAATGTTATATAGTTAGTTTATTGCTATCTTTTATACTCCAAAAAAAATCGTGTAGAATAAACGAAAGGTTTATTCTCTAGCTTAAACAAATATAGAAACATATCTTAGATATACATATTATATTATGGATATAGGATTGCTAAGTCTTGCTGAATGTTGTTAGTTTAAGTTTCTATTTATATTAATATAACAATATAATTATGTTAGAACGAATTGTTTGTGGCCCTAGAAATATGACCAATTAAAGTAAATTAATTTATTATTGCACAATGTTTCGTTTGTGTTCCTGTAATTATAAATTTTGTCTAACTTACTGTTTTTTGTAAAAAAAATATTTTCAATATATAATATTGCTGTTATATTTTTTATTACAAGTTATCCCCTCTGTTTAAGGTTCGCCATCCTCTAAAGTCTAGACTAAATCAATGTATCAGGGGTAGTAACCTAATAATGAAGGAGCGTCCGCTGAAAACTAGTAAGACCGCCTAAATCTAACATATAATAAAATTATTACTGATCCATTCCTGTACATGGAATTAAAAATGTCTTGCATGGCTTTATAAGAGCAAGAAAACGAACCCAAAACAATGGTTTTTCAGTTTGTCTGTTTGTCTGTATGTCTGTATGTCTGTATGTCTGTATGTTTGTGCACGCTAATCTCAGAAACGGATTCATCGATTGAGATGCAGTTTTCGGGAACATATTGTCATGGGATTCACTTTACATTTTGTTTCGTTTTTTAACAATCGGTTAAGAAACAAAAAAGTTATGACAATTTATGTCAATGACGTAATAGGTACCATGAATAGCTTATTTCATACATGTAATAAATCTGTAGAAGAGCAGTCTTTGTATATTGAAAATATTAAAAAAAAAATAACTAACAGAATCCATTTACAGCTTTTGTAAAATCTTTGTCTGTTTATCTGTTTGTCATTTAGTTGTGCACACAAAAAGAAAAAAAATATTCAAAAATTCATACAGCATGTAACCTTTATATAGCAAGAGAAAATCCGCAATAGTATTTGTTTATCTCTTAGGTATTCCTAGCCACCCACAATAGCAAATTTTTCTCCTTTACTTTAACGAAAAATAATAGGTTATTAACGAAGCGATTTTAAGAAATACAGCTTTAATCCTTATCTAATTAAGTAACTTAAATACATTTTACCTTTAATATGAAACAATATAGCCCTTTACAGCATGTACTTTAAATAAATATTTTCGAAGATATTACAGATAAAACATATGGTCTTCGTGTTTGCGGCGGTACGGTGTACCGGCGCACTCTGGTATGGAACCGTGCAAACCGTCTCAAAAATGGATTTGTTAATTATTGAAAACTTTGTTAATGCATATAGCTAACTGAATGTTAATCATCTAAAACAGATTTTTTTATTAATAAAACTAGACCTGCAAGTTGATGGTCAAAATAACGTCGATTGTGTAGCTCAGAATTCCTCAAGTTTACATGGTAATATTTTGATTATGTTCAATAAAAACCTGTAAGTGTGATGAATGGTTAGAATGGTTATTAAGTACTTTGTTTAAAGAGTATTTAAAAGGACTTTAAGTAAAAACAAGAGAGGTATAAAAATAATATTAGGTAATATTGTATCCTTATTAAAAACTTTAAATATACTTTTGACAGTGACCGATGTCTGCCGATGTCGTAATTTTGATTGTATCACTTAAAATAATTCATATAGAAGCCAATACAAAAAAAGGGAAGTGGGAATTGTTTTACTACGAATTTAAGCCACGGGCAAAAGCTAGTCTCAGAATATATTTGTTGTTTTTCTACCACTGTTTTTCAAGTCAATATTTATTTGTATTCGGTAGATCAGTCATAAATAATGACAATTCATTGTGAAAACGAATTCCATTACCTAAAACGTCAAAAAAAATGCTTTTGTAAGTCTAAATTTAAGAAATATAATAATATGAATATTTGTAGTATTAAAATTATGAAAATTGTTGACATACAATATATATATTGTATGTCAACAATTTTCATAATATATATATAAGATTTTTTTTTTCAGACATTCTTAATATTTTCTAAGATATAAAGTGGCGGAAGCATAAATATTTTGGCGTCTTTGAACAGTTTTACGGGAATCAAAAGAAAGAACAGGACCACTAAATTTTATATATATTTTTTGTATACTACTGTTAAAGTTTAAAAATAATTTCAGTATTAACAGTCACTAAATTATACATTAATTGATTAATTAATAAAGATTAATACATATGCATGGAATGAGGGAGTATGTAAGCCGTAATACTGACGATAAATCCTGTTACAGGTTTATTTAGTAGTCGATCTGGACAAAATAAACAGTTTAATAAAACAAAATATGTACATACCGTATAGATGTAAAATATAAAATATGGGAACATTAAAAAAATGTTAATTGATATAAATACTTAAATAACCGAGATTTAAATTTTTAAAAGTAAAAAAAACTTCTGACACATGTTTTCTCATTCCAAATAAATAAAGCAATAATTTGTAAATAGTAGCCTAAGCGTTACTAATATTGACATTCATTTAAAAAAATGTTTATTTTTTTTTAAATTTTGACATGGTGTGAAGCAAACCGCGTTATTCTATTTGTGGAACCAATGCCATGTAGAAAAAAAAACTTAAACTTTAAAATGTATTTTAAGTTCAATACTCGACGAAATATATAATATAATACTAATTGGTTAGTTTATTGGTGCCTGCAATTTTATCTGGATGGATTACAGAAAATAACTAAATAAAAAAATGCCTATATGAAAAGTTTCCTTTTAACGGGACTTTTTGTGTTGGACAATGACAATTTATTTTTTTATCCGTATCTTACGTGTATCCTTTAATTCGGTGTATTGTACTGATATCCGTGGGTACCCCCGCCACATTAAAAAAATATTTGTCTATAAAACTTTGATTTTTGTAGGGTTTGCATGTATGTAGTTATTAAGAAAAAAGTTTAGGTATGTTTAAAGATATTTTCAAACAATACAAATTCTGTTAATAAGTACGTCAACGAAGTATGCGTTTATATATTATAGTTTTATTATAAAATATTAAAACAAAGTATAAACCAATTCTTCTTACAAAACAAAAGTAAAACGTGTAAAGAACATACGTACCTACTTCTTTTTTATGTTATTCGTTATACATATTATATATTAAGTTAATTATTCTGTTTATTTTATACAGACAATAAATAAATTAAATAATTTTAATAAGTAATTATTATTTTCATTATACTTATTATATAAGAATAATTTTATTTGAAAGTATGATTGAATTTCATTTAGAAATGTTAAATTAGTGGGTATTATTAAAAAAAAACAATTATGGAACTGTTGGATTCCAAAAAATATTCTTTCTGCATCTTTTAGTATCCATTTCATTAAAAAATAAAAAAATAACTAATTATTTAAACTGATTTGTAATATAATAACTTTTAAATTAGTCTACACCACAAAACTACTTTCAGTTTCTTTATTTTTTTAGTTTTTAAAAGAGATTGCTCATCACTTTCAGTAGTTGTTTTACTATACATTTCAATTAACATTTTTCTTTCATATTTGATTAATGTCTTTCACGGTCACAAGAGATAGATAACATTATTGAGAGTTCAAGCCAATGTGATAAGCCTTAAATACGCTTCGGGACGGTTTCAGACATGTTTTGGCGCGAATCTGCTGAAAAATCATTTTAGTCTTTACATACTAATAGTCAAAATAATAAAAAAAATTAACTTAAGATTGATTTAAACCAGACTTTTAAAAAAACTTAATTTTATTAATAGTTCTACAAATATGTATTGAATCTCAGTGCTAACAGCTACCATATGTCAGGACAGACCCATTCTTAATCAAGTCACATTGCTTACTAAAGTAATATAACAAGTAATAATAATCAAATATTAAAGTATACTCAAAACATGTTTAAACTTATATTTACAATTTAAGATTACATTATTCGCAAAAGCCTACGAGGCGACATTTTCACATGATTATAGATTTTGTTCTTACGCTTATTTTTACGCTTTCAGTGCAAATATGTCATTTGACATTTTAGAAATAGTATTTTTATTTGAAGCTGCACTGTTGCTGAAATACTATCTTAGGCGGTCACTGAAAATCATCATTGGATCTCGCTGGAAGCTACACGACCTTTGGATTTAACACAGGCTGAGTGATCTACCTTTTCGTGTCGGTACATTGCTGTGTAAAATGTTATTGTTTTTAATTGTATATTATTATAGATAACTAAACGAAGTTCCTGAGTTACAAATAATAAACACAAGAATTAGTTAGTGTAGAAGTATATATAAGTAAAAAAGAAAACTAAACATTTAGTTATAATTAAATAAAATAAATTGTGTTATGTTATACTCTCTTTATTGTACACAATAACACAATGTAAATTACAATATACATAAAATACAAAAAAAAACTATTATTCAAGTATACAAAGGCGGACTTATCACTTGAGGAGATCTCTTCCAGTCAGCCCTTGAATTCTTATTAAAAAAAATAACAAATAACATGTAACATGGTAAAAAACTAAAAAATTTGAAATAAACAATAATAACAATAATAAATGTGTACAAAAAATGTAAATATTTAAGGGAGGTGACCAAACGTGATTTTTAACCCTCGATCCAAAAAGAGAGCTGTTATAAGTTTGATGTGTGTATCTGTGTATCTTTGTATCTGTGTGTCTGTCTGTGTTTTTCTAGCAGCCAAACGAGTAGACGGAATTGATAGCGGTTTATAAGCGAAAGCCTCTTCCGTCGATATCGACCAAGAACCGTCGAAAACCATATGGTTCTTAGCTACGTTTGGTTGAAATAGAAGCAAGCAGTCGTCCCCAAGATATTGAGCTTTAATTAGTGCCGGTTAAAGGCTTTAATTAGTGCCGGTTAAATGCATTATTGAAATTAAGTACTTAACAATTGAAAATGAGTATGTTCGTAAGTTAATTTAGTAGAATAAAGAAACTAGTAACTTAATTTAAAAAATAAAAGAAGATATAATTACCGCTAAATAAAGGAAGAAATCAAAATACAAGTAAGTTACTAAGACAAATAAAGAAATAATAATCGTATCTCATCGCATAGTCCCAGTTCTCATTCATTAATGCCGAAAACTTTGTAAAATAGACACCATCGTCATCTGGTCCCCCGACGCAACCACTTCAATAAGTACGTAATAATATTATTTTTAAACTTTTTAGAGATACGTTTGTTTGGGTATTTAAAAAAAACAAATACTGAGTTGTTACAAACCATGCCATAAAAATAAACCGCTCCTTTCGAATAAAAAATAAAGGTTTGCTTAGACAATCATAAAGTGTTACATTTATCAACCTTTTTTTTAAGAAAAGCTTCAAAGGTCCCAATCTCAAGGACCTGTCAGGTTATGTACCCTGAAAATTATTATTTAAAGAGCTTTGGGAATTATCGTACTCGACGTAAACACGTTGAGGATATGTTTCCAGGAACGTGACTGAAATCATGTATTGTGATCACGCACTTCGTAAATTTTATTAACACAACGTGACGTCTGGCGATTATATGTTGTACTGTGTTTTTGACTGTGTGTTTACTGTGTTTTGAATGAAGTATTGTGAAGGTGTCATCTACGTACCGTTTAAAGATCTTCGGTATAGCTGGTGCAGAGGACAGGACCATCGCCTCGAAGTGCTCCATGTAGATATCGGCAACAACGGGGGAGACCGGGGAACCCATTGCCACTCCATCAACTTGTACATAGAATTCATCCTTCCACATTAATTAGCCAGATGTTAAGCAATGCTTCAGTACATGCGATTGTGGCTTGATTCATACATAGGTCAAACAAAGAGGAGCATCGGTAAAAGAGTTAGGGAATACATCTCGGATGTCAAACATAGGCGTACATCGAAATCAGCAGTGTGTGAACATACCATAGACAAACCCAATCATTATATAAGATTTGATAAACCTAAAACGTCGCTAAATAATATCGTTACATTCCAAGAATGGTTAATGAGGCTATTGAAATTAAAAAACATCCTAATATTAATAGCGAAGAGGGTTGGGGATTATCTAACACCTGGAACCCACTTTTGAAAAATATAAAATCCCATGTCTGTGACCGCACTGTAAGACTTCAAGATACTGTTAGTGCGTTTTGTGTGAATTCTGAACTGTACTCCCGGAAGCTTCGAAACCGTTGGAGGTAGATGACTAATTAACTGACTTACTGATAGACACCTCCATCTCGTCTTACCGTGAACACGATTGCTGCAAAGCATTCGAAACGTCGGGTTAGATTAAAAATGTAAATTGAAAATTTTAATTCAATATACGCGAGTTAAAAATTTCAATTTGGTTTTAATTATTTATATATTTTTTGGAAGACCGTAAGTCGACCCTTCACACTTAACAAATATTGTGATAAATATAACATGTTAAATTATTATTTACGCCAGGAAAAATATTTTTTGGTTCTGTCTTTTTATAAAAGGCAAATAAATATGTAAAAATACCTAATGACATGAACATATTGCATTGGCAGTAATATATTCCCAAAAGGATTTACAAAATGAAAAAAATATTTGTTCAAATTACTCAACCCTGAAGGTGGCTTGCAATTTGCTGTATTGTGGAGGAGTAATATGAATATGTTCTCCGGTAATATACTTAAGAAACAACAAACTGTAAACTATGAACCCTATTTTTTAGGGGTGCGAACCCAGAGGGTAAAAACGAAGCTCTATCACTAAGATATTGCTGTCCGTCTATCACTCTGTACATCTGTTTATCTCCCGACTGAATTTCATAAACCGTGATAGCCAGGCAGTTGAAATTTTCGGAAATAATGTACTTCTGTAACAAATACATCTACAGTCAGCATGCAATGTTGTTGCTTGCTGTTGTGGCTACAACTACATAGATTGTACGATGTATACAATAATACGACTGACTTATAAGAGTGATTAGTAATATTATAAATAGTAAATAGTCTTATTATTGATTTGATTTATATGTTTCTTTTTAATTGATATTTAAAAAGAAATTTATATGTTTAGTACAAGTTTTGTAAATTTAAGACAAAGGCTTTTAAATCCTGGTATATTTATCATCACATTTATAATACAAACATTAAATTTTAAGTTGATTTTATTTATACATAACCTCTTAAACGATATTCGGTTTATCAAATTTTAGCAATGTATTAGTAATGTAGGTAGTGAGCATCACCAAAGATCATCTTGGACCTGAACATTTCGAATGATCCTCAGTTTCGAGATTCTGAAGAGTAAAGATAAGTAAGCTGGACGTAACGGAGCCAGGCAGTATTTCACAACGCAGCAAAGGCTTGCGCTGTTAAAAGCACAGATCTAGTCCGTTATAGATTACTTTTCTCATCTCTTGTCCGTATCACCTCAGTCAGCATAAGTTTCTACTATGATATACCATACCATACCATTTATATCATGACTTCAAGTTTCAACTTTAAGTGGTAGTCGAGGTTCTTCATTATTTCTTTGTTGATATCATGTTAATAATATGAAATGTGTTCATACTTTTAATTTCATAAAAAAGACAGTAACTTATCTAACGGTACATAAGGATTAACAACGCTTATAATTTGAATTATTGACATACAAGTGATCAAATCGATTAATCACTGTATTTGTAGCTTGATTAATTAATTAAAATCGGGTTAGTAAACTTAGAAACTAGAACGAAGTTTTAGTCCTCTGTTTACTAATCTCATCCACAACTGACTAAACTTGAAACAACAAACCTTGATTGATTACAGAACAATATTATCGAACATATTATATCCGAAACATTCAATAGGCAGGGACATTTAATAAGTATAAAAAAAATTGTCTTACTTTCATAATAATTCAACCTTTTTTTGTAGGTACGTCTTACTGTCTTACTCAATGCTTATATTCCGAGTAAAATTATTAAAGTTTTAACAAATCGATGCAGTAGCTAAGTTACAAGGTTTTTATTTTTTTAATTTTCTAGGTACTATAGACATTTTAATATTTTATATTAGTAAACTTAGGTCAAGGACCTTCGATAAACGTATGTTGGTACCTTTATAACCAAAACCAATGAACTAATTGTGTGCCTCTACACTCGTTCAAAATACTGAATTTAATAAATAGATTGAATGCGTACTGCGTTTCATATCGCGCTTTCTAAGCACTAGGCACTTTCATATCGTGTGGAATGAATACAAACCAGATAGAGATTTTCACTACTAATAAAATATTTGTATGTTGCTAATAAGTGACAAATTGTATCATCACATTAATTAAAATGTAAAAAAAGTCATATTTCCTACCCTATACTAAATTAACAGAAAAAAAGCGTACTTTGCCTGGTCTGACATCAAAATAAACGCATAGGCATTTTATAAGAAATATAAAAGTCGAAATAAAATGCATGTTTTCTAGCATGTTTTTAAGCATAAATAATAACGTTCCTTTTCTTAGTTTTCAAATCTTTACAATTAATTCCAAAAAAATATGATAATCAAAATACACATTTTGTAACTAAATATTTTTTTTTTTTTATACTTAACATGCATACATTGTGCTCGGAAATTAGAAAAATATTAAATGAAATACAGTTACTACCACACACGTAGCGCCGGTAAAAAAATGACGTGGCTATAAACATTTTTTTTTTCATTATTTTTTCACTTACTAACCAAGTGTGGTTTATTGAACGACGGTTTATACAGTTTCAGTTATTATTAATATAAGCCATGTCAAATTAAATACAACTATTACTTATGAAAATTATCATAGAAACAGAAAATCTGTTATTCAATTGTAGTTATTTTAATTCAAACAATAGAATTAAATGCAAGGATCTGAATGAAACATCCCAAATTTCAACCCGCGTTCCTGAATAATTCATTTCCTGTGATTTATAGCTTACACGTTAGATATAGTAATATTTAAATTGATATAGGTTTATTTTATAAGACGAACAATGAGAATATTTTATAAGTCAGGTTTATTGCTAACATATAGGTATCATTGAAATGTAAAGATTGTAATGAACCAAATACCAAATGGTTAGCGGCACCGACTTAAGCTTTACAATATTTTTAATGTTTTAATTGATATTAAATTTATCATTAAATTAAACTATGCCTTGAAGTGGAGTGACTGACCTTAAAAAATATATATAATATCAGAGTATTATTACCATCTATATCTAATGTTCGAAAATATTATAACATGTATACGGATGTTCAGCTTAATAATGCTTAGAAAATATAATGATATTATAAATGTTATACTGTTTATTGTTATGTTACATATTTTATACGTAAATTTCATCCTTTGAGAATCCAATAGCGGTTTCGAATCCCTGCCCATAACGCTTTATTTTTTAATCTACGTTTATTTAAAATTTCAATATATCTATTTACAAAATATGTAACATTTGTAATACCATCATATTTTATAAACATACGGATACAGCCGTGCTATTAGAGTAATTCCGATCTCGGTCGTACAAATATATTGCTCTCACGACATATTGCTTTAATATTTTCCGGTTGTTATTGTTGAAGTAATGCACTGGAATAGACTCATTCTATCTCAATTGACATTTTATACTATCTTTTTTTTTCAAAACTTTTTTTTTGCCTCTTTTTCTCATAATGCACTAAATATTAATAAATGAATTTATAAATATTCGGATCATACAATATCAATGTTATTATGTACTTATGTAATTATGTCAATATTATTATGTACTTATTGAATTCGTTGCATCGGGGGACCGTTTAATAAAGGAAGAAATTAAAATGCAAGTAAATTAACAAGGCAAATAAAGAAATTACGTTATCGAATCGTATAGTGTAAGTCCTAAATGATTAACTTCGTAATATATACACTATCAACGTTGTACAACGGTTCCCCGACGCAACGACTTTAATTGGTACATAATAATATTATTTTTATTCTTTTTAGAGGTCTTTTTGTATCGGTGGTTTTTTAATTTTTAATTTAATTTTTACAATTTAAGTTAATATTTTATTTCTATTTAGTTTTTTATTATGTTTAGAACAGTTTTATTTTTACATTATTTTAATATTGTTTTCATTTTTACGTTTATTATTATTTCTGTTTGTTTTCTTTTTTTAATTAGTCATTTTAATTGTAACTTCTGCAAATGAAGTCTGTAGCATTTATTTTAAGGTTTATTTTTTATGATTTTGTGGACACCCATCCTAAAATTGCATGTTAAGTTAGTTTATAATTGGAATATACTTTGTAACTTATATTTACATAACATATAGTAAAATTTGTTTTACTATATGTTATTAGATAAAATTATATTAGATAAAATATTTGTGTTTTCCATTGTGTATCACGTTGAATTCCTATTAAATAAATAAATAAATCATTGAGTACTGTATTAGGAATCAAGTGAAAGTAAATCAAGTGAAATAGTTGTGTATTTTTACTGTTACAATGTACTCTGAATATAAAATCTCTGGCTTATCACGAACACATACGACGATGGAGGAGGGTGAAATTCGGCACAGGTAAACTATAACTATAGAGAAATGCAAAAAATTAATATTACTATACAATATTGCATTAGAAAAACTTTATTTAAATGAAAAAAAAAACATCACACAAAACATTTTTATGCGAAATATTACACTCACTACTTTATGTCAAATATTCGTGAGAGGTTGTTTGTCGCCTGTGTAAAGAACAAAAAACAAAAAATATACACATAGAATTCGTATTGCATATACACATGAAATAAAATAACGGTCGAATTTTGGGCACTGTATGACACTAGTAGATGATTGCATGCTCTCCGCATGTCGATTAATAATAGTCGAATGCTTTATGGTATCTAACCCAATACTCTCATCCGAAAAAGGAGTGGACATAAAAGAAGTCAGTCATAGTCAAGGATACGGAAAAGCTGTTCGTAACCCTGGAATAATTTAGCTTGCATCCGGTAACAATCTCCGTGATAAAGAGGTAGAGAACCCACATTCCTATTAGGACTATCAGGAGAAGATTATGGCCGATAGAAAACGGGAAAAAAGGCCGTCGATTAATGTTTATGTAAGCAATAAGAAGATGAGAATAAAGTTAGAATAAATAAGTTGAACTTAATCTTTCCGTTACTTGTGTTTTTTTTAAATCTAGTATCATTTTATAATTTCCTTTCAGTAAAAAAACGATCGTGTTAATTTCAGATAATAAAAAAACGCCTATAAAACAAATTTTTTTTTAGATATGTAAATTAAATGTTAAGCAGCGGCTTGCAAATCTCTTGCAAATATAAAAATAAAACTTCTAAAGATTAATTTTCAGAAGGGGTATTTAGTTCGCAGAAAGTACAGAATCTGGTAAGATTTTCTAGTTTCTAACTCGTGGTAATATTTCTCAAGGCACTAGCTGTGTTCCCAAGAGGACCACGTATCGAGAACTGTCAAGCTCAAATTATTCTTGCATTCTTCGGTCCTCGCTCCACTTGTTGTTTTATAATATCGGAAACAAACGGCCATGAAAGTCAGCTTGTTACTACAATCTTATAACACGCAGAGGAATCGCAATAGGTTGCCGATATTTACTGCAAGAAGTAGGTACTTTTTTGAAATTAGCCATGTCGTATCAAGAAATTTAATTTAAAATTTTGATGATTCATAGAAAAAACTTCTACCCTTTTTAACCGCCCTTTCGAATTATGTATCCAGATGAATAGGGTGATATAGTTACAGCTGGCTTGCAGTACAATAAAAAAAAATAGCGGTACATTTAATTTTTACTTGGTAACTCTATGTCATGCTCTTTTGACATGAATAGTGTCATTTGATTATATTATGGTAAAAAAAAAATCTACGTTATATTATAATTTCATTATGATTATTTTTTCTAGTTAATTACGTGTAACTTGTAAAATCTATGTTTTGAAGAGTATATAAGTTTTTAAGAGTACGAGTACGTTATACGTTACGTATAAAAATTAGAGTTTTAGTAAAAAAAAAAACTAAATAATTTATTAAGATCTTTATCTTAATAAATTATTGCAAAATAAATAAATATGACGGTTATTACGATAAATTATTTCTTAACTTAATAAGCAAGGATTTTTTTTTATTTCCAACATTCCCTAAAATTTTTTTAGGATCATAAAAAAATAAAAGACATATTGCAGTGACAAAACGTAGCTTGAAAGAGTCTTATGAGCCATAATCGCT
Source organism: Napeogenes sylphis (assembly GCA_959347405.1). NCBI lineage: Eukaryota > Metazoa > Arthropoda > Insecta > Lepidoptera > Nymphalidae > Napeogenes > Napeogenes sylphis. Next base: position 17,250,007 of record OY365781.1, read on the forward strand.
TATATAGAAACGAATCGAAATGTTAATTACCTGGGCTATAAGAAGATTGGGTGACTTGATGACTGTTTAGTTATGAATGATTACAAATTTGATGAGCTACCATTGAGCACCATTTATCGGCTAAAATAAGGTTAACAACTTTTTAATAAGTCAGGAAGAACTAAAAACCAGCTAAAGTGATTAACTGAATAGAAGAAATGGTTTTAAAATGTTCTTTAAGCGTTCAATAGGAGTTAGCGTCTTAAAGAAATTAAAAAAAAAAAACATTTTTTTTATTGATATCTTACTATTATTGATACTTTTTCACAAATAAGATAAAAACAAAAATGTATATATATTACATAGAATACAATTATCTTTTAACTAACAGTGGTTTTGTGTCAGTACAATGCCTACGTTACTCCTGGTAGTTAGTACAAGCGTTCACAGGCAAAGGTACCCAGTAACCAGGAGGTCTGTTTAGTTGTATAGAAAAAAAATGAGACATTTCATTTGGTGAAGATTTATTTCATAAGTCGTTAATAACACAATGGTAAATGGTAGTTAACGAAATAATAATGAATTTGTTCATATTTTCTAATGAGAACCGTTTAGCATGTTTTGTATCTATTAGATTAAGCCAGAATACATACGTTACATTTCCTTTACTTAAATGTTTTTTATAACACTTAACGAATTTACTTATAAGGTAAATTAAAGGGACGAAAATGGAGATCAGTTAAAAGTGATATTCTTTACAAATTTGGTTTGCATTCATCAATGCTGATGCTGATTTATCACAAAACGTGCACGTAAACTGACAACTTTATCTACAATGAATGACGGATTTAATGTTTTATCTATCAAAATACTTGAAAACAAATCTAACATTAAAAGATATATTTAATAAAACTACAATTGGTATGTATGATATAATACAAAAAGATTTATCAGACATTGATCAACATCACACATATTCTCAAAACGGTTTACCGTATAACTTATATATTATGGTTTTAGGTTTTTCATAATCTAATTAAAACACGTCGGTTTTGTTAATTGAGTAAGTCGTATTTGACGTTTTTAAATGAGTATTATATATACAGTAAGTAATACTTGTGTATTATTTATTGGGTACATCAAGCAACTTGGTCTAAAACCCTTTCCCCTTACCTCCTCCGCTGACTTTTGAGCTCACAGTCCTCCCTTATAATTTTAATTATTATTATAGCCCAAATCAGTTGTTAACCTGTTTTTTTTCATCAATAAAAGTATCTCATATGTTGGACGGCCTAAAAATATATATAACCATAACTTAATTCATATATATTTTTAATCTATCATGTCATGGACTCCATTGAATGAAAACTACCAGGAGTCCATGACCATCCGGACGCGTCTTAGCATTCCAAATACTAAACAATCGACCTGGAAAGTACATGACCAAAATATAGCGGCCCTGTTAGAGCACCCGGGCTCAAATCAGGTACTCGATGCGCAAGTAGAGACTTTCCAAAATACTATTTACGACTACTTTAATGAGCACTATCCACCTACGAATCGTTATGCTCACAAAAATAAAGAAAACGGTTTTAAATTGAAAATGAGGAGGAAAAAAAGAGATCTTATAAAGAAACTTCGTATAGCCAAAGCCTTAGGCGATAATCAACTTAGTCACCAACTGTCTAGGGCATTGCGATCAATTTTTAAACTTATCCAAGGTATAATAAATCAAATAACGAAAAATCGTGATAGCTTTGATCGGGCAAAACATGAAGTAGACTTTGATAAAAATCCTTTTAAATACTCAAAAAACATTTTCAAAGATCAAAAAGGTAAGCTTCTCTTGACCAACGAGCAAATTTTCGATCATTATAAAAGCACATACGAAGTGCCAGAAAACCAAAGACTATATGGGGATCCAAACGAACACAAACCTGAGACTCCTACTGAAGATTTTCAAGCCAATCCACCAACTTTGGAGGAAATCAATAAAATAATTAAAATGAAACCATCCAAGTCAGCACCAGGTCCGGATGGTATCCCTTATATAGTTTACAAAAAATGTCCGTCGCTTCATAAACATCTTTTAAATATATTCGGTAAAATCTGGTCAAGAAAGCAAATACCGGTATCGTTCGGAAAAGCAAAATTAAAATTCTCTATAATTTTTAATGAAAACCATTCAAAACCACTTAATTATAACGTTGGTTTATTTCAGGGCTGTTGTATTTCTCCTATTATATTTAATATTGTTATTAATATTTTAATAGACAAATTAATTAGAAATGAAAAAAAGTGGGGCTATCGGTTTAAGTTCAACAACAAATACACAGAATCCATACTAGCTTTTGCAGATGATCTCGCGATACTGACACGTAATCCGAAACAATGTCAGGTACTTTTAAATGTAGTTGAGGATTTCTATACGTGGACCGGCGGATTGAGGACAAAACCAAGTAAATGTTTTAGTCTGTATCTGGGTAGACGGAATACCAAATATACCTCTTACGATCCGGGTCTTATAATAGGCGGTCAGTGCGTTAGTACGGTTACGGAAGCAGCTCCGTTTAAATTTTTAGGTAAAAAAATCGATTACCAAGGCCGTACTCCATCGTTGGATGTAATAGTCGATAGCTTTTTAAACGATCTCAAAAAGGTAGACAACCAACCAATAAGTAACGTCAAAAAAGCTTGGATTTACGATAATTATTTAACATCACGTCTAAATTGGCCTTTCCTCGTGTATGATATAAATAAAACCCTTTTGTCAAAGTTAGATGCAAGCGTCATAAAGACATTGAAGTTATGGCTCGGGTTACCAATAAGAGTTACCAAAAGACATATCATCGGAAAATCTAAAGATGATACTGTAACTTCTCTCCCAAAAGACAAAATTGCCCCAGAGCTCGAGTCACGACTTCAATTCCATAAAAAAATTATAATAGGTGCTCAAACAAATAAAGTAGGGCTAGGATCAAGTAGGAAAGTTCAAGACATAGACATAACAAAATCTTTTATTCGACAAGACGAAAACGATAATTACCGACTCCACGCGATGAGCCTAGAAATTCAAAACGAATGGGTGACCATAGGAGATTTTTGTATTCCACTAGCTTTGAAGTGGCGCACCTTAATTTATGATTGGTCCCCAGCATTATTAAAATTCTATCTTAATGCTTTCCAAATGACTCTCCCAGATCAAAGTAATTTAGTAAGATGGGGCAAAGCCACCGAAAAGTCTTGCAACATCTGTGGGGAGGCAATAAGAACCGCGAAACACCTATTAGTAGGGTGTAGGGTACTTCTAAATAAAGGTCAATACTCGCGTCGCCACGACAAGGTATTAGAAATCATACGGGAAGCGGTCAGTCTTTCAGTAGCAAGAGCGCGGAAGGGTATAACAACCACCAAACGATCTATAGAATTTGTAAAAGAAGACTCCTCCAAAAATCAAAAGCGAAGCCTTATTCAATATTAGGTGCGGTTCCTGATTGGATTCTCATGATGGACACGTATGAAAAGCATTACAAAATCCCTGGGGATGTTGGTGTTTCGTCATCCAGACCGGACTTATTCCTGTATTCGAAACATCTGAGGCGCGTGATACTTGTGGAGCTTACTGTTCCTTGGGAAACAAACATCCCAAGGGATCACACATTCAAGCTCAATAAGTATTACGAACTAACCAACGAACTGATCAGGAATAAATTTATAGTTAGTTTGTACGCGGTAGAAGTGGGAGCGAGAGGTATAACAGCAAAATCTCTCTATAGCCTACTTAAAGATCTTGGCCTTTCTAGAACAAGCATCGGTTCATTTCTAGAACGTACTTCAAAGTCGGCATTAGTAGGCTCTTTCTAAATTTGGTTAGGTAGGGAGAGGAGTGTGGAGGGTGAAGGTGAGCGTTTTTGCGCATAATAAAGGGGCCCCTTAAACCTACTCCTGGGTCGCAAGTCCCAGGCACTGCTTGCACTCCTCTCCTTGCAACGCGATGGGCCCGGCACCCGCACGGTGAATCCATGGATTGCTAAGAAGCTTCGTCTTAGTCGTCTATACAGAGTGTGCATATAGTAATTTAATATAGTAAAACGAAAGTATAAAAAAAGAAAAAAACATATTTTAATGTAGGTTTAAACCCGAGTCGATTTGTTTTAAAAACAATTCGTACAATTTTGATATTTTCAAGCCTGGGCGTAATGTAATTTAACTAATATTTCTCATTTTAGTGGAATGTATTGTATTTAAAGGATGTGTTATACATACTTACTGCGTAGCTACGAAAGTATTTATATCCGAATATTTTTTGCAACTCATCCTATAACTCGTCTAACAACAGGAAATTGAAGTAGACCAGAACTAGGATTTAAGTAAAATCCTTCGACAACGGCTCTAAAACAAAACTGGTATTTCACTTGTATATGTACTCTCAAAAAAATCCACATCGTAAAGGTAACTTCGATAGAAGCCCGTTGTGCCATACATGACTAAAGACTTCTACAATATTTATTTTACAAATTTAAATGACAGTCGATTGAAAGTATCCAAGGTATATTTAGGAGATTACCATTCATAACATTATGTAAAATCTTAAAACGATAATTAAATCCAAAATTTGTGCTAGGGTCATGCTCCCATCGCAGTACTCTCCTTAAAACAAGACAATTGTTCAATTCCCTATTTGAGAAACCATTTTTATAAGACACAACAAGACGACAGATGAGGTGCCCGCCGAGCCACAGCTACCGCACAGACGGTCAAGTGTCCCTTTACTACAATTCTAATAGGCTATGTAATTCTGGCCACAGTTCACGGATACTAACAAGAAGGGTGACAAAGTCGAAAACCCACTAATGAATGAATGAATGAATAAAATAATGAATGAAAATCTACAAGCACGATCGTGTTATCGTGCTCTACGACGTTTAATCCGGGCACCATTTATCACTTACTCCGCCAAAACAGGCTCTAGTCCAACATAAAAACCTACCATCCTTTTTGAGGGGCCACTCTTCAGTCTGCTGTTTTGTAAACAAAGAAATACTTGGTGTGTCTCCTGTATCTGGTCTTTACCTTAACCTTAAAATGAATAAAGTTTATAAATCTCATAGTTTATAAATATAAAATAGAGTTTCATTTTATAATCTATTGTATAAATATGTTATACTATTTTATAAAATAATATATATTTTTTAAATCGGTGTGATTAATCTCTTCGTAAGCCACATCATATCCGCTGATACAATAAAATAATAAAGTAGGATTAAATATATTTTTTATTTTATCTTAACAGTTGCTTTAAATATACCACAGTCATTAAAAATATATCCTTTTATACCTATAACTCAATTTAGTGTTTAAATATTGCATAATTTGTTTACTTGTTTCTAGTCTAATTGTTAAATAGGCTAATAGTCTAACTGTTTGAAATATTTTATCTTCGAGAAATACACACGTTTACATTTAAATTACAAAAACAATTGCAATTTGTCACAAGAACTTATTAACGTACATTAGGTTATTAAGATAAAACGATTTCTAATTGCCATAATTGAAGTATACAGACAAAGTGAAGCTATAAAAACTTTACAGAAACTCTACACTTGACCGCACTACTGTATCCTTCTCATAAATACAACTCTGCTTCTGGTAAATTTCCAATTACATAGTATAGTATAACCAAGATAAAAGTAAAACATAATATTTTTCACCTTCGACTTAAACATTCATTGAATAATATGTAAAAGTAATAATTTATGAAAATGAATCATTGTGATACATAATGTAACGTAAATCACGTCTCACGATGGAATATTTCATAGTGTTTGTGTGAGAAACATGAATAATACATACTTGTATATATGTATATCCCATATGGGCCCATCGCGTTGCAAGGAGAGGAGTGCAAAAAGTGCCTGGGACTTGCGACCCAGGAGTAAGGGGGGTTTAAGGGGCCCCTTTATTATGCGCAAAAACGCTCGCCTTTACCTTCTACACACCTCTTCCTACCTAACCAAATTTGGAAAGAATAATAATTCATAATAAATAATTAATTATCTATGTAATACCATTTAACTAGTCTAGTAATTGTCAACACTTTCAGTGTACAGTCTGAACGTGTGTCGTTTTTGGGGAAAACTGTTCAACTGTAAATACGTTTAGATTTGTGTTCTTTGTTTTGATAGAGCTGTTAGTCTGATAATTTTAAGATAAAATATTTTATGTCAGACTGTCAATTTATCAAGAAATACACATTTTTTATTTTTTTTTTAATTGTTTTTGTAAACTCTCAGGGCAGTTAAGAAACAAAACAAAATACATAATAAATCCTTCAAGCAGATTAGTATTAAAAGGAAGTACCTAATCATAAGTTTAGTTATTCATAATTTTATAACAAAACGTTATGTAACAACCTTAAAGTTGTAAGCAGTTGTTGTCAGTGATCGAGAAGCAAGGCGCCAAACCATAATTGAATGAGTTTAACGTGTTACTATCGATACAATAATTTTCCTGCTTTCCAATAATATTAACTTACAGAATATTAGTAAATATTTAGTTACATATTGTAAAACAAACACCGAATTAAACATAATAAAGGTTACTTAAAGATAAATTAGAGTTACAATTTGGTACTCTACATATTTTATACCGTTAAACATACATAATCTTAAATTATTGTTCAAGATCATATATATTATTGCCAGAAATATAATTCTTTAGTACTAAAGTCATTTTACACCTATTTTTTGTACCTAAGTATTCAGAGAGATAAACATTAATGTTATTTTAATGTAAAATTTTATTGAAAACCTACAAACAGTGCCATTGAATGTTCTAAAATTTATAAAATTCTAAATAATTCCAAATTTAAATTTTTAAACGTTCGAAGTAAAGTGAGTTATAAAATATTAGATGTATGAATTCCAAACTATTACTCGTCCAGACTATAGGCACGACCAGTTTTAGATATATCTTTACCTTAAATTATAATCAAAGTAGGCAATTCACAAAAAAAAAATACCTGAGTATTCATAACATTAACATATCGCAAGAGTTTTGTGGTGTAATCTGTACACACAGTAAATTATTAACGACACTAACTATGTAATAACATAACCTTTAATTCATAATGTTATCTTAAAGATATTTCATTCGTAAAAATTATATCTTTCTAAAGAATTTTTATTGCCACTTTTGAAAAATGTAACGTGAAAAATGGTTTGAACATCGATATAAGATTAATAGTGCAGGCTTATAGATTCAATTTAGATTTTCTATTTCTTGGAAATATAATTTTTCTTGAAGTAACTAATGATTTTAGCGTCTTTTGATATTATCCTTGTGAGTTAAGAGTCTGAATTGTAAGTAAAAATAAATATATAAAATGACTACGATGTTTATTAGTATTGTTTTTAACTTATTCCTGATATAGACTTTAACTCATGAAGTTCCAAGCAATAGCTACTCTGGAATAACCACATTATAGAATATTCATTAAACTATTTTCCTTATCCAAATTTCTAGAATATAATTATTTCAACCATATCAAATATTTATTTATATAGTTGATTATATTAATAACTAGAACCACACGTGCTGGATATAATGTAGAAGTTGCTCAATATGGGAGCTGATATTGGGAAATCCCTTTACAAAAACAATATTACCCGATAGAGCATACATAATGCCTCCGTAAATCATGAAAATGATCTCGGGACAAATTAACCGTCCAATATGGAGCTGGCGATAACAAAAATGTCTTTCCGTTATACATCATATTAGGAAAGGGTAACAACTTGGTTTTCATATATTTATTCTAAGGTATATGCTATATATAGTTAACAAAATTATTTTGATAATAATAAATAAATATATCAGATTTAGAAAACCTCCAACCGAAGAAAATGAGATTTCAGATTGGATAACATAACAAATATCAAACTGTTCACAGTAAACATTTTTTTTTCTTCTGTTTTATCAGTAATCTCAATTGTTTGGTAAATATATTAATTTAATAAGTAAAAAAAGTTTAAAGTGTTGCTTATCTTAAATAAAAATAGCTGTCTTATACTTCTCAAATCCTCATTTCAAAATTACTCAGACAGTACAAAATAAAAAACTTGATGGTTGAGAAGAAAGTAAGTACTACTTTTAAGATTAGTTTTTCGATTTTTATTCTTCCGCCGGTTGAAGGCTTTCACCAAGGAAGAGAACCTTTTAATGTTTTTATTTTTCTTTAAAGTAGTTTCAGATTTAAAAAAATGCGATTAAATAAAAATGGCATAGAGCTACTTTATATTATATAAAAATAAAGTGTAAATAATAAAAATGACCAAACAATTATTCAGAATAGTTAGGTTGCCTCTACTTTGTATGGAACACAACTAAATTGTAGTCTCCAAATGTTGTAAATGCAAAAGGTTTTGTCCGGTTTTTCTTTTATGACGAAGAAGAAGTGTTCTTTATATCTTAGCTTTGAAATATTATAAAATGAATATATATACTGCAGGTATAAGATAAAAGTAAATTTCTTACTTTCATATATAATATGTATTCAATTTCGGCATAAACGTAACAAAAAAAAGGCAAATATAAGTAGCTACAATTAACTTTTAGGTAATATTGAACAAATCTTAAAATATCATATTCATATTTGTTTATAATATCAATATTTCCGACAAAAATTGATAATAATGTTATTTATTAATATCTAATATCCAGGTCACGCTAATTGTTAACGACTAATCATAATTACTATATTAATATGTGAACTAATGTACATAATATATTATTTTACTAGAAATACCCGAGGGCGTATAAAGTTTGGCAAATGTAAGGTTTATATGGAGTTACATAACAGGATAAAAATATAAAAAAAACGTTAAAACTTTGCATTACGTTTGAATTTTAACAACGTGGCTATACCATATTGTTGAAAATGATAAGAAATGGAGTTCTGTATTCAAAATTATCAAACGTTTTAATTGTATGAGTTTAATTAATTTTCGTTTACACTTAAAAAATAAAAGCCATATTTATACCACGAAACATATTTCATCCCTTGTAATTTAAAAAAAACTGTTATAAATAGGCGGAACCCACCTTTATCATTATTATTAGTATAAGATAACGAAGTCTCTTGATGTTTGTCAAATCTAAAGATAATACATTTGAATAGTGCCACTGGTTTATTTAATACATTTATATTTTCACATATAAAATGTCCATCGTCTTATGTATTTGTATTTCTTTAATAGGCTCGACGATAGCCGGGAAACATGACATATATTCTGGGTATGTGACAATATAGGTTTAATGCTATACTATACTATTATGCTAATGACAAACTTTGTTTAAGATTCTAAATAAAAAAAAACTAATTAGAAACATTTGATATTCAGATATACTGTCCATGGAGTCGAGCTGCAGGATTCATATCATCAAAAAATTCTTGCGAATCTAGAATTTGAATTAAACGTTGATATTTGGCAACATGGCGTCCCACAACTTCGGGATGCTATTGTTATGGTTTCACCGGAAAATAAACTTACGTTTCTAGACATATTAGATAAAAATGGCATGAAACATTATTTGAGGCTCGCTGATGTTGCAAGGTATGTATTTAATATTATAATATGAACATGTGAGTATCATTAGATTTATTTCACAAATATACTTAACCATTCTAAATAAATATTTTCATACTAACTTATTCGATATTAAAGGAATCTAGAAGAAAGTGATGAAGACATATCACGTTGGAAAAGAAGTAAAGGAAATCAGTTGTCAATATTTGAGAGATATCCGACATACAGTGAAGTAATATTCGATTTCTAAGTTTTGAACGTAAAATAAAATAATATTTATGTAATCGCAATATTAAATAATTTTAATATGGTTGAAAATTTAAAAACAATTATAGATTGACGCATATATGGAGAAGGTTACCCGAGAAAACCCAACCTTAGTAAAAATAGTAAATGCGGGGCCTAGTTTTGAAGGAAGACCTGTAAAATACTTAAAAGTACGTACTTAAAGAATAATACGGCAATTGTTTTAGAAACAGTACATATTTTGCGGTTCTTTTATTATTTATAAGTTAAAAAAATACATGATTTCAGATATCCACAACAAACTTCACGGATACAAGTAAGCCTATATACTTTTTAGAGGCAACGTTGCACGCTAGGGAGTGGGTTACGACACAACTTGCTTTGTATTCTATTCATCGTTTAGTTGAAAATTTGAGATCGGAAGATAGGGATTTATTGGAAAATACTGACTGGATTATATTGCCCGTTGTGAATCCAGATGGATATGAGTTTTCTCATACAACCGTGAGTTTTTATATTAAACAATATCAATATTTCAAATAAATTTGAACTCATATCACTGAATTGTATAATCTTAACAGCGGTAAATAACTGCGATTAATATTTAGATAACCAATTTGTGTTAAGTACTCAAATAAAATTTTATCTAGCTTTATCTTTTTGTATTTATTATTGAAGTATAAATACATAAAAATAATTATGAATTACAATTTTATAATGAATTCGACATTTGAAAATAGTTATAATAATTTAATAAGCATTTGACTCAAACAATATTTTACAATGTAACCACTTAATTACATTTCAGAATCGTATGTGGCGAAAGACTCGTTCGTTCAATGCAACGAATAGCGCTACGTGCTATGGCGCTGATCCTAACAGAAACTTCGATATTGAATTCAATACTATTAGCGTATCCTCAAACCCTTGCTCTGACAATTACCCTGGTCATAAAGCTTTCTCTGAAGTAGAAACTAGTTACGTTAGAGATATTTTACTGGAATATACTAGTCGCATCCAAGTATTTATGGATGTCCACAGTTTTGGCAATTATATAGTTTATGGCTTTGATAATGGAACGTTTCCACAGAATGTCTTACATATTTATCACGTAGGTGCATTAATGGGTGCTGCTATTGATTCTCTTAAGATACCGAAAGCACCCTACTACATTGTTGGTAACTCGAAATTGGTATTTTATGCTGTGTCTGGAAGTGCTCAGGATTATGCTCAGGTATTTTATTTGTTGGTGGTTTTTAAAATGCGATTTGAATATGTAACAGGAAATTTTAAACAACATAACCGGGTTTATATTGATGATACTAATGTCATCGAGTCATGACATCATTAAGGAGTGATGACATTATTACTTACGCACATAAGTACTTCTAAAACATTAATATTTTCGATATTGAGATACGGATTATACAAATTTTATGCCACTCTGTACGAAAAATGTTGTAGATCTAAACCTACAGGATAGTATACTTTTTCTCTCCAGCAGCCAACAGTAACAATGTCTTTTCTTGCAGGCTGCAGGTGTAGGGTTTTCCTATACTTTGGAGATGCCAGGTTATGAATATGGCTTCCAAGTTCCTTCATCCTACATCACTCAACTTAACATGGAGACTTGGGAAGGAATTGCAGCATCAGCTCGAGTAGCTCAGAAATACTACAGAGCGAGAAATTAAATTATTATTTATTCATTATGTTTTATTTGAGGAGAAGTAAAATCTGAATAATTCTGATGAGAATTAAAATCTGATGAATCTGATAAACAATTATATGGTTACTTACAAAACACTTTATTTTCAGTGAATGGTGAATAGACGCGGCTTCGTCTGTCAACTAGCGATTTAATTAATACCCGTTTCTAACGTCCCAACTACATTACTAACGTTTCGCTATTTTTAGTCTATCAACATTTGGTCATTATTCTTATTTTAAATAAAAGTCTAAAAATGTATCTTATATCATTTAATCAATGATAAGTTAATGTATAATAATATATATGTAATATATATGTTAATGTATGTTATGTATGTTATCTTATATCAATGTTCATCCCGAATTCTGATATAAAAATAAACAAGTCTTTCCCTTGGGGTGCATCTTGCTGTTTTAACATTTATTGGTAAAACTTTACACATGAAAAGGTAAGAAATCTAGATAGTATCAATCTTATAACTATAATTGTGGTATGGATTATAGCAATATATCCAGATTCTTCTTAAATATTTCGCTTTTTAACAGTTTTGTTGAAGTACATTACTTTTTATTGGTAGTTACTCAGAGTCGGCATTTTTTAAATTATTTATTTTGGTGTCATAAAAAGGATATAACTTTTTTATATATTTAGTTAGGTTTCATAATAAAGATACTAGTTTTTATAATTATTTGTAATTTATTATTAAATCCAATCTCATACTTGACTATCTAACATGAAATCATGACATAAAAAACACTAAATTAGCTCCATTTTTAACCACGTCCTAAAATGGCATTGAAAACAACTCACTTATTAAAATTACTAAAACTGCTGTTATTATGATATGGAAATATTATTAATGATAAATTACTAAGGACTCTAGAATTGTTACAGTTATCAAATATGCCAATAGGTGGGGCGGATATCAAATCTATACTTTGCATTCTCTGCACAGAGGTCACTATTGTCAAATTTGTAGTAAATAATAATTATTACATTGTGTATATAATTGAATATTAATACATGATTGACAAGATGGATGCCTAATAAATGATGAGCCAACTTGGCAGCATTATATATTTCTTATATGTGTAGTTATAATATTGTTAATTTTATTCAGTTTTGCTTTTCATTGTAGGGTCGATAGAGCTGTCTCTTTTGTATAAATTCTCCCCGTAACACTAAATATGATATAAAAAAACAAGCGTAAAATATAAACTTCACAGTAAAGCAATTTTGTTTAATTGTGAATGAATATAAATTAATAAGTAAAAACCTTCCCCTAAGGGAAAATATACAACATGTATATTTTTGTTATTGCTTTTAATAATAATATTGTGCATAGGTTGCGTTAATAAGGAGGGTGAAATGTAATAAAGTAATTCAATACATGAGCATTCAATGTTTTCTATTCATCGAAATAGTGAATGTGCTTGAGTTTGAAAAGAAAAACAAATTTATTACAATTCTTTTATGGATTTTATACGTAGAGTGGAATTCATTTTCAACCTTTAATAAGTTAAAAGGTAAATAAGGATAGATAAAACTATCTATGACAGGAATGGTTTTGAATAACATATAAGGAAATTAATATTGATAACAGTTAGCAATAAATTTTATTTCTTGATAGTGATCGAAACACTTATAATTATCGAATTTTGATAAACGTAAATTATAAAGATAAATCGACTTCATTTGTCTGGCCCTTTGCAAAATGAATGGTTTTTTAATATTTGTGTTTGCTTCTTTTTTGTCCTTGACGACAGCTGGAAAACATGATATTTATTCTGGGTATGTCTTTTTACACGTTTCTTATATTATATATGTCAAAAGGTTGGATTTATTTTTCGCTAAAGGAACTAAATTGTTAAATTTATATTTTAATTGTATTGTATAAATAAAATGTATTTTGTATACCATATTGAAAAAATAATATACTAAGATATTATTTTCAAAGTTCCTTGTGTCTAAAAAAGTGTTTAGGAGTAAAGGTAATAAATAATACAATGGGATAATATTTTTTAGCTACACCGTTCATAGCGTAAAGCTTAGGAATGAGTTAGATCAAAAAATCCTTTACGACCAGCAAATAACACTAGATATGGATGTGTGGGAGTATGGCGTTCCCGAAGTGAGAGATGCTCTTGTGATGATCTCTCCCCAAAATAGATTGAAATTTCTAGACATTTTGGACCAGAATGGTATGAGCCATTTCCTTCATATTTCTGATGTGGTGGAGTAAGTATATTATTATGTAATAATGCTTATCGTTCTCAAAAATTGATTATATTTCTTTGACATGGCTTGACATTTTGGCCCAAAATATAAATAAGTTCTTACTTTATTTGTGTAGTGTCGTAAAAAAATGCGTACACAGCACATTTGAAATTCGACGACTACTTATCATGCTTAGGCTACGTTTATTTTTAGCATCAGGATCCCTATAAATAAGCCCTCGTTACTCTCGGGATCCATACTGCCTATGTCATAGCCAATGTACCAGTTTATGGCCTATCCGATGCAGATTACCTCGTGTTTTTGGGAAATATTATTTTTGAATTTAATTATAATAAATGTGTAAAAATATCTTGTAGTAAAGTTATTCTTTAAAAGTTAAAAAATAAGGAACTACGTTCCAATATATATAGATCAATGTATAGTTTGTATATCTTTTCTTTATTTAAATAAGAAAAAAGAAATCCTTTTCAAAATTATTATTCTAACAAAATGCCGTATAACATCATTAGATTATTAAGCCTGATGTTAGGTAATTTTTTTCCGCTTGAAACTGAAATTGTGTTATTTATTATGATAATGAAAGATTAAGATAGATATAATATTATTTATTTTAGGGCTTTGAAAGATAGTGACGCAGAGCTGTCTGCTTGGAAAATGAGGCGATCCAATAGAATTTTTCAAGACTATCCAACATACGCTCAGGTTTTATTCATAAATTATTTCAATTTATATTTTGTTACATTTAATACAATACCACCAATTAACCTTTCAAAAAATATGTGGGGTCAACGCAATCTGTCAATTTTCTTTTAAAGGGTGTTGCAGAATGGTATCCGGTTTTATTTTGCCAGTTAACTGATCAGATGGTTATGTGGCAGTTCTATTAAGATAGTTCTATTATAGACATCATTATTATTCATAACTTAAAAATAGTTTTTATACTAATTAAAATATACATATATCTAATATAAAGAAATTTCACATTATTATTGATCACGATTAATAACAGTTTTTCGATATCAGTTCTCTTTTATTCACAATTTATCCTGCAATAACTCTAGGAAATACGACTTTATTTAATCTTGAATCTTTATATCTTATTTATTAGTAAATTTTAAGCCGCTGAAGTGAAATTGCACTCTTTATTGATAGGTAGATGCATATCTGGAAAGGATTGCCAAGGAAAATCCAGGAATTGTAACTCTAGTGAATGCTGGAAAAAGTTTCGAGGGTCGAGCTGTTAAATATTTAAAGGTACTTGATAATAAATAAATAAATCCTCTCTTAAATTTGTTAAAGTCGATCAGAGTTAAATTTAAAAAATAATAATGAAACTAAATTTGCCTGTATTTAAATTTTGCGATGATAATAATATTGCAGTACCATAATCTAATGAAATATAATTTACCCCCAGATATCGACTTCTAAATTCGCCGATAAAAGCAAACCCATATACTACTTAGATGCGACAATGCATGCTCGGGAATGGATTACTTTACCCCCAGCTCTGTACACTATACATCGTCTGGTAGAAGATTTACAAAATGGTGATAAGGATTTATTGGATGAGATAGATTGGATTATTATGCCCATAGTTAACCCAGATGGCTATGAATTTAGTCACACTAACGTAAGTTGATGTAAATACATGTTTCACTAACCCAACCCATTAATATATTGATAACGTACTTAATTGTTTCATCAAGGAACGTCTCTGGCGGCGGACACGTTCCTACAACGCCACTAGAAGCCCAGATTGTTACGGAGTTGATGCGAATCGAAACTTTGACGTGAATTTCTCTGGCCCCGGCTCTAGCACGTTCCCTTGCGCGGGAACCTTCCGTGGACATGAACCGTTTTCCGAACCAGAAACAAGATATGTTAGAGATGTTCTTCTAGAACATATCAACCGCATTCAAGTATATCTGAATATACACAGTCACGGAAACCTTATTCTCTATGGTTTTGGAGACAGGTCTTTACCCTCTAATTCAGTACATTTACATTTGGTGGCTTCCATTATGGGAGCAGCTATTGATAGTGAAAAGTTACCCGAAGCACCGTTTTATGTGGTTGGAAATAGTGCTCGTGTACTTTACGTGAGTTCCGGAAGCGCTCAGGATTATGGACAGGTAATTATTTAAAATAGAAGTAAAATAATAAATAAATGATAATTTCTTTACTTTTTGAAATAATAATGAATTAAGACTTTTTATTTATTTTATTTTAATAATTTTAGGCGGTTGGAGTACCCTTTTCATATACCCTGGAGTTACCTGGACTGGGTCACGGATTTCTGATTCCACCTTCGTTCATTAACCAAATAAACATGGAGACCTGGGAAGGTATTTCAGAATCAGCTCGCGTCGCTAAAAAGTACTATAAGCTACGGAATCAGAACTGATCAACTTTACAGCGTCAATTAAAAAATGTACTTACATAAATATTTAAAATTATTGTAATAACGGTAGAAAAATGTGATTAATGGAACAAGTACAGTTAATAAATAACAAAGTTACAATATTTTAAATGTTTATTTTCCTCTCGCCTTCAAACAGAAGCCTTTAAGCTTTAAAACATAAAAGGGTTGTAAGATAAATGCAATTGTATTATTATTGGTCTTATTTTTGTTTTACAAAACTTTCACAATCAAAATATTTCAATATCAGAACGAGAACTTTAAAGTGCTGTAGCTTATTTAAAGATCTATTCATGAAAAAAAAAACTAGTTAACTAATGTAAATAATAACATGTAAAACGCCTAAACAAATAGGTTTTATGTTTGTTAAGTCATAATTGCTATTCAAAATCTTCAGAAATTGGTTTTCTTATAAGTATTGAATCGCCTGCGCTTGCGGATTGAGTGTTGCGCGACTGCGACGTTGTCATTTCGTACATCGTTGTCAAACAGGTGTATTATCGGGTACCTCTATTCTTTCATATGGTCTGACAACATAGTAAGACGTTGCCGTTTTGTGCGTTCAGTGTCAGAGGGCATTCCTACAATATCTGAGTTATCGCAGTGTGATATTATTTTCCAGTTAATTTGTGGAAGAATTGTGTCACTGTGTCGTGTGTGTTATGATATTTTGAAAGCAGAAGTTTTAATCATTTACATTTCACAATTTTAGATATTCTGATACAAACTTATTTGTATTTCAACTCGTGTTGTTATTTGTGTTTTTTGATAAAGTCACTATGATTTTGTCATACGAAGTATTCGCTACTTTTGGAATATCAGCGGTAAGTACTTTCTAATATATTTAATTTATTTATAAGCTCATATTAAAACACGATAAACTATTTTTATACCTAGTTATATGGGGATATCTCAACATACATGTACACACGAATTGGAGATGAAAATTCGATAAACTAATAAACAGTTGTTAAGTACCTATGTTTATGACTCACGAGATGATTGTGTTCTTAAAATAAAAATAACGTTAACTATTCACCTATCTATTAAAAAATATAAATATGATTACTGTTACTGTTTTAGAAATTACAAAGTGATTCATTTTTGAATTATTAAATTATATATTCATATGTTTTATTTAACTGCAGTTTTTAAGATAGACCTGTTTAAGTTACATTACAGTAGTATAACTTGTTAAAAATCTACGTCATACTCCAGCCGGGCGAGCAAAGAATGAGAGAGGAAGGATGTAAGAAAGATAAAGTATGAAAAAAAATAATGTAACAAGCTACAACAATAACCAATTTCAAAAAAATAAGTAAGTTTATTAACATTCTATAATTAAAACTATTAAACATTACAGTTGCTTTCATTCTTCGTATCAGCGAGTATACTTCTTGCAGTGGCGTCCAAGCGTGGTCTCTTACGACCGCCGCGAAAAGAGGCGCTAATTAAGAAAGTACACGAAAAGCCTACACCCAGCGCACCCGAATTAGCTCTTCTCACTCATTCTAACTAGACTGTATACAAAATTAGTTTATATGTATTTTTATATCCAAAGTGTTTACAAATAATTATATAAAATATATATAACACGGATTTAGAAATGTTAAAGGTGCTTTATATAATTTTCTTTGGTACGTAAATACCATTTTCTTCAATATTTTTTATTTTGTTTATGAGATTAATAAGATCAAAAGATCAATCTCGATTGTAAAAATAAAAAGGTAATTTAACAAAAAAAAAATGTTCTATTAGTGGTTAACAATCTTTTTATACCTAAATTAATTAATTTTGTAATTAGTACCAATTATTGTATGTATAAAAACCTGTGCTTTTACAATATTTTTGTACAGAATTAAAGTTATGTATAGATAGCAAATGCTAATTTGAGTTATTGATAATAGGATAAATTAATAATGGATCCTGATCAAATTGTATGTCTGTTCTTAAGTAATAAAATTACTGCTTAAACGTTTATAAGACGTTTTATGATCCTTTTAGATATAACAGAGGTATATTATATTAAAAAATATATATATATATTTGGTCTCGATGTTTAAGTCTTTAAATCTAATCATCAAAACATCAACATCAAACATAACTCAAGAGTTTCCTATTACCTAAATTTATTTACCAATCAACGATAAAATTCTTAAAAAAAATAAAATACTTATAAAGATCTGTCACCGATATTTATAATTTACGTTATATGTTCATAGAATGTATTATTTTAGAAAATTTAAATAAATCTTGACAAATAAAACTTCATTATGCAATTCAAAATAAATGGAATTTAAAGTTTTCATAATGGTTTTTATTATACCTATTTAGTGTAACCGCAACCTATGTTTTAGCTGAATCCGACTCACAGTTGACAAACTTTTCCTTCAATATGTTAATATCCCATTGGCTTGATTTAATGAGAAACTATTTGGAGCAATATAGTAACATTGATAAATTTCATATAGTATTCATCAATATGTTTGAGTGACTTGGTTTGGCCGTCTACATAGTTCAAAAAATACCTATACATAATATTGTTGAAATTACTTTAGAAGATACTAAATATTTTAATTTTGACTTTAGTTTTTTTAAGTTAACTTTAGTTAATCAACTAAAAAAAGTTTGGTGATTAGTCATTCTTCTTAACCATCCCATTATGAATATTTTTACTATCAAGCATATTATAAGAATTTTAAATTACTTCAAATTTGTTGCAAACACTATTAATTTTCCAATAATGGCTTAAAATATCAGAGGATATAAAATCCCAAGTATTAAAACGACGTCGAGTGTGTATATTGTTTTTGCTCAATATTCAAAGTCGATTTTGTTGTCTCTAAAAGACAGCAGCTAAGCACGTTACTTAAGAAAGTATCTATAAAATGTTTAACAATGTTAAGATATTTTGAATTTGAAATAAATATAAAATAGGAAATTTATCTATGCGCCTATGGTCAAGTACGCCAAGCTTGTTGATTATTTCCATATAAAATGATAGATTCATCGATCCATTTCCGTTCGAAGCGGCTTTTAGTAGAAAGAGTTCATAGTGAAAATTATCTCCATCTCCATAACGACAGACTTGCGGATCATTAACCTAACTCCTCCCTGGGATCCTTGGTCATCGTCCGAGTAATTCAGTAGGTTGCCGACTTTGAGGGTTATTGTATCTACCACTACTCTTTAGACTTTTATATATATATATATCAATCCTAACTCTAAATCTATTCGAATCCTATAATATCCCAGTGTAAGTTTGTCTTCTCCAGTTCAATGATTTCGTACTTCCACAAATTACGAATATTGTGTAACACACAATATTCGTTTAGTGTTTAGTGATAATAACTGGTTACTATTATCCTTTTTATAATGAGCGGATTTCATCAGACTCGTCGTAATTGGTATGCAGAGAGGTGCGTTCATTGACGCTGATTCCTGTCACTGGGATTTCACTTTTGACAGCTACGCACTCCTAAAGGTAATATCGCCATCAGTTGATGAACAATGATATACCATTATCCCTTAGTCAGCTACAACGTTTTCCATGAGATTATAACGAAGGACACCACATAAACATCTCACAAATTATTGTCAATAATTTTGTATAGGTACGTGTATATTTCTTCAATGCATTTCCAATGATTTAATTTTGATTCACTCAAAAAGCCCCATTTAGTTCCAATACTATTAACCAACAATATTTAATATTTCCACTTCAAAAACCTTCGTAAGCGACGGTTGCTGATTTGATTCTCGATCGTTTTCCTCCGCTCATTGATTTGATTACAGCTCTAAGTTAAGGAAATGGTACTTTGATTTTGCTGGTATTTTTTTATTTCACTAGGAATAGACTTATATTCTCGCAATATTGGTCTGGGAATGATTTATACAAATAAAGCGCAACTGTCGATGAACGTTTTAATCTACACAATGTCAAACTAATCACCATATTATTGGATACTATATAGTTGATCAGTATAACGGTTTTTAGAAGGTTATATAAGTTGAGACGAAAAAATAGATAAAGATGTAGTTTTCGAAGATTGATGAAAAAAAACATTACATAATCAATCGTGTACATACAACCTTTGTCTTTTTTTATATATAATCTAGGGCAATGCTTGACTACATTCCACTTGATGGTAAGTGGAATTTAGTGTTAGGTGATAAGGCGCATTACTATAGCAACCTATTCACTGTTCTTTAGAATGTATCCACATTGTATTGTGATAAATGTATTTTTTTGTTTCAAATAAACTATAAACTATTATTGTATCTGACTAAATATGATATCTAACCAATTTTTTTTTAATAGTTTGTGGTACCGTTTTCTAGGACATAAAACAATCACTTTCTGTTATCAAACGGTGTAGATGAAAACAAAACAACATGTCATTAAAACATAATTAATTAGAATCGATATAGTGATCGCTTTACGTACAGAAATATTACTTCAGTGATTACTGATACAACAATATCAGGCAGTTACAATAAAAGGTAAAAAACTATTTAGGTAATAATAATTGTGAAGTGAACGCACTTTTACAGCAACCGTCTCATACAGGACATATCTATGTATTTATTTCAATAAATAAATGATTAAAAAGCAGATGCGTCATATACTTTTAAATAAACATATAGATATAAATAATTGTTATTCTTGCATGCAGCACTTTCCGTACCAGGACACATAATTGTGTTAACAACTCAACCACTGCCCCATGTACTTAAGATAATGTTTTTTCATATTGACAACAAATCCGTGATTAACAAACTAATTCCATCTTACAAATTATTTCGTAAATTAAAAAAAACAAAGTATTCGTTTGAGTATACATAAACTAAATATTTATTAGTATTATATTTTAAATATAAGTGTATATCTTTTGTAAATGTATTTTTCTGTAATTATCAAATGATTGAAATCTGTTCACGACCGTTGCATACAAATGTAAAATAGAAGACGCCGTATGTTTTTCTAAAATTATTATAACACTCTTTGTACAAAATTCTGCCAAATACTGATTACAAATAAATTATTTGTTCAACAAATAACGAAAACATTATCATACAATTAATATTATTGTACAGGCATTAGCTTGATAATTATCGTTAACTTTATTACTCAATGGACCTAACTGGCTTATTTGTTAATGAAGTTATGTTTAACCACGTTATTACAAAAATATTGTTTACATATAATGCTTAGTGGTGTAATTATGAAATATTTTTTTATTAATCGTAGTAACTAAAATAACATACAAATAAACACCAATTTTCCTGGCTTGGACCATTATCACAGTTTACCAATATTTCCTAGTGCTTTAAATATTTGTTTCTAATAAAGCTAAAATTGTTGAATATTTTATTCACGTTTATAAGTTGATAATAAATTTAAAATCAATAGAGTTACTACTAATAATTAAAATGTAATAAAATAATGTCAAGTTTATGTTAGTTTAATTTAAACGTTTATTTTTATCACTTTAGAAACCAATTTACAATTCAAAGTGTACATTGTCTTATAGTCTGAAATGGAATGATAAACAAAAATTTAAACAAAGGAGTTATTTTTTTAAATAACCCTTTCAATAACTTGTAATAAAAAAAAAGTAGAAAATGTGTTTATTACTATAACAATGTCACAGTGACACGCAACCTTTGGTAATAATTTCTTACGCCACTTTGTATCTTTACTCATTCATTTAATATTTTAACATTTGGAAAACCTACATAATATATATCTGCAAAAGATATGAAAGTATAATAATAAGAAATGTTATATTTTAATTAATTCAGTTGTGCTCCTTGTTACGAACATTTTGTGTTGTTGAGTTTTGTTTTGTTATACTTATTATTTTGTTTCTCATAAGTTAAGTTTATATTCTGTTGTTAATCTTTTATTAGCTCGCATGTGTGTGAGTGTAAACATATTTATTACAATAAATATGTTTAAATATGTTACCAGGTCCTTCAAAAAAAACGATATCATTTAGATAATAAAAGAAAAGACTATGTATTGCAATGAAAGTTTATGATCATCAATACATATAAGCACACTTAAAAATATTAATATTAAACCAATTTAAAAAATGTTTATTATCACATAAGAAATAATATAATGTAATGAAACTGACAATGACCGTTCTTTGTTTACATTTTTACATTACATATCTATATTTCCATTTCAAACTATACATAGTTAAGGTATTAAAAAAAATACAAGCAGTATCTATTTTTTTTATTTATTTTTTTGTTTGTCTATGCTGTTAGCCCTGTTGGCTATTACAGCGTCACCGAGAAATGTACCTAATTGAAATAACATAGTAATATCTCTTTAATTCTTTTCCCAATTTAATATCAAATTCATGCTTTAATTTAATGGTCGCTCTACTAAGATTAAAATGTTTTTCAAAATCAATTCTTCCAACAGTTATTTTTTTCTCGCATTTGTATATTTAATTAAAGATTTAAATGTTTATGAAAGTGATTTAGACATTACTTTAAATATATGGCATAATATATGGCACTTTATATTGCAATATTTATATTATTATTCTTGGGTTTAAAATGTTAATAATGCAGATATGTAAATGGTTAATGTATTTTGTGTATGCTTTATATATATTATTTGATCTCTTGACATTTATAGTCATGTTAAGTGTAATTAAACTTTAAATAAAAAAGAATGAAAAATAATCCGATATGGGCAGGAAATTGAACCCGCGAGCTTTGGTACTAGCCCCATCTCTCTATCAATTTAGCTACCCGCTTCTATCATTTTAGCACACAAATGCGATCATTTTTATTGTGACGTATGATTTCTATGTATATTGTTAAAAAACATGCAGTTTTTTATTATGTCAAACCAATACCATAACAAAAGTCAGTTGTCTTTCTAGTACTGTCTTCGGCCTTCGGTCGTCAAATAATACACATACACACGACAACATATGACCAATCATCAATACTTTTTTCTTTTAATAGTTCAAAATAATTTAATTATTCACTGTATTTTAGCTTTGATTATATGTAATTAATACAACTGCTATAAATTCATTCTTATTTTGATTCTCAACAATAAAAATGAAGTTTATAAAGAAAATATTATTCATCACGTAAAAACGTTAAGTTTTACAATTATAATATACATTATTTTATACATTCAAGAAAAAGTATACAATACATTACTAATAAATCAATCCAACAAAATATTAATATTTGTCTCTCATATTCGGTTTCATATTCTATCCCTTTTGCCTTGAGAGTGATTGATCTACAGTATTAGGCCATCCCTTGAGAATTGTATAAGTGACTCTCGGAGTAAAAGGACCTCTGACCTTAACCGTTACTTAGAATTATAACCATTATCTTTTATATAAAAAAGTAATAAGGAAAAATTTGTAAATTATTTTTTTTCAGTGTTGTTATTGTGTTCAGGATACGATAAAGAACTCAATACAGTTTTGTTTGTTTATCTGTTCACGCATCACGTGAAAAACTATTGAAGATCGAAGGAATGAAGTACAGTTATTGTCCAAGCTAATATTTATAATGTTTCTTATTATGTGTACTTAGAACTCTACCGTTATATAACTTCTGCTAATTGAGCTGCCGTGATGCAATTAGCTTCGATAATTTTTGTTTTTAATTGTCTTTACCAGGAAGAAACCGATACCTTATAATCTTCTTTTATAATCATAACCTTCCAATTAATATTCCAATAAAACTAAACCAGAATTTCTAGTTTTCCAACTTTTAATGACAAGGAGACTAAGTTCAGACCAGAAGCATAAAAAAAAACGCAAGAAAAATCTATTCTGCGATATTTATGTCAACAGCTGGGTAAGTGCCATGCTTTATACTATGCAAGTTTTATTGGGTGTTTGTATTGATAAGGCAAAATTAATTAATATTCTAAGCATAAGTAAGAATGGATTTACAAAAATATAATATTTTTTTCTTTAACCAATATATACTGGTCTGTTTTTATAAACTGTAAAAGTAATTGTTGCATCATTGCCGCATGCTTCTGATGCCACATAACTTGGCTGTTCGTAATTGCCCAGAGAAGGTTAAAATGAAAGAAGATTGGGCTAGTCTACTAGCAAAGTAGCTCACCTTATTTTAGTTATTTCTGTAACAAAATAATTTTAATAAAATGTTACTTTCAAAGCTGTGAACAATCACATTTAATAAACTTTTATTTTGTATTAATCGGCATCAAGTCTTCGAGACTCTTTGATTGTGTATTCATTAATTATAATTTCCCATCATCCCCTGCTCTGACGCAGATTACAGTTCCGCGGGCTGTTTACTTCCTTCCTTTTTGAGTTAATGCGTTCTCTGAAGCAGGATATTTTGATAAACGTTAATTATAATGTTATCGAACATATTCCTAGAAGCAAAGCAATACAAAACAACCTAAATATTAGTTGAAAACATTTTGTTTTTGTTTCTATTAATGGAACAGGCTATTTTTTTTATTAATTTATGTAATGAAAATATTGTCATGCTATTAAACTAAATGTTTGTTAACAATTTAGTCTTTATGTTTAGCTCATTAGACATAGTACATCATAGTATAGCACAACATAGCATATCATAGCAAATGTAATGATTATGAATGATACGAATATATCGGTAAAGATGTAATACTAACATACATTTCGTATCTGATTCAATTGTAATTCTAATTCAATATCTTTACATATAGTAAAACAATAACGATTCAAATTTGAACATTATATACTTTTTAATTAAGTAATAGTCGCTACGCTAAGTAAAGTTATTAAAACGTTTGTCTGTTCAATTTTTTTTAAATATTTTTTTTTCTTATTTTAATAAAACTTAACGTGGTCATATTATTATTGTTAGACACATAGAATACTTTTCACTCTGGAAATTTTACTCATTTTATTGCAAACTACTTGTCGAACTCAAATAACAAATAGCAATATCCGCTTTCTTGATTCTAATATTTTAAAGATACCTTTTAATACTGATGGAAACTTAGTAAGAACTTTGATGTTGGAGCCTACGTACCTCTTCGATAAATGGGCTCTCAAAGGCAAAAAAGATTTGTATCCGACTTGTACTTTTAGAGGCTACCGGTATAAAAATGAATCTATCAACTTCGTATAGATATTCTAGTAAATTAGTAAAATAAAGTAATATTTTACATCTTTAATGTTATTTGTAACCTCAAAGGTAAACATTTCAATTGTTTGTTGTCCGCACTTGTGCTTTCTCAATGACTGGTATCTAGCAGTAAATCCGTTCAAAATAAAATGCCACTGTCCATGAAAAGTCAGGGACAAGTGTTACCTTTTATTCTGTTTAAATTTAAATTTACGCAGTAGTTGTGTAAGATAAATCGTATTTTCAGAAATTAATTCCTGTTGACCGAGAACGTTTAAATAATGCTTGAGTTCATGTGTGTGCATTAGTAGTGCGCACTTATTGGTTTCAGATTTAAAATTGTAACTAAATATAATTAGCATTAAAATCTTAATTAAATATAATTCCTATCGTATTATCCATAACAGCTAGCGGCTAATCTAATAGTCTAGTCGAGCGACGCCTGCAGGCAGCAGACCGAATGGAGCTCATAAGTTGTTATGGATTTATGTTTAAAAAGTACTGGATGGGACATTATTTCTGTGTAGGAATTTATTTAAATAATAAAAGTTTTAAAATAATATATTTTATAATGCTCCATGATTTGAGTTTAAACTTAACTTAATCTTTAATTAACACCGATAGCGATCTTTATTTTTAATTAGCTGTGAAACGCGATGCCATCGATTGGCTTATTCAATATTTTAATATTTATACATAACAGGACACTAGGTACACCTACAGTTCATAACAACATATTAGGAGTCGAAAGGGATGATTTTCAAACCATTACTGTATTACTCTGTGCTGTTACGGTACTGTTATTACGCTGGATATCTGACTAGTATACTCTGTGTTGTATAAAATTGTAATTACCCATTAAGTCACATTCATAACTAATATGTGAGAATAAATTAGAACTCATGTAAAACTCGTGGTAGCGAAAAGAAGAATAGAATAACCAACCACGTCGCTACTAGTTCTATGATGCATTCAGGTGCACAATGCCTTAAATTATTTAAAATTTTACTTAAAACATTCAAAATAATAGTAATTAAATACCTTATCTTGTAATAAGAACGCCAATTGACCAAAACCATGGAAGTTATTACAATAAAATAACACGTGCAGAATTATCAACAAGTTTGTAATTGCTAAACCTTCCTATTGTCAGCATATTTATTAGTATTGTAAAAAACTTTAGATAGGGAAACGCGAGATAAAGAGAACTTGAGAAATTTTATTTTCTTAACACAGGTTGAGAGAATGTATGAACAAACTAATATTCACATTTGGGTTCAAAACCACTGGTCCGATTTTAATGCGGTTTTCAGTGATGGGTTTTGATTTTATTGGTGCATGTTTTTAAATAGGTGATACGATAACGGCTCACCAGGGGTTACTGCAGTAAAAATTTGTTTGTACAAATCAATGTTATCGTATATTTTCTAAACTAGTCCAATTTTGTATAATGTTCCCCTATTTATATATATTATATGTATAATGTTACCCTATTTAAATGGTTTAAAAAAACAAACTTAATTTAAAAAAAGTGAAAACTCCATTATCTCTTATATTTAATCTCAAGAGAAAATCGTCTAGGCTAGGCTTAGGCCATCATTTACAGAAGTCGCAATTTGTAGTCCTGCGATCTATCGATTTTATTCTCATTATAATAAAATTAAACAAAACTCCTACTACGTGTCCCTTAATTTAACGTCAAGCGGGCACTAGGGATTGCGCAAAGGTATCCTTAATTAGGGAAAAAAAATGAAAAAGAAATCGAATGAAATTTTAAGTAATTATTACGTTACTATTCCTTACTGTTCTTCCGCTAAAGACTTGGGTCTTTACTAAGATCAGACACTGTCGTGGTCTGTTCAGGTTAGTGACATCAGTAGGAAAGCTTTTCCTGCATTAAGGTCTTTACGTCTGCGGTTGCTATTAGCAGTCCCTACCAAAATTATGTTGGCACATTCTCTTCTTCTATCCATCCTCGATTATGCAGACGCCAGTTTTAGTGATTTAACTGAAGACGAATTAAACGAACTTGAAAGACTTTGCTGTATAGCAAAATTTCAAGCGTATTTGCATGAACCATGTGGTTCATAGTTAGCTTACGCAAATATGGCCTTATTTCCCATTTTCGTCAAAAACTCAAGTGTCTTCCCATCGATATCGGGATTTAGATATTATACTTTGTCTTTTGTACTGAGTATTATTCCACCCAAAAGCACATTCATATCTGAAGGAGAAAATAGTATACGTTGGCAGTGTGCACGTGCATCAAAAAACTTGTTATAAAATGCCCGTTCAAAATTCCTTTTTTACGTTTTATAAATGTTTTTTCACAATTCATGCCATCAAGCTATGGAATGCGCTTTATATATACGACTGTCATAATCTTTGGAAGTACATATTTAAAAACCCGTTAAAGAATACTACTTATCTGAAATTAGCTTGTTGTTTTTTTAATCACTTTTGCTATTGTAACTATTTTTCATGTATTCTTGTATTTTTGTTATTAGTGTATTTTTGTTATATATTGTATATAATGATATATATGTATTACTAGTAAGTATTTGTGTGTAGTTATTACTAAGAATGTTTATTTTTATCAGACTAGTATTTCATATTGTTCTTTTTAAAAAAAATCTTAACCCTAAGGTCGTCCGGAAGACACCGCCGTTAGGCGATAAGACCGCATTTTGTACTTTGTAATGTATTTTGTACATGTATTTTTTTTTTGCAATAACGAATATAAATAAATAAATAACAATACGAACATTAAAGTAATAATACGAACCGTGCCAATGCGAGCTGTAGTGACTACAGCTGTGCTCTTCCACTTACACAATTAATTCTAAAATTAAATCTAATTAAAATTATGATTTTGAATAATTCAGTTAAATATCGGGCAAAATATGACTAACCCTAATGTTCCCAGAGGTTAAAATCTTATCAATTAAAAATTCATGAATAATAATTGATTTTTCATCTCTTGAATTGGTTTCTTTGGAAAATTTGCCAAATTGAAGACTTAGAATTTCGAACTTTGATTTTGTTCAAAATGTTTTTTTTTCAATATTATTTAACTCTTTGTACAAAATCATTTGTTGTTATGTACTTAGTCTGGCCATAAATACTGTTACAATTAAAAATAAATATAATAAAATATTACATTTGAATTTGGAATCTGTCGTTTTTATACGATAGTTCATTGTGTTTTCTCATTTTCGCGCTTATGCATCGTACAATAATTTGCGATATTAAAATGGAGTGGGGTGGTAAAGTGAACAGAATCTCTGTGATTGCATTACACAAAGTGGTCAAAGCAGTAAGGGAAAGAATTCGAAGAAATCCTGTCTGAAAGCCAAAGATTTTATCTCGGGAAATGAAAATAGCACCTAAAACCATGTCGCGTACTTTAAGAGATGACTAAGGACTTGCAGCCTATTACAGACGCACTGGTTATTTCTTAACTGATAGATTAAAGACAAATAGGGTGGTAAAATCGAAACATCTACTGAAGCGACAGAGTGCAACGTGGGCATTATCCGACTTCTTTGATGGTTTGGTGGGGTGTTAGCTGTGAAGGAGTGACTGAGCCATATTTTTGTGAAGAAGGTATCAAATCATCGGCATAAGTGTATCAAGATACCATTCTTGGGAGGGTAGTTGAGCTCTTTAATAACACCATGTTCAATAACCAAGTATGTTACTTCTAGCAAGACTAGAGCGCTCGGTCATAAAGCTCGGTCCACGCAGTCTTGATTTGAAGCGAACGTCTCGGACTTCATCAGAGCTGAAGACTGGCCGTCGTCTGCTCCTGATCTTAATCCACTGGATTATTATTTATGGTCAGTTTTAGAGAGTACAGCTCGCTCTAAACGCTATGGTAATTTGGAGTCCCTAAAACAATCTATACGATTGGCAGTGAAGAATTTCCCCATGGAAAGAACGCGTGCTTCTATTGATAACTGGCCTCAACGTTTAAAACTGTATTGCAGCCAACGGACACCAATTTGAACGAGCTTTTTATATGTTTAATTGTTTTATATTTGTATATTAAACTGAGACACTGTAAAAGTAATAAATGTTATTTGCATTTAAAAAAATATTTTTTTCTTTGTTACAATATTTATGGCAAGACTAGTTATATAAAAAAATATGGTAGATGTTATGTTACCGGGCGTATTACCTTTATTTTATCGCTCTTGTGTAAAAGTCAAGTATTAGTCTATTAATCTTCAAACTTGAAGAGGGTATACTTCCCATCCCGCTGCGGATTTCAGATTGCGTATTATTAGAATTTCTTTGGAAACATGTTTCCTTAACCAAATGGATTGAGGTAAGGGAAGCGAATGTAATTATGTAGTATCGGTTGAAGATATGAGAAGTACGTTTTAATACAATAACATTATACCCGGAAACTTGCTATTACTTTGAAAGATGTTCTAATAAATGATTACATAAAAAAATGTAATAGATTTCGAAATATATTTGGTTGAAAATGATTTCCCCGAAATAAAGCACGTGTAAGACATGGACAGTGTTCTTAATAATCTTAAATTTAATATTCAAATGCATGGCTCCTTGGTTGTTTGATTTTTCATAAAGGTACGTTTTTGGCTGAACTATATTTTGATTGTTGATTTAAAACAAAAATCAATTACTTAAGACTTTTTATCTTTCTTGATAAAAAAAAAATCTTCGAAATTCATGTTTATCTGTTTATATTTTCTTTTATTTGATATAAAAAAAATGAACAAAATATTGTAAATTATTATATTATATCCCCGAACTTTTTAGGTAAGATAAGTATTTTTTCTTTTCGTATGTTTCTTAAAATGTTTTACTTATCAAGAATTTAATTATATCCTTAAGGACGGTGACTGCCATTCATCAATTGGAACATCTGCTCCCTTGTCTTTACAAGCAGCATTTACAATAATGCAATGCTTTTATGGTAGTGATCAAAATTATTATAAGATTATTTACAAGAAACACGTTTTATTTTGTTGGACATTAAAAAAAAATATACGAATATTAGATGTAAATTTAGAGAGCGTTGACAAATAAAAAAAATGGATGATGTTTAATTAACGCAGCCTTATCCTTGAAAATGTAACTATTATGTTGAGGTAAAATAATATATAATTACTACAATAAATCTACACTAAAAATACACCTGACATATTAAGAAGCGTATACGACCTCACAGAATGAATTATTCAAGCCCCGGTTTGCTTTACGCGACGCGCTTGAATTTAGTACTTGCCTTGAGTCGCTAGTTTGGAAATTTGCTGTGTATTCTCTCTAGAATAATAAAAAATAACTTTATATGTTACCATCTTCCAGCTCCACCTAATGAGGAACAATGTACATAAATAAATCGAACACAAGTTCACATGTCTTGTCTATATTTTTTTAATATATTACATTTATAGACAAATGAGAAAACAATCGATAAAATACATAAGCAGCTATATTTTGTTTTCGAACTTCTT
The DNA here is from genome assembly GCA_959347405.1 of Napeogenes sylphis. NCBI lineage: Eukaryota > Metazoa > Arthropoda > Insecta > Lepidoptera > Nymphalidae > Napeogenes > Napeogenes sylphis. The sequence continues at coordinate 17,280,820 of OY365781.1, forward strand.
ATTTTTTTTTGATAAAGAAACATCAAAACACATATAAACGTATACACATATATAATTTTTTTTATGTTTTACTAGAAGGTTAATGTATTTTCTCATAGTAAAATAATTATTATCATGGCTTCTGTATGAAGTAGAAAATATATATTCCTCCATATGACTAATATAATGTAGAAGGCGAAGGATTAGATTTTATAATATAATAAGCGTCTTGTAACATTATACAATATGATAATGTTAGTGCGGTGACATTTCATTTTTGAACGTGAGACGTTCGAAACAATCAAATTGTCAATCAAGTTGTCAATCAAATGAATGTCGGTGGTAATTTCCATATTGGAATATGTGCTCACTGGTTATACAGAAAAAAAAAGTAAATTGTGTATCTAAATAAAAAATTATAGTTGTAATTTTAGACCGATTACAACTATAATATTAACAATCATAAGAAAACATGATATAGAAATTTGTATTTGATGCTTACGATTTAGATCAGAAGTAAATATGGGATATCTTTTGTTTTTTCTCCTATCTGAGTATTTAAAATAGCTGGAAGAATATTCGGTAATCATTACATTTTAATATTAACATATAACAATTAGTTGGTAAAATATTTAACAAATTTACCAAGACTAAAGTAAAATTTGAAAAATCTATTTTCGGTGCACTCCAAACGTAGCGTATAAACAAACGAAAATGTAACATCAATTAAGGTACTTTTCTCTAATAAGATCCTACGATCGAGTAGAACAGGTTTCAGAACGATCATAACCTAAAATAGCATATTGTAGCGCTACCTTATTGATTAGAGAGTTTGGTTAGCATAATAATATTTATGATTTTATTTAATTAGTAATAATATTATAGTTACAAATATTACTTTTTTTTAATAAGATTTATATAGTTTCAATATCTACAAGTACATATTGATATTCGATAGATACACGTTTAATACCATATTACCCAGTCGTAACATTTCGTATATTAATCATAAGATATAATATACCTATAACATTCATCTGAGTCCGGTTCATTCAGGAAACGTTTTTATCAAAATAAACTTGGCAAATTAAGCTCCATACCTTTTTTATATTCAGACATTAATGGGTTTACAAAATTTCTTTTATGAACGGTAAATAATTTCCATCAAGCATTTTTTTTATTTTCAAGGAGAAAATTATATTATTATTTTCTAATCGTTCTTCTTTTTTTTTTCTTTTTTCTTTTTTTATTTGTGGTATTAAGTTGGTATAACAAGTGTTAAGACTTGTTTCAGTAATACACAGTACTTGCACTTCAATGTTTAATATCCAACCATTTGTAATAGAATGGGCGAGAGCAGCCCTTAAAACTCGTTTTATAATATTTTAACACTATAATATTTAGGCGAGGGTAATTTACAATTTCATAACCAACTTACAGATGATATTATTTATACCTTATAATAAGTTCTAATAATTAATAAAAGATTAAACATTATGTTAAAATATTCTATGCTTCTAATTCTTAAAACATTTAACAGTAAATACTAAATAATATTCCATAATTAATTATGTAGGTGGCGCTACTGTTGAAACTTATGAACTAAAACATGTAAATTCCAATGTATTTACCATTTAAATCATTATAAATAAATATGACTAACACTCGGCCTTTCCTGATTTGTAATCTTACGACCTCGTAATTGTATCATTAATTTCTTTAATTACCAACCATCATATATTAAATGACTAATTTCTAATTTAATAAACATTCTGGAAACCAGTAGACCAAATGGTCATCTGAATTAAGGATCTTACAATGTTATAGAGAAAAACAAATCATTAGAAATACAATGCATCAAGAAAAAAAAACATCCAATTATACTTTTAATGTGCGAAATAACATAACATTTATACAACATATAACTTTACTATCGGCCGTTTTGACATCTTATTACGTCCTCGTAATATAATTATAATTTTTATCATAAATACTCGTTAATATAATAATAATATATAATAATAATATATAATAATAATATATAATAATAATATATAATAATAATATATAATAATAATCGTTTTTATCATAAATACTTGTTCTCATTGCACCGGACAAACCAGGCTGCTTACGAAAAGCCAGATCAACGGACATGCCGTTATGATCATAATAATAATATATAATAATAATATATAATAATAATATATAATAATAATCGTTTTTATCATAAATACTTGTTCTCTTTGCACCGGACAAACCAGGCTGCTTACGAAAAGCCAGATCAACGGACATGCCGTTATGATCTGGTGCCCATGGACACACATCATCAACATGGGATATATCTCAATTTTACTATTACCACTGGAACACACACATGTGGTAGCTTATTCTTATTTTTATTTATTTACTATTTTTTTTTTATACCACGGGACATGCCCATTGATGGTATTTCTTATACTTTCACTACTACCACCGGAACATACACATGTGGTAGTTTATTCTTATTTATTTATTTTTTATACCACGGGACATGCCCATTGATGATATTTCTTATACTTTCACTACTACCACCGGAACATACACATGTGGTAGTTTATTCTTATTTATTTATTTTTTATACCACGGGACATGCCCATTGATGGTATTTCTTATACTTTCACTACTACCACCGGAACATACACATGTGGTAGTTTATTCTTATTTATTTATTTTTTATACCACGGGACATGCCCATTGATGATATTTCTTATACTTTTACTTACCACTTACTTACCACGGGACACACCTATATGGTATTTCATACTTACCTTTACTATTGGACACACCAACATGGCATCAATTTCTTATTTTTACTACGGGACACAAACATGTTATTACGTTATCATTTTTACACCAACATGGTACCTTACATTTATTTTTACCACGTAACACACCAACTTGGTAAACAACACATTATTCAATAATTTACTTATTAATATCATTGTTATGAACATATATTTAATTTTAACTTTTTGAAACTCATTCTAAGCAAATAAATCTTTAACTAATAAAAGCAAACCAAGCTCATTTTGTTAGGCTATATTAATGATCAGACTACAGAGATATACGACTTTGAAATTCATACTATGCATGGGTTTTGTTGGAAGTAGCAGGTTGTTTTTACTTTGTATTACGTTTGTTTTGTTTTGTTTGTTTAGTTTCTTTATATTTTTTTAAAGAAAAATGAATTTTAAATGATGTGGGATTTCATCGAAACAGTTTTAAATTTTACATCTTAAGAAAATGTTCATTCACCCGAATTTAGAAAATTTAAATACTTTAAAGGTAGTTAATAAGGAAGCTACATTTAGTTATTAACCATAACAAGATTCAAAATTCACGACAATTGTAATATTTATATATATATTTCTCTATATTACTCTGGAATGACCTACCGTTAGAAATTCAAACTTCTAAATCACTGTCAATTTTCAAAAATCGTTTGAAGCAATATTATTTATCTACGCAATATATATTTTTATCATAAGTATGTATATACCATATATTATATAGGTTATCTATTTTATTTTATTTATTTATATATACGGATATATGTATGTATATGTATATGCGTATGTGTATATTTATATATAATCGTTATTATTTAATTACTTATATAATTAAAAAAAACGATAGTTTTTATTTTTATTGTGTCCTTATGTATAAATTCTTATTCTCGTTGTAGAATGCTTGCACTGTCCTATGACCTTGTAAATATTCATTACTCATCAAGGGTTGTCTGTAAGAGATCGCTTTTAAGCGATAAGACCGCCTTTGCACAAAAATTTCTTACTGTATCAACATCCTACTACTGTAATTTCTTGTAATAATTGTATGTGCAATAAGTTTTTAAAATAAAATAAATAAAATAGGTATTTCTTTTTATTTAAGAAATTGTAATATATTTTTAGGGGTCGAGGGTACTTCTAGATAATTAGTAGGCATCAAGTGCTGTAACCATTAAGTCCGCCAATTGTATAAATTTCTTTGTATAATAAAGATTTTATAAATAAATATAAATAAAATTCATATTTTTACATTCTTTATTGACTCTGTCCGTATCAATATTGAAAATATTCTTAACTAAAAAAAAATAAAAATAATCATTAGTGGGAATAGAAAATTTTTGTAGTCTTCTTTTTTATTTTGAAGATGTAACGATACTTTTCATACAATTGGACAACATTATAAAACCAAGCATATTTCTTTAGAAGTTTACTATTTATATTATTATTTCCAATTGTTCTAATTTGCACTAAATCTAATGATTCACTAATTTATTTATAAAGCATTAAAACGTAAATCAATTAAATTTTCAATCATATGTTATAAAAGTGTTATTAATTTTATTCCGAGTTTGAAATCGTAATTTTGTACATTGTATACCTACACCTAGTTTACTATATAATCGAAACAATGAATGACACAATTATTCAAAACGTATTTTATATTTTTGTTTTATTATTATCTACAGTATAAATTATTTAATAGAATTAAACTGCATTCAATTTTACAAACGTTATACTGAAAATAATACGATTCTTGGAAATTTAGAGGGTTGGGGCTTGGGGTTTTATAAGGCCGTGCCATATATAATATTACTTCTTATACCCTAAGATACGACAATATATATTCGTTGCTAATTTTCTTATGTTTCTCTTGTCTAGAGTTCAAGTTACCAGAATCTTTAAGTCTAACGTGTTTATGTTTCATATTGCTAATAAGAATATTTAGGAGGCATGTTTTATAATAATTCTATTTTTAAGTAATAAACAGTCATAATCTAGAAAATTATATATTTTTTTAAAGTTCATCAATTTGAAATACCTAATTTGAACTGCCTGAACTGTCAATTATGGTATATTGTTTAGGCATGCAATTATTTCTTGTTTAGTATAACTTTTACTGTGGATTTATATACTTCCTCGATTTGACAGTTCAAAAACGCGTGTTATTTATCATCGGACTCGATCGATAATTCATCGTAGTTATTTCTTTTCTTCTTTAACATACTATCGAAAATTAAATAATCGAGTGCCACGCATATCGTTTAAAGTTTCTTTTAATAGGGATTTAGAAGACCTAATTGCTTGCTCTATTTTTTTTTTTACAATTTAATACGAAATGTAGGTACGCGTTTACTGGTTTAGTTTAAAATCGATCTAAATGTTAAACCTATATTATCATCATTCTGAAATAATTTATCGATTCTAACGAATTTATTTCGGAATACCTATTGCGTTTTACCTTTTCAATAATCGATTCAAAATTAAGGATCATAAATTCATACAGATACCTACTACTGAGAACTTAACACTCAGTAAATAATTTAACCGGTCAAATAAAAGATAATAGAAATATGTTTTAGTAATCAATACCAGTATCATTGCTTCATATTCATACGCGTTATTATTGAATTAGTCTGTTTAGTTCGGGATTATATTTAGACAGTACCGGTTCAGATTTTAAACGTTTTTAAACTTTATTTTTACCCACCTAAAAATGGTCTTTTCAAAGCAAATTTGATTTATGAAAGTAACCAATGAAACTTCTTAAAATAGATATTATTGGGTTCCATAAAATTTAATTTCTCCACATGATATGGCATAACCTTATCCTCGTAGATAACCAAGTATCCAACTTGGTTTTAAAAACGAACGTCTATCGCAACCCGATGCTAAACTTACAAATTCAAAATTAAATATAAATATTTTAAGATCTATGGAGTAGTTAGCAAAACAAAATAAAATATAGTTGCAGAAGTAATAAAATAATATCGTGAATTCAAATCTTTACCTATTTAATAAATGTAAACATAATATCTAAATCTACCCCCTATAGCGTCAAAGCATTGGCTTATTATTTCCATACGGTCCTCAAGGCCATTTAGATCTGATCCTACCAAATTTATAGAGTTTCAATATTTACCGAGTCATATTCATTTAAGTCTATCTATAAGAAATTCTAGAATTTTAATTTCTCTGAAAGGAGACAAGTGTACATTTTAATTTGTTTAAATTAAAATTATACTTTGTCTATTCATATTGTGTATACTATAAGGAACTACTTACTATCTTAAACAAAAGGATCATTACGATTTGAAAATGGTTTTATGATGTTAAGTGCTTTTACTTTAAAAAAAAAAAAAATATATATATATATATATATATATATATATATATATATATATATATATATATAAAATATCTAACGTTATTCCTTTTCTTTTTGTTTAATATTGGGTTTTATATTTTAATCATTTACGACTGATATATACTCTTTTTTTAAGAAATCGTTATTTAAATAACCTACATACATTTTGTAAACCGAATATTACCCCTTCATTGAGAGTGTTCACTTCTATGTCATATATAAAGACATTAAAGCCTAAATCGTAATCTAAAATACTAACATTACGTTTATATTGCAAGTCTCAACTACCGCGTCAGTTAAAAAAAAACTTAATAAAAGCAAAAAATAAAAATCGCGTCTCTAACCTACAACTGGGTCTTAAAAGCTTTGAAAGTTGGTATACGTAGTAACAATAATATTATAAATCAGATGGTCACTTAATTATGCAAAACTTTTCTAGGGCTAGTTTCTTATAATAAAGTTTATCTGTCACCTTATTGTTAGATTCAGGTCCATCGTTGTATAGTGTTGCTTGCTTGCACTGCCATCCCGCGATCAGGAAGAAAGTACTTGGTTGACCTCTTCTTCCAGTAGCTGTAGGTGATGTTGATATGTTGTTGATTTTCATAATACAGCAACGAATTCCCTTCCAGATTAGCAGTCAAGTAGTAGTTTAGAGTTTTCCATCTCCGACGTATGTCTTCACCAAAGGCTCCAAGCGATGTAAACATGTATGGAGAGATATTGTATTAGAACCACTGTAAAGTTTTGGTAAATATTCAGGCTCTTATTGTATTTTGTATATGATTGAACTTTAACGGGATATGGTTAATAGTGAATATGATATATATGATGAATAGAATTCAATAGTAGTGCTATTAACTTCAAGCTACAAAGTTATTAATATTCTATATTGAGCATGCTGCCGAATAACCAGCAAGATAATTAGCCTGCTAAGCAGATGGCAAAACGTGGGTATTAAAAAAAAAAATAAAAATAAAAACTTACGCACTTGCAATATCATTTTAAATCTACGACTCCTTGTCGCTTGAGGTAACTACAGTAGCACTCGGAGAAGGCCCAAATAGTAACTTTAACGTCGTCTCTTATTTTCGTGACTTCAACGGCATTGGCAGCACTCTATCTTCATCAGCATTCTTAGACGTAACTTTAACGTCGTTTCTTATTTTCGTGGCTTTTCAACGGCAGTGGCAGCACCCCATCTTCATCAGCATTCTTGGACAGGATATCTTGCGAACGGTGTATATCGACACGTGGCGTGTAATACTACAGCGGTCGAACACTTCTGACTTGTTAAGACTTGTTTCAGTAATACACAGTACTTGCACTTCAATGTTTATTATCCAACCATTTGTAATAGAATGGGCGAGAGCAGCCCTTAAAACTCGTTTTATAATATTTTAACACTATAATATTTAGGCGAGGGTAATTTACAATTTCATAACCAACTTACAGATGATATTATTTATACCTTATAATAAGTTCTAATAATTAATAAAAGATTAAACATTATGTTAAAATATTCTATGCTTCTAATTCTTAAAACATTTAACAGTAAATACTAAATAATATTCCATAATTAATTATGTAGGTGGCGCTACTGTTGAAACTTATGAACTAAAACATGTAAATTCCAATGTATTTACCATTTAAATCATTATAAATAAATATGACTAACACAAGTTATATTAGTTTTGAGAAACTACGACCACTGTGTGTGTGTGTGTGTGTGTTTGCGTGCGTGCGTGCGTGCGTGTGTGTGTGTTGGTGTTCAATTAGCCAATTAATAAAGCCAATTTGATTCACGTTAAACTAACTCTGTAGGGACTTACACACTGGTAACTGTATAACAATTTTAACATAAGCATATTATATATACATATATATATATATATATATATATATATAATATGCTTATGTTAATATTATATATATATATATATATATATATATATATATATATATATATATATATATATGTGTATATATAATATGCTTATGTTTATATATATATACATATATATATATATATATATATATATATATATATATATATATATATATATATATATATATATATATATATATATATATATATATATATATATATATATATATATATATATATATATATATATATATGTATATATATATAAACATAAGCATATTATATATACACATATATATATATATATATATATATATATATATATATATAATATTAACATAAGCATATTATATATATATATATATATATATATATATATATATATATATGTATATATAATATGCTTATGTTAAAATTGTTATACAGTTACCAGTGTGTAAGTCCCTACAGAGTTAGTTTAACGTGAATCAAATTGGCTTTATTAATTGGCTAATTGAACACCAACACACACACACGCACGCACGCACGCACGCAAACACACACACACACACACACAGTGGTCGTAGTTTCTCAAAACTAATATAACTTGTGTTAGTCATATTTATTTATAATGATTTAAATGGTAAATACATTGGAATTTACATGTTTTAGTTCATAAGTTTCAACAGTAGCGCCACCTACATAATTAATTATGGAATATTATTTAGTATTTACTGTTAAATGTTTTAAGAATTAGAAGCATAGAATATTTTAACATAATGTTTAATCTTTTATTAATTATTAGAACTTATTATAAGGTATAAATAATATCATCTGTAAGTTGGTTATGAAATTGTAAATTACCCTCGCCTAAATATTATAGTGTTAAAATATTATAAAACGAGTTTTAAGGGCTGCTCTCGCCCATTCTATTACAAATGGTTGGATAATAAACATTGAAGTGCAAGTACTGTGTATTACTGAAACAAGTCTTAACAAGTCAGAAGTGTTCGACCGCTGTAGTATTACACGCCACGTGTCGATATACACCGTTCGCAAGATATCCTGTCCAAGAATGCTGATGAAGATGGGGTGCTGCCACTGCCGTTGAAAAGCCACGAAAATAAGAAACGACGTTAAAGTTACGTCTAAGAATGCTGATGAAGATAGAGTGCTGCCAATGCCGTTGAAGTCACGAAAATAAGAGACGACGTTAAAGTTACTATTTGGGCCTTCTCCGAGTGCTACTGTAGTTACCTCAAGCGACAAGGAGTCGTAGATTTAAAATGATATTGCAAGTGCGTAAGTTTTTATTTTTATTTTTTTTTTTAATACCCACGTTTTGCCATCTGCTTAGCAGGCTAATTATCTTGCTGGTTATTCGGCAGCATGCTCAATATAGAATATTAATAACTTTGTAGCTTGAAGTTAATAGCACTACTATTGAATTCTATTCATCATATATATCATATTCACTATTAACCATATCCCGTTAAAGTTCAATCATATACGAAATACTTACTATATATATATATATATATATATTTACTGAAAGTACTGATTGAACCCTATTACACACGTATGTCAAACCGTAGTCACTCATATACTTGGAAAAACTAGATATGGTACGTATTTCTTATCTAAAGATTGTAACGTTATTTTATTATTTCGATTACTGCAATTCAGTGAAAATATGTAACTTGCAATACATATCTCTATTTATTTTTAAGTCATCATAAATAAGATTTCATGAAATAAAAGCTAAAGCGCTACGAGTTTAACAGCAATTTTACAATGTAGAAGAGATAACACTGCTTGTTTCATCTGTTTATAATGTCTGAATAGATGTTTACATTTTAAAATTTGTTATTGTATAAGGTTACATTGAGCAGAATATGGAAATATGTGTTATTATAGACAACTAATGTATGCGGTCCCATCCAGTGCTCATAAGTTTATGGGAGCAATCACGCCGGTGGATGCATAACGTTGCCCGGTCTACTGACTGCAGCAGTCGCTTGACTTGAACTGATGTGTTGCCTCTGGCTATAGCTAACCATTACATAACAGTTATGGTTAAATAATAATTGTATACTGCACACCTAATTCAAATAAAAAAAATATAAAATATACTTGAATTTGAATTGAAGGTAGAATTTTAATATTAGATTACAACTTGTACATCCCTTAATAAGTTTGTAGCCGACATTAGTCAAGAAGGATTTTTGTTTACTTTGGCGGATAGCCAGGTTACATTTCAGGAGTAAAAACGAAGTAAGGATATATAGGTATGTTATACTAAGCAAGTTGTTGGACTATATATAATATTATATCGCATTTAGAGTTTAGATATAATTTAGAGCATTTTAGTTGTCGTTTTAATTATACCAATTTACTAGTTATTATACTTTACAAGGTTTTTAGTACCAAAAATTTTATTATAACTTTATGGCAGTTATTTTTCATCTTTTGAAGTTCCTTAAAAGTATCTAACTAAGACAATTAATAATGGATAGGTAGGTATATACAAAATTCAAAGGCCTTTGTGATTCATCGCTGAACTTGTTCAAGTTTTTGGTTCGGTCTTATTTTCCAGATCAATAACTTTGTAACAACGTTAATTATAATTGTTTTATTATATTTTAGAAATAAAAAACGTAAATATTTAATTTTTATTTTATACCAATGATTACGTATTAAGATTGAAAAAATATTTTAACATATATACATTTTTCTGGTCAGATTCTTCAGTCCTGCATATCATAGCACCGATTAGACATCTTACTTGTAGCCTCTGGGATGACGTGTCATTTTTTTGACGTTCTTGTTAATCTGTCTACAATATGAGATGGGAAACAACCTTAGATAGCTTCTTATAATCTTATAACACAGGTCGATTACAGACATTGATAACTCACAAATATTACAATTCTTTTGAATTGATGAAAAGGTTTTAATTTTAGTAATAACAGGTCGATTAGGATAAACTATAAATAAATTTCAGGCATTAGCAAATTAATTATGTAAACTATTCTGGGATGTAAGCTCCATTTATTTATATTAAGACATTATAGTTTTGCATTTTAGAATAACAATGTTGCAATTTAGGGATACAAGTGTAATAAATATTTATATATTTTTTTCATTCGACACGTCACTATTTATAAATCTTATAAATATTTTTTGTGGAAATAATAAAAAAGTAAATAAAAATAATCATCACTGTAACTCTTTATGACGTAACATCGATAATTTATCAAAACGATAGTATATTTGGCAGACAGAGAGAGAGAGAATTTCCAATTACAGGCTTGAGGCAAATAGCCCGCGAAACCGCAATGTACGTAAGTGCTGGTGGGGATAGGAAATGATAATTAATGAATGTACAATCAAAGGCCTTCAAAGTTGAACTTTATTAAAAGGGAGAAGTAGAAAATGATGTTTTTCCAATGGGGTTGCTAATTGGAATAACAGGCCTGTGAAAATAAGGCAGTCATTATATTACGATAATTATACATAGTACCTAATAAGTAACAGATAAATTAGATACAAATTATTTACATTATATTTTCAAGGGATTCGTTAGTTAGTTAGTAAAAATATTCGTTAGTTAGTTAGTAAAAATATTTTTTTTTGTTGTTCAAGCAATATTATAATATAATACGCCTGCAGTTTTTTTAATATTTAATACCAAATAAATACGCAATATTCAAGAACTTTGAACATCTAACAGATACTATGTTTTTTTTAATATTAACCCATCCGAGCTTGCAATCGCTTGCATTTGCATTGCATTGTAACATACATTGCTTGCATGTTACAAAGAGGAAGAACATTCTTCCAAGAGTATATGGTACATATAGCTTTCCTATAGGTACATCGAGTAAAACATACGTTGTAAAGGACGTGGCACAAACTAAACGGTTTGCATACTCGACTCCCGCAGGATGAATTATTCATGCACCCGGTTTGCTTAACGTCTCGTGCCGAAATTCTGCACATGTGCCTTGTCGCTAGTTGGTAGTTACTTTTTTTGGTTTAAGTTAGTTGGAAGCTTATGGTTCTTTTGATTGAACAAAAAGGTACACGAATATTATAGTTACATGGTTAAATTTCAACTAAAATGGCATTTTAATGAAAATGATATTGTTTAATAATTAAATATTGATTTATTCTTACCGTGAACACGTTTGCTGCAAAGCATTTGAAACGTCGGGTTATATTTTAAATGTAAATTTAAAATTTATATCATTATTCGCGAGTTAAATCCGTAAAAATAGTTTTATTTCAATAATGATTTATTGTGTTTTTAATGAAAAAAAATATATATTTTTTAATTTTATAAAATTCAAAATATTATTTTTAAGGTCTGGATTAATTTGATTCTTACAATATTAAAGATCACTTATACATATCATTCATTCTAGTAGTGAATATGTGCCTTGCTTTGATATACAGCGTTGTTAGATAAGGATTTTAAATTTGGTAATTTACTTATAAATTAAATTAAGTTAGGTAATTTATTTTCTTAATAATCTTAAGCCATTATACTAATAAGTATAAAACAAAATTTTTAATAACAAAGTTAATTATTTTATGACTGGATCGCACCTAAGAATAAAGTTCTAGAAAAGAAATTAAATAAATTAAATAAAAACCGACTACAAATATATATCAGTAGATATATAAAAGAAAAGTAAGAGTTAAACAAAATATATCTTTACTATTTATGTACTTAATCCTAATATCAGCCACTTATTAACGGTTAAGGGCTGAGCTGTTTTTACACCGAGGGCCACTTATGTAATTCTCGAGGGCTTAAGCTAATAAAGTGGATCAATTACTTTGAGATCAATGTGTAGCATTTTCGAACCTTTTGTGAGAAATGTATACTTTTTTTAAGAGAGGTAGGACTTATTTTAATGGTTGCATATATATTTGTTAAATATTTGTAATATTAATACTATTTTTTTTTTCAAATATTGAACAAATGCTATAAAATTTTTAACAGTTAAACTCAAATATTAAACCTCATATAATATCTCTAGTTCTGAGTACTTTTATATTTTTAAAGAAAAACTTATCAATGTGAAATATATTTATTGTTTTTATTCAAAATAAGTGAGAAAATAGCCTTTCTGTATTAGACTTATTATTTTGTTAAATATATTATTCTGCATTTACAAAACCATATCATAATAAATAAAAATGCTAGCAAAAATCCCTCAACTTATCATTGTAATAAAATCAATGAGCCTCGGAAAAAGATAGGGAATCAAATCAACAACCATTGCTTTGAAAGGATATTGAGTTGAAATATTGAGTAATGTAATTCTAGTCTAGTAATATAATTGTGTCTAAGTGCAGCTTGATAGATGGAACAGACTGTAACCTTTAGAACGAAAATGGTGCAAAGTAATATTTCCGTATTTAGATGAATTCCTTATAAAATAAAATGTTAAATCGAATAATTTATAATTTAAAAATTAGGTCTTGTTACAATTTAGTAAACGTAATAAAATAAATCATAAGCAAAGGCCGGAAAATTACCTCGGGGACACATGCCTCAGTTTCAAATGCACTATGTTACGAATATCGAAAGTGTTAGACGTTGAAAATAATTGAAAGCTCTGTAAAGGCCTAAGTGACACATGAGCCTTTGAACTAGGCTCAGACATTTTGCCCTGCTTAGCAAATATCTTTCAGAGGCTAAGCCTTGACGGAAGTTGAAATGATATTAGCATTTAATCTCTGTTAATTATTTTTATTACTGATTAAGATTTCTTTATTCTTAAATAATTTTTATTTATTTTGGAAATTGAAAGGGCAAATATCCGTATTAAAAAGGATAGTTTCCCTGTTGATTTGATGGCCCTGGGACAATATTTTTTTATAAGCAAGAGCTGGTACATTACTTTCATTTCCATAGTTAAGAAGAGAGAATTAAAAAAAACAACTTTTCAACTTTATATGCGCTATTTCCTATACCAAAAATGGACGGATAATATCTAAGAAGGCTAAACAATCAACTGAAATTTTAACTCTAGTTATAATATGATCTTTAAGGGCTTTAAAGAAAAGCACAAATATTTTTACAGTTGCAACAGTAAAAATGGTGAAAATTATATAAATTAAAAAACATCCAATGGAAAGGACTACTAATTAAAGGCAAAAAATACAAAACATAAATATAACTTAAAAATTTAAAAAACGAGAAATATAGTTACTAAGATTTTTCAATATTTTCTATAGTTATTTACTTACATTTTATTTACTTATATAAATGCTAATGATAATATTGATAACTACTTATACATAATTCTACTTTTGAAATAAATAATGATTTTAAATAAACTTTGTATTTAATTACCAGTTTGTAGTCCTATTCTGGTTGTATTTTTTATCATTTTGAATTAATAATATTAATAATTAATATAAAAGTATTTTTTTTCACAGGAGGCAGCTATCCCTTGGCAAATTTTGACGTAAGGCTGCTTACTATCCGCCATAGTAGACAAGTCAATCAATCAATCAATCCTCTTTTTAGAAGTCAAATGAAACAAGATTTATTCAAAATCAATATCACTTACATTCAAAAAAATAGACAATATAAAAGCTTAATGACCAATGTTTCATATAAACTTTCAACTCAACACTATGAAGCACCTGTACGTATTTCTAATAAAGGAGCTTATTAAAAAGAGCCGCCACTTTTTTACCCTATTATGTAAAAAAACGTTGTTTTGATGACAAATAACGTTTCTTTTATTTGAATCTTTGCAAATAGGTATAAGAATTGTTTTTTACACGATTTGGTAGATACATTTTTTTTTCAAAAAAATAGGCTCATATAAAAGCTTAATGACCAATGTTTCATATACACTTTCAACTCAACACTATGAAGTAGGTACGTATTTTTAATAAACGAGCTTATTAAAAAGGGCCGCCAATTTTTACCACCACTTTTTACTTTTTTAAAAAACGATGTTTTGATGACAAATAACGTTTCTTTTATTTGAATCTTTGCAAATAGGTATAAGAATTGTTTTTTTACACGATTTGGTAGATAAATAAAAATAAGTTTATGTGAAAATAAGCATATATAGTTTATTTCCTAATGATTTATAATGCATAATCGGAGAATGCATGTGAATATAACAATCGTCTCATCAACAATTCCATGATAAATGAAAATATATTTTTCACTAATTATATAATTGAAGCTCGAGTATAATAAACGAATTAGTTTGAACAGACGTGTGTGTATTGATATTGATATTAAATATATTATTATTTTGATTATAAATTAATCATGCTTACGGAGTAATAAACATATAATATTTAATTAAAAGCTACATAGTAATAATATCATTAATATAGGAAGATGTTATTGAAATTATCTTCCTGTTTAACAGCTTTTAATTAGTGTAGTATCTACTAAAGTTTTTACTTTTGCTTTTCTGGTTTTCTGGTTTTTATTTACTATATTAATTTACAGAATACCAGGCCAGGATAGTTAAAACTGTCTTTCTATAAACAGTTCGCTGAGCTAAAACCATTCATTTATAGACCACGGATGTTGAATCTACGGGCAATGAAAATTTTAATTTAACAATGGGCATCGTAAATTTTCTCGCAAGAATAAATTTGAATTTGATAAGTATAAGTATCACAAAATGAAACCCTTTTCAGGTATACAATCTGTGTAAAGCAAGTAAAACATGCAATGTAAACTACATGGTACGCACTAAACGCTTCGCATATTAGGCGGTCGCACAATGAATTATTCATGAGCAAGTTTGCTTCACGCCTCGTGTCTGAATTTGCTTGTTTTTGTCACTAGTTAGGAGTTTTGTGATTTAGTTCCGTATTTTAATACTGCTCAGTTAAATTATAAATGAAATTGATATATATTCGACGGTTAATATTATAAATTATATAGTAAATAATAACATAATATTATCAGTTCTTTATAATATAAGACTTATTTAATTATTTCTTTCAAGGACTGGTTGTTGTTAAAAAAATATTTAGAGAGGTTTGTTCTACTGGTAGTGAAGATAGTACCTACTATTGTTGTCAGTAATATGAAAGCGTTTTGTCTTCTTTTATTATTAATTAAATTAAAATTAGTTGATAAATATTTGGGATTTATTAAGTTCTCTTCATATAAATTAATTGTCTACTTTTTATGACCTACTAGAAAACACGACTTGAACGGAAATATCTGCTTGTCGCAAGCAAATAACAAAAAACACATAACTTACTAAACACTTTCAGTGTCAGTATAATAGTGCAGTTAAAACAACTTATTCATATTTTAGTATTAGTAAGAAAAAAAAATCAACAACATTAAGGAACCATTTCTCCAACTTTAGAGATGTAATGAAATCAATGACCGGAGAAAAACGATCGGGAATCAAATCAGCAGTCGCTTAGGAAGGATATTGAGTTGAAATATTGAATAATGGTGGGTAAATATAGGTATAGGATATAAGTACTGATGATGGATGTTGAGCAATTCTCAACTCAAATTAAATTGACAAACAATTTTTTTTGTATATCAGGATAATTAATTGAAATTAGCTACAAAGCACTTAAATTAGAACAAATTATAAATATAACGAGTTAATCATACAGTTACTAATCATATTATTTTCATATAAACCTTGACACCCTCAACTGTAATACTAACACAATATGCCATTAAACATTATTATATTATTTATTATTAACCAATTCATTTATGTATTATTTATATATTTTTTTTAAGTAACTAAAAGAATATTAGGTTTTTGACCCTTGTATTATAAATTTAATAACATTGTGTAATAATGATAGGTATACATTTTTTTTTTTGTTTTCGCGGGGAAAATGCTTTACGCACCGTACCCCTCGCCGGGGCAGCGAGGGGCGTGTGTGGGACTCCCGAAAACGGTGTACCCACTAAAAACCCCGCGGCGCCCCTTCCTCGCTTTATTGGCAGAGTCGTGGGTACGGCTAGCCCTTCAACCACGACCCCGCCGGCGACGGCCCGTCTTTTACACGACGGACCCCACCTGCCCCCCTGGCTGAGTGGGGGGGCCTGTGAGAGCGGGAGCGCCCGGTCGTTCCCTACCGACGCGGGTGGTGCCCTGTTCAATGTGGGCGGGAGTGTCCCCACACCCCCTGCCCACTGGCCACCACCAGGCTAGAGAAGTTCGAATTGACGTCTTCTCCGGCCCCTTCGACGTCTGCGGTGCGGGGGCGCAAGGGGATCGTCCATGCGCGCCCGCTCCGCCTCTTCCTTCCGCGACATTACTTCCTCGCAGAAGGAAGCCACTTCCACCCAGACCTCCTCGCTGCTCAACATGGCAGTAACCACCGCAGGCAGCGTTAGGTCCGGGCCTACCGACGCCTGGAGTCGTCGGCGCTGCTCCACCCAGGCCGGACACTCGACCAGGCTCCACGCCGCCTTTTGGAGGCGCGGTGAAAGTTCCCGAAAATGTTCTCGGAACTTCCATTCCACCACCCGTCCAAGGTGAGGCCCATTTATCTCATCGTGGCACTCACCCGCATCCTCTCGACACCCACCATGATGTGGGCGTCAGGTGGCGCACCCCGCCGCGGCCCATAAAGGTACAGGGCCTCAGTCTTGGGTAGCGCCACTTTCAACCCCAGCTGCCGGATCCGATCGGCAACCAGGGTCCCCCCATTTGACGCCCGGGTAGCTGCCTCCCCAAACGTGTAGCTGCCTCCCCAAACAGGAGTGGTCCAAGGACCGACCCCTGCGGAACACCCAACTGCACCGGCCGCCGCCTCATGCGGCCGTCCCCGCCGACGAACAGGACTTCCCTCTCCCGGAGGTAATCCGCCAGCAGGGCCCGCAAATATGGAGGCACCCCATTGTATTGGAGTGCCTCAGTAATTGTGGCGTGGGGGATGGTGTTGAAGGCATTGGCGATGTCAAACGACACAGCCAACACGCCATCCCCCGCCGCCACCGCCTCTTGTGTGACGCGCTTCAGCTCCTGCAGCGCGTCTATCGTGGACCGACCCGCCGATATCCGGCAGGTGAATCCACCGGCCGCCCCGGCTTCCGGAGGAGGCACAAAACCCCCTCCTTCCACACCCTTGGGAACCTCCCAGACGTGAAGCAGCTGTCGAAGAGGTCCCGGAAGTGTCGCTCCATGTGGCTGATGGTTATCGCCACCACCCGCGCCGGCACCCCGTCAGGCCCCGGCGCCGTCTTCTTTCCTCGGAGGCGGAGCGCCGCCGAGGAAAACTCTTCCTCCGACACCGGGACGAAACCGGTGCACGGGTTGCACGTTGGCAAGCTTCCAGGATTTTGGCACTATTCCAGTCTTGAAAGAGAGGCGATACAGACGTGTCAGTACAGGAGACAACTCAGCTGCACATGTCTTGAGCAGAATGGCTGGTATACCATCAGGACCACTGGCTTTATTCACATCTAAACGACACAATGTTCTCCATACCTCTTTGTTAGTGATGCGGATTTCAGGCATCGAAATACCGCAGTGAGGAAGATGTGCTGGAGAAGCATTGCCAGTATCTAGATGTGAGTTATCAGCAAACAGAGAAGCAAATACATTCGCTTTCTCTGTTGCTGTGTGGGCCAGGGATCCATCCGGCTTCAGCAGAGCAGGCAGTGAGGGTTGGCAATAGTTCGACTCGGTCGCTTTGGCAAGAGACCAGAAAGCTCGACTGCCAGTTGGTCTGACAGAGAGCTCTTCGCCATTCTTAGCGATTCGATCGAGACGAGCCTTCCGCAATGCCTTTTTGTAGGACTTGGCAGCTAGGTTAAAGGCTCTCTTCTTTGTACTTACATCCGGAGTTTTGCGGTTTCGAGCAACAGCCCAAATGAGATATATATGTTTTCGGTCTTGAGCATGACCACATTCGGCATTAAACCATGGGCGAGCTTTGCCACCCACGGGAACTTCAGCAAAAGGAATAAAATACTCCATTGCCTGATGCACCACATCGGTTATAGCATCCGCGCAACTCGACCAATCCAATCCAAAGAAGAGAAGCAGACCTGCCGCCAAGGATAAGATGCAAAGAAGTGCCGCATCTCATCCCAATCTGCTGACTTGTATTTCCATACTCGCCTAACACCATGTGGTTCGAGAGCTGGTGGGGAATATGTAAACAGAGATTTCACCAGACAGTGATCGGAGTTTCCCAAGGGGGAGGTGACCTCAACACGATACCTGTCCGGATCAGCTGTCAGCAGAAGGTCCAGGCAATTGGCTGTATGGCCTACCACATCTGGTACCCTTGTCGCTTGCCTCACCAGCTGAAAGAGGTCCAAGGACAACGCAAAGTTCCGCGCTTTTCTTCCAGCATGGTCGGTTTTCTGGTACGGGAACAGCCAGTCTTGATGACAAGCATTAAAGTCCCCCAGAAAAACAAGCTGCGCTGAAGGGTACTGATGCAAAGCCATATCGGCAGCCTCACCGAGATAGTCAAATAATCTTGTTGTCTCCTGGTCACCGCTGTGCGAACGGTAGACACAGGAATACAGGATTTTTTCGTTTTCTGTGTCTACTAAAACCCATATAGAAGAAAAAGTGGGGTCTTCAAGGTGACGGAGACGCTGGATACAGAGGTCGTTTAGCGCGTACACGCAGACTCCGGCACGTGAGCGAAAATTGTGCTCCAACGTGTATCCGGGATAATGCAGGTGCGCTCAAAGGACATTGTATCTGCGTCTCCGTCAAAATGAAGAGGTGCGGCTGCTCTGTCTCCAGGTGGTGATGGACAGCTAGGATATTAGAGTGCAAACCCCTGATATTAGTGAAGTGCACTTTAAATGAGGAGGAGTGCAACCGCTGTAAAAACATTTTCTTCTTTTTAGCTTTCCTCATAAAAAAATAAAATAAAAGTGAATAGGGATGGGAAATGGCAGTTGAACGAGGCGGTACGTATCGAACCTGACGTCGAAATTGGTGATGTCTTGCCACTGGGAGGCTAGTCTGGAGACTGCGGCGACGCCATCGGGCCTCCTCGTCTGGTCGCCAACCAGCACGATGGAGCCATCCTGGGATTTTTCGCAGCTGGCGGGGCAGCCTTTCGTGGGTGGCTAACCCACTAATTGGGCCCCCAACTATCTGCGGGCGGCCAGCGGAAAGCCGTTGCTTCGGATCCCGGAGAGTTGATTTCAACATCACTAATAAAAGTTTTATATTTTCATTACAGTATAATCAGAACCTGTTTTACATCGCGTTTAATGAACTGGATAAAACTGAATTGATTGATTGATTGCATTGATTGAACAATCAAATTATAATTTATCCTAACCTAACCTAACACGTTTTATTCATGTTATTATTTTTATCTGTGAATACGATGAGTTCATCCAGGGATAGATATTTATGTACAGTCAGTTAATTGCCAATGATAAAGTGACGTAGTGGAAGCTTACTAATGTCAAAAGACAAAAGGAATATTGAGCGGCTCTTAACAAAATCGAGCTTTTTAGAAAGTTAAATACCTAACTCTCTTTTGAAGACTGAGTGGACTTACGCCTACGACTACGTCTGCTTTCGAAATACTGCCGACATAAGGAGAACACTCGTGTAGATTATTTGAAATAAACACTTGTTAATTTAGAAAATAAGATTAGATTATTTTTATATATTTTTTATATCTACATTGGTTTCAGAGACAGAAAATGCTTTGAAATTAAATATTTTTTATTATAAAATATTGTTAATTAGATTCTAAAAATGATTACAACTTAAATGTTTATTAGTTTATATAAGATGTTGGTAAGGTTTAAGTTTATTGCTCATGCTATCTTAATATGTTTAATAAGAATAAAATTTATCCTATAAAAAAAAATATCTATAATATTAGTACTTGTTTGTCATTTACAATTCCAGTTTAGATTTACTCATAATTTTCTTTGTGTCTACCGTTGATAATTCACATACTGAAAATGTTGGTTTGTACAAATAAAAAGACATACACATACTTAAACAGAATTTTAATGGTTAAAGTATATTTAATATTCTGTTTATATCTATGTCACCCTTACTTTGCTTTCAAATCTACGCCAACAGAAAAAAAATACATTTTTTATAACAGAAAAGTAAACTTGTAAATAATAAAATAAAAGAAAAATCTAATATAATTAATACGTTTTCTTATTCGCTTATTAGATATTATCTTTATAAAATTATATGAATTTAACAAATTATATTAGAATAATTTCGGTAGATATATTAAAGTATTTATAGCATGTATGAAAAGTAAGAAATTCTTTATGGTAGTAGGTAGATAAATTTAATGTTATTATTGTGTTATTATTGCTATGATTAATCATATCATGTTCAATTTAATTCATAATTTAATGGAAACAGATGTAATATTATCGAAGGATATTATTATTTATCATTATATTAGTATCCCTAAGTAATAAAATATTTTATTTTAGTTTTAATTAATATGTGACGTCCAAATAAAGACAATTCGATTTGATTTGATTTAAATATCGCACTCCTATTGATAAATGACCTATTGCGATAAAAGTTTGTCCGTTTTAAGCATATTTGATTTACAGCTAGCTTTTATATAAAAGTGTATTACAAAACAAGTTGATTTATTTGCACAATAACAGCTTAAGCATATTTGATTCACAGCTGGTTATGTTTGTTGCGGACTTTTATCATTAGAAAGCGAGTTAGAATCCAAGCGATTTTACTATTAACTCTATGAATAATTTGTACGTATTTGAGTCAAGAATTAAATTGTTCGTTCTTTATTTGCACAATAATAGCTTAATTTAGTCGCTTCACCATGTGTTATACTTCATATTATATTGGTTAGATACAAAATCATTGAAAGAAAGATAAAATATTTTTGAACAAATTCAGATCTGACAGATATATAATTTTTAAATAAATATAATTAATATATTACAATAAAAAGATAAACCGATAGGAACAGGAATTCTAATCCGCGACCTCTGAGAAACCGTTCCGTCGCTCTACCAATTGAGCACCATATTGCTGCATGCTTTTATGAGTTTAGCATTCTGTATATGAAAATTTAAATAAATATAGCGGACTCGACAGATGTTGTCTTGTACACGCGTCTTTAATTTAAAAAATCAAACTTTAAAAATATATATATTAAAAAGTTATCACAATGTCTAACGTCATTACATGTACATTTATCATAATTCGATCAATCGATACCGTATGATTATGTACAAAAAAAAAATTGTTTGCATAAATGAATTTGTTGCCATTTTTATTTTAATATCACTTTTTACGTAGCGAAGCATGTCGGGCCGCTAGTACTAAAATATTTTTCTTATTTCTATCGCAACGCCAACTGTCAGGGCAGACTATAATTAAAATATAATATTATTTAATATTTGACATTGCCATGGTAACGCAGTCCGTCGGAACCAATGTGAAACATTCCAAAATCACCACCTACTTACACATTACTAATTAATCAAAAAACCATTTTCCAGTGGACCAAATTGTGAATCTAAACAATACTCAAGTCCCCTTGAACACACACAAAGAATTTCATAAAAATTGGTCCAGTCGTTTAAGAGGAGTTTAGTGACATATAGACGCACACAAGAAATATATATATACATTAACATAAACTAATGTTTGAAGTTTCAAGAGGTCGTGGGCTTTCATTTTTAAGTAAGAATAATATATTTTGTACAGGCTGTACATAATAAGATATATTTTTAAACGGAATATTCAATATATTTTATTGATTTATATTCTAAAGCATTGTTAATTATATAAAGCATAAAATAATTAGAGGATGAAAACATATAATAATACTGTTAAAAAATTTAAAACTTAAAATATTTCAAAGGATTGAAATAATCATCTTTTTATATATTATACCTGAATATTACAGATGAATAAATATTTTTCATAACAATATATAAATAATAAATTATTATACGAAATCGAAAAATATTTTTTTTTGGTTTCGTATAATAATTTCTACAAAGTATATATATGATATCTACAATAATAATAATATCTACAATAATAATAATATCTACTTTGTAGAAGAATATCCACTGTTTAGATATAAAAAAAGATTAGTACAATGGGTGGTTAACTAGTCTATATAAAAATAAGCTATTAAGGATAATCAGTAAATTTAAATGTACATTTTCAGTATTTGGTAAAACCTTAAGTAAAAGCATTTTCTTCAGGTTAAACTTTGGTCGAATAATAAATTTTCTGTAACTAAATACAAATTTTACTTTTTTTTAGAGAAGAGACGAGTTTGTACTAGATACTTTTTTATTTCATTTATTTGTATGATGATCTATAATTAAATATTCTCTTATTTTGTAGTATCTTAATAAATTATATTTTATTATTTATTTTATTTTATATAATGTATATTATATTTTTACAGTATAAAACGTAATTTGAATATTGTGTAACTTGTCTTTTTTCCGTACAAATGGCTATCGGAGAACCCTTTAGCAAAAACAACTCAATAATAGAATAATGAAAAGGGATCGTTTTGTTCAGTTAATTGAAAGTTTATCAAACAATAATAGCGATACAATCTTAATTGAACGTCCCAGGAGTACAGTTTAAATACAAATTTATATTTCAACCATTTATTTCGTTTTACATCTAGCAGTTACTCGTAGCTTCACTCGCGAGGTCGTTATTTATTTTAAAATGGAACATCGCTAAAGATCTACAATAGGATGAAGAGTGAAAAAATTCCGCCTTGAATTGACTAGCACATGTGAAACATCGAATATAAATTAAATGATTAAATTAATTAAAGGATATGTACATGAAATTATGAATTATTAAAATGATTATGATTATATATATTCATTATATACAAGAACATAATGTTTATCATTTTTAAAAATGGAGCAATAAAAAATAAATCCCATTTTGGGATCGGCGCAATATGTTTTCCCTTCCATTTTTTCCAGTCACTCGTCATTTCTGTAGACACTCCCATGTTATACATATTTATAGATATTCTCAAATCGGTCTAAATATCGAATATTTGCCGATTGAATTTATAATCGAATATTTTATCAATCGATCAAATATTTCGATGAAATAAAAGTAAATAAAAAAATTATAAATACAAATATAAAACAATATTATTAAATGGGGTAAAAGATTTTTTTGATAGTTGAATTTGCAATGATAAATCAAGCAGCATAATATATTTTATTAAATATTCTTGAAAATAAGTTAAAAAAAAAATAAACAGAGCTTCTACGGGGTGCCAAGAATGTATAGATCGCCGTGTATCTCGGAGGCAGACGTCGCGACAGTACTGGCGCCACGTCTATGCTACCGTGCATAGAATATGAAATTTATAGAAGGCTAAATTATTGTTGAATTAAAGATGTTCTTCATTTTAGCATCTCAAGATTGATTTTGTAAGTTATGTATTTGTTTTCAGTACCATATAAGTTTTTAGTATCCTTTCCAGAATTCTTAAAGAACAAAATTTGTTACAGAACCATAAGCTCTGCTTCATTAATTCTGTACGTGTGTTCAGATTATTATTAATATAAAGTAATAATTAATTTAAAAGTATACGCTCAGGAGTTCTAATTGAGCTTGATTGAATGATTGATTTGTTTGTTTTTAAAATTGCTACTCTGTTCAATTAACACATTTTATTTATTTATGTTAATTGAAATACACCCTTCACATGTTCCTACATAATCTTTGACAAAAGCTTAGATACTAGCATATCAAAACTGTAGTATATTCCGATTGGTGTTTTCCTTGTAACTACATTATATCAACCAATCACAAACCGGCAAGGTTACATTTTTACCAATGGGAGCGCAATATTTAAGTTTGCCATTTTTTTGTATATCATACTGAACTAAGCCACTACAGATTTTTCAGTAATTCCGAAGTTTATCAAAAAAATGATAAAAACCTTGTGTGTATTGTGTAAATATGATTATTATATACATTGACATTATATTACTTAGTGTATTGGTAAGTTTCAAATAAGTATAGTACTAACCTTTATCCTTTTAGAAATACGCCAGTTTAAAGTGTACTTCATGAGCTGAACTAGCAGGGTAGATTTATTATTTATATTATTTGAATTTGTATTCAAAGGAGATAATTTAAAAATACATATAGTGGTTGTGTGTATTGTGTAAATATGATCATTATATACATCGACATGATACTGCTCAGTGTATTGGTAAGTTTTCGAATATTTATAGTAGTATTCACTATTTTGAGTACACAACTTTAAAGTTCATTATTTAGTAAGCTAATTTTATATTTGATATTCACATTCTTTGAAGTAAAGTTCAATGTATATTAAAAACATATAATTGGTATGTATTTTTGCATTGAAAAAATACTTGTAAAAATCATTAGTTACTTGTTATGTGAAGCTTTTAATTTTAGATATAAAAATATTTATTGAACACAACACAACCCAAATCTATAAGGACATATGTTAAAAACCTGTTACATAATTTAATATTTAATGGTATTAAAGTGACATATATTGAGATCGTTTTAAAAATAAATGTATCTCAACTCAAACGTCCTATTATAAAAATATTGTAAACTGAGAACTTGGTTCTAAAATTGTATTAATTAGAAGTACTAATTCCATAATCTAATTTATTTCTTAGAAAATATTATTTTTCAGCTTCTCCTCATTCTTTTTACATGCGGATTTTGTGTGTACCGTGTACACAGATTGCAACAAAATGGACAAGTACGTTTTTAAATTTTTTGTTTATGTATATTTATGTATTGTCATGTTTCAAGTCAATATTGTATTATATCAAGTTTTTAATAGTAATACTTACGTATTTCTGCTTATAAACTGGTATTACTTAAGTGTACAATTTCTATTTTAAGCGTGTTAGCTTGAAATTGTGTGAATATAAGTTTTGAAATTGGAACGTGCTCGTGTCGGTGTCTTTGAGCTTGACTTCTAACTTAATTACAATATATCAAGGGATTAGAATTTTATTTTGGAAGATATTGTAGTTTTACGCTTCAAAAATTTTGTATATAAAGCATACGTTTTCTACAAAGTATCCTATCGAAAGTCTTCTTCGGTTTAAACAATTCTAAACGGACAGGACATTCTT
Source organism: Napeogenes sylphis (assembly GCA_959347405.1). NCBI lineage: Eukaryota > Metazoa > Arthropoda > Insecta > Lepidoptera > Nymphalidae > Napeogenes > Napeogenes sylphis. Next base: position 17,306,982 of record OY365781.1, read on the forward strand.
ATAGCGCATTCGTTGTTAACTCTTAGGCGAGTTTTTGGATAGATGATATATTATTTAATAGAAAATTGTTACAGGTAGCCATTTTGCTCAGACCGACAAAAGTGCTCTTTTCCCACAAGAGAGAGGGAGACGAAAACGAACAGCTGAGGTAAGTAATGCACATACAAGTAATCGGCCAGATGAAGGACCCGGTATGATTTAAAGGTTCATTTGACCCGCTACATCAACGAGCATAAAATCACAATATGATGCTCCGGCAGGACGGTGGTGGCGTACCGCAACCCATTCACGGGCGACTACTGCGTGCGGTCGAGCGCGCGGCCGCACGGCTACGAGAACCAGCTGGCGGCCGCGTCTCCCGACAGCGGGCTGTCCGACGACCGCTACGAGCCGCTCGGACCGCCCGCCGCCGGACCGGTCGGACACGGATATGTACCATGCGCGGACGCCGACAACCATCTTAAGAAATATTTTTCTTATTTTGGCCGACAGTCTGAGAGCTATTTTTCCATACTTCGATAACACTACTTTCTTTCGAATTCTAATATAATAGACCTTATGCCCGTTTCTTTACGTCTGTACTCGTAAGTGTAAAATTTTATGACAAAAGGTCGCATCCGACGGTAAGACGTCGGTTGAGGTCCGGAACCAGGTTAACTAGTTTACTATACATGACATTGCTGATAATTAGTTTCACTTTATTTGAAATTGAAATCGTAGAATGAAGGGACGAGTCTGTTTAACTGGTTAATAAAAAAATATTCAGTTATACCACTCAATAAAATATATGAGAACATCATGTTTTTATAGTAAATTGAGAAAAAATATATAAATATCTCCCGTAAATGGTTTCGTTCTTTTTGTCATTAAATTTGCTATAATTAAAATATACCTCTTGTCTTAATTTGTTCTAAACGTATTCGGTATTCTCGTAATTTTGTAACCGAAATACGAACGGCAATGAGAACACATTTTCCTTTAACAGGAGTTGGGGACTCTATTAAGGTGTAAACGAGAAAAGTTTTTTTCCATTAGCGTTAATATTTGTTTCGAATTCATCCCCAGACTCGCAACATAAACCTATTTCTATCTATTGTATCTTCTTATTTCTAGTTGTGAGATTAAACCATAAAGAATTGTTATTGTTATGAATTCCTTTTGTTGATTCTTATACATATTTTAGTTGTCTTATCCTGTTTTTTTTGCAGATTGCAGACGCCATCAAGCCACCCATTACTCCGATATATGATAACGGTCTCAACAAGACATGGAAGTGGGACTACACAGAGTACCAAATATAAATTATGTTTCGGTTTCATTTATGGTTACTTACTTATATTAATGTTATCGTGTTGCCAAAGAATATATTACGAATATAGCAGATTAAGACTAACATTTATATTAATTTTAAATTTGATGTCTTATAGCTTTGTATATCAGAAGGTTGTTTAAGTAATCCAGAATACAGCTATTTTATGTTGTTATAAAAAAATAATTCTGTATCGAAGTCAGATATGCTGATATTTACTAAAATACTTTGTGTTAAAGGTTTTTATAATAACAGATTATTAAATTACGTAAAAATAATATCGTTCTTGTTATGTAGTATAAACAGTTTATTAAATATAATTATATAAATTTGTTGAAACTAAATTATTTTGTTACAATTTAAATGTGTTATGGTTTCGAATAATAAGATTAACAAAAATAATAATAATTAAAAAAAAAGGAATAGGAACAGGTTTTCTTATGAAATATAGGCAAAGTTTTATGTTATTAACAGATTCACTCTATTTATAAATAATTATTTGTAAATTTTAAATGGATGTAAATGTGTATTTAAAAACGAATCCCAATGTGTTCACGACAAAGTTAATTAAATTGAAAACATTGTTTTAAATTAAGAACCATATCAGTTTTGAGTTAAATGGTTTTTATTACCTGTATTACCAACGCTTACAATAGAGAACGTGTTAAAACATATTTAAAATGGCCTGTACCCTAATTCAAACACATTATGTTTTTTCTGCAGGTATGATTGCTATTTCATACTTCCAACTATTATTTGTAATTCATGTTAATATAAATAAAATAAATATATCTAAAAATATAAAATAAATATATCCTGTAAGTTAATTCGTTATTTCGTATAACATAGCTAAAAAAAACTAATACCAATCGAAAATTTTGAATGTTAATGTAAGAAAAAAATAATAATAAACATTACTTATGATTAACGGTCGTAATTCGAGCAATTATTCAGATTTAGAATTTAAATGCAAAAAAATATTAATTTAAGAATACTATTCCATATATAATATTAATTGACTCAGATCTGACAATCTTAATGTGACGAGTAGAAGAAAAGCCTATAATATATTCAAAAAGTGTTTCTTCTCTTTAAGTACGTAATATTTGTTTTTTTGTTGACATTTTGTCTTGACATTTAGTAGAACTGTTGTTACCAACTCATAATTTACCTCCCTCCATAAATAAAAAAAGATAAGCATTTTTAGATTCAACTTGGGACCGTATTTAGAGCACAGAATACAAACACATTACTAAACAATCCGTTCCTGGCCAGAGCTGTGACTCGGAGTGTCAACGGCGGTTTAGGACTTTGGTAACACCTGTAAAAGAAAGAAAATCTTTACTCGCATTTTCTAACATTAATAAACCGAAACGAAACCATCGGAGCTCTACAAACATCTAAGAGTTACCAAAAGACATATCATCGGAAAATCTAAAGATGATACTGTAACTTCTCTCCCAAAAGACAAAGTTGCCTCAGAGCTCGAGTCACGACTTCAATTCCATAAAAAGTTTATGATAGGTGCTCAAACAAATAAAGTAGGGCTAGGATCAAGTAGGAAAGTTCAAGACATAGACATAACAAAATCTTTTATTCGACAAGACGAAAACGATAATTACCGACTCCACGCGATGAGCCTAGAAATTCAAAACGAATGGGTGACCATAGGAGATTTTTGTATTCCACTAGCTTTGAAGTGGCGCACCTTAATTTATGATTGGTCCCCAGCATTATTAAAATTCTATCTTAATGCATTCCAAATGACTCTCCCAGTTCAAAGTAATTTAGTAAGATGGGGCAAAGCCACCGAAAAATCTTGCAACATCTGTGGGGAGGCAATAGGAACCGCGAAATACCTATTAATAGGGTGTAGGGTACTTCTAGATAAAGGTCAATACTCGCGTCGCCACAACAAGGTATTAGAAATCATACGGGAAGCGGTTAGTCTTTCAGTAGCAAGAGCGCGGAAGGGTATAACAACCACCAAACGATCTATAGAATTCGTAAAATAAGGCTCCTCCAAAAAATCAAAAGCGAAGCCTTATTCAATATTAGGCGCGGCTCCTGATTGGATTCTCATGATGGACACGTATGAAAAGCATTACAAAATCCCTGGGGATGTTGGTGTTTCGTCATCCAGACCGGACTTATTCCTGTATTCGAAACATCTGAGGCGCGTGATACTTGTGGAGCTTACTGTTCCTTGGGAAACAAACATCCCAAGGGATCACACATTCAAGCTCAATAAGTATTACGAACTAACCAACGAACTGATCAGGAATAAATTTATAGTTAGTTTGTACGCGGTAGAAGTGGGAGCGAGAGGTATAACAGCAAAATCTCTCTATAGCCTACTTAAAGATCTTGGCCTTTCTAGAACAAGCATCGGTTCATTTCTAGAACGTACTTCAAAGGCGGCATTAGTAGGTTCTTTCCAAATTTGGTTAGGTAGGGAGAGGAGTGTGGAGGGTGAAGGTGAGCGTTTTTGCGCATAATAAAGGGGCCCCTTAAACCTACTCCTGGGTCGCAAGTCCCAGGCACTGCTTGCACTCCTCTCCTTGCAACGCGATGGGCCCGGCACCCGCACGGTGAATCCATGGATTGCTAAGAAGATTCGTCTCGTCTCTCTCTCATTAAATTGGCTTCTCATGCAACCTCGCAAATAATTCTTCAAAAAGGGGATAAATTATAGGTATATTATGTCTATTATTGGTATTTTATTTTCATTTTGGAACTTAGACATGCAATATCATAGTGTTTTCTAAGGTTTTCACGAGTACTTCACATAAAAATAAAACTATTTTTAAGGATTTAACTCGCGTATAATGAATTAAATTTTAAATATACATTTTAAATCTAATTCGATGTTTCGAATGCTTTGCAGTAATCGGGTTCACGGTAGGACGAGATGGAGGTGTCAGAACTGTAAATTTAAAATTTAATTCATTATACACGAGTTCAATTGGTAAAAATAATTTTATTTTAACATGCAAAAAACAGGGGTGTCTTAAGTTTGACCTGTGTATCTGTGTGTGTCTGTGGCATCGTAGCAGGCAAATGCGTGGACGGATTTAATTGCGGTTTTTTAATCGAAAGCCTGGTCCATCGAGATAGTTCTTACCTATGTAGGTATTGTCGAAATAAAGCAGTCGTCTCCAAGATATTAAGCTTTTATTGATGCTGGCGAAAGTTTCTTATGCAACATTGACATTAAATACTTAAACTAGTGAAAATTATTATTATTATATATTATTATTATTATTATAGAAACCAGTAACATAACTTAAAAAAAAAACAGAACAAAAATTATATTTCGTATTAATACGAAACCGTTGCTTCGGGGGACCGCTAAGTAAAGGAACAAAGCGGAATGTAAGTAAATACCAAGTCAAATAAGAAAACACGATATCAAATCGTATAATCGTAAGTCCTCATTAAATAGTTCCCAAAACTTATTGAAAAAAGAAATCACGTGCCCCCGGTCCCCTAACGCAAGGACTTCAACTAGTACATAATAACATTATTTTTATTCTTTTAGAGCTATTTTGAATTTATTTTGACTTATATATTTATTACTTTAGATAGTAAATATAAGTCAAAATAATACAATGCAACAAGGATCCCAATAATATGTAAAATATAAAAGGTCATTTGTAAAAAAAAGGTTTTTTCTTTTTTTATAATTTTAGATGTAACTTTATCTAAATATCATTTTCTTAGTTATGTTTTTTTTTTAATTCAAATTTTCTGAATGTTAATAGTTAAAACTAAAATGTTTTAAGGAATGAACAATGTATATTCAACAACTATAAGTCTTTGCTAACATTAGCTTAGGTTAGCGAACTTACTAATTAGCGAACTTACTAAAATTCAGAGATGTAAAATTTTAGTAAAAGAATAATAAAACGTCAGTTCTTTAATTACTTTGAATATTAAAAAGCTTATAGTTTCTGTTTTAATATAAGTCGGTGAATCATCTTCATTATTTTATATCAATAAATAACATGTAACTGCAAAAATTCTCACATAATGTCGGTGCGACAACGCTAAAGATAAATTTTATAAGGTGAGCAAGATGTTTTTTACCTCTTTGGAATCCCGATTAGTGGTATTTGGCTTTGATATTTGATTGTCAAACTCACAAAAGCACCTTGGCTAACTGCGAAAACGATCCTAGACGTCAATCTACAATAATAAGAAGGAAGGTAATCTTTGGATTTAAGTGAATATCTTAAGCGTTTCCTTTACTTGCAAGTCCCATTCTAAAAACTCCTCAACCCTCCTGGACTGGCTGATAGCAAAATTAAAGGATTTTCTAACGCCATATGAACGGTTCCTCATTGACATTTTATAAAATTAGAAACGGACAGATTTTATCATATTAGACGGGTTCTTTTATTTTTTTTAATTAAAATCATTTCTATAGTATACATTATGTTCTCAGAACCATAACTAAAGCATAGAAGTAGCCTAAATTTGAACACTTAATTGTGCGTAACAGTTATCCTCTTCTTTCACACTGTGAAAACATAATTATGAAAGAAACAAATATAAAGTTGTCGAAACAGCAAAATGTACACTTATAAATGTCAATTGGTCACCATTTGGTCACCATTATGATGGTAAAAAGAAAAAGTGTAATTCATTTTTGACTTATTGTGTATGGACAACGTTTACACATTTTGGTTGTGTTTGATGTCGGCTGTCAGTGTGTCCATGTTTACTTTTATTTATGAATTCATTTAGTTATTTCCATATTTTCTAAGTTTTGTTGAGAGAAAATATAATTTAATATCATGAGCAATGTCCTACATTATAAGGGGATGTCAATCCTATTTTTCCCGGAAAGAAAATTAAGTTCAAAACGTAACCTTCCACCGGTAAGTGATCTAACATGGTCATTTGGTTACAATACAACTTGTCCAATGGCCTAGTTATAAGACTGCTATATGCAAAATTTATTATTATATTTGAACATTTACCGACAGAAAATAAAAGTAAATGGTGGTATTTTTTTATTGCATTAGTAAAAATTGTCATTACTAAGGGTCAATGCAGGACTTAGTTTGTTATTAAATAAATGAATAAATAAATGACGTTACCCATTAGATAGTCCATCCATGTGATATCTGGTCCGCTTATAAGAAGTTACTTCTTTTAGTATCACGTTTTACTTGAATTCTAATATCTTATAACATGTCTATTACTACTGTGACACAATAGTCGTTTCTATAAAAAATATATTATGTTAACAGTCAAAAATGTCTGCATGCAGTTAAATACCACTTCTTGTCCATGTTAGTACCATTCGGTAACTACTATAGTCTATCGTTTCATAAATGCATACATTATGTTAAAAAATACAATAAACTATTACTTTATTTTTAATTTGTAAATAAAAATTAAACTAATATTATGACATTAGAGCCATCTAAGACTGTATGTGTAAGACTGACAAGTCTTATTACAGTTTATGTCAAACTATTTTATCAAAATGTCTCATCTTTTGTAGTAAAGTTATAACAAAATAGTTAGATAGCGGTCCCGTGCTGCGATAAATACATCCCGCGGCGACTGAATTTGAATTAGTGTGCTTGCCGAGATAAAGGGGAATGTGGAAATTTTCACAATGTAACTTTAGCATCATACGAAAAAGAGCAAAATTTATTTAGCATGTACCTACTATGATAATGCAAACATTTGGTTAAATTGTAAAAAAATATTCGAATGAACCTATTTTAATTACGCACTTTTTTAACATAATATTATCAGAAGTTTTGTGTGAGATTTAATTTTAAAAACCTATATACGAATATATATAAAACTGTAATGAATTATTTATTTATTAAGATTTATTAAGATAAAATAGACCATCTAGATTTAAGATCAAAATCTCAATTATGTTTTTTAAATATTATTTTTTTAATTAAAGTGTTAGTGTAGTGTAATGTATAATTTTTAATTTGAAGAGGAAGCCTTTCCTCTAATTACACTAGAACGTAGAGAGCATGTAGACAGCTGGCTTTTTGCCATTAACCGATACCACGAACCATTAATATATACCCAGAATATCCAAAACTATGTTTGAAAATATCTATGAACATGTAAATTTATTAGGAAAATAATAGAACCATATACTTGAAACTTGTAGCGAATTAGCTCATAACGATGGAGCAAATTATATTTCACTAGTATATAAGTTTATTTTAATTATTTAAATGGTGATTGTTTGATAACTGCAATTAGATTCTGAAATAATATATAAACAATGTATGTAGTTATTTTCATGTTGCCTTTTCACATTTATTGTATGTAAATATTTAACATAAGAATACAATTTTGAAATACCGATTTATACTGTGTATATCCCTCTACGAACATCTAATTCTATCTACAAGACGTGGCGTATGAGTACAATCTATCGAGAGCTTTAGTAACGACATTTTACATACTAAATGTCATGTTGTCGATGTCGAGATATCAAACTATTACAATATATGAGATGATCAATATATTTATTCAAAATATGTTCAATGTTTCAAAAGAAATATTGTTTATTGATTGTGATGTTTAAAGTTTTATAAAAAAAAAATCTTTTATGTTAAAAACGTTAAGCAAAGGTGATGTTAGAAAATTACTTTGAAAAATATAATAATAATATGTGCCCTCAAAGCTTATCTATTGATATTTCCCTTTTTTAGCAATAAAATAGACTAAAACTCAATGTCAGATATAAAGTAATTTAATAATAACAAAAATGAAAAGTAATTAATTTAGTGAAAAAAAATTGCTACTTTTTAATTTAGCTATTTAATAGAATTAACGATTATTTATATTTCAGCACCAAATTTAGACGCTTATATAAAATAACCATTATTAATTTCACTTAAACAAAACAGTAAATTTAGCAGAATGTAGCACCATTATGTGACGTTATATAGTGCCAAATTGTTTAATTTATATGTTTTCATCAACATAAACTATGTTTGTTTGTAACAAAATTTACTTTATAATAAAAGCAAATTCATATTATAATGATATATCTTATAAAAAATTAAAAACTACTATCGTTCCAAATTCTAAAATAAATCTATGAGCATAAGAATTAATATAATTAATTTTAGGTATTAGTCTGTTATTAAATATCGAAGTTGATGTTACAAACATTTTCAAAGAGATCCCAAAGTAATTACACAAACTGGCTACGAGAGTGACGGAGCGCGGCGCCCTCAACTTTGTGCATAATTGCAGAGCAGGAGGTTCTGCTATTTTTATTCAAAATGACCTGACGGAGAACTTTTTCTTAAGACGTAACTTTGACTCACTTTGAATAAAATGTTTTTAATTTGTTGGTAGAATTTACAAGACATAATTGTTATCTCATTTTTTTATTTTTGTGTAATATTTTCCAAATTGAGCAACTAATATTATGGAAGACTTAATTGCTAATTTAAAAACAATTCTTTTATTGGATATTTTTATGACCGGGGCTTTGTTGCTGGAACCACCAGAAATGCATAATATTTTTTTTAGTAAGTTTAATATTAAGAAAAGAATATATACTCAATATTGAGAAGTTTTTATTCAAAATATAGAAATTGAGTGCTGTATTTTTAACTAGGTTGGTAAATAATCTTGGTATGAAGTCCGAACCGACCCTTTTACCTTATTGGTTGAAAAAATATAATTACGTAATTGGTTCCCGTTAAACTTTTAATTCATATTAACAATAAGGAATAGGTGTGTTTGTGTGTGTAAAACATGTTTATATATAACCAAAGAACGAAAAATAAGTATTTTTTTATTAGTTACTTCGTCATATTTTTTTATTATAATAGTTTTAAAAAATTACCAAGGTTATTGAAAAACCTTTTAGGGAACGATAATTGTGCAAGTGAAAGTAAACAAATTTTGTCTTTTCGGCGTTGTCTTTTAAAGTGTATTACGGTACTGCAAAAATAAAATGTCGAACATGTCAATGTTATGTACAGCTATTAGGCACACTCATTATTCTTTACGCGGATTTGACAAATCTATTTAAAAAAACATTCATTGTATTGACATCATTAGTGATTTGAATACATGAAAAGTCGTTATTTGTAATATTTGTAAGAAAGTTAAATTAAACTGTAAACAATCATATCAGGAAGTTAATAAGTTTGTTAATAAATGTAACTACAATAATATAACTATTTGTAACAATTATTTTAAAATTGCTTAAAATATATGTTTGAATTCATTCGACTAACCTACATTTTTCAAACCAGTTTCACAGGTTTTGTGTTTCCCAAGTGAACATAACAAAACTTGAAGCATATTCTGCACCGCGAAATGTAACTAACATTTTCAGAACACGAACGACGTGAAACTTAACAAATGCCTTTTGTACGAAGCACTGTAAAGAAAGGATTTCTCTAGAGAACGTAGCAGCTACGACGTAGCACAGGTCACGAACCAACTTCGGATATCGAAAAGAATTTATACAAATGTCTACTTTATATATAAACTAAAAATATTTTATGTGAACATAATATGAACTCTCCGTCTTGTAAGTGAGTACATACAAAATAAAAACTAGGTAGGTAGGTAAATATCGGTTCCGGTGCGAAATTATAGGATCACATTTAGGTACAGCCTGATTTGCAGTTATGTATAAATTCACAACATTTCTTGAATGCGGAAAGAGGTATATTCTATAGATTGAATAAATATTTCAGACTATAAGTACAGAGGGCATCGTTTCATAGATAATTAAGAGAACCTAAACTGATATGCCCCTCAAAATCACCCTGTATATGTATGTATGTAATATATATGTATGTATACATTATAGGTATATATCTTCAGTTAGCTATTCATCTATCATGTAAGATTGTGGAAATATAAGTAAAGTTTTATGCCATAAGTATGCTAGTGGTATGCTTAATACTATTAAATCCAAACCGAAATATAAGCCGATTCGATACGATATTGATTTATATAATCTGAATAAAATAATCCTATTCATTGTAACTAATATAAATTTTATTTGATATTAATTATTAAGACACGGAAAATACCAATTTCGAATCTACATTTTAAACCCTTAAGTGTCGATATTGCGATTATGTTATACATAGTTACAAAATTGTTCACCTGTTGAAATTTTTATTTAAACTATGATACTGGAAACATGAACCTCTCGTTGAAGAGTGTAATGAGTTCTTACATTTGGAAAGGTCCTATTGTGTAGGTTGTTTAGTTTAATGAAATCTGTTCATATGGTTAAAGTAATATTCATTATTATATTTATGAAAGACGATTTCTTTCGATTTTTTTAATGATTTATTTTATAATAAATAGCATGTATGATAATAGTTCTATTCCTTCGGGCTGACCGTACGGTACAGCATCATAAGAAAAATTACATAATAGCGTAAGAGACACGTTAATCCTTTAGATATATATTATAGGCCATCATTCTTGTATTTTAATACCAAAAAAATAATTTTGGTTATTATAATATTTGGTTGTATTTCTCATCACCATAGATCATCATTAATCATCTGTCCAGTTTTACCATCCAATGATAAGAACCATCAAATCCATAATTTTACCAGCCAATATTTTTAATGCCTTATATAAATATTTACACTATATTAGTAAATAATAAAACTTAAGTATTTTTTCTCATTTGCTTGCTGTTAATTCTATTTGTAAAATTCTTTTACCATTTCATTTATTGCACATTTCTTGAGAAAGTTATAATGCGCTTATAATAAGTATACACGTACGTAGCATTTTGATAAAACCCTTAAAAACAAGTAGGGAGCAGATGAACAACCTGCTCATATTATGTAAAATAAATATATATTTTTTCCTTTTCTTTGCATCTAATCGCACTAAATTCCGAAACTGTTAACTCTATTTGTAACATTCTCTTACCATTTCATTTATGACACATTTCTTGAGAAAGTTATAATGCGCTTATAATAAGTATACACGCACGTAGCATTATGCTAAAACCCTTAAAAACAAGTAGGGACCAGATGAAGAACCTGCTCATTTGTAAAATAAATAAATGAAATGCATATTTCCATATAACATGTGGTCGTTTATTATTATATAAGTGCTTTTAACCCAATTGGTATATTTAGCACAAAAGTATTAACAGACAAAAAGTATTATTTCATTTTAACTGGCAAAATTTATTTGATGATAATTGTTGATTGATTAATTTAATTGTTGTTGATAATAATATTTGTTTGATAATTTTGCTGGTTTTTTAAAGTCAGTAACGTTTGTTTCGACTTTTTGCACTAACATAATAATTTTTCTAAGTTCAATGGGAGTACTATAACTAGTCGCTAAATATTATAATTATCCTTTCCACCCGGCTGCTATTAAACATGAATAAGCATTATGTAGGTATGCGTTCTTTAGTAACACGTATTTTAAATCGAACATTATTGCTCCCTTTAAGACGAACAAACTTCTTACCATTCCATAGATTCACCGTGTGGGTGCCGGACCCATCGCGTTGCATGGAGAGTGCTAACAGTGCCTTGGACTTGCGACCCAGGTGAAGGTTTATGGAGGCCTTTCATTATGCCTGGCCTAAATTAACCAAAAACGCCTGCCTCCACTATCCACACTCCTCTCCCTATCTAACTAAATTTGGAAAGAACCTATTAATGCCGCCTTTGAAATATGTTCTAGAAATGACCAGGTGCTTGTTCTAGAAAGGCCAAGGTCTTTAAATAGGTTATAGAGAGATTTTGCTGTTATACCTCTCACTCCAACTTCTACCCCGTACAAGCTGACTATAAATTTATTCTTGCTCATTTCGTTGGTCAGTTCGTAATACAGGAATTTTTGTAATGCTTGTCATACGTGTCCATCATGAACCCTCATGATCAATCATTAGCCACTCCTAAAATTAAATAAGGATTCGGTTTTGATTTATTGGAGGAGCCTTCTTTTGCGAATTCTGCAGATTGTTTGGTGGTTACTATAATCCTCCGCGCTCTTGCTACTGAAAGACTAACAGCTTCCCTTACGATTTCTAATACCTTATCGAGGCGACGCGAGTATTGACCGCTATTTAGAAGTACCCTACACCCTGCTAATAAGTGTTTCGCGATTCCTACTACCTCCCCACAGATATTGCAAGACTTTTCGGAGGCTTTGCCCTATCTTACTAAATTACTTTGATCTGGGAGAGTTATTTGGAATGCACTAAGATAGAATTTCAATAATGCTGGGGACCAATCATAAATTAAGGTGCCACTTTAAAGGTAGTGGAATACAAAAATCTCCTATGGTCACCCATTCGTTTTGAATTTCTAATTCTAAGCTCATCGCGTGTAGTCGGTAGTTATTGTTTTCGTCTTGTCGAATTAAAGATTTTTTTATGGCTATGTCTTGAATTTTCCTACTTGATCCTAGCCCTACTTTATTCGTTTGAGCATCTATCATATTTTTTATGGAATTGGAACCGGGACTCGAGCTCTGAGGCAACTTTTTCATTTAGGAGAGAAGTTACGGTATCATCTTTAGATTTTCCGATGATATGTCTTTTGGTAACTTTTAGATGTTTATAGAACTCCGATGGTTTGTTTAATTTTAACCCAAAATTGATTCGGTCTCTAAATAAGGTTGAAGAGTCTGTTGAATGTTCTAACCCAAGCTTTTAATGTTTTTATGACGCTTGCTATCTAACTTTGATAATAGGGTTTTATTAATATCATAAACAAGGAAAGGCCAATTTAGACGTAATGTTAAAAAATTATCGTATCTGTCTAACTTTTTGAGATCATTTAAGAAACTATCGACTATATCATCCAACAATGGAGTACGGCCTTGGTTATCTATTTTTTTACCTAAAAATGTAAACGGATCTGCTTCCGTAACCGTACTACCTCACTGACCGCCTATTATAAGACCCGGATCGTAAGAGGTATATTTGGTATTTCGTCTTCCCAGATACAGACTAAAGCATTTACTTGATTTTGTCCTCAACCCGCCTGTACATTCCTAGCTTGCTTGTAAAATAATTTATCAAAATGAGTTCTTATCAAATTATAATAGGCGGCGAAAAGATAAACCGGGTAAATCCCTTTTTGTTACATAAAAGCTAATTATCTGGACTCGCTTTTATTCGCCGATGTTTCTTTGTTTATCCTCACTGTTCTGTATTACAGTAATAATTGAGATTTGATATTATTTTTTTTTTTTTAAGTTCATGTTTCTTTTAATGAAATAAATTGCACTTACAACTAATTTCATAGTTCCTGTTTTGGTTTTAAAAAAAAAAAAGTCTAAATATATTGTATTATAAAAGTGTTCACGTAATACAATACCACTTTTATTGTAATTATAGCTTTAAATCAGTATTAAAATTTTGCTTTATTTTTTTAAAGTACCATGATATTCGAATTATCATTCCATAATTGCTTATATTACAATATGTATTAGGTGGTCGATTTTTAATTTAATAGAAATAATCGAGGAAATTGCCGTGGGCTATGAGGAAATTACCGGGGAGTTACTCGGCGACCGTAACCGATAACAATTTTTGTGACTGCTAACACCTTTCTTGATCCTGCACACAAATTAAGTGTTTTAAGTAAAATACGAAATTTTATCAATATAAAATTCCCTACGTATGCATGCAAAAATTCCTTTACTTTAATTATTTACTTATTCGGAGTATTTAATTGGTTAATCAAAAGGTCAAGATAGGTTCTAGAATCACAAAATATATATTAATTTTGTGTGAGCTACACTTTCGAATGATAACACTTTTATATATCTCGAACGTCGAGTTCAGGCATTTTACTGGAGTCTAAGCTCTTAGGTTATTATGCTATATGCTAATATAGTAAATGATTACACTATGAGTAAAAATGGAAGGGGAAGGGGGAGGGGTGTAATATAAATCTGAAGAGACTGATTAATTGCATTTAAAAGCGTCTGTAGCTAATTGGTATTTTTTTTTCCTATTCTGGGAGCCCCCTTATATTCGTTAATTTAATTAAGTAAATTCTACCATCTTGTAGTTATGAATATAATATGTAAGCTATATATCTCCTGATCCTGATTTATCTCCTGATCTTTAGTAGCTTGTTAATTTTTCTGTTTGAGAATTAACCTGTTGTAAAGATTGTCACCTAATTTGTCTATTAGATTTCATTAATATTTTTTTATATTTGTAGGACCAACATTTTAACATATATGTGGATGATTTTATAATATTAAAAGCAAGGTTGCGTTTATGTGGATAATATTCTGATGCCCGATACCGCCGCAAGTGTATAACAGGATAGTGGTAATTAATGCGAACTTGAGTACCGACTAACCAGTCCATTAGCCAAGTAAGATCAAAGTCGGTACATGGTAAAGTATTGCCATAGAGTACCTAGATTAGAAGTTATCATTTCACAAAAGTAGTCAAATCCCAAAAATTATACGAAAATATTTTTTTAATAAGAATCTAAAATACCTACTTGCTTATATCTTTAACAATATTTGTACAAAATAATTATTATTCTTATACCGTTAGCCTTGGAACAAAAAAATATTAAATACTGTGTAACTTTAAATAAAAAATATTAAAAATACATTTCTTTTACATTCTGTACATGTCCCTTATTAAAACGAATGATAGTAGGATTTATATTTAGAGATTTAATACTTGTATAATTTCTTAATAGCATTCTTTTATAATAAATTTTCCTAAGTGAGCGTACTGCTATTTATTATACTTTATTCTAATAAACTGCGTATCTACTCAGTATCTATCTATCTATATTATATTAAAAAACCGTCAGCCAGATTTCTTTTAGTATACAAATTAAACCTTAGTGACTTTAATATATAGTGGTATTGAAGCATATAAAACTATATCTATTTAAGTGAAGACCAAGAATACTATGTCTATATCAATCTTGATCTTGTGGTAGTCATCATAAGTGGTCATATGTGATAATCATCTATTGCATTCACATAATAAGAAAAATAACATAGTACATTTAAAACGTTTACAAAAATAGGACAATACGCTTTAATTCATCACATATTTTGACACTTCATCAATGTTCGTGTTCTATGTCAGAATAAGTAACAATATATATTCAATCAATCATTGAAACGATCAATGTTTTTTTTATTTTTCAAATTTATAATTGCACCATTTCTATACGTTTTTAAAATAAAAATAATGGTGCTATCTATGACAGTCGAGAATGGTTTGGATAGTTATATTAAATGTGTGCTCCCTGGGGATGTTTGTTTCCCAGGGAGCAGTAAGCTCCACAAGTATCACGCACTCCACAAGTATCAGATGTTTAGAATACAGGAATATGTCCGGTCTGGATGACGGAACACCAATATCCTCTATACCATATAGGGATTTTGTAATGCTTTTCATACATCGATCGTTTTGGTGGATGTAATACCCTTCCATGCTCTTGCTACTAAATGACTGGTTAGTCATCTTCCCGCATGATTTCTAATACTTTATCGTGGCGAGTATTGACCTCTATCTAGAAGTAACCTACACCCTGCTAAGAAAGGTTTCGGGGCTCCTACTGCCTCCCCACAGACGTTGCAAAACTTCTCTTAGGCTTCTTGCCTTATCTTACTAAATTACTTTGATCTCAGAGCGTCATTTGGAATGCATTAAGATAAAATTTGTTTGAGCACCTTTCATATTTTCATATGGTCTAGAGAAGTTTACCTTTTTCATCTTTGAAAATGTTTTTTGAGTATATATTTGAGTGTTCTTTATAAAGTCTCTTTTTTCAATTTAAATTTTCAATTTAAATCAGTTTTTTTTTATTTTTGTGAGAATAACGATTCGAAGGTGAAAATTGTTTATTAAAGTATTGAGTATTGAGTGTTGAGTTATGTAATAAATACATAAAAGCATTTATTAAATGCTGAAAATTATAACTCTTAAGTGTTAAGATGTTCGTAGAAACTTAGTTACTTAAATAAAATAAGGAATGGCAGAAACACCAAAAACGATTTCATCCTACATCCTCTTGGAGTGTCCCTGTTGGTTTACAAAAGGTGCAGTCGCGTTGATTAATATAACCGAGTTGATTAATTTATTTATGTAGTTTCTTTGTAAAGATATATTTTTTTCTGTATCTAATGTTTTATATATAATAATTTCTTAATATTCCATCACAATAACATAGATAACCATTATTATTAATATAAGATATCATAATAACATAGATTATCACAATAACATAGATAATAATTATTAATAATAGTATTTATTTCCGACTTTATTAATTTTATTTCATAATTTTATTTCCGACACCCCTTATTCTTTTTTAAGATTTTTTTTTAAGGTCCAGCCTTTAGTTACCCGCCATAAATGGTTAATTTTTTGGAGATAAGTTTTGGATAAGTATTTTTAATTATAAACTTATACAAATAACAGTAGAAAATTATTATTGAACAACTTTTGTTATAGATCTTTATTGTACGTATATTTAAAAAGGTGATGTTACTGTAATAATAAAAATTTAATCCAAATAATTCAGTAAGTGGTATTGCTACAACAATTGCTGTTATTATTTGTGTAATGCTGGTTTAATATAAGTTTCTATATTTTTTTGTACACTATGATTTTTTGTAGTCATATTATATTACATTGTCATCATAAAGCAAGAACTTGTATTTGCAGACATAAGACATGAGAGCAACGTATCAGCAAATAGAAAAAAATATGCTTTCATTTGAATATATCTACAACGTACATTGTCTGCATATATCAATGGACCCTTATTATATACAGTCCTATTATAATTAAATTTTAATTATCTCAGTGACACAAAGTGACGCTGTGGATATCATTGTTCACCTAATGAGCTGCCAGTGGGAGAGAAATACTTTTGTTTTATAATATAACCTTATTATAAGAATAATATTATTTCTTAAAACAACTATTTGTTTTAATGTTATTACTTAATTATAATTATATGAAATAGTAATAAGTGCAGTTTAAAAAAAACTTTATTTCTAAAAATATCGGGATTCAAGTTTAATAACATTGAACCTGAAGTTGCAGTTAATTAATTGGTTTCCAAGACTGCTGTTAAATATAATCATTTATATATTTAAAACTATTCTACTTTTAAAGAAAAAGAAAAATGATGATGATGATCAGGATTATATTTTTGGGCGACATACGGGAAACTTACTTCCTAAATCGAATATGTTGATATCGACTTCTATTCGATATATGCGACGCATATTTTCAGTGTTCATCTATGCTACAAAGTTAAAAACATTTGATACTATTTTCGAAAAAAGCCTAATAGATGTCACTACTGTCCTGATAAAGATGTTCATACATATAGAATGCTTATTTCACCGATATGGGTAGCGATACGGTAGCTCAATTAGTAAAGTCACGAGATGGTTTCCCAGAGATCGCGGGTTCTAATCCCTACTATTATAATACAACAATACAATAACTTATCGGGTGGGCCACGGAGGCGTACGAATTTAAAATCGCTATAGCGTTGGAACGGGGTAACGGAGCGGAGTGCGGGAGGTGGGGATCTGTAGTTCGGTTTTCGAAAATTTTGTGGCGATGGAGCACTTTACGTTTGAACAGCGTGCGTTCTTTGTTAAAAATTATTACAAAAATGATTCGATTCCGATTTCCGATTCGTGCGTTATTGTTCGACGTTTATTTCGCTCTCACTATGGATTGCATGACTTAAAACAGTGTCCGAGTGAAAGTTTGATTAGGGCGTGGATCAGAAAGTTCGAAGCTACCGGTTCGACCCTCAATCAGAAACCTAAGGGGCCCAAAAGGACAACAAGGTCAGAGGAAAACATAAACGAAGTCGGAGCTTCCGAACTACGCAATCCTAGGCAATCAACTCGCAAGCGATCAGCAGAGCTCTCTGTATCAAGAACGACTTTGCGTGGAATTTTGAAGAAAGATTAAAAATTACACCCCTATAAACTTCAACTAATGCAAGATTTGAAGCCGAATGATCACAATTTACGACGTGATTTCGTCGAAAAAATGTTTGAGCGGTTTCGGAGCTTCCACAATATTCTTTTTTTCAGACGAAGCCCATTTTCACTTAAATGAGCACGTAAATAAACAAAATAGTCGTTATTGGGCCTCAGACAATCCACGTTTCAAACACCAAAAGCATTTGCATTCGCCAAAAGTGACAGTTTGGGCGGCTATTTCAGCACACGGAATCATCGGATCCTTTTTCTTTGAAGACCAGCGAGGGAATTCTGTGACAGTATATACTGAGCGATACATTTCTTTTTCCCGCAGCTCTCAGAATTTCAAGGGTACAATAGTGCGACATTGTTTCAACAAGATGGCGCCACATGCCATACATCTTACGAGAGTTTGGCAGTCTTAAAGGAGAAGTTTGCTGGAAAACTCGTTTCGCGCCGAGGTGACATTCATGGCCACCTAGGAGTCCGGATTTAACCCCACTAGACTTTTTCCTGTGGGGTTACATGAAAAGTAGAGTCGACAGCAATAATCAATTGCCCAGTTGAAGGCCAATATCCACGGAGAAATGGCCGCAATTCCGCGCGCCATGTGCGAACGAGTTTTCGGAAATTTGAATTCGAGATTCGAATGTTTGGATGGTGCGCATCTGGATGATGCTATTTTCAAAAAATGATTTTCCAAATGTTTACTTTAATTTAAAAATAAATTTATTTTGAACTCCGAGGCCCACCCGTTAGTTGTAAAATGTTCGAAAAATTACTACTAACCAAACAAGTATTGTTACCCATGTCATACTACGTCAGAAAGTTATATTTTATAAATGTTTTATGAGAATTTGAACTTATTTGGAAAAAAATCAGTTATTTTAGGATTCACATTTGTAATTGACAGCCAAAAAGCCAACTATAAGTGGGACAATGTACAAAGAGTTTGTTTTTACTTAAGTATTCACTGCCATTAATAAAGAAAATAACTTAATCGCTTAGAAATTTTAATTCGACTGAAATGATATCCAAAATTCTAATGAAGATAATGATAAGAAATGCAAAACTCTAATGAAGATAAAGATAAGAAATCTGCTACTAAATATTCTACGTGTTGTGATTTTTCCGGTAAGAAGTGTGGCATCGATAGTTGTGGAACCGTGTGGTGATTGGTGATGTTTGCTGCTACAAATCAAAGTAGGCGCAGTGTGGTGGTCAAGGAGACCCCATGAAACATATAACCGATGGCACACCCACAGATTTTTCTTAGCCGGCATGCCGAATTCTTATTCGGCATGCCGGCTAAGAAAAATCGTGTAGTTCGGACTCGTGTAGTTCGGATAACTGCAGTAACGATTTGCTTACTTTCTAAGATACTGTAGTAGTATTTCACTATTCATATTTTTGGTTACGTGTCGATGTTATATTTCCCTATTTAATCCTATAACAGTTAAAGATTTGCTGAAGTGTGGCCTCTTGAGCCCGGCCAAAGTAATTACTTTATTTATTTTAAAGGGCAACAAGCAGTTACATAGGAAAAGAAGATTATTTAAAATTAAGATTGACGCGAGTGCTCGGTTCAGATGTGCTGAACCTCCTAAAACGTTTAAAAATAATTAATAAACCAAAGGAAAAGAAACCACACGTGTCCCTTAAAACTCCACGAAAGAACTTAGGAAGCTAACACATACATGTTATGTATGTAAAAAAACATGTGTGACATTGGTTGATCGTGCTATTATTAATTAGAAAAATTATTGATATTTTATTAAATAATATATAATTTTGTTTACTTTGTTACATAATGTAAAGACTTATAATGTTAAAGCTGATTTCAAGTTATTTTCAATTTTCAATTTTTTTTTACTTTTGTTTAATTAAAAAATATAACTCTCTTTTGAATAAATAAATATTACAAACTTGTTCATTTAAGCTAGTTTAATTTAAATAATAAAGAATTATACCATTCATGTCAATTATTTTCTATTTTTATATGTACTTGAAGTTGCGGGCCCCACAGACCCCCCGTCAGTGCTAACGTTATAAAAAAACTCCAAAAGGTTATGGTAAACCAACTTTCTATGAGTCAAAAAAGAAGAAAGAGTATTTTTTGTACAGCAATTTCCCCAGCCTCTCTAAAAATGAGATATAGCGTAACAGTGTGACAGATTCAAACAAAGGGTGGCATATGACTCGATATGCTGGCAGACTTGATAAGATAGATAGCGTGAATTTTACGTATCGTACTTCTGGAGACACCTGCGCTTCAAGTCGGATACCGATGGTTGTGCATCCGCCATCGGAGACATGATACGCATCGCAAAGAAATGCTACATTGCAAGTCTGCTAGTGGCTTGGATCAGTAGAGAAGCTAAGAACAAATGGTACAAATAAATTCAAACTTGGCAACAAAGTAGGCGTGCTTGCCTTGCTAGCTAACCGCCAAGTAACGGTGGTTTTTAAAAGGTGTCTTGGAGATAATTGTAAAATCTGGGAGAATATTTGGTCTTAGTAAATACTGAAATACTATGTACCCCCTCTTTGCCACAAACTCAACATTTGATGAAAGAGTTGTCACCTACCAACTCGTGGAAAGGTAGTTTGTTTTACCAGAAATTTGCATGACATAGAGGGAGGTACAGCAGGCATACCAATAATGGTAAGAAGCAGTGTGCTAGTTGTGTCCTATTTTGTCGCTTTTTCTTTAACGTACTTTCCTACTTCCTATGAAAAGTATCATCTATATGCAAAAAGACATAAATGCATCCTGTGCTCAAGAATAGTAATAGATCAAACCTATCAAATACATGCCCATAACTATAACCTATATTTTTTTCAAGTAGATGGAGCGTATAAAAAATATTATATCCAAAGGGTCCAGTCCTTATCAGTCACCTACACTAGGGCTTTCGCCTAGGTCGGTTAAATGGTGGTCTCTAGTATTATCTTACGTACAAATAGGAACAAATCCTTGAGAAAAACTTTCTGAAGTCGGATGGGGGGCGAAGAAACCTTGTAGATTTATATCCTATTAAGAAAAAATCCTGCGTTTTTATCGCTTAGAAAACCACATTGGCTGTGAATTTACAATTCTTGAACTCTCACCATCACCGCAAACTTGAACTGTCACCATTCTTGCGTTTGCATCCTTAGTATTGACATGTTCATTGATGTCTATTTCTATAGTCGTCAAGAAGTAATAGTCAAATTAGCATCTAAGAAGCTAAGGTGTTTTAAACTACGTAAAGGAACTTTTTTAATGACACATACTGCAGCCTAATGAAGCGAATACCACATGTGAAGTTGTGCTGTTATTTATGTATTCCTATCCATAAATTACATAATCAAAAGCGTTATTCTTACTACTTAGAAACTAGATCAAATCTTTTGACAAGGTCCAAAGTCGTGCTGTAATTTTACAACCGGTATCGAGTTCGTAAGTTTGAGTACGAATTTTAGGAAATAGGATTTTAACAGCTATATAATGAGAAGTTGTACTTCTTGGTGCCAACAGTCTTGTTTTTCAATGGTACTGCTTGCCAGATACCTAAAAACCACCGTTGTCTGGCATTGTTTGGTTCCATAAAATATTCTGCCATGGACTCTTTAATTATGAAACCTTACCCCGTTAAGATTTTTATGTTGTGTTACAAAAATAAAGGCGTAAAAAGGATGTTATAGGGTGGACGGAGGCAGACAGGAGTGCTCTGGTATTATATTATGTGTTCATAGGCGATGGTAACTGCTTACTATTAGGTAGTTCGTCTGTTTGTTTGCAACCATGCATATGCTTCTAGTAGAATGCAAACGGTTTATTAGTTAAAAATGAGGACAATATGTTTGAGAATATTTTTAATCATTAATGCTATAAAATCTTATATCCCAGAACTTTACAATGAGACATTCGTTATTGTAGGATATTCAAAAGTTATAAATTAAAAGTGATACGAAGCTTAACAATTCATCTAAGTTAGTAAAAATTCTAACATTGCTTTAAAATCATTATAATAGTCTTTAATAGCCTTGCAACTAAAAAACTTTCTTAATCGATTCTAAAATAAAAATAAGAGTACTTCAGGGTCTATAATTATGTTAAAAGTTAAAATGCCACGGTCTGTCGCTCCGGCAGCTAGTTTGTGTAATTACTTTGCGATCACTGGGGATACTTTGAACATTAACTTGAATATTTTATAGGTATTCGTAACTGAGATATTTTATTTGCCCATGAAACATTTCTAGTTAATTTATATGAAACTTTCATTTCCTACTTTAGATGATTGACCTCCCTTAAGATTAGCATTTTGTTTTATTGTTTGCAAGTTTTAAACAAAAATTTTGCATTATTAAAATGAATATTTTTTTTAGAATACGCAATATTTTACAAATATATAATTTAAATCACTATACATTTGTTATATTATATAATATTCTTGAAATACGTTTTTATTCTTATTAAGGTGTTACGTTAGGTAAATGTATGAGTAGACATTTTATATTGTGAGATATTTTATTAATCTTTGAATACCTCAAAAAGGTCTGGATTGATTTGGATAAAAATATTTTTGTTTGTTTTTAGAGAATTCCTGGGTGTGATTCTGGACTTTTATAAATATCGTTTTTATATCGCTTTTGCTCAATAAATATTAGGTTGCATGCTCTTGCAATGTAAGACATTTTTTTTTACAGGAAAAACATAGTTTATTGTCTCGTACTAAGAAAAAAATAATCTACCTTAATTGATTATATATGCATATTTATATAAGGAAGTAAAAAACTGACGGAAACTAAAATAATCGTAACTTAGTTACCGTAATAAATAGCTATCTAATGTCTTAAATAAATAAAAATTGGTATAAAGTATCGACGTTATGATAAAACTATCACAAAGGAGGATTATTCACAAAGGCAGTATATTAGTTGATAAATTATGCCTGCTACGTCATTGCGTTTTGTCACTAAGATAATTAAGATGAATTTATCTGAAGACCTTTTATTTTTTAGACGTTCAAAAGTTGTATAAAGTTTTATATAATGTAACGTCAGATTGTAATGATATGAATGTAAAAAAATGTATATGGTACTTTATTTTAAGATAACTATCTAATGGTATAAACCTTTAAAACGGAATTGTTTTCGGAATGATTACACATCTTCATCTTATTTCTAATCTCTTTAATTATTAAAAATTATCATATAATCAATTATATATTTTTTTTTATTGAAAATACATTTTATAAAGAACTTTTCACATTAATTATCAAAGCTAAAAAATCAGCGGGTTTGCCATTTTTTTATAAAGTCATACTTAAAACACAATTACATTACATTAATTTTTTAACTATGCACTTTGCATAAATAACAGAAATCATTTGTGTCTTCGTTGTGACCAGTTTTATAAATGTCAATATTTTATTCGCAATTTACAAACAACGAGAAATACAGCAATCAATTCAACAGAAGGACCTAACGACCTAACTTTTAGTTTAATTCTATTCCAATAAATAAACAACCCTGGCCCGAAAAATAACCAGTCACTAAAATTAATAATTCAGTAGATTTAGTTATTTAATAAATGATTGTGCTAAGTATGTAACTTATGCAACTGCAGTTGTGTAGGTTTAATAATCAAAAAAATAAACACAATTCCTTAAATGTTTGACAAAATATTCCAACAGTATTGTTAATATAAAATGTTATCTCAATAAACAATCTCTCAGGCTATTGTGTCTCACAAACTCCTCGCTTTAATGGGCTCAGGTCGTAAATTTAGACATTATTCAGGACCAAGACAAAAAACATTGTAAAAAAATATCTTCCTGACTAACATTAACTCCCGAGGGAATTAAGGTTTAACTCATCGTATTGTAAAAAAAACATTCTTTCTACATTTTGTAATATTGATGATTTGATGACATAGTGATCTTACAATCAATAAACTAGTAAGTATTTTTTTTATTTTTTATAACAGTAGCATTCCATAGACTTATTAGGTTATTTTTTATATTTTTCATATATTTCATATTCTATCATAGAAAATAATTTAGCAAATTTCCTACAATGTACTCTCATGTCCTATAGAGTAGTAATAAAATATATTGTCAGCTTGTAAATGTTTTAGTTTCTAGTAAAACAACAAGATATTCTTTAAGTTTTTCGTTTTCGACTACAATAAGTAAGAAAGATAAGTTAAAACGAACTTTAACTTTTTTGTGAATGGTAAATTTTACGCATTTTTTATCCCCCGACCCAAAACGGGGGAGTTTGACCAGTATATTTGTGAATCTATGTATCTGTGTGTCTGTCTGTGGCATCGTAGTAGCTAAACGCTTGGACGACTTTGATTACGGCTTTTTTTAAACAAAAGTCTAGTTTGTGGAGATGGTTTTTAAATAGGTTTACTCGAAGTGGAAGCAGTCGTTACCAATTTATTGGTGACTAGGGGTCGCTCGCGACTTCGTCCGCGTGGTTTTTAGTGTTGCCGCCGAGTTCCATACAAAATTGATATTTAAAACCCTTAAGGGTGGAAATTAAAAATCTTTTCTTAGTACACCACTACGTAAAAAAACAAATGTATCCTCTAATTTTACTATCTCTACGACTTGCGGTTTAGACTGTATGCTATAAATAAGTCAGTCAGAACCTATTAGATTATAATAAATTTGCAGCATTTTTCATTGCTGCTTAACTTCTATTAGTCACAGCGAGATGATATATACCCTAAAGCCTTCCTCAATATACGGACTATTCAACACAAAAATATTTTTTCAATTCGGGCCAGTAGTCCCTGAGATTAGTGCGTTCAAACATACAAACTCTTCAGATTTATAATATTAGTATAGATGGTGAAATATTTTTCTGGAATATGAATAGTAAATACCTGAATGAGTGAAAATAAGTGTGTTTGTAGGTTAATTTAGTACAATAAAGAAATCAGTAACATAACTTTAAAAAGCGGAAAAAAGCATAAAGATTAAAAAAAAACCAATAAAAAAAGACCTCTAAAAGGATAAAAATAAAAGTATTATGTTCTTATTGATGTCGTAGCGTCAGGGAACCGTTAAACAAAATAAGGAATCAAGACACAAGTCCTCATTCATTAGCTCGGAAAACTTCGTAAAATAGAAACCATCATCAACGTACGTAGGTACAACCGTCCCCCGACGCAAAGCCTTCAATAAGTACATAATAATATTTTTTTTATCCTTTTTAGAGGTCATTTTGCATCGGAGGTTTGTGAGTTATACTTTTTACAAGTAATTATATTTAAAAACATTTTAAATTAATTTATTATACAAATACTTACATACATACTTATCATGGTATAATCACAAATAGTTTATCAATCAAAAAAAACGTGTCGAATCTTCATAAGAACAAGTGAAAAGTGCTACAGAAAATATATTGGCACTTAAGGGCCGTTCCGATTTGGATCGAAATTTATGATTTCCGCTTCCCTTAGACACGGTCATTAAACTTGCGTTCCATAAATGAGATTTAGGAAAATATTTAATATATCAGCTTGTTAATAGCTGAGCTAATTAAGTTAAAACAATTATAGGGTAATAAGATAAAGCAACAAAATACTGTAAAAAAACTAAAAAAAAATAATCTAACAATTTTTATGTTGTCGGATACAAATTGTGAATACGTAAAATGCACCTTATGTGGCAATGCTTACGAGTAATTCTCAAGCCTCCGCTGAGGGACGTAAAAGAGTATCATTTTAGTGTGTTATTTTCTCATAGTGGTGGCTGGTACGTTTTTAGTCACTGTTAATGATTGCATCAACTGTGAGTAGTTATTGAAATTTATTAAAAATTTACTCATGGATCTTTGTTATCCAAAGATAAAAGTTTTTAGACATTGTAAAGACCAATGTATTATTGTAATTTATACTTACTCGTACATAGCGTCTGCGTAGTAACAAAATGGCTGCTAAAGTCTTGTATATCACCCTTATTTTTATAAATACAATAATAAATTATAGCATCGTCCATCGGTGATCACTTCTTCATACAAAAAAATATTAAATAGCGAAGCCAGTCACTTATATCCATATTCTCTCAATAACTTCTACACCTCCACTGGTTTTGTATCTGATCTCATAGCTTTTCTCTTCTTAATACCTAGCTCAGCCGCTTTCACTTCATATATGACTTTTTCACTGGTCCCTCACTTACGGGCAGACTTTTTAATATTCCACTCTAACCATTGTCTACATTTATTAACCTTTTAATATATACCTTCCATCTGTCTTTAACATCCTCATCTCCTTTTTATCCTATTTTATGCATTTTAAATGTATGAGATCACTAGAATTATTCTCTCTCCGCTCTGTTCTTTTTGATCTTCCGTTCCACCACCAAGTTTCTTTGTCTATTAAACCGTTTCCTTTCATTTCGCATAAAACATTCTTTGCCACAATTCTTATTAATACCGCTATAATATTTCAGCTATCGTTAACTGATTTCCCATCTCTGCCACCCATATCTTTCATTATTTTAATAGTCCTATATTTAAATTCACTCGCATATTCTTTCTTCTCTAACAAATTCCATTTTATTTATTGTGGGAATCATTTCTTGAAAATATCTGACCGCAATTGTTGTTTAATATCCATAATGAGGAGTCTGTGCTGTAAAACCACGCTTTCGCCCGGCCGTACCTTGCAGTTTTTGGCGCAATCGATTTTACTCCTTCTTATTAAAAAAGTAATCAAATTGCATCTTATGGCGGCTACTTTTGTAGGTGATTAAGTGTTTTCCTTTTTTTTTACTTTTATCCACGCACACGTCACCCGGGCACTTTTAACATTTAGTCTGTATTTGTCAGATTAATCATTGAAATTTGAGATAACATGCTCAAAAAGGAGTCTGTTAGTTCAGGCATATTCAAAAACTATATCAGCGAGTCCTTTACACGGTAATTATTATTTTCATTTATTTTTCTATTCATTATTTATAAATTGATGAGAGGTGATTAAATGTTAACCTTCTAGTTAAGACCAAGTATTGGTGATTTCCAAGTCAAGAAAAAAAGGATCCATGGCCTTACCTTCATCATTATCATAACCGAACACCCAACTGCCATGTACTTTTTAATAGCCATCTTTCGTACATTAAAATCACCCTCCACGTATATCTCCTCATTTTCCGGAAGAACCATCATGATATAAGCAAATGATTATTGATGCTTAAATTTTTATTCAAGTTTACTATGTAATTATTAAAATAAGTAATTGTATTGACTTTTTACTATTCGATTGCCTGGTTTTTTTTTATTTTTTTTTTTATACGATCTAGGGCAATGCTTGACTACATTCCACCTGATGGTAAGTGAAATGTAGTCCTAGGTGGTAAAGCGCATTAACCTAGCAGCCTATTCACTGTCCTCTTGAAGATGGGGGAATTAGGTCGTGCAATTCCTGCGCACACTCACCAAAATGTATCCTATAGAATACTGAGAGGCTAGCAATTCTACGCCTGTGTTCAAGGCTGTGGAGTTTGGCGTCAACCAATTTAGGGTCGCCAATAAGCCTCTTTGCTCGTCTCTCAATTGAGATCAGAACCGCAAGATGAGTCTTTGCGGCACCAGCAAATATGTGGCCACAGTACTCTACACACGACCGGATCTGTGCTTTGTATAAAACAAGAAGCTGTCCCGGTGTAAAGTACTGTCGCACCTTCGCAAGTATGGCAAGCTTTCCTGCAGCTGCTCTTGCTCTGGACTCAATGTACCGACCAAAGTTGAGGTTCGAGGAGATCTCTAAGCCTAACAACTGAAGCCAGTCACTGTATTCCAAGGATACATTCTGGAAAGTAAGAGCCAAGGTGAAAGGGCTCTTTTTGGCTATGAACAGACACGTCTGCGTTTTGGTGGCGTTGAACTTGACAAGATTGGCATTGCTCCATGCGGAGACTGCCTGAAGTTTGTCATTCAAACGTTGCACCATGGCTTCTCTTTTAGATTGTACTTGATCTCGACTAGCCCGAGTACTCGGTAGATATCTTTCTACAACTGTGCTGTCGTCTGCATACCCATAGATACCGGGCTTCAACAGATCATTAATGTGCAGCAAAAAAAGAGTTGCAGAAAGAACGGACCCCTGAGGCACTCTGGCATTTTTTTTCAAGGGTTCCGAGGAACACCCGTCAACAACTACTCGGAGAGATCTTTGGCTCAGAAAGTCCGTTACCCAGCCGATCAGACCAGGAGATATACCGTACGCTGAAAGCTTGCTTATAAGGCTCGCATGCCAGACCCTGTCAAATGCCCTCGAGACGTCCAGAGAGACGGCGACCGCTTCTCCGTTCTTCTCGATGGCCTCGCCTAAAATGTGTGTAGCATACACTAGGAGGTCCCCAGTAGACCTATTACGGCGAAACCCGTATTGTCGGTCACTGAGGAGATCGATACCTTCTAGGTATGCTAGTAGGCGCGAGTTCAATACACGCTCCATAATCTTGCAGAGTATGGAGGTGATTGAAATCGGTCTGTAATTGACAGGGTCGGCAAGGCTGCCTTTTTTGGGCACGGGTTGCACATTAGCAAGCTTCCAGGATTTCGGCACTATTCCAGTCATGAAAGAGAGACGATACAGACGTGTCAGTACAGGAGATAACTCAGCTGCGCATGTCTTGAGCAGAATGGCTGGTATACCATCAGGACCACTGGCTTTATTCACATCTAAACGACACAATGTTCTCCATACCTCTTTGTTAGTGATGCGGATTTCAGGCATCGAAATACCGCAGTGAGGAAGATGTGCTGGAAAAGCATTAAAAAAATAAATGCTTCTCCAGCACATCTTCCTCACTGTTAATGTAATCGTTTGAGTATTCCTGAAATTATTGTCATGTTTACTTTTTGAGTTATTGTTAAGGCGGGAGACGATCTAGGGAATGTAACGAAGTAATATATATGTATATATATAATGATATATATACATATATATTATAATGGCCTAATAATTATAATTATTTATATATATATATAATTATAATTATTAGGCCATTTTAAATACTATCGTAAATGGCGCCACACTTAAGTTTATTGAGGACAGAGTTTTTTATATTCCTCTAATTATTTATCATAAGGCATTGCCATCTTAAGACACTTTTCTGCAAAATAAAGCTCTTTTAGTCTCCTAAATGCCTTTTCTTTTGTCTTACTCATTCTAGTTAGTTGTTACTGCTTGGCACTTAAATCACAATATTGTATTATTTAAATGATACTGTGTTGTGCTAAAGAGAAAGTATTTAAATAATTGTAAAAACATTTTGAACATAAATATAAGAATATATAACAGGTTGTCGTACATAATAATTCATAATTAATTCATTCACTTATATACGAACAGAATCTCAATTTTAAAATGTTAAAACCATGTATTGACTCGCGTCACATTCTGTTGGCAGAATTGAAAGGACGTGTGACCACAATACATAAACAGACACGTTCTGAAACAATATTTTTCATGTCTTTTTTTAAAGATGGATTATTCTGAGGTGATAAAGCAATACATTTTTTTTCAACAAATAGAACTTGATATAAAAATCTTATTTAAATATTGTATCAAAAATAATATAGAGGAGTATTTTTTAGAGATTTACTCTATGACACAGCGATATGAAACATATAATTTTTAGTTAAGATCGGTATGGCTTATAAAACTTTAAATCGCTAATAAACCAAGTTTAAACTATTAAAGCCAACATCGTCCGAGATACAGAGGCTAATGGACCATGTCTGAAGTCTTTTAGTTAAATAGCTGGTCGTAATGTAAATCGCTGAGCAAGTTAAGTAGACTATCGCTCCTAACAGCTCTTGTTGAAACTTTCTAGACATCTGTTTGTTCTCACTCCTTAATCACTAATTAGATTTAAATAAATCAAACATATCTTTGAAAATAAGGGATTATTAACTTCTTTATTTGTTAACCGATAGTATTTTCTAAGACTTACACGAGTACTACACGTTGAAATAAAACTATTTTATTACGCTCATGCTTGATACCCGAGATGTGTTCCTTAACCCGATGTGTTGTTAATCGATTTAATAAATGAAAACCCCTAAATGAAACGTGAAGCCCATGACAGAATATTCAAGAAAACTGCATTCAAACCGGTTAATCTCCGGAATGGATTAACCTGATTAGATGAAGTTTTCGGGAATATAATGTCATGGGCTTAACTTTACATTTAGCGTTTTTTTATTTAAACCGGTAAACAAATAAAAAAAATAATAATCTCTTAATTTGGTACCATTATGGTAAGATATTTCAAAATTGAAATAGTGGTCCTCTAAAGTGGTCCAACTAAAAATAATATTTTACCCTAGTCCCTATATGAAGTTTGAACAGCAGATAGACAATACACACAAATAATGTTTTATATCATTTAAATTAACTTATTATGACATATCATAATAATTAATTTAAATTAAATAACTTCTATGCCTGAATTTGTCTACACAACACAAATAAGTTTGCAAATATTAGACGGTAAGAATAACTACTCTTCCATAAGACTCATTCCTATCACGTCGAAATATATTTTAATCTGACACCTTAATATATTTACTATCGTTAAGACACGTTTTTCATATTATTGTAATAGAAATCTTTTATTTGATAAGCAATTGTTCGAATAATTTAAACTTCGGACTAATACTGCGAACATTCCATTGAACATTGAAAAAATTGCAATTTATCATATAAACCTGGTTTTCATTTTATTTCTATAGACCCTTTTGCTTCCTGTTTGAATCTCTAGTGTTCTTACCGTGTTCTACAATTCTTCTTTAGAATCTTTCTCATCTCCTTTTTTTTCAATTAATTATGTGTCAACTCTTATTCATCTGTCTCACTATATTGCATAAAATTTGCCTCTTCACAACGTACGTACGGCGGCCGGTCTGCCTGTCTTTCGATAACACAAACTATAGCCCAAATGACGTCTATCTCACAAGAAATATTATAACGAAGTGTTAATAACATTAATGTTAATAAATATTTTTTTTCTCCATTATTTTTTAAAAAAAGATCTTCAATACTGTATAAAGGAATAAGATTAATATAAACCAAACGAGATAATCATGGAGATATCTACAGTTTTTCAAACCGTCCCATTCCTTAACCGATATGAATTTATTATTATTTGTTCTTGAATTTTTTTTATCTACTATAAATATTGCAAAAGTAACTAAATATTGATATAATTTTTCTCAATACCCGAAAAAGAGTTTAAGTTACTTCATATGCTAAGTTTTGTAACCTAAATCAAAAGTCAGAATGCGGAAGAAATCTGAATTGAGTAGAAATACTAAGGCCAATTACGTTTGTACAAGTGATTTCTTTAATAGCCACATCCAGTGGCAGTTCTACAAGTGTCTGAGACGCTGATCGATAAGCTGTTGTCTCGTGTCGCTGATGAATGACCATCAGCTGATGTGAAAATTACTGCCTGTATCTATATATGACATCGCGCTTTTGGACATTGATAGATTCGCTTGGAATTGATATTTTTATTTACTTATTTGAACGATGTTTATTACTTACTTTCCGGATAAGATTTTTAAATTAATATTCAGTTTTATTTTACAAGAAAACGAAACACTCTTATTTTTATTACTATCACCGAAATAAACACAATATGATTCATTTATTTATTATTCCGATTTTACTTAACCCTAAAGTCATGTTTATAAGGGTTGTGTTAAACATTTCGAGTCTTCACAAAAATGCGTGACTTGTGAATTTGAAATGTTAATGAATAAATAATATTAACAATTCAACATATTTTTTTACGTTACAGCTTATTATCAATAATATAATACTCATCATAAATTTTAACGAAAAAAATATAAAACAGTTTGAGTAAAGTTGTTGAATGCTTCAATAATCTGATGTAGATATCGTGGAAACGGAATGTGTTACAAACTCAAGGCGGAACAAACTTACATAAACTTTTTCAATAAGCACTCG
Organism: Napeogenes sylphis; assembly: GCA_959347405.1. Taxonomy (NCBI): domain Eukaryota; kingdom Metazoa; phylum Arthropoda; class Insecta; order Lepidoptera; family Nymphalidae; genus Napeogenes; species Napeogenes sylphis. Next base: position 17,339,255 of record OY365781.1, read on the forward strand.
GTCTCATTGTGTTATCTATCATCTCATGCTCTATTTGTATTCTCAAGTTATTTTCAAAAGAAATTTGTTGTTAGTTGTTTGCATGCAAAACGGTTTTATTTGTAGATAAAGTACAAATCAAAAAAAGACAATCTGCCTAAGCCATAAGCATAAGCCAGTAAATCAAATTGATATTTTGTTTATATAAGACGGAACATAGCCTTAGTGTATATATATATATTATATTTAAAATAATTTTCCTTTTTGAATAAACAGTTACAATTCCGTTAGCAATATAGAGTTTGCGAAATTCCATATTACAAATACTGAGATTTTTGCTTTTATTGCTTTTTGGAACCTTACTTCAGTGAATATAAGGGTTATAATGATATTGAACTAAGCTTTGGAAAAACAAGCAAATGCAAGAGAAACATCGCATTATTGCATAAGGTGGCGTGATTTACTGAGCTCGATCTGAACGATGGGTGCTAAATTGTGGGATGTTGGTTAGGAAATAGATTTAGAATTCAATTCAAGATTGATTTATTGTTTTAGTTCAAGTCAGGGTTTAAGTATTACATTCCTGCCATTTTTATGATGAAAAAATGATATTTTTATAACAACTTTAAAATAACCTAACAAATGTAAATTATAACGAGCAGCAATTTCTTTTGTAATTCAATCTTAAAACATTTTTTGCATTGAATCTTATATTATTCATAAAAAAGGGGATTAAATGATTTAATAGAACGATAGTATATCCCGTCCATTATCCAATATTGTGCACGAATCTTGTAACTTACAACATTTCGTCGGACACGAAAATGTACCAAAATTTTGAGAATGGAAATCACTTTATAATAATGAGAATTGTGAAGGCGTTGCTTTCCTTTAAAAGATTAGGGATAGCATTAACAAATGCCCATGCGACGTGTCGTTAATCATATAACTTTCGGTTCTACTTCTATAACTAACCAATTTTTTAAAATTTTATACTTCTATTACCTACTCTTATATTATCTTATACTAGATTTTACCCGCGACTTCGTCTGCGTCATATAGCTTCTTTGGACAGCAGTGTTATTCTTTACGTCACGTACTTAACATAGTAAGTATTTTTCACGTTTGGGAAATATGAACTGGATGATAGAACAGTTCTTACCAATCCTGTTTTAATTGCTCGTTTCTTATGGTAAAAGGATAAAAGCCTTTTTTATTGATCAAATGGAATTAAAATTTTGTTTTTAAAATGATAAGATTTAAGAATATTTTGATTTATTTTTTACTATTTTAACCACTTTTATTGTGACAAAAGACAGTCTATGTCTTGTTACAAAATAATAAATAATAAAGTGGATTGGTTTAATAAGATTTTATTGTTTTATATTACAAAAAAACATTAACATTAATTTTGATAAAGATACACAAAATAATGTCATAATAATGTTTAAAATAATGTTAACAAAAAATGCCAGCTAGACTCAGCGGTGGGTTACTTGAGATAACACTTTTAATATTAATTTATATGTATATCAAAATCCTAAAATAGGAATCCTAGGCGCCACTGACAAATACTAAGCGAAGACATATACATGATCCTCCTGCTTGTCAGTACTGGAGAATCACAGTCAAACACTTGTTCTTTATAAAACTTTCAAAAATGGAAGTGTTGATTATTGGTATAAATAAATTTTGTACCTCACCATAATATCGGGATTACAATAAAGACGAGCTCCTTAAACTCAGCTAGTCAGGAAGCAGGAAACAGGTCAAACAGGACGACGCTCCGAAGATTCACGTCTACCCCCGCGAACCAATTATAAATTTACCCGTATCTTCTAGGGTACTGTTACATAGAAATTTCATTTCTGTAGGTAATTAAATATTTATAATTTTAATATTATCGATTTCTTATTATCTGTCAAATTCTTAGACAAGGTAAATTATTTATCTGTTGACAGCTAATTGCAATATCTTAATTAGTCTGTGACATTTCTTTTTGTTTAAGATATTGAATGTTGCCAGCTGAAGCGAACTTTATAGTCCCCAAAATGTTATTAAAAATATAAACATTTTATTCATAATTACTGTTCTAAATTTAATTTATTAATCATTATTAAGAATAGCATATAGCTAGATATTTATTTGAAAGTAGTTGTCAGTTGTCATATTGTTTCAGAAGTTTAGTTGCAGCCAACGTTGTTTTATTGTTATATTTATTAGTATAACAATTTGTTATAAATTTATTACACTCGTTTCTTCATTTAGAGAATTAGGGCATTGTTCTTAAATAATTTAAATATTGGTCTTCTTCCGATTAATATCAATTTTACCCACATTTCGTGTAGCGCGGCGTGCGCATAGCCACATTTTTTGCTTATTATGCATATTTTGACTATAAAATTCAATGCCGTGACCTTTAGAGTCTTTTCTTTCGGAAGCACTTCCGAATTGAATATCTTATTAGCCTTCGGTGAGTGTTTTAGTTATTTGTGAGCTAATAATTTAATATGGAATAATTATAATTCCTATTGCCGGCACTTCCCGGGCAGTTTCAAAGTTTGTTGGAACAATATTTCTATTTGTCCTGATTCGACCCTCGGAGTCGACATAGGCTAATAATATTACTTGCGAAGCCTTTTTCTTCCATAAGGAGATTTTTAGTTTGTACCCTAGAAGATAAGGGTAAATTTATAATTGGTTCGCGGGGGTAGACGTGAATCTTCGTAGCGTCGTCCTGCTGGTCCTGTATCCTGCTTCCTGACTAGCTGAGTTTAAGGAGCTAGTCTTTATTGTAATCCCGCATTTGTGGTGATGTACAAAATTTATTTATACCAACAATCAACACTTCCATTTTTGAAAGTTTTATAAAGAACAAGTGTTTGACTGTGGTTCTCCAGTACTGACAAGCAGGAGGATCATATATATGTCTTCGCTTGTTATTTGTCAGTGGCGCCTATGATATTACTATTTTAGTAATGAATATATATATATAATTTAAAATAAAGTATTATCTCAAGTTACCCACCGCTGAGTCTAGCTGGCATTTTTATTAACATTATCTTGGCAATTTTGTCATTATTTAAGACATTCCTGTATTTGTATAATTGTATGAATATTGAGGTTTAATGTTCTTTGTTTGTATTTGAATAAATTAATTTATTTAAAACCCACTTCTATTTATTTTTTTGTAACAGTACTAAAAAAAAACCTCCTGTAATGATTAAATTACAGGTTAAACTACATAATAACACTAATCTCACATTGATCTATTCAAATATTAATAATTTATAATACCTTATGGAGGAAAATCAGGACAAATAGAAATATTGTTCCAACAAACTTTGAAACTGCCCGGGAAGTGCCGGCAATAGGAATTATAATTATTCCATATTAAATTATTAGCTCTGCAATTAAACACGCTAATGAATTTAAGAAACAACGCTTCACATGCGTTAATAAGATCACAAATAACTAAAACACTCACCGAAGGCTAATAAGATATTCAATTCGGAAGTGCTTCCGAAAGAAAAGATTCTAAAGGTCACGACATTGAATTTTATAGTCAAAATATGCATAATAAGCAAACAATGTGGCTATGCACAAGCCGCGTTACACGAAATGTGGGTAAAATTGATATTAATCGGAAGAAGACCAATTTAAACAATATAAGAACAATGCACCAATTATCTAAAGAATGAAACGAGTGTAATAAATTTATAACAAATTGTTATACTAATAAATATAACAATAAAACAACGTTGGCTGCTATTAAACTTCTGAAACAATATGACAGCTACTTTTAAATAAATATCTAGCGATGTGCTAACTTTAATAATTATTAATAAATGAAATTTAGAATAGTAATTATTAATAAAATGTTTATATTTTCAATAACAATTTGCGGACTATAAAGTTAGCTTAAGCTGGCAACATTCAATATCTTAAACAAAAAGAAATGTCACAGACTCATTAAGAAATTGTAATTAGCTGTCAACAGATAAATAATTTACCTTGTCTACGAATTTGACAGATAATAATAAATCGATAATATTAAAATTATAAATATTTAATTATCTACAGAAATGAAATTTATATGTAACAGTCTTTTTTGTAGGAATAGCATAAACAAGTCTACACACTCACTAGTAGGAGCTACAGTATTCGCCCAATATTGAGGCGCACGATGCGCGTAGCCCGTATGTCTACGATATATAATAATTTTATATTCAATTTCCCATAGTTTGAAATTATGCATGCAAACAACAAAAAGTATCTACTTGCATTAAAAAACTATTTCTTTTGAATTACTTAAACCACTGCGCCGTTGTAACTATTTACACTTTACTTTTAATAACAGACTAAAAGCAGTCAAAACAAATAAGAACTGGTGATTTTCAAAATATCTTATTTCCGTTATATCAATAATTATTATTAACCATAGGAGGTTTTTGTATTCCACTAGCTTTGAAGTGGCGCACCTAAATTTATGATTGGTCCCCAGCATTATTGAAATTCTATCTTAGTGCATTCCAAATGACTCTCCCAGATCAAAGTAATTTAGTAAGATAGGGCAAAGCCTCCGCAAAGTCTTTCAATATCTGTGGGGAGGCAGTAGGAACCGCGAAACACTTACACGAGCAAGAGCGCGGAAGGGTATAATAACCACCAAACAATCTGCAGAATTCGCAAAAGAAGGCAATAAATCAAAAAAGAATCCTTATTCAATTTTAGGCGCGGCTCCTGATTGAACCCTCATGATGGACACGTATGACAAGCATTACAAAATTCCTGTATTACGAACTGACCAACGAAATGAGCAAGAATAAATTTATAGTCAGCTTGTACGGGGTAGAAGTTGGAGTGAGAGGTATAACAGCAAAATTTCTCTATAGCCTACTTAAAGACCTTGGCCTTTCTAGAACAAGCATCGGTTCATTTCTAGAACGTATTTCAAAGGCGGCATTAGTAGGTTCATTCCAAATTTGGTTAGGTAGGGAGTGGAGTGTGGAGGGTGAAGGTGAGCGTTTTTGCGCATAATAAAGGGGCCTCTTAAACCTACTCCTGGGTCGCAAGTCCCAGGCACACTTGCACTCCTCTCCTTGCAACGCGATGGGCCCGGCACCCGCACGTTGAATCCATGGATTGCTAAGAAGCTTCGTCTCTGTGTCTACGGTAGCTCAGTTGGTAGAGCGACAGGACGGTTTCCCAGTAGTCGCGGGTTCGAATCCCTGCCCGTATCGGTTTATTTTTCATTCTTTTATATCAATTTAAATGATAAGTAAAATTAAAGCTTAACATGGCTATACATGTTTATAGATATTTTCAAACATCAATTATTATTATTTTATAAAATAAAGAAAAAGTACCCAAAAAGGCTTATTATTAAAAAAAAATACGCAAATGTAAAAAAAATACTTGAGTAAAACATTGTATCACCGTATCACCTACTGTAACACTAGCGTATGCGCCAGCGATTTACGTCGTTTTCCGTGGGAATGACATATATTCCCGTTTTAAAAAGTAGCCAATGTCCTTTTTCAATGTATTACCTATGTCTGTACCAAATTTCATCGAAATCGCAGTGGTTTAAGCGTGATAGCGTAACAGACAGACAAACAGACAGAAAGACAGAGTTACTTTTTAATTTATAATTATTAAAAAGTGATTGTAAATGCTTCTCTTAATTAATGGTACCTTAAAAAAACTTAGATTTGCATTTTTATTTTGCTAAGAGCTAATACTAACATTATTTTGTGTTTTTTGATTTTTAATTGTTTGATCGTATATTTTCTTTATCTTAATATTTAATTGAAAATGATCACAAGCTTTGCTTGTTTGCCCATCTATAATAACATAAATACATAACTCATAAACGACGATACAAACAATTAAATAAAAACATTTTATGTAAATTATTTAAAATACGTTATCAACAACTTTAAAAATTTGTCATAGAACCTTCAGCATATAGGTAAATACTTAAATAAACAAAAATAAAGTTTAAAGCCTTATAGGAGATTAAGAATTTATAGAACGTTCTCACGAATCAAATTTTACTTGGTAACAATAAGAATTTAATATTATATTAAAAATGTTTTATTTAAATAATATTACTGTTAAATAAAGCCTCTCATTTTTTAAAAATAAAATATGCTTTTTAAAATATTTTAATGTATTAAAGTTTTTTTGTTCGTTGCATTTAGTTTAATTAATTTTTGATGCCTTTTTTCATAATGTATTTATACTGTGCCAGATGTATCATTTTCTCATAATGGATTTTTAAAAACACATATTATATATTCTTTATTCTACTAAAAACTTATATGTTATAATAAACAAGTATACAGATAATCTGAGTAACATTTAACAGCTTCCCTGAGGATCGAACGCAAATCAACACATATTTGTAAACCACACTGTTTCATGTTAAACAAGTTGGTACAGATACCCTTACAAGAGCGCTTCTAAAGAAAGTGTACTTAATATGCATATATATAAGGTATACTAAAGCAGCACTGATACCTTGGCAGTTTCGGCAAGTGCATAACTCGATAGCGGTAATTAGTGCAGAGTCGTGCTTAGTTTTCAAAGTAGAATCTAAAATTTATCTAACTAGCATATATCTGAATGTTACGAAGTATGAAAATAAAATATATGGAGCATAATATACAACTTAAAAAAAAATAATGTTAAGATCGTAAAAACATTTTTAACTTAAAAAATAATAATATATATTATTATAACATAATTACTATTAGTAGGATGTGTGCGTTTTTTAAATTATCTCAAATTGTTTGCGCTACTAATCAAAACTCTCACTGATGTCACACGTCACCAGTCAACGATAGTAACATCAAGCTATATAATATAAGATTAACCTCATATGTGCCTACATTATTCTTATCAAGATAATATCTGAAGTTAAACCTTAAATTCTAAGATGTAATAATAAACTTATATGCTGTAACAATTGTAATGAATTGCCACGTTTATGCTTATGTTTGTGTTTGTCATCTTAATCAATCTTTTTTTTTAATTTACTGATGTTGATTATGTATACAACCAGCTAATAATTGAACCCGGTAAAGGTGTGCAAATTATAACTATTAGATGGTAGTCTATTAAAGAGTTGTGGCCCTTGAAAATGTTACTATTATTTTGACAGAATTCGTTCTTGGTGCAACTAAAAAAATGTTAGATATGTTATTTAAAAAAAAAAGGAATAATTGTTTGCATTTTGTTGAAAACTATAGGGATACAAGTGCAACTTTATAAGTATAACTGCGTGATGTTCATTATTTAGTTTAAGAAACGAATTATAAGCTATAATTCATATTTTATATTACGAGTTCAACCAAGACCAAGAAATTTTTTCTTTTTACATGTTTCAGTGAGGACGCCATGTCAAATTTAAGACCACAATATTTTTGGAATTTTTCACATGATTCGTTGTTCATTATCAGTAGTCTATATAAAAGTATTGTTTTGATTTAGGCTAAGTTTAAGTAAAAGCATATGTAACTTTTTTCTGGACCAGGATCCTACAATTTCCAGATATTTTAATATATATAAAGATATTCATCTATATTACGTTATAGATGGTTGCTAGAAATATTCAATTTTGTAGCTGTTAATGAAATGGTACAACTTTAATACTTGAATCTGGGACTAGGGTGGGAAATCAATCTCGAATTAAATTCTAAATCTATTTCCTAACAGACATGCCGCAATTCAGCACACATCGTTGAGATCGAGCTCAGTATATCACCCCACGTGACGCAGTAATGCGATGTTTCTCTTGCATTTGTTTGTTTCTCCAAAGGTTATTTCAATAGCATTATGACCCTTATATCTACTGAGATAAGGTCTTCAGAGGCAATTTAAGCAGAAATGTTCAGTATTTGTAACATAGAAAGCGATTTCTCGAAAACTCTTTGTGGATCCGGAGATTGCTATTGGAGTTGGCGCTATATATTGGAAAAGGTTATTTTATATTAATTTTTTAATGTTACCTCGATAGTTTGATGATTGGTCTAGGTTTGAAGTATATATTACTATTATTTTTGTTGCCTTATGTATTACGATTCTTTAATTTACAATTTTCTATGTCAATTGTAAATTATTCAATATTTTTTTTTATTTTTACAATATTTGTTTTTATAATAGTGTTTTTGTAAAACTATTAGAAAAACCCAACAATTTATAAATTACAATGATATATAAATACAGTTCTTACATTATTTAGAAATTATAAATAAGTAAAATTAAACAAATTAATAAGTAGGATCCTACAATTCCACAGATCGGTGACAATAATAAACATAAAAGTGTTTAGGATTGTTATTAAAAAAAACATAACATTACTTCAATCATTTTATCAGGAAAGTAAGTAACATACATATAATACATACATTAAAATCGTAAATAAAAAAAAATAAATAAATATGGTTGTGGGTTCGATTCCTTCACGGTACCATTCTTTGTGTGATCTACAGATTATCGTTCCGAGTCTGGGTGTACCTTTTATCCGTTTGATACGTTTTTGAAGCCCCCTGCGATACAAATCTCTAATAAGGGCGTTATCTGTAAAAAGATATACTAAAAGGCGTTATCTTTAATAAATAAAAATATCAATTCAACGGTGATCTATCAGCCAACATGGTAACTTAATTACTACAACTAAGTTACTGCAACTATATTATATAAAATTAAATTAATAATTATAACAGTCTAAGTGGTTGTATAAGCTAATGGAAGTTAGTGTCTTTGCGACACAAAGACCTTCTCACACTCTTTCCACACTGTTCTAGTTATAATCGATCTACGACATAGTGGGCTTGCAATCTTTCTAATATCGTCAGACCAACGTTTTTTTGTTTTATTCTTTCATTTTGATTTGAAATATAGGAAACCGTTAAATAGAGCTATTTAAACTATACATTTATGTTTCATTTTAAATTTAACCCGACGTTTCGAATACTATGTAGCAATCGTGTTAACGGTAAGATGAGATAGAGGTGTTTGTTAGTGAGTCAGTTAATTAGTCATCTACTTCTCACGGTTCCTAAATTTCCGCTCATGTAGTTCGGGAGGCACACAAAATTCTCTAACAGTGTCATGAGGTCTCAGATGTGTGAATTTACACTGTACATGAGTAGGTCCCAGGTGGCAGAAAGTCTCCAGCCATCTTCTATATTAAAATTAGTATGTTTTTTTTTTAAATCAATAACTTCGCGAACCCTTCTTGAAAAGGAAAGCTGTTCCTTAGCAATCTATCTACTGAGACACCAGGCGGTAGATAGTTTGCATCTGAACTACGGGTCAGCTGCTAAGATCAGGCCCCCACGGGACCCCGGTACCTAAGCCCTCCAGCAGCGATGCATGCGCTTGCACGTGTAAACTTTTGGGTTACCGGTTTTGGTGTTGGATTCATGGTGGTAATGTGGTTAACTGTAGAGATTCGGCGCTGTTCGTCTGGGTTCAATTACAAGTATGAGAAATCAAACGGGAGCGTGCTTTACAACTCGCGAACGTTTCATGGAGAAAAGAAAGCTTGATGGTCGCTATTGGACTTGTCTAAGACCGATAGCCTTGCAAGCTTACTAGTCTTATAGTGCCGTTGTCGGACGACTTCGGAGGTCAGACCCAAGGGTCCTTGTGTCTGACCTCCTTGGGTCCTTGTGACAGGGATAAACCCTGACCACATGAATAGCGGCTCAACCTATATAACAGGATAGGTTGGTGGGGTTGATATGCTATAAACATAAAAAAATATGACTGAAGGAGGCAGTATGTTCCTTAGCGAGGAATTTAGGTTTATCAATCGTCGAGTAAATTTAAAATTTGAGTGAGTATATGCGATGTAAATCCGCAAAAATAGTTTTATTTATATGTGTAAGTAGTACTTCTAAGTAAAACAAAGAAAATACTATTTGGAGTTCATTTTATTATAGCTGTTGTCAATTTGTTAGTAGTTTTTCTTATGCCTTAAATTGCGGTATATTGTTCTTTATAACAAAAATTAATGGAGATGGCCGTACATATAGTCACATAATACTAATGGGCGAATTTATCTCTTGCTTGTTCAAAAATTATCACTGGTCAGACCGAGTCTATTCTACCGTTAATTATCATTTTCCTCTAATTTGCATATTGCTCTTTTTATATCAACAATTATTTTATAAAAAAAAATGCAAATTAGGGATTAGAATATTTTTTCCTCTTCTCGTGTTAATAATCTTATCTTCAATTAATGAGGATGGAAAATATGATTATGAGCGGACCTAGTATAGTTATCCTACAAATAAAGGCCTATTAATGCGAAAGAATAAATTCTCTAGCTACGTAATTTTACTACCATGGATTCTTAAAGCCGATTCAAAATAGACTAGATGCTTATTTCCCAGCAAAACTGTTTCGATGATCAAGTAAAAATATTTAGCAGCTTTCTATCGAAAATATTTGATATGAATCCCATTTAAGGTTTGTAACGTTCGTCTTAACTTAACTTAGTCTTAGCTTGCACTTAACTTATTGTGGAGCAATTAACATTATACTTAAACATGGTTTAAAGTAACAGTTTTTAAGATATAATATTTTAACTTTTAATATTATCTTAATATATTTAACCTCTTGTATAAAATCATAAGTGCTATGAAGTAAACTTGTTCTGTTTAATTTCGCATTTCTAAAAGCGTAAAACATCTTATAGATACTGTAACACTTAATTTCAAGTGTAATTAAACTTGTTTTTCTTTCATAAACATTTATTCATTGCTTTAATCTCAAAATAAGATTATTATGCTAATAAAAAAAAAATACTATATTTATGTCCTTTAGCCGAAAAGATCCTAAAAGGGCAATTTCAGACATTCAACTTGAAAAGGACATTTAAAAATCAACCCGAATCTCTTTGCGGGAAGCAAATTCGAGGTTTATCCGATCAGTGGAATCTTTTGGTGAGCGTCTGAGCTGGATATTGTCGGAGTTTGTTATATATAACATACTGAAATGTTCTTTTAAAATAAAATAACGTGCTTAAAGTGTTGTATAAAAAAGTATTTACAATTGTTAACAAAGATTTATTTGTATTTATTTTCTTATAGATAAAATTAAAGTTTAGTGTATTTGACGATTCAACTGTAATTCTAGTTTCGTCTATTTCTTTTTTATAACAATTTAACGGTAGACTGAAAGAGATCCTTTCAATGGATCAATTCGCCATTGTACACTTATTAATTGATTCTTTTGTTATATATTGTGATAAACATTATTATATTTTGCACAATAAAAAGTTAAAAAAAAATTATTGTGTGTGTCAGCTCCGACGCACGACTGGAGTTTACTCCTTAGGTACGATTGTCTAAACAAATGCAAAAAAGCTTATTTAACTGAAAAAATATTGATACTCTATGAAAGTTTCGTGTTTGTTAGATGTTCCGGCAATATTGTCTATACCCCTTTCTGCCATAATTTATTCCCAACTACTTGCATTTCACTTTAGCAAAATATAATGATAAAGATTATAACTTCAGAATGACAATATTAATTATACCTAATTAATATTTATAACAATAAGACACTGACAACCAAATTAGACAGTTGCGCACAATATTGCGCACCAAAAACGTAACGAGGTTATTCGTTCAGTAGATTTTACACCTCATATTTTGTCATACCGGGCGCTTTATGGAGTAAACACCAAAAATTAAAATTAAAAAAAAAACACCGATACAAAAACTTCTAAAAAGGATTAAAATAATATCATTATTTACATATTGAAGTAGACGACGTCGACGTCGAATCTGATAATAATAAACTATGTTACAAACACGGGACGTAACATAGATTAATTATGTATTAATAATAATAAGAATATACTTTTTTGCAACCACATAATTTACAAAAACAATAGAAAACAATACAACAATACGGTACACAATAAGGCGGTCTTATCGCTATGTAGTAATCTCTTCCAGACAACCTTATGTTGGTAGGAATAAAGTGAGATATAAAGAGAAAAGTAGTGCATAATGATACATACAAAATATATTGTTAACTTGTAAACTTTCTTGAAAACTTGTACTTGAAATTGGAGGTATATTATAAACTTATTATCATTTTTATATAGATTTACATTTGAAAAACGTTTTTAATGTTTACACAATGGGTACAAAAATGTGTAGATTTTTTAGTAAATTTGACCGTTAAACTTTTATCTTAAGTTTCGGAGATGTTTTATGAGCTTTTAATGCCATCGCTACAGCGCCGAAAATAATAGACAACGAATGCAAAGTTTAGTCAAAATTGTTTGAGAAATGCGATTTTCGTGTTTCAAATTTCTATACCTTATTTTGCAGTGCCACGGGACGTTTTTCAAGGGAACAATTATTCTAATTTCAGTGTGTATAGAATTTTTTTTCAAGTGATTAACAAAAATCTACTATGGAGTTAAAATTTTCAAAGATCACATAACTTAAGCCAAGCTCTACCGAATGAAAAACTAATAGAGGTTGTAAACATATCACCGCATTTTTTTTTAATATATAACGAACTGCTCTTATGGAAACATATTTTATTTTAATGTTTATCAATTTAGAGATAGCAACAAGTTAATCTGAAATCTAAAAACAAATACTGAGGCTAAAAAAAGTACTGGATTTTAGGGTTCTCTTAGCTTGGCTAAATATTTATATAGACAACTTGTGCTAACGTTCTACTTTTGTCTTCTAGGAATTTAATAAATCAAATTTCAATTTACCCAATATTTGTTTTACTATCGTCTTATTTGTTTCTTTAAACATATTCATACCCGTCGTTCATATAATCTGTATTGTATAATGTTTGCACCTTTGCAGACCTTTATATAAAGCATAGGTCGAATAAAAAAACTTTTTACAGCAATAAGAAAAAATAAATAACCGAGGACATCTGTATTATAAAAGTTGAAGTAGAAAAAAACTAGGAATAACAGACAATATCATCAATAATAGAGTGGAGTAAGACCAGGTGACCCAGACCTGAGAGGCAGATCTTGTGCCAGGTGTTGTTGTGTATGAATTATAATTCTGCTTATTGATATTAAAATAAGGTTGCACAAAATGATAATGTTAACAAAATATTTACCTTTTATACAATATATTTTATATATGTATCAGAAAAGAAAAATAATATCATGAAGATAAAATAATAAACCTTCTACTGTTTGTTGGATGAAGCGAATTTCATTTTCGGAAACGAAACAAGAAGGAATAAACAAAGCTGCGATGAAAATGGTCCTAGATAGAGGAAATGCACCGAGAGAGACAAATTGATATTTCATTTTTCATGTTGTAACGGAAATTGCATATTTATACGCTACTGTTGGTTCTTCAGTTGGGGAAATCAAGTATATTGCTTTGATATTTTAGTATAATATTATTATTTTTTTTGATATGCTATTTTTATAAATACGTGTAAAAATATATTTTATGTTATTTATTATATTATAAAGTTATCTTTAGCCAGTTCATTCCTCGGTTTGCGCTTGCCCCAAGCCTGCCAATACCATAATGCCATAATACATAAAATCTAATTGCGTCTTTTGCGATTTAAGAGCACAAATATTTATTTGTCTAAAACTTTTGAATTGTCTGTACTCAAATATATATGTATATACAGATAAATCTTCATATTAGATCACTCTATCTAATAGAAGAAACAGCATTTAAATCGTATTCATTCGTAGAGTAGTTTGAAAAAAGCAAAAAATATATTATATTGTAAATTTATATAAATATAGAATGAAAAATAAACCGATACGGGCAGGGATTCGAACCTGCAACTAATGGGAACGGTTAACCCCTCTTCATCACCAGTTTACCCTGGCAGCAGGACTGATCTCATCGAGGCATATATAAAATGAGGTACAAATTCAGCCCTTTGCGTGCGTAAGTCCGATTAACACTTAGCCGATTTTTTTACTTTACCGCTTAGTTAAAAAGAAAGTACAGCCTTCATATAACAATAAGCAAATTAAATAGTTCTATAGCAGTTTTACTTGCATTTTGTAAGCAAGACTAACAACCCTGCAAATTACAAATTGTTACTTGCAAAGTTCCATGATAATAAATATTGATATAATAATTGAGAAAAAATGTTGATGATAAACTAAATAAATACTTTTCTTTTATAAAAAATGAAAACAAAGAAGTATGCGAGGTAAACAAGTGTATCAGGTTGTAAGCGGTTCTGTGCAATGTTTTAGAAATCGTTCATAATCGTACGTACGTACGAAATTGTAGACAGCGCACTATGCGTTGACGAATAATAAAACCTTATAATATATAACTCGTTAAAACAAATACATTAATACCTTATTGCTTAATCTTAAAGTATAAAACACCACAATGTCATTGAAAACTAGTGATTTGATGGAAATATCAAGAATATGGAAATCGGAATACGAGTTTGTTGCGAACTAGAGAAGATACAAACTTGTATGGTATAAACTTTTTCAATAAGCAGTCGGTCTTGTTGTATTTTGTTATGATCTTGAGCATGTTGAACTTAAAGTTTCTTACTTTGCTTTACTTGCAAAACAATGATTATTATAATGTCATTATGCCTGTAAATTTTCTGTTTTTATTCATTTTACTAATTAGTTGTTCTGATGATTTCCCAAAGAAATTTGGGATAAATAACTAAAATATTGTATATAGATACTATTCCAAAATGTCCTTATAATAATAATATTAGAACTTTATATGTTTCAAAAAAGGTCTTTATCGGGAAATAAAACAAACAATAAATTATTTATTAAAGTAACTTTGAAAATACTAAGGTGCTGTCAGGGTAGGTAGGTAATGTAAACCTACAAAGAAGTATCTAAATTGTATTTTAAGTTATAAAACACGGAGAACTTACCCTATGTGAAGTTCTATAATAATTGTACGAACTTCCTTCTCCGAGACAATAATAAGTAGTATACAGGGTTATTTTTAATTAGTTGAGCACCTTTTGCAGGCAGCCTCTCTACATCAATCCCAACAACATTTGTTCTACGACTTTTAAAAAATCTTGATAAATAACTCAGAATAAACAAAACAAAAAAATTTTTGCTCCCTCGATTATTTATTACTCTGTATTTTGTATACAGTCTAAAGTTATAGGTCGCGGCAGTCTAGCGAAACTCAGAAACTGTTAAACGCGCGCGCCAGCTTTTACACCATGTTGCTATGGAAATACTAAATAATCAAAATGACAAGTATGTGGATTACAAAACACAATTTACATTAACCAAAAATAAAATTATCGGATTAGAGTTTTATAATTAAATAATGAATTGTAATTACATACTGGACAATACGATTTTACGGACTTGCTATTGAAACTAATAAATAAATTCAAGATTATAACATGAAGAAGAAATTATGAAATGTAATTTATAATATTTTTAAAATACATTGATTGTCTGAAATAGAAGAAGTAAGAATGAAAAGAAATACGAGTTTTGTCTGAGAAATGGAGCATTGGGGTCCTGATCTTTACAAGGTCTGTTTTGCTATACCTAGAACGAACAACAATTCGAAACAGCAGAAACCATGATGAAGAATAATTTTATTTGTGATATAGTGACGATCCAACATATTAAGAAGCCTAAAGTTATTATTTTTAAAGTGGATTGTGTACATTTGTCTGTTTTTATGGTACTTATGTGTTTCTTCTATCAGAATATTATACGTCAGAAACAGTCGATTCACTTCTTTCGTTTTAATTAATTAATATTAATGAAAATTATGACGTTTTTCTGTTACGTGCCATCTTTATTTCTAAGTCACATTTAAAAGAAAATGTGAATTATATTTACATGTCATAAAGAAGTTTCACTTCTTGCATGTGTACACTAATACACATACACATATTTAATAAAGACTAAAGTTTTCGTTTTTTCAGTTTTATTAATATTATAAACGAGGAAAGGCCAATTTAGACGTAATTTAAATAAACTTCCTATTATTCCTCCTGGTGTTTCTTAATATTTTATTTTGTCGGATATCTGAATGAAGTTTATAGTTGGGTTCACAAGATGAAGCCATTTTAAATACTGTTACTATTTTACGGTGATGTTTTTAATTAATGGTAACACCAACAGTTGGTGTCAATACCAACCAAATGTCAAGTAATTTGTAATTTGATATTATTATCTTTGTTATTTGATAATTGATATTTCATTTATCTCTTGAGATTTATGGTGATGAAAGTGTGTAGTATTACTGATATTTTATATTAACTACCTGGATTGTTTCTGTATACCGACGCTTCTATTTGTGACTGACTGCAATTTCTAGGAACTTCGTAAAGAAATTCGTAAGTAACTTATTGTTTTATTGTCATGATATAAATATTAACAAACTAGATAATATGATATGTATAAAGTAAGTTAAAGAGAAGTTATTGTTTTGTAAAAATAATATTTATTTGGTTTCCTTACAGTGCCCTTATTTCATAAACCAAATAAAAATATTGAGACATTCAACTTGTGGACAACTTCTATTGGAGATTTTGTTTTTTCATTAGATTCTTAAACAGTTAGACAATATGTGTTTCGACTATTGTACAAAATATTTTAATAAATAAAAGTGGAAAACGATGCTATTTTTTATTACACCTTAGAAAATGATCAAGTCTAACGTGCATAGCCGCCGCTGCGTCACCCCGCCACCCCGCGCCCCGATGCACGTGGCCTTGGCACATATTTTGACAAGTTGCGTGGCCTCTCTTTGCTCAACTTTAATGCACGTTCAGAGGCAATAAATAAATTTTGTATGGGAAAAACTAAATTTTTAAAACTATTAATTTTAAAAAGTCGTAGAACAAATGTTGTTAGGATTGATGTAGAGAGGCTGCCTGCAAAAGGTGCTCAACTAATTACAAATAACCCTGTATATGGAGATAGAATGTAGCAAATAGAAACAGCAATCACGTGGTGGCGCAGAATAAAAAATTCAGATTAAAAATTGAAACTTATTTACGAGACAAGTATAAAATTTTGGTCTAAGGTTAATTCAAGTAATTATCTTTAAGTATTACGAATTGTAATAAAATGTTATTGCAATTGTGGGTGTAAATAAAAATGATGTGGGTGTAAATTAAAGATGTGGGTATTTGGACATTTGTATCAATCTTTCGAAACGTAGCTATAACTTTCTGCCAAACTTCTAAGAAATTCTTCTTCTCTGGCCAAGACAACTCCGACGATCTGCAGTCAAAGGATTAACTGGGCACTACCATAAACATCACTTATTTAAAACATTACATAGAAGATATGTATCTATACTTCTATATCTATACTAATATTATAAAGAGGAAAGGTTTGATTATTTTTTTGTTTGTTTGAAATGAATAGGCTCCGAAACTACTGGACCGATTTCAAAAATTCTTCCACCGTTGGCAAGCTACACTATTCCCGAGTGACATAGGCTATGTTTCATTTTCAAAAAAATAGGGATGATTACTAAATCTTAAATATTCTAACGCAAGGTGTAAAAGAATAAACAAAAAACTGCGTGCGCTGCGAAAACGGTGAAAGTTACGCAAAAATGATGTTTTATGAAATTGTTCCTCTTTAAAAGTTCCACAGATTACACGAAAAGCGACCTACACGCGGGCGGAGCCGCGGGTAACAGCTAGTGTAAAATAAAATAACCATTAATCTTTAAAATTAAAATGGCCACATAAACACAGATGGAGCTAACATTATGAAACTAAATAAAACTTAATAACTAACTAATTAACTTTTTGTAGGTAAAGTTAAGCACTCTCCTAAGATAATATGTGCAACAAATTTTTTCTTTAGCAAGTCATTCAAGTCTTTCGTCTAAACAAACATTAAAAAATATTTTTTATCTGGTGTTACGAATCTTGAACAAAAAAAAATGATAACTGAGATATTTATAATCCATAAAAAATGATTACCTATGTTATTTTGTTAGTAAGATGAAAGATGAAAATGTAAAGAGTAAGTAACGTAATTAGTATTAAAAAAATATCTAAAATGTTAAATAGAACTTTAATTAAAAAGAACACATTTAAAGCAAAAGCCAAGAGAGTTCCTCGAACGATAGCTGTAACGAGCACGAGCGAGCACAGTCCACTTAACATGCACACTGCACAGTGATTTTAGATTATGTCCGGCGACTTAAGTAAATGAGTTTTGATATGGCGCATTAGGCTGCGTTTCTAAGATTCCAAACTTTAGGTTAGATAAGATAAATAGTGTTGGATTTTATACAATTGGTGGTCAAAGGCGGAGATAAGTTAGAAGGTTCGAACGTGTGCATCTTCATGATATACTTCTTCTTTTTTTTTGCGTTAGAAAAATCCATTACGGATACCCACCAGCCAAGAAGATGATGACCGGGGGGTTATGCGGAACTACCCGGCAGCATAGAGGACGCTGCCATTTTTAAGTCTACCCACTAAATAAATCAACGGTTGCCATCATCGCCTTAATGGGACGCCACGGGATCGCTTGTGCATTCACTGTGACGCCACGGGATCGCTTGCGCATTCACTGTGATGCCCTAGCGGTACCCCCAAAATAAGGGTGCCCCTAGCAACTTCGAGCACCTTCACGACGTAGGCCCATGGTAGGTGAGAGGGGTCACCCTACCCTCCCACCTAGGCTATTTATATTTTTCTTCTTGGCGATTATAAATTAAAAAAAAATGCTTGTTTATCAAGGTTTAGTTTGTGTGGAAATGCTAATGCATTTCAATAACATGAATATTTATTAATTCTTTTAATAAAAAAAAAATCCAGCATTAGATTCCATACTAAAATTTTATATGGAATTTCTTTTTAAATATAGTTTCGATATTTATGAGGTACAAAATGGTTTATAGCTTTTAATTTTTATTATGAAATTACATAGTATAAAGAAAAGTAGCTTCCCGCTCTCTGTCCTATGTATGCTTAGATCTTTCAAACTTTTCTAAGGATTTGGATCATCAACAATTGAAATTTTTCCCAAAAAGGATAGGTGCTCATTCTAACTCATTTTATTGTTCGGCACATATGCGCGGTATGGATTTCTTAAATGTCGCTGACCGCTTAGAACAAATCCAAAGATGCAGCTTTTTAACCGGTTTTTAGAACCCAATCTGCTGGAAGAATCACAAACACTGAGCGTATAATTTATATGAACCGTATCTTATAGAAACGTATCTTATAGAAACTGTCAAATCGATGAGCCTAAACATTTAAGACAAGTGTTTCTATATTCCAAAATCAAATGCTCAACGTGGAAACATACTGAATATACTAATACAGATATCATAATAATAATTCTTGAATCAGCTTCTAAATTGTTAGAATTTGATTCTGATCCTCAAGAAATTAATAGCATGGCAGTTTGAAATATTGTGCAGGATTACCAAATTGCTTATAACTTCGATGCTAAATATTTCTCAGCGAATTTGTTTTGCTTCTTGAACAGTATTTTTTTAGGAATTGATTGTGCGAATGTGATCAATCTCTTTATTTTGTAGTATGTTGGTCATATTTATACAAATATATCATTGGATGGTTTTGATCTATTATTTGGGTATGAAAATAAAATGTTTTCACCATATTTTTAATAACCATCAGTGACTTTATCTTCAAATTATGAGAGTTCAGCTAGACATTAAGCCAAAGAGTTTTAAATGTAAATTAAATTTAACAAGTCAGTTTCTTAAGGATCTCTAAAAATTAGCTATGCGGTAGTTTACTTGAATATCTACCTGATGGATACTTAACTTCCATAGCAAAAAGATCAGCTGGTGATACGCATATTCCATTTTTCTCTATAGGCATCGTCACGTTTATTATGAGAGGTGTTAAAAATTGGCTTTACCGCTGAAATTTGTAACGGTAAATGTTTTATTTTTATTTTTTGAATCTTGTCAAAACAATCATACATAAACAGAAAACATATTTTTTCAAGTACTGTTTTGCACATCAGATGCTCCTTATTTTCATAAATAAAGATCTCCAGCACAAACATAAAATATATATATATATATATATATATATATATATGGATTAAACTACAGCCTATTTTTTTGTCTTTTTAACCTATGAAAGAATCGACGACAAACTGTTCCCACGATAATATATGAATCAACCATTGTCGGAACTGTTGGTTCCGCTCTGTAAATGATCTTCGAATTGTCAAACCAAGGTTTGTAAATAATTTTCGTTATTAGGATAAATTGTTTGTTTATTTTGCAAATGTATTAATATTAATTGCCAGAATGAAAACCATATTTCTTATAAATTTTGCTTTTGAATAATCAATTACAATTATTGTTATGATTTTTTTTTATTAATATTTTAATTGCCTGCCCATAAGTAAATTTAACTATAACAAAGAAAAGAATATTGTTAAAAAACAACAATTAAAATAGATTTTAAGCATTTAATTAGTCCATTTATATGAAAATCCAGTGAATGGGGTAAGAAAAACTGGAACAATATAGCTCCTGGCGGCATCCAGAAAAGTAATATCCAAGCTTTTTTGAGTTATATACCATCAACAGTATGCGGTCCTCATATTTTGTATACTCAACTACATATAGCGCCCAGTCTAATAGCGCAAATAAATGTACTACGGAAATGTATATCGTCCACAATGTTTTATATTTATGACTAAAGGATAACCATAACCGCTTTATATATATTACAAAATAATGTGTTACTTACCAAGCTTTTTATAAAATACAATATTATTATATTTATTTCATTCTATATTTATATAAATATAGAATGAAAGATAAACCGATACGGACAGGGATTCAAACCCGCGATCTCTGCGAAAACGTTCCGTCGCTCTACCAATTAAGCTACCGTATCAATCAATTGGTCTTTCATTTTCACTACAAAAAAGCTTAATTACTTTCCGAACAACCCAATATTTAAAATTAGTAATACGAATGATGGATGTCAAATAAAAAAGATAATATTTTTGTCTATAGATCTATTATGCTATTATTAAACTTATATTATGAGCTAAAACAAATCGCAATGATAAGGCAAGCTAAGTGTCAAAAAACACGAAAATCTAAATCGAAAATTATGGTTAACAATATATGTTTTAGAATTCTATCACTGACCGTGGTTTTCGCCCTTTATAATATTATTAGTAACAAATTTGGTTAACTACAATTATTATAAATGCATAAATTGTTTTGATAATGTATAAAGCTTATTGAATTGATCTTTCATACAAGGTTTACATTTTCGAGACATTTATAAAATTCATTTTCAAATTCGTCTTATTATGTTCTACTTTACGGGTTTATTTTATTTTCTACCTTTTAAGTACTAACATAACACTTCGGTACTATTATGTCATATATTAAAATTTTATTTATTAACTTTTATTTAGTTAGATAATGTTATCACCTATAATATTTTTTTTAAAGTTGACTTGCAGATAAAGTTTTTATCATTGAGTCCGCCTGATAAAAATCATATAAATAAACAAAACCGCTTCTAAATTATATTACTCACAGTTTCATTCGTTCTGTACTTACATCAAACAGATTTCGTAGATTTCAAGTTTAATATAACTTTCAATTTCAAAAATCTAAAATTATAAAAAAAATATCTCAAATATAATTATAACTTACATTAAATAAATATAAAACCTTGCAAGAAATAATATGTTTTTTTCCCCACCCCTAGCCGCGCTACACACAAACCTTAATTCGTTCGCCGCGGGATGTATTTACAGCAGCGCGGAACTGTTCTCCAACAATTTTGATATTACTAAATGTAGGAGATGAGATATTTTGATGAGAAGACTTAAAATAAGACGTGAATTAATATAATCTCGGTTATTGTCGGTTTTTTAATGTAATACAAATTTGAAATTGGTGACGTAACTCTTAATTTTTTTTTTCAAATATATATTGAACCGGTTAATGTTAAAAATATTTATTAATTCAAACTTCTGTGACAATCATCATGTTTTAATATACTTATTATTATTACTATACTATACTTTTAGAAATTATAGTTCTGAAATATTAGTAAAATAATATTAAAGAGTATAAATTCTATATGAAAATGTAAGTTTTTGCATGAGATGTGAGGATTATTTTCAGACATAAAACAAACTTATATGTCGGAACCACAAACTCAAATTTAATTTTCAAGTAGTGACATAAAGAAAGAAATTCTCTAAAGGTTATAGTGTCGTAACAATTATAATTTTACAAGTTTTCCGACTTGAGTTTTATTATTAAAGGTTTTTAAAATATAATCACACGCACATACAGATAAAATTGTTTAAATAAAAAAAATAACACTGAGTATGAAAATACCTATATGGTAACAATATTAAAAAAAACGAAGTTATTTAGTTTTTTTTTAATCATATTTTTTAATGAATATTAATTGTCAGTTCGTTAAGAATCGTAATATTGAGAGTCGATATTTTAAACTTCCTACATAACAATGTAAAAATGGTTTTGGTATAAAAGCAACAATTTATATTTTAATAATTTTATCGGATTATCAATTTCTGGCATAGAAATAAGTTTATCTCTTATAAATATGGTACAAACTCTATATGTACTTGAAATATTACACATTCTAACAGCGAACTTTACATAGCTAACGACTCAAAATTTAATTATCGCGCTACAATCCAGGGAATCAACACAAGCAAACATTATCAATAAATATGGAGATAATATAATAAATAACAATAAAAAATGTTTTTATACACATCTTAGTTAGATTGCAAGTTATTGATAACATATTTCTTTAGTTCGTTACTAATTAATAGGTACTATCTAATAGTTAAATGTTTTTAAATGAAATATACATGCTTGTACTAAGTTCCACTATTTAATGATTTTATATTTATGTTATGCGATCGGTTTCGAACATCATCGTCAGGCATACTAAAATAGATTCTGTTCATTGATGGGTAATTTTCATAAAATATTAACCTACTACCCACTAAATTTACAACATCAATGCAAGCTATTAAGTTACAATCAATTTTTAGAATATTATTTTAAAATTTATAACATCAAATTCATAATAATTAGTATTAAAAATAATGTCAAAGTTTAAAAAATTACAATAATGTCAATAGAGAATAAATAGTTAATTGTATACAGATAATCACAAATTCTGGGTTCTTTTCTTTTTTCTTGTAATGTTCCGAATTAAATTTTCATTCTAGCCATTATTTTTTGGAATTATTATAATATTGTTCAATTCGGTTGTATAGTCTTCCCTGATCATTGGTATATTTAAAATTATATGAATTAATGAATGAAAAACTGCATGTTTGTGTGTACTGGGGTGTCTTGAGGAAGAATGTATTATGTTATCGCTATAAGTTGCTTTTCTGTAAATTTTGTACTGCGGTTTGCCTGAAGAAATATCTATTGTGATGTCTAGAAAGCTTATGAGATTGTTGCCTATTTCCATAGTAAAATTTATATATTTCTTTACAGAGCTTATATATCTTAGAAATTCATTTAAATCTTTTTCTGTACCAGTCCATAAACATAAAATGTCATCAAGGTATCTTTACCAGTAAGTAATATATTTTTTTATTTAGATTTGAGTATATTTTTTTTCTAAATTATCCATATATAAATCTGCACATAAAGGCGCAAGAGGGCTTCCCATGGCTAGTTCGTCTGTTTGTTTAAAATATTTGTTCTTATATTTAAAGTAATTTTGATTTAGGCACATTTCTAAAGCAGCTTCTAAATGTATAACTTGTTGACATTGTAGGTTTGATTCACACAATTGTTCACACTTGGGAATCAGTTACAAACTTCAAAAAAAAAAAAAAAAAGAAAAATCGCTAAAAATCGATTATATTATAGCTACAACAAAGACGCAAATAAAAAGAAAACTTGGACCAAAATTCCATATGTAGGATAACTCTCAGTAAAGTTAAAAAAGAACATTGACAACAAAGACAGACAGACCGTTTTAGCTTTATATATATATTTCTTGTGTGCATGTGTATGTTACGGAACTCCTCCTAAACGACTGGACCGATTTTTACGAAATTCTTTGTGTGTGTTCATGGGGACTTAAGAATTGTTTAGATTCACAATTTGGTCCACTGGAAAATGTTTTTTTTTAATAATTTTTAATGTGTAAGTAGGTGGTGATTTTGCAATGTTTCACATTGGTTTCGACGGACTGTGTTTCAATGGCTATGTCAAATATTAAATAATATTATATTTTAATTATAGTCTGCCCTGACAGTTGGCGCTGCGATAGAAATAAGAAAAATATTTTAGTACTAGCGGCCCGATACGTGCTTCGCTACGTAAAAAGTGAAATTTAAAAAAAAATATTGGAACAAATTCATTTATTCAAACAAAAAAACTTTATTTACATATTCATACGGTATCGATTGGTCGACTTATGATAAATGTACATATAATGACGTTAGACATTGTGATAACTTTTTAATTATTTTTTTTTAAACTTTGATTTTTTAATTTAAAGACACGTGTACAACACAACGTTTGTCGGTTCCGCTACTATAACAATAATAATTTACAACGTATTTTATGCAATAATAAAGATAAAGTCCCTATTCTGGAACAAGCTGGAGTTTACAAATTAAAGTGCTCTACGTGTGAATCAGTCTACATAGGTCAAACAGGAAGAAACTTTAAAACAAGACTTAGAGAACATATAGGAAATTGGAAAAATAATAATAAAAAATCCACATTCGCAGTACACTTACATCAGACCAAACATACTTTTGACCCCGAAAAAGACATTACTGGTTTACATGTGTGTGACAAAGGACGAAAACTGAATGCCTTAGAAGCTATAGAAATAAACAAACATAAACACCTACACCCGGAATTATTACTTAATGAGCAGGAGCAATTGGGTTTTTGAAAAAAATATATTTTTTTGCAATAAATAGAAAGATCAGATATAAGTTTTATAACAAAACTATTTTTTTTTATTTTGCAATAATTCAAAAGTTATATCAAAATTAAAATAAGTTTTTGAATCCAGCACCGAAGACACGCCAATAGCTCCCGAACAAACCCAAGTGCATGTGACGTCATAATGTTTGTTTTCACTCATTGCAGTTTATCCAGAGATAATACGAACAGTGTTTTGATCTATTTAATTCTGTTGTCATTGTTATAAATACACAAATTAATATTGAAAATGTCGAACCTTAAAAGTTATCGTTCTTGTTTTGTACCATTATGTACGAATACTACAAAAGCAACTCGTGGTAAAATGTTTTTAAATGTTCCCAAGATGAAAAACGTCGAAATAAATGGTTTCAAGCAGTGCATCGCGATAATCCCAAAACAAAGTCGATTTTTTTTTATTGTGAAGATCATTTCGATGTAAGTATTTCATAACAACATTGTTATTACTTATTATTTATGTAAGTATACAAATCGAATATGTAGATGAGTTTAGTCAATAAATACTTTTAACTAGACTCTTTATCATCATAACCTTTAAAATCATAGCATTAAAAAAATTTAAAATAAAAAATAAAATAAAATTTAAAATAAATAATTATATTTAATATAAAGGAAGATAAATATTTAAATATTTTTATTTATATTATTTTTTAACAGACTTACCTTGATCCCTTGGCACCTCGAACTTCAGCAGAATTGAACCGAACATCATTTGTTAAAAAACTGGTTATCACAAATATATCAACATCAGGAATATTATCAGACGTTGCCTTTATAAATCCTTTGTCACACATAGCTAAACGGAATTAATTAACAAATCGTTTTTTACCAATAAACTTTTAATGTTATTATCAAGTCACATGTAATAGCCGTAAACACTGTACTGTTATTAAATAGCTAGAACATTATGACGTCACAAATATGGTGACCAATCGTGGCGCGTTCATAGTCACGTGATTTTGATTTAAATTTTATCCACTTTTAATTGCTTATAATTAATTGAAAAAATCTTTTTTTTCAGTTTTTCGCATAACATATCAATATAATTTATGATAAAGTTTTAAAATATATAAAAAAAATCAATATTTTTTTTATTTTCAAAATCCCAATTAAGTACCTACATCGCCATTGCTACAGTACATCTCAACAAAAATTGAATAATTTAATTACCAATATTTATAACCCAGAATTTGTGATTATCTGTATACAATTAACTATTTATTCTCTATTGAATTTATTGTAATTTTTTTAACTTTGACATTATTTTCAATACTAATTATTATGAATTTGATGTTATAAATTTTAAAATAATATTCTAAAAATTGATTGTAACTTAATAGCTTGCATTGATGTTGTAAATTTAGTGAGTAGTAGGTTAAACTTATTTTATGTAAATTACCCATCAATGAACACAATCTATTTTAAAATGCCTGACGATGATGTTCGAAACCGGTCGCACAGCATAAATATAAAATCATTAAATAGTGGAACTTAGTACAAGCATATATAATTCATTTAAAAACATTTAGTTATGAAGTTCCATCAAGAAATTTCAACACAAAGTGTAAATTATTTAATAGATACTAATTAATAACGTGCAGATCATGAGGACACTAAATCGTGTTAGTACTTGTCGTACATGATTCGTTATGAATATTATATAAATAAAGTGAACTGTATTTATTTTATGTGTTCTCAGGTTAGTTAAGAACAACGCAGTATAACAATTCATACAAAGTTAACAGACCAAAGAAAATTTTAGTATTTCTTAATTATGTTAAGTTTACTTTATTTAACCAAAAAAATAATAGCAAATAATATTTTTTAGATTACTTTAATGATAATTATGACCATGACCAGCCTGCTCTAAAGTAGTTATTATTTTTTAGGCGTTCTCAAAATTTATTGGACCTAACCACCAAATATAACCGAATGGTAACCAAGATCGAGTACCAGGGAAATAAACGTAGCCTATGCCAATAGTGGCTAAAAGAATTCTGATATTTATTGATTTTATGAAATGCTATTTATCAATTTAGATTTGTACAATTTTATCACAATTTTATCGGACAAGTATAAGTTATGTAAATTTAATTATGAAATAAACTACAATGGCAGACTGTGTTCAAACTCTCTTAGGCATGTATTATGACCAGAGTACAGATAAGCGATTAATATCTATTGTTAAAACGGTTGGCGTAACCACAATACGTAACATCCGTCATATCGCGGCAACGATCAGCATTCAATTTCTTTCATATTGTTTTTTTTTTCAGGTAATATAACTAAAACCATATAAAACTATTACTAAAATGTAAGGAATTAAGGTTGTCTCAAGAGAGTAATCGTTACGTAGAAACTATTTAAATTCAAAAAAACAAAGAATTTAATTGCCAAATAATTAATTATAGTTTTTATTATTTATTTGTTAGGAATTATTATACTTCAGTTAATGTACTGTTTTGTTTATGAATTTCAGTGTTAAAAATAAAAACTGACAAAGACATGTATTTTTAAATAGAAATAGAGAGACTAGGACTTTTATTATGTTGAATAATATTCCAAAGAACTTCGACGTAATTACCAAACAATGGTTTATTGTTTTGTGATTAATAAATAGCCACATAGTAGTAGTTCCAATTATTTCTGACAGCTAAGTAATGACACTGGTTGGCATTATAGATATTGAGTTGTGTTACGTCTTAGCATTGTTGACTGCATTTCTTCGTTAACCGATGGTGAATGTTATACTTTTACATGTGAATTCATTATAGAAGCTTAAAGTAATCTTATCTAACTAAAATATCTTGCAATCAGTTTCTATCGAGTTTTTAACGCGCCTTTCTAAATAGACCAATATAGCAATCCATAATTAATTTTAAAAAAATACTCAAATGCAGCACTGGTAGTTTAGGTTAAGAAGGTTTATATATATATAAATATTATAATATATGTATATATATATATATATATATATATATATATATGTGTGTAAGTCATAATTTAAAAAACTGTTTGTATTGTGTAAAATTAATTATTGTGCTTGTACTTTATCAAAACTAATCTAAGTATAGAGAACATTGAAAATAATATAATTCAATGTCGGAATAATAAATTGTGTGAACTGAGAATAAATTTTCTGATAAGTACCTACCTCAGAAAAGATTTATGTTAAAGTAAGCTATAACTATTTGACGTATGAGCTCAGAGTTAAAAATTTCGAGAGTTGACTCTAGGTCGGAACTATAGTAAATTTCAAATTTCCGCTGACTTCTCGAAAAAGCAATTCGATCAATTCAGAATAAGGCTTTTATAGACTACTCCAATTTTTTTTATTTTTTGCAGTTAAGATAAATTGAGAGTCCAACATTTTTGCCAATACGGTCACACCGAAGTAAATCGATATAGGTCCATTATAAGCGAAGGAGCATAAGACAGACAGCAGGATATTGTTTGGAAAATGAAAGGATATTGTTTGGAAATTTGATGCCAGGCTAATTTTGTTTTATTTTTTTTATTTAACAAAAAACCTGTTAATGATTTGTATTAAAATGCTATTAAGTTATTTGAAGTAGAAAGAATGTGAAATTACTCGAAGTTGCTCGGGGCACCCTCATTTGGGGGTATCGCTGGGGCGTCACGGTGAGTGCGAAAGCGATCCCGTGGCGGCAGCCTTTGGTTTTTTAGTGGGGTGCCTTAAAAATGGCAGCGTTTCCTATGTTGCCGGGTACCGCACATACCACCCGATCATCGCCTTCCTGGCCGGTGTGACGATGCGGAAACGCATTTTTCCAACAACAAAAAAAAAGAAAAAAAAAAGAAAGAATTTTATGGTTTTAGCCGCATTATTCTCAATGCCCTACAAAAACTCAAGATCGGGCACATTACAAAGTGACGACCCAAAAAATATTTATAAGGGTGAGACACGTTTAACCTGGATTCCCTTAGATCAGATAACTTATTTCTGCGGTTTTTCACAGGGACCTTAAAAAAATAGATTTGACGACCTCAGATTACCAAAGATACAGCAGACACGAGACAAATTTAAAAGAGACAATGGTTTCAAAAACAACCCAATATAACGTAATAAACGTAGCATTTTAAATATACAAATATAATTGAACAATATTTTTCTCATCATTCTCTAGTATTAACAGTTTCAGGCCAAATACAGAAAAACTACGTATTATTATAAAAAAAGTATGTAAATGTACTAAATAAATGTATGACTTAACTACTTCAGATGAATAAAATAACGAAAGAACTATCTGTCCATTTGTAGAACATTGCATTAACTTATCACATATTATAACGCCAGCTCGTCATGAGCTAGTGGTGCAGCGGTGTTTTTATTCGGATTTACATTGTTTCCCTTAGGAATAAGATACTTTCCTTCTTTAAAAATGTTTAACCTATATCCTTTTTCAACTTCTCATCTATGTTCACGCAAAATTTCATTAAAAGCGGTTGAGTGGATTGAGCGTGAAAGCGTAACAGACAGACTGAGCTACTTTCGAATTTATAATACTACTACATGCACAACATAAACGTGAAATATATTGTATACCTTATATATTCATAATTCAATTTATGATAATAACATTTTATACTCTGGGGAATAAAGAGTTAGTTAAATTTAATGAACCTTAAAGACTGGGGTCCAACAAAATTCTCATCAACTACATACATCTCATCAATTTTAAGGCTCAATATTTTTTTGTGCTCCATGTTCAGAGTAATAATATCCAAGAGACCAAAAAACAACGTCGTTTTATGTACGCAATAATAACTTAAATAAATTATTTCATATTAAATATTACATATAAAGTACAAGATATTTGTTGTAATAAATTTGTAAATTTTAAATAATTAAGCTCGTATAGTTACTAATTACTAATAATTCTTAATTTCGTATTTGAATAACACACTGACTTAAATAAATCAAAATCTGTAAAGAGGTAGCATCAGATAGTTTATATATTAAAAAACGTGCGGCCCTCAGGGACTGCCGCGGTAAAGCTATTGCATAGCATTTTTTATCAACTTTCCAATTATAATTATTTATTTATTTATTAAGTTTTTTTTTTTCTTGGATACTAATTCAAGTTTTTTCTTTGATATTATTTTAAGTTTCACATTTTGAGCGTGATGACCGATAAGAAATATATATTTTTTCTTTTATAGACTAAATGAGTAGGGCTGTTGATATTTAAAAAAATATTGTAAGACATGCAAGATGGTATTTGTTCTTCAAGTGGGTTGCTAAATTAGTTGAATTGCCGCCGCTTTTATATTTTTCCCACACAAGTGGAATGAATAATCTGGGTTTGAATCCCGGACCGTATCGGTTTATTTTTCATTCTATAGTTATATAAATTTAAAATATTATCTTATTTTACTAATAAGATCAAGTTAACTAAATTTTATTGGACTGGCAAATCAAAGTTAACAGTAACGTGTTACATCATGAGTCAACACGTTGTGATGTCATGCGATATAATATATCAAAATTATACATCGGATATATATATATATATATATATATATGTATAACATCAAAGTGATATATCGGATAACCACTTCACGGTAACAAGTCTCTTTGAAGTTATAACCGCCTACATTGAGATAGACATTGCTTACTTTGTCTTTACGTATAGAATATTACTATAATATAATAGTATATAAATATATAATAAAAATATAATAATAATAATGCATCAATTTTTTTACTCAATAAAACGTAAGTTAAACCTTGTCTATTGTCTAATTACTTAACATTAGCGTTTTACACTTATACCTGCATTTATTTTATTTACATCTTTGTAGGTGTAATGAAGTGGTCATATTAGTTATAATTTATACCATAGATTTCTAGATAAAATTCTCGTAGAAACTTTTGTCCCTATAATTAGTTTTTTTAAATCTAAGAGTAAATAAAATGTAAAATGAGAAAACGGTTAAACATATTTGTAGGAAATGAACAATAATTAAGTTTTCTTTAAATTATATTATAAAATAATTTACCATTTTGTTACAATCATGGGAACAATAGGAATTCAGAACTAAAATAAGCTAAATAAGAATTCTCAAAATTAAATTATAAATTTTCGTAAAAAATCTTACTCAAGCATATTCTTACACATAGTAAGCCATTAATAAGAAAAATGGGGACTGACAAATTCCTAGTAGGACCCTTCTCAATTTTCATGAATGAACCAGAAAAAAATCTCATAAGATGTGTGGAAGTTGTCAGCATAAGGTACTTAGTAGCTAGTGGACCAGATAAGTAAGCTTTAACCGAGAAGGCAAACAATCTCCTCTCTCTGCCAGCATTGTTGATTTATAGTATAATTATAGACTAGTCTGGTTATAGTCATACAAATCCCCGGGTTATATCAGTTAAGCATTAAATTCAAGATTTAATTTTTTTCATTATTAGAAATCTTAGTACAAATCGAGAAAAGTGTACTTGTGTGAAAGGTTTATAATATACAAGGTTGAAAAAGACAACGGGAAACGGAAGGGCGTATCTCATTATTACAAGCTTTTAGTATGGTTATATTTTAGATGATACGCGTCTATTGTGCTATCACCTACTACTGCTTTATTTATTTATGAAATAAAATAATAACAACACTATCTAATAAAGGACAAAATTAAACTAAATCACCATAGTTGACCGCCCCGTTGGTCGAGTGGTTAGCGCAGACGCCTAACGTGTCACGGCGCAATGGGGCTCGGGTTCGATTCCCGGCGGAGACAGGCATTTATGTGATGAGCATAGATGTGTGATGTAGAGTTGTGTTTCTGGGTTTGGTCGTTTATTAAATATATTCTCAGTATTTATATGTGTATTTCTATGTATTTGTATCGTTGTCTAACACCCTTAACACAAGCAAATAATTTGCTTACTTAGGGGTTGGATCAATGTGTGTAATTTGTCCTGATATTATTATTATTATTTTTATTATAGTTGTTAGGGGAAAAGTCTGTAATTAATTAGAATTAGGCACGACATTCTTGTTTACGTTATTATATTTTGACGTTAGCACGTTATTATATAGCGATATCATTTATAATACTTCTCTAACAAATCGATCACTTTTATAATAAACCCTTACTAATAACTTAATTGCATTAATTCCAAAGTTTTATACCACCAAGAAAGTATATAATATTTTAAAGTGCTATTACAGAATTTAGTTTTAAGGAAAGAGATTAAGACTGAATAGAAATTGTTATGTATATAATTATTAAACAAATGAATTAATTTATTAAATAAAATAAGTTGGAAATATTGTATTTTTATACTCATATTATATACAGAGTACATTAAAAAAATTAATAAATAATTTATAAAATGTATTTATTACTACTAAATATATTAAAATAACAGATATGAGATCAAATACATTTCTATATGATGTTTTCAGTCTCTAGGTGTAAGTAAATTTCTGTTTTCTACAAACAACTCAATAACATTATTTCTCGGACTTTGCCTCTTAATACAGATTATTAAAAAAAACTCAGTTCTAAATAAATTAAACCACTATATTATAAATACCACTCCACCTACCTGTGAAAGATTTTCGTTCACAAAAATGACGAAGTGTAATGTTAAAACAGCTATTTATACTAATATTATAAAGCTGAAGAGTTTGTTTGTTTGAACGCACTAATCTCTGGAACTACTGGCCCGAATTGAAAAATTCTTTTTGTATTGGCTAGTCCGTTTATTGAGGAAGGCTATAGGGTATATATATATATATAGGTATAAGTTAAGCAGCAATGAAAAATACTGCAAATTTAATATAATCTAATAGGTTCTGACTGACTTAGTTATAGCATACAGTCTAAACCGCAGGTCGTAGAGATAGTAAAATTGGAGGATACATTTGTTTGTCTACATAGTGGTGTACTAAGAAAAGATTTTTAAATTTCACCCTTAAGGGTTTTAAATATAAATTTTTCATGGAACTCGGCGGCAACACTAAAAACCACGCGGACGAAGTCGCGAGCGACCCCTAGTAGTTAATATTAGTTTCAAGGCATTGGATAATAACTATATTAGTCGTGTCATTTTATTGGATGTTATAACTCACATTAAATATCTCCTTGGAAATCTGCACATTTTATCAACAATCCTAGTTTTCCCTGCCACTTCCGTCCCACATATCTATCTAAAGTACTAGAAAGTATCGTATACAAGCGATTGTCAATGTTTCTAAGTAATAACAACCTCCTTAGATCAAGAGTTTTTGGACCTAATCGTGATTTCATATATGATTCATATATGATTTCATATAGGGCCATGAGGCCAACCAACGTCTTTCACGATCTTCAATAGTCTCACAAGAACGTGAAATTGTGTTTCGAAGAGCATTTTTACGGAGACGACTACTTTTATCGGTTGCCATTTCTTGAGATCTGTATTTTTTAAGACGTGCAGCACCTTCTGTAGGTCTACCCATGGCTAATTGATAATGTAGCAATAAACTAAAAAGTATTAAATAAAAATAACTACGTTAAAACTAAAAAGTAAAAAATGATGAAGATTTAAAATTTATTATATGCTACCTATTATTTATGTCTTATTTACTAATAGGTTTGAAGTCGGTGGTTAAGGCTTGGGCCTTAAATAATTATATTTAACCACTTAAATGAATACGAGCAAATTAATACAATGAAATGCCTACTTTAATGATTAAGAAACGTAAATAAACATAATAAAAGGAACTAAATGTTATTATTATAAGCAGTGAAATCAATACGAAGAATAGTGAAAAAAAAAAACAAAATTATGAAAATATATTTAACAGAATTTTTAAACTAAATGGACATATCAAGTATGAAATGCCTACTTAAAAAATTAAGATATGTAAATAAAGCTTGAATAGAAAAACAAAAAAATAATTAATTACGAAAATGTATTCAACCGAATTCCTTTACTAAATACTTTGGCTATGAGAAATCCAAAGACGAGCTGTGACGAAGGAGAAGGTTTTTTTATAGAGTTGAGGAGGGGACTTCGAGAGATTTCAAATTGACACATGTACCAGATGGTCTTTTCCTCGCTGGTACATAAAAATACTCTTTCAAGTAAAGAGGAGCCGAGTTATTTAAATCAAATCAAATCAAATCAAAATGTCTTTATTTGGACATCACATATAAAATTGACATAAAAATATTAAATCTATTTTATAAAACAAAAGAAAAAATAATACAAAAGAGAAAAAAAAAAACAATATTAATACAATGACAAAGAAAGTTATAAAAACTGATGCCCAAATCGGAGAGCCAATCAGCTATTGCAGAGGAAACTGTCCCCTACGCTGATTTTCAGTGACCGCCGTTTAGTGACATTTCGAACCCTAATGACGGAGATACAAGTACAAATAACACAAAAAAATGATCATATAAAAAAATAACAGAAAACATTGGTATCATAGCACAAAAAAATATATATTTTAAAATAAAAAGTAAAAATAATAATAATAAGTAAAGTAAAAATAAAGATAAAAATGATTATCAATAATAACTATTATTTACTATACTATTCTATACATTATTTACTATACTATACTATATATAAAAAAAAAAAAAACAGCAACTAAAAAAAGCAAATAGAAAAGTGATCGCATTAGTAGTAAACAAACAAACCGGTCTTAATGAAAGAATGAAAGGTACAATCCACCGCACCTTGTTTACGATATTTTATGATTATGTAACTAACTACAAATCATAAACAAGACACACAACGCCGAGTTAGTCAGAACTCAGACCCTTACAAAAACAGTTGAGTAATACTATAACTTTAGTGAATAATAATATAAATTTAGTGAATATTAGTTTTTATGGTGACTAATTCCTACAAAGGTATGGTAATAAATTAACAAATATATATATATATATGTGGTTAAATGACACATAACATTTAACCACATTTAAGTGCGTAGTAACTTGAATGTCTTGGTAATATTTTTCAGAATAAAACACAGAGAAAAGAAAAAAAAAAAAAAAAAAGTCCATTCCGTACGAGATGTATGTTATAAAAAGTACCTAAGATATACAGCATAACGATAATACAAGAACAACAGGTAACTATTTAGTAATTTTACCAACCAAAGTACAATTGCAACAATACATATTATGATTGCAGTAACATATCAGTTATATTAATCGTAATAAATAAACATTAATATGTTTATTTATTACGATTAATATAACTTTAAATTTTACAATGTTAAAAAGAAGTTATAGAATGTCCGCATTCCGGCGAAGTCAGATAACTTTAGTAGATGTCGATTTTCGGTAATCAAATTTGCGTAATTCGTATATAAAGTGAATGCATAAATTTTGAAGTCGTTCAAGTTTGTCAAATAGCTCCTCGGAGGCATCTAAGTCTGCTACGTCGGCGTAGTCAAGAAGTGGAAGGAGAAGGGTTTGTGGTAGCATTATTTTAGTTTGTAAAGGAAGTATTATGCAACCACCTGAGTTAGTGAAGAGAATAATGTATTCTTCTGCTAACTTCATTAATTTGTGGTGCCCACGAAAGATGACAGTTCATGATAATTCCTAAGTTTTACGATTTCTCAGTCAGTAGTAAAGATTTAGCATCATAAAATATGTTTTTCATTCTATATTTATATATATTTAAATAAGCTTAACATGGCTCTACATGTTTATATAGATATTTTCCAATTATTACAATTAATTTTTTAATTGGTAGCATACACTTTCGGAACAAAATTATTATTAATGAATTCAGTAATTTTTTATAAGACAATTCTATTCCATCTACTTTTCCGATGAAGTTAAAATTCTAGGATTAATTTTCGACTATTATTTATCTTGGTCGGCGCAGATTGATGATGAAAGCAAGCGCATTCATATGTAACACAGTCCCTTAAACGTTTGCAGAACTTAATACCTTTGCGGATTAAAATCCTGCTGGCACAATCTCTTTTGTAACCCCTTCTCGACAACGCCGACATTTACTATCTGGATGCATCTAAGGAATTACTTAATAAATTAGATCGCCTTCAAAACTTGTATAGCCGCTTTATTTTCGGACTACGAAAATTTGATCATATTACATATTTCCTGTGTAA
This sequence comes from Napeogenes sylphis, assembly GCA_959347405.1. NCBI lineage: Eukaryota > Metazoa > Arthropoda > Insecta > Lepidoptera > Nymphalidae > Napeogenes > Napeogenes sylphis. Next base: position 17,375,322 of record OY365781.1, read on the forward strand.
ACTTATGTGGCTCCTTATCCGCCTACGCCGGAATATGTACATCCTTACCCGGCTGTATAAGTCTTCTCTAACTTAGCCCCCTCCTGTTTGTATGAGCGTTGCCAACTCTCATTACCCAGTAGCCGCCCTAAACGTGATATGATACTTAAACGTAGACTGAAAAGTTATTATTTGTTTGTTATATATATATTTTTGTATATATGTATCTACATAATATATATACATATAAATGTATATTTTATACTTACTATTTTTATTGTTTATGTGTTATAATATTTAATATGTTGAATATTATAATATCTTATATAATATTCTCCACATAAACTACAAATAAATATTAAAGTATCTATTACCTCTGCCCTCTATAACCTCGTCTCCGACACTCATGGGTAGGTCGAAGAGATCTCTCTGAAGAGATAAGCTCATCTTACGTGTACATCTTTGTCAGTATTGTACTCTTTATAAATGTTGTACATGAAATGTTACATACAAATTTTATTTTTGTAGATATTTAAATATTGATATTATCTTTTTCTTATTCTTAAATTATGTATCTGTTGTTAGCTAATCACAATAAGCCTGTGACATTTCGTTTTGTTTAAGATATTGAATGTTGTCAGCTAAAACTAACCTTAAAGTCCCCAAAATTTTATGAAAATATAAATAATTTATTAATAATTATAAATTGTAATTTTAATTCTTAATAGTTGTTAAGGGTAGCATATTGTTAAATATTATTTGAAAGTAGTTGCAGCCAACGTAGTTTTATTGTTATATTTATTAATATAACTATTTGTTATCAATTTATTACATTTCTTCTTCCTTTAGATAATCAGTGCATAGTTCTATAATTATTTAAATAGTGGTCCTCTTTCGATTATGTGTAAAATTTACCCACATTGCTTTTGAGGCTGCGTACGCGTAACAACGTTGTTTGCTTATTATGCATATTTTGAATATTAAATTGAAGGTTGTGACTATTCGAGTGTTTTCCGAATCCAATATCTTATTAGTCATAGGTGGGTGTTTTGGATTTTTGTGATATTATTAACGCATTTAAAGCGTTGTTTCTTAAATTCATTCGTGTGTTTAATTGCAAGGTCAGTTTATTCATATGCAAAAATTATAACTCCTCCTGCCAGCACTTCAATTTGTTCATTATAGAAGGATTTTTTTTATTATACTCTAGAAGATACGGGTATATTTATAATTTGTTCGCGGGTAGATGTGAATCTTCGGGGTATTTGGGGCTAGCTGAGAAAAAGAAGCTCATCCATTTTGTAATCCCGATAATATGGTAATATACAAATTTATACACTTATTCAAAACTAACATTTAACAAATATTATAAATAACAAGTATTTGACTGTGATTCTCCAGTACTTACAAGCAGAAAGATAATATGAGTATTCCTTGCTTGTCCATTGTCAGTCGCGTCTAAGGAATTGATTATAATAATATATAAATTAATATGAAATAGTCAAAGTATTATCTCAAGTAACCCATCGTTAAATCTAGCTGGAACATTTTTGGCGTATTTGATACATTTATATCCCTATATTGTTCTGGTTAATTAATAATAAGGTTCAACGTTTTTATTCCGAATTAATAAATTATTAAAACCACTATTGTTATTTTATTTTGAGTAAAAATACCTAAACATTGCCTGAACCTGCCTTAATTTTTAATAACAAATTTACTTGATAAACTATTCTGCAGATTCTTTACCTTCTCAGGATTTGTTAATTTAAAATTTTTAAAATTATGTACCTTTAATATGACCATTGTGTATTTGTAACAGTTTAAATGCGACAAACGTGCCTACATCCTGTTTAACATTTTGTTCACAATTATGATTAAAAAAAACAGAAAATGTCAAAATCAAATTGCTAAAAAAAATATTTTATACTTTTACTGTCAAGGTAATTATGTCAATATTTATATTATTATACTTCCTATATGTCATATTAATGTATTATAATAAACTAATATACAGGCAACACTACACTAAACATAACATACATAAAATAACATGGCGTTATAGGTTTTAGTAAAGATAAGGAATAAATAACGCCTATTATACAGCCACCGCCTCAGGTTACAGCAAATTCTCGGAGAGAGAGTAAGTTCTATTTTTCTAAGGATATTGCATATTTTAATAGTTTATACAAAACATTGTTAGACTAGATAGTTGTACATTATTTATTGAGTTATATTAAAAGAAAACATTTTCTCACCTAACATTTACTTTTCATTCAAAATAGTATTTTAAAATAGCAATATTTAAAATAAAATATTAAATTTTTAGTAAAAATCTTATTTTTAAAGCTAGTGTAGGTTATAAATATCAAGATGACTCATCTTTTTCACACATTAACGTTTGACCAGAAAAGAGAAATGAAAATAATTTTATAAATTTTGTTTATGTTAATTTAAAATATCTTAAAAATTTAAATAAAATAATGATAAATAAGGATAATGAATTAATCTTACCTAGTTTTTGTCCTGCAAATTGTTTTTTACAATTTTTGAATGTTTCAATAGGATTTGGTCACCTTAAGTAGCGCCCTACGCTTTTTTCCACAATAATAAAATATGTTATATTTACATTTACGCAATGAAAACGTGTAACGGCACGTAGACTTCGCATTAAATGTATCTTATGAACGGCTTCTACAATAAAAAAAAAACCACACAACAGATGGACTTGGATTTCTTTGAACGGCAAGATAAAAACGAAATAGACTTTAAATTAACTTATAAACCCAAAATATTTACGAACGTCAACGTTCTTAAAAATCTTAACTTCAACTCCGATCACCGCATGGTCCGAGGGAAAATCAAAGCATTGAAACCATCAAGAAAGTGATTCAAAAACACTAAGAAATAAATGCACCTAAAACTACCATTCGAAATCTTAAATAGTATAAAATCACTATTGTATAACACAAAAGAAACGGAATGTATACAAAAAAATATTATTATCTAGAAAAACATCTACGCGAAACGGAAAACAAGATAACAACATCAAAAACGAATTATGATAAAATAGGCGGAATAGCAAGAGAATTAATAATGAGACGACATACACTACAACAACATATAGCAAAGGGCAGAAAGGAAATAATTTATATTGGCGAGAAAATCAAAGAAAATATAAGGAAACATACACAAGAAAATAGAACAAAACAAATAATATTCCCCATTAAAGCCTCCAGAGGAGTGAAAAAAGCGTGGAAAGAATTACCAGAAAAGACCGATTGGATATCTAAACTACAAGATCTAAAAAGTAGAAAAGACAAGCTAAAGAGAATAGATATACTATGTATAGCAACAAATTTCTAAGATACTCTTTATAGTGAACCGCTCTCAACAATTAACTTAGAAGATAACTCTGTTGACGAAGGAACTGTCCCACCTATCATAGTTGACGAAATAAATAAAACTATACGATCACAAAAAAGTGGCTAATCACCAGGAGAAAACGGAATATCTAACGAACTCTTAAAAGAATCATCACAGGTCATATTTAATTATTTAAAAGATCATTTTAATCAAATACTGGACGAGGAACAAACTCCACTTCTGTGGTCGATTTCTATTATTATTTTATTACCAAAAAAAAGAAAGAATAAATGATATAAGCAATTACCGTCTAATAAACTTAATGTCAAATCTATATAAAATTTTCGCGAAGGTAATTCTTGACAGATTTTACAAATACTTTAGATGAGAATCAACCAAAGGAGCAGGCAGGGTTCCGCAGTAGGTTCTCGACCATGGACCACATACACACGATAAAACAAGTGCTCGAAAAATATAATGAATACCGAATGATTATTACATAGCATTCGTAGACTATAACAAGGCGTTCGACTTTAAGACATACAAGTATCTGGAAAGCACTGTTGAGTCAAGGTGTCCACAAAAAATACATAGGGATAATCAAGAGTATGTATACTAACATGACGGCTAGAGTAATAACAGAACGAGTGGGAGATAAAGTTGCAACTATGAAGGGTAATGGATAATGAAGGGATAATAGGTCACCTTGCCTCACGCAAGGTGATCCATTATCGCCCAAAATCTTCTCCGCTACTCTGGAACTCGTGTTTAGAAACCTTGACTGGAATGAATACGGAATTAATATAAACGGAGCATCGTTAAATCACTTACGATTTGCTGATGATATCATTTTAATTACCAATAACGCGAACAACTTACAGAAAATGCTATCACAACTAGTCAATGAAATCAGTAAAATAGGACTTCAGATATACCTTAAAGACTAAATTGATGACCAACAGCTTAAAATTACCTATCTTAATAAATAGCTATACGATAGATTACGCGGATGAGTACACATACCTTAGCCAAATCATTTCAACAAAACAACTCTCTGCTAAAAAAGTACAAAACAGAATTAATTCTTCCTGAAAAAGGTATTGGTATCTAAACTAAAACTATCCTAATATAATCCATCCATACCATTCCAAATAAAAAGACTAGCATATAACTTTTGCATTCTTCCCGTTATGACATATGGTTGCCAAACATGAGCTCCCACTAATGAAAATTTAAACAAACTAAAAATTTGCCAACATTATATGGAGCTTAGTATACTACATCCAAAGCAAAAGGACAAAGTAAAATTAAAACTTATTAGGGAAAAAACAAACATCACAGATATTACTTACATCGTAAAAAGATTGAAGTGGAAATGGGTAGGCCATACTATCGGAAGTAAAACACTGAAGTGGGCCAAAGAAGTCACAGAATGGTACCCGAGGGGACATGAACGAAAGAGAGGAAGACCAGTACGCAGATGGAAAGATGATCTTAAAACAATAACAGGTACGACATGGACACGAATAGCTCAAGACCTTGAATTGTGGAAGAAGCTGGGGGAGGCCTATGCTGGAAAGCAACGCGAACAAACCAACAAAATATTGATTACTGATGTCGAGATTTAAAATTTAGGATTTAGTTTAATCCATTTATCTGTAGACTTTAATTGTTAAAATGTTTAAAATATGTTCGTTAATAAAGGCTATTAGATTTTTTTTTAATATAATTTACTTTTAATGTTTGAGGATTTGCATTTAGTTAATTCTATAGTTTATACCCATAAACTTTAATGCAAAATTGCAATCCTCATAAATACGATTTGTCGAACAGCTTTAGTTTTACGTTTTTATTATATAAATACTCTAATCAGATTCACCAGTGTTTCTTTAAAGAGGCTAATAATTACATTTCAGACACGGAGGTTAAATTGTTCCATTAGTTAAATGAACCATAAAGTTCATAATGAAACTCCGGTCGACTCATTAAAATTAATTTATAGTGTTTTGTTATATCATTAATTATAATTGCTGCTTTCGTATTCAAAGGTGAAAGATAAATGCTTTTGCTTTGTTTACACTAATAGTAACTTTTTACGAACTTTTTAGAATTACGCATATTGAAACCATTTTAATTTTGAGCTTGAACTTAGCAAGAATAACAAGAGTAACAAAAGTTAGTTTTTTAATAGCCAGCCCTTATGCAAAATCTTAGGAAAAATAAGGCGCCGTGATTCTGGGGTTGTGATTTTTGATCTCATCTTATATTATTAACAATGGAACTAATATTGGCCTTCTATGATCTGAAAATGTTGATGACAATATATTGATTTGTTGATTATATTTGGCAAAATCATGTTGATAATTTGGAAAATATGGAATATAATTTGTATTAATTTTTAGGCAAAATGTTCCAATTTAAGATTAATATAATACAAAACGATACGATTAGATATTAACCATACAATATTTTATAAAAATCTATTCAGTAGTTTTTCTAATATGATAATGCAAGAATTTTACTGATAATAGTCAAATGCTTATATAGAAAAATGCAGAAAATTAATAATTTGATATAATAATATAACTACGTTAAATGAATGTAAAAGTAATAAAAATATATTTTTTTATAATGAATGATAATATTTGCATTGAAAAATACTATAAACATTGCACACTTTTAAAGAAAGTTTACGAAGTGAGCTTTTGAGACTCGAAGTTTCGTGGAAACTAAATCTTTGAAATACATTACACAAATATTTTAACCTCTATTTTGATAACGTTAAGGTTGATAGCAGTTGTCAGTTAAAATAATATAATCATGAATTATAGTTATTTTCCTGTTAATAATATTAAATATATTGTTACAAAAAAGGACTCTCGCCTAACAGTGAATGGGGAATAAAAATAAAGGATGAGAGAAGTGAGTTCTTGACCAGCTCTAAGAAATAAAAGACAAAGGTCTATTCTGAACTGATTAACAAGGCACTTAAATACTTAGCGCTTCTGAGTACAGACTTACGTCACGTGCAGGAGACTAGGGCTGCTGACTAGCTAATTAATGTTTTTTTATATTTATTTATTTTTTATATCTTATATACAAAAATATTTTACAATAAGAAATTAATGCTAAAAAGGTATTTTATGCTTAAATCTATAATGCACATAAATATTTATGGCCTCCAATAGATGTTGATTTAGTTATTTTAAACAAATGTATCATAAAAGTATCATAACAATTAATTAAAGTTATGATACACGTGTGTATATTGAATATATATTGGTTTATATATTTATATAATAGTATTTACTTTAAAAGTATTTACATTTAGTATTTTTATTTCACGAATTAAATTATTATTAATTATTGTTTTGTCTTCTAAATGAGAGCTATTCGTTTTTGTTTTATGGTTTAAACTATCAAAAATATGTAACAAACGAGGAATCTTGTTACTGCAGAAAACTTTAGGACCCATATTATACAACTACAAGCTTGATTTCGATAAAACGTACCCTTTGTAGTTACCAATTTTTATACAAACTATAAACCTTCAAAGTGGTAAGGAGCAATGGTACGATAATAAGAGATTGTTAACTTCTTTATTTGTTTACCGATTGTTAAAAAAAACAAAATCTACAATGATTCCCATGACAATATATTCCTGAAAACTGCATCTAAATCTATTAAACCGTTTCTGAGAGTAGCGTGCAAAAACATGTACAGAAATGGATCAGTAACAATTTTAATTATTTTAATTTTAAATTTAAAATGATTTTTATAGTAGAATGGTAAATATAAAGTCAAAGGTTTGATTTTAACAAATAAATTTTGTAATATTGTAGATAATATTATCTTTATCATAATTTTTGATATAGATAATGTTTTTAAATGAAATTGGCTGGTTTCTAATGGCTTATTATTTTTGTCTAATTTATTTAACTCGAATAATTATTTTTGAGATTCTTTAATCATATACTTTTTATTAAATATTTTATTAATATTTTTTTGAAAATTATTAATAACAAACCAATATTGATATATTATTTACTTTAATATCTGTATTAGCTAACTTTTTATTAAATATTTTATTAATATTTTTTGGAAATTATTAATAACAAACCAATATTGATATATTATTTACTTTAATATCTGTATTAGCTACAGGCACACCATCGTGTAGCCACTCTACATAATATGAACACAGTATTCAATAATCATAACGTTAAATATCACAGTGTCTATTAAAATAGAAATTCTAACTTTGTATTTAAAGCGGCTATTTAAAAGTCAGTTTTTATTTTATAGGAACTAAACCTGGTTTATTCGATTCTACGAATTTGATTACAAAGAAATTCGTTTTTTGAAAGAGAAAAGAAATTTGATACTGGTCGGATGTATAAAATGTATATAGTTTGCATTTTCTAAACTTACGATGTCTTCTTACACGTGATAAACTCTTCAATTCAATTATAATTTGTTATCAACATGAATATGTATAAATTAAATATATTTATTTGTTCCTTTTTAATTTAAAAAACAGTAGCATAAACTTAACATTACTTCCAATGTGAAATAAGTATCGTTTATGATAACTAAAAGGGGTATGATTATTAGGCTCAACATATTTATTACCTAAGCAATTGAAACGAGAGTCAATTGCTTTGAAACAAGAAGAAAAAGTTTTAATGGTCATAGAAATTATACTTCTCAACAGATTTTGATGAAGCTTTTAATTTGAGTTGGTTTTATGCTGGCGTTGCGAAGGTAATGGAAGGATCAAGATAATATAGAATAGATAATATAGATAATACTTAAGATAAAAGTAAAAAAGACCTAGCTCTAGAATAGTTAAACCGTTTGAAAAAACTTGATATACCTTTGTTTTATACTATTGTTGTTGTTAAAGATAAGCTAAGCATATTTTTTTTCTAATTAGAAGAACCTTGACTCTCTCTGGTGCATAGTACGACTAGTATATATTTGATTTATTATTTTACCATTCTGTTTCTGAGGTAGGATATTTGGCGTAACAAAATGTAAAAGGGCAGACCAGACTAGAACAAACCAAAATAGTTTTAGCACGAGGAAAGGGTAAGGTAAAAGAAACATTTTAGTTGATGGTGTTATAAGGTACAATGAACTATCAAAAGTTACCTAGTACCTACAGGTTACATAAACTATGACGAATTTTGGAACCTTATCGACTTGACTGAGGCGTTTCAAATTTTAATATATGTAACAATAGATATAAATCCCGGATATATTGTAAATATATATAAAATAGGATAACACGTAGCATTACGACTTGCAAAAAAAATTATTAGAATGATATAATAGATTTCATTTTTCGTCATTACTTAGTTTCCACTTATAAAAAAACATATTTAAAATATAATATAGACTTACATAACTGTTTAACTAATTTTATAAATCTTAAAGTAAAACACTTTAACTAGCATAGAAAATATGTGTTTTGTTTTAACATGGTAACTTTTAAAATCCTTATAAAAATAAAGAGAACAGAAAGTGCTCTAATTAGTTCTAGTTAGAGTTATTAATATTGTATGTAGGGTAAACTCGGTTACAGTTAGTAGAAAATATAATCTACAGTAATTCCATAAAGTGCCGTGAATTTATTCAAACTACTTTATATATGGAGATTCAACCTAAGTACTATAAGACAACTTCATATGATATTCATTTTTGGTATTTTTAATTTAACTAGAATCTTACTGCAAATATTTTTATGATTATTACTAAAAACATCTTTATTGACATAAAAATATTAAAACTACGTCAATAAAGATGTTTTCAGTATTAATCACAAAAAAGTCGTAGTAACATTCTAGCTATAGTACTTTAAATATATGTATAAAAATATTTATACTAAAACATTATATTTAGTGGCAGATCTAAAACCCTTGTAATATACATTAGATGTCATTAAAATAATAATTGTATTTTTTTGTTTATAAACTTTATTCATTACTGAATCACTCACTTTACTTGCCTATAGTGGATTTGCATAATTTATGCTTTTCTGAATTTATTGTGTGTCCCAAAATTAAGTTACATTTAACAACGAAAACAGTGATAATAGTTGATTATTTCTTTTCCTGTATATGTATTTTACTGCTCTCAACTTGTTTTCTCGATGGGGGCATTGTTATTTTTTAACTAACGATCGGTGTAAAATAGTTAATATAGTTAGGTTTCGTAAGGTAAGTGAGAATTATAGGTGCCTCAACTCATTTTCTTTCCTTTTCCTTCCACAAACATCTGCAAACATATACATATGTATATTTATTTATATTTATAAACGACCATTACAACACGTCGTAACCATTTAAATTCACTAGTTTGCCAAAATGATAATATGATTGACGTAGGTACAGCAGGGTAAATATTATATATTTATTTGTATTTATATTATGACTGTATATGTATATACATATAAATAATATGTATGTAATAAGTCATTTAAATTTAGGTGGACTCTAAGTTAGGTTCTCTCTACAGCAAAAGATAAAAAAGGATAACATCAAAGGATATATTTTGTATTCCAAATAAATATGTGAATATTATTTCAGCCTGTGAGAATCTATTTATACTGCCGCGTTCTGTGTACTCTAACAAATGAAATATGGCAATCGATTTGTTGTTTTTTTTTTCGAATCGAATTATATTTTTTTGCAGTTTAGTTATACAAGTAATACAAGTGTATAATGATACATCGTATAAGATATTTTTATCATCATAGTTATTAAAATGCGTGTATAATTATTATAGATGTATAATTATTGAACCATTTTGTAAGATTATATTTTTCAAATTTTCAAATATTTTATTAATGTTTTCCAAATATTTTTGATTAAATGTTATGTTTTAATAATGATTTAAACAAAGTGTTTATTATCGTTTTGTTACTTTTATTAAACATAAATTTATATTAAAGATAGCAAAAAAAAAAATATATAAATATAATACTTGAAAAAAAAATATTACATTTTATCGGTAAATATTATAAATATTATATAATTTTTTACAAAAATTATTTAAATTGGTAATAAATATTATTTATCATAATTTAAATAAATCACACTTATGGTATGGCCACGTCAAGAGGAGACCATCAGACTACGTGGGAAACCGGGCGCTACAACTATCCATCCCTGGTCAAAGATCCAGAGGCAGACCCAAAACAAGATGGAGAGATGTAGTGTCAAAGGATATGGCAGAGTGCAAGATCTCCGATGACGACGTCAAAGATAGAGCGAAGTGGAGGAGAAAAACAAGGAAGGCTGACCCCATCATAATATGGGACACATAGCCAGGAAGAGAGAGAGAGAGAAATAAATCACACTTCGGTTTTCCGTAATAATAAAAAAAAATGTTTTACAACTTTCAAAAAGTGGCAATAGAAAAGTCTTTCTTTCGATATTAATAAAAGCTCCACGCATACTTTAAAGCTCTTGTATCTAGCCTATCTTTAAAGTCATTTAAACCGTCGCGTCGCGTCGGAAGGAAACTAATTAATTTCTGAGGATTTTTTCAATATCTGAGTATTCAATGAAAAATCAATATTTTCAACTGCAATAGATTATGACTTAAATCATAATAGTGTTTACGGATCTTTATTAAAGTACTAGGTGTTGTTGACTTCACTTTCCATGCCCCCTATCCCTTCAAATTCAAATCATAAACCATTTATTACTACTCATATAATATGTGACTTAATAAATAATTAATTATAAATTTTAAGTTCTATAGTTGTGTGCATTATTTATTTTAAAAATTAAATATTTATATGGAGGAATAAAAATTCATAGTCAAAGAGATAAGCTTAATATTATACATGTTTAAAGACATTAACAAAACATTTATTTGGGTTGTCATGTCTTTTAAAATTTTTACTATACTTCCAGCAAGATTGAAAACTTTATTAACGATTTTCATAAGAAGCCTAATAGAAGTCGTCTGCGTCGTCTGCGTTATAGGTATACAATGCTAAATTAATCGGAGTAGGTAGCGATGTATTTGCTCAATTAGATGGAGCAACCGGATGGATTTAAATTCACTCCATATAGTTTTTTAGAATATGTTTATTTAAAAATAAATTATATATATTTTTCTTTAATTTAGGTTTTTTGCACCTTTATGTGTTCACTGCTTTTTTGAGGAAGTTAAAGGGGTGCCAACTCAACGAATATATGTTTTAGTTAAGATTATTGTGTAAGTAGCATTTATTATTTACAAACCGACTCAGCAAATATAACTTTCGTCACCACAGCTGCTCCCACTAATTGCTCTAGTTAAGATTATTGTTAGTTAGCATTAATTAGTTATAAATAGCATTGTAGATTAAAGTATTAAAAACATAATTTTCTCAACTGTAATATATACTGTTTCTATGAATAGAGTACATTTTTACATCTCTTCTAGTTTCAATACTTAATTAGGGCTTACTGGAAGAGAATGCTTGTGGCATTATGCTTCCATTTACAGGATGTGTGCAAAAATATATAAATAAATAAATGTGTTTATAAATAAATAAACAAAATAAAAGGATATGCATTATAATATGTAAAAACTAAAGCTTATATAAAAATATAATTATATTCAAAAGTGAACAAATGCTACAAATTGAAACGAGACAGACACTTTTCTTTGTAAGTTCTGTGGTATAAATGGGAAGGCTTAAAAAATAAAGAGGACCTGTTATGTAGTAGTTAATGTTCCTAATTGCTGAACGAGGCAAGTGTTGTGGATTCGATATCTACACGGGACAATTCTTTGTCCACAGGTTATTAATAGGAGTCTGAGCGTACTATTAACTTTTTATTAGCATATTCGGCTGTATTTCTTCTAAATTAAATATATTTAGTTGTATTTAATAAATATGTATTAATGTTAAATATTATATCTATTTAAATTGATGTGTAGTATTTACCTATAATTTATTTCTGTGATGAATATAAAGAGTATGATTAGTAAAATATGATTTTAGCAAGATAACTTAACATGACCCCATTGCGACTAAGTATTACCTGAAATTTTTTATAACCATAAGAACTTTAATATAAAAACACTCCTTTTATCTGCTTCACACTAGCTGTAGTTGGTGATCTTTCGTAGTATATTAGTTACTCCTTTATGAGTAGTAACTTTAAAATGTCATTAATAATTCTTTCCGAGCTTAACGATATTGACTAGAATATTTTTTAATACTAAACGGTTGATTAAAATTTAGATAATTTTAATTCCTTTCTAACTATTTTATTTGACAAACACGTTCATCTCGTCCCATAAAGCTGTAGCATATTATGTCAATACATAACCTATAATCATACATATCTTCGTGTGAAATCTATTCATTAGTTTTTTTTTACGAGATTGAAATAAACAAGTAAGCAAATAAACAGAGAAGAAAATAGAAAATTAATGATTTGAACAAACATGACACATAGGCTATAGAAAACTCGCTTTTGGTTTTATCTGTGATGTTTGTTACTCAATTATGCCAAAACTACTACACGGATTTTGATGAAACTTAGCAATATTGTAGCTTATGTACTAAAGTAACACATAGGCTATAGAAATATTAACTTTTGCACATGGCTTGGTCTATGACATAGCATAGATTATAGCGCTATATCTAATCGTCATTAATCGCTTGGTTCACTGAATTTTACATAATTATTTGTGAAAAATCCTTGTTATTACCCGACGACTTTAGAAGGAGTATTATGTTATTCAAATACACGTATGATAATAGAAATATAGCCAATTATGCTATTTTTATGTTCCCTGCTATAGTCTAAAAGGATTAAAGGATTTTTACGTATGAGGTATCGGTAGGTACTTCAAAAATATTATTTTTTATGACTTTTATGTTCCTAGCCATAAAAATATTACTCTTACAGTCTACGTAGATGAAGTGACGGGAAACAGCTAGTATGTATAAATTATTTCATCAGCAGTATGTATGATGTTCTAAGCTTGTTATAACAAGTATTTTAGATATAAGAAATAGCTACAGCATAGGCTTATGATATTTTTTTTATTTTCTTTTAAAAAAAGAATGTGAAGTATAATACTCTGGGAGCTCTTTGTGAGACTAAAGGATTAAGAATGACTCAAAGCCTTAGTATAGTTGGAAAGTAAAAAAGATATCGCTTCATTTTTACTATATGAATTTGATAGTAGAGTAAATTATTTGGTAATAAATTTATATATATATATATAGAATGAAAAATAAACCGATACGGGCAGAGATTTGAACCCGAGAATACTGGGCAACCGTCCCGTCGCTCTACCAACTGAGCTACCGTATCGCTGTCCACCACGGTGAATTAAGCATTCTATATTTGATCGTCCTTATTGGAACGGTGGTAGCTTAAAATGGCTATACATTTTATATAGATATTTTCAAATATTTGGTAATAAACTAAACTAATAATACTCAACACAAAACCTCACTCACAAACTAAAAAATGTATATGTTTATTATTTTTTTTTTAATTTTGCACATAACTTTTAAAACAGCATCCATTAAAGTACCAATAAATAGTCAAGTCTTAAAATAAGTTTGACATTTAATAAAAATCATAAAACCTACAAATGATACAATCTTTGTTTTGAAGTAAGCAGAACGCCCAACAGCCTATTTTGTGTAAAAACACGTACTCTTGCTGCTCTCCGTCGATACTAGTTTCTATAGTGTAAATGTGTGATTTTTTTTTTCAAAATGTGAAAATTAACTTAATTGCTTATAATATAGTGTTACACAAATCAGTATGTATATATTTTTCAATTCAAACATAAAAAAGGTGGTGAAACACTAAACCTAACTCTATATAAAATATTGTGTTAGCTTTTATACATGTGGTAGTTTGGTTTTGACTAAAAGTTGTTGATTTGACTAAAACAATTGAATCTCAATAAATAAATGTAATATTATATTAAGTATATAAATCGCAGCTCGGGTAAGAGAAGGCATTGTGAAATTGGGAGTACAAGTTGTGTGGTGGTGCTATTGTGATAAAAGTGTAACAGTTATTATAAACCGCTGAGTGTTTGATTGAAAGACTAAGTTGTGTAACAGAAATAGTATAATAAAGTGTATTAGTTATAGTGAAGAGTTTAAATAATAAACAGTTTAGTGTTTAGCTCACCAACAGGTGAGCAGTGCCGGTAAAGTATTTTAAAGAATAGAATGACTGTCATTGCTGATTCTTTGCAGTAAAAGAGTTCTAATAATTGCTCTAAAGATTTTACTGTATTTGCAAATTTGAAATAATGAACGAATTTACTTATAAATTTAAATCTAGATTATAAGATAATTTACTTTACATAATATCGATAATATTAAATGATTCTATCGATGGTAACATATATGACGATTAATTAAGAATATTTGTCAAATTGCCAATGACAATTCAGAAGCCTATACAAATTGGGACCGTTGTACGTACGTTGACGATTATGTCAATTCACGAAGTATTCAGAGCTAATCAGTGAGGAGTTTGATTTTATAATTTTATATTGTAATTTCGTTATCTACCGTGGTAGTTTACATTTTAATTTCTTATTTTATTTAGCAGTCCCCCGACGCAACGACTTTAATAAGTACATAATAATATATTTTTTGTCTTTTTGCTTCGGGGGGTTTTTACGTTTTTTACTACAACAATTGCATAATAATTCTCCAGCACCAATAAATTAAACCATCTTGGAGATGCTTTTATTTCTACTAAACTTAGCTAAGAACCATTTCGACGCGTCAGGCTTTCGATAAAAAAAACCGCATTTAAATCCGTCAACTCGTTTGACTGCTACGGTTACACAGAAAAACACACAGATACACATCTCAAACTTATAACCTTCTTTTAGGGTCGGGGTTAATAAAAAGTTTTTATTTTTAGAATCACAAGACGACATGTACAATGTTAATTTAATATTTTTGCATAATAAATATATGTTCATAATAAATACATTGTGGACCTTGTCATACAAGTGGATTGTAACCTGTATAACAAGTATGTATATAATATGACATTGTTTACCTGTCATCGTAATAGCACACGATATAATACGATTGAATGAAAAACAAAAAAGATAAAACATTTATGTAAATTCTGAATTATACTTTTTTATTTTATACTTTTTTATACTTTTTTATTTTATTTTACGGTATAAGTGCAATATACTTAAAAGCTTTTAATTTGTTTTTAAATTTTTATTATCTTCATATTTTACTATGACTCATTAAAAATATGGAAACACTAAATATGTACATCACGAAACAAAAAAAGGAAGACAAAGAGCCTCATATTTAACGATTACAACATTTTATATGAAGTTGAAGATGGTGAGGTAAACCGATATATGGCTACCCATTTTTTAACTTGACTTACTTGTACATTGTGAAGATTAATTTTGAAGGCACAAAGCATTATTGCATCGGTAAAACTCACACTGGCCCAGTTTTTTTTTATTAACTAGCGTTTTTTTTTAGTATCTTTATACACAATAGAAAATATCATATGGTGTACTTACATATTAGTATAACATATCAGCCTTAAATATTATTTTATATTCCTACGTCATTAAAGTTTATCTGCTTTCCAATAATTCTAATGCTCATTATGCAGTTCGAGTGATATTATATGTTATACGAGTGGTTCGTGACATCGGCGATTGGCGCGGAGCCAGCTATCGGCAGGCCACGTTTTAGGGTAAGTGGAAGGAAGGCTTAAGTAGTATTATATTTGATGTAATGTTATTGAAAATGGCCTTCTTGAGTTAAATTAAATATTGAAACTAAAACTCCCTATTTTATATTATTTTAGTAGTAGTTAGGATAACTGAAGTTTCTACCAAAAGAAATGGCATGAATCAAACTCAATTGGTAGAGAATCGTAACGTCTTTCCAGAGGTCACGGGTTCAAATCTCTGTTTGTATCGATTTATTTTTCTTTGTAACGGTTAACGATACGATAGCTCAAATAGTAGGGCATCGGGATGAGTTCCCAGAGTTGATGATTATGGTATTTATGTCGACACTTTCAAACTTCAGTTAAGACGTTTTAATTATATTTTGCAAAAAAATCTAAATTGAGAGTTTCGTTTTTGTTCAAAGGTTTATAAAATGAGTGTTGCTGCATTTTGCATTAAAATAAATAAATTTAAATTGAAAATGCTTTCGGGATTTATTTAGTATTTGAATTTGTTTTTTATAGTTCCACATGAATAATAGTTTGGGGAAAAGTCTTTGGCCGTACTATTTGTATCTGGCTGGTTTTAATGACATTAAAACGATTATACTTTAAAAAAGGAAACAATTAGGTAACATATTGTTCGCCGCTATTTTTCACTTTTTTTTTCTTTCTGTAAAAACGAGTGAATCTAATAAAGAAGTTCAATTACTTTTAAAGTTTCATTACAAAAAAGAAAAGAATGCAACACAAGCCGCGAAAAAAAATTGTGACGTTTGTGGACCTCAGGCAGTATTGACAAATAAGATTAGCACAAAGTTATGCTAAAAACGAATCATTCGTTACGATAATGTTACACCACACACATCTTTGGCCACTCAGCAAAAATTCAAATTTCTACCTATTTTGGTCTCTACAGAATTCTTCAGGATCTGTAAGGTTAACATCAAGAGATGACTTCCAAAATTACTTGTCTCGTTTGATCAGAATTTCCAAAATATCTACAGCAACGGGATTATGGTAACAAAATATTACATATATACTGCAATTACATTTATTTATGTGAAGAAACTTTAACCCATCTTATACTTTATCTATAAAAATACAAAATAACAATTTCGTTATTGCATTTTAAAGTTATATACCAATTTGGTTACATGGTTAAAATAAATATTTAATAATAAATAAATATTTAATAAATAATATAATAATTATTGGCCTAACTTTATTTTCAAATTTACACACGCATTGAAGTCTTCTATTATGAGAAATTTTATAGTAGCCTACTAGATTACAAAACATAACATTATTCCACAGTTTAATTATCCTCCCTACCATAATTTCTAACAGAAAAGTCTGTAATGACTTAAAAAGCTATTTATAAAAGTGTTATAACATAACTAATACTAATACTATACTTAATGATTTCTTTAGTGGTCTTCGAGCAATTGAACAAAATCCTATGGTCACTAAGCTTTAAGATTTACAAGAATTTTTAAATATCGAGCATCATTACTTTTGTGACCAACAAAGAGACTTTAAAATTGTTTAAGATTGGCCATAACGTAACATTGTAATGTTGCTACCTAGCGAGGATTTCAGGTTTATCAAATCTTATATATTGATTGGGATTGTCTATTGTATGTGTGTACTCACTACTGACTTCGATACCGACTCAAACTCTTTTACCGACGCCTCTCTTTGTGTGACCTATGTATGACAAAACACAATCCCTGTCAAGTTTAAATAATATTCCAGCATATTGTATAGGAATAATAATTTTAATTGGTTTCAAGAAATGTATTGCAGGTAGATAGCTTTTGCAACATTTTATAGAAGAAACGTTTTTTGAGAATTCACCAATTCTGACAGTAACCCTTTCACATGTGATATTAGGTCCGATTGACTTTCAGTTGCCGGTGGGTTAATATGGCCTCTGCGACGCCAGCGAGGTATGGACAGGGGGCTCTTGAACAAAGCAAGCTTGACATGCCGAAGCTTATCCTGTAGGTGTTCAGTGTCACAGATGAGTTGTGCTCTCTGAAAAAAAATTGTCAACGGTAGCTAACCTGCTGTTGGTGTAATTTACCATTGATATCTAACAATAAATTCCCGAAAACATTATCTAAATCTATTAATCCGTTTCTAAGATTAGCGTGGACAAATATACAGATATACAGACGAACAGACAAAATGAAAAAACATTGTTTTAGGTTCTCTTGCTTATATGAAGGTCCCCCTGTATGAATTTGTGAAAATATTTTTTTTTCGTGCTATGTCCACAACTAAAAGACAAACAGATAAACAGACAAAGATTTTAAAAATTCTGAAAATGGATTCGGTTAGTTATTACTTCACATCCTGGTATATTTTTTAAAACATATTCAATGTGCAAAGACTACTTCTCTATGACTTTATTACATGTATAGAATAAGATTTGTATGGTACCTATTACGTGATTAACATAAATTGACATAACTTTTCTTAACCGATTTAGATGAAATTAACACTAAATGTTAAGTGAAGACTGTGATAATATATTCCTGAAAACAGCATTCAAATTGGTTAAGTGCACAAACATACAGAGACATATAGACATACAGACAAAGTGAAAAACCATTGTTTTGGGTTCTCTTGCTCTTATAATGGCCCTTTATTATATATTTTTTTATATTTTCCATGTACAGAAATGGACCAGTGACAATTTTATTATATGTATAGATTTCGAATAAATATATATCTTTAAATTAAGCCTGGAAAATCGGGCTGTGTATGCTAATATGTTTATAAATTAACAACACCTGTAATTTTAATTTCATAACATACTTGGCACGATGAATTAGTTATGACATAGACGAGCCGCAAGGAGAATGACGTTACGTTATATTGCCGTGGTGTCATAACCGCTTACATAAGTGACATTTAATTTCTGTTTGTCATCACCAAGAAATATATAAACGTATTATTAACAATATAAATAACGGTAAATTCATTACTGGTATATAAATTAATTATTATTTACATATCTTTTTTAGCACGTAAAAAAATACGTAAAGTATTTTTGTGTTGAATAGTTAATTCATTTTTATCATGTATCTAAAATTGTATATTTATTTAATAATACATAATTGTATTATATGAATTGTATGTTCATTATGTTTTTAGTTTAGAAAATCCTATGTCAAGTTTGCAGAACGTATATTGTTCTCCCAAGAGATATTGTATCCGCAGCGAAATAGCTTGCAACCAGCTTGTCGATATAGTAACGCGGTTTGCAAAAGAAAGAATGGAGCTCTCAAAGGCGATAAAAAGAACAGCTCAGTAAATATATTACCCAACTCTATTCATACATTGTTATTGTGCTAGTAGCATATTGTATACACATATAAATTCTGACTTTATTATTTTAAAAACTATTAATTTCAAAAAGTCGTAGAACAAAGGTTGTTGAGATTGATGTAGAGAGGCTGCCTGCAAAAGGTGGCCAATTAATTAAAAAAAACCCTGTATGTACATTTCTTATAAGCCTATTTTTCAGAAATTATAAACCTGTGGTACCTTTTTTCTCTAAAGATTAACTATTAGTTATTGTAGTACAATATGTAATATTAAAGGTAATTTACATTTAATTATTTATTTTACATGATCAGATATTAATTTGTAATAATTATAATTTAATACTGATGTTTTTATTTCTAGTAGTTTTAACTAGAAAGAAAATTAATAATACCTATTTGTAGTTTTCTTTTTTTAGTATTTCTTTTAGCTGTGGGATTGAAAAAACGATTTGAATTAAAAAATATTAAAGCCCAGATTTTTTTAAAATAGTATAGTTTTTTGGTGAGGAATTCTGTCACAGTAAAGTTAAAAATCCTTTTTTTTTTAGCAAAAGTTCTCTACTGTGGATTTATCCACTCTTCTGCACTTTCAAAGGTCGGAAGACATAAATTTACGATCGACAGCTTAGCAAAGTGTCGATACGAAAAGCATTTATTAGTATGCGATACGTTAAAAGTCAGTTCCCTTAGGTCAGATATTTTTTCGGTACGGGTTTTATCTCTGTCTTAAAAAATGATGTCTGGATTTACGAGCTAAGAGCGTCAAACTGAGAGCGGATATTAAAAGATTTCGAAAGGACAATGACCTTAGATACTGGACTGAAGATAACGTTTGTGTCCTAATATTTTTACAAACATTTTGGCAGTCTTAGGACGGCATACATTTTTTGATACAATAACATAACTTATAAAATTTCTTTAACAATAAAAATCTCCACGATATTTTTAATAAAATACATTATACCTTATTATTACAGAAACGGAAAACTTATTATAACAGAAACCGAAAATATGATACTTAAATGCGATATTAAGATATTAAGTAAAAGAAAGCCAGTAATTGTACAACATCACGGTAGCAAATGCAGAATTCAGATTTTGAAAGCTAGGTCAAAAATAGCAAAGGTATAAAATGTAACACTAGGCTAATTAATTATGAATCGTTAACAGCAAATACAAGAACACTATATTAATTAACAAGAACGTTCCAGAAAACAATATAATGAAAAAAAAATTAAAATTCAGCTATTCTTCGGCTACACCAAACTAATAATAATTGGAAATTATAAAGACAATCCAGCAAGAAGTATTCAGCAAAAATTTAGTAAAATCATTATATCTCTGTACCTAGTTGAGTAAACATATTTACAGATTTCTAATTTTATAACATATCCATTTAGACTGAAGTATGACACCTAATGGAAAATCAAAATAAACATTATACTTATCTATTATGATGGCTGGCCTTAAAACTATTACAAACTAATAAAATTTAAAAAAAATATTTTTTTCCAATCGTATACAATGTAAAGGACAAACAATTGTATTAAACAAAGATATTAATAATAACTGTATCTGAAACAATTGAACTATGGAAATGTTCCTTTTCAACTATAAATAATCTAAACAAATACGATGGACTAGTATTTTTATACAAAAAAAAAATCGTAGTACATAATTGAACCAGAGGAATCGCAGCATTGAACTTATTTAATTGCTTGTCTAAAGGATTAAACTGTAACCTAAGAATATATACACTTTTGAATTAAATTACAAATAATAAACTAAATAAGTTCAATTTAATTTTGAACAAATTATATTCCCTTTGGATACAAGTTCAGTTAATTCATTTTAAATTGCTTTCGCGATAAATAGTGTATTGTTTCGTAGTTACTAGAGTTACAGAGCTGCTCGAAACAATCGGTTGTGAAGTTAATATTTATTGCACCTGAAAATATTTCTTTCACTAATACTATCTTTTATATACCTGTGACCATTGTTAATATATATGTTTTCCAAAATAATTTAGATAACATAGTATTCAACAGAAGATATTCCAGAACGTGATTCCAAGTTCTTAATATATTTTATATCCAGTAGTGTCAGTGGTAGTGGAGATGTTAGATAAAAATAATTAGATTATAAAACATAAAAAAATACATTTTAAAATCCTCAGACAAATAAGAAAAACGTCAAAAAAAGACAAGAAAAACGTATTATTGCGTCCTTACTGCCGTCGTTGCGTCGGAAGACCTATGTACATCAATAGGACAGTTGAGCTTGAGTTGTCTGTTATAATTTTAATAGTCATTTCCAATTGATTGATTTCGGATATTTATTTCCATTTTAATTGGAGTTGTCAAATAGAGTAGATGTGTTTGAGTCACTTAGCTTAAAATTGAATATAAAAAGTTATTTACAATCATTATTCTGTTTTGGAAAAGTGGTGTCCGGTGAATGTGGTGTTTGATCTTGTGGTGCACTGAACTAACTGTGGTTTTGTTTGAGAAACTCAAAATATTTTGAATCAGATTCTTTCTGATGCTAAAATATACCCTCAACATATTTATTAGATTGTACGCCTGTAGAAAATTGATGGCAACGGGTACAGTTGCGAAATGTTGTGTTGCCCAATAATTTCTTATCATCATAATTTTTAAGTTGTATTCGTAAGTACGGGATAAGTGCATCTTCTGTTGGAGCGGTCGCGAGGAGTTAAGAGTATTTTTTTATATTTGGAAGTCGAGACTTTTAGGGCAGCAATATGGATCCTTGTTGCGAAGCTTGCAGAAAATATGTTGAACCGAAATCATTTCTGCAATGTAGCTTGTGCAAGACAAATTATCATCATATGTGCATAAATATAAAAAAGGCACAGTTTTCTAAGCTCTCCGCGGAGTTTCTGTCTTCCTGGATTTGTCCTTCTTGCAATAATGTAGCACGCCGTGCTGGTTCGAATAGTAATACACCGGTACGGTCACAGATTCCTACTGAGCCCAGTATCCTGTCATGTGTTGGGCTCAAGACTTCAGAGAAAGACTGTACTCCTGTTCATAATGTTTCCACAACAAGAGGAAGTAAAAGGCCAGCGTTGAACTCACCACCTGATGTGCCTTACGTAACTAGTGACAAGGTTCGTGCCATTGTGGAAGATGTTGTAAGGGCAGAACTAGACACTATGTTGGAGCAAATTAAAAGTAACATGATCGACATAATTAATAAGGAATTAGCACCATTGAAGAAGGAGATAGGTGAAGTTAATGAGGCCATGGTTTTCATCAACAATAAGTTTGAGTCAATTAAAGCAGATCAAATGAGTACGAATAAATCCTTGATTGATCTAAAGGAAGAGAACAGAAGAATGGAAAACACTTTGTCAGATGTAACACAACGCTTAAATTACCTGGAACAACAATCTCGATTGAACAACATTGAGATTCAATGTGTTCCTGAAAATAAAAACGAAAATTTATACACAGTAGTAAAACAGTTAGGAACGGTTAAACTACAGTTAGGAACAGTTAAACTATGAAATAACTGACAAGGAAATTCTTCATTGCACTCGAACGGCTAAAATTAATAAAGATAACATACGCCCTAAGGCGATTGTCGTTCAGCTTGCATCTCCTAGAATTCGTGATAGTTTCCTAGCTTCGGTGATTAAATTTAACAAGGCGCATACAAATAATAATAATATACAAATAATATAATTAAGCACGGCGCACTTGGGATTTACGCCTGTAAATCCCAATCCACAGTAATCCAATTTATGTAATGGAACATTTATCTCCGACAACTAAGGCTCTACATGCTGCAACAAGACAAAAGGCCAAGGAAAAAGGATTTAAGTTTGTTTGGGTGAGAAACGGCAAAGTCTTTGTCAGGAAAAATACTGAATCGGAACACATTCTCATTAGAAATAAGGAAACTTTGAAGAAACTTAATTAGCGTAATTGTTGTATATTTCTTTTTTCTTTCTCTTTATTGTTAAATGTTTAAAAAACTGGTAATGGTAATATTTATTATCAAAGTTCGATTGTATTCAGTTATACTATCAAAACAGTCGTGGTTTAAGAACAAAAACAATGGACTTTTATTGTAGCGTTTGTTGTAGTGATTACGATGTTATAGTGATATGTGAGACATGGCTTAATGATTCGGTTCTTGACAGTGAATTATTCGATAGTCGGTACATGGTGTATAGAAGGGACAGAGAAAGTATTGGGAGTCAGCGTGGAAAGAAAGGCGGTGGAGTCCTGATAGCTATAAGTAAAAAAATAAATTCAAAACGGATGATTGAGTGGGAAAGTAACTGTGAAGATCTCTGGGTTATACTATATATACCTGTAGGACTGTTTATAAAATGGCTATTTGTGCAATTTATCTGCCGCCACCCGTAACTAGGTCGGCGTTGAAATATTTATTAGATGCTTGTAATGCGATATTTGAGAAAAATTTTGAAATGCAGGTATGTATCATCGGTGATTTTAATTTAGGAATGATTAATTGGAATATATTGGAAGATGCGAGCCAACCGCAAGCACTTTCAGACACCAGTCAATATCTTGTTGATTTTGCTAATTTTAATAATTTAAAACAGTTTAATGGCGTAACAAATGCTTCTGGTCGCGTTTTAGACTTGATGTTATCTAATAAATCTTGTTTAGTAAGGGAAAATGTGAATGCATTTAGTATTATTGATGCGCATCACCCTTCGTTGGATGCTGTTATACGTTTTAATAACAAATTAAAGTTACCGTATAATACCAGTCACAGGTATAATTTTCATAAAGCAAATTATGAACTACTTCGTAAATACTTGGGAGAGTTAGACTGGCATGAACTGTGGAGTGGAGTTGGCGAGGTTAATGATATGCTGGAGATCTTTTACCATAATTTACGTTCAGCCATAAATAAATTTGTACCATTGTGTAGACCTAGGAATATGAACCATCTCCCATGGTTTAATCGTGGGTTGTTGAGGGCATTGAATCAAAAAAACAGAATTCGGAAACGCTATAATATGTACCAGAATCCTCTGGATGGCATTGCATTAAAACTGTTTAGAAAGCGCTGTGATAGGTTGGCGAAAGATTGCTATCAGAAGTATATTACTGAGATTGAAGAACAACTTTTAATAAATCCCAACTCTTTTTGGACCTATGTCAAGGTAAGACGCAATGGTTCAAGTAATTACCCACTTGCGATGACTAATGGATCCGTGACTGCTTCCGACGGTGTTCAAATTTGTGAATTGTTTGCTAATTACTTTTCATCGGTATATTCTGTGAAAAGTGAAAGGTCTTCTAAATATGAATCCAAATATTTGAAATCCATTGAAAAAAGTAGCCATTCTCTTGCGGTTCTGGAAATAGGTTACAATGATCTATTGAATAAATTAAAAACTCTTGACTCTAGAAAGGGTGCTGGATCTGACTTAATACCACCTGTTTTCATTAAGATGTGTGCATCTGAACTGGTCCATCCATGGAAGCTTATTTATGATCGTTCTTTAATTTCTGGTCGATTTCCTTCATTGTGGAAGATTGCTAAGATGGTACCTATTCACAAGTCTTTGAACAAAGAGCACGTTTCTAACTATAGGCCTGTGTCAGTTATGCCGACTTTTGCAAAAATTTTTGAATTCTTGATTTGTCCTCACTTTTACAGACATCTAAAGCTTTTTCTCAGTGATCACCAGCACGGATTTGTCTAATCTCGATCGACGAGTACTAACTTGTTACCTTTTACTGAGTTATTATTTAGAGCAGTTGACTCAGGTTTAGAGGCTGATGTCCTATACACAGACTTAAGTAAGGCTTTTGATAAAGTTTCACACGAAATGCTTATTTATAAATTAAATGTTTATGGTATTTCAGGATCGTTCTTGGAATGGTTAAAGACATATTTGATAGACAGATATTTTTATGTAGCGGTGAATGGTTCTCAATCTACTGTTCGTGGAATTTCCTCCGGTGTCCCTCAGGGATCTCATTTGGGTCCATTGCTTTTTAATCTTTTTATCAACGATATTGCCGATTGTTTTGTTTATTCCACTTTCTTTATATATGCAGACGATGTGAAGTTTGTAAGGGTAATTAAATCAGATGATGACCAAACATTCATACAGAGGCATCTAGATGCTCTGGTTAAATGGTGCGATAATAATAAAATGTATCTTAATTCTAAGAAGTGTCGGTTTGTCAAGTTTAGTCGAAAATGTAACAAAAGTATGTCTAAGTACTATATTAAGGGAGAAGTTATTAAAGAAGAGGCCAGCATTCGATTCGTGATCTAGGCGTACTGTACGATCATAAACTAACTTTTTGTGGTCATATAGATGATATAACTCAGAGGGCATCTAGAATGCTCGGATTCGTCTTGAGGATCTGTAAATCGTTTCGTAATGCTAAAACAAAAATATTACTCTTTAACACTTTAATAAGAAGTATCTTGGAATATTGTTGTGTGGTTTGGCGTCCTCACTATGCCACGCATATACTTCGCCTGGAACGAATACAGAAGCGTTTTCTCTGGCATTTGTCCTATTCAGGAGGTGTAAATAAAAAATTGCCGTGTTATAATAGTCGCCTGGATTATTTTAATATGGTTTCCTTGTGTGATCGTAGATGTTTAATTGACGCTATGTTTGTTTTTAGGATTGGCAAGAACAAAATTGATTCTCCATGTATACTAAGATTATTTGACTTTCGGATCCCTAGTAGAATTCCACGTCGCCCTATTACCCCACTTTGTCCACCACGAAGTAGAACCGTTCTAGGGTCTAATTCTCCTTATGCAAGATTGTGTAAGGTGATTAATAGTTGTAGTGATAACACTGACTTGAACCATGATACTGCTTCTACATTTTACAAGTCCATTGTTGATTGTTTAGTAAAATAAATATGTTTTTTTTTTTTTTTTTTTTTTTTTTTTTGTCTGTCTATGCTGTTAGCCCTGTTGGCTATTACAGCGTCACCGGGGGAGCGGGTGGGTCTGGAGACCCACCCTTAACAAGGGGGGGCCAGATGGGCCCCCATGGGGAACGACGTCCCGAGGGCGTCTCAGATTGAGACACGGACCTCGGCTCGGGGCGTCGTTAGTCAGGAGGGAAGCTAAGGAAATTTGGACACTAGCGTCCTCCGACGGCAGAACGCCGGAGCAACGGAGCACTTACTCAGTTGGGACCTCGTCTATACCGGTACAGACGGTGTGTGTCTGTGTGTTGTGTGGTGTCACTTATGCCTACGCGTACACGTTATTACCTACTGTGAACGCGTCGTCGGGGTCAACGAGTACCGACTTGGGTCTTCTTTTTCTGACTAAAGTAGTTACGTGGTCTATACTCTGCGGCGTCAGCCACCAGTGGGTTCGGGTGTCGCTCAGCACGTTCAAAGTACTTTTGGGAAAGCCCCTTGAAGTACTGAGCGATGGTCGGAAGGTCTAAATCTCTATGGAGATCGATGTTGCGTACGAACCACGGCGCCCCGGTTGCAATCCGTGTAAACCTGTTCTGAATCACCTGAAGGGGTTTCAGATTAGCGTGCGCAAAAGCGGGACTCGCATAGGACATGACGGAACGTATGCAAGCTTTGTAAAGTGTCACCTTATTGCGAAGGGACATTTTACTCCGCTTGCCTAACAGCGGATATAAACGACCTAATATGTAGGCCGCTCTGCTACGAACGGTCCTAATATGCGCAGTGAAAACTAACTTTCTATCTAACGTTACTCCTAGGTATTTTGCCTCGTCTTTCCAAGGTATCGGTTTATCAAAGAGTTTGATTCGCGGGAGGATCCTTGGGGGGCCCCGTTCGAAGAGCACCGAAACGCTCTTCTCAGGGTTTACCTCGATCCGCCATTTCCGCAGCCAACTCTCAAGGGAGTCGACTGCGGATTGGAGACGTTGGTATATCTCCCAGTGATCCTTAGAGGACGTGTAAAGCGCGGTATCGTCCGCGTACATGGCAAGGTGCACTTTAGATCGCGGTCTAGGAATATCGCTAGCGTAGATGGAATAGAGGATGGGCGAGAGAACTGAACCCTGGGGAACACCCGCCCTGATGGGGCGGGGGGTTGACAAGACGCCTTCCACTCTGTAGCGAAAGGAGCGATTCGTCAGGTAGTCCCGTATGATGAGTACGAGTCTGTCCGACACCTTGAACTGGTATAACTTGTACACCAGTCCATTGTGCCAGACCCTGTCGAACGCCTTAGCTACATCGAGGAAGAGCGCTCCTGTCCTATGCTTCTTGGCCCTCACAGTGGCCCCTATCAGTATGTGCTCCGTGAGGCGTTGCACCTGATGGGAACATGAATGGTTGGCTCTAAAGCCGAACTGCTCATTTGGGATGATTTTGAGTCTCTCGACTTCCGATCTAAGTCTACAGAGGATGATTCTCTCATATACTTTCCCTAAGGAACTAAGAAGACTAATGGGACGGTAACTACTAAGCAGATGCCGGGGTTTGCCCGGCTTATGGAACCCTATCACTATGGCCTCTTTCCACTGGGCCGGAAACGAGCAACCGGCCAGTAGAGCGTTAAAAATGATAACCAATAGGTAAATTAAAGGAGGCGGAAGAAGCTTTATCACTTTGTTAGTGATCCTATCGGGACCTGGCGATTTCTTGACGTGAAGCGCCCTAACTATGGACGTCACCTCGTCTAGGTTCGTTTCCTCGATTGGCGGACCGGCCGGTGGCTGAGAACACATTATATTGACCGATTTGTCGACTATTTCGACATGATCGCGATCAACGGATTGAGCAGACAGACGGCACTGGCTCTCTAGACTGTCGGCTAAGCACTCAGCTTTGTCAGAGTCGTCAAACGCGATGGCGGAGTTAGGTCCAACCAAGGGAGGCATATCTGAGACAGTGTCCGCCTTCAACGCTCTCTGCAACCGCCAGAATGCCTGGTGTGTTGGAGAGAGCGTCGCAAGCGTCCTATCCCAGCCGCTATCTCTGAAGTCGTCGAGAGCTTGTCTCGACTCCCTCTGAAGACGGCGCAGCCTCCGTCGGTTGTCATCTGTCGGGTATCGGTCATGGGCTCTAATCGCGGCGTTTTTACGGGTGATGAGGAGTCTAATGTCCGGAGGGAGTGCTCGGTAACCCTCGAAGTTCACTCGGACCTCCCTCGAGGACTTTCCTATGCTGTCTACCAAATGTTCTGTGAAGTTAGTCGCGGCTGAGACAGCGTCCTCGACCGATGTAAGCTGGTCAGGAATTTTGTCGAGGTGCGCTGGTACGGGGGAATGGAGTTGCTCTCGAAGCTTCGTCCAGTTAATGATTGTTTTGGTCGCGGGTTCCCTAAGGGGAGGAAGTCCTAGCTGAAATAGGACCGGTCGATGGTCAGAGTCTAGCTCGGATAGCGTCTCGATAGAACGTAACTGGAGTGTCACCCCCTTCAAGAGTACTATGTCGAGCACGTCGGGTCTGTCATGTCGGAAGTCTGTGTCGCAGTATCGCGTGGGACTCAAAGGCGCGGTGATCTCGAAGTCGAGACCAGCCTTGTAACTTAGCCTATCAAGGAGATTTCCTCTACTGTTTGCGACAGTGGAGTTCCAGCGGGGATGTTTGCAATTTAGGTCGCCGGCCAGAATGGTTGCGTTACCTAATTGGAGTAAGGACTTAAGGTCCCTCTCAACTAAGGCTTTATTGGGAGAAAGATAGACGGATGCTAGTACGATCGACTGATGGCCGGTCATACCCACCTGACATAATGACGCTTCTACGTTGACTAGTTAGGGCGGATCGAGCGGAGTGCAATGAAGAGACCTTCTGTAATAGATGATGGTTCCCCCCTTCGCGGTTGCCCTATCGTTCCTAACGAGACGGTAATTTGCGATGCGCGGATCACGGTTACACGGCTTCAGAAAGGTCTCTTGTACTAACAGGACGTCTATGTGGTGCGTGACCACGAAGTCGCGCACTAGATCTATCTGCTTAAGTAGCCCGTTCGCGTTGAATGTAGCGACAGTCAGAGAGCGAGGTTTTACCCTTCCACGCGATGTCATCATGTTGACATCGTGTGTTCGTATATCGATTTGATTAGGACGGCGTGCTTGAGGAGCACTTCCATCCTCGCGGGAGGGTTCCGCGCGGAATCCCTCATTTCATTTGAAAAGACTAGGAGCTCTTCGATGTCTATTACACCGAAGAGGCTCGTGACGCACGCGAGCGAACTCGCAACTCCGTCGGTGGAGTTACGAACCGGCGGCGGCGGCAACGACTGGGGGACGTGCTGTGGGATAATCCTCGGAGGCTTCACCCAAGCGTTCGCGATCGCGTTCGCGGGTGCCTGAGGGGACTGGGATGCCTGAGGGGCCGCGGGCCTCCCAGGGGCTAGAGGAGCCCATGGAGGCTGTGCGAACCGAGGAGGATGCCTTGCCAGCTGTGTCCTGCGCGGCGCTTTGGGGCACCCGCGATAATTCGCAGGATGGCCCTTCTGTCCGCACAGGACGCAGCTGGGAGGATCCTCAGGGACCGGTCCCTTCCGCGAGCAGTCGGCTGTCGCGTGGTCGTCCAGGCACTTGACGCACCTTGGACGCGCGTGACAAAAACGTTGGGAATGCCCATAGAGCTGGCAGCGATGACACCGACCAGGAAAACCGCGACCACGTGGAGGTTCGACCCTAAGGCCGGAGAGTTGGCAGACTGCCTTAACGTTAAAAATTTGCTTTCCTTCCGGGGAAAGCTCGAGATGGACGAGAACAAGATCGAACGGGACCCTAGTGGTCGCTCGGTACATGCGGTGCACCGAGATGACGGGGAAGGATTGGGACTTAAGGTCCTCGAAAATCCGCTCAGTAGTGAGCTCCACGGGGAGCCCTCGGATGACCACCGTTAAGCGGCGTTCATCCTCTAGCGCGTAGGTGTGGTATCCGTAACCACGTTCGCGGAGGAGACGAGTCAGACCACGGTGGTCCGACGAAGACGCGGTTTGAACGCGGATACCGTCGGCGGTATTTCGGGCGGACGTGAAATGGAGCTTGTGCTCCGTCATAAGTGCGGACAGAGTGTCCCACTTAGACTTGTCCCTTATGTAAAGCGGCGGCGGCGCGGGGGACTTCCGTGGCGCTGAAGGCGCAGGCGCTGAAGGTGCCTCCGCGGGCGCTGAAGGCGCGGACGACGGCGACGCGGACGCGGGCGCTTCGGGCGCGATCGGCGCGCGTTCGCGAGTCGGGCCCGGGCCCGAAGAACGGTCGGGCGACGCGGGTTCGCTACTAGCGGGTTTTGAGGCCCGTTTTCGCGGGACGTTCGAGGAGAGCGCTTTCGTCGCCTTCCTCTTGGCCGATTTGGTCTGCACGGTCGTGAAACCGTCGTCCTCGTCAGCGTCCGAGGAAGGGGACGAACTCCCCGACTCGGAATCCGAGGCCGTCTGCTCCGTAGGAGTGGCGGCCTCGACCTCCATGTCGGAGGTGCTCTCGGTCACGATCGCGGCGCGCGAGGTCGAGGGCGGAGACTCGATGCCTAACAAGACAGAGTAGCGCAGGCATAATTGAGGCGCAATTCCGTGGACCCAACCATAGAACTGCGACTTGGACAGATCTTCGGGTTCCGCCGCGTATTTGGGGTCCATGGTGGAGCCCGGAGATACGAGCCGTCCTCCCTGCGTGAGCAGGGAGGCGAGTGCCTAACGTGAACCCTATCGAATCTCTGTCAGTAGGTGACAGAGGTGTGCCTAATACCCTAACGACTGTGTACTTACACGACGCAGGCTATTACGACGAAGTCTTTGAATTGCGTTTCGTACCCTAACTAGGGCGACGTCGGACTTGTTGGACCCCTATGCAGGCTCGCCGGCCCGCAGGTGTGCTTGCGGCGATGACTCACACACAAACACAATCACACCGCTGGCTTGCACACAATGGAGGTCGTTATTTTGACTGGCGCAGGTGTACGAACGGTCGGTGCAGGTGGCTGGGCGGTCAGCGTGACGGCCCAGGTAGGTGGCGCGGATAGGCGGAGCAGGTAAGAGGGACATGTGTCCCGGTCGACTGCTCAACGGTGAATGTGAAATAAATATGTTTAATTCTTTTTAAGTTCTTCTTTTTGTGTGGTTAGGATTAGTGTTAAACTTTGCGATTATATAATAATAGATATATTATAGAATATATATAATTTTTTGGATATTATATATACCTATTCCTTTTTTGGTAAATATGTGTTAAATTATTGCATTGTGACTTTACTGACTTTTCGCATGCTATTTTGTGTTTGCATTTGGTGTTTACCTTTAAGTAGTTGTTACACTGTTGCTATGGTTATGTGAATGTATATTGTATATTTTTGTATGTGTAAACAATTGTTGGTGAACCTTGAAAATAAAAATAAAAAATAAAATAAAAAATATTGTATGTACTATAAATAAAAAAAATACTTAATGTCGCAAAGAAAACAGAAATAGATTTTTTATTTTTATTTTATTTGAGATTCATGGTAATTGATATTTTTTAATAGAATTAAAATTTGTCAGGAGATTAAAATTTCTGAATATATATGTATATATGTATTTTCGAATGGACACTCATTTAACTAAAACTATTGGGAGTAGGTGAATGACTAGACGTGTTTTTGTGATTTGCTCTTAAATATATTTTTTATAAATAAGAAAATAACTGCTTAAGCAATTTAAAATGATTATTATTTTGGTTTTTTTTTAATCCGCAGTAGGGATCATATTATCCTTATGTCACGAGGAGCTTCACAAACATACCAGTAACTAATACATACTACACCCAGGCAAGAACAAATAATCTGTGGATCGAAGAATTGTCCTATGTGAGAATCGAACCTACAACCTTTGGCTCAGCAGTCCGGGGTACTAATCATTACACCAACAGGGATGATTGTTATGCAAAATAAATACCACATAATTTATATATGAATTCATATTAAAAAAGTCAATGGAAGAATTCATTGGATTACTTAGTTATTGCAGGAATAACTTCCAACGAATGTTGAAACAAATACGCAATACTAATAGTAGAAGACCTACTTCAAGTATTTACGATTCTAGGCTTTTAGAAAATTTGTGTTTCTGACCCTGGAAAGATTCCAGCTTCAGACAGATATGTTCTCAAGACATCCAATTTTACTAGAAATGAGGACCCGCAGAAAGATTCTACTCCTCAATGGTTGAGCTGACGATAGAAAAGAAGGATACTGACTCAAGTTTAGACTTTTTCCTTTATTTAACGTACTGTTGTATGTTTTTTTTTAATATATCTCATTAAACGTTATGTATTACACAATTATGTAAATTAAATATATCTATCACAATAAAACGGATATTAGATATGATAGATAGCTAGATTAGATAGCCTATCTAATAACAATTTTATAATCTAACTAGACTGGATTTTAAAACAGTCTGCGTACCATTTTTTTTCAATCAATCTAGAGCATTGATTAGTTTAAAATAAAAACTCACGGCTTCTCGTTATTTTTTCAAATTCAAATTCAAATTCAAAATATCTTTATTCAAGTAGGCATTTACACGCACTTTTGAATCGTCAATTACATTAAATTGGTCAGTATAGTCAGTCTGTGAGTAAGCTACCACCAGCTCGGAATGCTGTTCTGCTGAGAAGAGCTGGCCAGAAACTCAACAGTTGCTCTTTTTAAATAAAATTTAACAATGTTTGACTTATAAATTATAACATCAACCCTGCAAATGAGTCAATGATCCAAGTTCCACACATTTCGATCAACCAAAAACTCTTGAATGTTATAGTAAGATTTATTTAGTAATATACCTTTAATTTTAGATTTGAAACCAAGAAAAGGAAGATCTAAGATATCTTGTGGAACCTTATTATATATGCGTACACTCAAGCCCATGAAGGATTTCTTAACTTTTTGAAGTCGAAATTTAGGCGTTACGAGCCTATTTTTATTTCTTGTATTGATTGAATGTCTGTCGCTGTTTTTTTTATAGTTATTTAAATTTTGG
This sequence comes from Napeogenes sylphis, assembly GCA_959347405.1. Taxonomy (NCBI): domain Eukaryota; kingdom Metazoa; phylum Arthropoda; class Insecta; order Lepidoptera; family Nymphalidae; genus Napeogenes; species Napeogenes sylphis. The sequence goes on from OY365781.1 coordinate 17,408,680, forward strand.
CGTATATATAGTAAGTTATTAAAAATGTATTGAGAAGCGACCGTAAGAATACCGATTTCTTTAAAAACTTCTCTTAGGGAGTCTCTAGCTTTTAAGTTACAAATAGCCCGTATAGCTCGTTTTTGTAAAATAAATATAGAATTAATTTCGGCAGCGCTGCCCCATAGTAAGATACCGTAAGACAATATACTATGAAAATAACTAAAATAAACGAGTCGAGCCGTATTAACGTCTGTTAATTGTCTTACTTTTTTAATTGCAAAGACGGCTGAGCTAAGTTTGCTTGCGAGTGTCGAGAGATGGGGGTTCCACTGGAGCTTTTTATCTAAAGTTAATCCTAAGAAAGTTGTCGAGTCAGTCAGTTCTAACACTTCATTGTTAAGGAGTAAACTACAATCTTGACTTTTTACATTAGGAAGTGTAAATTCCATGCATTTAGTTTTCTTAGTATTTAATACCAAATTATTAATTTCAAACCAATGAAGAACACGTGACAGAGCACAGTTAACTTTGTCAAAATTAGCATTATTACGATCAACTTTAAAAATAAGTGAGGTATCATCAGCAAAAAGTACAATGTCACATAGTCCTTTTACGTAAAAAGGCAAATCATTAATATAAAGTAAAAATAAGAAAGGGCCTAGAATAGATCCTTGTGGAACACCCATTTTTAGGTGAGATCCAACCGATTTACAATTATTTACATCAACCGTCTGAACTCTTTGATTCAAGTAAGAGGCAATAAGATCAAGCGCAGCACTACGCACACCATAGTGATTAAGTTTGCAAAGTAATGTTTGATGGTCCACGCAATCAAAGGCTTTAGATAAATCACAAAACACTCCGATTGCATTCTGTGACTTTTCCCATGCGTCGTAAATGTGCTTAAGAAGCGCGGCACCCGCATCAGTTGTTGATTTGCCTTTGGTGAAACCATATTGTTCACTATGCATGATTTCATTGCTACAAACAAATTCTGACATTTGGTTTAATATAATTTTTTCGAAGATTTTACTTAAAATAGGTAAAATAGAGATAGGTCTATAATTTCCGGGTTCTAGTCTATCGCCACTTTTGAACAAAGGAACTACTTTACTATTTTTCATTAAATCTGGGAAAGTACCGGTTTCAATACATTTGTTAAAAATTAAGGATAATTGTGGAGCTATATCATTTATAATACTTATTAGTAATTTTACTGACATACCCCAAAGATCACCGGTTTTTTTCATATTTAGATTTCTAAAAGTTTTAACAATTTCATATGATGTAACAGGTTTAAAAACAAAACATTTATTACTGACTCTTACGTTATTCGTCAATTCGACGATTGCATCACATGGTGAAGAATTTAAATTACGCGTGATTGTTAAAGGAATTTCGTTAAAAAATGTCTCAAAAATAGCCGCTACAGTTGAATTTGAATTTATTTCAATATTATCAATTTTTAACTTAATAGGTCCATTAGCAGCCCTATTTTTCCCAGAAACACTAGATAAAACATCCCAAGTTGCCTTTATTTTATTTTCTGAGTTTAAGATTTTATTTCTTATGTAAATCGACTTAGCTTGTATGCAAACGGTCTTAAATATTTTAGAAAAAATCCTAACTTTATTCAAGAATACCGGATCTTGATTCCATTGCCTCTCACTATATAAATCATATAACTTATCTCTACTTTTATATATTGCCACGGTAGCCCAATCACTAAATTTAAGTTTTAGGTATTTAGTCATAGTTTTTGGCTTAAAAACATTATTAAATTCTTGTAACAAAAAACCGAAAATGTTATTATATAAATTATTTGGATTATCATCGCTCATGTCTACTTTACCCACTTTTTGCTGAACAGTATTCTTAAATGTTAGGACCCGGTTTTTTGTAATTGGTCTACAAGTAAACTTTTGGGGCTTTTCACTTTCGTGATTAATTAATAGAGAAAATTTTAGACCACAGTGGTCTGAACTTAAATTCGTCATTACTGTTTCTTCATAAATGTTACAGCGACAGAACACATTATCAATACAAGTCGCGGAAATACTAGTAATACGAGTAGGTTCAAAAAAGACGTTCAGTAAGTTAAAAGATTTAAACAAATTTAATAAACGTACACTAGACGAAGTTTCTTGTAATATATCTACATTGAAATCACCGCAAACAATCACGGACTTGTTTTTATGACAAAGCTTAGTTAAAATATCCTCCATTTTGTTTTCAAATTCATCAAAGTCACTAGAGGGGGGTCGGTACACGCACAAAATAATATGTTCATTGAGCTCAATGCAGGATAGTTCAATAATTCGCTCGACAGAGAGCGCCACTATGTCTGATCGAGACTTTAACACTACATCGTTACGAGCTAAGATAAGTGAGCCACCGCGAATAGCTTTCTCTCTACAGAACGAACTTGACAATTTATAATTTTCTACATTTATAATATTGTTATTCTTTGATAACCAGTGCTCTGTAATGCACAATAAACTTATGTCATATTTTTGAACAAAGAGTTCCACTTCCAATTCCTTGCCACCTAAGCCTTGTATATTTTGATGGACAATATTTAATAACTTAGGCTTTGTCTTATCCATTAGTTTAAAGTGGAACGCTTATGTTCTGTCAGTAATACATTATTTAAAGTACATTTATTTTTCGTTATATCTGTTATAACGAAGTTTTTTAAATTAAATGCTACTAAAGTAGCAATTTGTTTTTTATAATATAAAGGCAGATACATTGTACCTTTTGTCATCCTAAACCTATTATAAATAAATTTATTTACATCAAAGTAAAAGAATGCATCACTATGACGGTATGTCAAATTATATAATGTCAAATTTAAATTATATATATATTTATTTTGTTTGTCTGAATAAGAAGATGAATATGGAAATGCACAAATTACAATTTTACAATTATTCTTATTATGTAATTTCAATAATTTTTCAATATTACTAATTATTTCAATTTTCTTAATCGACAAACCATCTCCATGTAATAGTACAATAGTACTGTTTTCAGTCAACTTTGAGTCAAAATTAATTATTTTATCTATATTGTGCTGGTAACTAGCACCAGGTGAGCATATATTATGTACATTATTTAATTCCCTACTTAAAAGAGACCCAAAGCCCTGACCTAATTGGTCAGAAAAAACAAAGTAATTATGGTTGTGCACAACAGAGGACCTATTATTAATTTGATTTTTATTCATTATATTTATGTTTTTATTACTACTTTTAGTATGTATAGCCGAATCACCCAACACCTCAGAGTTTAGTTTAGAAACAACATTTAATTTTTCACTTAAACAATTACAGTTAACATAATTATTAGTTAATGACTCAAACCGTTCTAAGTTATAACTACATAGGTCAACTAAATTACCTGTAGCTTCAATATGTTCCTTAATTTGATTCTGAGAAGATTCATATTTTTTACTTATTGAATGCAATGCAGAAGTTAATTGAGAGATTTCCTCATGCAAGTTTTGGGTGTCTCGCTCATACAGTGACCTACTCTCAATCATTTTCCTATTATAAACACTTACTTTTTTAATTAATGTGGAGCGTTCAATTTGTAAATTCTTTATTTTCTTTGCAGGAAACTTGTTTTTGATGAGATTATTACATTTTTTAATTAATTTCTTAACCTTCATATACTTTTTTAATTTTTTATGACTTGAAAAGTATATGGGGTGCACAATACTTGACTCATCTTTTGTTAGATCAATTATAGTAGAATTAACATTTATGAAATTTGATTGAGTAGGTTGTGAGTTGCATTCAACCAGCTCCTCATATAAGCTATGAGTATGCTGACTTTCTACATTTAATTTGCAGGTTTCTAGGTCTGAAATAGTTATCCTAGCCTGCACCAAATCAGACTCAAGCTCTGATATGCGATCTAATGCCCTCTCATGCTCATTGCTGCACTGGTCAAATGCAGTCACTATATTTCTTAACTGATCTCGCTGAGCCACAATATCCAAATAATTGGTATGTAGTTCAGCGAGCTTACCTTTAAGATTAGTATTTTTTATAACAATATCTTTAATTTCCTCTTCACTGTCCTCTCGTTCCTGAAGTAGCTTGTTGCACAAATCTTTGGATGATTTTAATTCTTCTAAAGCCAGTTTTAACTTTTGCTCCAAATCCTTTGCAGAGGCCTTGCGAGTTGCAATTATTCTTTCCATTGTTGAACCTGGGTACAAATTACCTTTTAGATACAAATGGGAGTTTCAAAATGCTTGTTTTATGTATATAAGTAAGGTAAAGTAAAAGTAATAGTTTTGTATGAGGCCAATGTTTTTGTCTTCAACTTTACTTCCAACTAGTCAAGTAAAGAGAGTCAATAACGGTGCCAGAGTGTGTGGATGGACGTAACTCACTATAAAATGAGTAGTTGTTAGTTTAATGTAAGTGTAATTATAATAAAATTAAAATAAAATACTCCCCGGGATTAAAGAAATTTGAATTCGACATCCGTTGGTTGACAGCTCAGTATATTTCTTTGTTCTTATGAAATTAAGCACGAAGACAAAGCACAAACAATAGCACTATAGTAAAATGGTATTTTTAAATACAAAATGAGATAATTGCACTTAATTAATATACATAAAGTAATTTAATATTAATTAAAATGTACAGAGAAATTTTCTGACGACTAGTTGTCAGTGTTGCCCACTTCAAACATCATTTTGTAATTTATAGGCTATACATATATTCTTCGGATGCATTTTCTTAACCGACAACTTAAATAACTAAAATGTGAGTAGAAATCATATGAGGAGAATACGTCATAAGTACAATATCACAGAACTATCATTTATGTATTTTTTTAAAGTTACAAACAACAATTGGACATAGATACAATTAGTTTGAAGTCTTATCACTCTTCTAATTTCAGTGAGATTCAACAGATTGATACGATGACTTGTTACTTGTTGTAATCTTACTTCAGTTATATTTAAAAACAAATTAAAGAAATTTTGTTCTAATCAAAATGATATACAAACTATAAAATATATAATAAATATTAAATGTTTTTGACAAATGCTCTGTTATTCCTAAAAGGAGTATCCATTCGTCATAGTACCTTTTTAAGGTTGAGCCGTTCCATAAATTTCGCTATCACTTTCCACATAAATATTTCATTTATACAGATTGTAAATCTGCTCAGTAGAAATAGTAGACGTGAATATATGTCGCTTATCATTACAGATGATCTTTACGAAAACCGCAATAAAATAGAAACACTTGAGTATTACTTTATCTTTTTCTCATTTGACAGTAAATGTATTTCAAAACTAAAAACAAAATAACCCAAGTGACATTGGGTTATTTTTTTATTCTCAGAAAACAAATAGAACGGTAGAAATTACAGCACATAACATGTCATATCGTGATCCAATTAAAAGTAAATAGTGATAAAGATTATTTTGTATTTCTAAAAATATACAACTTGTACCTTATTAATCTTAGCAACAATATACCAGTATTACAATAGCATTAACCGAGTTCTATTGCTAATGAGAAATTGAGGCCGACGTTTAATCCATCTTGCTCCAGGCGTGGTCAGTAAGTAAACTATAGTCGGACATGAGAAGCTAATTATATTTATAAACAATATGATGTAATACGCTACTTTGTATCTTATATAATTATATCAAAGGTAAAAAAAAATCAATGGTTTAAAATAAACCTTTCGGTTTATTTTTTTTTGTTTATTCTATTATTTACCAAACTATTATTTTATTACCTAAAAAATAATTATATTTTGTTTTTTGTATGTTAAAAATATTTAAAATACACCGTAAGAATAAATACACGTTTTCACGCGTTGATATTTTATATTTGGGAAATATTTTGGTTATGGTTTCAGTTTTATAAGAGGACATTACTTAAAAAAAGTAAGTCTTCTAATTTCTAAACCGTTGATATATACCCTAGTCATTAATTTAGCGTTGCAAAAGTGGTAGGTGGTTCGTGTGGTTTATATAATCGTATTTACGATTAGCATCTATAAAAAATGTTATACATATAAATACGGTAGGTACTAATAAAAGCTATATTTGAAAAAAAGCTAACTCTGATAAATATAGATTAGAATACAAAAGAATGAAAGGAGGATTGTGGGTTTCAAATTTAGCTATAACAGCTACGTATATCAAGTTTATCTTGTGTGGCAGGATGCTGGGTGGCAATTACCGCAGTTGAGCCTTCCCGAACAATGTTATTTACTGCCAGATTCTGTCAGATTTAACCAAAAATAAAATTGATCTTTTCTCTGTAATTTATTCATATAAAATATTTTATTAGGAGGGGTAGATATAATTTAGATAGTGAAATATGAAAGTTGAGTTTAATAATATTAATCAGCTGAAAAAAAGCTGAATTTTTAGTAAAATCATAGCAAATTTCGTGATATGGTAGTATTAAATATCCATGGGAAATCTTTACTCTGAAGACACGTACATAGTAATTAAAAGTATTTATTGCTATACTTTTAGTTTAAAATATGTTAAGGACTTCCTTCATTGCGTATTTATATAAACAGACAAAAAACTTCTGACGAAAGCATTTAATACATACTTTTATTATAAATAAGATATAAGTCACCATTAGTTACTTGATAGCTAAGTTTATTTTATCTCTCGCTCGCTCGACTCGCTATATACTTTTATATTTTATAATTCCTGTAAAATGTCCATAAATTAACTCGTGAAAATTTATTCGACTTAAAAGTATTAATGAACTAACGTGTGACTTTCCTGATTAAGCCAGTTTAAAAATGTGCTTAATTTATAGCCATTGTGTGATAATGAAACCAAAAATATGAACAATAGTTTGGACTTCGGCAATAGTAATATGAGTTATTATTCTTCCACAACATAGGTTGCAATCGCTTTTATAGAATTAGGACCATTCATATTTTATTTACTATAATAATAAAAACTATCACACTTAATAAGATTAGGTCCATTGCTGATATTTTTTTTATTTGTTTTGTTCGTGCATTCGTTCATTCATTATAATTTTTTTATATAATTATATCGTTTCTACTTTCAATGTTCACCAGATATTACTTATGTGTGACAAATGAATGTGTCAAGTAAGTACCATGTGCCTTTTGGATACCACACTTATCGAAATAAGCCCTTGTGTAAAGACACTCCCTAATTTAAAATTGAAGCAACGAGGGTTCCAAGTTTGCGCTGGTCTGTGAAGAACCATACAATAAAAAGCCAGCTATTTTTTAATTGTGATCACTGTTTCACAGATGTCAGTATTTATTAAGCAATTTACAACTAGAACCATCGCAATCAATCGATGAGGAGGCTATGTATGCTTAGTGAACGAGTTTAAAATTGGAACACATGACAAATTTTAATACATGAAAAAATACGTTTAAACATAAAAAACCGTGGCCAGCAAGAGTCACCGCACAAAGAACCCTTTCACGAGCATAACGCAAATAAAGGTCAGCTACCGCGGTATTTTCATTAACCAATATTTAATTAAAAACTAATCTTTTTTTATTATATTATGGTAATTTTAAATTATTTTTGGACCATTATACTTACTTGTCAAACAGGAAACTGATTAAATTAAATATATCATTTTACAAATCTTAAAAGAATAAAAAACATCGGTAAGGAAATGTTATGTATGTCTTATATAAAAAACATTATAAAAGCTAACGCTGATTTAAAATATTGTTTGTTCAAATTACATTACAAATAATTTTGTTGCGATCACAAGTAATATTTTAATACATCATGTTATATACATTTTTTTTGCTATTATAAAAACTTACAAATTATTATAACCACACGACCAAACATTAAAAGATACTTAGCAATTTTACTCATCCTAAGGTTGTCATAAACACTACTTTCTGGCCTGTGCAATTAACTACATATCATAGTCGTCGTTATAAGTACATAAATAAACATATTTATTAAAATTTTTTATTTATTACAAAAAAAAACATGATGAAAGTTTCAATTGCCCTCCTGTAAAATATTATTGGGACGATTATTTTCTTACGACAGCCTTACAAATAGTGAGCGAACTATCTTGTTGTTGATATTTATTTTTCATCAGATCAATATTAGAAGCCTAATATTAAACGAGTAATATTTGGATTACTTTTTTCATACCATATAGTTATTAACAATTTATTATTTTGGACCAATTTAAAAATAAGAATTCTATTTTTAAATAAATACTAATAATATATGGAAATTAATATTTTATGACCCTTTTAATTTTGTACCGTAAACCTCTAGAATTCTATAAAATGTTTTACATAAACAATAACTCTACTTTATTTGATAGTCTTTAGATTTTGTTTACAAAAAGTATTTCAATATTATAAAAAAAGAGTTACTAAATATTTCTTTATTATTAATACTAACAATGATTCGTTAAATAAATTCTGTAGTGAGCCTCTACAACGCGAGTGTGATGGCCCCCGCACTTAGCCAGGATGTAAATCATGAATTCCGATCCACGTCAGAGAGGCTTTAGAGTGCCAATATTTTTTTTACAAATGCTCCAGCTTTACATTGTTTAGATTTATCCTTAATGTTAAAATTACACAACCCTTTTATTTGAAATATTTTAGCAAAAATATAGCAAAGTAACAATAACTATGATAATATAATTAATAATAATAATATCATTGATACTAATAATTAAATTAATAATAATAATAATATAATTAATAATAATTAATTATTATACTAAATTTAAGAAATGATAAATAATCAATAAGAAAAATGTTTATTAAAAAATACGGGAATGTTAGACAATCTTCGGCGTTTTTGTATTACATACAAAATAAATTAATATAGAATAAAATAATCATTACTTCATCAAAAAATAAACACAAAGATGGGTCAAACTTGCGCTTTCTGACTATCCGCCGTGTCGTATGCCAATTGAATTACGTTTCATCTTCCTTAATGAATATAGCATTTAATGTAACGTCGTTTTTTGGCAAGATATTAAATTTAAAGCTTGTATGGCATTAGAGAACCATTACACCTTCAATTTCATAACATTTTACTTACAACTCTAATATTGTGAAAAATGTGGTTGATCTAGAAACTTAATACGGAAAGTTCAAAATGCAGAGCTTGATATTATTTCAAAATTCTCTAAGAGCTCCTATAAAGGCTCCTATATATAAACAATTTAGGCATCTGAAAATGGACTACTGGAGTACCAACAAAAGTTTGCATTCATCACCTATCTTCCAAAGACACTTAAGTATCAAAAATGTGCATCCACACTGTGCACAACTCTAGACAAGTACACTTTTCACTGGATTTTATGTTACAAAGAGGATATGAACATATAAAGCTAGTACTTGCCTTCTATGCATTAAACGATAAAAGAACTTCCTCATCGAATTAACAATGCACTTAAACACTTAACTAGTTGGAGTTAGGGGAAACAGTTCGCGTGGACCAGCTTGTCTGCAACTACCTTCAGAATATGACAGATTATGCTGTTCGTAGCAGTACTTATAATGTAAGTAATATTAATCGACGTACTGGTACTTATCTCATTGTTACTGAAAAAACCGTATATAATTAAAATATTTTTCCCTAATCTGTCATTGTTACATGTTGATGTTGAAGTGATATTTTTTTTTGTACCACAAAATTATCGCATGGAAAAAGTGCTGAGTTTTATTTGATAATAGGCTTCAACTTGAAAAAAATATGTGAAAGGCAATGATGTATTGTATAAAATGTTATTAAAGTGAAAGTGGCGCAATAAAAATCATTCTATATCTTCTGGAGAGTGCCATAAGACCCATCAAAGCGATAAAATGAGAAACAGATACAATCCTACACCACCTATCTGTATGGTGTATTTCTGCAACTCTCATTTCCAAGAACACCAGCAGTCGATAGTAAAGTTTGTACAAAATATATACATTTAAAATTTTAAATAATTGAACTATAAAAATTAGATAATTTTCCGGCATCAAAAGTTACTTATGATGACTTAAATAATAGGATAACACCACACCCAATTTGAAAATAATGCGTCTTAATACTCATAACTTCGTGATGTTGCATTTGTAACCCAAACCTATTTTTGTTTTTTTTTTCTGTGGAAATGAGACAATGCTCCGGGGTAGAAAGCATTTTGTATGTTGATTTAGATAATAAACCTACATCACATTTCATTTAAATCTGAATAACAGTTTTGTTGTATTGTATTTATAGTCCGAATGAATTCTCATGCTCTTCCCTGAATATAAAAGATGATTTGGGGGTAAATAGTATCCTATATGTTGCTTTACATAAATAATAAATCCTACAGCATACCAAATTTTTATAAAATACGTCCTATAATTATGTTGTCTTCGTAATAAGTGGAAATACAAACAGACAAACAGATAATTCAACCGAGTAGAAAAAATAATACAAACTATTATTTCGAGTTAGGTAACCTTTATTTAATACTTAATATAAAAAAAAATATTCGGGAAAATTTTGCTTTTCTACTATTTTATTATATTACAATATAAGTAGATTTTCAAAGCATATAAATGTTGGGCTTCAATAAGTATTAATCAAATTTGCATTAGTGACTTGACCAATGAAACAAAATGAAGCCTATGCTAATATACTTGAATAGTAAAAATACTATATTAGATGGCCCATATAAGAACAATGAAATTTTTAATATTCGAGATGTTTTTCAATAATTAAGATAATTTTGTTTTTTTAAAAAAATATTTAAAATGTTCATAAATTATTAATTGTAATTAGTTGTTGTTGCTGTCGTCAAATATGTCAAATGTAAGCTACTTACAATTAATGACATAAAATTGACAAAACTACACCACTGCAAATGGTCAGTTTAATTGTCACATCGAACTGTAGCTCCACAAGTGTCTGACACCGACACTGATCGACGAGCGCTTCTGTCGCGGTATTCCTGATGGATGGCCACCAGCTGCCGCTGTCCTTTCTATCTATATTGTCCAGCGGTTTTTTGATCGAACTGATGCAATTATTATGTGTTTCAGTTATTTTATTTACTTTATTGCTAGCGATCCACCAAGTTTCAAAAATAATTGAAATAAAACTATTTTTACGGATTTAACTGAGGTATAATGAATAAAATTTTAAATTAACATTTAAATCTAACCCGATGTTTCGAATGCTTTGCACCAATCGTGTTCACGTTAACACGAGATGGAGGTGTCTTTCAGTACATCAGTTAATTAGTCATCTACCTCCAACGGTTTTTTAGTTTACGGGCGTACTGTTCAGGATTCACCCAAAATTCCTGTACTGTAACCCCGAAAACACGATTGCTCCAAAGCATTCCAAACGACTGGTTAGATTTAAAATATAATTCAACTCACGTAAACGCGAGTTAAATTCGTAAAAATAATATTATTTTAATGTGTAGTACTTGTGAGAGACTTAGAAAACACTATTTCAAAAATCATATAAATCAAATTCTAATAATTTAAAACTATTTATTATTGAAACCAGCAATAGTAATGCTATAACAACTTTATGTTAGCGAGTGATGTTATGGCGGAAGAGGATCTAGGGAATATAATGAAGTAATATTAGGAGCTCAATATAATTGTTGCTCAAATAGTCAAACAGTACAAATATTCCTGTAACGTTGTAGCGCTGCCCGTTAAATAAACGAAGCTATAATTGGTTATGAAGTTTTATTTTTGAGATGTTATAATGAACTACCATCACATCCTCGTGATATTTTTTTACGTTACGACAGAGACACTACGACAGAATGCTGACTTTTCAGTGACAGCAAGGCTGACTTTACGCTTTTTAAAAACATTACAGTATTAGGTATTTTCTCCGATATACATATAAAGAAAATCATATTATAGTTAGAATAATAAGAATATTTTCAAGACTTTTTTTTTCTCATTTAAGCACCAACTGTTCGGATTGAGGTCAATAAATCGTCCAGGTGATACGGTAATAGGATGTTCTCTTGCATTTGCTCGTTTCCCTTATTTTATTAGAAATGTGATCCTTATTCCTAGGCAATAAGAACTATAATAAGACATTTGCGTAACATTCTTCGTATTTGAAATGTAGAATGCAACGTCGAAGCTCTTTGTAAGATTTTCCATTTGCAATTCAAGTTGCCTCGGCAAAGGAGAAAACATTGATGTTTATTTGAAGTAATTTTTAGGACGCATGGAGTAAAACATTGTAATTTTTGATAAATAAATTAGTATACATAAATTTATTTTTCAATTAGCAGCTAAGATGTAGAAAATAGATGACTTAAAATATTTAATATTATTTTGGGACAATTCAGTTATGTTGTCTATAAGAATAAAATATAGTAAACGGGTGTGAATAATGTAGTTTAATGTTTGTGGGTTATTTATGAATAGATCATTATCCACCAAACGGAATGAAATAACATTTTCAAGATGCTGCTCAGTTTTTATTATTTAATGCTCTCAAATATACAACAATGTTATAATATTATAAAATAATCAAATGTATACAATTATTGAAAAATTTACTAAATCGCAAATCAGTAACTTCAGTAATAATTGAACAGTTTATACATTTAAAGTAATTGAGTCAATTGGTATCCAATAACGAAATTATCGTCGACTAAGAAACATAATAATATTATTTTTATTCTTTTTTACGTCTTTTTGTATCGGGGGTTTTATTTATTTTTTTATTTTATAATTATAATTTAAAATAAACGAAAAGTTTATTTGTGTACCCCTTGTATTTGTAAACACTTCGGGCATTTATCCTTTATATATTTTAAAAGTACCCACAGATGTCAATTTGTGTTCTAGAAGTAATTGGTTTACCAGTTTCATGGTTACCAACAAAATAAGTAATTCGTAGTTACGAACTCGTAGCCCCAGTCTGCCAGTTGATTGTCAAAAGTGGTTGTAGTAGTCAAATTATTACTAAAATCCTAGGGTGACTTTGCTGTTGACGAAAGTAAATGATAGCTTAATTCGATTAGGGACTCATTCTTACTAGTCTCTTCAAATGCTTTGTGGTCGGTGTCACTGTTTTGGCTGCGAAATCTCAAATGTTCAGTTTCTGTTTTCGATTTTTCAATATGGGGATCTGATTCCTCCAAGATACACAAAATCAAGATACTCGAAATCCATTGATTCAATACATTGCAAAAGTTTTTAAATTTTTTATAAAAAACATATGATGTAACAAAAAAAATATAGTATTCTTAATTTTTCCTTCATCTGTGCTATAAGACTGGGTCGTAGCCAATTTCAATATTCTCAGTTTTTGGTCCCTGTAGGTTTTGATTATTTTGCGATTTTCGAGTTTTTAAATAGTAGTTTCGCAAAATATTATTAAAAAAAAAACGCAAATATATTAAATAAATGTGTATCTTGCTATTTCTGGTTAATTAAAAAAAACAAAGAATGAACGAAAGTCTGCCCTCACGTGTCTGGCCGTTTGCTACCCCTTGTCCCCCTCCCGCTCGCGGGAGTGCAGTCGCGGCCAAAAGACAACGCGTTACTTATTGTGTATGGCGCGGGGCGTCCTATTTTTACACAGTATTTTTGCGATAAAAGATAGTCTATAACTTTTTTGTAGGTTTAGTAAAGCTAGGTCTAAGTCTTCGTTAAGCACTCATATTATTAGTGGGGACTACACTTTGCGTCCAACTTTGAGGCGCGAGGCGCACGAAACCACGTTGATATTTATCTTTCTGTATTCTATACTTTAAACTCAAAATTTTACTTCGTACAAACGCAAAATTTTTCTTCATCTTGCGGATAAAATTACTATATTGTCAAAGGGAGGATAGGTCTTGCTAAATTAAAATGTTTGAAAATAACTTCTCATCTTTTTTTTTCTTTCACTATAAAATGCCCTGTTTTTGGCTGACGTAACTACAAATAGACGTAAGGTGTCATGAATTATTTTAAGATTTACTAAAGAAGAACGTTTTATTAGAACATTGCATAAACATAATATCACTTACTATAACACCAGCGCATCAGAAGAAAGCGGTGCAGCGGAGCGTTCCTTCTGATTTGCGTTGTTTCCCGTGTGAATGGCATATTTTTCTATGAAAATCGGTTTGGTGGTGAAAGCGTAATAGACAGACAGAGTTACTTTCGAATTTATAATATTAGTATGGATTTACACTACCAACTTGAGGTTTATGTTGTTAAATAAAATTAATTATATTAAAATGCATGTACCCGATACTTTATTTATATTATTACGCCTATTTCAATTTTTTTATAGCGTATTTTTCATTGATATTCCATTTTACTTACTAGGATTTCTATTTTATGCACAATAAGTTTCGTTGTTTAAATTTATATTAGGAAAAGAATGAAAAACAAACCGATACGGACAGGGGTTCGAACCCGCGACCTCTGGGAAACCGACCCGTCGTTCTACCAACTGAACTACCGTATCGCTATCGATCGCTATCGATGTAAAAAAAAATCAGTTTAAGATTTTTTTTCACATTGTTTTGTTTAAAATATAAAAGTTACAGTAAATATTGACTTTTTGTGAGTAGCATTCGGTGTTTGTTCTTAAAATATTAAATAAACACGTGTACACTGACGAACATTTTTAATATTTGAAAGGTACGTTGTTTTTTAAAAATAATAATTTTTAAATAAAACTTGTGTTGTCAACACTGGTTTTTGACAATTAGTTAGCAGTTAGCAGCGCCGTACCTATATATAATTTATAAGACACTAACCTCAAAATAAATGTTTGATTATCGAATTTGAGAATCGTAAATTACTTTTACATATATCTAAAAAAAACAATGTTTGAATATAAGAGTACAAAATGGATTATTTTAATCAAATTGCAAGGTTTGCATTGCTTGTCAATATTTGAATACTGTTGAGAACACATATATGCTTACATTTCTACTACGTATTCCTATTAAAACCCATAGCTAGGTATTTTGTATTTATGACGTATTGGCTTTTCAAATAGTCATACATATATAATACATATAATTATAGTCATAGGTATATAATAGTCATAACAATATTTGTAAAAATAATGTTTATACAAAATTGATATTTCTAAGTTTTTGGCAACCCTTATTATGATTATTATTTTATACTTGTCAAACTATGCTTTGAAGATTTATATACAGGAATCGGATAATGAATAACAAATTATTTTTGGGATCAACAAACGTTATTATACGTTGAATACACTTAGGCATGTATACACAGTTCAGTGCAACGCAACTCTGAAACAATTTGATTTGAGAGCGCCGAATGAGGTTGTGTCCCTGTCGGCGGTTATTGACTGCCGTGAATGTTTTCCATTTATATTCCAAAATATTTTTGAAAATTTAAATAAAAATGATTACGACGATAAGAGGTTAGTCTTAAAAATATATTGTAACGATTTTAAATTCATTTTAAATTTCCTTAATTTATTTTTAGAAATACCTAAATTGAAATAAAAATAATAAGAAATTATCCGGAACTTTCGAAGAATTATGAGTAACTCAGTTACTTAACTTAAAATTTGCGAACTGCTTATCAAGCACAGCTCGCACTTAAATTTCAATGAAACTTTCAATATAAAGTAAGGGGTCATTTATGACTAGTCTCTGATAAAAAAAATATGTATTTTTAATTTTAATCAATAAATTTATTTTAAAAATTGTAGGACTCATAATAATATAAAATATGAAGCACATATTAAAAATTTTAGCCATATGTAGTCCATATGTAGATAATAAAAGTAATCGAATTATTTTGAAAGGGTTTTGTCGGTATTATTAGTGTTTTACGACTTCACAATAATTTTAAAATGTATAAGTATTATCATTTCGGCAAAGTTACGTAGGTATGTGCTAATTTGAAAATCATACAAGGTTTATATTCAAAAAAGAAAAAAAAATCTTATAACCGTCACTAAAATACTTTAAATTTCAATATTTTACTTTTGTAGCAGCTACCGCACGGCAAGATAATTCTTGGCGTGCATTGTTATAGTGCGTGCAAATAGTTAACATGAACTATTTGAGATATAAAATACCCTAAGTACTATTAGGTTCTTAATATCAATCGTTGAACCGTAAAAACAAAAGACCAGGTGGTATTAGAGCTTATTACGAGCAGACGAATTTAACTGTATGACCGTATATCACTAAAAAGAATATTGCTTGACATTGCTTTGGAATAAGATGAGATGAGAGCGAATAAGAGAGATGAGAGAGAATGAATGAGAAACTTTTTAATAACGAAGCAGATTCTGCTGTCAAGTCCACCTTTATTATTACAATCCACATTGTCTTTTAAATGATATGATTTTGGTGTATCTAGATATTTAGTGTATGTGTAAATAATATTATGCAATTAATTAATCGTATTGAACATTTTATTAATCGACTATTTTATAATATTTTGTTTTTATTAAACTACATTACAATCATTAAATAAAAAAAACTTACACTATTTTAGTACTATTGGTAATAAAAAGTAATTTCCAAGAAGGAAAAGGAAATAAAACATTAAAACTATACTTAGAGGCTGGAATGGCCTTTGAAATTACTGCGATGGGGTTCTTAAGATAAGTTTTTAAATTAGATTGTTTCATTAATAAACTCTTTTATTTATATATAATATTAGTTCGGATTTTTTTAATGAATACAAATTCTTAAATACTCTTGCTACGTAAAAAGTTCAATAACCCTTTCAATTTAATCAAAAACAACTAAGAAAACTATTAGAAAATGTTTCATTTGCTACAAATAACATGCTGAATATTGATAAATAAATGTTTACCTTTATAACATTATGTTTAGTTAAGCCTCTTAATAACACCATGTTTAATAATCAAATATGGTCCTTCCAGCAATACTAGGCGCCAGGTAATAAAGCTCGGTCCACGCAGTCTTGGTTGGAAGCAAACGTCTCGGCCTTCATCAGAGCTGAAGACTAGCCGTCGCGTTTAGTCTAGTCCCAACGTTAATCCGCTGCATTATGATTTATGGTTAGTTTTAGAGACACAGGTTACAGAGAGTACAGCTTATAGAGAGTACAGCTTGCTCTAAACGCCATGATAATTTGGAGTCCATAAAACAATTCATACAATTGGCAGTGAAGAATTTCAGTGATGACTGGCCTCAACGTTTAAAAGACTGTGTTGCAGCCAATGGACACCACTTCGAATAAGCTTTTTATATTTTAATTAGTTTTATATTTGTGTATTAATCTAACACACCGTAAAAGTAATAAATGTTATTTTCAATTAAATATTTTTTTTGTTACAATATTTATTGCAAGACTATGTAAAAAAAACAGAAACTTTATTATTTTAACACGATGTTTAACTTTGTTTGATAATACTTACTATTATAAACACATACAGTTCGTAAAAAAAAGCAAATATTTCTTGTTTTAAACTTTAATATCATGTACAAGTTTTATTAGTATCATGTTTTTAATTTTCTTAAAATACTATGCACTATGCATTTGTATTATATATAAACTTTGAACATGGTTAATGAGTTCAATAACATATAATACGTTATAATTAATTATTAAATTCAATGAGTTAGTAAAGATTATTGTTCATTTCATAACTAAGCCAGATAAAAACATTTATTTATAAAATTTAAAATGGTACCTATTGCTGAGTCATAATTCATGAAATGATTGAATAAAAAGATGTTTACACAAGAATGACGAGTAGACGTACTTAAAAATATTTGTCGCAGATCACGATAATTTAACGATAATTAGTAACTCAATTGATATCATTGTAACAGTGGGGTGTGAACTCCGTGACGTAACGAGTCACGTGATCGGAATCGTTTGGGCACCGGAGACATTTTAAATATCCGAGAGCATCGAGACGAATGATTATTGATTAGTGTGAGCCTTACAGGCCGGACCCCCCAAACGGGACCGGTGGTTCACGAAACTCTGATAATTGTATACTTACTAAGTAATTTGTGATTACCTACATTTAATACAAGTAATTGTCATATTGTGTCTGTGTGGTTTAATTGCCTGAGACCTACGCTTCGGATCCTGTACCAGAAGACTCCATCAATACAGAATAAGCCACTAATATGCCTCTAATCTCCGACATATTCATATAATTAACATTTTCTTAAAAAATTGTTTTAACACTTTTTTTATTAAATTTAATTCAGAATGCATTAAGATATTTTTATTAAATAAGTTATGGAGAATTTGTTTCAGCTTCCCTAACAAACTTGTAATGGCCGTATAAACATGTTAGGTCTGTAATGTATTTATTGAACGTACTAAATAGTAATCTTAATAATTGGTTGTAGCGATTAATAGAAAATTCTTTCGTTCCTCTTTACAAAGAAAGAACTGAAGCTAGGATTTTAATTAAGTCGTCTACCAGTCTGGAAAATACACTGGTCTAGTTTTTAAAGCCACATAGCCCTATTAATGATTAAGCCCTGTTGATGTTTATTCTTTTAATTACATTTTCTTTTTAATTATTTACAATAAAAAAAATCTTAAAAAGTTTTGTTGTATCACATTTCCACTCCATCCTGATAATTTATGTTTTAGGAATTAGTTTCTTTAGTGAGTTTTAAAAAAATGCACTCAATAGAAATCAGAGCGTGGTATAACTCATAAACATACTAGATATTTTGATTTTAATGCCTGCCTTTGTATTGCATTGTATGTACATTAGATTAAGATACTGTTATATAGAAATTTAATTTCTATAGATAATTAAATATATATAATTTTAATATTATCGATTTCTTATTATCTGTTAAATTCGTGGACAAGGTAAATTATTTATCTGTTGACAGTTTATTACAATATCTTAATTAGTCTGTGACATTTCTTTTTGTTTAAGATATTGAATGTTGCCAGATTAAGCTAACTTTATAGTCTCCAAAATGTTATTGAAAATATAAAGATTTTATTATTAATTATTATTTTGAATTTCATTTATTAATCATTATAAAGGATAGCATATTGCTAAATATTATTTAAAAGTAGCTGTAATATTGTTTCAGAAGTTTAATTGCAGCCAACGTTGTTTTATTTTTATTAGTATAATATAGCCAACGTTGTTATACATTTATTAGTATAACAATTTGTTATCAATTTATTACACTCGTTTCTTCCTGTAGTGCATTGTTCTTAAATTACTTAAATATTGGTCTTCTTCCGATTAATATCAATCTTACCCACATTTCGTGTAACGCGGAGTGTGCATAGCCACATTGTTTGCTTATTATGCATATTTTGGTTTTTAAAATTCAATGCCGTGTCCTTTTAGAGTCCTTTAGAGTCTATTCTTTCGGAAGCACTTCCGAATCCAATATCTTATTAGAGTAAAAATTTTCAGAATATTTTTTTTTTTTCTTTTACATTTTTTTTTGTTATTATGCACCTCTACGCGTACAATGTTTATTTTCATTTATTATTTTTGGTCTTACGCTTTTCTTTGCAGGATGTGACAAAAATAGATAAAGATATTTTACAGAATATTCTATAAATTTGTAAAACAATATTGCATATTGTGATAGATTACAAAACTTAAAGTAAAATTTGCACAACATAATAGCTTTTTATTTGAAATTATGTTTCCTGTTCATCGGAGTCCATAATTATACTTAAAAACTTTTCCATGAAACTTCTTCAAAGGTTGAAATGACTTAATGACGTAAATGTTCCTTCCTCTTCGAAATTGATTATTAATAAAACAAGCTGAGTAATATTACGACATAAGTCACTATTAAAAAAAGTAGATATTAATTATCAAAAGTCTATCAAAAACCTTAGAGAAATATAAAATAATTATAACAATAGGAGAAAAGAAGTAAAAGAATTTCATAAAGAAAACATCACAGTATTCTTTTCTTATTTGAGACATTGTATTATATTTTAGATATTCTATAAAAAAAAATCCTTATAAATTTCTTCTTTATTAAATTTAAAATAAATGTTACAATAAACAATTTTATAAACTTTGCTGTTAAATCTGCAAAATTTTAATAAAATTGTACCTTCTACTTAATTAAACTATCATATAACGTACATTGTACAGTATTCTTATAGAATTTAATAGCACTGGTATTATGTGTAATTTTTACCAGCGGTCTAATCAGCATATTCGAACTCAAACAGTTAATAGTGTAATGCGAAATAGGTAGTCTATATTTTAAACGACAGAAATTATATATTTTGTAATGGTATAGCAACTTTCTATTATCCTATGGAAGATAACCTGTTAAAATATATTGTCATCCTCATATAACTCATCTGGGCATCCGGTCAATATAATATTATGATACTGCTTTAGTTTATAACCAAAACGGGAAGTAACTAATTTAATAACTTGTATAATGTAATGTGTGTAAAACTGATAAGGAACTGTCAAAATATTTGTATACAATGACAGTAGTATTTTTTTTTGAATTTCTATATAAATTTAACTCATTTTCACAAACCGTTCTCATTTCAACCGATCTTAATAAATTACACACGTGATGAAGTAATGTGAGGTTGCTCTTGCAGTTGCTTTTATCCAAATGTTGGATACTTCTCATCAGAATTGTGACCTTTATCCCAAGCGCAATATGGAATATAATAAGTCTTTTGAACTAAATATATTCTGTACTAGAAATGTAGAATTCAATTCCGCTAACTCTTTTGTAGGTATTTCCATTTTCACTAAAACTAGTAGAACTACTTTTTGTAAGTAAATGTTAGAATTCATAAATTTTATATTAAAAAAAAGGAGGATAATATCAAATTAAATATTTTAATGGTGGTTGTTGACACCTTTAATGCATATGGACGAATTCGTGGGTTTATAAACCAGGAAATAGAAAAGAAGTGGTTTAGGAAGCCGACTTTTTAACTTTGCGTTCGAACATAGATGTAATAGCTACTCCAGGCAATTTATAAATTATATTGTAGTCAATGATTTTATTGGTAATAATTATTATAATTTAGAAATTAAAATAACTAGTTAAACTCTATGTACCTTTTGCTCTAAATATTTTGTACACGCTTATAATAAATCCCAAAAATCCGTCCAATCTAATTAAAAAAAATATCTCATACTGTATCTTAAAAAATAAAAAGAAACTATATACCAGACAGTCTATATTTATATTTTAAATAAGAAATATAAAGACATGTTGTGCAACGAGTAAGTAAGTACTAACAATACCTTGGGATAAAATGGACATTACACACAATTGATTTTATTCATCGGTCCCTGTTCATTCGGTCTCCGAGTGAAGTGAATGATTATAATATTTTAATATCATTATAACGCTGTGTAAAGCTTACTGTCATAATTTCTATACGGGGGCTTTGTGGGTCAACTATACACAAAGACCAATGGAAACGCTGAGGGTCCAGTACAATAACGGATTCGGAATGCTGTTGGGCTTGCCACGGTTTTGTTTAGCTTCAGGCATGTTTGCGTCAGAAAGGACAAACTACTTTTATGCCATAATAAGAAATAAAACGTCTTCACTGCTGAAAGGGATGCGGTTAAGTTCAACAGTGTCCTAAGAATCTTAGCATCAAAAACGAATTCCCAATTGTTAAAGCATTTGATTAGTATTTTAGTTTAATGTGTAAATGACAATCGAAATGCTTACAATATTCATATCATTATAATAGGATTAATTTTATATTAGGTTATTTTTTATTTTAAATTTGTTACATTATTAATTTTATTTTTATTATGATTCATTTTAATTTATAATTTGACATAACAGTAAATAAAATGTGCCTGTGTTGCTCAAAATAAAGACTTATTATTGTTATTATGTTTATAGAGTTCTAGAGCTGTTATACATAGAGTAGGGAAACTAGCCTAAAATAAGACCATCGAAATGGCAAGATCAAATAAATGAAGTTACCCATCTGTCTATTTTTTTACGAGTAAGTAATTGATGGTACCTATTTATAAAGTGAGCAATTGTCATTCTATAGATATAATAAAATTGTTGCTGATCGATTTCTTACTAGAATGCCGTAAGATACCCTAAAACTTTAATGTATGAGATCGAATTGAGTAAAAGTTATACAAAATTATACTGTTCGATTTAAAGTATATTTATTGAACCAATAAAATGACAATAACGTTTGTGGTGTGTAAAAAGTAGTTTTTTTAGATTTTTTTTTGACAAGTAAGAAATTTATAATTTGTGTTGGTAGTAAATAATATGTCAAAAAAGATTAATTTATTAAGACAGTATTTCGTCCTGCTTATTATTATTGCTATTATTATTATTAAGACATCTAAAGGGAAAAGAATTTTCTTTGAGATTTCTTAAGGATTATGATTTAAAGACAAAATGGAAGAATGCTATGGAAAATTTTGTCTAATATGTTGATTTGTGAATTTTTCTATATTATTCTGAACCTCACATAACATCAAGCAAAGAACTATTATTAGATATCACAAATAAATTTACCGCGACAAAACTGTATCTGAAAATTTCCAAATTTCAGAAAGTCATCATAATATTAAAGTAATAATGAAAATAATATTAAAATGATCATAATATTCGAATGTTAACAGTAACCACATTTTCATACATTTATGGAATTACTGAGTAAAAAAATATAAGTGTAATAAATAACATTTCCATCTGATGATGTTTTTTTGATATGTTATTGTACAGAAAAAATATTAAGACGCCATAAATCTTCACTATTAAAAAAATATTTACTTAACTATCATAACATAAACAATATTGATCATATCTGTGAACAAGAACTTCTGTTTGATCAACTAATACTTCTTATCGTTAAAATTATGTTGAATTAACACTGAAGCACGAAAGTGCTAAATTAAATGACGTTAACTTTAAAATAATTACAATAAGCCAGTCATATTACAAAGGCAATAAATAGTTGGTGTACCTTTTTCTGGTGAAACTCATTAAGTGTATAATGCTGATTTTACGTGATAATTATAAAAACTATATGTATATTATATTAACTAGAATAACATAAGTAAAATATAAATAGTTTTTCTTAAATACAGTATTTATTTATTAATACATTTCTCTCTTAAGCTAGAATATCTAACATTTGAATCGTCATATTACCTCAATATAGTCTTCAAAACATTTGAACAATCAAACTAATTCCAAATAAAATAGTAAAAAACGCGTAAAACATTTAATAGTTTATCTAAAAAATTGTACATGAACATTGAAAAAGCAAAGGATTAGCAGAATGTTTGTGTATCGTATTATCCAAAGGTACACTGAAACCTTGCCTGTTAATGACCGTGAGAAATCCGGCCGACCGCGGTCTATTCTGAATAAACCAGTTAATTCAGTCAAGGCCAGATTTCGTCGAAACCCCATAAGGAAACAGAAAATATTTTCCAGAGAAATAAGAATCCCACCGAGGACACTGTCTCGGATTATCAAACAAAACTTACGTTGAGTGGCTTACCGGAGATGTATCTCTGGTACTGTGTACAGTACACACCTTAAATGAGGGACTAAAACAAAAGAGAGTCGAAAGATCAAAACAGCGCTTACTTCGACACGCGGACGGAAAAGACAGGAAAATTCTCTTTACCGATAAAACATTTTTTTTCATAGTGGTAGAGCATAACATCGGGTCGCCGGCAAAGTCACCACCCATCGGGCAAAGTCGTGCCGCAAAGCGACCTAGACGTGTTTCAGCACGTTGCTCGATGAAGCCGTTTATGGGAAATGGGTCTGAACAGCTGCGGTACGTTGGCGAACCGGTTGACGTCGAGTTGGTATTTGTTTTTGTCGGGTGTCTAGTCGAGGAGGGTAGCGGGATCCGAAGCAACGGCTTTCCGCTGGCCGCCCGCAGATAGTTGGGGGCCCAATTAGAGGGTTAGCCACCCACGAAAGGCTGCCCCGCCACCTGCGAAAAATCCCAGGGTGGCTCCATCGTGCTGGTTGGTGACCAGACGAGGAGGCCCGATGGCGATCCCTGGGGGGGTTCGGGCGACCCGCAGTCTCCAGGCTAGCCTCCCAGTGGCATGCTCGAAGCTTCAAAACTCCGGATGTAAGTGCAAAGAAGAGAGCCTTTAACCAATCTGAAAAGTCCTATAAATAGGCATTGCGGAAGAATCGCTAAGAATGGAGAAGAGCTCTCTGTCAGACCAACTGGCAGTCGAGCTTTCTGGTCTCTTGCGAAAGCGACGGAGTCGAATTTCTGCCAACCCTCACTGCCTGCTCTGCTGAAGACGGATGGATCCCTGGCCCACACAGCAACAGAAAAAGCGAATGTATTTGCTTCTCTGTTTGCTGATAATTCGCATCTAGGCACTGACAATGCTTCTCCAGCACATCTTCCTCACTGCGGTATTTCGATGCCTGAAATCCGCATCACGAACAAAGAGGTATGGAGAACATTGTATCGTTTAGATGTGAATAAAGCACTGGCTTTAGGCTGGCACCATCAGGACCACTGGGTCCTGATGGTATACCAGCCATTCTGCTCAAAACATGCGCAGGTGAGTTGCCTCTTGTATTGACACGTCTGTATCGCCTCTCTTTCAAGACTGGATTAGTGCCAGAATTCTGGAAGCTTGCCAACGTGCAACCCGTGCCCAAAAAAGGCAGCTGATTTAAAGGCCCATTTAAATTACCTCCATACTCTGCAAGTATTGAACTCACGGCTTCTAGCGTACCTAGAAGTTAACGATCTCCTAAGTGACCGACAGTACGGGTTTCGCCGAGAAGCAGTCGCCGTCTCTCTAGACGTCTCGAAAGCTTTTGACAGGGTCTGGTATGCGAGCCTTTTAAGCAAGTTTTCAGCGTAAGGTATATATCCAGGTCGGATTGGCTGGATAACGGACTTTCTAAGCCAGAGATCTCTTTGAGTAGTTAAGTTAAGTAGTCGATGGATGTTCTTCGGAACCCTTGACAATAAACGCCGGAGTGCCTCAGGGGCCCTTTCTTTCTGCAACTCTTTTTCTGCGCCACATTAACGATTAACGAATGCAGACAACAGCACATTTATAGTAAGATATCTGCCAAGTAGTCGGGCTAGTAGAGATGAAGTACAATCGGAAAGAGAAACCATGGTGCAACGTTTGAATGACAAACTTCAGGCAGTCTCGGCATGGGGCAATGCCAATCTTGTCAAATTCAATACCACCAAAATGCTGTTGGAATGTCCACACGTTTTTGAATGAGGTGTTGTTAAGAGGTTTAACTACCGCTTTAAACACGATATCTTGATCTTGATACACATTGGCTGAAGTTTTCACTTCTTTTTAGCAACCCCTTCGTAGGAGACATCCCACCAAACCATGAAATATGCTGGATGATGGCCTTGTTGAACTTTGTGCACTATCTTGGAAACCTTTTTTAGAGCTGTGTGCAAAAACTCGAACATTTTATATATAGGATTTTATATATACATAGGAGCTAAGATAAAAGGGCTCCTTTTGGCGATGAACAAACACATATATATATATATATAGAACTAGTTATTCTAAGTGTCAACCCTTAGCTTTAATGCAAGCTTTTAAACGGTCGGGCCATTCGTCGATACATTTATGAACGGTTTTGAAAACTGTTGTCTCTAAAAATTTCTAAAGTGTCTCAATATTTGGGTGACGCTTAGAGCAGGCCATATCTTCTAGCACATATCAAATTTTATAAATATAAATATATAAATTACAAATATTTACCATAAGAAATTAGATGATATTTTCTGATTAACTTTTAAAATGTAAGTGTGAATACATAATGAGGTTGAATAAAAATATGTACTAAACTAATTTTTTATCATGAAAATACAATCAGAGAAAGCTGTGGAAGTTGCTGACAGAATCTACTTTACTGACAGAATTCCCATGACCGCAATATTTTTTATCTTTATTTATTTCATTACATATTTACATTACTACAAGTACTTCTAAAAACATCTTTATTACTAGATATAAAAATGGATATTTTAATACTTGTAACATTTATTTCCTAAGCATCCAATTTCTTAGTTGAATTGAACAAAAGCTCATAGAAATGATAGTAATTATTTATTGCTGTTTTCAACTAGAAACGAACATGTTATCGGAAAACGAGCTATTTCTTAAACTGTTATTGCCAAGAGTTAGAGAAAACTTATTGATACGTGTTAAAAATATATATAACGTAAGAAATTCCCTGTTTTACGTTAATTATTGTAGGTTTAAGTAGTTTAAAAAGTTTTCAGAAACGCTCCTTACTTTCAAAATATAATATAATTCCTGTAATAGAAATTCCCTGTTTTACGTTAATTTTTGCAGGTTTAAGTAGTTTAAAAAGTTTTCAGAAAGGCTCCTTACATTTAAAATAAAATATAATTCCTGTAATCTAATTATTTATATTTGAAAGTTGTTATTAATCTTTTAAATTATAGTAAAAATTCTCTAAGGCCTCCTTCCTACCGCTTTCTCGAATTATTTCAGCATTTACTGAACTACTAAATTTTATGCGACTATTCCGGACTTCAGTGTCACTAGTACTAATAATTTAATTGGGTTAATATTGTGAAGTCTTTACTCCAGGCATTTATGTACAAGAAATGGCGGTCGTGAATATTAAAAGTGAGATCCCATATAAAGAAAAGCTATAAATTAAAAAAAGAAAATTAAAAATTTAAAAAACCCCCGATACAACCGTTGACGATGGTGTCTATTTTACGAAGTTAATCATTGATTACTTAGACTATACGATTCGGTATCGTAATTTCTTTATCTGACTTGGTAACTTACTTTCATTTTAATTTCTTCCTTTATTAAACGGTCCCCCGACGCAACGACTTCAATAAATATAATATAATATAATAATATTATTTTTATTCTTGTTAGAGATCTTTTTGTATTGGGGTTATTTTTATTTTTTTTTTCTGCTTTTTAAAGTTGTGTAACTAGTTTCTTTATAGTACTAAAGGAATCTAAGGACAAACAAATTTTCAGTTGTTTAAGTATTTATATCAATCTACCCTAATATTATAAAGAGGCAAGATTTGTTTGTTTGAGTTGAATAGGTTCCGAAACTGCAGGACCGATTTAAAAAATCATTTACCATAAGAATACTACATTATCCCTGATGACCATAGGCTATATTTTATCATCATCAAAATTATCGTCATCACTAATATGATTAAGATGAAAGATTTGATTGTTTATTTGTTTAAATTGAATAAGCTCCGAAATACTGGACCAATTAAAAAAAATATTTTACCTTTAGAGATATTTTACGAAAAAAAATAAGGATTTACGTGAAAATTTCGACAATGTAATAAATTAAAAATGTATTAGGTAACATGATTCAAGACTTTTTCATATAGGCATATACGAATATGAATAAACATTTTGAGCTAAAATTATTTACAATCACTAATAAAACTATTATAAAGGGATTTATATTATCACTAGGTGTTACCCGTGACTCTTTATAAATGCAATCATAAGCCATATAAATATATTTTTTACAGTCTACGTGCACGCAGTCACGGGCAACAGCTATCCCTAATAAAGTACTTTACCTGAGTAAGTGTTAAAACTCTTGGCCTACATTACAAGGCTTTTTTATCCTAAAAAGCACAGGCGTAGCCGCTGGGAACAGCCAGTATTGCATAAGAACCTTTCAGCCCGCACCAACGTCAATATCTTGAAGACGACTATTTCTATTTTAACCAAACATAGATAAGAACAATCTCGACAAACATAGCTTTCGATTAAAAAAACCGCATTCAAATCCGCCCACGCGTTGAGTCACTACTTTGCCACAGACACAAATACATAGATACACAGAAACATAGATACACAGAAACATAGATATACAGATACACAGATACACAGATCGTAAGGTCAAACTTATAACACCCCTCTTTTTAGTCGGGGTTAAAAAACAGCTTGAATATGTTTAGTATTTCAATATTAATAATACATATCTTATTTTTACTTTTGTGTTTAACTTTTCATTTAACTGAATTTGTTTCATTAAAAATACAAAATTGTTTGTCTATTTTAGTGTGGACTTGTAAGGTAATAGAAAGCGCAAAACTTATATTTTTGAAGTCAGTTTTATCTTTGGAAATAAAAGTTCTACATAACTTAACATAACTTCAGTTGCACTAATTTGCAACACAGTGATATTCTGAATTAAATAATTTATTTTCGTTAGTATAATAAAAAATCTTAGACCACCAGAAACTCATAAATCATAATATTATTTTATACATAGAAATGATATAATAAAGTAAATATTATCGATATTGAACACACTATTATGATACAACACTACACAACGTACCGGCATCAAGTCACGTAACACAAGGCATTAATCACCGTGACACGCCGCGACATGACACTGATGTATTTTATTATAATTGATTTAGTATTTTGATTGAATGTATGTGGCAGGGTAATTTCTACAACTAATTTGTTTATTTTAATTATATTTTTAAAATGAAGAATGACTCTTAAATTATGATACAATTTTAATAAGTTATGATACTAAATTATATAAAAACTTTGTTTGCAGGAGGTTGTAATACTTACCTTATTTGTCGTATGTAAGCGTATCCGCAATAAAAATGGAAAAAAATTAGTTTACATTGTTATCTTAACGCATTCCTTAATCAATCTTATTTTAGCTTAAATCTTAAAAAAACAGGATCAAAATGTTATATTTAGTATGTTCAGTTATCAAATTAAAAACAAATTTTTTGAAGATAAATCGAACAGCGTTTTTATTAACTACATGGTATTATATACTGTTTTTTAATAAATTTACTCCACTCTTATAAATTATGTACTTTAATATTTGTACCTAACTTAATAAAAAAATAGTAATCTATTCTGACAAAACTATTAATTGTATTCTTCAATAAACTTGAGCATCTCTTAAATATTTGAATACGGTGTATGCACTACTCAAATATGACCATATAGCAAAATTTCGTTTAAACCTCAAGTGGCATTCAATTTTCTCAGAAAGACTCACTTCCTGAATTTTCTGCTGCACTTTGTTCAATCCCGGTAGAATTCTTACCTATCCAAAAAATCAATGTAGGGTTCTTGTTGAGTCTCACGTCCTCTTTTTTTGTTGCTCTGGAAACAACCTTTTACTGCAAGCTCCCTCTCACTCCACTTCTTACTACTCTATGTCCTTAATACGGACTGTCCAAGCTATTCAACTTTAGAATAGTCTTTTTTTGGAAAAACAAGACGCACTCGATAGCTAACAGTTTTTCTTATATATCTTATCATTGTATATTATTTAGTCTTTTAAAGTTCTTTTTTTTATTTATGTTTCAAATCTTTATTTATTTGTTTCTTCTCATATGTGTGTGTTAACAAGTTTAGTTCGTTATCGTTCGAAATTTGTACTGCGCGTTTTGAGACATTTGCAAAGCTAGGGTTTGCAGTATATTAGTTTTTCAATTTACTATTGACAAAAACCGTTTATAACCTTATAAAATACACAATTCTCAAAAAAAAAAACATTTATAATATAGCAGGATTGAAGGAAGAAATACATTTATACCTTTCTGCACTTCAGTTTTAGCATTGGAGGAAGTTTTCAAGCATTCAAGTCGAATTGTTGATTCCTATGAAGTGAATCCGAAACTTTTTAAATAAAATGCAAAACTATATCTTAAATTTAATCTTAATGAAATAACTTCCTTTTTGAATCGATAGATTTCTAAGCTATTTTAAACATCATAAAATTACCCGTCTGTGACGAGATTTGCTTGCTTGTATAAAAATTTTATACGTAGTAACGTAATTTAAATAAATTTGTATGGCTATTTTTATGTATGTATGTATGTTAAGCGTAGATTAAATTTAATCTAAGATAGAATAATTTTAGTTTGTTTCGCTAGAATCAAAGAAAAATGGTAGATTTTAGATGATTGAGTTGGTAACTCAATTATTTGTTTAAAAGATACACACAAAAATTTACTAAGGGAAGTAAAACTATTGGTTTATAAAACCATCCTTCAAAGTTACACATTCATGAGTATAAGCAAGTGTGGTACGACATTAATATGTATAGGTCAGAAAGCTTTAAGTCAGGGTCCAGAATAAGCGAGAGCCTGGTTTTTGTTTGACTTTTAAATTCGAATGGCGTAACGGTCGTCGAATTAAATAACTTTGGGCTTCTTAATAAATATTTATTAACCACTTTAGCAACACTAAATATATTAATATTAAAGTAGCCAGCTGTTAGGAACCTTACAAAATATTTTCTCATATCAAATGGTATTGTTAGTACGTGTTTGTTAGATGCTCCGACAATATTATCTACACCCCTTTCTGCAATAGTTTATTTCAAATTTTCACTTTAGCAAAATATAATGATAAAGATTATAATTTCACAATAACAATAGTAATTATTCATATTTATAACAAAAACAGCAATATAAGTGGGTACATCGACACTGATAGAAATAAACAAGCCCAATAACATATTATATGTATAGCCGCCTTGCAGCATACTCACTATGCACTATGCACGCCTAAAGACACTGATAACTAAATTAGACAGTTACCCACAATAGGTTGCGCACCAAAATTGCAACGAGTTTACTCGTTGAGTAGATTTTACACCTCAAATTTTCTCATACCAGGCGTCTTATATCAAAACCGGTTCTTAAGGAGTAAACTCCAAAAATGGGTTTTGATATACTTCTAATCCATTTTCAATGCAAAACTCACTGAAGCCTTTTATCTGTCTTTCACAGGCCTTTTGTTCTTCTAATGATTTATTAAATAACTGGCGTTAGGTCCTTTTTACATTTTTATAACCAAAATACTTAATTTTCAATATAAAAATAAACATATGTTTATTGGTACGTTAATGTGAACTCTTTGTATTTAATGTTCAAGTTTTTCATAAATATTTTTTTTCTTTACAAATTATTATAGCTTAGGTTTTTAATAATATCTAATTGCCGTCACCATCGATCTGATTAAGACGATCCAGGTCCAAATATATGTTTTTTTACAAGGCACTGCAAATTTGACCACTCCAGTTTTCATTGTTGAACGTTGTTATACAATAAACCTAATAAGGTTAGATTTTTGCTTTATACAGCACGAGCATTTGTCCTGGCAATCTACGTAAAACTTAAGTTCTGAAAATTTAAGGAAGCCTTAATGGAAGACAGAAATAACTTTCTGCACTCATCCACAATTTCAAGAGAGAGACCTAGACGGTCACAATAAACACTATGCCTGGTGCTGTTATCCGCATAACAATGACTGTGGCATGTATCATTTATATTTAATATTAATTAGGGATGTCAATGAGCCTTGAAGAAATTGGTGCCGCAAACGAAGGAAGGCTTTCACAATATCTGCAATATTCATCATTTAACTGGCGATCCTCAAGGTAAAATACGAAATTATAAAAATTTTTATTCGTTTTTAAAGCAAAGTGATAAGCAAATTAAACCGGTCAGATTTTTGGCCTGTTAAAAAAATCAGAGCTACAAAGTTCGATCGTCAATGAGTTCGGTGTTAAGCTTTTTGAATTGTTCCGAAATAAATGCCTCAGTACTAGATTCAGATGGCAAAATTACATTCGGCCCACCCTACTTATGATTTTTAAGGAATCTGGTGTTCGTCACACGGGTTTTTTTGGGATAACAATGTCTGTCAATAAACTTTGATAACGTGGGATGGTTGGCTGTGTATTTACGTGGTAATCTATAAGTTTGAGTCAAAAAGGTTTGGTGTAGCGATTTTACGTTGGACAAATATAGAGGTATGCTCATATTTTCTCCTTACAACTCTAAAGTTTGAATATCTGTCAACTAGAGCCTCAGCCTAATAACGCCTTAG
The DNA here is from genome assembly GCA_959347405.1 of Napeogenes sylphis. Taxonomy (NCBI): domain Eukaryota; kingdom Metazoa; phylum Arthropoda; class Insecta; order Lepidoptera; family Nymphalidae; genus Napeogenes; species Napeogenes sylphis. Next base: position 17,440,526 of record OY365781.1, read on the forward strand.
ACGCCTGCATTTGATAGTAGCCGCTGTTCTAATATATGCATTCAATCCGAACCATCTTCTTACCTCGGTTGTGACTACAGAATCTTGTATAAATTGAATTTATTAGCTCCCTGCCATATTACTTCGATAACAGCAGTGACGCATTTATTTTCATCGGATGAAAAACATTTCAGCCTCCGTCCACAATGATGACATGTGGTTTTTCATCGAGGAAAAAGTAATTGTCATCGACACCTATGCCTATCACAGTGGCTCTGGTCCACTACTTCAAGTCGGTTTTATGTGAGGTACAACTCTGGTCGAATCAGATCATTCGTGCTTCAGTCAGGAAAGTACAGCGTGATTCCACCTGGGTTTCAATTAAGGGTTGGTTAGGTACCCTTCATATACATAAACATGTCTCATAACAATGTAAAACAAATTTAACGCGTGATATTGAAATTTATATTAACTAACAATATAAAACGTTTTACCAGTTTTGTTCCAATAATCATGTGGTTCATGTATCGGACATCAATTATGCTAACACGATAGGAAAGGAACGTGCAAATGATATGTGTCATTTTCTGGTATTGAATTCATTTGCTTTAGAAAAACTATAATGCTATCAATACTTCTGAATATCGTTGTTATTTATAAAATACTATTTGCGATTAGAGATAAGGTTGATGATTGTTTCTAATAGTATTTTTTATATGGAAATATCAATGAAACTTTTTTAAAACTTAAAATTTTTACATAGATTAATCCACAGCACCACAATTTTCTATTAGAATTCTACTTTCTCAAAGTCAACCGTTTCGTTTTTGTCGTTTGATTTAATAATATAATATTTAATTATATTTATTGACTGCACCATTAAATATTGCAAAAAAAATATCAAAACTTTATTCTAGTTTTTCGGATATAATCAAATGAATGATATGACAGACAACATAACATAGAAACTAGAAAAAATACAAAAACAAAAAATAAAAGTGTTCTTTTAAGTTCTTTGGCATAGAAAAAATAACTAATAAGTATTACATAAAACGTAACGTATAAATACTTTTGAATAAATCTAAATTATATATTTCTTAAAAAGTAATCTAAGGATATTTTTAGGGTAAAATTTTATTTGCATTTAAAAGGTATTCAAATTAACTAAAAGCCTCTTCCATTTTTTTAAGAAATGTCTTTTACAAAGGCACTAATCAAATAAGGTCTCTCTTTTAAAAGAATTTTTGATAAAATTTTAATAAATATGTTTTTCCTGTTCGGCTACAACCCTTCTGAACCATCGTGTTCTTATTATTCAATAAAGTAATTTTTCCTATATTTCAACGATAAATTATCATATAAAATTTATACTTATTACAGAGTTAATAGGCATAAGATATATAACAAAAAAAAAGAATTTAATTAATATTTAATATAATATTACAAAAGTTACTTTAACTTTTCGTAGCACTGTTTAAAATCATCATTTATTGCAGATGATTTGGATTTAAGTAATGTATACATAAATATTAGGGGAAAATGACAATACTAAAATAACAGCTTTCGCTTTTATAAATATCAAGTGTTAAACACAAAAGTTTAATACAAATTTCAATCATTTAACTCATATCCAGTAAATGTTTAAGAACATTTCTTAAACATCTGCATCTCTCCGCATCGAAACAAATTCCCTTGAGCAGTCATTTATCAATAAGGTGACATCGTGGAGATGACGAATGATTGAGATTAGCCCTCACTTATGTTAATATATTTGCTTTCGAAGGTTGAATTACAAGCATCTATCGATACAAAATATAAATAAAACATTTATAAATAAATTTCTTTTCATTAATTTTCAACATTACAACATTTACAATCACTTATGAATACTTAATATATAATAATAATAATAATAACAATATCAGGACAAATTACACACATTGATCTAACCCCTAAGTAAGCAAATTATTTGCTTGTGATAAGGGTGTTAGACAACGATACAAACATAAATACTATATAAATAGTATAATATAAATACTGAGAATATATTTAATAAACGACCAAACCCAAAAACACAGACATCTATGCTCATCACATAAATGCCTGTCTCCGCCGGAAATCGAACCCGAGCCCCATTGCATCGTGACACGTTAGGCGTCTGCGCTAACCACTCGACCAACTGCAACGGGGCGGTTAATAATACTATATTATAATTTATTTTTTAAACATGTTGACATAGTAATTTTTTTTTGTTGGTTATGTACAAGTAATAAATACAAAAGTCAATAAATGTCAATGGAAAGTTTGGTATTTAAACTTTTATTCATGCTTTGAAATTTTGGAATTTTATTAATGCTATGTGGGGGACTTAAATTGCTTTCTGTAAGCGTTTTCTCATATTGACGTTCACTATTATTTCTGTGCACTTGAAGGAAATAGAATGCTTTGATCCTTTTTATTAGATTTACTTTATAATACATTCAATATTTTCTTTTGACGTCACTTTGTACTTTATAAGTTTTCAAGATATATTAACACCAAGTCGTTGGTATTCTCACAAGGTATAATAAAAATATTTTTTGTATAAATTTAAAAACATACAAAAATATTTAACATATTTTTTTTGTATATCCTAATATACAAAAATATTATTATAATATTTTTTACAAAATATTGTATTATTAATTATATATTATGGTACATGTAAAAGCTTTGGTTTGTTTGAAATACCAAGATATTTTTTAAGAACGAATGTTATAGAATTTAAACTTATAGGTTCATAATAAGTGAGTATTATCTTTTAGTAATAAATATTTTTCCCCAAAACGGAAAAAGGTGGCTAAGATATTTGTCAATATTTTGTCACGAATCTATAGATTGACGTACGGTTTCCATTTGAAAGTAAACAAGTTTTCAAAAAATTAAAAAAAAAAACTTAACACTTTTTATTAACTATTAATAAGCAATTACAACCGTATTTTTTATGTAACACCTTATTTAATAAGCAAGAATTTACAAAATGTAAACTTAAGGCCTGATGGTATTTTCTGTCAGTTAACCTTTGTGTATTGTGTATCGTAACATTTACAAATCATGAGAAGACAGATCAAAGCTCCTTCTCCTACAAGTACTTCAAAGACCTTGAAGGTTACCGAGTTGCTTTTTAGATGACATTAAATTTCAAAACAATGTTTTAATATCATATTGTGACGAGTCATTGCAATTAAGGCGCTTCACACTGAAAACCAAATGTTAATCTGAAAATCCAAACAAATTTGTTAACGATCAAGATGTATTTAATAAATATAATTTTCATGATATAGTAAATATTATCCTAAAATTATATATTATTTTGTTTTTTTAATAATAATAGTTAACTAAATAGTAATCAATATGAAACAACGCTTTGTGGGTCAAATCTGATGAGGGTCAAAAAAGACGCTTTTAGTGTGAAGAGTGCCGGAAACAAACTTACGATGAAGCGACTTCTTAAACAAAACTCCTTTGTCAAGTTCAGAAACCATGCCAGAACACACCGCTTTCAGCGTTTTACAAACTTTTATTCAAGAAATTACCCTGTCATAAAAACAATTACGGCGTCCCTGGCAAGTTTTAAAATATTCTGCTATGGCGAGTAAAATAATAGCAGATTTTCAGACAAAATAATTTACTGCTAAATAAAATGAGGCACATATTTTTATGTGTTGTTTATTAAATTCTGTACAATTGTCGCTTCACCCTTTTCTCCTTTTTTATATGTAAACGTCTTATTTTTCATGGTTTTACTTTTTCCACAAAAACAAGAGAGCAACGAACTAAATTACATAAATTTTTTACTTCCTGTTTATGTATTGCCGACAACATTATTTGCCTTATTTCCTTGCAAATAAATAAGTCATTTAGTGTTACCAATAATTTTAATTTTATCAGTTTTAGGGTTTTCACACGGAAATAAGTAAAAGCTCAAAGCAAAAGCAACTAGATTTAACAAACCATATTAAAAAATATATATAAACCAACTATCGCTTCCATGTCTATGTCGTGTAGTATTAGAATTGATCATTTTGTCATATTTTTTAAATTCAAACATTAGTAGCTTTTAACATAAATGGTCTAGGGATCTTAATTATCTATAGTAAGTACTGAACAGATAGATACATTAGTCAATATATAAAATATCAATGAACCCCATCTAAACCCATTTTACATTGAAACCTTCAATACTTTCCATTTACTAACACTTGATATTGGTATCTATTCTTTCCCATCAATAAATGTTCCCAATTGATTTGATTTATTAAGTATAATTATAATAAACCTATTTGCTTCCATTGAGTGGTAAATATAAGATCGCCTGTACACACGAACAGTAAAAGTGTGCATTATTATTTATTTTACAAATATATTAAACGGTTTTGACATTTTTCTCTTTCTTTGATGGGATCTCGTATACATTTTCTAACACGAAGTCTAACAAAAGGCGCTACAATTCTTAAGAAATTCTTGTTTTACAATTATTTCCAAGACAATTTCAATCCTTTGTAATTTAACTAAAACATTTTCATTTATCATTCCGGAATTTGTGATGTAATTTATTATGCCTTAAGTTGCGATTGCCACTAAATTTAAGAAAGCAACTATATTTTCCTGTAATGATAATGATGCCTGAATTTTCCTCTATCTAGAAACAGTCTTTTTCCCAAATTTCATAAATATTTCCTATTTACGTCTCCTGTCTTTTACATGTCTTTGTCTGATATTTATTACATTTGACTTTTCTTATACGACGGTTATTCGAAGCAAGTGAAGTATCAAAAATATAATGGGGAGTGGACGATTTGATTGAGGTCATAGACAGCTAGACTGCGAAGATTGCTGAGATAAAGTATCTAATATATCAATGATATGTTTTCTATTATTATTTATTGATATGTTTTCTTTTTTTATGCAATACGGAACGAAAATATTGTTACAGCTGTAGTCCAAATGATTTATATTTAAAAGAAGGTAGGGTAGGTTGTGTCAAGATTACTGTGATTTGAAGTATCAGTTGCGTTATCTACGGTAATCAATGTACTTTTAGCAATTTATACTATTTTTTGTCTTTTTTAATAAATTGACGTAAAGACTTGTAAGTAAATTATAAAAGTTTTCCTGTTGGCATCACCATAGAAATACTAAACAATATAATATACCAAAAAATGGAAACAGGCCTATATGTCCATATATACCATGAAAACGTTTGTATTTAATTTAGTAAAATATTTTTTTTTTTTTCAAAAAAATGTTGGAAGTGTTTCTTAGAGTAATTCTTATGGACAATATCACATAGTTTTCTTCCACTAGTTTTGATCCTCTAAAGAAATTTTAGGTCATTTTATTGGTATTACAATCTTAATGATTATCATTAATATTAATTTATCAATAAGTTCAGTCAGGGAATACTAGCCATACTATATATCTGGTAGTATGGTGTGGTATACGAGTATACGACCCAGGTGTCCCGAGCTACTACTGAATTATACTTTTCCATTCCAATAGTATCCTTTTACTCAGGTCCTATCTAAACAAATCTATATCCCCAACTGTTGGAAACCAAGATGTGAGACAGAGGTTTGGAAGTTGAAATATAAATACGAAGATTGCAAGAAATTGCGGGCGTGTTGAAGAAAAATCTAATAAATGTAGCATGTTTGCAGGAGACGAAATGGAAGGGATCGAAACCTGTTTGTTATATCCATAATAAAAACATGTGATTAAAATAAGAATTAAACAATTTACGTCAACTTCATTTACGATTGTAATCTATGAATTTTACGATCGTAATCTAAGAATTACGATTGTACTCTCGACTGTCACTCGACTTCTCGTAAGGTCACAAAACGAACTATACCGTATGTAAAAGCGGAGGGAGAATAACCTAGAGATGTCGTACATGTGAAATGCATAATTGATGAAAATAAAACTTGAAAAAAAAAATATTTAAAAGAGAGATGGAAGGTATATTTTGAAAGGTTGATGAATGTACATTCCACAACCTACGATACGGTCCGATTACGATACGATTTTACCCGCGGTACTCTTATGAAATTTACAACATTTTAATTCTCAAGTGATTGAAAAAAATGTATATTTTCATTATGAACACATTAAATAAATAAAAATACACATTTTAGTGCTTAAAACCACTTAAGTGGAAGGTGACGATATTATTTAATTGATGTAACACAAATTCGAAAACTTTATTATATAAATTATTGGGATTATCATCCGTTATTTCTACGTTATATACTTTACCGACTATTTGGGCAACATTAATGTTAATATTAATTTAGTTAATATCAATCTATCATCTTATTTACTTGAAATTATTGATCTTTGAATTATTTAAAAAATGATTTTTTGTTTACTATATCTACAGCTACAATTTTTAACCACCTGATTCTAGATTATTGGGATGCTTGCAAAGACTTAGGATTTTTGAACTTTTAATAATTATTCCTTGAATTATTTTATAATTAATAAATTTAATTTAAAATAGTTTATATTTAAATTAAATGTGAATAAATATAGAAAAAAATGAATAAAAACAAATATTTTGCTACCTGCTTTTCAAATGATCAGTTTTTTTGCTGATGATCATAAATGATAAGGTCTTTTCGTCTAATAAAAAATATGAAAGTATAATGTTGATATCTATTAGTTCCATCCGAAATAAAAAGTTGAAATGTGAATAAGTGATGAAATAGTAAGTAATATACTTAGTGCTGTCTGACGTCACGCGACAAGCCCCTGGCGTAGGTACTTATAAATAATGTGAAACGATTACCTCAGCGCGGGCAGTTGATTTATATTCAGATATGCAGTTTACTTTATTAAGCTGGTTTTAGCTACTTACAACGCTCTGGTTATTGCATGAGTAAAAAATGGTACTGTTTTTTAAGATATACTTTTAAATTATTATTGTAATATTTAATCGCAATGGCATAAATTTAACTGCCGAAAAATTATGCAAATCTGAAATTGTTAATTTAATGTAATTTATGACTTAATATTTTAATAACAACGTTACAGCGGTCGAATAGATGCATTTATAATGAGTCTCATTTACATTATACATTTCAACGTTATAAATAATGTGACATTGTAATTAACATTAAAATTAACGTAAAAACTTTGAATTCGCGAAAAAACCTTATATTTTTGTAATTTGTTAATTTAATAGAGGTAGCAAGAATATTGCTTGGAATTGAAAGGGCAGAATATTTGTCAATTTTGAAATAGGCATATACATTCTACTATTGAATTAACTAGCCTAGCCATAAATTCTGTTATTGGAGGTTTACATTCATTAAAATAACATTAATTTGAATTTCGAACATTAGGTTCTACGATAAAAAAAACTTCTTTCCCGCCATTATAGTGTGTTTTGTGTTTAGAAATTATTTGTTTTGAAAATGGAGTGGGGCTCTAAAGAGAATAGAATTGCAGTAAATGCACTGTTCAAAGTAGGTAAGGAGCCAGCCGATATTTTTGATACATTAAAAAACTAGGGATTAGCCGAATGTTTGTGTATTGTACCATCCAAAGGTAAACTGAAACCATGTCTGTTGATGACCATGAGAGATTTGGCAGATCACAGTCTATTCGAACAAATCAGGCCGATAATGCAGTCAAGGCCAGAATTCGTCGAAACCACATAAGTAAGCCGGAAATATTTTCCAGATAAAACAGAATCTCACCGAGGACATTTTTTCGGATTATCAAACAAGACTTAGTTTGAGGAGCTTACTGGAGATACACAGGACATACCTTAAATGAGACACTAAAACAAAAGAGAGTCGAAAAATCAAAACAGCTGTTACTTCAATACGTGAAAGAAAAACATAGGAAAATTATCTTTACCGATAAACAAAAATACAATCGATGAGCACTAACACAAAAATAATGATGGAATGTATACACAAGGCTCGAAAGAAGCTTCCGAGGTAGTAGCCAAAGTTCAGAGAGGCCATCATCTAGCATACGTCATATAACATTTTTAAACAAGTGATTATTAAGGCTTAAGCAACCGCGTCGTTTCTGATTTATTAGAGATTGCATTATTAGAGATTTAATTTCAGCAGACAAAACCAATTTATGGTCCTTTCCAAAAGAACTTTTAAAACAATATGTGGATATTTGTTGATTTATTTTTATTTGAATTATATACGGTCGCAATCGGAAATGCAATAAAGAACAGAAATTATTTATTTATTAATTTTATAACAAAAAGTTGATTTGTACTATTTTATAACAAAATATAATCGAATAAAATTACTTGGTTCCCCCGATTTTAGGAAACTAGATAAGCATGTGTAGTAACTTAATCATTATACTAACCATTTCATGCTATAATATTTGATTGATTATCTTTACTATAGTACTAAATCCCAGCTCGTATGTTTCATCTTCATGCTATTATATTTTTAAAAAGAAATCAGTATAAAAATGGTGTCCTCAGTTTTGTAAGTATTCAGTTTAATCATTTCGTTTTAATTAATAATTTTATCCTGTAAGCTATAATAAATACAATCATAATTCAACGAATGCTTTAAGCTTTTGTATCTAATTTATCTCCGTCTCACAAAACTCCAAAATATTGTATGAAAACAGGCGTTTGCTGAATTTTATATAAAATTTTCATTTTTGCATTTATATGCCGCGAACTGGAGCGAGTGTAAACATGGCTGCAGCTGACTCCGGGTTTTATTAAAGAAATCTTTCAATCCTGTTGGCTTATATTCCGATTGTATATTTGTGAAATATTACATATATTTTTTTATTTCATACTTTTTTTTTGTAGATTTCGGCATTGATGAAAAACAGTAGTATCCTCATATTTTCTACATCATCGTAATATAATGTTTGATCATTAATACACTGGCTAAATATATGATAGCAAAAGAGCTTAATTTTCTGTAGAATTTCTTCTTTAAATAGGAAAAGTAAGAATCAACAAATTGTTTATTTCGTCTTTGCTCATATTTTTAATAATTTTCTTAATCAAATAAAACGTTAAGTAAAAAAAAAAGAAATTAGAAGTCTAACTTTAATTTGAATATTTAAAAACTTATCAAACTTGGAAAACCCTTACGAAGTTAACATTAATCAAACCATGTCTTTTAATTGAAGGGCGTCATCATTTATATATGTTTAAATTATTATTTTTGGTTGAAAATCAGTAGTTTTGTAACGAATTTATTTATGGATACATACATATATACTTGTACGTACGCACGTATATTAAGATTCTACAATATTAAGAATTTTTTATTTTCTTTGCACTGAATCATGAGAGAGCAACGGAAAATAGCACATGGAGAGTAAAGCAATAGATGCAGTTGGCCTTACATAGTAACTATAGAATAAATTAATTATCGTCTCGATAAAGAGGATTATGTATAAAAATGCCTAATTCACGGAGATGGACGGTGAAACGGTAGCTTAATTGGTAGAGCGACGGGACGGTTTCCCAGAAGTCACGGGTTTGAATCCCTGCCCGTATCGGTGTATTTTTCTTTTTATATTAATATAAATATAAATAAACATAATATGGCTTAGCATACATGTCAATAGATATTTTGAAAAAAATAATTATAATAATTCAAAAGTTGTTTATTTCCACAACATCACATTTTAATTTAATTGTATAAATAATTTGAAGATAAGTAGCACTAAGGAGACACAAAACTGTACCACGATTGTTCTCGCTGTTTTCATATTATTCGTAGCAGGCATACTAGCAACCATATTATGTACTATATAGTAATAGTTTTAATTTAAAAAAAGTTGTTTTACTAACAATGCTGGCTTTTAGAAAAATTGTACACAACACTTTCTCAATTTTCTTTAATACATAAATAACAATCAGTATTCGTTTCAATTAATGATATATCATTCTTTACTTTTGAGAGATGAAAATGATTGATAAATGTACTAAACTTTAATCTTTAGCAGCTACAAGTACACAGTAATCACATTAAATCGGAATTACTTTTGACATAAAATAATTGAAAAGACTAAAAGAATATGTTTTTAATCAACGTATATTCCAGATAAATTTAAAATACTTGAGAAATTATAATATTGTATTGTACGTATTACCGTTTTCCTTAGTTTGTTGCGTGGTTCTGTATTATCACCAAAACCAATTTTACTAAAATTACAATACATATGGATGTATCTGTATAAGATCCGTCCAGTAGTATAGACTACTGGACGGATTTTTCTAAATTTTGTCGTTTCCTTATTATTTAAGATATAGGATTATATTTATTGTTTCGGATTTTTTAAATTATATTGTCACTTAAACATATTAATATATTTAACATAGAAACATCGGTTAGTATTATTACATTGTATAATTTAGAATTTGTATTTTACTTAGTGGGTGAGTGGTTTTAACACATATGATTTAATTATACTAAGAGATCCAAAATTCATTTTATTCATTCACTTTGTATTGTATTACATTTATTTTGCAATTAGAAATAAAAATGCAAGTGACCTTTTTATCATATAATATAAACTACTAACTGGTCTCTCTAATCATTTTTATTCTATTACCTGCCTTTTGTTCCAACTATATATTGAACATAACAAAGTTTTTAGTCCACCGCAGTCCACTGTGGTAATTTCATCGCTAGACAAAGGAGTTCCAACTTTAAACCGAAATGTGTTTGTGGGTGCGTGAAATATTTAACTTTTAGTATAGAAGGATAATAAAATTATGGATGTAGTATTTATTCACCAATTTTTTTTGTTATATAACGTAGTTAGGCAATTCGTACGAAAGAGCTTAATAATTCATTCGTAAGAGGTTTTGCAGATTAATATTACTTTTTTGAGCTTTGGACTTCTAGAATATACAAGAAAATTAACATAAATTTAGTTTAAAAAAAAACTAGATAAAAACTAGACGCCACGGGATCGCTTTCGCACTCACCGTGACGCCCCGGCGGAACTCCTCCATATAGGGGTACCCCGGGCAACCAGTGTACCCCTACCTCATAGACCTAGTGCAATGGCGAGAGAGGTCGCCCCCCCACTCACCTAGGCCTACGGCTGGGAAGGAATGGGCTGAACCCTTCTCCTTCCCAACCTCCAGCGCTGTAAATACAGCAACGGAATCACTCCACAGTCAACTCTGCTACCAGAGAAGTACCAGGAGAGATCCCGCGACCCCGGCAAAGAGGGCCTGCGCCCTCCCACCCCCAACGCCCAGGCCTACTTTCCAACGTGAACACACGATGGAAAGTAGGCCCGAACCCCTCGAACACCACACGCGCTCCAGCGCACTCCTCCCACGACAGCCACGGAATTCCTCCCGGCGATGCTGGATACCTGAAGAGGAATCCATCACTGTTTCCAAACCCCCCGCAACCAAGTGCGCCCCAGCACCGCACCTGGAGCAAGAAGTTCGGCCCACTCTACCCCACACGCCCATCATCAGACAGCCACGGGATACCTCCCGGCGATGCTGAATACCTGAGGAGGCACCCGCGACTGCCCCCGAAACCTCCGCCACCGAATGCGCCCCAGCACCGCAACGGCAACGGAAGTCCCAGGCACCGCAAGTTGCCCAGACCATCTCCAGGTCCAAAATCTACAAATTTAATTATGTATTTATATAAGTAAATATTACGATTAAACACAATTTTTACTTTCTTGTACAGAGTTCCACTTTATTTAAATATGTGATACAATTTTATATGCGACCGGTTTCGTACATCATCATCAGGCGAATAAGTAAATATCTTTAAAAAAAACTAATATGAAACGAACAATCAAAACTATACCCAACTGAAAAATACAATACAACATAGAAATTAACAAAAATCTAATCATTTATTTAAAAAGTATTAATATACTATGATACATAAAAAAAAACCATTAAAAACGCCCACATAAATGCGCGCGTGGTATTTGACAATAAGTATTATGCATAGTCATTTTACGTATTCCTTGAAATCCTTGACTGTCAATATCAATTCGGTCCTTATAAAATACAATTAAATAAATAAATACCTATATGTCGCTTTTTCATAACAATGTGCAATGCAACAATCTTAATTATAAGTTCCGTTATTTGGTATCGTATCTCGAAACTAAACCCTTACGAAAAAATGATGTAGTTACGAAGCGATCTATAGTGTCTGCATCATTCAAGATTTTTGACTCTCTTGGAATTCTCAGTGTGATTATAGCTAAAATGTTACTTCATTCTTTATGGATCATTAACAAATTTCATAAACAATTAACAAATTGTCAGATCTACATAATATAAATTAAAATACAAATCTAGATAATCATCAGCTCTGCGTACCATTGAATCTCGTCACATGCTCGACACCGGGAGCACGTAGAGTTACGGAAACTCCTTAGCCACCAGTAAACAGTATAAGTTGAAGTCGTGTGACGTACGCAAGGCATCGCATCGGAAACCCCAAGCCACTACAAAGGCAGACTCGATTAAAAAGACCCCGTCAAGGCTCATTATAGTCGTTTTTTATAAATAGATATTGACTTTTCATCTATCATGCAACCGTACAATGACCACAAAACTAAACTTTAATGAATATTAGTTTGATGTTTATCTGAATAATACGATGGTTTTCATTCTAGTAAATATCAATTTTACCGCCCCGTTGGTCGAGTGGTTAGCGCAGACGCCTAACGTGTCACGGCGCAATGGGGCTCGGGTTCGATTCCCGGCAGAGACAGGCATTTATGTGATGAGCATAGATGTCTGTGTTTCTGGGTTTGGTCGTTTATTAGATATATTCTCAGTATTTATATGTGTATTTCTATGTGTTTGTATCGTTGTCTAACACCTTTAACACAAGCAAATAGTTTGCTTACTTTGGGGTTAGATCAATGTGTGTAATTTGTCCTGATATTATTATTATTATTACTTTTTCATATAGGTACTAAAACTAAACTATCTAAACTCGTAAAAGTGCAGACATTGAAAAAGGCCTAATGTTAGATTTAACAGTGCAGATATAAATTAAGAGTTCTTTCACAGATAAACTGTCTTATAATATCAGTTACATAGACTAAACATCATATCTTCTAAAATAAGTGAGTATTATACTGGTGTTAAAAGCTAATTACAGTTTTTTTATTTAAAGGTTATGACTCGTTCTTGGTAAAAGGTAGAATCCTTTTATAGACGATCGGATTACTCGAACAGCTTTATTTGACCTTATAAAACCTTAACTAAACTTGGTAAGTAGATAATCCGAAATATTGTTTTTTTGACCTTAGATTCTTGAGCTCCAAATTTTTGGGCAGATTGAACAGAATGCAATATAAAAAATACAAGATATGAGTATTCCTGCTTAGGCAATTTGGGAGCCACTTGAGTTTTTTTTACTAAGGTACTCATATTTGGGTAGCCCAAATACAAAGCGTAAGCAAAGATTTTGAATTGCTTCAGTTTACTACGTTGCTTTTCTTTTAAGTCTAAGTAAAAAACACCAGCGTAATCAAAAATAGGAAAAAGGATATCTTGTACTAACGCAATCTTCGATATTGTTATTATTATTCTGATGTCGTATTTTGGAATATTGTTATATTCCATAAGTTTCTGTAGGTTGCAGAAAATCTTGCTGTAGTTATTTGATTACAGCTCGTATGGGCTGGTTCGACCAAAATAGTATCCATTCAACACCAATACCCATTACAGCAGTATGGTGTAAAATAACTATTATAACTTATGTTTTATAAAAGCTACTATACGAACGGCAAGCTATCCCTCTCTATTTATTAAGAGTGACATATTTGCTTTTATATTTGCAAGTGACTAAGGGCTTGGGCACCATTGGATACCATCTGTTTGTTTCACTGTGTCTTTTAAAAAAAGACAGACCTATTTCAGTTAAATGGACGAAATAGTAACCAAACGTATTCAGTGTAATATATATTTTTTACTATATATTATCTCAACGGGTTTGCCTAAAGTCCTATTTGAAAATAAAAATAATGACGATAGTTAATTAGTCTGTCCTTTTAAAAGTGTTTAAAATTTACTTGTATTAGTAAATGTTAAAATGTATATTACATTGCTAAAAAAACATCATAAAAGTATTAAATTTGACTACTACAGAGATCAAAACCCACTCAGACCTCAAAATTAGGAGTAAAAAGTTAAAGCCCTGTGTAAGCAAAAGCCTTGTTCGACTTTTAAGGTACTTTAATTAAATCCGACAGTCACCGAATTAAATAACTTACTTCATTAATATTAATCAAGGGCTTACACTTGTTTTGTATACTTGATAATGGTTTCGTTTAGTATTACTTACAAATTGTATATCATTGTATATCAAATTTCTATTTGGGATCTGACTTTCCAAAACGCTAGTTAAATTAAGTTACCAATCATCTCATTTTAATTTAATTATACTCTACTTAACTATAATCTACTTAACATATGTAATAAATTTGTTTTAAATATAATATATGTCGATGGTGTTTCTAAGCAATTGGTCTATTGTTATAACATGGGATCTATTGCTATAAGTTGAAAAACAGGTGTCCAGTCTATGACTATAAGTTTGACCGGTGTATCTGTGTGTCTGTCTGTGGCCTTCTCTTATGCAATCTTGATAGAAATACTTCAACAAATGAACTTTTGTGTGGTCATAGGTTCATTTAGTAGAATTAATAAACCAGTACCATAATTTTAAAAAGCAGACAAAACAAATTTAATTAAAAAAATCCTCGATACAATATAACCTCTAAAAAGGATAAAAATTATATTATTATGTACTTAAGTCGTCGACCGCTTAATAAGAAAGAAATCAAAATGCCTGTAAATTACCAAGGCAAATAATATAATAATATATAATTCCATTGGATCTAAGTCCAAATTCATTTGCACCAAGAACTTCATAAAATAGACACTATCTTCAACGTACGTACAGCGGTCTCCCGGAGCAAGGACTTCCATAAGTACATAATAATATTATTTTTATCCTTTTTAGAGGTCTTTTGTTTCGAGGGGTTTTTGAAATTTTAAACTAAATTATAAACTTGCAAGTCAACATTAGTAGCAATTAATAAAGTATAATATTGTAAAATAACTAATCTTCATATTATGTAAATGTTATAATGAAATCATATTTTTAATGACATTTGTCTCTTACAAAGATAACAGTGCTCATTTATTCTGGTATTGTTAGTGGTAAAAATGTTATTAGTTGTTCAGGATAATTTCATATTTGTATTTCCATATCTTGAATCTTTTGTACTGCATTTTGTTCAATCCTTCCCTTCTTTCTCCTTATCTTTAAATCAATTTAAGCTTCTTGACCAATCTCACAACCGCAACCTTCCTCAGAAAACAACCTTTTACTAGAAACTCCCTCGCAGTCTATTTACTTTTACTCTAATTCCTTTACTTTCCAAGATATTAAACTTTGAAATAGTATTTTTTTATAAACCAATCGTGCTTCAACGTTGACTCTTTAAAAAAAAACATTTCATT
The DNA here is from genome assembly GCA_959347405.1 of Napeogenes sylphis. Classification (NCBI taxonomy): domain Eukaryota; kingdom Metazoa; phylum Arthropoda; class Insecta; order Lepidoptera; family Nymphalidae; genus Napeogenes; species Napeogenes sylphis. The sequence continues at coordinate 17,456,037 of OY365781.1, forward strand.
GTATATTAGCCGTTTGAGGTTCCTATTATTTTATTATTTTATTTATTTATTTATTTATTTGTTCTTTTTTCTAATAATTCATGAAAATTCATAACACTATTCCTTACCTTATTCATCTTGTCGTCTTGGTATACAGTCTTTTCTTGATTTAAATATGTTATGAATATTTATTTATATTATTAATACTACACAATATGTATATTGATATGCGTATTATGATGTGTATATTAAGTTTCTTATCAGTATATTCCGATAAGATCCAATTTATGTATTCGTCTTTTTTGCAACTTCTCAATTTTACAACATTTTTATTTATTTATTATTTTTTATTATCATTTTTTTTTATTACATCCAATTTATGTATTCGTCTTTTTTGCACCTTCTCAATTTTACAACATTTTTATTTATTTATTATTTTTTATTAGCATTTTTTTATTATTACATATCTTGAAACTTAAGGCTGTATGGCAGAAATCGCTTTTCAGCGATAAGACAGCCTTTTTGTATTACCATAATGTTTTTTTTCTAGTATTTTAGTTTCATTATCATTGTTTTATATTTTTTGCTTATTGAGGTGCAATAAAGAGTATGCGTTATTATTTATAACAACACAGCGTAAATTAATCTAACCCCTAAGTAAGTAAATTATTTGTTTGTATTAAAGGTTTTACACAATGATACAAGGATAAAGAAATACAAATTATCAATACTGCGAATATCTTTACTAAACGACCAAACCCAAAAATACGGACATCCTTGCATAAATGCTTGTCCCTGTCAGGATCGAACACAAGCCTCTTTACGCCGCTGTACTTTAGGCGTGTGCTTTAATCACTCGTCCAATGCAACGGGGCGGATAAAATAAATAAATAAAATATAATATTCATAATATTTATTAAATAGATATAATAAAATTAATATTCATTAATATATAAAAACACACATATTTTTTCCCTATTTATAATAGACTAGCTGTTTCCAGTAGTAGGTTTTGTCTGCGCTATCCTCAAAATCTTCCTTTGCCACTCAATTATAAGCTAGATAAGTATTTACTATCATCTAAAATATATATAAATACGTACATATCATTTTTTATACAACGATAGGTACAACGAGGCATTTTTGCCCACCTGAAAATAAGCAGTTACTCTAGCCTTTTGACTGTCTGTAACACCAGGAACATCACATGCGCTTTGCTGGCTTTCAAAAACTTGTTAACTCTATTTGAAAATATCTATAAACATGTATAGTCATTTTTGAAAATATCTTTAAACATGTATAGCCATGTTAAGCTTATTTAAATTTATATAAATATAGAATGTAAAAAAAACCGATACGGGCAGGGATTCGAACCCGCGACTACTTTGAAACCGTCCCGTCGCTCTACCAACTGAGCTACCGTATCGCTGTCCGTCTCGGTGAATTAAGCATTCTATATGTGATCGTCTTTATCGGGACGGTGGTGACATCTATTAGGTTTCTTTCGAAAATCCTAACCAATGTTTCTAACTTTGCAGTATAGATAAACATTGAAAAGATGCCACTACCGAAATCAATTTTTGAAAATATCTTTAAACATGTATAGCCATGTTAAGCTTATTTAAATTTATATAAATATAGAATGTAAAAAACCGATACGGGCAGGGATTCGAACCCGCGACTACTGGGAAACCGTCCCGTCGCTCTACCAACTGAGCTACCGTATCGCTGTCCGCCTCGGTGAATTAAGCATTCTGTGATCGTCTTTATCGTTTTTTTTTTTTTTTTTTTTTTTTTTTATTACAAACAAGAGCAGCTGCAAGAAAGCTTGCCGTTCTTGCTAGGGTCCGACAATACTTTACACCGGAACAGCTATTTGTATTATACAAAGCACAGATCCGGTCGGGTGCAAAATACTGTGGTCACAAATTTGCTGGTGCCGCAAAGTCTCGTCTTGCGGTTTAGGTTTTATTTAACTCAATTAAAAGGCAAGCAAAGAGGCTTATAGAAGATTTTAAATTGGTTGAAGTCAACCTCCACAGCCTTGAACCTCTCTCAGCCTCTCAGTATATATAATTACTCGACTAAATAACCCCAAACCTCTTCCATCACTAGACGTACCGATGCACGGCAGGTATCCTTACGTTTTGAACATTCCTCTTGTCTAGACGAAGCAAATCGGATTTTTCAGTATGTATAGCGAAGGACGGGAACAGCTTTCCTGTGTCGGTAATTCCTATCAACGTGGAAGTCTTTAAGAGAAGAGTGAATAAGTTACTACTTACTAGGCTTTAATGCGACCTATGACTACATTTCCACCTTCCATTACATGTAATGTAGTCTAGCATTAACTTAGTTTGTATAATTAAAAAGAAAAAAAAAATGGTTCAAAACTGCGTCTGGGAAACCGCCCGGACCCCACTCTACCAATTGAGCTAACGGACCGATTTGTTTCGATGAATTTAGTATTTTTTTGGCTTTAGACGAGGCGATTACTAATATGCTCTTTATCAAAAATCTTAAGCAACTAATTAGTTTGTGGCATATTTCACGTTATTTCATGCTGCAAAGTAAAAACCATTGCTATGGATTTTGGTAACAAGTGTGAGAATGCATAAATGTAGAATGCTACATTCCTCGAAGCAGGTGTAAATTTATAAGAAATTATATGTGCATTTTTGTTGGACTTTCTTGTAAAATGCTCTTCAGTATTAAAATCACTATAAATATTCATCATAGACGTCTTCGAAGTGAAATTTTTCTTCACAAAGATAACTTAATTAAAATGTTAGAAGCCGTCTCTTGACAGTTACTGTCTAGTATAGTTGAATAACTCAGTTAGTGTTGATAATTGTGTAACTATTTGATATACTGCATAAGTATTAAAACTACATCATTCTCGATAACTTAATTACTCTGAGACAAGAAAACTTATCATTTTCTTGTTACAGAACGACGTCAGTAATTGACAGAAAACCTATTATTTTATATTGCTGTTTTAATATAACACTATCCCAAGGGTAAAATAATATAATGTTTTTGATGTTCAATAAGTTATAATAATAAAAAGGCTTTAATTAATAAAGATAGATAATAATAATAATAATAATAATATTCTTTATTGTACACCCAAAACAACAATTAAAAAATACAAAGAAAATAAATGATATACATTTGGTGGCCTTATAGCTAAAGAGATGAAGTGTGGGCGTTGTTCACACAATAACAAAAAAAAACCACCGTGGAGAAAAAAAAAAGCCATATATATAATACATACTCTTACATACATATAACTATACACATACATACATGCTTATGTGTTACCAAATAAACATACATATACCTACATAAATAAATAAAATATATATATATATATATATATATATATTTATTTATTTTATTTATTTATTTATGTACCAAAAAAAAAAATACAATACAGAAATTTTACATTGAAAAAAAAAAAAGTGTACAAAGGCTTAACTTATCTCTTTAAGAGATCTCTCCCAGTTATCCTTAGGCGAAAAAGAGTTTTTATTAACATGCAAGCGGTCTGGTACGTTAATAACATAACAAAAAAAAATAAAAAATAAACACAGTAAAAAGAAAAAAACAAATAATATCTGTTGTTTTTCAACTTTATAGTAGAATTAGAATGTTATATATACACACAATAATATCTATATATATCTATATATATACATACATATACCTACACATATACTGTCAAATATATATACATATTCAAACATAATTATACATGCATATACACACACAAACATACGCATAACATTATATATTATATATTATATAAAATCTCGATACATACATACATACATACATACATGTATACACAAACATAACACAATTTATGATAAAGAGGAGAGGTAGTGTTTTTTCAGTCTTAGTTTGAAAGAGCTAAGAGAATGAATTCCATGAAATACCTCCCTCGGAAGGGAATTCCAAAGTTGAGCAGCGACAACGGTAAAAGAATTGGAATAGAAGGTGGTATTAAAATGAGGTACTTCTAGAGTTTTTAGGGTGACACACGAACGATGTGGTCTTGTTCTAGGAACGGGCGTTTGAAAACGTTCACTTAAGTAAGAGGGAGAGGAATTATTTAATAAATTGTAAAGGAGTGATAGTATATGCACATTCCGGCGTAGGCGTATAGGGAGCCACTTTAACTTTTTGCGAAATTCTGACACATGATCGAATTTGCGCAATCCGTAGATAAAGCGGATTGCCAAATTTTGGAGGCGTTCGAGTCTATTTAGCAGCTCCTCAGATGCATCCAAATAGCAGACGTCAGCGTAATCCAGAAGAGGTAGAAGAAGAGTTTGAGCTAACATTATTTTAGTTTCCAGAGGAAGAAAATTCTGCAACCGTCTAAGAGAGTGTAGTGAGTAGTGAAATTTTCTACTAACTTCGTCAACTTGTGCTGTCCATGAAAGATCACAGTCCATAATGATACCGAGATTTTTGGTTTTGTCAGAGAATGGTATTAAAATGGAGTTATAAGTCAGAGAAGGTAGGTCAGCCTTAATTATTTTGTGTCGCAATTGCTTATTACCTACAATCAAGGCTTGTGACTTGAGTGGGTTAATCAGGAGGCCGTACTCCTCAGCCCACGTCTTAATCATCCTGAGGTCATTATTAAGAGCTTCAATAGTTGTAGCCAGATCGTTAATTGTGGTGTGTCGATATAGCTGCAAATCGTCTGCATAGAGATGGTAGTGACATGAAATGACTTTAGAGATTTCGTTAATAAACAGTGAGAAGAGAAGAGGAGATAATACACCGCCTTGTGGTACACCTGCAGAGATGTCTGTCCAGTCTGAGAAGTCCTCATCCACACAAACTCTCTGCCGGCGCCCACGTAGATAAGAAGAAAACCATTTGATTGCGGGAGATGAGATATTAAGAGAGTTTAATATACTTAGCAACACGTCAAAGTCAACTGAATTGAACGCGTTGCTGAAGTCTAACAATATAAGAATGGTTAGTTTTTTGTTGTCCATGGCATGGCGAACATCTTCGGTTACTTTCAGTAACGCAGAGGTAGTACTGTGTAAAGAACGGAAACCGGATTGGAAAGGATTGAGTAGGTTATTGGCAGTTAGGAAAGAGGTAAGTTGTTTGTATACCCCTTCTTCCAAAAGTTTGGATAAAATTGGTAAAATGGAGATAGGGCGAAATTGTGAAAAAGAAGTAGGATTAGAAGTTTTAGGAAGTGGAATTATATGAGCCAATTTCCAGGCCTTAGGATAACATGTGGTAATTAGAGAAAAGTTTAAAATATGGGTAATTAACGGGGTTATAATATCTAGGATAGGAAGAAGCATTTCTCGACCAATATTATCATTACCGACTGCTTTTGTTGCAATAGCCAGGATACCCTTCCTAACATCACTCTCCGCAATTTCATGGAAACTAAAAATATCACAGATAGGTGGGGTGGCTGATGCCAGTTTTTGAAGGGTAAGAAGTTTTAAAGCGTTGTTAATTTTAAAAGGAGGAGAAGAAAAGTGAGAATTAAGTAAGTTTAAATCAGTTTGTTTATTTATATTAACAGCGGACTTACCCACACCCAGTGATTTAAAAAATCTCCACTTCTGAGAAGGAGAAAAGTGCTCGAGAGAAGAAAATATATGACGGCGCTTAGCGTCTCTACACATCCTATTACAGAGATTTCGCAGTTTCTTATAGGCAGCAATATTTAAATCGTTTGGATTCTTTTTGCATTTATTTTTGGCCCTATTGCGTCTTTGCATAGCTTGCTTAATCGACGAAGTAAGCCAGGGCGCAGGTAGGTGTTTGACCCTTACTGGTTTTAGTGGTGCATGGGAATCATATAAACTAGTAAGGGTAGCGTTAAAAGAATTCACCTTTTCGTCTACTGTGGATGCACTATAAACGGGTGACCAGTCTAACTCAGAGGCATCACGATGCAAATTTTCCGAATTAATCATCTTAAGATTACGCCGCAGAATTATCTTCTTCTTAAACTTGGGAACTGATAGGTTGTAACGTAGATAGAGAAGATCATGGTAGGAAAAGGATGCAGTCAGTTGACCGTGAGCTAGCACTTTCCCTGGTCTTAAGACCATGATAACATCTAGAAGAGAAGCCTTAAAAGCTGGGCAGTAATGCGTTGCTGAAAGAGGGAGAATAGACATACTATAAGAAGAGATAAGTGAATTTAATTTTTTTGATCTATAGTCATTTTTTAAAAGACAAGTGTTTAGGTCACCCATGATTACAATATCATCATAAACGGGTGAAAAATTATGGAGAAGGATATCTAAATCATTGAAATAACTAATATTGAGGGATGGACTATATACAACGCCAAGAAGAAGTTTAGAATGTAGGGTGGAAATTTCAAGAAACATATACTCAAGATGTTCAGGAAAAGTGCTGAGGGACTGGCTGATGACGGTAAACGGTATGCTATCTCTGAGGTAAATACCAACGCCTCCACCCCTCTTAACTGTGCGATCATTTCGTATCAGTGTAAAACCAGGAAGACTATATAGTGTAGAAGACAAGGAGGATTTTAACCAAGTCTCTGACACCAATATGCCATCGACTTGGACGTCGTTAAAAGATGCGAGAAGGTCAGGAAAGTGTGCCGGAATGCTTTGTGCATTTATATGTATAAGGTTAAAAGATTGTTTGTTATTTGAAAATATAGATCGAAGTTTATAATCAAGGGGAGTCAAAGAATCGTCGTCTGGAGATAAGGTACCATCAGCGCTATGGAAATCATCAGAAGAGGAACAAGAAAAATAATCATCATTTAAGTTTAAAATAGATTGATTTGACATATACAACTATAAATATATAAATAATGTAAAATAAATAAATATATATCTATATATAAAAGCTACACTAAAACTATTTAACTAAAACTATCACAATTTTTTTTTAAATAATACAATATAATTAACCTACATAACCGGGCGTAATTTTGTGAAGAATATCATCCAGTAGTTATTATTTAAAAAACATAAGTTAAGAACACAAAAAAAAAAAAAAAAACAAAAGAAAGTAAAATAAACTTAATAAAGTTACGAGAAACGATAAAATTAGCATATTATTATAAAAAAAACAAGATTCTCGAATAAAGTATTAAAAAAAAATAAATGTATACAGTAAGTCAGACAAGATTTTAAACGTCACTCTAGCATTTTTCAATGACGATGTCAAAGATTGACAAGTGACAACTGTCAAATTAACATTGTCTCAGACTTAACATAATAGAAAAATTTTGATTATTATTTATTTTACTTGTCTATATTATATAACTTAAAATAAAGTAAATACAAATAAAAACTATCCATATAATAATAAGAAAAGCAATTACTCCCTGGTAATAGTGGATTATCAATGTGAAGACTATATCCTGATTGTGAGATAAAGGATTTGTAACTGGATATAACATTATTTACCAGATTTTTTAACACGACGAGATCTTGTTGATCTGAAGTCTTGAGAAGCCTGATCCGATTGAGGATAGTTTCGAATAACAAGCTGCAGTTCCAGTGAAGTGATAACCTTCTTCCTCGTTTTATCCGGCAAAGCAATGATAATAGCACCATCTGAAGTCCAGCAGTTTTTCATGCCAAAGTGTTTTCTGGCTGTAATAAATACTTCCTGTCTAGGCTTTGTGAGAAACTCTGAGATTGTTACACCCGTACCCTGTAGAGTGGTTTTAGCGTTCCAGACAATATTCTTAAATTTCAAACTATTTAAACGCACCACAACAGGCCTGGGCTTTTGTCTCTTAACACCAAGACGGTGACAAATGTCAAAACAATTATTATCCAAGTTACAAAGCTTCATCTGGTTGTTCAGAGTATCAATAACTTGCTGATAGATGTCATCCTTGTCTTCTGGAAGTCCATGTATCAACAGGACTTTTCGACGAGAAAGCATTTCATGTTTATCAAAACCGATTGACAGTAACTGGAGTTGTTGACGTAGCATAGAAAGGGATTTCCACATTAACTCCTTGAAGACGGTGTAATCAGCAATCAACGTCTCCAGATTACCAACAGAAGGTTTAGATGTTTGTGGTTGTGATTGTGTCAGTGCCTTGTCAAATTGACTCATGCGAGACTCAAAAAGTGTCACAATCTCCTCCATGTTCTTGCTAAGTTGAGTGTGAAGGTCCATATTGCTTAACGGATGAATATTGTAGATAATTTTATGTGCCGGGCAATGTAGGTTTGTTTTTAATTTATTTTTATAACATTAAAGACTTTAAAAGTTAAAAATGTAATTTATATCACTTAAAACTGTAAGAGCGAAAAAATATGATGTTAATTAAAGTACTACCCGCAAAAAAAAAATATATATATATATATATATATATATATATATATATATATATATAAAACATAACTCAAATGTCATGTTATGAACTATGGAAACTTTTATCTCAAATCGCCCAACAAACATGTTCATAAATCATGTTACCACAATGTTGGTTTGGGGCGCAGTAGCATTTCATAACTACATACTATTCGAAAACTTTTGATATTGAAATATAATTTTATGCTTTAAGAAATTATATACATGTCAATTGTTACGATATGTATTTTAATAGGTTATTTTAAAATAATACATATTGTACAATAATTAGAAAAACGGCTTTTTAAATATATTGTTATGAGACACATACAGACCACGAGTAGACAAAAAATATTTGACCTTCAAAACAGAGGGAGTTCAATCGCAACCTCTTTGCACAATATATAAGAAATTATACAAAATATTTAGTAATGTTTGTTCATAAGTCAGGTCATTATATATTAACCTAAACCTAATTAGTAAGTCCTTGAATAAAATTAAAATTCTCTGAAATATTACAATTTAAAAAAATCTGGTAAAAACAAAGCTCGCAACAAATTTTTTTGCTTTGCAGACACGAAGCTTCTTAGCATTTCATGGACTCAACGTCCGGGTGCCAGGCCTATTGCGTTGCATAGAGAGGAGTGCAAACAATGCCAGGTCCTTGCGACCCAGGTGTAGGTTTAATGGGTCCCAAGGGGTTTATGATACGTATACACGCTCACCTACACTGTAAACACGCCTGTCCCTACCTCAACAAATTTGAAAATAACCTACTAACGCCACCTTTGAAATATGTTCTAGAAATGAACCGATGATATTTCTAGAAAGGTTAAATTCTTTAAGTAAGTCATAGAAAGATCAATTTCAACCGCCTACAAACCAATTATAAATTTATTCCTGGACAGTTCGTTGGTCAGATCATAATGTAAATGCTGACGATCTTCAGATAGATGCCCCTGTCAATCCAAGTTGTGTTAGCTGCTGACATTATCAAAGACTTTTAGCACATTTTGAAATGGTGTTGCAAATTCGTTGTTAATGTCAATTCCAAAAAGAGTCAAGCAATAGTAATTGGAAGCAAGTACAATTTGAGTAAACTTTACATCAGTAATCCGTCACCAGTTAAATTGTATTGCTTCGACATACCGTTTATTCCATCAGTAAAAAATATAGCACTTCATATAGATTCGACACTTAGCTGGAACATCCATATACTTTAGATAGCACGTAAGGTAATGTATTCGGTACGTTTACTTTATCGACACATTTTTTTTTACCTATTAGGACTAAAACTCTGTTAGTGCAGTCTATCATCTTACCATTCATTGATTTTGTTGATGTATGTAACTCTAATATTTCCGAAGCCTTTTTACAAAATTGGATCTTGTATAAAACAGTTGTATTCGATTTATTTTAATCTTCGTAAATTTGATTACATTTCTTATTACCGTTCTAAGCCTAAATGGTTATCCGTTTTGTTTTATCTGGTTATCGTATCCGTAAACGAAGATAACTGAAAACTCTGTTAGTTATTCTCAATCTTTAATGATTTATTTCTCCTTAGTACTTGAAATCTAAATATCAATTATTAACAAACACCCACGATTTGCAACTACGTTCTTCGTTTGACCTTTAATTTAGTTCCACACTGATTTTTTTTAAACACTTTCACGCTATAAAACTCTGGAACGGCCTTCCTGATTCACTTCGACGAGCTCCCAATAGAGAGCTTTTTAAGAAACGTGTCCGAAAACACCTTCTTGAGATGATATAATTTCTTCCTTATAAAGTATAAATTTATATACGGAACAGGTTTAGAACAAGTTCGGAACAAACAGGTTTTTATTTCATAAATGAACATGATTAGTATAATATATATGAAAGAAATGTATACAATTAGAAACTAAAAGTGAATTTACACCCATTATTTCGTTATTATCGAATTTCGTAATTTTGGTAATCACCTACCATTACTAAAAACTATGCTATGCTAAAAACTGAATTAGTAGCTAGAAGAACAAAGTTAGAGGTCCTTTGTGCAGCGATGAGACTACCGCAACGGTCTGTTGGATACGAAACTCTGTTATTTGCGTTTTATAACTAGTTGGAATAAACGCGAAGTAACATCATAGCAATGAATCAAATATGTCATCTGGTAGTTTATACTTTTGTAGACAATTATTTTTCTAAATTGTAAACCTATAGTTTAAAATAATTATATATCTGACTTCACATGTGAATAACAATACTTACCAATACGATATATTGTGAGGTTCTTTAGAACTTTTTTTACTCGACCTACCGTGTAATCTTAATAGTTTGGTTCTTAAGGTATTGTGATGATCAATATCCATTGCTTGCATTATGTTCAAAATATAATGTATAATATAATAAATGTATACAGTGTTAAATATGTTATTTTATAGTGATCTTAAATTTTTTAAGTGATCTTTTGTCAATACCTTTTGAGGTATAACTAGTAATCTATGGCATATATATCTATGGTTATACTATAACAATACCTAGATTTACTAATAGTAATTATATATATATATATCAAATTTACGAAAAAAGTATAAATTAAACACAAATTCCTTACAACAAGATTTATTAACTGCTCGCAAAAACCCAGAGGTATTTTCATTATTAGATCGTTTACTTGGTCTTCATCCTCTTGGTTTATTAACTTGGATGTGAACTTTAATGGGTATTAGTAAGGTTCCGCAAACATCAAATGCGGTCAAAGTTTACCAATTAGCTGTCATTAATCATGTAAACCTATAGTAAAGTACACTACGGTTATTAAAGTACGATGAAGCATTGGATTATTAAAATAATATCACATTTTATAACTTTATTATAAAAAGTAGAGATAATTATAACCTACGAAACAACTTTTTGTACTAGTTTAGAAAAATCTATAATTAATATTATGAAGATTGGTAGGTACTTTTAACACTACCTGGGCGGTTTGCCCTAAAAATTTCCCAAAATTATTTGTAGTTTTATACAAATACTATAAGTAAAAAACAGTAAAAAAACAAACGGTAATATATAGTTATACATATAGAGAGGCGGATAAATTGTTTATTTATAAAAAAAAGTTTAAGTAACCTAAAAACTAATACCCCACTCTTAAATTAAAAATAACAATTCAAAGCGATAACAGGAAAATCATGTAACGTGGTCATAATTAGTATTTATATATTTTTTTATCGTTTAAGTTTAATAATTATTAATAAAATATTAATAAAATGTTAATAATTATTTATAAATACTGATTTATAATAAGAAACACTCATAATATAAAAAAAAATTAAAACTTTATACATAAACCTTCACTTCAAATCGCTTAATAAAATAATTAACGCTAAACAATCCTCAGCAAAAAAGATTTTTTTTATAAAATTTTTCGCACTTTTTTGCTTATAACTTCCTTAATTTTAAATTTAGGGCATAAAGTTATATAAACGTATTTGTAGGCAAAACAATTCGCACCAAATTATAATTGCACAGTTTTTTTGTAAGACGCATACTTTCAGAGATATAGCGTGTTTTCACTACTTTTCCAAGATGGAGGCCGGATGATCTCTTTATTTTTTTTATTTAGGTAAGTTTCCTAACATTTTAACTTGTTTATTAACTTATTAAATTTGATACTAAAAAGTGCATACTAAATGAACCGCGATTTAAACGTCTCTAGTAAACTTTATAACGTTTTCGTACCTTTTAATTCTTCACTATTTTGTACGTGTGCAGATCCACAATTTGAAAACTATCCATTTTCCCGTTTAATAAATTCAATATTAATAGACCCTTAGTGGAACCAAGTATTTATCGAGGGTCTTTGACCTGATAGATGTGAAAGTCTAGTAATAACATTTAAAATAATATGACGTGTGGCTAATTTTAGGACAGAAAACTATGAACTTGTGGCTAATGGTTAAAAATGGAATTTGTTTAAATTTTTATAAGCTTACTTCGAACATATTTAAAAATGTGAGATTTCATTTAATATACAATTTTTAACACATTTTATTCATGTATATTTCATTTATGGAAATGAGTTGTTTAGGTAAAATGGTAAAAACCATCTTATATATGTATATATACATATATAAGTAAGTCATTTCCTAAACATTGCCTAAACAATTCATTTCCATAAATAAAGAATATGTTCTATATTCTAACGGTGTGGTAGCAATATTATTTTTTTTTCTATTTCGAGTATTAAATTGATCTTATTTGTGCCGATCGAGTATAAAGTTTTTTAATTTAACTTATCTCAAACTTGCAACCCCTTTTTCTTGCTATTAATGCTTTATAAATGCTGTATTATTAAAGTCAGCTTTGATAAAAAGAATTTCTTAATATTGTTTAATTATGTTTATTTATTTTAACTGTTTGAATTTTTAAATATAGTTCAAAAATTGGTTTCAATAACTAATAAATTATGATATATATATTTGTAGATATTATAGATACTATTCAATTTGCCGCAGAGTTAGGGCGCGCAAGATTTGCTTTCCTGTCATAGCGAAAATTTTTAACCACCGAGATAAAATTAACATTCTTTTTTGTTTACTTATGATGTACATGGCTTAAAAATAGTGGTTTGAAAAAAAAAAATCTTAGAATATATTTATTTACTTGATTTTCTTGTTTCTTAACTGCAGTAAGATACGTTGGTGATAGTATTAGGAAATTTATTGTGAAAATACTCATTAATAAAAAACATGTTTTTAGCAAATTAAAGAACATTATTATAATAAACTTTTTACATAGAGAATTAATTGATGTATGTTTATGTATTTTATATAACATGAAATATATTTATATTGATCATTTCTATTGACCATTTCTATATTTAAATTATTATATTATAAGTATATAATAAAAAATATTTTGTACAGAATTTTTAAACACTTCCTTTTTTTTTCTTGTATCTTCTTAAGTTGACTGGTAAAAAATGTCTGTTATCATTAAGCCCGCCCGTATACAATAGGCCGTCCGCCTTTTCTTTTAAAATAAATTATGCATTAGGTAATGAATAAATAAATTAAATTTTAAAATCATTAGCTGAGGTTGCTATTATTTTATTTGGGTATACAGGCAGAATAAGCATTTCGAAGACTTTCGAAAATTTATGTAAAAAAATCATTCGGATTGTAGACGTCGACAATCTAAATTCAAATTGCAAGCAAAGCCTAAGTACGAAGTGGGAAAATAGCAGTGCGATACAACGGTTTTTCAAAAAAATATATGGTAAAGTCGGGCTATGAGCTTAAGAAACGCAGCCAACTTGTACTTGCATATTGATGTAAATTTGTTTGTTGTTACTGCTTGCAAATGCCTAAATCTGTAAAATATTACTTTTAACGTACACCGTATAATACGGAAGAGGATTATGATATTGTTTGGCCACCTGGGTTTTATCATTTTTATTTTTAAGTATATTCTTTTGTGATTTCCGCTGTAAGTTTGTTTTAATCATAGATCATAGAATTAGTAAATTATTATCCTTGATCCATTTCCAGGACTGAGTATATAGTTATAAATAAAACCCTTTTGTTAAGCCTAATCTACGGGGAGTGTTTAATGCGTAGCCACGTGACGTTTTAAATGTTAGGCTACAAGAAACCTCGCTAAAAAAATACATATCCACTATTGACATCAAAAGGTTAATTTGACTTTTTAGGGGTTCGTACCTAAAGGGTAAAAGCCCAATACTAAGACTTCGCTGTCCGTCTATTGGTCTCCAAGTAGTTTTTCATGAGCCGTGATAGCTAGACAAATAAAATCTTCACAAATGATGTATTTCAAATTGTATAACAAATACTAAAAACAAAATAACATAAATATTTAACATAGCCCATAGAACAACCGTTATTTCTTGCTTCATTTTAATAATTCGACAAGTAAACGTTTGAAATATCCAGAATATTTCATCATATATTCACTTGAAATATAAATAATAACATTTAAGGAGACTCATATACAGCCAATGTTAATTTTGGCATTTTTTTATGTAGGATACGAATCCTTTCGTGCCCTAGCCCGACTTACACTTAACAATTTTTTTTTAAATATAGTAAAATACATAATATTAAATTGACATCATAGTGATAATAAAAAGGAAATAAGTTAATTAAAAAGCCATTATGTAAAGCAAGATCTCGCGCCAGTAATTTCAAAGGCCATTAGAGTAACAAAGAGCCCGTGAGAATAAAGTTTTAATCCCGACTGGGTTAGATATTCTCAATTCTCGCAAATTGCCTTTTTACAATGTTTACGGAAATATTTATTTAAATTTTCTTTTTTTTTAATAAATTGAACTGATATTTTAGTTAGCCAGTAAAATTGACTGCACACTTTTTATATTTATTGAGCTATAACCATAAAACACGCAAATTTAAGGCACTATAATAACTATATACACACCATATAAGAACGATATAAAGATAAGCAGTATTTCTAATCCGTGTTTATATCATGAAAAATAATTTCAAAAATTAAAGTTTTTTTTTTAACATATTTAAGAAATACTATTAAGAATATACATTGTGATTTCTCATTGAAAATCTCAGATTCCACTTCATCGAAGCCCACAATTTGACTTGGAAACTTTTGTACAAAAGTTCTACAAAGACGATTTTAATATTTTATTCCTCCGTCGGTATTGATATTACCTAAGTTGATACTTTAATTGCAAAATATGAATATTAAAACTAAATTTGGATTGTTTTTTAACTACAATAAAACATAATTATAAATATTTTTTCTATAATTTCTTTTAAAGCCCTAATTTGTTAATATCAATTTAATTTTTTAATGGAATTCTGGAAGAAGTTTATTGTTTTAAGAATACTTATTTTTAAAGTAAAACTTTTATTACATCGTCTCAAACTTTTTCGTCTGTGTGTTGCATGTCGCGTGACGGTCGGCCGCGGAGTAGGAATAAAGTGAAAGGCGCTCGTATCGATGCGGTTTTTACTAGATACATTGAAAAAATCGAATGTAAGTCACTGTTCACGTATTTTAGTTACCATAAAATATTGGTTACATTTATAAACTGTGAAATTCATGATGAAGATGGAATTGATAATAGAATGATTGAAAATAATTGAAAAACGGATCAAAATGACTCAACGATTATAAAATATTGTTTTCAGTGTTTTAATATGTGTATATCATCTAAATGATTGTTAAGTATTATGTATGTCGTACTCTAAGACACAGAGTTCAATAAAAATATTAGTTGGAGACCTAGTCTACTTTTATTTTATAATGGTTCTTTTTATACTGAATTTTTATATAACTTGAATGAGAGATTATATTGAAGTAAGTACTGTACTTTACACAATATAGCCTTTAGTTTAATTTAATAATTACGTTGTGTAGAAGTCATGTAATTAGAATCTGAATTACTAATTCATTAAACTAAATCAAAGCGACTTTGCAAAATTGTAAAGTACATATCTCGAAAAAGCAAAGCTTGCAACCCCAATTTTACTCTTATTAATAATTAATCAATTCATAAAATGAGGTAACGAAGCAGTCTTTGATTTGGAAAATATTTTTTTTTTATTAAATTTATTGTAATTTAATTTATACACTTACATTTTCCCATTTCTGAGTTTCCTTCAACTGTCCCCAATAAAAAAAAATGGGTATGGATATTTTCGTATGTCCGAAGATGCTCTATGGCATCATTTAGCATCAGGTGGATTATCCTTTTGTTTGTTACTTTGTACCATAGAAAAAAATATTCACTTACGAATCAAATACGATTCTACCGATACGATTTTGGTTCAATTTTTCTTTTTTTCTGCAATCTCATTCCTTGACGTTTGTAAACTTTTCGACAAAACATAAATTTATAGTTCATTTTTTATTATTTTTGTTTATATTATTTTACAATTTTATTTTTTTATAATAATAACATTAACGGTTGAATTTTCATGTAAATTATGCCTTAAAAAGGCATTTTCAAAATAGATAGGTATCACATAACATCGTTACATTGACAAAGTTTGACTTCATACACGTAAGCAATTTTAATAAATTTTATTACTTTGAATTTACTATTTTTTCAGTAATTATTTTTATATTACTTTTGTTTTCTGAAAAAGTGGACCAAAATTGGCATGTTAGTAGCTACGACATAACCGAAGAACAGGAGATTAATGACAAAATAGTTTTGACACACTTAAAAAAAGCTGGGTACTTAAAAAAGCTCGATATTTAGGTACTATTCGAGGTCGTTGAAAGGAATCTAATGAACCGTGCACTCATTTGCGATTCTTTACTGAGATGCAGTTAAACCGAGACCCCTTTTTGAAGAGATTGATAATTAGTGATGAAAAGTGGAATATATTGTATATATATATGTATATATATAAAAGAAAATAAACTTAAAAAAAATGTCTTGTCTTTTAATTTAAAATGCTAAAAATCTTTTCCCCTCCCTAATATTTATTTCCGTTCCCTAAAAAAAATTAGCTTTGTTTAATTACATAAAAAAGACAACATTGAAAATAAAAACCAAATAAAATAAACCTACCGAGCAAGCTTATCCTCTTACAAAAAAATATTAATCTGAAATATCATTATGCTATACATATTTTTTATTTTTAAAATGTACATTAAAAATATCAACATTTAATGTTGTAAAAAAAATATTACAAAAGAAATACAATCTATTAATCTACATTATTTCTTTAGGAAAATGTGATATTATGTAGGTAATATATAAATATTTTTTGGTGATCACCTCTCTTAATCTTATTAAATTGTTATGGTGTCAAGTATCGACATTAACTCCCTCAGTATTTCTTACTATAAAATGAAAAAGTTCTTTGCTTAGTCTAAGCATTAATATGTAAGAGTATTAATAACTATTTATCACTTCCTTAACAAAACATTGTACAAATAAACTAAAAATATTCTCATATGAATCAGCTAAACTAAGCTAATTCAAATTAATTATGTCAAATATTGATTATAATGATAAAAACAAATAAAATATTTTTGAATTTCACATTATTCAATACAATAGAATTTTCTTTATATATTTCTCTATTCAATTCTCGATGGACAGTTTATTAATTTAATAAATTTGTAACAATTATGAGGTGAAGTATCTATAAATTTGAATAAGTTGGCCAATATCTTTTAATTATTAATTTCCTCTTTAAGTATATTTAATATTCATTAGAGCTCGTTTAATAAAGCACATTGACTGTAGAATATCTTTAGGCGATATAACACGGAATATCACAATTACAAAACTTGTACTTCTCATAAAAACCTAATGTGATTACGGTAAAAAAAACTACTATACCTTGCCTAATAAATTAAAGGGATTGTTTTGTTTTCATTTCTTTTACTGAAACCTCTAAAACTAGGTTGTGATAATGTACTTAAAATTCGAATGACACTAAAAATAATAAAAAAAATAAAAAAAAAAAATATGTAAAAAGACCTCTGATAAGGATAAAAATAAAAGTTTATGGATTTATGGAAGTCGTTATTTCGGGGGACCGTTGTACGTGCGTTGACGATGGTATCTATTTTACTAAGTTTTCGGAGCTAATGAATGAGAACTTAGACTATACTATTAGATGTTGTTAGTTCGTTATTTGCCTTGGTAACTTACTTGCATTTTGATTTCTTCCTTTATTTAGCGGTCCCCGACGTAACGACTTCTATAAGTACATATATAATATTAAAATATTTTTATCCTTTATAGAGGTTTTGTGTATCAGGGTTTTTTTCAATTTTTTTTTTTTGCTTTTTAAAATTATATGACTTGTTTATATATTGTACTAAGTGAACCTAAAAATACACAAATTTTCACTGTTTTAAGTATTTATTATACATTTATTATTATTATATTATTCCATAAGAACCTTTAACCTTTTTTTATATAAAATCATTATTTACTTGGTTGATTCTCCGTACTTGATTGTTAGGCAAATGTTCACTTCATTGGCTTCTTGATTCTTGATCAATAAACGAAGTAATAAGAATGTACATATACCAATAATTGGAACCAATTATGTTCTGAGTAGATTCTTATTTCAAGTTTGTAATTAATATAGCCACATTGATCAGTATAGACATAATTAAAATCATTTTGTATCTCAAAGATACACAAATCATACTTTTAACAATTTTTGCAATGAAAAAAATAAGACAACAAACGTTTATACGGTCTCGACTTGTTTATTTTTGTTATTTTTAAAGTATTTTGTCTTACAGTATTTTACTTTGGGGCAGAGCTGCCAAAATAACAACTATATTTGTTTTATAAAAAATAGCTATACGGGCTATTTGTAACTTAAAAGCTGGAGATCCCTGAGAGAAATTTTTAAAGAAATTGTTAATCTCACCGTCGCTTCTCAATATATTTTTAATAACATACTATATATACGCCAAAATTTAAATACTTATATTACAAACAGCGACAGACATACGTAAACTCGTAACGCCTAAAATTCGATTTCAAAAAGTTAACAAATCCTTTAAAATTAATACCTTATTTAAAATATGTTAATTTAAAATGCAAAAAAATAATAAGGAAAAATAAATATTGTATACAAATAGATAAGCGGTCAGTTAGTCATGGATGGCAGAAATATAATCGAATTTGCGATATATTTACAAGCTAAGCGAATCATACGATTGGATTAAAATAATTCGGTGTGCACAGTGAAATGGAAATTTAATTCACTTTGCAATATGGAAGCAAAATGTTACGTAAACGGGATATTATTTTGTATTTAATGTAAACGATTTCTATTGATAAAAGGCTTGGTAATCACCGAGTTTACTTTTGAATAAGTTATAGTTTAAAAATTTATTGCGAAATACGTCGCCAGTAGATTAGTTCATGTTTATCCTTTTAGTTGTATAATTACCAATTGTCATTGCTTTTGTTGATAAATCAATAAAAGAAAAAATATGTTTAAATAAAATTTTGAACTTTGACGTGAACATTTATTTACTGAATGTACTCAATTTACATTTTATTTTCAGAAAAATAGGAGAGATTTTCCTTATAACTCACTTATGCAAGAATTTTTTAGTTAAACATAAATTCTAATCTGATTTTATATCAAAATGTTTTAGCAAAATATCAAACATTAACATTTGATCTTATTTAAAATCTATGAACACATATTTTGTAAGATTGTGATATAATATCTTCTTCTTGCGTCGTTTGTCCTCAATGCTGAGGGTCGTGACCTCTACAAATGACCTTTTCGTGGACTATATTGCGCCAATTAGCCCTATCTTCGTCGGAGTGGATAGCCTCACAGATTGTGGTGCCCAGCGTGGAGCGCATTTGGTCTGACCAACGTATCGGGCCTCTACCTCTGGGTCTTTTACCTTGGATTTTGCCTGTTAGTAGAAGTTTCTCCAGGTTATCCCCACTTTTCCTAGCTATGTGGCCAAAGAATTCGAAACTTCTCCTAGAACAGATGGTAGTGAGCCTCATAGGTATTTTAAGTTCTGCCAGTATAGAAGCGTTTGTCCGATGTTCTGTCCAGTGGATACCGAGCATTTTCCTCCAGCACCACATTTCAAATGCCTCAATACGGTTTCGGTCAGCTTTCTTTAGTGTCCAGGTTTCTGCACCATACAGAAAGACAGAAAAAACCAAGGTGATGACGAGCCTTTTCTTTGTCGTTCTTGAGACGTTCCTATCAGCCCAGATGCGATTTAGCTGAGACATAGCACTCTTCGCCATGCCGATTCGCCTTCTGGCGTCGATTTCACATTATCCAGTATTCGTCACAACCGACTCTAGATATATGAAATCGTCGACTACGTCTAGGTTCAGTGCACCTGAGAGTGTGAGAGAGTTGTTACGGCAGACATTTCATCTACATTGGCGGCAAAGAGCGTGGTATCGTCGGCGTAACGTAAATTTGTGATCTTAGAGCCGCCCATTGATATTCAATATAATATAATATATAAGAATACTAGTTTTGCCTAAATAAACAGATACGTCCAGAAAGTTAGATTTAATTTTTAACTATTTATGCTTTGCACACATTTTTTTAGGCCATGAAATACATCCCTTAGGTAGGCCAGTTTAATCGTCACTAATTATTTGTTTAAATTTCAAACTTATCAACTAAGGGCCGCGTAATCTTCCTTCCTTCCTTTCCTTAAAGATAACAAGATTTTTCACTTTTAATCAAATTATCGAAATTATTGTAATCACAAATTGGAATTTCAGTTTGACGAATTAGTATAAAAAATATATTATTTTATTTTATGTGTATATATTATAGCAAAAAATATTTTTATGAATTGTTTTGTAATTTTTGCATGATTTCTCTTTCCAATCGCTATTAAATACGTGAACACATATTATTATTATTAAAGAGATTAATGTCCTGTAAGTAATCAAATTACTCGGAATTCTATTTATAGTTCTACAACTAATCTACCCACAATCATACATCAACGCGACGTTTTCGGTATCAGAGAATGACATGTGTCACTCGCACGTCTTTCCACTATCATGGGCATAAAATTGACATCAGTGACATCATCATCTGATTCTAAAAGCGATTTATTTACCATCATCCAAATTATCAAAAGTATGTCTGTAAAATAGTTATAAAGATGTTGGGATTTAAATATGTTTTAAATTTCCTAAGTAAACTATCTTTTGTTATTTGTTTTTTATTTCTTCCAAAACAGGAATAAACACTTAAAAAATATACTATTTATTTATTTATACTCTTTATTGCACACCACAATACATGAAAAAAAAAAGTAATATATATAAAGAAAATACATTGTAAAGTACAAAAGGCGGCCTAACGGCGATTTCTTCCAGACGACCTTAGGGTTAGGAAATTAAAAAAACAATATGAAATACTAGCAGGTAGTGCGGTTATAATAAACATACTTACTAATAACTACACACAAATACTTACTAGTAGTAAATATATATCATTACATAAAATATATAACAAAAATATACTAATATATACAAGAATACATAAAAAATTACTACAATAGCAAAGATTAAAAAAAAAAAACCAAAACAACTACATAGTTAATTTCAGACAAGTAGATATCTTTAACGGATTTTTTAAATACTTCCAAAGATTTTGACAAACGTATATTTAGAGGAAACGCATTCCATAGCTTAGTGGCATGAACTGTGAAAGAACGATTATAAAAAGAGGAATTATGAACAGGCATTTTTATTATAAGTTTTTGTGACGCTCGTGCAGTGTCTTGGATACCAAGATATACTATTTTACTCAAATTCATAAATTTAAAGTTTAATTTTCAAATCACATATAATACTCACACATTCTTTATGTTTGAATCATCTAATACTCTGATTAACAGTAATGGAAATAAGCACAAGTGATCATAGTGAGATTACTGAAGTTGCAATGCAGTCAAACTTATTTTAAGATAGTTTAAATGACGATAAGCAATTTTTACTTTTTCTCACATAAGGACTTGAAATGTTTTTGCCCTAAGCTTTTGCCATAAATCCTTTTTTACCGATCATTGAAATTTTATGCAATAAGAAATACAAACAGTTTCTTTGTAGCTGTTTATTCTGCGGCTGATTCTATTCTATGCCCGATTAAAGTTAAACATCCTACGGGTTCACTATACAGTTGCAATCTTATATATTTTGTAATAGTCTTTTAGTAACCAACAAAGGTTGCATTCTAATTTGTACCTTATCGCTATCACACACAGGTGAAAATGTAACGCTTAAATCTATAAACAATGTCGATTATATTGCTGAACCTCTCAAGATGTTAAGAAACCTCGGAATAAAATTTTCAATATGATTTTCTAAGCACTTCGAAAACCATCTACACTACTCCTATTAAATGCAATTTGGAACATTCTCACTGGGATAGCAGATAATCCCACGGTAAAATTTAAAAAAATCAATCCCATCTCAATTTAAAGGTTTTTATTAAAACAATAAATTTTCTGACAAATTTAATAACTTATTTTAATTAAATATTTTTTTGATTATTTACATTATTTATTTTTAGTATTCGTACTATTTTCATCGGGTTGCACATATTTCAAATTTGTTTTATTTTCAATATATTATGATTTTAATGTATTATGTTAAGTATTTATGAATATTTTGGACATTTTTATATTATTTTCAGCAATGAAGTTGAAAAAGCTTTGCATTTATGTCTGTCTGTAAATATCTTTGCTCTGAAATAAAGCTATTGATATTTTGTCATTATTATCCAATTTTAAATATTAACAATGTTACATTTAATAAATTAACAGTAAAAATGACAGTAATATATATTATTAAAAAATTCAAATGATTTCAGGAAAACTCTCATCTAACGATCCTTTCCTTTCTCTATACTATTTTAGTCTATTGAAAGCAGCAGAACCCAGACGCACGACGCTTCAGAGGCTATAAATATACAAGAATAAAATAAAATATACAACGTTACACAGGTAGGTGTCGCAGCGAACCGATATTATATATTGTTAGTCATATTTATTTATAATAATCTAAATGGTAAATACATTGGAATTGACATGTTTATACTACAACATACATTGTTTTTGCATACAACAGTACCGCCACCTACGCAATTAATTATGAAATGTTATTTAGTATTTACTGTAAAATGTTTTAAGAATTATAAGCATAGGATATTTTAACATAATGTTTAATCTCTTATTAATTATTAGAACTTATTAGAAGGTATAAAATATAATAGCATCTGTAAGTTGGTTATGAAATTGTAAATTACCCTCGCCTAAATATTATAGTGTTAAAATATTATAAAACGAGTTGTAAGGGCTGCTGTCGCCCATTCTATTACAAATGGTTGGATATTAAACATTGAACTGCAAGTACTGTGTATTACTGAAACAAGTCTTAAGTTAACAGTTATGGTTATGGTTTTATCACAAAACCATAACCATAACTGGACACGGCCGGATTGAAAATGACACCCGTTTGCGATCCCTATATTTAGTACCTTCTTTATAGGAGTGGGTACTATCGTCTTTATATATTGATATCACGGTTAATATTGAGCTAAGTGAAAAAAGAGGTTATAAAAAATTACTATTTTATTGTAGCGGTAAAAGCTAATTTATTTACATATAATCATTCAATATCTAGTTTTATACAAACAGTTTAGTGCCAAAATATATCTTCTTCCATCCTTTCTACCATTGTATTTTAAAAAGTTAATACAAGAAGTGTTTTATACAACTTATGCGGGAAAAAATATTTAAGCTACGGAAATACAACTTATTTAGCAACCCACTTAAAAAATATTTAAAAATATTGATATATAAAATCTGATATTTTAAAGAATATCAACAGCCCTACTCAGTGTGTATAACTAAACATGTTAAATTTTGTCGATTTTGTGATTTTAATTGTGTATTTTATTAATACCCTTAATAAGTTGCAGATAGTATATTTCTCTAATGGTCTTAATCTGACACTTGACTGATGTCATGGGTACGATTACATTTTCTTTAAACCACAGGCTATGGTGCCGAGGGTTTGGTGTACTTTGTGTCCGTTATTTATGATTAATGAATTCCTTGCAATACAAAGATTAAATGTGAAAATAACATTCAATAAAATTCAAATTCATTGTCAAAAAAGTACAATTAATTACTACATATAATATAGTTTTTTTGATTTGCTATTAATTTTTATTGGAAACTGCAGCCCTTACCCGCAGTAGTTTTATATTTTATGTAGGTACTTGAGAGGAACCTAGTCTTTTTTATGACAATGTAATTTCTAATATGAAACTTTGTACAAGATTACGTGTTTCTCCAAAGTTACTGAACTAGACAACGGAATTTTGCTTAAGGACTTGCATCATCATAAGTTTGCTTTAGGAGGACTATTCTGTTACTTAGAAGGCATAATAAATTAAATCCACAAGAACTCTAGACTTGTCTTGCGTTTAATAATAAATGTTAATTTTACAGTGAAATTGAAAGTTACCGTTGCCAATGGACATCTAGTTAAAATTTAAGAGACTAGGAGGGCATAAAGTTATTAAATCAATGACAAGACAAACATTATTTATAAACGAATTAAGTACGGTGGCAGCCGAGGATCCAAAAAAAACCAAAGTTATAAAAATACTTTATTTAAAATTACAAATTATGTTTTAACTAAAATGACGACTGCTTGCCCAATATTAGAAAACAAGAGTGACAATTATATTTAAAATTAATTATAATGAAATACAATGGTGTGAAGTGCAGATTCAGCATTAGGATTGTTATAAAATTATAATAAAATAATACATTTATGTGAAGTGCGAATTAAGCTTATTGATTGTTATAATTCCTGGATTCTGATGCAATGGAATGTACATATTGCACCATCGCTTGCTAAGCGGTTCCCGCGATGCATGGGAATATAACTAACGTGCATGTTTTTTTAACATAAAATTAATTGTCTCAAAAAAATCTTTTTAGTTTTCTGTCTTGTAAAAATTATTATTCACTATTTTGCATAAAATATTTTCTTAACAAGTTAATTATTATTACATTACAAATATTTTTTTAAATCAATTTAATATTGATTTATTAACCATTTTATTAAATCAAGTAATTCTGTTCAGATTTATTAATTAATTTATTTATTTAACCAATTTGCACACATCCTGCAAAGACAAGCATAATGCCACAAGCATTCTCTTCCAGCTAGTCCTCAAATAAACAGAAAATACATCAAGGTGCATAAAAAACCCAAAATAAAATAATAACAATAAAAAATATGCTACTAATCTAATAACATAAATTTCTAAGGAATAAAAGGATAAAACAAAATTTTAAATAAGAAATCATTTTACAAAGGAATATCCTGAGATATTAAAAGTTTTTTAACAAGGCATTTGAAAGTATTTCTGGGAGGTGCTTTCCTAAAGTAGGTAGGTAATTCATTCCAGAGTTTAATGGCTTGTGTAGTAAATGTAAAATTAATATGTGATTTTCATTTTTAGTTTGTATTCTCCATATTGTAACATAAAAATAACTATACGATTTTATAATTATTATCTATTTTACAAAATAATAATTATTATTTTGCGAAAATAATTGACACATAATTTCATAAACCCTAACAAACTTATTCCTATTACTTCCTATTTAAACCGAAGGGGTTGATTAAACGGTACTACAACCCCATTTTAAATACAAATGTTTCCTTGCTTAGGTCTCAAAAGTATCTTTATATCTTATACTTCACAATCACTCTTGCTACTTGGCCATGAAAGTTTATAGACAGACAGGTAGAGTTGACACTTTCACATTTCTAATTTTGTTATTGATTAAAGAACAAAATGCATCAACATGCAGACTATACTAATATATCTACAGTGTTTTCACAAAAGTATCACTTAATAATTGAACACTAACAATATGTAAATTTTAGTTATTCTTCGAGTATTCTTCGGGGTATTTTTCGTCTGTCTTGGAGTAAACGAAAATAATTAATTATTTTCGCCATAAACATAAATTATTTTCTTCTTAGAACACCCAACCAGAAAGCTCTTAGGTTGCTCTTAGGTTGCTCTTAGGTTGTATAATATAAAATGAATTCAGCATGTGACCTCCATTTTCATTATTTTTCCCAAATACTATTAATAACAGTATTGTTTAATGAAAATTCTTATATAGATTTATATTTAAATTTAATTTTATGCCTTAGTTATTGTTTCTGGTATAGGTATATAATAAATGCTATATATACTACATAATAATACATGGAATATAATATGTTATATATTCATAAATGATAGTAATTTACACTAAAATATGTCCCTAGAATTAAGATTCAATTAAAGTTAATATTTATCGCGGTTAAAATAAAGCAATCACCACATTGGGTATGTATATACAATCAACACAAGAAATTTGTGGTGTACAAATAAATATTTCTGCCATTGTTTTTCATTATTGTGATCCATTTTATAATTTCAATGTCTTGTTAGATAATCAGCAAATCACTGATAATATTAAATCAATTTCTAATGTTCAAGGCAATTATTATAACTTTTTGTAATTTTCCGATCAAATACATACATTCTGCAACACCCTGTTATCAGGCTATGATGAGGATATCAAGTACCATAATTAATATTAATATAAGTGCCTAAGTTCTTAGTATTGACATTAAAAAAATATATAAATAAAAAAAATATCTTAGTAATTAATTGACGTAATATAATTAAAGTAAAGAACTACATAGTGTCCAGCTTAGATTATTGTTAAACGACTATTCTATAATAATCCGTAATATTTTGGTTTTCAATATTCTGATGGTCACTATATGGATTCAATCATTGTTTTATTAACTTACGTAGTGATATTTAGAATTGTTATGTCAAATAATTGTTATTTTCGTATGTAGTAGTTTATTTGATTAGGATTATAATTATTTATGTGAGGAGGGACATTTGCTTGATTAGTAAATATTTGAATAAGCTAGAAAAGTAAGAACCATTAAGATTTCATAATTAAAAACAATATTTAATACCGTGTATACCGATACTTCCAATTGTTAATTTATCAGTAGTTATTATTTGTCTACGTTAAAAGTAGATGATTTGACTATGATTATTGTTTATGTGAAGAGAAAGTTTATAAAAAAGGGTATATTAACTGCGTTTAGGACGATATTTAAGAGAGAAGCTGCTGAATAGTACCAAGGAAGGTCTAAATACAAATGATTAAAAGTGAAATGTTAATAGTAAAATCTGAGAAACAATCATTAATTTCAACGTGGCCCTTATATTATACTATTTCAAAAATACAGACTTACATCGAAAGTGAACCAAAATACAGTATAAAAATCAATATCTATCAAGCAACGGCTGCACTTCGTAGAATTCAATTTTGTAAATGGCTGGAACAAGAACAACCTTGTTCATACGAGAGAGAGTTGATTTGGAAGGAAAACTATTTTATTCACGAGGTAATATCAAATATGTTATATAAGTTTTGGCTGATTCAATTTTAATAAAAATATAATAAAAAATAAACGTATATCCCTGCCCGTATTGTATTTATTTTAAAATATATATTTATTAAAATTTAAATAAGCTGAACAGGGCTATACATACTTATATATATTTTCAAACATTAATGACTGCTTGATCAGAAATACACAAAAATATCAAAAAATGTTTTTTTTTACGGTAATTGATTAAGTATTACTATTTCACATCAAAGAGGGTTTTTAGGTCCCCAAATTTTCAAGAGAGCGTCGTTGTAACCACATTTTTAGTAAGTAGATAAGCAGCAATAAGTAAAATAGAATTGTCTAATAAGTTTCCTAAAAAAATAAATAAGTAAATGCGCTTTAAAAAATACACGAAATTATTAAAAGTACAAAATTTCTTACGGAAAATGATTAAGTTTTATTATTTCACATCAAAGAGGGCTTTTAGGTCCCCCCGTTTTCAAGTGAGGGTCGTAGTAAGTATAGTAGTAAGTAGTAAGTTTTTATTAAATACTCCACCAATGAAGAAGCCATTGCAGGAAAAGTTAGTTTATTTGAAGAAGCTAGAAAAGAGCGGGATACTTATATAAAAATAAAGGGAAAAGAGAAGGGAAAGAGTAACAAAATTACTGAAAAAGAGGATGTCAAAGTATTTTTAGTAAGTAAATAAAGCAATAAATAAAATAAAACTGTTTAACAAGTTTGCTAAAAAATAAATAAAAATAAATAAATAAATGCACGTTGTATCTGACGTCATGCTGCAACTCGCTCAGCCTTAAAAGAACTTGGATCGTTAGACTCAAAGTAGATTCGAGCTTTATATTATTCATATATTCAAGAAACTTGATGGTCTATTAAATTTTGTTTTACATACATACAATGTGTGTACAAGTATACAAATAGCATACAAGAGTTATAATAGTGCTTTAAAGAAACTGCTCAATCTGTGTTGTATGTCCTCGTCGATGTCACCAGATATAATCCTAATGTACAAACTTTTAAGATGAAGACTAGAAATGTTGTTTTTAGAAATGTAAATGAAGTTATAAGAAAACTAATATATGTTTAATATTATAACATTGTTATTAAAATTTGTTGTCATATGTTATTTATCTACCCAACTTATTCTTCAAAACCTTAGAGTAACTCATTGGGAGTGAAGACCCTTAAAAAACTCATGATAATAAAAAAAACAGTTTCAACCTTAACATTGAAATTTCTATTTATACATATATTAATTAATTATTACCAGTTACAGAGATCTGTGAATTGACTATATAAGCATCGCAAGCTCTCTTTGTAAATAGATTAACAATTATTTTCGTTCAATAATAAGCTAGCACTAGCGTTAAAATAGCGGGTGCTCATATAATAAAGACATAATATTAAGGGCAACATTTTTTTTCATTTTTTATTTGTTCTGGCATTATTGCTGAAATTTATATTTGTATTTACTAAAAAGACGTGTTAAATTGTGGGCCTTAATCTTTATAGTATCAGGGTATAAATGTACTCATTTTATGCTCGTTTCATTTTACATAGTTCGAAATTTAAAATGGTAACTGGTTCTTTAGAAAGGTATTGCATCTTTATTTTAAATATTTCAATTATGTATGAAGATGTAAATATTTTAACTCAGCTTCCTCTTCACAGCTCGCTCTGTTTTTCAAAGTCTCGTCTTATGAGATGCAGCTTAAATCAAAATATTATTGCTATCAATTTTCTAAGATGTAATTTTATAGTTTTATATTTTGTTAAACATAATTTATCATAGGATAAGAGTTAAACTACACTTATTATAAGCCACAGAGTTATTTAATGCATGATATGGCAAATTTTGATAGACATAAATTACAGAGAATTGCGTTGTAGATTAATTTATCCTACAGTAGTTCAACTTGCCATTACGGAACTATAAATTATACAACATAATAAACGTAGGCAGTATTATTATTGCAAATGGTTTTCACAAAAGAGCCTCCACACTAATACAAATATAAAATACAAGCATAAAAGACGAGCTTATATTATATACCACTATAGCTCAAAAGTTAAGCCTTTCTGTAGGACAAGTAGGTTTTAATAGGTAGTAGGGTTTTTAAAAAATCCTATGTTATATGTGGCTCTTAAGTGGCTAGCGGACAAATATTAATGTTTAAGTTTTATGACACCGAATTCAATAAAACTACTAATGTATTTTTGTTTATCTATTATACTAAATCCAAAAATTGCATCCATATTATTGATTCTGCTCTAAGATGAGTCTAATATTGTAAAAACATACACCAAAAATATTACCACCATAATCAAGATGAAACTTTACTGATTTATGTTGTACTTTTTTTTTGTATTAATGAGTGTTGTCTTATTGTTTGTTTATCTTTAATATATATGTGTCAATTAGATTACTACTGTTATTTATACATGCATAAATGTGTATGAGACTCATACCATGATGCTATTAAAAATAAATGTGAAATAAGATCCAAATTAAATATTATTATATATGCCTTAGTTGTTGACTTCAACGACAAAACAAGTATTATCTAAATGGATATAGAGTTCAATAATCGGTTCCTTAAATTAATTTCTAACAACATTCTTTTTATAACAACAGAAAATGTAATTTCTTTCTATAACTTTGAATAATGTATTGAAGCCTTGGCTAGTTCTCATATACGGATTATTAAATACCTAGTAAACAGTCAGGGAAGAGCCCTATGTTCGATGGCTAGTTCAGACTAAGTTATACATAGATTAACTCATGTTAGTAAACAATCTAAATTGTGATATTACAACTACTGAGTATAATTCCCATGTGTGAATGGGCTTTACTAAAGTTAGAGTCCGGAGTATACAAAACACAAAGAGTTTGTAACCGGAACAAGCTGGTTATAAACGCGTGGAGCAAGTTAATTAGACTTAGCTTATTTACTACTTTGTTAGAATTTTAGGTTTTTTTTTATGTCAAAATATCGACTTATTAAATCCAATTATATTGTACAAAATTTTCTAATGCATGATATCAATCAATAATTCTTGTAGATTAATAAAATAATATCCGCCTGTCACACGCACGCAGCTTGTTAGAAGATTGAAAAAAAAC
Organism: Napeogenes sylphis; assembly: GCA_959347405.1. NCBI lineage: Eukaryota > Metazoa > Arthropoda > Insecta > Lepidoptera > Nymphalidae > Napeogenes > Napeogenes sylphis. The sequence goes on from OY365781.1 coordinate 17,486,507, forward strand.
CGTTTTTACTGAACAATTTAATAAAGAAAAATTCAACTAAAAATTAAATAAAACCCCGATATAAAAAGACCTCTAAAAAGGATATTTTTATCCTTTTTAGAGGTTAAAAACCATATTATTATGAACTTATTGAAGTCGTTGCGTCTTGCGACCGTTGTACGTACTTTGATGATGGTATCTATTTTACAACATTTTCGGAGCTAATGAATAAGGACTACGATTTGATATTGTTATTTCGTTATTTGCCTTGGTAACTTACTTGCATTTTGAATTGTTCCTTTATTTAGCGGTCCCCCGACGCAACGACTTCTATAAGTACATAATTATATGGTTTTTATCCTTTTTTAACGTCTTTTTATATATTATATATTTTTTAATTTTTAATTATTTATTAATTCTTTTTAAAATTATTTTACTTTTATCTATGTTATACTAAATGAACCTTAGCACACACTAATTTCACTTGTTAAGGTTTTTACTATCAATATTGTATAAGCACCTTTCACAAGCACCACTAAAAGCTGCATATCTTGGAGACGAATGCTTATATATCGATCAAACATAGCTAAGAACCATATCGACAAACCAAGTTTTTGTTTAATAAAAACCACATTCAAATTCGCCCACGCATTTGCCTGCTACGTTGCCATAACCAGACACACAGAAATATAGATCAAACTTATAACACCCCCCTTTTTGGGTCGGGGGTTAAAAAAAATAAAACTATTTAAAGGTGTGCAAATCTATTCATAATATTTTTTTAAATATTCTGTTTCAAATTTGCTTTTTAACACAGTAACTAATTTTTCGTTGGAATATTTTTTATTTAATATTATTGATTTGTTTAGAATACTTCTATGTATATGAAAGTGCTTACTTCTATTTATCAGTAAGGCAGATGTGTAAGTAAGTAGAGTACTAGTAATTTCATCCGTGTAAATAATACGTATGGAAAATTCGAGAGACTTGTTGCGTAGAACGTTGCGGATCCCATATTTGTGGTGTAAGATACACGTCAAACCTTATACTCATGGGGACAATTGTGCTTTATATTCATATAATTTTATATTCAACTTTAGATACTACAAGAACTTAAAAATATACGTAAAGAACTAAATAACGCTAACTAAATATTTGTATCAATTTTACTGTTTGTGCTATAGTCGTTTAGTTTCTATAATTTTATTTAAAGATGTATAAAATAGCCTTATTTATTTTTTTACTTTTTATGAAACCATAATATCCTAGTTTGTTTATATTTTATTTACTAAAATATTTTCTGTATTTTTTATTTATTAAAATATTTGCACACTTTTGTTTATTAAATTGTTAAAGAAGTTCTTGTTTTAAATTATTATATATTAGCAATGTATCATTTTTAAACATAATATAATCTATCTTGTTAAATATTGTTTTCGGTATAGGTACTAATTACTATTACATTAAGATACACTTTGCTTTGCTGCTTCATCCTGATTTTAGTCAAAACGTATACTAAGTCTTTTGAGGGGAATCCTTCTTTACTTTTTTTTATTAACCGTAGTTTCAAATAAAATGTTATTGCTACTTCCGCAAGTCCTTAATTTTGAGATAAAGTAAAATATTTAAACTTCTCTCTTTACCTTATATTTAGTCTAAAACACCAATATTTACTATATTGGTGTAAGATATTTATCTAAAACGAATTTTTAAAACGAAAATTTACATTTTTTATTTTTATATTTTTTTTCTGCGTTAAATAGAAAATGTTTAATTTTACAACGATATGTAAAAAAATAAGGTTTTATTCTAATTTATACCTTTGGAACGGTCTACTGTAAAATTACGTAAGTCGGAGGTACCGAAATGTAGACTCGGCATTATTCAAATTTGAAAATATTTTAGACAAAGGAGCCAGTATATCCCACACATACACACAAGTAAAGAGAAGATAACAACAATGCATAAATATAAAATATAGGCCATATGCACTTATAAAAATTTACATTAATATCGACTTTCTGTAACTTAGTGTCCAACAGACAAGCTTTTTATAGAACAATAATTTAGCTGGATTAGAATCAGTGTATTGTTTCTTTCTGGGAACTGGGCATTAGAAAACGTTTACTTGTTAGAACTTTTAATTAATTTACAACATATGAATTCCTTAATTTTATTAAATATTACTTAGATTGACATGAAACATATTATATACTAGGGGTCGCTCGCGACTTCGTCCGCGCGGTTTTTATTGTTGCCTCTGAGTTTCATACAAAATTGCAAAATCCATCTATCAATTTATTTAAAACCCTTAAGGGTGGAATTTAAACTGCTTGACTTCTATTAGTCACAGCGACATGACATATACCCTATAGCCTTCCTCAATAAACGGACTATTCAACACAAAAAGAATTTTTCAATTCGGGCCAGTAGTTCCAGAGATTTGTGCGTTCAAACAAACAAACTCTTCAGCTTTATAATATTAGTATAGATAGAATTTTTATATACGCTATAAAATATCGTATAAGGTTGGAAGTAAATATTACTAAAGCTACGCGGGCGATTGTAAATTGAGCGAGTGAAGTAGATATGAAATATTAAAACCTCGCAGTAAACAGCGGCAGCACTTGGTGGAATTCAATTTCTTGTACGGTCAAAAACAAGAGCCGCCTCGCCTGCACTCTTATCAACATTTAAATGGAAACACGTTTTATTATGGCTTGATATTATATACTCGACGCTTTACTGAAAATCAGAAAATAGCTTTATGTTTAATAATAATAATAATAATAATAAAGGACAATTTCTATTACTTGTGTGTGTGTCTAATTGTGTAAACACAATTACTAATAACTCAATACGATAGAATACCTAGAAAGATATTACATTAAATACATTTATAAATATGTACATATGTATATATATATATATTTTTATAATATATATATTATAAACAGTATAAGAATTAAAATCACTTATTTTCCCATCTCTCCAACTTATATCAAACATTAGATATCATAGCTTTTCTTACTATAATAATTAAATAACTTAAGGATAACTTCTGATAGCTTGTCAGGAAAAAAACTTTACTACTTTAATAATACATCCCTAATAACAAAGATATATAGCTCTAAATACCTCTAAATTATTAAATCTAATTGTAACAACAATATTTCGCATACTTATTGTTCAAAGAAATGATGTAGGTAGTTACATTAATAATATTATCTTTATTTTACCTACACACCAAATTACTATATAATAACAATCCTATACGTATCAATATTACAATAACTAATAAAAAACTTACAATAGAAAAACATTCGTATCATGAAAATTGAGTTTTGTAAATAATTCGTTTTACAGTGATTAAAATACTTTCAAGCAGCAGAATTGCGAAATAGGGCAGTGAAGTTTAAGATATGTACATATTTTTATATACCTCTTCAATTAATTACATGTTTTAATGAAGAAGTAATTATTATCTAAAATGTTAGGTAAAATATAGTAGCCACTACTGCTACTATTGACCTCTAGCTCCATAGTATGCCTTATCTAAAGGCACCTTTCATTACAAATGCAATTGTTTGAAGATTTTATTTTCTTGTTTTCAAAATTTGGTATCCAAATAAATATTTTGATTTAAATGATTATAATATACAGCCAGAAGGTCCATTATTAATATAAACAAATAATGAAATTGTACTTTCAAGATTGCGTCTTGAATACAAGTTTATAAAAACTATTATACTGAACTTTCTATAAATTCGTAGAAAAGAAAATTAAGTATATTTTCTTAACTAAGCCGTAGGTGTTACAGTTGTTAGTAGATGTTCTTTTTTACCATTTATTCTGTAACTAATATAGGAAATGAGGATCTATGGCATTCGAGATTTTATTAAAGGATGAAATACATTTTGACTTAAAGTTTTAAAACTAATTAATTACAAAAAAGTCAGTCTTGCTGTCTGTACGGAAAAGAAAACAAATATTGTTCAGAACCACAGTCGAATAGCTAGTTGAATATATAGGTATGGCGATTGTACAAATGTTTGTCTAAAGCATCCTGCAGCTGAACGTTGTACAAATAGAGAACACAAACCAGACTCAAATACCAGTTACTTTGAAGCAACATTTTTACTAAATATTTACTCACCAATAAATTCAGGAGCTTTTCTATTTACGCTTGTAACAGCAATCGAATTTTATGAAATTCATTTCAAAATATTAAATCCTATGTAATAATGCCAATCGTTTGGATGTTTTATAAAGATTTTTTTTTTAATACTCAAGTAACAAAAATAGCCGTGCAGTTACCACTATAAATAATTTACCTATAGTTATTGAACAATAAACCAAATATAAGATAGCCAGCTACAAATAGAATCTTATTATAGACTTACTATGAAATATATTTTATATTTTCCAATTAAAATGTTATGGTTGCTTTTTTTTTAAAGCAGTCGTAAGAGACAAGGATAAGTCTTGCAACTTATTTTTACTTTTCCTGTTATAATTGAATTATCGCCCGGAAGGAAAATTAAACCCAATTTTAAAATAATATTTTTTTACACAAAAATAACCACAGTTTTAATTATCATATCAAGAACAGAAGAAAATTACAAAATACTTTATGATTTTCATATTTTTAGTCTTCGAAGCAAAATGAAAAAAAACGGCTATCTATATCGTTTAAACATACAAAATTAATTTATTAATTAATTTTTAATCAAAACTAAATTAATTAATTTATAATCAAAAGTGCATTTATTGAGAAAAAACAATTATCAGTTTGACACGTTATAGGAAAATATCTGTTTGTTATAGATAAATTAACACTACATTTTGCTTTATTATCTTCTATATATATATATAGAAGGATGTTTGTATATATGAAATCGATGAACTCAGAAACTATTGGACCGATGATTATGAAAATTGGTATGTATATGTATTTTTCCACGGAGAAGGTTTATATGGTATGCCCATTGATGTAATTCGCCACCAGCCGGCGCTGTCAAATATCGACTTCCGCCCCGTTCAACCGATTGTCATAAAAATTGGTATGACCATGTATTTTTCCTCGAAGAAAACGAATATGCTATGCCTATTGATGTAACTCGCCACCAGGTAAAGTAAGGGTTAGCCCAGCGAAGCGAGCTGGGTTCGCTAGTCACATATAAAACATCAATATGATTTTACCTAATATATATAATAAATATAATAAAAATAGCCTTCAAAATTGATAAAAGTTTTAATATAATTTAATTCATTATTTACATCTTCAAAGACACCTTTAATCATTTAGGAATAAAAAAATCTATATATATAATTAAACACATAAAAGACATTTCATAATTATGCCCGGATCTTCAAAAATTATGTTTCGAGTATACAAAAACAAAGTGTTACGCATAACTATATAGCAAGCAAGCAACTTTACTTTTGACTCCAATTACTCTACTATGGAAAAAAATACTAAACGAAGAAAATGTAACAAAAAGATAGGCCGAATCTGAGATTATCCTACTGTTTAAAAAATTTGACCTAGCTGACATAGCTAATTATCATCCTATAAGCCCTGGCTATAGCCAGGGCTATAGCTTGTATACAAGCTTTTTGCTTTATGGCTTATAACTTCAGATATCGACGAACACTAGCTAATGGAACAAGCCAGGTTCAAAAGTGGCTTCAGTACAGTTAATTACTTTCTTGAATCCATAGTCGATCAGGTGAAATATCAAGAATGTCCGTAGTCCCTTGTATGTAGCTTTTATAGACTACAAAAAAACTTAAGTTTTTTTCCACATAACAGCATATGGAAAGCACAAGGTCACAGAATATTAAAAAAAATACATAAAAATACAAAAAAAATATTTATTCTAAAAGTACAAGTAGAGTCAGGGATGTGCGACAAAACAACCCAATATCGCTGAAACTCTTTATAGCTGTTGTACAGTATTTAATGACGGATTTACGAGTACAATTGTCTTAGCAAGGCATCAAGGCGGGTAAGACAGTGAAATTCACCTTCTGCCAACCCTCGCTGCCCTCGCTGATAAGATATCTATCTTGATAAAATTCCCACCCCTTAGCCGCAAATAAAAACGGACCTTTTTACTAATGTCTTTGCATCTAACTCTCGATTTGATGACTATGGTGCGTAAATGACTGTAATTCAACATTGCGACCCCTCCATGCCCAATATTTGTATCAGGCAACGTGATGTTCGCGCAGTATTACAGTCGCTCGATGTCCGGACAGTAAGTGGAACCTGGTGGTATCCCAGCGTTTGTTTTTAACAAATGTATAGCCGAGTTGTCTCCTTTTTTTTGTTTTTTTTTTTTAACGTCAGGAATCCTCATGGATACACACCTCCATCAAGGGGATGATGGAGGTGGTTATGTGAGACTCCTACTCACTAAACCTGACGGTTGCCGCCGCCGTCATAATGGGACACCACGGGATCGCTTTCGCACTCACCGCGATGCCCCGACGTGATCCACGGAGAGGGCACCCCGCAACGAGGAGCACCCATCCCTTTTTCGCAGGCTTGATAGATCGTGGAGGGATCCCCTTCCCCCCACCCAAGCCTGCTGCCTCTGAAGGGGGCCGAGACCCCCTTCTAGCTGGACTCAGTCTCAGAATGGAGCCAGTTGGACAGACCGACTCGACCATTGACCGTGTCCAGCTCCGCCGCCGGTTATCTCCCCGAGAGGAGACCACCGGTCAGACCCCCTGGAAGAGCACACTCCCATAAGACCCAGTGATGCGCAGACAGCCTCACTGCAACACACTGGAGTCGAACGTGAGTTCGCTCACGTAGGGGGCCCAACGTCGAACCCGACAGGCCTTTACCGCCGGCCACGGTGATCAGCCGAGACCAGCAAGAAAAAGGCGCCGAGTTGTTGTCTCCTGTGTTAACGCGATTATTCCGGTTTATTTTTATTTTACATGATTCGTGCCAGGGGCTTGCCTGCATCCTCCTTCCCCAGATGTAGTACCTGGGTGAGAGAGGGGGGTGACCTTTCTCGTCCATCATAGGCCTACGCGGTGAGGGGTCCCTAAGTCGATCGGGCCCCCTCGCAGGGGGTTCCGCCGGGGCGTCACGGTGAGTGCGAAAGCGATCCCGTAGAGTCCCGCTAAGGCGATTATGGTTAACTGTTGGTTTTTTAGTGGGTAACCTTAAAAATGGCAGCGTCTTCTATGCTGCCGGATAATCCCACATACCCCCTCGGCCATCACCATCCTAGCCTCTGGGATGAGGCGTAACGCATTTTTCCTACGAAAAAAAAAAAAAAAAAGAAAATAAAGGGGCTTGTAAGGAAGCAGATGTACAACTGGTTTATTTATTTATTTATTTATTTGATAATCCAACAGTTTACATACATAACTTTTTACATAAAATATTATATAACAAAAACAAAAAAACCAAAATAGGATTACACAGTTTGGGCACAAATATTATTTTACAAACTAGAAGTCATATCCATTAAGTGTTCTCAAAAAAAAATATATATATACATATAATAGCAAAATAAAATATATAATAATAATAATAATAATAATATCAGGACAAATTACACACATTGATCTAACCCCTAAGTAAGCAAATTATTTGCTTGTGTTAAGGGTGTTAGACAACGATACAAATACATAGAAATACACATATAAATACTGAGAATATATTTAATAAACGACCAAACCCAGAAACACAGACATCTATGCCATCACATAAATGCCTGTCTCCGCCGGGAATGGAACCCGAGCCCCATTGCGCCGTGACACGTTAGGCGTCTGCGCTAACCACTCGACCAACGGGGCGGATCAATATAATAAGTGTGTGTGCGTGTGTGTGTGTGTGCGTGTGTGTGTGTGTGTGCGTGTGTGTCTGTGTGTGCGTGCGTGTGTATGTGTGTTGCAATGAACTGCATCATTACCTTTGAGTATTTTTTTTAAAAGTTGTCTTTGAGGTATTGAACAAGTCTATTCCTGAGTAAAACACATTATATGTGTTGACTATACGGCTTAGGACAGAATTACGTGCATAGTTAGTTTTTACTTTAGGAACATAAAACAGTTCTGTGTGACGGGTTCGGCGGTTGGGTACTCTGAAGTATAAAGCGCTGACCAAATCGTTACAATCAATGTGTCCAGCCAATATATCGTGTAACATATATATATCATATTGGCAACGTCTGATTTCTAAAGTGTCAATTTTATAGAATCTACAAGCTTCTTTGTAGTCTTTATACTCTCTAAAATCAACAAAGCACAAGAATTTCAAAAAGTTTTTTTGTATCTTTTCTAGTTTATCTATATATTTTGAATAATTTGGTGACCAAATGCTACAGAAGTACTCCAAAATACTTCGAACGTATGAAAAATATAATATTTTTATGGAATCAGTATCGTTAAATGTTTTTCATACACGTTTTATATATCCTAGTTGTTTATAAGCTTTGTCAGTTATAGGTTCTATATGTTCCATATTTTTTTATTTTTTTTTTTTTTTATGTAATCTAGGGCAATGCTTGACTACATTCCACCTGATGGTAAGTGGAATGTAGTCTAAGATGGTAAGGCGCATTACCCTAGCAACCTATTCACTCTTCTCTTGAATTTATCCACATTGTATTCTTTCGGAAATACCGACGCAAGCAAGCTGTTCCAATCCTTTGCCGTACGCAGTAAAAAAGACGAAGCAAAGCGCTTCGTTCGGACAGGTGGAATGTCCACAACAAAAGGATGGATTCCTGCCGTGCGTCGGAAAGTCCGATGATGGAAGGGGGCCGGGGGAATTAGATAGTGTAATTTCTGCGCACACTCACCAAAATGTATCCTATAGAATACTGAGAGGCTAGCAATTCTACGCCTGTGTTCAAGGCTTTGGAGGTCGGCTTCGACCAACTCGGGATCTCCTATGAGCCTCATTGCTCGCCTCTCAATTGAGTCCAGAACCGCAAGATGAGACTTTGCGCCACCAGCAAATATGTGGCCACAGTATTCTACACACGACCGGATCTGTGCTTTGTATAAAACAAGAAGCTGTCCCGGTGTAAAGTACTGCCGAACCTTCGCAAGAACGGCAAGCTTTGCTGCTGCTGCTCTTGCTCTGGACTCAATGAACCGACCAAAGTTGAGGTTCGAGGAAATCTCTAAGCCTAACAACTGAAGCCGGTCACTGTATTCCAAGGATACATTCTGGAAAGTAGGAGCCAAGGTGAAAGGGCTCCTTTTGGCGGTGAACAGACACGTCTGCGTTTTGGTGGCGTTGAATTTGACAAGATTGGCATTGCTCCATGCGGAGACTGCCTGAAGTTTGTCATTCAAACGCTGCACCATGGCTTCTCTTTCAGACTGTACTTGATCTCGACTAGCCCGAGTACTCGGCAGATATCTTTCTTCAACTGTGCTGTCGTCTGCGTACCCATAGATACCGGGCTTCAACAGATCGTTAATGTGCAGCAGAAAAAGAGTTGCAGAAAGAACGGACCCCTGAGGCACTCCGGCATTTATTGTCAAGGATTCCGAGGAACACCCATCGACAACTACTCGGAGAGATCTCTGGCTCAGAAAGTCCGTTACCCAGCCGATCAGACCTGGAGATATACCGTACGCTGAAAGCTTGCTTATAAGGCTCGCATGGCAGACCCTGTCAAATGCCCTCGAGACGTCCAGAGAGACGGCGACCGCTTCTCCGTTCTTCTCGATGGCCTCGCCTAGAATGTGTGTAGCATACACTAGGAGGTCCCCAGTAGACCTATTACGGCGAATCCCGTACTGTTGGTCACTGAGGAGATCGTTACCTTCTAGGTATGCTAGAAGGCGCGAGTTCAATACACGCTCCATAATCTTGCAGAGTATGGAGGTGATTGAAATCGGTCTGTAGTTGACAGGATCAGCACGGCTGCCTTTTTTGGGCACGGGTTGCACGTTGGCAAGCTTCCAGGTTTTCGGCACTATTCCAGTCTTGAAAGAGAGGCGATACAGACGTGTCAGTACAGGAGACAACTCAGCTGCACATGTCTTGAGCAGAATGGCTGGTATACCATCAGGACCACTGGCATTATTCACATCTAAACGACACAATGTTCTCCATACCTCTTTGTTAGTGATGCGGATTTCAGGCATCGAAGTACCGCAGTGAGGAAGATGTGCTGGAGAAGCATTGCCAGTATCTAGATGCGAATTATCAGCAAACAGAGAAGCAAATACATTCGCTTTCTCTGTTGCTGTGTGGGCCAGGGATCCATCCGGCTTCAGCAGAGCAGGCAGTGAGGGTTGGCAGAAATTCGACTCGATCGCTTTCGCAAGAGACCAGGAAGCTCGACTGCCAGTTGGTTTGAAAGAGAGCTTTTCGCCATTCTTAGCGATTCGATCGAGACGAGCCTTCCGTAATGCCTTTTTGTAGGACTTGGCAGCTAGGTTAAAGGCTCTCTTTTTTGTACTTACATCCGGAGTTTTGCGGCTTCGAGCATCAGCCCAAATGAGGTATGCCGAATGTTTTCGGTCTTGAGCATGACCACATTCAGCATTAAACCATGGGCGAGCTTTGCCACCGACGGGAACTTCAGCAAAAGGAATAAAATACTCCATTGACTGATGCACCACATCTGTTATAGCATCCGCGCAACTCGACGGATCCAAAGAAGAGAAGCAGACCTGCCGCCAAGGATAAGATGCAAAGAAGTGCCGCATCTCATCCCAATCTGCTGACTTGTATTTCCATACTCGCCTAACACCATGAGGTTCGAGAGCTGGTGGGGAATATGTAAACACAGACTTCACCAGACAGTGATCGGAGGTTCCCAAGGGGGAGGTGACCTCAACACGATACCTGTCCGGATCAGTTGTCAGCAGAAGGTCCAGGCAATTTGCTGTATGGCCTACCACATCTGGTACCCTTGTCGCTTGCCTCACCAGCTAAAAGAGGTCCAAGGACATCGCAAAGTTCCGCGCTTCTCTTCCAGCATGGTCGGTTTTCTGGTACGGGAACAGCCAGTCTTGATGACAAGCATTAAAGTCCCCCAGAAAAACAAGCTGCGCTGAAGGGTACTGATGCAGAGCCATATCAGCAGCCTCACCGAGATACTCAAATAATCTAGTTGTCTCCTGGTCACCTCTGTGCGAACGGTAGACACAGGAATACAAGATTTTTTCGTTTCGTGTGACTACTAAAACCCATATAGAAGAAAAAGTGGGGTCTTCAAGGTGACGGAGACGCTGGATACAGAGGTCGTTCCGCGCGTACACGCAGACTCCGGCACGTGAGCGAATTGTGCTCTAACGTGTATCCGGGATAATGCAGGTGCGCAGCGCTCAAAGGACATTGTATCTGCGTCTCCGTCAAAAAGAAGAGGTGCGGCTGCTCTGTCTCCAGGTGGTGATGGACAGCTAGGATATTAGAGTGCAAACCCCAAAAAAAAAAAAAAAAAAAAACTCGACAATTATTCATACATACGCATAAAATATCCAAAGAAAATAAAAAAATAATCCTGTGTTATTTATATGGGAAATCAAAAATTACAAATCGCCACCTCTTAATATTAATATTAAGAGCTCAAACTTTACCAGAATTTTTATTTCGTCATTTCGTTCATGGTATGAAATGAAAAAAAAATAATAATTTATTTTGGCCCACCCTAATATATATACATATATTAAAAAAAAATGTAACTCTGACGCTTATATACTAAACAATAATGCATGAAATAGTGACAATGACTGATTTAGTGATAGTACTGATTCAAATTATTTATTATAGGTATTTAAAGAATGTTAAACTTGATTTTGTACTTTTAATTTTAGTTACATGATCTGCAGTTACCGCTACTCACATTTTATTTTTTTATTCGGTTTCGTGTTGCTTTAGAACCTAATAAATATAACCACAAAATTAAATCGCCTTTTACCGAAGAGTTCAAGAAGTACAAATCCTGGAGTTTAGGTTTATTAATAAATAAGTACTACTAATTTACATGGATAAGAATCATTTGCATCAAGTTGAACAAATCGTCCTAACAAAAGGTTTTGGATATCATTACATTATGAAGATGTTTGTTATACTGGATACTGGCTCGATGTAGTCTGTTCCGATATAAATATTAACCACGTCAATAAAGACTATATTTCAAGTTTAAGTAGCCACGCATTTCTTTCATTTGAAGTACATACATGCAAGATTAAGCATAAGGCGGTACGTAAGTACTATAGACAAATCAATAGCATAGATACAAATTTACTTCACTGCTATTTAGACTCAATCGACTGGAGTAGTCTTAAAAAATCACAGAACATAAATGATATGGTTGACGACTTTAATTGCTATTTGATGTTCGTCTTTGATATTTTAGCACCTTTTAAAAGCGGTGTATTTAAAGATTATAAATATCCTTGGATAACCCATAATATTGAACAAATGATGAAAATTAGAGATAAAGCTCATATTAGAGCAAAACGCACTAAGATTGATTCCCATGTAACTTATTATAAAGACCTGAAATTTACAGTAGAAACAGCATTACATAAAGAAAAAAGTGTATACTTTTCAACATATATAAACGATAATTTAAAAAACACAAAGTGTATGTGGGATCACCTACAGCGAAACATATCGTACAAAACAAAGAAAGATTTCTGCCTTCCAGGGCATTTCAGCGATCCAAATTTAATTAATTCCAGTTTTTTAAATAGTTCAGAATCTGTAGATATATCCGCATCATTATTGCAATATTATACATCACATCAAAGCGTTTCTAGTAGTTTTACTCTACATACAGTTGACACTAATACTGTCTTTGAGTATTTACGTGGTATCAAATCAAATGCGGTGGGCACAGATGGTATATCGCTATCAATGATTAGGTTGTCTATAAATTATATTTTAGAATCTATTACATATATTATTAATACATCTATTAGTACTAGTAGTTTTCCGAAGTGTTTCAAGAATGCTCTTATCAGACCGATACCAAAAAAAGACGACCCAAAGAATATATGTGATTTACGTCCTATTAGTATATTGCCATGCCTTTCTAAAGTATTAGAAAAAATTGTGTCTAAACAGTTGTCAGATTATGTTGAAAATAATAATATTCTTCCATGTGTCCAGTCCGGGTTTAGAAGAGGCAGAAGCACTACAACAGCGTTAACAAATGTTTTAGATGATATTTTGAGTGCTCAAGACTTGGGACAGGGCACTATTCTAGTTCTTTTGGATTTTTCCCGTGCGTTTGATTCCATTGATATTTCGCTCCTTCTTGCTAAACTAAATTTTTATGGCTTTAGCTCTAAAACTATAGCGTGGTTTGAGAGCTATCTTTTAAATAGAACTCAAACTGTAGAAATCACAAACGCAGATGGATCAAAGTCCAGATCAGATTGCAAGATGGTCACGAGGGGTGTCCCACAGGGATCTATTTTGGGTCCTATTTTATTCTCGTTGTACTGTGCAGACATACAAAACAACATTAAACATTGTAATTATCACATATATGCTGATGATATTCAACTGTATATATCATTTCAACCCAATGAAATGATAACCGCTGTTAGTAAACTAAATGCAGACTTAGATAGCAATAAGAATAGCAAAATGGTCAAATTCAAATAGTTTAATCTTAAACCCAAATAAAACAAAATATTTAATTCTTGGAACGAATTTGCTCGTCCACAAAATTTTCATGCAACGTCCAAGTGTATTTATTGAAAATTCGCAAATAGAACGTGTTTCAGAAGCAAAAAACTTAGGGGTCATAATGGACGAAAATCTACGTTTTGAAAAACATGTTGTTCGCTCAGTCCACAACTGCTTTTATCGCCTTAAAGTTTTGTACCGCATTCGCCAATATTTATCTATGAAAATACGCATTAAGCTATGTGAGGCAATTGTACTATCCAAATTAAACTACGTTGATGTTGTTATAGGACCTAGACTCCTTGCCAGCAGCAAGATGTTAATTCAACGAGTACAAAATGCTTGTGCCAGATTCTGTTTTAACATACCACCACGAGCGCATATCACACCGTTTCTAAATTCATCAAATATATTAAACATGGATCATAGAAGGCAACTACATTTTGCTTGCCTGCTTTTCGGTATAATAAAATATAAAATTCCAATATACCTATATAAAAAACTAAAATGGTTAAGTGACTATAACCCCATCTATAAAACAAGAGCTTCTACAAATATCCTATCGGTCCCTTCACATAAAACATCTGCATTTCGAGGAAGTTTCAGATACGCTGCCTCCAGCTGCTGGAACAATCTACCACCCCCTTTACGTCTCTTAAAAACCTTGAATACATTTAAATTAAGATACAAGCAATATTTATTAAATATACAAAAACAGTAGGGAACGTTAGATATGAAACTAATCATACATTATTCATTTTTACTAAATGATTTTTATTTATCTAATGTAACTTGTTTTATTTCTTATTTATTATTTTATTATTTTATTTATTAATTAATTAATTTATTTATTATTATTTTTTATTTATTTTTTTTTATATTTTTTAATTTATATTTTGATTTATTTATTTATTTTATTTTTATTTAATTAATTATTTTTATTTTATTTATTTATTTTATTCCTTGATATATTTTTTGAAGAACGTGTATTGAGTCCGGCAAGTGCAGGCAGCGAGTAGTACCCACACCTTTTGTCTATTTGTTATTCTATTCGAATTCTGGTAGGTAAAATTTTCTTACCTTAAACCCCATTTATGTATTAAGTATTATATATACAACCTTGAAGTTTAATCTCACTATTATAACTATAATTTATTATTATTATTATTTTATCTGTATATGTACTATATTTGTGTTGTAGCCCGTCTACTATTTGTCTTTTGTAACAATTTATTTTCAACGGGACTAAGGCCGTTGTTGATGTTCGTTGCGTCATAGCACGGCGGCCACTGAAAATCAGCGCGGGAGTCACGAATTCTCGCAAATGCTGAGTGGTCCACCGTTTTGAATGTCACAGTTTCTATGCTTTATAAATGTTATTATATATATATATTTCTTTTTGTCTTTAATTTGTGTTTTTTTTTATTATTGTTATTATTACTTTTTTTTATTGTTTTTTTTATTTTTTATTAATATATTTTTTATTTTTATCCTTGTGTAAAAACCATGTACATTTTAAACTGTATGTGACATTCAAATAAAGCTTTTTTGATTTTGATTTTGATTTTGATCATCGACTAGTCGGTGATTCCACGTTGCATATATACAGTTGTCTTATCAGAAATTTCACAGTGTATGAGAATACAGCATATGGTTAAACATGAATTTCATAACCCAAAATAAAAAACCTTATGTAAAAACACATATATCACAAGTGGAAAAATAAACGGTGATAAACTTGTGTTGGGACTTTGTTTATCGTCGTGACTTAAGAATCGCTGTAATTAACACATTAAATTATATAAAATATAAATGGAAACGATTATTTATTATTTAGGATCGAAAGGTATAATAATTAGTTAACGTTGTGTAACAGGTAGTAATAGTAATAGTGCCAGGTAGTTCAATATCTAACAAAAGAATGGAGCGTTTTTGCTAGATTTTTTTGTTGAATATTTTTATCCATATTCCATTCCAAATCAGGTATATAATATAAATGTCGTTTATGTCGTAAATTTGTAGAAAATGTGGCTTTTAAATATATTTTTTTAGTTATTTTATTAACTTCTTTCGTAAATATATCCAGAGTTTTTGTGTTTTAAATACTGGGTGTAATTGAAAAAATGCCTATGTCACAAATATAAAATTAAGTGAGAATAAAAACAAGAAACTTAACTTTGGTTCTAATTACTCTTTGTAACAGAGTTATCACGGCCTTTTTTTTCTTATTTTACAAAAACCCGTTGTTAATTGATTTATTTATTTATATATTATATATAAATTTTTGTGCGTTTACCTGCTCTACTTGAAACCGTTGATCTATCAAAAAAATAAAAATCTATCAAAAATGAGCTTTAAGGATATCTTGTGAATAAAATGCAAAGATACTTCGAGAATACACTATCACAATTTGAGATCTTATCAATGAGTGAGGCAAATCTTTTAACAATACGCGATGCTAAACAATATTGATGTTAATAGCGTCCCAATTAAAAAATCCTTCTTGTAAGGTTCTCATAAGGTAATATCAAAAGCTAAATCGTGTTGTTTGAGATTTAATTAATCTGTTTAACGGTTTACAAAACACTCGCCACGTTACTTATACTAGAATACTATTTTCATGCCAAGCATATTATACTTGAAAGTAGATATTTATTAAGAAAAAGTAAAAACAATTATTGAATTTTTCTATTTATAATATAATATCCCAAGAGCCTGTGACCGCCATTTCTTATTTTATAAAAGCTAAAAGTTTATTCACTTCATGGCGTTCATTTAAGTCAGCAGTGTGTGAACGTAATAAACCTAAAATCCTCGCTAAAGAACAACGTTATATTCCAAGAATAGTTCGTGAGGCTATTGAAATTAAAAAATATCCTAATTTTAATAGAGAAGATGGTTGGGGATTATCTAACACCTGGGACCCACTCTTGAAAAATATTAAATCCCAAATCTGTGACCGCACTGTAAGACCTCAAGATACTGTTAGTGCGTTTGGTGTAAATCCTGAACTGTACGCCCGGAAACTTAGAAACCGTTGGAGGTAGATGACCAATTAACTGACTTACTGACAGACACCTCCATCTTGTGTTAACGTGAACACGATTGCTGCAAAGCATTCGAAACGTCGGGTTTGATTTAAAATGTAAATTTAAAATTTAATTTATTATACGCGAGTTATTCGTAAAAATAGTTTTATTTTTCATTCTATATTCATATAAATTTAAATAAGCTTAACATGATTGTACATGTTTATAGATATTTTCAAACATTTTACCAATTTCTAAAAGTTAATAGACTTGAAAAATAAGCCCTGACCTTTTTGGAAAAAGGGCATTTAAAATTGAATCCAAACACTTTCATATTTCATATTTCTTAAAATCCTTTAATTATTGATAATTTATAATTTTGTATTTTAAATATACTACCTATATTTTATTATTTAATCAATGGTTTATATCGTATTGCATTTATGTTTACTTAACTTTTCTTTAAAAAAGTACTTAACGTACAGTAAATTGTGCTTTGGGGTGAAATTTAAATTTGCTAGTCGAAGTAATGAACGACAAAAACTAAGCAATTATAATCACGAGCGACATGGGATTGGTTTACTGATATAACTTAATGTTTGAAAGTTTAGCCACGTTAAGCATATTTAAATTTATATAAATTTAGAATGAAAAATAAACCGATACGGGCTGGGATTCGAACCCGCAACCTCTGGGAAACCGTCCCGGGATATAAATTGATATAACTTATTAAAAGTTTTGAAACTAAAGATACAAATTAAAATATAAACGTAGTGTAGAATGAAATGTTTACGTTAACTAATTTTCACTTCTGCTTTACATAATTGTGTTATTAATATTTATCTTGAAAACGATAATAATCTTTCGCAATATTTAATTTATTTAATATAATACTCATGGTACTGATTATTTTTACGGTTCTTATAAATGCAATGCAGTATTCTAGGTCTCAATTTATTATCTTATTCTATTTTAACAAAAAATGTTATCCACATTTTTTATTTATTTTAAAAGTAATGGAATAATTTTATACTGAAATCATAATATGTAATAATTAAATGATTATGGCACAGCACTCAAATAATTCTCTTTGCCCAAAACTCCCATATATGTTCTTAATTTTTCCTGCATGCATAAGCAATATTGTATAAGAGACTGACGTTCAAACTTTAATTAGTTTCAGTTTCAGCAAGTTATGAAATATTGTCGCATAATTTCGTAAAAATATTTTAATTGGATGTACCTACCAATTGAACGCTTAATATTTTAAAAACATTAAATTCTACCAAAAGAGTCTGATTAATATGTAAAGAAAGATGTAATAATGTTTTACTTTTTACTTAATTACATCTCAAGCTATATTCTAAATACTATTGATATTAAATCGTAAGTTAAGTCGTTAATCGTTAATCGTTAAGTCTACTGTTGTATACCGCTCCGTTGGTCGAGTGGTTAGCGGAGGCGCCTAACGTATAACAACGCAAAGGAGGTCGGGTTTGATTTCTGACACCGACAGGTATGGATGAGATGAGCATACATGTCAGTTTTTCTGAGTTTCGTCGTTTACTAAATATATTCGCAGTATTTATAATGTATATTCTATGTATTTGTATCGTTGTCTTCACAACATTAACACAAGCAAATAATTTGATTACTTAGGGATTGGATCAATTTGTGTTATTTATTTTATATTATTATTATTATTATAATTCACTAACTTATTACTAAATAATTCATTAACGCTAGAACATGATGCGAATATATGTTGAAAAAGGCACTCCACATACATTTTGAAAGAAACTTGATTGAAACAAAACATTGGTAAGTTGCTTTGTAGCGACAATCATATATTAGAGTCACAAATGTATGCTAATACCCATACTAAATCTCTTTTTCTGAAAAGGTTTTTAAAAACTATAAATTACTAATAAAATAAATATAACAAAATAATAATTTTAATTTATCATAGTATTAATGTAACAGGGAAATAGTCTAAATCTTGATATATTCATTTTAATATTTAGTTATGGCGCAGCGAAGTCTTCTGTCATAATTATCTTACCATTAAACAGATAATATTTTGGTTTTTTTTATTGTATGATCGTAAAATGTAATTATGCTTTATAATAAAACAAAGATTACTATGATATTATAGCTATTATGAAAATAGTTGTTTGTTTATTTATTGTGATTTTCAATATTCACTTCTTCCAGTCGGAAAACCGAATTAAATATATTTCATCCATTCTTATCCGAATAATTAATATTTTTTTGTAATTGTGTGTTACAATAAACTATGTACACATGTCCTTTTTACGATATGCTGTTGGTTTGGGTTAAATAAAATATTTAATAGAAGTTCACTTCACGATGTTGAACTCATTGAAATAAATTTATGAATAGGCTGAATAGCTTTTGTTTAAAGAAAATTGGGTATGAATTCTTTTTTAGAACAATTTAAAGTATTCGGCCTTTTGTTCCATTTACGTTCCACTTCACACAGTTAAAACTTGCAGTTTTATAAAATTTATCGTACGGATATTCGTGTGTGACGAATATCATTTATTGAATTTAATAAAAATATTGATGCACTCATTAATGTTGTAATTATTTCGTCTAATTTTGGTTAATATATGTAATAATATTTATAATGATTATGTTTTTTTGCGAATAATTAAAAAAACGGCCAACTGAGAGTTGGACTCGCCCAAGAAGGGTTCCCTTCCACTATAAATAAAAAAACGGCTAAAACATCACGTTTTTGTTGTATGGGAGGAAGCCTACCTCAAATATTTACTTTATTATGTTTTAATAGTAAAAATATGTGATATCGGAAACAGGAATAAATACATTATCTGTGAAAATTTCAACTGTCTGTCTGTGAAGTCTTAGTATCCTTATATCCAATCCCTTTGAGAACGGAACCCTAAAAATCAACTTTGACTTGAACAAAAAGAAGTTGTATAATAAAGAATTCATCTCTTACTCTTTGATAAATGCGATTGTTTTTAATTCTCGTATTATTATTATAATTTTTTTCTAATAAGTATGATTAAAAAGTGGAAACCAAATATTAAAAAAAATAATAATAAAAAAGTAAACATAAAATCGAAAGAGATTGCCTTTACGACATTGAATGGAAATAAAAGGAATAGTATTTTTTAGGGAAACTTAATATAGAAATTGCGGTTGGACTTCAGTTGTCGATGTATCTAATAGGATTGCGTTTGTAACTGGGAAAAGTGCCAAGTAGATAACATCGTTCTAGTATCTTAAATATAACACTCGAATATAACATACGACGTTTAAAAAAATATTTCTAAATAAAAATAATGATGATTTGTTTGACACGACTAAAATGAGAGCAATCAGCTGAATTTAATATTTATAAAATGTTTTTTCATATGTAAAAAACAAATGTTTATTTATATATTTACCCGTCTATAATCACGTGATATAATAGTAATTGTGCACAGTTCACGCTGCGAAACCTCTATACTTCGAGCTCATGAGTAGGAACCCCGAATGGGTTCGAAACTACTCGGGCAAAATACCGATCAAATAACGTGCTTATAGACAGGAAAATATATATTATTATTATTTATTATTATTTTATTATTTATTTATTATTATTATTATTTATTATTATTTTTTTATATCCTAATTTTTGCCCATTAAGATAATGTTTACATATATAATTAGGACAACCGTATCTATAATATTCCGATAAGTTTGAGTGTATTATGGACTACCTTTTTATATATGTGTTGTAATTCCGTGTTTTGTAAACAACTTAATGTAATATTATAATTAAGTTCTTAATAAACAGTAAAATATTTATTTTATTACACCTGTATTGTTCCCAAATGGAGGAACCGCGGTAGTATTATTTCTTCTTATCATTACTCTACTTTTATTTTCTTATTCATTTACACTACTTTCGACATATGTATGTTCTGCAGTTTTTCGTAAAGTATTGTGAAAACAGAAACCATGTTTCTGTTTACAAAATTGTATATTTGATTTCAAAATAAACCAAATTTATTATACTTCTTTTATTATAATTATTAATGCTTTTTTGATTATCAATGGATTAGTGGCTTTGACTTCTCCTCCAAAAGTTGTTGGTTCGATTCATATATAAGACAACTGTTTGGGTGATTCTCAGATTATTAATTCAAGTCTAGGTGCAAATTTGTTCAACACATATTTATAGACATAACATTTCTAAGCCTACTTAGCGAGACAAGTTTAACGTTTTTTGTGAAAAAAAGAAATCATTGGGATGAAAATACTACGCAGATTTTAACACAATTGATACCGAAAAAAATCCAAACTAGATACTTTATTATCAGTGATGATATCCAAATTATACAAGACCAATTTTCTAAAATAAATCTCGATTAATCCAAAATGTATCATATTATGCTTTTTTTCAACGAGTAGTGGTATCCCCGAGAGGAGACCAACGGTCAGGTCCCCTAGAAGAGCAGACTCTTGATATGACCCAGCGGGCTCAGCAGCTCTGGTCAAACCGCGAACCACGCGTCGGACTGTACTAAAGCCCGATCAAGGCAGAGGACCCAACGTCGAACCCGATAAGTCGGGAACCCACCATGCCCAGACGGCGGCGGTGGCTATTAAAATAAATGGAGAGGACCTAAAAAAAAAATTCAAAATTCAAAATATCTTTATTCAAGTAGGCATTTACACGCACTTTTGAATCGTCAATTACATTAAATTGGTCAGTATAGTCAGTCTGTGAGTAAGCTACCACCAGCTCGGAATGCTGTTCTGCTGAGAAGAGCTGGCCAGAAACTCAACAGTTGCTCTTTTTAAATAAAATTTAACAATGTTTGACTTATAAATTATAACATCAACCCTGCAAATGAGTCAATTTTATTTATTTTATAAACTTAAATGCAATTTTGAAACAACTAGAACCGTCGCAATCAATCGGAAAAGAAGCCCAATGATTTCAGGCAACGAAAATTAAATAATAATAACAGTAAATATATATAAATCTTCGGCCTGCCACACAACCAGTCACCGCAAGCAGCACCCGTTCACGAGCATAACACAAGAGCCAGCCATCACCCCCTTCGCACATATTTGAGGGAGGGAGGCAACCCGACTCCCGATGCTACCGCAAGTAGTGACTTCTAAGGAATCGGTGTGATGCAGAAGGTCGATAAAACAAAATTAATTTACAACAAAAAACAAATTGCGGAGATTACTAGCTATTCGCAATACAGATTTATGACCCAAGATTTATGATACAATGACCCAAGTTCCACACATTTCGATCAACCAAAAACTCTTGAATGTTATAGTAAGATTTATTTAATAATATACCTTTAATTTTAGATTTGAAATCAAGAAAAGGAAGATCTAAGATATCTTGTGGAACCTTATTATATATGCGTATACTCAAGCCCATGAAGGATTTCTTAACTTTTTGAAGTCTAAATTTAGGCGTTACAAGCCTATTTTTATTTCTTGTATTGATAGTATGTCTGTCGCTGTTTTTTTTATAGTCATTTAAATTTTGGCGTATATATAGTAAGTTATTAAAAATGTATTGAGAAGCGACCGTAAGAATACCGATTTCTTTAAAAACTTCTCTTAGGGAGTCTCTAGCTTTTAAGTTACAAATAGCCCGTATAGCTCGTTTTTGTAAAATGAATATAGAATTAATTTCGGCAGCGCTGCCCCATAGTAAGATACCGTAAGACAATATACTGTGAAAATAACTAAAATAAACGAGTCGAGCCGTATTAGCGTCTGTTAATTGTCTTACTTTTTTAATTGCAAAGACGGCTGAGCTAAGTTTGCTTGCGAGTGTCGAGAGATGGGGGTTCCACTGGAGCTTTTTATCTAAAGTTATACCTAAGAAAGTTGTCGAGTCAGTCAGTTCTAACACTTCATTGTTAAGGAATAAACTACAATCCCGACTTTTTACATTAGGAAGTGTAAATTCCATGCATTTAGTTTTCTTAGAATTAAATCCCAAATTATTAATTTCAAACCAATGAAGAACACGTGACAGAGCACAGTTAACTTTGTCAAAATTAGGTTTATTACGATCAACTTTAAAAATAAGTGAGGTATCATCAGCAAAAAGTACAATGTCACATAGTCCTTTTACGTAAAAGGGCAAATCATTAATATAGAGTAAAAATAAGAAAGGGCCTAGAATAGATCCTTGTGGAACACCCATTTTTAGGTGAGATCCACAATAGGTGAGATCCTAGGGCAGTTAGTTTAGATATGTCGTTACAACGTGTATAGCACAAGGCGCTTCTTTCGTAGTTTTCTTTCTGTAAGCCTTCCGAAAGCTAAAGTAGATTACCAGCTTTTCATTTAGGCAGTTTTTCAATTAGGCAACAAATCTGTGCAGTACGTCTCGCTAAACCAACGGTTCTCCCTCAACAGTACAATTCTTAAGATACTTTTTACCACAAATCACCTAGATGCGCACTAAACCTTTTTTATGGTGCTGTTTCCAGATCGGTATGACATGGGTACCTTCAAAAAGGGCATCTACTTCATCTTCCAGCGTTGCCCGCACATGCTCCTCCTCTGATACTGAAAGATACTGTGAACTTCTGTGATTACTCTACATCAGGCAGCCCGTAGTGCCGTTTACTCTCCTTTAAGTAAATGAAAAAAAAGGCAAATACTGGGGCTAATAATTAAATTAATTATCAAAGTACTAGTACAAATCATTTTTTAATCAATTAAATCAATTAATCAATTGAAAAATCAATCAAATCAAGTATAAAAAGTTTAGATACTGTCGTATTAATATATTTTATTATATATATTTATTTACATCATCTCCGCTTTGAATCTATACCAGAGGTCACCTGGGTACGTCTAAAGGAGAGCCTATTTTGATACCATACTTATCTAACTAAGCCTTTCTGTAAATATACTCCACAGGTTAAAAATTAAAGCTACCACACAACAAACTCATCAAAGTATTTATTTATTGTGATCACAGTTTCCCAAATTTTGTAAACAATTAAATAAAATTACATAAAAATAAACAAAAACATATTATGAAAAAACAAAAAAATAATATTAAATCCTCGGCCAGTAAGATCACTAGTCACCGAAAGCAACACCTGTTAACGAGTATAACGCGAGGGTCAGCCATCACCCCCCTCGCAAACTATTCGAACTAATAATATTGGTACATTACATATAGTCTGTGCTACTGTCAAATAATGTGCAGTATTTCTGTACTTACGTTATATCCGTCCTAATTCACCTCCCCTCCCCACACTCATTATTATCTCTTCGACTAAGTAGACTGTGGACGCTCCGATAAATAGAATTTCAACAGCTGCAGCGGCACATTTTTCCTTACCTTTGGGATAGCATCAAAAAACACTATAAGACACTAGGGGCGTAGTAACTATTTTTATCGGTTTCGGATATTAAGGTCAGTGAATTTCAATTTTATCCGATTACCTGGACCAACATAGCCAGCATTCATGTTACCACATACCGAAATTTTAAAAAGTTATTTCGTTTAAATTTAATTTGAAGTATTAAAATATTATTCAGTATTATGAAAATCACTATTGAATATTTCAACCACTTAAATATAAGTTACATTGTGTTTTTATTTTAAAATGTTATAATTCCATTTTGTTGAACTGAATCATAAATTGCATCTATAATGTTTCAAGATTAATAAAATATTTTTATCTCGGTTTTATCTCAGTTCAACCGCAGCCAAGTCTTAAAAAAAACGTTTATCTTGAGTAAATGTATATGTAATATTTACTTAACTTTTACCTGAGCGGGTAGAAAAACGTTATTAATTGCATGCGGGCCTGAAATAATATACAAAAAAAATATATAATATTCTAGAACAGTAATATGAATATAAGAAAAAAATAAATTCAATGTTTGTAAATATATTCATTATTTCAATATTACTTAATATAATAATATTACTTCGTAAGAAACTCTGTTTGTTTTTTAAAAAAATATTTTTTATACAAAAACCATACAAGGCTTACCTTATATTTATTTTATTTGTTCTCGAAGTACTAAAAGATACTAAGAAACAACAACAGTGTCTATATTCATTCATTTTCACTGGGCACCTAATTATCACTATTAGGACTGGTCATAATTAAATTATTAAATTGTTAAAATATTATTTTAAAAAATTCTCTCGTGAATTCGTAAATTCGTGAGTGGTGACATTATTGCCTACGGGATAAAAATTACTTTACTCCGGCCTTTGTACAGCTATTAATTAAGTTTACTGATGATATGTGAAAATAAGGAAGAAGAATCCTTCATTTAAATAATGTCTTATCGTCTATAGTCGATATTGCCAATTTTTGCCATATTTTGAAGCGCAATTACGTAATTGCCATAGGAGCTCCTGTTTTTAATTACTTTGTTTGATCAGTAGAAACTAGGACAAATGTTACACATTTTCCTGAAAACCTTTCAATAATATATATAATATATGGCGCCATATTTTTTATCCTTTTTGTTCATGTCTACGCTGCCACATAATTTTGTCTCGAACTTTTGCCACATTTCATAGTCAACATCACCGAAATTCAAAATTTTACTTCAAAAACACTATAAAAGAAATCAAGGGTCACAGATAGTAAGTTTTATTGCACAAATATGACTAAGTTGCATTTTTCGCAAACAACTCAAGTGACTGCCAATTTCCCTTGCTAGAAATACTCATATACTTTGTTTTCTTTCTTTACTTATTGATCTTTAACGTTAGTTACGATTTGCTACCAAAACTACCTTAAAAACCGTCGATGTTTGAGTTTTTAAAGACTCTCATAACCAATCACATCATTTTACAGACAATTTACAACTTAAAATTCCTTTTATCCCTGTATGTACGATGATGTCTATTATACAATTCTTTGAGCGATATACGATTTCATATTGTTATTTCGTTATTGGCGTTGATAGCTTGCATTTTGATTTCTTCCTTTATTTAGCGGTCTCCTAACGCAACGACTTCAATAAGTACATAATAATATTATTTTTATCCTTTTTAAGCGTCTTTTTGTAGCAGGGGTGTTTTTAATTAATGTTTTTCTCCCTTTTAAGCTTTGTTATTGGTTTTTACATTGTATATACTTAATTAATCTTCAAACACACAAATTTTCATTTGTTTAGGTTTTTACTATAAATATTAAATAAGAACCTTTCACTAGCACCAATAAAAGCACAATATCTTGAAGACGATTGTTTTTATTTCGATCAAACATTTCCATCGAACCTCTATCTTGACAAATCGATGACGACTTTCGATTAAAAAATCCCTATCAAATCCGTCCACTCGTTTGGCTGCTACGAGGCCACAGACAAGCACACAGATACACACGTTGAGAAATCCTTATGGGAAATCCTTTATGGATACCACCCAGCCCAGGGGAGGGCTGGGATAGTTATGTAAGAATCCTGCACTGCAGTGTACCCACTAAAACCCAACGGTTACCCTCATCGCCAATGTGGCGTTAAACTTTGGCGATGAGGTGAAGGCGTCCCGTGACGTTTCACGGGATCGCTTACGCATGCTACCGTGACGTCCCGGCGAAATTACCACCCATATGTGAGAGCCCCGGGTTAATGAAATGCACCCACACAACTGTAGGCCTATTTTTCGGTGGAAGAGTTACACCCTACCCTCCCACTCAGGCACTACGGCTGCACTAAGACTGGAGGCCATTCCCATACTCCCTCTTCCTGCGTCCTAGCCTCCTTCGGCAAATCGGGTCTGCTGAAGCGCTGGCCGCTCGTTACCGCTCTGCGACCTCCTTTGCCACCGTCACAGTTTCACAGAAGGAGGTCATTGCAGTCCAACACTTCGCGCTTTGGAGCATGGCTTATACCACGTTCACTAGCGAGAGGTTGCCACCTATTATCGCCACCAGGTCGCCTCTTTGCTGACTCCAGGCAGCCCACTCCTCAAGTGTGTGACGCGCTGTGACGAGAGGCGCATCACACTCGTGGCAGTCTGTAGTTGCTTCCCTGTCCGCTATTTGGTGCAGGTACTTGCCAAAGCAGCCGTGACCTGTCAGTATCTGCACCAGATGGAATGTTAGGGTTCCGTGACTTCGGTTCACCCAGTTGATCAGATGAGGCCGAACAGCCTCCACCGTCACCGAGCCAACAACAGGAGAATCCAATTGTTCTTCCCACCTTCTGATCAGAGCTTCTTGGGCAAGAGTCCTAATTCGGTCCACCTCCGAAACTGCTGGCAGTTCACCATTGGCCCTTGCGTCCGCTTTGTAACGATGTACTTGCGCTAGCACCTCTGCCTGGAGTTCCCAGGGCTGGTCGCCCGCGAGAAGTGTGGTCGCCGTCCAGGAGACTGTATGGTATCCTCTTATGCCTCTTACCACAATAACCCTCTGCGGCTTTCTTAATAGGGTCTTATTAGAGGTGGTAAGAGCATCCACCCAAATAGGTGCGCCATATAGAGCCATGCTTCTCAAGATGCCCGAGTATAAGCGTCTGCAAGAGCTTTGCGGCCCTCCAATATTGGGCAGTAGTCTGCCAATTGCAGCGGCGGTGTTGATGAGCTTTGGCGCGACAAGTGTGAAATGTGTCCCGAAGTTCCACCTTCCATCGAGAGTTAGACCCAGATACTTCATCTGAGCCTTGATATCCACTACCGTTCCTCGAACGGAGATGCTGGCTCCGCGAGGGGGTCTTGCAAGATCCTTCGCTTGTCTGATAGCCAGCTAAAGAGAAATCTTCGCTTGTCGAAATGTGCTGCGCAGCCTGCCCTCTACAACCGGATCGAGTTCGTTTTGCCTATGGCTCCGAATGAAGGTCCTGCGGGCCTTGAAGTCCCTAGTTCAACAAAAAATTATATTTATCAACAAACCATTTCCATGTTATTACGGGTACAGAGCGCAACTCGTTACTTTATATCTTTGTTTTCTTATAATATATCATTTGCATTAATGGAGTTGCATGGTTATACAATTATCTTATGATTGTCATTATAATTGTATTCATAATTCAACAAAAGTATTGTTGATGCATTTAATTAACTAATAAACTTTTTATAATTGTTTCGAAGTACTATTTTTTCGTGTCACATAACTTAAATCTAATCCTATATTTTATTCAGTCATATCAATAATATCGTTTAAATTAATAAATGAATTTCTAAATAATTATTAAAAGAACTCAAGCAGTCTAGCAAAAGAAAAAAAAACTTAATTATGATTCACATAATACAACTATTATTTATTTCACATAATATAAGTATTAGTTTTACCTAACTATTACGACCCTTTAATTTATAAACAAATCACTAATACCCAATATGAAATAAATAAAATATGCCCATTTATGGGAATAAGTTCGATGAAATAAATTTTATCATATGCAATCCACTGAAGTTTTAGAAGTGATATTGATATTTTCCCGCCTAATTAAATAGTCAGTTACTTAAAACTGAATATATACAGGTATTTTTCCAAAATCTTAAATGTAACTGTATAACTGTGTTGAAAAGGTAAATTTATTCCATTATTTAGACCTGATTGCGTACGGGACCAACTTCTATTTTAAATTACTGAAACTACAAAAGAAGTAAGGAAAAGATAGAAAGGTCACCTCAAGCGATTGTGTACGGTTTGCAATTGCCAATAATAGATGCTAATAAGTATTTTTTTTGGGGCAGGATATGGCTGGCTGACCAGGATCCAACCATTGCGAAGAGCATTTCCGATTATTGTAGATAATCTATTTTGCAACACTCATACATCACTATTTTGAATCTATTTTGGTAATGGTTCGATTTAAAATCCCTTCCTTAGTGTGCCGGTTTTCTTGAGTCAATTCATGGGGTTTCAAGCTTTTTAATTTTCCCGATTTGTTTCAAGTAGATAAAAACAGTTTTATAAATCATCGTAAATAATGCGAGATTTTAGGTTTTCCATTTTGTAAATCAGCTTTCGTAGTCATTGTTATTAAAAATAAAATATTGTTTAATAAAAATAAAATCTATGTATAGAGTTTAAGCGTTAAGATCTAACACATAAAAAAAATTTTAAAACACTATAAAAAACATTTTAAGCACATTTACGTCCTATTCACGAAGGCATTTAAAGATGATATTTATACGTTTATAATGAACGCTGTGGGTACCTTATTGCTGAATTAATAATAAACATAGGTTAATATTTCAGTAGTTTATTATATTTAGGCTAGTATTGTTTATTCTGTAAAGGCATAGCAGCGTGCATCGACATTAGGCCGAATTCATCGCAGTTCAGTTGAAAGCTTTTTAAGTGGAGAGCAGGCAATCAAGCGTAGTGTACCGATCTCGCGCTTGACCGACGACTGTTGAAAATGGTTGGAATTTCATTACGAAACAAGAATGAAATATATTACTGTTCTAAAATATTTTATGATTGAAAAAAAATTCTAAGAAAATCAACGTTTCTCGAAAATAATTTGAAAGCCTAACAATATGTAACTTTTAAGTCAAAATACTATATGACTTATAATTGAAATAAGAACATTTAGACCTTATTGCAATTCCTTATTTTGAAATTTAACAAAGGAGCACACAAACTTTAAAACTGATGTTCTGTGATTCTCGTACCGATATTAACAAGAGTTGTTCTTGTACTAGTCATCATTATTCAAACACTCTGCTTCTGGAGAAACACCTTATATTGATATTAAATCAATACTACCCAACCCTTCTGGAACATTTAAAAAAACGGACTCAAGCATAATTTCTAAAGGTACATAAAATATGAACTCAAAAGCCAATTTACTTATTAAAATACCTCTGTTATTCCTTTAACTTAAACAAAGAACTGCTGATTGAAAAGCACACGTAATTTATAATAAATATATGTAACATTTAATAAAATGTGATTTTATACATTGTAGATTTCTATATTGTAAATTTGTGTGAACCGCCCATTAGGGCGATTCTTTTTACAATCACAACATCCATCCTAACAGCGTTTTATTACCTATTTGACATTGCATCAATAGTTAATTCATTTTATATTTTTTTGAAAAACCTATCACAACATTAAGATCTGTGATAATGGTATAGGAGATAATCCTTTATATGTACCGAATAACAAAAAAAACTCTATTCAACCGTCCTTATTGTGAAATATGAGATATATTTATATACATTTGAAGAACAATTAGCGCTTGGCAGTTTTGAAAAATATGATAACATTACTTTCATAAATTAGAACCATAACTTATAGATGAAAAAATTTAGATTATTGACAAGCTTTTAAATTATTGAAATAAGATTCCTAACTGACAAGACTATTGCTTAGTTTGTTAATAATAGTTACTTTTAAAGTATAATGTCTTATGCTCGTCTCGTTCATCTCGAGGAGGTGGGTCCGGGTCTTTTCGAGGCACATCTTGGATTCAGAAACAGTCGTACAACGCTCCCTAGGGGGACTGGCATCTTGTGCCGGTCCCCATAAATAAGCATAAATAAGCATTTAAGGAAGCCGCAGATAGTAATAGTGGTAAGAGGCATAAGACCAACAAGTGAATCGGTACAGGATGTAAGCACGAGCCAGAAATAAGCGCTTCGGAGGTGAATTGAATCAGGGCTTTTGCCCATGAGGCCCTTATCCGAAGATGGAAGGAGGAATTGGGTTCCCCTGTTGCTTGCTCGGTATCGGTGAAGGAAGTTTAGCCTTATCTAAAACCTGGCGTTGTGTTGGGCAGCAACAACGCCTATGGTCTCATACAGTCGTGTGCCTTCTGTTAATCCATGGATTTCACATAAGGTGGTTTTTCCATCAGGGCATTATTTCAGCATGCGTAAGAGATTCCGTGATGCTCCTTAAAGTAGATGATGGTAACCGTTGGGTTTTAGAAAGTATTTTAGAAGTTACAGGTTCATAGAGTCTGACATCACCGTTCCTGAACTTCCCTGGGCCGAATAGTCTAAGATTTAAACTGTTATCATTTAAAAATAATAAAAATACATTTCATAATCCTATTTCCTAATACTATTATATATGACGAATATTATTTAAGTTTCAATGAGTAAATATGACTAATGAGTTTTAGCTAAGTTAGAGCCCCAGAGTATACACAATACAAACACTGGGTACGTATAACCGGTAACCAGAACGAATGTTCAGGAAACCGCGTTGTTTAGTTACTACTTTGTTTTACTTTTGAGAGTCAAGTATTGACTCGTTTATTAAAAAGTATCAACATGTTTGCATATGTTTATTTAAAACCACATTATGCTGATAATGTGCAACACATTAATATATTTCTTTTTAATTAAAAAAAATGAGGTTTGAAATAAATTTGGATAAGAATCAATTGAATTGAACTTACACAAATTATAAATCCCTAACACAAGCTATTTGCTTGTGTTAGGGGTAAGACAATGATACAAATACATAAAAACAAATATTATAAATACTGCGAATATATTGAATAAACCAGCAATCCTAGAAATACAGACATCTATGTTATTCACATACTTGCCTCTTACTGTCGAGAATCGAACCCGGGCCCCTTACCGATGCTATACGTTACCTGCATACCATGCATCTGCGCTAACCATTCGACCATTGGGGCGGTCAGTATATTTCTCAACCCAAGAAATTGTTTCGTTTTAGAAAGAGTGAAATCTCTGCAATTTATTATATAGACCCTAAAAATTCTTTACAAGATAAGTTTAAGCAAATTAATGTACTTAATTACGGTGGTCGATCAGCATATTCTTAAAAAACTTAAATATGTACCTACATATTTAAGTTTTTTAAGAATAAGCTGATTTAAAATACTGTCAATTTTATTAAGCACAGTGATACAGTACAGAGTATCAATACGAAAAACAAACTCAAGTTTTAGTTACCTGTTACTCGATTTAAAAAAGTGAGTTAATCTTTCATTGGGCAATGTATACAATTTCACAACAAGCTCCAGGCAAACGTAAGAAATATAAGAACAAATTTGCAACGTTTATGTCCAAAGGAATACAAGAATGTTTTTGAATATTTAGAGAATTATGCGCCGAAATGATCGCTGACAGGCTACTTTACGATTTATTTATGGTATGTATCCAGTTTTGTAGTGAAATGATCGCTGACAGGCTACTTTACGATTTATTTATGGTATGTATCCAGTTTTGTAGTGAATTTATGTAATTTGGAATTTAAGTTTTACTTAAAAAAAACATGACAATACTGTCGAGTTTCTGTTGCCAGCTCTTTTTAGATCTGTGAGAATTATTTTTCCGAGCTGATGTTAGCTTTCGAAAATGAAAAAATGTTTTGCATTAAACTTATATTAAGTTTTTGATATTGGATCAATTTATTTTCGTTTTTATCAGAAATATCTAAAAACTATTTTAAACATAACATGAAGACAGATGACGACCCATATCTACGTGAGAGTAAAATAATGATATTCTTTCTGAATATTAAACTTTGTAATAGGATAGAACCTGGTAAAAAAAATGTTATCTAAATTTTTTTTTTATAAACATCTACATACAAATATTATTTCAATCATTTTTTAAAGTCTTTTTAATTGTTTTTTTTTCCTTTTTAAAATTATGTTACTACTTTCTATATTGTTCTAAATGAACCTTCCAATACGCTAATTTTCGCTTATTATTATCAATATTGCATAGGAACCTTTCACCAGCACAAATAAAAGCTCAATCTCTTAGAGACAAGTGCTTTTATTTCGACTAAAAATAACTAAGAACCGTCTGCACGAATCAGGCTTTCGGATTTAAAAAAATCCGAAAGGCCACAGACAGACACACCAATACGTAGATACACACGTCAAATTTATCACAACCCTCTTATATTCCAGTTTTTACAAATATTTAAATCGTTAAATTAAGTTATTCAATATGCAGAATAAACAGAAAAAATATATATATAATATACCAAACTGTTACCGAAACTATTGACCAAAAATAAGATGTTGAATTGTGACATAGTGAAAAAAGGCACTCGTAACTATTGATAACAAGGAAAAGGAACATCAACGCACGCCCACCACCGCAGCCGAGCAGCTCCACGTCATCAGAGGAGGAGTACGCAACCCCTCCTGAGGATGCCGCATGAGATGGACGCAAAATATAAACGAAAATGACATGTGAGCGTACTTGTCTTTGTTTCAGGTCCTTGAATCAGAGCCGACCGTTTCGGCCCAATGACTATCGGATCAGGGTGCGGTTTATTCAACGTAATCGTGCGTTGGATGACTCCGCACTTGATCGGCTTCGCTCCGAGGTGACAGTCTCTGCATCCACCACCGAAAGCATCCATTCGCGAGCCCAATTATCGTACGCTCCATCGGTGGTTAGTGGTTGGAGATGCTGATGTATGTAACAGAACGTATAGACTACCTGAAGCAGAAAGTATGTTTATGTGCAAATCGTGTCCGTCGTTATACACAACGCGTAAATAGGTATAAACAGACTCGCATATTCCAAAGTGATCAAAGAAAGGTTTATAAAAGGTGGGAGGAATCTGCTACGATTGTGATTGATGGGCAGTTACCAAATATGGAAGAAATGTTCACATTTTGGAAAAATATTTGTTCGGTGCCTATTAATCACAATGAGGGAAGCTGGATGCGTGTCGTTGAGCGCGCGTGTAGCCAATGGAGGCTATATTTATTAGCCCAGATAAAGTCATTCGATCGCCCCATAAGCCATCATATCCGGATCCCTACCATCTTTTATGAGAACAAAAATCACCTTTCTGCTCCACAAGTCTGGTATGATCGCAGATCCAAAGAACTTTCGACCTATCACGTGCTTACCAACAATTTACATACGAATAGCATTTGTATGCAAATAGCATCTTAGATCCCGCTTAAAAGGGATGTAAGATTGGGTCTCGTGGTACTAAGGAGCTCCTCCTTATTGACATAGCCATCAATGAAAAGATTCGCCGAGGTAAGAGGGGTCTCCTCACCGCCTGGATTGACTATAAAAAGGCCTATGATTCGGTGCCTCATACATGATTGAGACGAGTACTCGAAGTGTATAAGATTGACACATGTTTATGCGCTTTTCTTGGTTCACGTAAGAGGCAATGGACAACGGTTCTTTGTCTCCCAGGGGACGGAGGAAGTCTTCTTACTTTCGAACATGTAAGGATTGAGCGAGGTATTTTTCAGGGTGAAAGCTTGAGTCCTTTGTGGTTTTGCCTGGCTTTGAACCATTTAAACACGTTGCTTAGGGGATCAAAACTGGGATTTAGCTTTCGCAGAGGGTGTGAGATCATTTCTCATCTTTTGTACTTGGACTATCTTAAATTTGCACCAAAAAGCAGATCTGGCATCGTTACTAAACGTTACGCAAACGTTTGGTAATGACTTTAGGATAGTGTTTGGTGTAGATAAATGCGCGGTTGCACTTGTGCAGAGAGGTCGTGTTGTAAATAGCGAATATTTACAACTCTCGAAGACAATATCCCTCAGATCCCTCTCCGAAACCGAGTCCTACAAACCGAGTACAAATACCTTGGTATGTATGCTTGGTACCACTAGCTGTTTAATGTCCCCACTTGGTATGCTTGGGCATACTAAGTGGGGACATTAAACAGCTAGTGGAGGAACGCTTCTTTAGCCGCTTGACAAAAGTCCTAAAAAGTCTTTTGTCAGGAGGTAACAAAGTGCGTGCATTCAACAATGAAGTAATGTCCCTGCTGATGTATACTTTCGGCATATTAAGGTGGACTCAGACCGAATTAGATGCCCTAGACCGAAAGGCCCGAAAACTATTAACAATATATCGCATGCATCATCCGCGCTCATGAGTGATGAGATTGTATATTCCACGGAAGTGTGGAGGTCGTGGCTTCCTTAATGCCAAAAACTTACACAACCGTGAGGTATGCAATCTTAGAGAATATTTACTTCATGCTCAGTGTGGAATACATCGGGACATTGTTGCAGTCGATAAAGGCCTTACACCGCTTTCCTTAGCCAAAGATAACTGGCATAAACCAGTAGTACTAAGCACTGACGACCGTATAAGTATATGGAAGAGTAATTAGCTTCATGGACGGTTCCACAGGCACTCTATAGGCCTGATGTAGAACTTCTGGCGTCCGTGACTTGGCTACGATTTGGTGATCTCTTTGGTAAAACCAAATATTTTACTTGTGCAATTGCTGAGGAAGTTGTCAAGACGAACAACTATTGAAAATACATAATAAAGGATATGTCGTGCGTGCCACCAACCTAGAGAATCCATCAGACATGTTATTTCCGGTTGTTGTCATCTTGCCAATGGATAGTATTAGCACAGGCACAACCAAGTAGCCTAGATTATCCACCAACAACTTACTCTTCGATACGGTCTTGTATCGAAGTCACCGGAGCCAGTTTTGGAAAATAGTCAAGCTAAGCTCTATTGGGACCGATCATATCATTACGGACAGGACTATTGTAGCCAATAAGCCTGATATCGTGCTGATAGATCGGTTAGAGCGCCGGGCATTTCTTGTTGAGATAGCGTCCCGTGTGACGCTAATCTTGTGAAAGCTGAGAAGGACAAACTATCAAAATACTTGTACTTAGCTTACGAGATTACCGACATGTGGGATGTTGACTCAACAAAAATTGTCCCGATGGTAGTTTCCGCAAATGGTCTTACAGCGAAGAGTCTCGATCATCAGCTCTAGTGGCTCCCACTAAATAACTGGATCAAGGGCCGGATTCAAAGGGCAGCAGTTTTGGGTACGGCACGCATTGTGTGGAAGTTTCTTTCGCTGTCGCCCTAACCACCGACGGACTGACTGGTCGTAAGGCCCACGTCGGTGGATTCTATTTTTTATATTTATATTTATAATGTTGTTTTTTTATGTTATATATATGTCGCAGATCACGATAATTTAACGATAATTAGTAACTCAATTGATATCATTGTAACAGTGGGGTGTGAACGCCGTGACGTATTGAGTCACGTGACCGGAATCGTTTGGTGGGGGTGACCCGAATCACTTTAAATAACCGAGAGCATCGAGACGAGATGATTATTGATTAGTGTGAGCCTTACAGTCCGGACCCCCCTAACGGGACCGGTGGTTCACGAAACTCTGATAATTGTATACCTACTAAGTAATTTGTGATTACCTACATTTAATACAAGTTATTATCATATTGTATCTGTGTGGTTTAATTGCCTGAGACCTACGCCTCGGATCCTGTACCAGAATAGTCCATCAATACCGAACAAGTCACCAATATACCTCCTATCTCCGACATATATAAATGTAAATAATAAGATAGATATGGAATAAATGATGATAATAATAATATCACAGGACAAATTACACAAATTTATCTAGCCCCTATGTAAGCAAATTAATTGTTTGTGTTAAGGGTGTTAGACAATGATACAAAAACATAGAAAAAAATATTATAAATACTGGAAACATATTGATTAAACAACAAAACCCTAAACTACAGACATCTATGTTCATCATATACATGCCTGTCCCTGCCGGGACAGCAACAACCATTGCAATGCATGGCAAATGCATGGCAACCTAAGCCCCATTGACCCGCTATACGTTAGGCGTCTGCGCTAACCACTCGACCAACGTGGCGGTTAGAAGAAGAAGTTGTAACAACAGCTAATGTGATTTCTTCGATCTTGGTTGCCTTATCAAACTCCTATAATTGTTTAATAGCAATAGTGTACAGTATTGTGAAAAAGTTATTTTTTTTTTTATAAAATCTTTCGTAATACATAACGACTATTATATATATATCAGCGAAAAGACGAAAAACATTAAAAAGATAATCATTTTATGAATTTCATTATTTAAAATTATTATTGTTACTTAAAATTGCCTTTAAGCTTACTAAATTATTAGTAAAATAAGTAATTGTATTGACTTTTTATTATGAGATTGTGATTCGCTAACTTAATCGTTTTAGTATTACTTTAAATTATTGTCCTGTTTACTAACTAAATTGTAAATTTTTCATTTACAATTTAGTTTAAATGGTTAATTAATAATTAATTGTAATCTTGCATTAACTGAAATGTAAGAAACTATTTATTATTAAGACCTGGAATTGTAATTTTTATGGCGTTAGATGGTATAATTAGGTATAAAGTTTTAATTTGGAGACGTAATAATGAAACGCCATCAAGGAATACGACAGTGACGGCAGTAATGCTGACTTTTTAAAAACTTTACTGGAGGTCTCCTCTCCGACATAATATATTGTGTATTAATGAAATTTATAATTATAGTACTATTTAAAAATAAAATAACATGACATCTCAGATCTGTTGAAATTATTGTTCCGAGTTGGTGGTAGCAGCTTACAATGTTTACAATGAAAAAATGTTTGCTATAAAACTTATCTTCAATAAATATTTTTGATTTGATCTCATTTGATTTGAATGTTGTTATTTTTTTATTAGTACAGTAAAATGGTTTATTTTTTAATCTGTATTACAATATTACCGTCAATGTCAACTTTATATTGTTACGTTCGTCAATAAATATTTGCATAAAAGCAATATCGTGTCCTGCTAATAATTATCCTTAACTTTTTGTACTTGGCAACGGTTGTATTGATTTTTATGATTCTTTCATTGATAATTTAGATTATGTGATTATGTATGATTGTAGATTTAGTATTTTTGGGATTAAATTTTCGTAAAAATATTAAAGGTACAAAATATTATATTCAATTTAATTTAATATATTTAAATTTAAAGTAATTAAATATTTTGTGTTATTCTGAAACATTCTGACATAAACTTATTGCCCATTTTTAACACAACATAAATAATAATTTTATTTATACATTTATAATTTTGCGCATATACCACATGAAAATACAATAAAATTGTGCACTATACTTTATAAACAGACAGTAACATGTTCTTTAACACTTTGAGGCGAACTTTATAAAATTTTATTTGAGTTTTATTCAAGTTTCAAATAATATAAAATTGGGAATCTATTTTACTTTTCTCGGTTTTTCTATACTCTTGGCGGTTTCTTAAAGTTTTCCAATGTTGCCGCCTGATGAGTAAGGATCTGTGCATTCCAAAAATGTAGGCGAACGTCAGGTCAAAAACCTATCGAGCCATCAACATTATGGCGGCCTAAACAAATGCCGTTTTACGCCCCGCTGAAAAAACCCGGGATTTTAAGATAGACAGAACACATATGTAGGCAAGAATTCTATTAATTGATTGATTGTCTCTACCGTACGCACAGTTGAAATCGGAAGTACAGACTTGAAGAAGTTGGAAGGAAAGAGGAGGGTAGGATGTTATTGAAGATTTATTCTTCGAGCATTCGCCATTGTAAATACGGTAGAACGGACTGAGCAAAGCAATGATCCTAAGCCGAGACTTCAAGAGAGAGAGAGAGACCTCTGGGTCATCTATATGTTCATATCCTTATGTAAATCATGTTATCATTGTAGATCATGTTATTCTGTTACAGAAGCTTCAAGCTCTCGGAATCAAGTGTGATTTGCATAGATGGTTTTGCTTGTACATATCGAAAAGACAACAAGCTGTTGTTATAGGCAGTGCTCGCAGTGATTTTGTACTTGCCACTTCAGGTATGCCGCAGGGTTCCCTTCTGGGTCCATTATTATACAACGCTTATATACGCATAGATGTTTCAAATTTTCTCGTTTTCTATTATTTGCAGATGATAATAAAATCTACAAAGCTATAAACACAATTTCGGACTGTATGGAATTACAGCTTGACTTGATTAACCTTACCAATTACTACAAAGAAAATAAAATTTGCATCAACACGAAAAAAACAGTAAAAATAACATTTTCTAGAAAAATAAAAAATATTGAGTTTATGTACAACATTGATAATAATTTTGTCCAAGAAGTTAATTCAGTGAGGGATCTTGGTATTCAATTGGATCATAAACTATTGTGTCGAGTAAAAACAAAAACTTATTCTTGTACAGAATTTGACGATCTACAAAAAAGGTCAAATCTGATTTTTTGCTAGGTTGACTCCTTTAAAAGTTTTCGAAGTTTTACCTTCAAAATTGGACGAACAGTTGCTATCCGAAGGTGATGTAATCTTTTGGCGCGGCACTTGAAATCTAACACTTATAAACAAAACTCTATTATGAACTTTTTTTGTTTATGTTATAAGAAATGCGTGTTACAATCTTATAAGCCATGAAGATGACGAGAAAAGGAAATAGAAGCCATAACATTTAAATGTTTATTTATTTTAACAGAAGTGTTTGTTTCGAAGGTATGTAGAAGAAAACTAGTTCTACCTCCATAATAAATGATTTGATGAATGAAAATGTTTGTATTTTGTCAAAAAGTTTTATTTTCTACCTTTTAAACGTCTTAGTGTTGTCAATGATGTAGCAGAAAGAGGAGTGGCATTGATAAAAGAGTATAACAAATGTCTTACGAAAAACGAAGAACAGTTGCAATATTTGTTACAAGTCGTTAAAAATCACCGGCACAAATTTCCCAATTGTAACAAAATAATTTTTATTTGATTGCATATAAAAAAAGTAAAAATTATAACATAAAAAATTTCATTGTAATTTGAGAAGTATTAAAACATGGCGTTTCTTATTTGATACTATACGTAATGGTTAAGTGCGAAAAAAGCAGCCATTATAATTCAGGAATTAATTATTTTCTTTAGATAAAGTGAACTTTTGATTTTTCTTTCATTTAAGTGAGAGAAAATCTATTTTTCTGATTATATTTTATTTATTTCATTTATTTCATATTAATCTTATTATTTACATTTATACATATAACATTAAAAAAAAAACAACATTATAAATATAAATATAAAAAACAGTATCCCGCCGACGTGGGCCTTACAACCAGTCCGTCGGTGGTTAGGGCGACAGCGAAAGAAACTTCCTCACAATGCGTGCCGTACCCAAAACTGCTGCTCTTTGCATCCGCCCCTTGATCAAGTTTTTTAGTGAGAGCCTCTTGAGATGATGATCGAGACTCTTCGCTATAAGACCATTGACGGAAACTACCATCGGGACAATTATTGTTGAGTCAACATCCCACATGTCGGTAATCTCGTGAGCTAAGTCCAAGTATTTTGACAGTTTGTCCTTCTCAGCTTTCACAAGATTAGCGTCACACGGGACACTGATATCAACAAGAAATGCCCGGCGCTCTATCCGATCTACCAGCACGATATCAGGCTTATTGGCTACAATAGTCCTGTCCGTTATGATAGATCTGTCCCAATAGAGCTTAGCATGACCATTTTCCAAAACTGGCTCCGGTGAGTACTTATAATATGGCACTTCAAGAGGTACCAGACCGTATCGAAGAGCAAGTTCTTGGTGGATAATCTTGGCTACTTGGTTGTGCCTGTGCAAATACTCTCCATTGGCAAGACGACAACAACCGGAAATAATATGTCTGATGGATTCCCCAGGTTGGTGGCACGCACGACATATATCAACAGTGCCATCCTTTATTATGTATTTCCGATAGTTGTTCGTCTTGACAACTTCGTCAGCAATTGCACAAGCAAAACCTTCGGTTTCTCCAAAGAGATCACCGAATCGTAGCCAAGCCACGGACGCCAGAAGGTCTACATCAGGCCCATAGAGTGCCTGGTGGAACCGTCCATGAAGCTCCTTACTCTTCCATATATTTATACGGTCGTCAGTGCTAAGTACTACCGGTTTATGCCAGTTGTCTTTGGCTAAGGAGAGCGGTGTGAGGCCTTTATCTACTGCAACAATGTCCCGATGCATTCCACACTCAGCATGAAGGAAATATTCTCTAAGATTGCATACCTCACGGTTGTGTAAGTTTTTGGCATTAAGGAAGCCGCGACCCCCACACTTCCGTGGAATATACAATCTCATCACTGATGAGCGCGGATGATGCATGCGATACATTGTCAATAGTTTTCGGGCCTTTCGGTCCAGGGCATCTAATTCGGTCTGAGTCCACCTTAATATGCCGAAAGTATACATCAGCAGGGGCACTACCCAACTGTTGAATGCACGCACTTTGTTACCTCCTGACAAAAGACTTTTTAGGACTTTTGTCAAGCGGTTAAAGAAGCGTTCCTTCACTAGCTGTTTAATGTCCCCACTTAGTATGCCTAAGCATTCCGACATACCAAGGTATTTGTAGGATTCGGTTTCAGAGAGGGATCTGAGGGACATTGTCTCCGAGAGTTGTAAATATTCGCTATTTACAACTCGGCCATTCTGCACATGTGCAACCGCGCATTTATCTACACCAAACTCCATCCTAATGTCATTACTAAACGTTTGCGTAACGCTTAGTAATGATACCAGATCTGCTTTATTTGGTGCAAATAATTTGAGATCGTCCACGTACAAAAGATGTGAAATGATCTCACCCCCTCTGCGAAAGCGAAATCCCAGTTTTGAATCCCTAAGCAACGTGCTTAAGGGGTTCAAAGCCAGGCAAAACCACAAAGGACTCAAGCTATCACCCTGGAAAATACCTCGCTCAATCCTTACAGGTTCGGAAGTAAGAAGACTTCCTCCGCCCCCTGGAATACAAAGGACCGTTGTCCATACATGAATCAAGAAAAGCGCATAGATCTGTGTCAATCTTATACACTTCTAGTACTTTTCTCAACCATGTATGAGGCACCGAATCATAGGCCTTTTTATAATCAATCCAGGCGGCGGAGAGACCCTTCTTACCTCGGCGAACCTTTTCATTAATGGCCATGTCAATAAGGAGGAGCTCCTTAGTACCACGAGACCCAATCTTACATCCATTTTGAGCGGGATCTAAAATGCTGTTTGCATACAAATGTGTGTTTAATTTTGAAGTCAAAATGGATGTAAGAAGCTTATAAATTGTTGGTAAGCACGTGATAGGTCGAAAGTTCTTTGGATCCGTGATACTACCAGACTTGTGGAGCAGAAAGGTGATTCCTGTTGACATAAAAGATGGTAGGGATCCGGACACGATGGCTTCCTGGAATTGCCCAGCTAAACGTTCGTGTGAAGACCGCAGCCATTTGAGCCAAAAGTTATGTAATCCGTCCGGCCCAGGACTTTTCCAGTTATGGGTCGAACGGATCGCATCCCTGACATTGTCTGGGCTTATAAATATAGCCTCCATTGGCTGCAGGTGTTCACACGCGCGCTCAACAACACGCATCCAGCCACCATCGTTGTGATTAATAGGCACCGACCAAATATTTTTCCAAAATGTGAACATTTCTTCCATATTTGGTAACTGCCCATCAATCACATTCGTAGCAGATTCCTCCCAACTTCTATAAACCTTTCTTTGGTCACTTTGGAATATGCTATTCTGTTTATACCTATTTACACGTTGTTTATACCGACGGATACGATTTGCCCACGCACAAACTTTCTGCTTCAAAAACGTGACAACTCGTGGCAATTACCAAGGAGTATTATTATTATTATTATTATTAACATTTTATTTTATTTTATGAAGAATTAGATATTTTAATGTTTTTAAGGCTTTATTTAAAATAAACTTAAAAAATTGTAAATACGATTTTTTACAATTAAGAATTTAAATTAAACTTCGAATAATTTTTAAATCAGTCAATCTAGCAAAAAAACATATTTGATCTTTTTTGTAGATCGTCAAATTCTGTAC
Organism: Napeogenes sylphis; assembly: GCA_959347405.1. Taxonomy (NCBI): domain Eukaryota; kingdom Metazoa; phylum Arthropoda; class Insecta; order Lepidoptera; family Nymphalidae; genus Napeogenes; species Napeogenes sylphis. The sequence continues at coordinate 17,528,810 of OY365781.1, forward strand.
AAGAATAAGTTTTTGTTTTTACTCGACAGTTATCTATTCATACGCATAAAATATCCAAAGAAAATAAAAAAATATTCCTTTGTTATTTATATGGGAAATCAAAAATTACAAATCGCCACCTCTTAATATTAATATTAAGAGCTCAAACTTTATCAGAAATTTTATTTCGTCATTTTGGAAAATATTTTCATGGTATCAAATGAAAAAAATATATATTGGCCCACCCTAATATATATATATATATATATATATATATATATTTATATAGGTGGTAGAGCCTAGCTGTAGTTATCTGGCTGCAGCTCGTATTGGGCTGGCTCGACCGGGGAAGGACCACCCTCTCACAGAAGACCGACGTGTAGTAACCAAATTCATTTGGTTATGTTTCGTCGGTGAGTGAGAGAATCCGGAAGCCCAACCCCCCCCCCCCTCCCCCACGCCAAACATGAAAGCGATGCCTAAAAGAAAAATACCCCAGGAGGGTACCGGCTTTGATGAAGCCGGGGACCCCCTCCCCGAGCAAAATCGGGGAAATGATTCTCGGATTTTGCTCGGGCTGCCCGTCGTATCTGGGGCGGGCAAAGTATCGCCTTTTGTGTTTTTAGAGGGCAAACGACGAATCAACGCAGCGGCACCCCGACCCACTTTAACTGTGGACTTTTGCAACATCCGGGGACTTCATTCCAACTTGAACGCCGTCCACCATCATCTAGAGACGGCGCAGCCGGCCTTGTTGTTTCTGACGGAGACGCAGATATCTCAACCTAGCGACACAGCGTACCTATCATATCCCGGGTATAAACTAGAACATCATTTTATACCACACGCCGGGGTATCTGTGTTCGTAAGGGACGATATCTGCTACCGTCGCCTTCAGGTTTTTGAAGGTCGGGACCGGTCTGTACTCTGGCTGCGCGTAGACATGGACGACCATGTCAGAGTCTACGCGTGCCTCTACAGGTCCCATAGTGGTAATGCAGAAACGGATCAACTCTTAGGCCATGTTCAGGCGAAGATTGACGATCTGCTTTCACAGACTCCCTCCGCCGAAGTCGTAGTCCTCGGGGACTTCAATGCGCACCATACCGATTGGCTAGGGTCACGTGCCACCGACTACGCTGGGAGATCTGTGTTTGACTTTGCTCTGGCAAATGGTTTGTCCCAATTGGTAAAGACGCACACTCGTCTACCGGACGTGGACAGCCATATACCCTCTTTGTTGGATCTTCTGCTGACTACACATCCCGGAAAGTACCAAGTCACTGTCGAGGCTCCCTTAGGGTCCTCTGATCATTGCTTGGTACGGAGTGTAGTGCCCATGGAACGCCCAGCTCGCACAAGACCTGCGACTCGACGCGTTTGGCACTACAAGTCAGCGGATTGGGATGGAATGCGTTCCTTTTTTGCATCCTACCCATGGGGGCCGATTTGTTTCCCTTCCAATGATCCTAGTGACTGCGCTGCGGCTGTAGCTGATGTGATACTTCAGGGCATGGAACTATTTGTCCCAAGCTCTGTGGTACCACTTGGTGGCAGATCGCGGCCTTGGTTTGATGCGTCTGTCAGGGCTGCAGCAGCTGACAAACGGCAGGCTTATCAGGCTTGGGCTAATGCGTTAGTCACTAAGGATCCGAACTCTCAAGTTCTGAAGAGGAAATATAATCGTGCCTCCAGATTCTTCAAACGGAAAATCGCTAGAGCAAAGTTCAAGCATGTCGTCAAAATCGGGGATCAGTTGGCAAAGTACCCACCTGGCACGCGCAAGTTCTGGGCGCTTTCCAAAGCCAGTCTGGGAAACTTCTGTTGCCCGTCCCTGCCGCCATTGCACACTGGGAACGATTCTTTGGCCCACACGGCAAAAGAGAAAGCCGATCTCTTGGGCACTCTTTTTGCCTCAAACTCGACTTTGGACGACCAGGGGAGGGCACCGCCTATCATCCCGCGGTTTCCGAGCCTTATGCCGGAAATAGTTTTTCGGCAAAAACTCATCCGAAAAACCCTCCTTTCCTTGGAAGTTCATAAGTCGAGTGGGCCAGATGGTATCTCTCCAGTTGTGCTACGAACATGTGCCCCTGAGTTGACACCAGTGCTAACGCGTCTATTTCGGTACTCTTACTTAAAAGGCGTAGTCCCGGTCTCATGGAAGCGTGCCCTTGTCCATCCGATCCCTAAAAAAGGCGATAGCTCGGACCCAGCTAACTACAGACCTATCGCCATTACCTCTCTTCTCTCCAAAGTAATGGAGAGCATTATCAATAAACAGCTCCTAACCTACCTCGAGGATCACCAGTTGGTCAATGACCGGCAATATGGCTTTCGCCATGGTCGATCGGCTGGTGATCTTCTGTTGTATCTTACACACCGTTGGGGAGCTGTTATTGAAAGCAAGGGAGAGGTTCTGGCAGTTAGTCTGGATATGGCGAAAGCCTTCGATCGTGTATGGCACAGGGGGCTTCTTTCGAAGCTACCTTCCTATGGGCTTCCCGAGAGTTTATGCAAGTGGATCACCAGCTTCCTCACTGGGCGGAGCATACAGGTCGTTATCGATGGTTTTTGCTCGGACCCTAAGCCCGTGAACGCTGGTGTACCCCAAGGCTGCGTGCTATCCCCAACTCTGTTCCTCCTGCACATCAATGATATGCTGGATATCTCCAACATACATTGTTATGCGGATGACAGCACTGGGGATGCGGTATATTCCGGCCGTGCAGGTCTCTCTCGGGAAAACGTCGACGAGTGCCGAAAGAAACTTGTGTCTTCTATAGAGACTTCCTTGGGGTTGATCTCTGAGTGGGGTGAACTGAACCACGTACAGTTCAATCCCCTGAAGACACAAGTTTGCGCGTTTACCACTAAGAAAACCCCATTCGTCGTATCACCGCTCTTCGAGAGCACTCCCCTCATTGCCTCGCCAAGTATCAGAATACTGGGTCTCGACATTTCGAGCGATTGTCAGTTTCGCGGTCATCTGGAGAGCAAGGCCAAGTTGGCCTCGAAGAAATTGGGAGTGATTAATAGAGCGAGGCAGTATTTCAAACCTGGCCAAAGACTTGCGCTCTATAAGGCGCAGGTCCGGCCACACATTGAGTACTGTTCTCATCTCTGGTCAGGATCACCCCAATATCAGCTTCTACCATTTGACCGCGTACAACGGAGAGCCGTTCGGATTGTCGGGGACCCGGTGCTCTGCGAACGGCTAGACTCTTTGGCATTGCGTAGAGACGTGGCTTCCTTGTGCGTCTTCTACCGCATCTTCAACGGGGAATGTTCCGAAGAACTATTCGATCTGATGCCTGCCGCCGAATTTCATCACCGCACAGCGCGCCATCGCCTCCAATATCATCCTTACCACCTGGATGCGTGGCGATCCTCTACTGTGCGGTTTTCAAGGACATTTTTCCCACGTTCCACTCGCTTGTGGAACGAACTCCCTTCGGTGGTATTTCCAGATCGATACGACATGGGTACCTTCAAAAAAGGCGTTTACTCCTACCTACATGGCCGGCAACACTCTTGTAAATCCTCGGATGTTGCAAGAGTTCATGGGCGGCGGTGATCACAAGCCATCTGTGACCCGCCAGCTCGTTTGCCCTCCTCTAACATAAAAAAAAAAAAAAATATATATATATATATATATATATATATATATATATATATATATCAACTGTATACGCAAAAAACAATTTAATAGCAATAAAGAATTTATAAATAATACAAAATAATTATCGAAATCATTTATAATGGATGTAAAATGTAAAATCCTTATTAATAATGCATGAGAAAACTGTAAAACCAAAATATCAGAAAATGGACTTCAAATTTAATATAGATAATAGAATATATTTTCCTTCTCACTTTAAGGTGGCAAATGCATTTGAATCTTTCTTTAAGGATATTTCAGTAACCACAACTAAATCTTTAAACCCTTCAACTGCTGCCACTCTGATATTACTTAGGAGTAGTGTAGACGAATACCTATTGTAGTTACAAAAGGTATTATATTTTAAAATTTGATAAAGTTAATGGCTTTTTTCAATAATCTCTAACCTATGTAAAATATTCGTTAACGTTAATCAGACTAAGCATTATCATCTAATGTTTATATGTAAAACCAATATTATTTTAATCCTGAAATTCATAATACAACTAACTACAGTACAATTTCAGTATTACCCACATGTAGTAAAACCTTTTCAACAAATATTTTTAGTTAACTAGTTTCCGATACTAATAAAAGTAACCTTTTATATTAAAAACAGTTATGTTTCACTTCTGGTCATTCAACAGCTGATACTGCTGTTGTAATATTGCAGAATATTTTTTAAGATTGGGAAGAAACACCAGATGTGCTTAGGTATTTTTATACTTTATGAAACTCGTTAGAATGTTTAAAACATGAAACTTTAAAAAAAAACTTTTTTAATTCGAAAAAGATACCTTAGTTTGTTCTTACCTTAAAAAAATATTCAGAAAGAAAATGAGTAAAGAATGAATTCCCCTGAATCATAGGTTAAACTGGCATGCCACAAGTCTCTATACTTGGACCTTTTTTGTATCTTTTTAAGTAAATGACTAACTCTATTGTATGAGGAATGAACCTGGCATAGTATTATTTGCTTCATTGTTCTTCAATAATTAATTAATTACTTCATAACTTCTGCATCACTATATATATAATATTTTTATCAAGACAGTGATATAAATACATAGAAATACACATTATAATTACTGCGAATATATTTAGTAAACGACGAAACTCAGAAAAACCGACATGTATGCTCATCTCATCCATGCCTGTCCCTATCAGAAATCAAACCCGACCTCCTTTGCGTTGTTATACGTTAGGCGCCTCCGCTAACCACTCGACCAACGGAGCCGTATACAACAGTAGACTACAACGATTTAATATCAATAATATTTAGAATATTGCTTGAGATTTAATTAAGTAAAAAGTAAAACATTATTACATCTTTCTTTATATATTCCTCAGACTCTTTTGAAAGAATTTAATGTTTTTAAAATATTAAGCGTCCAATTGATAGGTACATCCAATTAAAATATTTTTTACGAAATTATGCGACAATGTTTCATAACTTGCTGAAACTGAAACTAATTAAACTTTGAACGTCAATCTCTTATACAATATTGCTTATGCATGCAGGAAAAATTAAGAACATATATGCGAGTTTTGGGCAAAGAGAATTATTTGAGTGCTGAGCCATAAACATTTAATTATTATATATTGATTTCAGTATAAAATTATTCCATTACTTTTAAAATAAATAAAAAATGTTGATAATATTTTTTGTTAAAATAGAATAAGTTAATAAATTGAGACCGAAATACTGCATTGCATTTATGAGAACCGTAACAATAATCAGTAACATGAGTTATTATATATTAACTAAATTAAATATTGCGAAAGATTATTATCGTTTTCAAGATAAATATTAATAACACAATTATGTAAAGCGGAAGTAAAAATTAGTTAACATAAACATTTCGTTCTACACTACGTTTATATTTTAATTTGTATCTTTAGTTTCAAAACTTTTAATAAGTTTTATCAATTTATATCCCGGGAAGGTTTCCCAGAGGTTGCGGGTTCGAATCCCAGCCCGTATCGTTTATTTTTCATTCTAAATTTATATAAATTTAAATAAGCTTAACATGGCTAAACTTTCAAACATTAAGTTATATCAGTAAACCAATCCCATGTCGCTCGTGATTATAATTGCTTAGTTTTTGTCGTTAATTACTTCGACTAGCAAATTTAAATTTCACCCCAAAGCACAATTTACTGTACGTTAAGTACTTTTTTAAATAGTTAAGTAAACATAAATGCAATACGATATAAACCATTGATTAAATAATAAAATATGCGTAGTAGTAGTATTTAAAATAGAAAATTTAAAATTTTCAATAATTAAAGGATTTTAATAAATATAAAATTTGATAGTGTTTTCAATTTTAAATGCCCTTTTTCCAAAAAGGTCAGGGTTTATTTTTCTAGTCTATTAACTTTTAAAAATTGGTATAATGTTTGAAAATATCTATAAACATGTACAATCATGTTAAGCTTATTTAAATTTATATGAATATAGAATGAAAAATAAAACTATTTTTACGAATAACTCGCGTATAATAAATTAAATTTTAAATTTACATTTTAAATTAAACTCGACGTTTCGAATGCTTTGCAGCAATCGTGTTCACGTTAACACAAGATGGAGGTGTCTGTCAGTAAGTCAGTTAATTGGTCATCTACCTCCAACGGTTTCTAAGTTTCCGGGGGTACAGTTCAGGATTTACACCAAACGCACTAACAGTATCTTGAAGTCTTACAATGCGATACAGATATGGGATTTAATATTTTTCAAGAGTGGGTCCCATGTGTTAGATAATCCCCAACCATCTTCTCTATTAAAATTAGGATGTTTTTTAATTTCAATAGCCTCACGAACTATTCTTGGAATATAACGTTGTTATTTAGCGAGGATTTTAGGTTTATTATGTTCACACACTGCTGACTTCAATGTACGCCATGAAGTGAATAAACTTTTAGCTTTTATAAAATAAGAAATGGCGGTCACAGGCACTTGGGATATTATATTATAAATAGAAAGATTCAATAATTGTTTTTACTTTTTCTTAATAAATATCCACTTTCAAGTATAATATGCTTGGCATGAAAATAGTATTCTAGTATAAGTAACGTGGCGAGTGTTTTGTAAACCGTTAAACAGATTAATTAAATCTCAAACAACACGATTTAGCTTTTGATATTACCTTATGAGAACCTTACAAGAAGGATATTATAAACTGTTTTTCGTATTTTTTAATTGGGATGCCATTAACATCAACATTGTTTAGCATCGCGTATTGTTAAAAGATTTGCCTCACTCATTGATAAGATCTCAAATTGTGATAGTGTATTCTCGAAGTATCTTTGCATTTTATTCACAAGATATCCTTAAAGCTCATTTTTGATAGATTTTTATTTTTTTGATAGATCAACGGTTTCAAGTAGAGCAGGTAAACGCACAAAAATTTATATATAATATATAAATATATAAATCAATTAACAACGGGTTTTTGTAAAATAAGAAAAAAAAGGCCGTGATAACTCTGTTACAAAGAGTAATTAGAACCAAAGTTAAGTTTCTTGTTTTTATTCTCACTTAATTTTATATTTGTGACATAGGCATTTTTTCAATTACACCCAGTATTTAAAACACAAAAACTCTGGATATATTTACGAAAGAAGTTAATAAAATAACTAAAAAAATATATTTAAAAGCCACATTTTCTACAAATTTACGACATAAACGACATTTATATTATATACCTGATTTGGAATGGAATATGGATAAAAATATTCAACAAAAAAATCTAGCAAAAACGCTCCATTCTTTTGTTAGATATTGAACTACCTGGCACTATTACTATTACTACCTGTTACACAACGTTAACTAATTATTATACCTTCCGATCCTAAATAATAAATAATCGTTTCCATTTATGTTTTATATAATTTAATGTGTTAATTACAGCGATTCTTAAATCACGACGATAAACATAGTCCCAACGCAAGTTTATCCCCGTTTATTTTTCCACTTGTGAGATATGTGTTTTTACATAAGGTTTTTTATTTAGTGTTGAGAAATTCATGTTTAACCATATGCTGTATTCTCATACGCTGTGAAATTGCTGTTAAGACAACTGTATATATACATCGTGGAATCACCGATTAGTCGATGGTCCAGTATAACAAACATCTTCAGAATGTAATAATATCCAAAACCTTTTGTTAGGACGATTTGTTCAACTTGATGCAAATGATTCTTATCCATGTAAATTAGTAATAATTATTATTAATAAACCTAAACTCCAGAATTTGTACTTCTTGAACTCTTCGGTAAAAGGCGATTTCATTTTGTGGTTATATTTATTAGGTTCTAAAACAACACGAGAAGGAATTAAAAAATAAAATGTGAGTAGCGGTAACTGTAGATCATGTAACTAAAATTAAAAGTACAAAATCAAGTTTAACATTCTTTAAATACTTATAATAAATAATTTGAATCAGTACTTATCACCAAATCAGTCATTGTCACTATTTCATGCATTATTGTTTAGTATATAAGCATCAGAGTTACATTTTTTAATATATATATATATATATATATATATATATATATATATATATATATATATATATATATATATTAGGGTGGGCCAAAATATATATATATATTTTTTTTCTTTTCTTACCATGAAAATATCTTCCAAAATGACGAAATAAAAATTTTGGTAAAGTTTGTGCTCTTAATATCAATATTAGGAGGTGGCGATTTGTAATTTATGATTTCCCATATAAATAACACAGGAATATTTATTTATTTTCTTTGGATATTTTATGTGTATGTATGGATAATTGTCGAGTAAAAACAAAAATTTATTCTTGTAGAGAATTTGACGATCTACAAAAAAGGTTAAATTTGATTTTTTGCTAGGTTGACTCCTTTAAAAGTTATTCGAAGTTTAATTTCAATTCATAATTGTAAAAAATCGTATTTACAATTTTTTAAGTTTATTTTAAATATATTTTATATAATATTTTATATATATATATATATATCAACTGTATACGCAAAAAAAAACAATTTAATACCAGTAAAGAGTTTATAAGTAATATAAAATAATTATCGAAATCATTTATAATGGATGTAAAATGTAAAATCCTTATTAATAATGCATGAGAAAACTGTAAAACCAAAATATCAGAAAATGGACTTCAAATTTAATATAGATAATAGAATATATTTTCCTTCTCACTTTAAGGTGGCAAATGCATTTGAATCTTTCTTTAAGGATATTTCAGTAACCACAACTAAATCTTTAAACCCTTCAACTGCTGCCACTCTGATATTACTTAGGAGTAGTGTAGACGAATACCTATTGTAGTTACAAAAGGTATTATATTTTAAAATTTGATAAAGTTAATGGCTTTTTTCAATAATCTCTAACCTATGTAAAATATTCGTTAACGTTAATCAGACTAAGCATTATCATCTAATGTTTATATGTAAAACCAATATTATTTTAATCCTGAAATTCATAATACAACTAACTACAGTACAATTTCAGTATTACCCACATGTAGTAAAACCTTTTCAAGAAATATTTTTAGTTAACTAGTTTCCGATACTAATAAAAATAACCTTTTATATTAAAAACAGTTATGTTTCACTTCTGGTCACTCAACAGCTGATACTGCTGTTGTAATATTGCAGAATATTTTTTAAGATTGGGAAGAAACACCAGATGTGCTTAGGTATTTTTATACTTTATGAAACTCGTTAGAATGTTTAAAGCATGAAACTTTAAAAAAAACTTTTTTAATTCGAAAAAGATCTCTTAGTTTGTTCTTACCTTAAAAAAATATTCAGAAAGAAAAAGAGTAAAGAATGAATTCCCCTGAATCATTGGTTAAACTGGCATGCCACTAGTCTCTATACTTGGACCTTTTTTGTGTCTTTTTAAGTAAATGACTAACTCTATTGTATGAGGAATGAACCTGGCATAGTATTATTTGCTTCATTGTTCTTCAATAATTAATTAATTACTTCATAACTTCTGCATCACTATATATATATAATATTTTTATTAATAATGCTCTCAAAAATGATGCATGCATGCTAAATGTTGTAGATAAAATTAACGATAACCATATGTTGTTCAACAAAAAAAATTGTTAAGTTAACTTTACCATAAGTAAAAAAAAGCATATTAGAATAAAGTGGATTTGAATTTTGTTATTTCAATTCAATAAAAAAATTGATATGGAATTTTAAAATATTTGACTTGTAAAACCAGCAGACAAAATATTCCAAAAAGTTTTTTTTATTGCATTAATTCATATTACATACTAATGTTGGCTAATGATATTATCTGTACGGCAGAACAAGAGCTTTTTGAATTATCCATAACACAAAAATTATTAAAAAATAAATTAAAATATATATTATAACTGTATATTATCAACATATTTATATACAATTTATTTATGTTCATCAAAATATAAATAATTTTCTTAGGAAGAAATCTACCACCAGAAACAAAAATATAATTCCTATGGCTATCCACTAGGATCCATAAAATAGGTGATTCCTTCAGGGTAAGTTTCACACGCTTTTACAGTAAACTGGGAAGTTTACGTAAATAAGTTAGTCTTTAAAATTGTTTTTAAATATATTTTAAACAAACATAAGTAATATATAAAAAAATAACATAACCAGATGACCTAGGTATTATTTACATTATAGCTATTACCTAATAACTCAATTAATTTGTTTGACGTTATTTTCTACTGTTATTTGAGCTTCATCATATGCTCTATAAGTATATATTCTCCTATTGGAGTTGTTGGTGAAGGTTTTGTAAATATTGAAGTTTGTTATATAGTGAACACAGTGAGGACTAACCGTTCGAGTTTGTTGTGTATCTTCTCAGACCCCACAATCCTTGTATCTATAACTTAAAGTTAGAGAGTGTTTTTATAAAATGTTTTTTTTTAAAGTATGGTATCAAAATTAGCCTGACACTTCCATTCGACTTGCATAACTTTTATTTTTTTTTAAGTTAACCAAATAAAAACATTGTGGTAAACTTCACACTTATAACCTACTTTCATTAAGGTTGGCCTGCTTTTTCAGAAACAAAATGTAAAGTAGTCCCCATGCACATAAAACAAACATCCGTTGATGACCTCAGATATTATTAGGCCACATAAAGGTTCCATTCAACTCGATTCATTTAGCATAAGTAACAAACTGTGGTATTAAATAATTAAACGTAGAATTAACAGCTAAGAAAAATAATATATAAATCTTTTTCCATTAAAAGTTAACAAAACCAGTCTCAAATTAGTAAATTGTATTGAACGTATTTAACGAATAAAATTATGACAACGAGACAGAGTTACTATTATTTTTAAAGAGCTGTATCCTTATCCAGTCCGAGGAGTTAAAAATCTTTTCTAAGAATAATAAATATAAAAAAAAGCTTAACTAAGTTATCCCAAAAAACATTTACATATTTAATAATTTGCTAATACATAGGTATAATATGGTTGCAAAATAATATCACGACACAATATTTAAAGGATTTAATGTGATCAAAGAGTTTCAGCCAGTTCACGATAAAACCTCAGATTTGTTCGCTGTATGCTAGGAAGCTCAATAAACCCACGGGATTTAAAAAAGGTTGTTTCCTTCGGATTTGTAATATATTGGTTTTTTGTTTTGTGTTATGTCATTTATAAGGTTTGATACGTTTTATATCAATTTTTTGTCAAGTTGTCAAGTCGAGTTTAAACAAGTTTAAACCACCCCTCACCTTTACCGAACGCTTATTTTTATTTATAAATTGCGGGTTTTATATTTTTTTTGTATAATTAAGTAATTGAATTGAAGTTGTAATTTTTTTGAAAATATTGCACTTAAAAACATAATATGTAGCTGTGCCTAATACTTCGTACGCATAGATTTCGATTTTGATAAAACTTACCCTATATATTTTCGAAAATTGCATCCAAATCGATTAATCCGTTTCTGATATTAACGTGCACAAACATACAGACACAGACATACAGACGAACAAACAAAATGAGAAAACGTTGTTTTGGGTTCTCTTGCTTATAATATAAAGGTTCCCTTGTATGATTTTTTTTTTGTGTTGTAAACTAACATAACTGCAAACCGATAAACAGAAAAAGATTTTAAAAAAGCTGAAATTGGATTTTGTTAGTCGTCACTTCACATTCTGTTATTTTTTTTAATATTTTCAATGTACAAAGGCTACTCCTCTACAGATTAATTACATGTATAGAATAAGATTTGCATGATACCTATTACGTGATTGACATCAATTGACATAACCTATTTTATTTTCAACCCGATTTAGATGAAATAAACACTAAATGTTAAGTGAAGACTGACTAAAGCTTGTTACATAGAAATTTCATTTCTGTAGATAATTAAATATTTATCATTTTAATATTATCGATTTCTTATTTTCTTTCAAATTCGTAGACAAGGTAAATTATTTATCTGTTGACAGCTAATTACAATTTCTTAATTAGTCTGTGACATTTCTTTTTGTTTAAAATATTGAATGTTGCCAGATTAAGCTAACTTTATAGTCCCCAAAATGTTATTGTAAATATAAACATTTTATTAATAATTACTATTCTAAATTTCATTTATTAATTAAGGATAGCATATAGCTAGATATTTATTTAAAAGTAGCTGTCATATTGTTTCAGAAGTTTAGTTGCAGCCAACGTTGTTTTTTTGTTATATTTATTAGTATAACAATTTGTTATAAATTTATTGCACTCGTTTCTTCATTTAGATAATTAGGGCAATGTTCTTAAATTAAGTAAATATTGGTCTTCTTCCGATTAATATCAATTTTACCCACATTTCGTGTAACGCGGCGTGTGGATAGCCACATTGTTAGCTTATTATGCATATTTTGATTATAAAATTCAATGTCGTGATCTTTAGAGTCTTTTCTTTCGGAAGCACTTCCGAATTGAATATCTTATTAGCCTTCGGTGAGTGTTTTAGTTATTTGTGATCTTATTAACGCATTTGAAGCGTTGTTTCTTAAATTCATTAGCGTGTTTAATTGCAGGGCTAATATTTTAATATGGAATAATTATAATTCCTATTGCCGACACTTCCCGGGCAGTTTCAAAGTTTGTTGGAACAATATTTCTATTTGTCCTGATTCGACCCTCGGAGTCGACATAGGCTAATATTATTGCTTGCGAAGCCTTTTACCTCAATAAGGAGGTTTTTTTTGTATACCCTAGAAGATACGGATAAATTTATAATTGGTTCGCGGGGGTAGACGTGAATCTTCGGAGCGTCGTCCTGTTCGACCTGTATCCTGCTTCCTGACTAGCTGAGTTTAAGAAGCTCGTCTTTATTGTAATCGCGATATTATGGTGATGTACAAAATTTATTTATACCAATAATCAACACTTCCATTTTTGAAAGTTTTATAAAGAACAAGTTTTTGACTGTGATTCTCCAGTACTGACAAGCAGGAGGATCATGCATATGTCTTCGCTTATTATTTGTCAGTGGCGCCTAGGATTTATATTTCAGTAATTTTTATATATAATTTAATATTAAAAGTGTTATCTCAAATAACCCACCGCTGAGTCTAGCTGGCATTTTTCTTAACATTATCTTGGCATTATTTTAAACATTATTTTGACATTATTTTGTATAACTTTATCAAAAATAATGTTAATGTTTTTTTGTAATATAAACCAATAAAATTTAATTAAACCAAACCCACTTTTATTTATAACTAGCTGACCCGGCAAACTTTGTTCCGCCTTAATGGCAATAAATAAGCAGATTTATTTTTTAATTGGAAAAAATACAAAAAAATGAAATACCTACATTAATCATTCATAATTATTTCTTTATTTTAGTACATAGGTTGCTCTTCATCTAAGTACCTTGTGATACACGACATTTTTTGTTTTATTATCAGGCGCAAAAACAAACAACGCAGATGGTCTTCCGACCCGTGAACATGCCACGTATAATTAACCATGAGAAAAACATGAATGTTCTAGATTTAAACCACAAACTTTTAAGGATTGGCCTTGTGATTTATTGATGGTCATGGCAAATGCAAGGCGTATCGGAAATTGAAGTCTTTTAAATTCAAACGGCATATCGGTTGGGATCATCGGTATCCTCGGAATGAGAACTTCGTCACCTTTGAATTTTCCTATCATTATCGTAGCGTAAATTACATTGTTCATCAATTTTCTAACCACCAAACGCGTACCGTTGCACAGTTTTGGTTGGTTTATGTTTCGAAGCATGATTACTACGGAGCCAACCTTTAGGCGTAAATTGTGCGGTGGTAAGCCAGGCACGTCCAAAGAGTTTAAAAATTCAATAGGATAGTTGGTGGCTTCATCTTCATTTGTGACGCAGTCAATAGATTTGAATGAATGCATTGTTCCAATGATCTTATTTTGAATTATGTAGTTTAGGTCATCTACATCTTTATTCTTAGCCGCTAAAATTGTTCGCTCACTCAACCATTCATTATTTTTGTAGTTAGAAATAATTTCTGGAAATACATTGTTGAGAAGTTCGTCTTTTGATGAGACAAAATTACAGAAATTATTTGGAAATGATATTAATCCGCTCGATTCATCGACAGGTACTTGACCATTACCGATAGTCAGCAATTGCTCCGAGAAATCTTCTGCAGTTATATCATTAACCAATGTAACTCTCATGTTTGTTGTCAGTTGTAGTTTCTTCACATAGCGCCATAGATTTGACGATTTGAGGCAAGCGTTTATTTCGTCGGCAGCCATAGATCTTGGAATTACTGGCAGTATTTGGCGGAAATCGCCAAAGAGTAAAATCATTGCTCCTCCAAAACATCTCGAATCATTGCGTAAATCTTTTAATGTTCGGTTAAGTGCTTCTAATACACGTTTATGCGCCATTGTGCATTCGTCCCAGATGATGATTTTCGATACCGCTAAAACTTTGGCCATTGCTGAGTGTTTTGCAATATTACACGTTGGTTCTTCAATAGTTTGAAGATTTAACGGTAATTTGAATGCTGAATAAGCCGTACGGCATCCTTCTAACAATGTGGCTGCTATTCCAGAAGAAGCAACTGCAACCGCTATGTTAGATCTCGCCCGAACAGTTGCTAAAACTAATGACATGAGGAATGTCTTGCCAGTTCCACCAGGGGCATCTAGGAAATATAAACCACCATTTTCATCATCGATTGCCTTCATTAAAGTATCATAAACTTCCTTTTGTTGGTAATTCAATAGAGGTACATTCGTTTGAACAACTAAATCTAATTCCTGGTGATCATATTCACGTTCCCGTTCCAATTCTCGATTAAATGCGTCATTCATTTCACGATATGGTGCTGGCATTCCTAACCTGATTAATAAATTACCGCACA
Source organism: Napeogenes sylphis (assembly GCA_959347405.1). Lineage (NCBI taxonomy): Eukaryota > Metazoa > Arthropoda > Insecta > Lepidoptera > Nymphalidae > Napeogenes > Napeogenes sylphis. The sequence goes on from OY365781.1 coordinate 17,543,849, forward strand.
TGAGGTAACACATATCTTCGATCAAGAGTAAAGCACGATTATGTATCTCCTCATTCATCTCAATATCTTGATTTCTGGAACTGACACGAATTTGATGTAAAATATCTTCTGACATATTATCCTTGTATTTATGCCACAGGTTACATGGGTTTGATGGAAAACACGTCGAAATTATGATAGCGAATAATGTGCGTATCTGACTTGGTGATGCAGAGATAATGGCTTCAGCCATTGTCGTATCCCAATGACTATCGTTTTCTAATAACTTCAATTCTTCACATGCAGCATGATATGTTGGGAATATTACACCATTAACAGTTCGTAGTAACTCAAATGACGTTGGCCCACGCACATTTACCAGCAACAACCACAAATAGAAACATTCATTATTCTTTGGATGAACTGTATACATACGACCAAGAGCATCAGTAGAACGCACATCTGGATACCCAGGAACCGTATCGCCTTGCTTCCGTCTTTGAAAATTCTTCGATGAAGCATTCCAAGTATAATAACGTGGCATCTCCGAGTAAAGCAAAGTTCGTGCAAACTGATCGCTTTGGCAGATTGCAAAAAAACTGGTCAATGTAGTTGCTGGAGGTGTTTCAGCACGTTGCGTAGCATTCGAAGCCGTGAAATATACTCGTTGACCATTCTCCAGGTGCACCGCCAAATGCATAACAGTAGGATGACGTTCGTGAATGGAAAATGCGAATATACGCCAAATCGCTTCATTACAGTTCACATAACGACCAACTTGATAGCGTGAAATTTCATCGTTTGTATTCGAGGATTGCAATCCAAAAACCGCCATATCACTGCCTTTCGTGACATATTTGCAAATATATTTTATGGACTACATAATCAGGAATCTCGGCACATATGATATTATCTATTTGGTCAGGCTGAATTCTTTCCACTAACCAAATAAGAATGTGTGCGTGCGGCAGGCCTCGCTTTTGCCATTCGATTGAATACATCCAGCATCGAGTATCTCCAAAGACGCGTTGTTTAACAATAAAGTTCATCAGGGACCGAATTTTTTGCCTGAATATACGTGCTGTGATGTCGTGTCTATCACTTGTTGTTTGTCCGGGAAGCAGCAATTGAGTAATTTCTATCCATTTTGGATTGCAGGTAAAAGTAATAAAGAGATCGGGCCGACCGTAATGACGAACATATGTCATTGAATCTTGTGCATATTCATGCATATGACGTGGACTACCAATGTATGTCGCCGGCAGAATAGTTAATCGACCAATATTAGCTGCATTTCCTTCAGTACTAACTGCATCACGTAAATGGATGTACTCCTCAGAACGCAGTTTGGCTTGATTCAACCTAATGAATATTAAACGTTCCGTTTCTATTTTTACATACATGTCAACGCAATACTGTTGAAACAATCGACGAAACCGCAGCAAATAGTTGTCAGCATTTTGACGAATCATCAAGCGATATGCGTAATAATTCATTGAGCTAACTTTCTTTGTAGTTTCTTCACCTGAAATGAAAAATTTGATAATTAACCATTTGAAAGGCAAATTTTAAAGGCAAACAATACAGACATTAACCATTTTTTTAATAAGCATTATTTAAAATCAGCGTCTTTCACAAATAAATGAAATAAATTATGATACTGATACTCACCATTCAATGGATTTTTCATTTTAATATTAAAATAATATCCATCTTCTCCTTGCCAAAACATCAGCGCGTATTGCAATGTATCATATGATCGATGAGTTTCAGATATTCGTTGCAGTTGCCCAGTATCGCGACGTGTAAGCACAATTTCGCGTTTTTCTAATTGTTCATCAACAATCAGGATGGCAACTTCGTCTACTGTTGGAGCATTAAATGTCCCTTCGTGTGTTCCAGATGGTCGTTTATCTGCTTTGATGACAACTTTAAAGTCATCACTTGGCAGGCGCTCTAAAGCACTCTTAAACAACCTGACCAACGCATGATGTTCATGAAGCAGACACTGCAAGTCTTGAAGAATTGCTCGCTTCATTCCTGCATTGATCTCTAGGCGTCGATCAAGTTGTTCTTCCATGTTGCCCATGAAATATATTTGTAAAAATTTATTCTGTGTATCTTCGAAAGGTAGTAATGATCCAATTTTATGATGAATCTGTCCTTGTATCTACAAAATAAAAACCTGACAGTATTAACTGGGTTATAAACACTTTTTTCGGTGAGAGAGAAGAGTTCAGGATTAGTAATATACTACATAGGTACCAATAGATAAAGTAATATATTCTTTAACTACATTGTATATAAGTACAAAAATAAATTCCTTAAATGTCGGATTAAATCCTCGTTCTTCGATAATATGTGCTTCAAATGACGTCATCTGGAAACAACCATTGTATTTTTGAGTATTTGCAAGAAAGTGGCGTGATTCTTGTGTTTCGCCACAAAGCAATGAATATAATGGCTCAGGTGGCGAAGTCAACAATGGCAATTTCAATTTACCATTAAGGCAGCATAATCCAGGCGTTTCTCCGGAAAACTTTAATGCACCACAATACTCGCAAACTACGTCCATTTGCCCAATGCAAACGCTAGGACGCAAGCTGTAATCAATGCTGCAATCGTATTGAAACGCTGCTCGATTAAAATCAGCACTTGATAAATGTCTTGTTTGGCGTCGCAAATTATCTATTTGTTGACCTCTGTTGTTCGCTCGACGATTCTGCATTGCTAACCGAGCTGTTTCACGGGCTGCTTCACTTTGCTCTCGTGTTTGAGAAGCACGAAGTCGAGCCATACTATCGCGGCGCTGTTCACGTGCAATTTCTTGTTCTTCTTCAGTCCTTTCATTTGCAGTATTTCGTATTCTTCTTGCATTACGGCTTTGTCGGGAAAGATTCGATCGTCTGGGTCGCGGCATTATTAATTAAACTTCACTTCACCTAAAAACTCAAATTTTCAACCATACAGAGTTTTATAGTTCACTTCACTTCACTTCACTGTTTATATACTATACTGGCACTCTCATTACGTTATAATTGTTAATAATTCATTTAATAGAAATAGTTTTATTATTGATTTCTTACAAATATCTAATTGTCATACATAGCCGTCATTATACGTCAATTACATAGCTGTGATTTGATTTTTGTTATTCCAAGTCTGATTCTTTTTTGTTTTTATACCACGTTTTATAGTGACTGACGTTTCATGTCAAGTCAGACGGGAATGCTGTCGAACGGGATAAAAATATCCTATGTCCTTCTCCTGGCTGTAAACTACCTCCCTGCCAATTTTCAGCTAAATCGGTTCAGCCGTTCTTGAGTTATAAGTGGTGTAACTAACACGACTTTCTTTTATATATATAGATTTATAATAAGCTACATGTAAAAATATAATGAAATTTTATGAACAATCGTGGTTCAACTATCGCACACTACCGTATAAAAAGTGTGTTCTTTATAACATTTAAAATTATTTTACCGTATTTTTGTATCTAAACTTTCGTGAAACATGATGACTATTAAATGTATATTTACCCGGCTATAATGACATAATTGAATTGGAATTTTCCCGACTAGTTTTGAACACATTCTTGGTTTTTACTCATGAGCTCGAAGCATGGCTGACTTATATTTAGAACGTAATAAGTACCTTTTTTTTTAACGTCAGGGATCCTCATGGATACACACCTCCATCCAGGGGATGATGGAGGTAGTTATGTGAGACTCCTACTCACTAAACCTGACGGCTGCCGCCGCCGTCATAATGGGACACCACGGGATCGCTTTCGCACTCACCGCGATGCCCCGACGTGATCCACGGAGAGGGCACCCCGCAACGAGGAGCACCCATCCCTTTTTCGCAGGCTTGATAGATTGTGGAGGGATCCCGTTCCCTCCACCCAAGCCTGCTGTCTCTGAAGGGGGCCGAGACCCCCTTCTGGCCAGACTCGGTCTCAAGGAATCAGGTTTAAAACCCGACTTGACCATCATCGACCGTGCCCAGCCCCACCGCGATAGCCTCCCCGAGAGGAGACCACCGGTCAGGCCCCGTAGGAGAGCAGACTCTCGATACGACTCAACGGGCTCAGCGGCTCTGGTCAAGCCGCGAGCCACGCCGCGACAAGTTGGGAACCCACCACGCCCAGACTAACCATCGCCGAGCGCAACCGTGGCATCGGTCGGCAACGATCAACCTAGGCAACGTCTTGGACCGTCTCCCCACCAAGCAATGTTCTGTCAATGCTTGGTAGAAAGAGGTCCAGACCCTTAAACGACGCAGACGACCTCTTCCTCAGCAAGAAAGAGACCGCCGCGCACCCCTCCCTTTACAGCCGCGGGACTACTCCGCAGTCCACTCTGCTAATCAGAGAAGTACCAGGAGCGATTCCGCGGCTAGCCCCGGCAAAGAGGGCATGCGCCCTCTCACCCTCGACACCCAGGCCAACTTTCCACCAACTAAGGTCGATGGAAAGAGCCGAGCTCTCCCCCCCGCGGGCAGGCCACCCCGAAAGGTTACCCGCCCTGGCCAGCCATAGACCGGGCACAAACCCCCATGACCGACCCCCACCGCGCCGGGTATTAGCCAACGGGAGAACCCGAAGATTCTCAGTAACCGTTGTTGCCCAGGGAGCACCACGAGAGGGTTTCCGGCGTTCGCTCCCCAACGTAATAAGTACCTACTCTATCATATCAGAAACTCTTTTGATATATGGTAAGTAAATTGGTGAGCCTTTACTTCAGGATTTAAATTTCTTTAATTTTACTAGTCTTAGGCTTTGACGCCAGTTGTATCCGCTGCTTTCTAATATCTTTCAGACGTGTTTAAGTTCAATAGGTTGGATGCTACCTACGGCCTGGAAACCGGTTATTATCACTACAATAGACACTAACAATAAGTTACATACATTTAATAGTGATACAGTAAGTTCAGTGTGTTTACAACGTAATATAACGACGAGTAAGAAAGATTAGCCCGAAACCTCTGAAAACGACACTATATCTCCACCCTATCCCCAGCACTACCGTCGCGACGCGCTCAGCGAGCTGCTGCAAGTGTTATATTATTGTAGTATTGCTACATATAAGATTGTTATTATATAGTAATTTGGTATGTAGGTAATATAAATATGTAATTATTTATTTATCTACATAATAACATTGACAATAAATATTGTTATTACAATTAGATTTACAAATTTGGAATTATTTAGAACTATATAGATATTATCATTGTTATTACTGGTATAATATAAAAGTAGTAAAAGATATTGATGAACTATCGAAAGTAGTCTAAAGCTATTAAATATATTGTATTTACATGTCTTAGGTAAGCCATAAATATTTCACGCAGAGATAAGATTGTTATAAATATACTTAGGCATATAAAATGGTTATGTATTAATATATTAGTTATGAATATGACCAATCTCCATAAACTGCTGTTGGCGCTTCTGTCGATGTTATGTTATAAATATGGCTGTAAGCCTCTATTAAAGGTAATTTGTATTGGACACTTGGCAAGATAAGTGATTTATATATTTACATAACATTACTAACACACGCATTTCACGCCGCGAGTCAATACTTCGAGCTCATGAAAAGGACCCCGGACGGTTTCGAAACTAGTCGAACAAATTCTGATTTAATTACGTGATTATAGCCGGGTAAATATATACTTTTAATATTTTACAGATTTTTTTTAAATATTTGAAATGAAACTGTAAATATACAACACATTCGTTAAAAAGAACTGGAAGTCCTATGGCCCTTGCCAGAGTTTATTGTATCTTCAATACTGGATGAAATTGACATGAAACAAATGAGTGTAAATAATTCGTTAAACCCAGAGCGCCGAAGAGCGCCCCTCTGCATTGTAATGAAGTAGCTTAGAGAAAAATAAAATATAATGATTCGACACTCGATTCAGATATTACAGCCCTCGGGTTTGATCTAATCATCATCACTAAACAAAATTATAGAAAATCTACATATCTTAGAAAATAAACTATCTAGCTCAATGACTGGGAACCGGAAACAGAGTTTTGTAATTGGCCCCCAGCTAAGTTTATACCTTCTTACTTACTTTTATACTTTTATTTACAATACTACTGTTGTGAACATGCAATATTTGTTAAGATTTAATCCGCATTCTTTTAAGTATCAGATTTAGTTAATTTAATACAGTACTTTTTGAATAAGGTAAGTCAATCGAGCTAATTCTGTTTTAATATTTTTAAGAGGCTATCATACGATCTGTACTTAAGACTTTTTAGTAGTACTTTTCTACCCTCTTTAAATATTTTATTGCGTTATATCTTATAAATCATAAGGTTCGAAATATTCTTATGTTTGAAACATTGTAAGAATCTTGGCAAATAAGCACAATATGTAGATTCAGCGTGGGTAAACACATCACATTATATAATATGGCTAGATAAATCATTCAACTAAGAAAGTAAATTGATGTTTATGGTATAAACATCAGTTTACTTTCATTATGGTTTAATCATGGTATTCACGGAGGGATACCTATATACTTAGTCTGGCCATAAATACTGTTACAATAAAAAATAAAAAATATTACATTTGAATTTGGAATCTGCAATTTTTATACGATTGGTCATTGTGTTTTCTCATTTTGACGCCAATATATTTTACAATATTATGCGATATTAAAATGGAGTGGGGTGATAAAGAAAACAGAATCGCTGTGATGTGAATTGCATTACACAAAGTAAGTATGGAGCCAAATGCAATTTTTAACTCTTCATACACTTGGTATTAGTCAAAAAGTTTGTGTACCGGGCTATTAATAGGTACAATGAGACTTTGTCTGTTTGTGATAGAGAAGAAAGGATACAAGGGAAAGAATTCGAAGAAATCCTTTCCGAACGCAAAAGATTTTATCTCGGAAAATGAAGATAGCACCTAGAATCATGTCGCGTATTTTAAGAGATGACTTAGGACTTGCAGCCTATTCCGCGATGCTCGGCAGCGAGAGGTCCTGGGTCGCTATGGCCTTCTTCTGCGAGCAAGTCATTGCCGCGAAGGAGGCCGCGGAGCGGGACAGAGAGGCAGCCTCCTCTGAACCGCTCCGTAGGGGTAGGCTGGGTCGAAGAGCGCCCCTCTGCATTGTAATGAAGTAGCTTAGAGAAAAATAAAATATAATGATTCGACACTCGATTCAGATATTACAGCCCTCGGGTTTGATCTAATCATCATCACTAAACAAAATTATAGAAAATCTACATATCTTAGAAAATAAACTATCTAGCTCAATGACTGGGAACCGGAAACAGAGTTTTGTAATTGGCCCCCAGCTAAGTTTATACCTTCTTACTTACTTTTATACTTTTATTTACAATACTACTGTTGTGAACATGCAATATTTGTTAAGATTTAATCCGCATTCTTTTAAGTATCAGATTTAGTTAATTTAATACAGTACTTTTTGAATAAGGTAAGTCAATCGAGCTAATTCTGTTTTAATATTTTTAAGAGGCTATCATACGATCTGTACTTAAGACTTTTTAGTAGTACTTTTCTACCCTCTTTAAATATTTTATTGCGTTATATCTTATAAATCATAAGGTTCGAAATATTCTTATGTTTGAAACATTGTAAGAATCTTGGCAAATAAGCACAATATGTAGATTCAGCGTGGGTAAACACATCACATTATATAATATGGCTAGATAAATCATTCAACTAAGAAAGTAAATTGATGTTTATGGTATAAACATCAGTTTACTTTCATTATGGTTTAATCATGGTATTCACGGAGGGATACCTATATACTTAGTCTGGCCATAAATACTGTTACAATAAAAAATAAAAAATATTACATTTGAATTTGGAATCTGCAATTTTTATACGATTGGTCATTGTGTTTTCTCATTTTGACGCCAATATATTTTACAATATTATGCGATATTAAAATGGAGTGGGGTGATAAAGAAAACAGAATCGCTGTGATGTGAATTGCATTACACAAAGTAAGTATGGAGCCAAATGCAATTTTTAACTCTTCATACACTTGGTATTAGTCAAAAAGTTTGTGTACCGGGCTATTAATAGGTACAATGAGACTTTGTCTGTTTGTGATAGAGAAGAAAGGATACAAGGGAAAGAATTCGAAGAAATCCTTTCCGAACGCAAAAGATTTTATCTCGGAAAATGAAGATAGCACCTAGAATCATGTCGCGTATTTTAAGAGATGACTTAGGACTTGCAGCCTATTCCGCGATGCTCGGCAGCGAGAGGTCCTGGGTCGCTATGGCCTTCTTCTGCGAGCAAGTCATTGCCGCGAAGGAGGCCGCGGAGCGGGACAGAGAGGCAGCCTCCTCTGAACCGCTCCGTAGGGGTAGGCTGGGTCGAAGGAGACAGGATTACGCCCGCAGCCTCCTTCCCCAGCTGTAGTGCCTGGACGGGAGAGGGGGGTGACCTCTCCCGCCCTTTATAGGCCAACGAGGTGATGGTGTCTCTAAGTTGATCGGGGCCCCTCACAGGGGGTTCCACCGGGGCGTCACGGTGAGTGTGAAAGCAATACCGTGGCGCCCTTAGTGGGCTAAGGCGATGAGGTCAACCGTTGGTTTTTTAGTGGGTAGCCTTAAAAATAGCAGCGTCTTCTATGCTGCCGTGTAGTCCCACATACCCCCTCGGTCATCACCTTCCTGGCCGCAGGGATGATGCGTAACGCATTTTTCCAACGATAAAAAAAAAAGGACTTGCAGCCTATAAGAGACACACTGGTCATTTCTTAACTGATAAATTAAAGATGAATAGGGTGGTAAAATCGAAACAACTACTGAAACGGTACGCAAAGGGAGGTCACAGAAAAAATTTGTTTACGGATGAGAATTTTTTTACAATTGAGCTACATTTTAACAAACAAAACGACCGTATTTATGCTCAAAGCTCTTTGAAAGCTTCCCAATTAGTCGACAGACTGCAACGTGGGCATTCTGCAACTTCAGTGATGCCTTGGTGGGGTGTTGGCTATGAAGAAGTGACTCAGTAAAATTTTTAACACCATGTTCAATAACAGACAAAGATTTTAAAAATGCTGAAAACGGAATTTGTAAATTATCACTGCACATTATAGTATATTTTTTTTAATATTTTTTTTAATTGTACAAAAACTACTCCTCTACTGATTTATTACATGAACATATATGACAGATGTTTTTTTTTAATATTTTCCATGTACAGAAATGGACTAGTAACAATTTTATTATATGTATAAATTTATTGCATTTCAAATCTTTTAAGATTTAAGCTTAAAAAAACTAAAAAATCCTATTCTTGAATACTTATAGAATATCATATTTTGATTGAAGAAAAAATATAATAAAATAATTTGTAAGTATCTCAAAATTACTCTTAATCTGAGCAAACTATATCTTATGAAAACGATAAAACATCAAAGCAAGTAAGATAAAACAAAATACATGAAACAACGACGACGTTTTGATATTGCTTCATTAAACAGCTGAACAAGTCTGTTTTCTTTATTAAGTTTATAAAAGTTACTACTGCTAAAAATTAAGTACTAAAATATATATAACAAAATTATATCAAGGATGAATATTTAATATTAAAACCTCGGTAAATAGCCGCAAGAGTAACGCTTTGTGTTAACTGAGTCTATATTTGAAATGTTTATTATTTTGGTTGTTTTTATTTTAAATATAATATCTCCAAATACATTATTTGTTATTTTAATATTATAAACCTTTATTTGTCTTATTTAAGTAACATATAATAATTTACAATATTAAAATGTATGACAGAATTCGTCGAAGTGTAATTTATTATTATTTACTTAAATCATGCTCCAATAAAAAGCTCTATTGTAATATTTAAAAATGGAATCGGCATAACATTTATTTTTTCGTCTTTAACGCTTTGTTAGGAATCTTTCACCTTCCCATGTCGTGTTAAGTACACAGATAGATTTCGGTGAAAGCAGTAATAATTATGATTCTAGGTTATGTACATTTTAGATTTAAAAAAAACTGAACTTTTAACTATTTATAGATCCTTTTTTTAATAGTAATCCACATTACACAATATTATCTTCCTTTATAATATATAATAATAAATAATCTTCTGATATTATGACACTATGATATTCTGACATTATCCTGAAAAGTAGTTTAAACTCACATTATAATAACATTTTTGTGAAATTATGAAAAACTTTGATGTTCTATAATGGGGTCAGTTAATATAAACATATAAACATTTTTGTAATTAAACTTTAATGAACCGTGACAATTATTACATATAAATATACCCGGCTTTAATCATAGAATTTAATCGGTATTTTTCCAAAGAAATCTATACATATAATAAAATTGTAACTGATCCATTTTTGTACATGAAAAATATTAAAAAAAAAATCATAGGGGGCCTTTATAAGAGCAAGAGAACCCAAAACAATGGTTTTTCAGTTTGTCTGTATGTCTGTATGTCTATATGTATGTATGTCTGTATGTTTGTCCACGCTAATCCCAGAAACGGCTTTACCTATTTGAATGCGGTTTTCAGGTATATACTAACACAGTCTTAACTTAACATTTAGTGTTTATTTTATCTAAAACGGTTATTAAATAAAAAAATTACGTCAATTTATTTCAATCACGTAATACGTTTCATCAAAATAGAAATCTACGCGTACGAAGTTGCAGGCGCAGCTAGTTACTAATAAATGAATGTTGACTTGTTCAAGAACATAAGAGGAAAGGTTGGGAAAATCATTGTTGGTAAATGTACCTTTCATTATAATCTATTTTGTGTGAAGATAAAGTTCAGTGTTAACAAGAAACCGATCATATAAATAGCGAATCGAATTCGTAACAAAAACATGTCGAAGCAAACTCACGACGTGTCAAACTTGTAACAAATGGTAAACAGCGAATTAAACGTGTGACTAACTGAGGTGGAAAAGTAAAGCCATCAGCAATTACGATGGTTGAGTATTGTGCTGACACCAAAACATCTACTAAATTGATTTTCAAATTGAGCAGTTAAACACATATCTTTGTTTTTTTGTTTGATAGGCTATTATAATTATAAAAATACAACATTTAAATGAGACTTGGCTTTAACTTTATCTTTTTAAAAGTAGTGTTTTTTTTTTTCATCATTTTGATCCGAATAATGAAAACAATTCAAAGTATTTTTCTCCGGTAAAGTTTAGTGATATATGTAACATAAAGCACCTGAGCATTGAATGTTTGACAAATGTAGGTGATATTTTTCCGGTTCTTCGCTCTATAAAATATGACGAGGACGCACTACAAACGCCGCCGAGCGACTTTATCTTGTATTATTTTGATAAAATATTATGTAAAATCAAATTAATCTATAAGATTTTTTTGTTGCTTTGCATTCATATAGCATACTCGTATACATATCCCGCACAGATGCTAGACGTAAGTAAACGATGCAATAAAAAACATTTACAATTTTCTTATTTTCTCGGAGCAGTATAAATAAAAGTAGAAAAAATATTTTTGTTATAATTGGAAAGTGGTGGAATATATGTAAGTATTAAGTTATAAAAATCAAGTAATAAAAGAAGAATAATAATGAAATCTGGTTTTGTTGATAATGCAACAAAAGTAATAAAATGTATGACATACAATATTATAGCATATGGTAAGTAATTATAACATAATATTATTTTTTACTTAAATTCGTTATTATAAATACTGGAAATCGCTCCACGGCCGTAATTTGACCGTAATTTGGGCTAACACCACTATGCATATTTATTGTTGTTTTTATTTTATGACATCAAGCAACTATCAACTTTGTACAACCATTTGACATGCTTGACAAATATATACTTGACATTAACCATAACAACGTTAACAACGAATTAGTGTGAGTGATGTTTCGTATAGTAGGTGTGTAATGTTTTTATCATTAATTAATTGTATTAAAAGTTCATTATTATTGAAAAATATTAGCGTTATGCACTTCTTCTACATATGAACTAAAAAAACTAAATTTCTAAAATTGATTTCAATATCTTAACTCCAGTAACCTGGGATGAAATCATTGTTCCATACTCTTGCACAATTAAAAATCTTGATCTGCAAGTTGATAGTTCTCTCTCATGGATGCCGCTAGTTAAATATATATTAAATATGTATTGAATGTAAGTCGCAAAATAATTGTCACTATCATTCGCCTCAGACGATGGAAATATATTTTACCTATTAAAATTAAAATCTGTCTAGCTTACACCCTTCTTCTACCCATCCTATATTATGCAGATATATGTTACCTAGATCTTTATGAGGAACTTCTAAAATGAATTAGAACGTTTGCCAAATATGTGCATTCTTTTTATCTTCGGGCTACGTAAATTCGATCATGTGTCGCAATAGCGTGCGCAGTTGGGGTGGTTATCCATAAAGCAACGTCGAGATATGCACACACTCACTCTTTTATATACTATCCTCTTTCAGACCCAAACTCCTTATTACCTCAAGGAGCGCTTCACTTTTTTTAGTCAGTCTTTATACAACATACGCTCCATTAACTGGCACAAATTTAAATTTCCTAAATTCAACACACGTTTTTACAGCAACTCTTACACCGTCAAATCTATATTACTTTGGAATGACCTACCGTTAAAAATAAAACTTCTAAATCACTGTCAATTGTGTAATCTTTTGTTTTGTTTTTAATTATATTCTGTATTTTTATGTATATTTTCCCATGAATTCGCTATTCTCAATACTTATCAAGGGTTGTCTGTAAGAGATTGCTTTTAGACGACAAGGCCGTCTTTGCACAAAAATTCTTACTGTATCAACATCAATTATTATAATTTCCTACTGTACTAATTTTATGTGCAATATTTTTTTAATATTTAAAAACATGAAGTCCGTCGGCAACGATCTGTAATAAAGCTTTCGACTCACTTGTATAAGCCTTCGGGAAAGAAAGAATATAAAAAAATATATACAATACACATGTATATGTATTGTTAAGTTAATTTAAACTTAAAATAAATTTGGAATGAAAAATCAGAACAAACATTTTCATGAGACAAATAATAATAGAAGACGTTCGACTTGGTGGAAAGTATTAATTAAAAACTTAAACATTCCCTAACATTGAAAATGTGATTCTGGATTGCTTAGATCCTATTCTCTCGACTAAAGATACAAATCACATTAAAATTGTACCATTTATAATTATATATTCTTTTTAAAATTAACTTAAAATTGTACATTGTAGTATTGTACTGTAAATTGTACTGTAACAGTAAGATGTTTAATGCTTATTTCGTGTCCATAGTAATTTGTAGTTTTTCTTATGTTTACATTATAATATGATTGAATTAATATTTCGAGATGTCAAATCTACTCTTGAAGAAAGCAATGAAGCTTAAATTGAAAGCTCTACTTAATCAACTTGAGTACGTTGCGACGTTGGATGTAGTAAACATTAATATCTCTCGTAAACTTTACACAAAGATTCAAAATGTACAACATTAATAGGTATATCAAAACATAAGAATTTAAACCTTTTTTATCAGTCGCTACGTTTTAAATTAATTTTCTCTTTATTATTTATTTAAAATGTTATTTTAGATGAGAAATGTAAATAAATTAAATTAAAAATATAAAACCCTTCAAAAGTGCATAAGAACCACTCACTAGCACCAATAAAAGCTCAATATCTTGGAGACGACTTATTTTATATCAACCAGACTTAGCTTTAAACCATCGGACAGACCAGGCTTTCGATAAACAAAACCCATTAAAATCCGTCTACTTGTTTTGCTGCTACGAGGCCACAGACAGACACATGATACTTATAACACCTCTCTTTTTTTTCGGGGGTTAATGAAAAACAATTTGTAAGGGTATATTGTTTCAATAAATTTCTGATAATGAAAAGCCATTTTGATGATGAATGGAATGAATTAAGCCTCTTTGATAAATTGTTATATATTTATAACTTCTTTTTTATTAGAGCAATGAACTCCAAATAGTTACCTAGATTTTATTTCGACAGATAATTTATTTCATTATTTCCTAAATTAGAAAAGAGAGAAAGGTACTTAAGGCCCAATTAATAAAATACAATATTCTGCAGTATATTAGAGATAATGTTGTAGGTCATCTTAATGATAGTTTATTTACACAAAAATAATTTGTTTTTTTCATTATGAAAAAGTAAAAAAATATATAACCAGGATGTGAACGGATAATTAACACAACATTTTTTAATTTTTTGTCCGTTCTTTTTCTCCATACACGTAAACACAAAAAAATATGTGGCCAATAACTTTTATACATCTAAATTTGAGTACTGAATAACATTTAGTTTTTTTAATTTCATTGCACACTCTTCACTCTATCAAAAGATATAAGTATTTAAATAGTTAAAGAAATTTTATGTATGTCTATATCTATACATATAATAAAATTGTAATTGATCGCTGTCTGTACATGGAAAATATTTTCAAAAATTCATAATGCTGGGACCTTTATATAAGCAAGGGAAAACAATGGTTTTCATTAGGTCTGTTCGTCTGTATGTTTGTTCGTGCACACTAATCTCAGAAAAGGATTAACCGGTTTGGTTGCAGTTTTCGGTAATATATTGTCATGGGCTTTGCATTTAGTGTTTTTTCATATAAACAAATAAATAAGTTAATAATCCCTTTTTTTCGTACCATTGCGGTAAGACTTTTTTTTTTAATAGAAAGGGGTCCTCTCCTCAGGGAATAATAATACCCTTTCCATTAAAAAATATGCGAAATCGGACTACCTACTTTGCTAAAAATGAGCAATGAGTAAATTGCAAAAAAAAATGAAAATCAACTAAAAATACTCCTACACTCAAAAACTACTTGACTTAAAAGGGTACGTTTTATCGAAATCAAAATCTACGCGTACGAAGTCGCAGGCACATCTAGTTTTTCATAAGATGTTCAAAACGTGGTGCTATTTTTGAAATGTTGACAATCAAATGATTTTCTAATTGAAGTTTATTTCTTTTATTAGTCTTAATGTCTACCATTGTAGATAATGTTAGTTCTCATAAATATGAAGTGGCGAACGGTACTAGTAAACTTAAGATCAGGATATTCTTTTCATCCAAAACATATTGACACTTTGTGAATGAAATTCTAATTTGAGAATATCACCATCAGGTAAGTCTATGAGATTTTCTTTCTTATTTGAAGTAAGATCGGCAAGTTCTATTAACTTATCCAAGAAAGGATTAAGAATCTATTTACGCCCATTGTCAGCTGCAAGTCTGGAAAGTATATTAATAATTTTTCTTGTAAGTTATGCAAGCTTTCTATCATAACAGGTATGTGCGTTACTACAGCAAGGCGCTAGTGTATTGTATTATCCTCAATAATATTTTGAACACATAGGAGTGACTCGAATATATTGTTTTGCTATGAGTTTGACCACAAATTTAGTTTTGAATAGAATCCTTTCACTTTATCTTTAGCAGTTAAAAGGTTTTTTTGCCCGGCCTTGCAGACTTTTGTTTAAATTCTCAAGATGGTTAAAAAGATCTGCCAGGAATGCTTATTTTAAGAGCCAAGCAGGATCTGAAAAATACTGAGCATATTCAGATTTCGCATCTTGTAAGAACACGAACAATTCAGCTTTTAGTTCAAAAACTCTTGTCATCACTTTGCCTTTGTATAACCACCTTGCCTCTGTGTAATAAAGGAGATTGCAATGACAGAAATCCATATCTATCAAACGAACAGGCGGGTATGCAAAGCATTGCCCTTGATAGAATTTACAATTTTTATTACTGCTTTAAGAACATCATGCAATTCAAGTGGCAAAACTTTAGCTGCAAGAGCTTGTCGATGAAGGAAACAGTGTGTCCATGATATGTTTGGCATTATTTTAACTTTGAGTTTTAACTTTGCAACGAGTCCGCTATTATTGCCAGTCATAGCTTTAGCGCCATCGCGTCGCTACAAATAGCAATACATTTTTTCCAGTAAAATGTTGTAGTCCTTAGTGTTTTCTTAGAACATATCATACAAACATTGACCAGTAGTGTGTGTTGGAAGCGCTTTGCAAAACTAAATTTCTTTAGTTTTGCAAACAACAGCAACAGCTTCAGCTTCAAAGCGCACCATTACTATAAGTTTATAGTAAATTTTAAACAAATTTTCTGATTGTGCTCAGTTGAGCAATCAGAAATATTAAAAGATATAAAGAATAGGTACATATAAAAAATGTACAGAAATAAATAAGTTACTAATAAATAGTAAAAGTGACTTCATTATTTGTGATATTTAAAGCTCTTGTGGTTTTTAAGACTGATAAGTAAAAAATAACCTATTAAGTTATTGAAAATTTATTGCACTCGAACTATTTTATGAAAGGATATAAAAATATAATGAATATATTATAAAATTAAAATTGTATTATGGAAAGAAATAATTTAAAGTCGTAAATAGCATAAGACCAAACCGTCATATTTCTATATTTGATATTCACTTAGTTAAAAAACACTGGCAATAAAACCTTTTGATGTATTTCTTGACCGAGTCCATGCATATTTCCAAAGAGTTTCAAGAGTTCACAGAATTTCTAATTATGACAAGATTAATGAACAGCTATGACAAACTACCAAGTTTACCAAAGTGTAAAGCGATTTCATGACGAGGTGCAATTAATCAAATTTTAAGAAAGTTTTTTTTTACGATATTATTATTTACATTATCTTATTACATTGAGTGATTCCATTATTAAAATGGATGAAAAATATTACATTGATATGTGATTTATTTTACTGAGATTAAGTAAATATTAAAAATAATTATATCTTCAGAAATAAAAGGATAAAATTGTTACTGTCAACTGAAAATATATAAGCATAACATAATAATATTCCTCATAAAGAATTAAGGAATAAATAATAATAAGGCGAGCTAAAAATTGAAAATATGTTTCTTATATTATAATTAATATTTTCCATTTTTATTTCATTTACCTTTCGTTTGTCACGCATATTTATAAGCGAATAATTTGTATACATTTACATTATTAATACTAAAATAGATAAATCAATTAGGAAAAATACGTATTTTTTTTATTATTTTTCGGAAAAAATCTATTGGCTAATATAAACTTGATGTGAATATCGAAATCCTGAACTTAAATAGTACACATTATTATTTTTTTATTATTATTAATAATAATAATAATAATTAATACATATTATTGCTCCTATTTATCATAGCTAGGTTTCGTGGGTCTACTTTTGGGGGTCGGGGGGAGGGGAATCTTGTGGGTCGATCTTTGGAGGGGGGAGGGTTATTTGGAAGGAGAGGGGGAAAGGTTCTCAGGGTTGAGGGTTTTGAGGTCGAACGAGGATATCAGGAAACCAAATTAAAATAAGTAAAATACTTAGAAACCATATGGTTGAAACTTACAATATTTCCTATTAAATTTATATTTCTTAAATTTGGCGCCAAGTAATATACAATAATCTCGGAGGAGATAGAAAGAACTAGCGCTTAATTTTTTTTTAATGAGAAATAAGAGACAAAAATAAATTAAAAGAAATAACAATTAAGTAATGGAATCAAAAAATCCTTATAAGTGAACCAGCTATTGTGCCTTGAGGTCTTTGTGGGTGATTTCTAACCTTATATATAAACGCTACTCGTTAAAGCGAGTTGATGCTGCTCCAACAAAATTTAATTATATGTATAATGTTAAATACAAATTAAACGAAAAACGTAAAAAGTGAAAAAAATTAGGCAGGTGTTAATATTTAAAATACTATGGCAATATAAGAAGTAAAGAAAATGTTATAAAACCTATATAATTTTTAATAATATTTGAGATTTAATATTCAAATTGTAACTAAACAAAGAACAGTTGAGTAGTTAGTTAATAAGATTACGTATAACTTCTTTAAATCACTTTGCTTATTAAAAATTTCTTCAGTGTAATTAACAACAATAATCCATCTTAAACTAAGCACACTCGATATATATAGCTTCTCCTCTCTACTTCTCTCCCCTCCACGGTGTGATATGGTGTAGTATATCCACACCCTAGCATACCTCGCCGCCATCTTATTCACCCCTTAGACAATACAGCTCCTCTATTTTGTTACCAAATAAATGAAAGGTGGTATGGAGCCTTAACAAGTAGCGATGGCTGTAATTGTCGACATGTATACTTAAATATTTAATGAAAAAAAAAATGATATTTGCTAACTATGGTAATTATACATTATTTATAGTATGTGACGTATGGTGATGAGGAGAGCAGACAATCTTCTCGATTGTATTAAGAAGGAGATTATAGTTAAAATAAGATTAATTTAAAAGTTTTTATATAATGTTTGAGTGGTAAAACTAGGAAAATAAACACTTAACTGAAACACTTTGAGGAGGAATAAAAGGAATAATACAAAAGACAAAGAATTTAAACAACACAAATTAGAATTAAATTAGACTAGAAAATCTGTAAGGTGACGCGTAGAGTAGAGCGTTATTAACACATAATTAATAACACTGAATTAATTTATGTGTCTGTCTTGTTTTTGTGTCGCGTTTTTCTTTCATCGACTTTCAAATCACCACGATGCTAAAGAAGCTTTCACTTCAAAAAAGATAAGATTTTTAGTTTGTACATACTACATTTAACTTCATGCTTTGGTTTTTTCCTGTTTCAAACAGTAACTTAATAGATTAAAATATACATTAAAAATAAAAACAGGTTTGCAAAAAAAAAATATAATAAAAGATATACAGGAGATGTTTATATACAATTGATGATTGTTTATATACAAATGTATAAAAACAATAAGTATGTCGAATATTCTAAAAAATCATAAATGATGTAGTTAGAATAGTTGAAAACCAAACTCTTGAAGAACATTAATTTTGATCAAACTACCGTACATTCTAATCGCATCCTCCTCGCTGATGGATTACTTTTGGTGCAGTGGGATAAATTACAAAATAGTTTTATAATTTTGTAAATATTAACGATAAAGAGCTTTATTTAATTTGGGAGTCCTAGTGTTAATAATAAGATTTAAATTCCATTTTCAATATATAATTCGCCTGTAATTTCCGTCTCAGAACACATACCAGAGAATTGATTTCATTATAATAAGCTACCTTGATGGGCTAACTTAAATTCAGATGTTGTCAGCACAGTCAGCATAGATATGACCTTGGAATGAAATGAATCAGGCATTGGCCTGATTCACGAAGTATTCGAGTCTCAAGTACTCTAAGAAAAACAAATAACCCAGGTATGACTATTCTTATATATGATAGGACCTTTGTTTCAAAACTCTTGAAATGTAAACTAATCCTGATTTAATCTTCATAAGGTAATAAAATACATATTTTTAAAATGATAAAAAAGTAATAATAATACATATTTTTAAACACAAAATGTGGTGAAATTAAAGTAGCTAATAATAAGATTTCATCCTGTATAACGCTTCATTTTACTACATTGTCATGTATTATAGTTAAAATTCTTAAAATTATTAAGAAGTTCACAAACAGCAAGGCAAATGTCTTCTTCATTAAAAATGCTGGTCTTGTAAAAAAACACACTTTCAAAAAACATGTCTTAGCTACTTGAAATTCTCAAAGCTTTCCAAGTCTTGTACTTAGCAACTCGGTATAAGTTATCTTACACATGTCTGAGGCAAACTCTAAGCCGGCGAAGTAGAGAGCTGAAACTTGACCACCGCTGAGCTGGAACACATGTTCAATCCTAATCGAGTTGTAATATATACGGCTGCTACGAGTTAGGTCTTGCGTCTCTCCACTTATATAGTTTAAATTCAAAATATTATGAAAACAATCGATGATTCCTAATTTTTAACTAACTTTCCTTAACAATTCAAACTTTATTAATTTTTTACAATGTTTTTTGAAATAGAAGAGATTTTTTTTACTAATAAAAACTACCACTAATAAATTTGTGGGTTAATTAAAAACATATCCATAATATATTTATTTCGAAAAACTCAATAATTAAAAAAAAAAAATATGTTGCGATTTAATTATTTTGGGGTGAGCTAAATTAGTCATGTCTGTTATACAAAAAAAGTATTTTATCGAAACGATACTGTATTTGACAAATGAAAAAATCGACAGTGTTTATTATCTTTGTTATTAATTTTAGACCATAGATTATAAAATGAAATTTACGGTAGTGAGCAACTGAGAAAGTAAAAAAAATATATAAAAAAATAATGTACAACTAAATTATGTCTTGATAATCTTATTCAAATTCATATTGAAATAAAACATGAAAAAAAATTGTAAAAATTTATGTTACTCACAAAAATTTTGTTTTTCTTTCTTATATCACATATTTTATAATTACTTCTAATAGAGGTTGATGTATTTTAAGGTATGTAGGTTTTTATGTAATAACCATTTTATTTAGTTCAAGCTTTATTGAATATTGTGGAAGCAAATCACTAGGATACTATGTAATAATAATAATATCATTCATATTTATTTTGGGATAAATTGGTACGGAGGTATAATAAAATGTACCCAATATTTTAATAAAAAAAAATATTTTTATCCCTGAAATTACAATAATTATAATATCGCTTACCAGTATGCAAATTATTTTTATTTATTTCTAAAATGTGTAATGTGTTATGTGGAGTAGTAATATTGTGTAAGTAATTTATACCCAAATAATGTTAATAAAACTAATTATATTTTATTATTGTGAATAATGGAAAGCAAGGAAAAATAATGATGTTTAAATAAGTTAAGTATTATTCTGTGAGGGCCAGTAGGTTTACAATTAGTATAAATGCCAAATAATCTACAAGGTAGTAAATCTACAGGACTGGTAGGAAAAACCTTGAGAACCCACTGGAGAAACGTCATGCATTTGTTATATTATTGTTATATTATTACATATTGGTCCCGCCCCGTCGGTCGAGTGGTTAGCGCAGTCGCCTAACGTATAGCGACGCAATGGGACTCGGGTTCGATCCCCGACAGGGGCAGGCGTATATGTGATGAGCAAAGATGTCTGTATTTCTGGGTTTGGTCGTTTATTAAGTATATTCTCAGTATCTATAATGTGTATTTCTATGTACATATTTGTATCGTTGTCTAACACCCTTAACACAAACAAATAATTTGCTCACTTAGGGTTTAGTTCAATGTGTGTTACTTGTCCTGTATTATTATTATTATTATTATATTATAGGATTGTTATTATATAGTAATTTGATATGTAGGTAAAGTAAAGATTATTATTTATGTAACTACATAATACCGTTAACAATAAATGTGGGAAATATTGTTGTGGGAAATTTAGAATTATTTAGAACTATATATCATTGTTATTACTGATATATTATAAAAGTAGTAAAAATATTGATTTGATAAACTATGAGAAGATATTCTTAAGATATAAAATTATTATATTTACATGTCTAATTCGGAAAGTCATACCCACACGTGTGAAAGAGATAAGACTGTTATAAATATATTTAGGCATTTAAAATGGTTATGTACTATTATATTGTGATTATAAGATATTTAAGGATGGTTAAAGTTGTGTAAAGGTTTGTCTATGTTATTATGTTATAAATAAGACTCTATCAAAGGTAATCTGTATTAAACAACTGGCAAGATAAGTAATATCTTTTGTGGGTATTTCATGGTATTGATCGATTAATAATTGTGTTTACATAAGTACACAGTAATAACTATACTATTGTTTTAACTATATTCATGCACCGGGAGGTCATTTTGTGATATTAAATAATATATTTGTTTAATTCTTTCTTTTCTTTAAACTTATCCATATAATGCACATACATATATATTATTATTTTATAGTGCGAAGTAGCTTGATTAAATACCTTATACTATATTATTTTAATTGTTTTTAATTTTAGAATCTTATAATATCTAACACATTCAAGTCCTACCTGTGATACCCGTGTGTAGTGGTATTAGCAGTGGTCATAGCGTGCAGTGCGGTGATTTTTGAAATGGGGAATCGGTTATAACTGTTTTACTGTGGTCTTTATTAGTGATAAATACGAGGTGCATAATATAATAATACTTATATAATTACACGCATAATATAATACTTATTACAATATACATACCAACATATACACACTATACATACCCATATACGTTTATTTATTATAAATTACAACAGTTAAATAAAAATCTATTTGATAAATAAAGATCCTTAAAAGTGCCTGTAAACGTCTATTCGAATAAAGGTAATTTGAATTTTGAATTTAAATAAGTATTTTGAAAATATCTTTAAACATGTATAGCCATGTTAAGCTTATTTAAATTTATATAAATATGGAATGTAAAAAACCGATACGGGCAGGGATTCGAAACCGCGACTACTGGGAAACCGTCCCGTCGCTCTACCAACTGAGCTACCGTATCGCTGTCCGTCTCGGTGAATTAAGCATTCTATATGTGATCGTCTTTATCGGGACGGTGGTGACATCTATTAGGTTTCTTTCGAAAATCCTAACCAATGTTTCTAACTTTGCAGTATAGATAAACATTGAAAAGATGCCACTACCGATATCAATGTTTTGAAAATATCTTTAAACATGTATAGCCATGTTAAGCTTATTTAAATTTATATAAATATGGAATGTAAAAAACCGATACGGGCAGGGATTCGAACCCGCGACTACTGGGAAACCATCCCGTCGCTCTACCAACTGAGCTACCGTATCGCTGTCCGTCTCGGTGAATTAAGCATTCTATATGTGATCGTCTTTATCGGGACGGTGGTGACATCTATTAGGTTTCTTTCGAAAATCCTAACCAATGTTTCTAACTTTGCAGTATAGATAAACATTGAAAAGATGCCACTACCGATATCAATGTTTTGAAAATATCTTTAAACATGTATAGCCATGTTTAAAGATACGGTAGCTCAGTTGGTAGAGCGACGGGACGGTTTCCCAGTAGTCGCGGGTTCGAATCCCTGCCCGTATCGGTTTTTTACATTCCATATTTATATAAATTTAAATAAGCTTAACATGGCTATACATGTTAAAAGATATTTTCAAAACATTGATATCGGTAGTGGCATCTTTTCAATGTTTATCTATACTGCAAAGTTAGAAACATTGGTTAGGATTTTCGAAAGAAACCTAATAGATGTCACCACCGTCCCGATAAAGACGATCACATATAGAATGCTTAATTCACCGAGACGGACAGCGATACGGTAGCTCAGTTAATAGAGCGACGGGACGGTTTCCCAGTAGTCGCGGGTTCGAATCCCTGCTCGTATCGGTTTTTTACATTCCATATTTATATAAATTCAAACAAGCTTAACATGGCTATACATGTTTATAGATATTTTTTTAAACAAAAGCGAGTTCTTATAAAACACACTACTAGTCAACATTCCTTTTACATTATCTTATACATTAAAAACATATCAAGCTTTATGAAAGTAAAGTTTTAAATCCATTTAATTATAATATTAAATTAGCTGTCAGGGAATTAATTAAAAGTTTTCCTCAAGCTCTTCCTCTTCCTTTAATTCTGTAATCAGCTTTAAATATCTGGGCTTAATTCCAAGCAAAAACTTGAACACAATCAGGTTATAGTTTATAAATTTAAAATATTTTTGTGAATTTATTCATACTTCCATGCACACGAAAAATACAGTATTTCGTTTATTTTTTAACAAAGTATGCTTGACATGACACTAGTATAAAACGTTTTAAGTATTCGTGTCAAAATACATTTTTTTTTTATAAAAATATTTTTTCCTGATTGATAAAAGTTTCTTTGAAGACAACATCTGCTGTATATAAATATTTTAGATTTTTATTTCCTTCCTGTTTATTCTGAGTCAAGATGAACGACATCAACCGTATTTTTTTTGCGAAATAACTAAGCCAAGCGTATTTTTACCGTGCAATATTATCACTGTGTGTAATATTATCACACAATCATGAAATAGAAGATACACAAGTAATCTAGAATATTCTCTATCTAGCGTTTACTAGTTTTATTAAGTATGCATATATATATATATATATATATATATATATATATATATATATATATATATATATATATGTAGTTACATATACCTACATATTACAAACGCCTTCGTCTCCCTAAGCAAAAATCACTTGTCATCACTAAACTGTACAAATAAATTAATTTGTCTTTTATGGTAATTCAGAGTTTCTAGTTGAACAAATAAATTATTAACTAAAAATAAAAAAAGCAGAAATACTTTTAATATTTACTTACTTACTTATTTACTTTTTCATACTATTCTAAATTTACTAGATTCTAATGAATACCCAACTTTTTCAATGAAATAAAAAACCTCCATTGTTTGAAATATTTTTATATATTTTACAGCAAATATGAATATGCTTCCTGTTTTAAATATTTATTTAAACTTTTATAGCTATGTCTGTATGTTTATTTTAGAAACTAGCTACGCCCTATTAACTTGAAAAGTTTTCTGATTGAATAGTTATTATATTGCATTTTTAAGAAAGAATATTCTAGTAATTTCGATTGTCACAACCGAAAGTTCATATATAACTAGATATTTTACAGACGTCGCACGGTCGAATTTCTGCTTTCATTGGATTATTAGTAAGTTTTTTTTAAAGTTGCACAAACAAAGGCTTGCGATTCTTATACATCTTTTAAATACATCTTTTAAATATTGCATCATAGTGTAATCTGCGAATTCACAATGTATTTGAACGTACTTGTAACACTTCCCTTGGTTTTTTTTGAGTTAGTTCCTTTATAACACTATCACGTCACATAGAATTTTCTGTACGTCAGACCAATATAGAGTATGCAATATAGAGTATGCACAAGAATCTTTGTGTGATATATAATGTTGTTATCCTAACAAGATTTAATTTGAACAAATTGTACTAGGAAAAACCTTAGAAAAAATCTCTGTAATCATGTTAAGAAATGTTAAGATTCTTAAAATTTTAAATAATAATATTTTTTCATCATTTTAAATAAATTGATCTTTATCATATCAGTAGTGGTATCTATTTGCCTTTGATCTAAATCCCTTACCATCTAACTTTTCAGTATCATGTATATTTTTTGAGAAAACCAAAACAATATCGGAATGACATACCTTATTATCTTGAATCATTGTAATTATAATATATAAAAAAACCAGTGTGCTTATTTTAAACACATGTTTAGCCACTTTAGTAGTTATTAATTCCTTAACATTATTAATTACGTCATTGGCTTTGATTTCGATAGTTGTCGTAATATGTGGTTTGAAAGGCTTTATGTTTAGTAGTGTATTTAATTAGTTTACAATGTTTTGTATATTGTTATCAATATAAGTTCTCAGATGGGCTTTTTGAATACTGCAAGGTTAGCAGTGCAATGCAAAAGTAGTTCTTATCGGAGGTTTTAGTGGAGAGTTCGTCTTACTGGTGTGGTTCTTCAGAAAAGTTAATTACCATAGAGGTTGTCTTTAATATTGATTTTTATTCGAAAGAGTGCATCCTAATAGATATTTAATTTGCATTGCTAAAAAAATGAATTAAAACTCAACTTACTCAGTTTAAGTCTTCAACACAAGAACTGAACTCTCAATGGAGTTGAGTTAAACTAAACGGAGTTGGGCTAAAATGAAACTAAAAAGTTCTTCCTTCTGAAGTGGTTTATGATCGCTTACTGCTTTAAATAAACGATCGAACAGATAAGGGTAAATGTACTTAACTACACAAACAATATCAAAATCAGAATAGCAAAATGTGTAAGTAGAAAATCCTTAATAGAGTCGGGATATTGATGTCAAAGAGTTACTTTGTAAAGTTTTTATTAAAGCCCTTATTTATGTTAAATCTAAATCCTTTTCGTAAAATAATCAGCCATAAGCTTTGCCTCATAATGTCAGAAATAAATTTCTAGTAGCAATTTAGTAACAGTTTAACAGTTTTTAGTGAAGGATTTTTTTATTATTTAGTTTTCAAGCACTATATTTATAAAAGTAAATAACTATTTTGATGTTATTTATGCATATGAAAACTATTAGAAAAAACGATTAGGAATAGTATTAATATAAAGAATTAATAAGTTTTTATATACACATAAAAACTTATTAATTCTATATATGAGATCACATGAGAAAATATTTGAAAAATATGAAATTGGTTTTAATGCGATTATGTCGCTTTTAAAAGGAAATTGAATATCTCAAAATGAAAATATATATTTTAAGCTTGTTTAACTCTTCCATTATTTTATAAATACTTGTAAGCTGTTTTATTGAACAGTTGTTTAGAACACTAAACAATTTGTGTTTCAACAACTTTCTTATAGGATTATAAGATGTGGCCAAGTAGATTAAAATTAATACAAGTTATAAGTAAACATGAATATTTAACTTAAGTTTTTTTTATTATATACTGCCGACTGCAGTTTAACTTCAAAAAATTTGCTTAATAAAACATTTTTTGTAACAATTTATCGAACGAAGTAACTATTTTTATGGTTCCTTACCGGCCTCGGAAGGAAAAAACGGAACCTTATAGGACAGATCACTTTGTTTTCCATCCGTCCGTCCGTCTGTCAAGACCCTTTTTCTCAGGATAGCGTAAAGGTATCAAACTGAAATTTATATAAAAAACTAAATTTTTTTGTTCGTTGAGCTGTGAAAAAATTAGCCTTCTAAGCCAAAGCAATTAAAAGATGCAGCCTTTTATACCATAATTTTCCACAATTTTTACAAACTCATAAGGGCATCAAAATGTTCAGGGTCATTCCCGTAAAATCAGAGTTTTGTACCAAGCAAAGTCAACAACAAGTAAATTTTTAGTTACATCATATAATAAAACTATTTTAAACTATCATCATATGCATCAGATATTTTTATACATATTTTCCGACTCGCACTGGGCCGATATTTTTCTATCAATATTTTAATATTGATAATGGTCTGGTCAAAAAACAAATTTGATTTCATATTTTTCATTCCGAATTTTGGTTAATTAATAACAACAACATTTTGGTAATTTTATATTTTGTGATGAGGTTTGAAAATGGTAACAGCGTTTAATCAAAAATAACAGAAGTATAATTACGTATTGGAGCATATGATATTTTATATGTAGCTATGTAGCTATGAAGCAGCTATAGGAAGAATAAAAAACAATTTTTGTTTCTATAATTTAATACGTAATATGTCACGCATACAATACCTTAACGAATAATATTGTGACGACCAAGGCGACACAGCTTGACTCCATTTTTGCTGCCACAATTTAACTTAATATGTAGAAATCATTGCGCAATATGTAGTTAGCAAAAAAAAAACCATCTTGGCTATAATTTTGAATTTAGAGTAATGTCTTACGTAAGAAATAATTTTTACCACTACGGCTAAGTCATGTGATCAAATAGTTTGACTAGACAATCTAAAGTCTTAAATATTATTCACTTCACTAGTTGAGATTTCTCCAGTAAAGGATTATTTTAAAGACTTTGGTTTATACCAGTCGTTAAAATTCGTATAGTTAACGAATATTTTAAGAACTTTTTAAATTCTTATACGATACTTGTATTGGGCACAAATAAATAAATATAAATAACTTATTCATTTTATACTCTAACTAAAGAATAACATACATTGAATAGAATCTTTTAATGAATTTTGTCTCTCTCTTTCATGCAATCAATTTCATTCCTCGTTTAACAAAGAGCTTGTTAAAATGCAGTTTTATTTGAAATCTCTGGTCTTGTTGAGCTCTTTCATTTACATCAAATACTGTGGTGTCAAGTCAATCTTAATATGTATAGGAAAAGTTGAAATAACATTTTTGTTCAATAAATTAATGCCAAAAAACTGAATAACAAGTAGTTATTTTGTTATACAGGACAATAAATACTTAACTGATTTAAATTATTATCCTCATATCCATTAATTTATTGATACTTTATTATTAAGTTTAGACAAATATGCTATAAAAAAATTATTAAAGTTGTATAAGTTTTAAGGTTAACAATATACTTTTAAAATATAAGGCATTTAAAGTTTTTAATAACCAATAAAGCTTTAATTCTGAACTTCCATTTATCTTGAAAGTGAAAACAACAAATTATCATGTTTCTTACTTTCTATGAAATATTTAAATTGATGTTATAATTGTTTGAAAGTAATATTGTAATATTGTAAACATCAGGAAGGGTCCCAACATCACATTATTTTTATATTATAAATAGAATGAAATGGAAAATAATTTAAATTGATCATCACCAACGACGTGAAATATTCCGGACTTGTGTGTTCCGGACTTGTGTGAAATGTTCACACCGAGCTGACTTGATTTATATTAGGTCCTTACAAATGAAATTGGCGTTTTGTATGGGAAGAACAAAACGTCCTATATTTTTTAATATACTGTATTAAATTAATCAAAGTTTGAACCATTGTTTTCTATCACTTTTGCTATCTTATAGCTGTTCATTGTTCCTTTTACTAAAAACTAAGAGGTGTCAAGGGACACCAGGATAGAACGAAGTTCCTTTCGATTAATTATTGAAGGAATAGGGAATATGTACAAAATTAAAAATGGTCTCAAATACTTTTTTTTCAGATACTTATTATAGTAAAAAAAAAAAATATTTACTAATCATTTAAGGCCATAAAATAATTTGTGAAAAGTGTAAATTAAGGGAGCGAACTTCAAACTTCCATAACGCGCCACCACTGGTCGAAAGGAAATGTGACGTCATTTGAAACGCCATTCAAATTATCGGCGTCGAAGTTCATACTGTGGTATCACTCAGGTGTTACTGAGAACAATAAATAAGATTAATAATTAAGATTTTATTAAATGATACGATTGTTTAGGTAATCATTTTCCACTTCACTTGACTCAGATAAATAACTTTGTTGATAATCAGCAGATATAGAAGATATAAGATTCTATAGAAGTATTATCAGCTGTGTTTTCAGTAAACAATGTTCTTTTTAAAACATAGTTTTACTGGTAAAGTAAAAGTAATATTTCGTGTTAGTATTACTTAGTGTTAGTATTAACACTAAGTAATACTAACACAAAATTTTCAATCAAAAGGTAAACTGGATCTTGGAAAACGTCTCTTGTATGATCACAGTTATTAGAATAAGCTCTACATGTGTGATTATGATCTGATTTCTGGGATGCCTCAACACGTATGATTGCGACCAGCGTATTGGTAAGGCTTGACACCTATGGGTACGACCTGAGTGTCAAGAAGCGATCTACGTGCGGAATCCACTCGTACGTTTGAATATGTATTGTTACAGGTTCCACTAGTAACCTGATGATGAAGCTTTCAGGTCTTTGAAAACTAACGGGAATATGCCATGTCAAATGTTTGAGTCGGCCGCCGGGGTCGGTCGTTGGGGTTGACGGTTGAAATCGGCCATTGGGGTTAGCCGCTGGAGCTACTTGCAGACATTCCGTGTGACGTATGTGGAGTTGTCCTGGCAGTCAAACTTTGCTTGTGTGGGCTTTATCCCGGCAGATACGCTTTGAGTGTTTTGTTTTATCCAGGAGGACATGCGTTGCGGTTATGGGCTTTGCCCTTGCAGACGTATTATGTAATATGTGTAGGATGCGATGTATAAGAATGTAAGTAGACGCTTACTTTGTATGTGCACTTGTACTACTGTAAAGTTACTTACGGCATGATGAGCTATTTCGTTAACTTATGGCGTCGAATCACGCGCACAAGTACGTCGGTGGAGTTACCTATGGCAAGAGTAGTTGTGACCAATGGCAATGGCTTATTTTGTGAGTTGTCTTTTCTTATTACATTTTTACGCCAAGTTGTTGCTTAATTTATTATATTCTTAGCTTTGCAACAATTTTAATGATTCGGCTGCAGATGTATAAGTGGGCGCTTACAGCTGTAGTATGAAGAGTATAGTTTTCCTAGAACCTTCTCGAATATCTCAGCTTACGAGTAATTGTGTACGCAAGACACAGACACAGACAAAGACTTCGATAAAATAGACAGTATTTACCATGACGGTATTAAAAAAAAACTGCATTAAGACGACACTTTGACACAAGCGTCTATGAGGGTATCGTTATGAGAGTATAAACGACATCAGCGCTGCTAACTGTGCTCTCGCTGATGTTGGCTGGTGTAGGAGCTGCTGGTTGTTGTAGACACTGTTAGCTTGTGCTGGCGATGCTGACTGTTACTGGCACTTCTGGCTGCTGGTTCTGCTTGCTTGCCCTGGTATTTCTGGCTGGTTCTAGCAGTACTGCCATTTCCTACTGGTTGGCTCGTGCTTACTGATGTTGGCGCTACCGGCTGGTTTTGGCGTTGCCGAGCCATGTAAAATTTAAGTTTTTGAAATCCAAGAGGAACATCATTACGCCCAGGACACAGAAGAGTTCAGTTCTATCTAATACGTTGACTCACGTCTCATATGGAGATAACATTTTGGAAACTTCATTTCTAGTTTTGAAGACCAAGTTTCAAAATTAAAAGAAAGAGCCCAAAGACGACCTCGTCTCAATTAAGACCGTATTAGGAGTTGAGGATATTTCTAAAGAATGAGTGGGGATTTATTTCTATAAATTCGAAAACAAGTGTCAAGTTTGTAGATTATTGTGTCATTCATTTGGGATCTTTGAGTACCTAATGTAGCTTTTTAACTATGTTAGATTTGTCCTCGTTTATAAAATTATATTTTATTATATATTTTGTTCTATAAAATATGTAAATTTCGCAATTTCTGTGAATGATTATTTGTTACATTACCTATATATCTTTTCCTTATATCTGTTTCCATATGATTACTAAAAATACTATAATTACAATATTTTGTACTAAAACCTATTAAATCTTATGTTTTTTATTTAATATTGTCTTCTTATTTAATGTTTTTTTCTTAAATATTATAATTAGTTTAATTCTTCTACAATAAACGATTTTTGAATCAAACTATAGAAAGCATCTGCTTTAAATGCCCAGTATAGTATTGAAGATACTTAATATTTCATACAATGTAATTGGTTTCTATTGTCTTTTATTTAACAGCTTGAAGGTCCGTCTGTCAAATCATTATTAAACGGTTTTCCAGTGTTACCTCCAGCCTTGTAGACAAAACAAACGCAACTCTTTTAGAACCTTGGCCACTGGTACTAAAAATGAATGCTAAACTAAAAAAAAATTGTAAACAGTTCCAAAAATTGCTACAGGATGGCACTTTAGTAGTTTGCAGGTATAACGCAATGTTGTAGTCTGAAGATCCAAGAAGTTAAATTAAATAACTCCTTTCTACAAAATTCGTCTTCAGTTTAACTTGAACGTAATTGTTATGCTAATTAGTTTTAAAACGATTGCAGTTACAAAACTGAATATAAAATAATTTACGACAATGTTGGAGCAAACAGAAAGATTTAATTAATTTAATATAATTAAGTGGATTGAAATAAATATAATAAATTTAATATTACATTTTTCAGTATCCATTATACTGTTATAAAACAATACCTAAAGAAAATGTTGAAGTTAGAACTTGGGGACCAGTTGAAATAATGTTTGATGATTATATGACATTGCAAAGAAGGTTCTTCTGCTAATCAAAGTTTTGGAGACTAATTAGAAAGGAGAACCATTTGTCAATTGTTTAGCGGGTTTTATAAGATATTGAAAAACAATACTTAAATGTTCCAATTTTAACTTTTTAAATTTTCTTATATAAATTAAGCTGAAATCTTACTGTGTCAAATCCCTTCACGATTTTTTTTTTCTATTTAATTTCTGTGCAATGGTATCCTACAATCCAGATTGTTTTTTCACTACTACTAAATCGATATATATTTATAAACATGTTAAGCTTAATTGCATTTAATAGAGTAATTCAATTGGTAGTGCAACATTGCTGCTTCCCAGAGGTATTTTTTTCAAATAAACATATCTATATTTTTCTCATTCTATATTAGATATACATATACATACCTGCTTTTCGCTGTTGATTGAAATTCCATACTTACGTTTCCGACATATAAAAATATATTAATATATTAATACAATACTTATACTGTACCATTCCATAATATGGTTTTAAAGCACCAACGATTTGAGGAAGATTTGGATTACGTTCTGCTTTCTTGAATAGTATAATAATATATATATAAAAAAATCACTCATGTTTATAAGTGAAAAGAATTTTAATACATGTCAAGTAAGAAATGCCATATAAGAAAATCTTTTACTAAAAATATTGTTTTCAAGTTTTTTTTTTTCGTATCGTATCGTAGCGCACAGAGACTCGGGTTCGATACCCGACCGGGATTTATGTGATGAGCATAGATGACAGAGTTGTTGGGTCTGGCCGTTTATTAAATGTATTCCAAATATTTGTATTGTGTATTTCTATGTATTTGTATCGTTGTTAAACACAATCAAATAAATTACTTAGAAGATCAACTTGTAAAATTTGTCCAATAATATTATTAAACACGCTTACTTAATTTCCTGGATTTATACTTAAGTTCCTGGACAGTTATATTAATTCTGTAGTAATCGAAATGTATGTATTATTCTTAAGAAACGCTGGATATTAATTAATAAGTAAATGACTTATATTATATAAGATAACCTTATATTATATAAGTCACAACTAAAATACGAGTATTGAATTAAATATTCAAATCTCAAACAAAAGAGGTTTTATTTGATGAATGGATTCGTAAAAGACTGTTTTTGAAAATTTTAGCGAAAGCTTTTAGTTCATTTGAATATCTTAAAAACGCAATTTAAATAAAATTATCATATAACATTTTTTATTTATGAAAATTAAGGAAATGGCAACAGCTTCACTTTACTTTACTGAAATAATTAAATATAAAAACTTAATAGTACGATCCTTAAAAATAATTCTCTCTACACGTCTGCTGTGTCATGGAAACAAATCCCTAGCAAGTCATTTATCAATAACCTGACATCGTAAAGATGGCTAGATTGGCCTTCAATCAATTATTAATGGAGTTAGTTGAAATGTTTGAAGTCGAGACATGAAACGACAAAGAAATTTAGTAGAATAATATATAAATAGATAATACATTTCAAGGTACCATTAATTTTCATTTACTAGTTTCTTGTAAGTTTGACAAATTACATTTTTTATCCGGCGACGGTAATATACGAAAGTGATAAGAATAATTCGGGGTTTTAATTCAAATAAAATTATTAGTTTGATTATTGATCAATGAACCTATATATTAACTTTTATTTTTTTACTAAAGTTCTCTAAAGCAAAGTATTCATAAACTGTAAATATATTTATCATGAGAACAAGAATAGAACAATAACAATAAACACTACATATTATTTTCTTTAATTAAAATTAAATCTGTAAAAGTAGTTTTATTTGCAACGAAGACTACAATATATTTAAAGTAACATAATAAAGGTCCTTAGACCTTAGATTTTTTTCACTACACTTAGATATTTTATTTGATATAAAAAAAAATAAATTTAATATTATAAACGTAAATAAAGAACCATTTACAATAAGCATTATTTTGGAATCGGAATTGTATTGTACGAATATAAACGTTTTGTTATATTTACGCCCACTATTGTTTCTGTGCATTTGAATTCAATATAATGCTTTCATTGTCTATGATTCTCTAATGTAATAAATTATGATATTACCTACGAATAGTAACGTTTAAAATATACAATATTTACCATTTATTCTTTTAAATATCATCTCGTGTATTTGTTAACATTTTTTATGCTTAATTAATATATTATAAAAAAGCAAAACATAATATTGTAATGTGACATTCACCACAAAGTTTCCGTTACAACGATAGACAGGCACTTATTTACATCCGAAGCTAATAATACGTACTTGAACAATTATAGAAACAACATAATAATTTCATGTAACATTTTTGTATGATTTTACGTATGATGGAATATTTATTATGTCACAAATTTAAAACTCTATTATGATATAGAGCTTTGCAAAATAGGTCAGTAATACAATAATGTTTCAATAACCATACAGTAAATTAATTTAATAATTTACATACAAGCCCTACACATTCAAACAAAATTTTAAATCATACCAATTTAAAAGAAATATAAAATCTCAGTTCATAAACATTTTTAGATATCGAAAATTCTTTAAATCTTAAGCTTCGATTCGCGGTTTGTAAGCTCTCGATACTTTTAATTAAAAGTGGAAAACCGTGTAATCTCGAACTCAGTGGGGTAGTTCTCATGTAGGGAGGGGAGTACACGTGATGAAGGAAGAGGAAGGGTTAGATCGTGCTGTTAGTTTATTATGAGGATATTGAAGTAAGTCATTACTTACGATTGAACGTTGTATACACTGCATAAGAAAGCTGATATAATTTGATATTTTACTTACATATAAAAATAGTACTTCTATAATAGAAGTTATTTCAAAGATTTGTTATTGTTATTTCTTTCAAATGATTTTTTTTTGTTATTTTAAGTTTAAACAATTGTTGTTATTATTTCGTTCAAATCAGAAATACTGATTGATGAAGATTTTATATCTATATTGCTATTTTATTTGGTAGCTGTAGAGAACTGATAAAATCCATTTAAAAAATGTAATGTGAACTCTAGCGTTTAAACTCAGAGATCTTATAGTTTTCTAAGAAATCAATTTTATAAAGAATTCAGATAGATACCTAAATTCATATCATATCAGATGATGATATCAGACGATATATTTGCCGAGATTAGAGAATACGTCAACAAAGTTTATGGATGCGCCGTACAATGATTGTTTAGATTTAAGTGGCACCAATTGAAATTTTAGAGCCGTAGCTAATGAAAAGCTAAAATTATGAATCCCAATGTACATGCACTTTTTTGAAAGATTAAATAAAAAATAAAATCTTAATAATGAATATTTTAGGGTCCCTATTTGATATGACAAGGCGTATACCTGGTCATAGTTACGTACCGCGTTATGATAAATTTGTGAAATATCTGTGGAACCGTATATCTGTGGCATAGGGATGCCAATGTCAAATTTAAAAAAATCTTAATCGTGTGTTATGCATAGCGATATTAGTGATTCTATGGTGTTATGTGCTTCTTTTAATTTTAAAATAATGAACTTTAAGCTCGCGCGTTTACTAAAACTTTGATACGTTTTGGAACATTTCTAATAACAAAAAAATTTCAGGTCTTGAAAAATAATGTTAAAATTTTTAATTAAATTCATTTTGTTAAAAATAACTTAACATTCAATATAAAAGTGAATCGCTGTTATAATAAATTTGACTACTAGTAAATCTTCTTTGATGCTTTGATAGTCTTCTTATTATATAATTAGGCACTGTTGTAGGGATCTTTAAAAATGCCTTTAAAAATAGTCACTCGTAAAAGAAATAACTATAGTCGTAGTTTTACTAATACATTATGTAACATTTAGTTAAGTATAAAAAAACATTGACCCATTATTTAACTAAGCAAAACAAAATAAGGTAAATGTATAAAATTGTGCCAGCTAGACTCAGCGGTATGTTACTTGAGATAACACTCTTGATTCTATATTATATATATATCGGTAAAGAAATCCTAGGCGCCACTGATAATTTACAAGTGAAGACATATGCATGATTCCCCTGCTTGCCAGTACTGGGCAATCACAGTTAGATATAAATTTATTTTCAACATCACCATATTATCGAGCTTCTTATACTCAGCTAGTCAGGAAGCAGGATACAGGTCAAACAGGACGACGCTCCGAATATTCACGTCTACCCCCGTGAACCAATTATAAAAGAAGGCGTTTTTTCTAAGGTATTTACAAAGAAAACCTCCTTAAGAGGTAAAAGGCCTCGCAAGCAATATTATTATCCTATGCCGACTCCTAGGGTCGGATCAGGACAAATAGAAATATTGTTGAAACAAACTTTGAAACTGCCCGGGAAGTGGCGGCAAAAGGAATTATAATTATTCCATATCAATCAATTAGTCCTGCAATTAAACACTCAATGAATTTAAGAAACAACGCTTCATATGCATTCATAAGGTCATAAATAACTAAAACACTCACCGATGGCTAATAAGATATTGGAATCGGAAGTGTTTCCAAAAAAAAAGGCTCTAAAGGTCAAGATATTGAATTTTATAATCAAAGTATGCATAATCAGCAAACAATTGTGCTATACACACGCCGCGTTACACGAAATGTGGTTAACATTGACAATAATGGAAAGAAGACCAATATTTAAATAATTTTAGAACAATGTACTAATTGTTACACTTGTTTTTTCTTTTATCTAAAAGAAAAAAAAACTTGTGTGGTTTTATGAAACCACCGTAAAAGTGAAACTTTTTTTCACATTATAGACATTTAACTAAAAATTTTCGGAATAATATTCCATTAAGGGTATAAAAATTGCTTCATCAATCTTAATTTTATACTTAGAAAATGGGAATGATAATGGGAAATGATAAAAGTAGACTAGGTCTCCAACTAATATTTTTATTGATCTCTTTGTCTTAGAGTACGACATACATAATACTTAACAATTATTTAGATGATATACACATATTAAAACACTGAAAACAATATTTTATAATCGTTGAGTCATTTTGATCCGTTTTTCAATTATTTTCAATCATTCTATTATCAATTCCATCTTCATCATGAATTTCACAGTTTATAAATGTAACCAATATTTTATGGTAACTAAAATACGTGAACAGTGACTTACATTCGATTTTTTCAATGTATCTAGTAAAAACCGCATCGATACGAGCGCCTTTCACTTTATCAATACTCCGCGGCCGACCGTCACGCGACATGCAACACACAGACGAAAAAGTTTGAGACGATGTAATAAAAGTTTCACTTTAAAAACAAGTGTAACAAATTGATAACAAATTGTTATACTAATAAAACAATAAAACAAAGTTGGCTACGTCTAAACTTCTGAAACAATGTGACGGCTATTTTCAAATAATATCTAACGATAGGGTAGCATATCGTTAATAATGATTAATATATGAAATATAAAGTAGTAATTATTAATAAAATGTTGATATTTTTAAGAACATTTTGAGGACTATAAAGTAAGCTTAAGCTGGCATCATTATTTTAAATAAAAAGAAATGTCACAGATTAATTAAGAATTTGTAATTAGTTATCAACAGATAAATAATTTACCTTGCCTACGAATTTGACAGATAATAAGAAATCGATAATATTTAAACTAAGAATATACAAATATCTACAGAAATGAATTTTCTATATAACAAAATATTAAATTTATTACCTAACGAAATCATTATTTATAAAACTTCATATTCCGAAATCTTTATTGAAAACATCTCTTTTTTTAGACTCCTTTCCTTTATTCCTCTTTAAC
This sequence comes from Napeogenes sylphis, assembly GCA_959347405.1. Lineage (NCBI taxonomy): Eukaryota > Metazoa > Arthropoda > Insecta > Lepidoptera > Nymphalidae > Napeogenes > Napeogenes sylphis. The sequence continues at coordinate 17,581,267 of OY365781.1, forward strand.
CTAGTAAACATACCATATCCTTTTTTCAATATATAATAAATAAATATAACTTTTGAATATTCAAATTGTATAATTTTCAATATATATATGTGTATATAAACTAATAGTTAGTTATGGAATAAAAAATAAAATACACCTACAACTATAAATTTTGTGTATTTGTTATGCAAGTAGCATAAAAAATATGGTATCGTCAGAGCGGAAATAATAATTTTATCAAACAAACAACCGTAACTTCAGCACCCCAAACAACGAGAACGTGTTTGTAAACAGTGTGATGGTAGCAAATATCCAAAAAGTTGCTATTTTTCAAACTATTTTGTAACTAGTAAAGTTCTCTCTCTGCGCAGCGAATGTTGTTTTAATAAAACATTTAATTTTAATTAAGATGACGTTTAATTAACAAGTTATTACTAGGCTTCCTTAAACAAACTCAACTAAATATTAATTTAATGAACTAATATGAGGGAACGCCACCCAAAAGTGGTAGTTTCATTGTTCGGTTTTCTATAATATTGCCTTCGGAAGATTGTTAGGTGCTATCTCAGCGCAGTCGGCTGGTTCACAAACAATGCTATGTACGGCCTGAATATTTTGGGACGACCTTACTAACTAATAAACATAGTTTACTATTTATTGATGTTTACTTTACGAAGGGGATTGTATGGTAATTAGTAGTATCGGTTCTATATTTCTTCCTGTTTGTAAATTTTGGTGGTGTACAATAGAACATACTAATACGTCACTAAAGTCACCCATAAAACAGAGAGGTCTCTGACTGCATCATTTAAACTACAGTAGTGGTGTAGCGTAGCAAAGCCTTGCGTAGAAAGGTGTGCTCGAAATTGTATCCTGGATAGCGCAGTTACAAAGTATCTTCAGTAGTAGACATCTGTGTATCAGCAAGAAAAAGTAAGGCTTTGCCGTCTCAAATATAAGGGGGTTTCAGAAGTCCACATCAAATATGGAAAGGGGAGCCGCTGTGGAAACGTAAAACACACTTCTTCTTTTTAAGTCATACTAGTCCTAAATACATTCTACGATTAAAGAAATAGACTTCTTTTCCGCCATTACTATATTTTTTGTTTAGAAACTATTGGTTTGAAAATGGAATAGGACACTAAAGAGAATGGGATTGCAATAATTGCACTGTAAAAAGTAGGTCAGAAGCCAGCCGATAATTTTGATACATTGAAAAAGCTAGGAAATAGCCGAATGTTTGTATATCGTACCATCCAAAGGTAAACTGAAACCATGTCTGTTGATGACCGTGAGTGACCCGACCGACAGCGGTCTATTTGAACAAACCAGGCTGTTATTACAGTCAAGGCCAGAATTCGCCGAAATCCTATAAGAAAGCAGAAAATCCTTTCCAGAGAAATGAAAATAACCTCAAGGACACTTTCTCAGATTATCAAACAAGACTTAGATCTAGGGGCTTACCGGAGATACAATAACAGGACTTACAAAATCAAAACAGCTGTTACTTCGATACGCGGTAGAAAAACACAGAAAAATTTTCTTCATCGATGAAAAATTTTTAGAATCGAGGAGTACTACAACAAACAAAATGATCCAGTGTATGCACACAGCTCCAAAGAAGCTTCTGAGGTAGTGGCCAAAGTTCATCGAGGCCATCATCCAGCATACGTCATGGTTCGGTGGAGTTTACCATGGGGTTCCAAATCTCCATTTTTACTAAAAAGGAGTGAAAATTTCAGCGAAACTGTATCAAAATCAAGATACCGTTTTAGAAGCGGTAGTAAAACCTTTCAACAAAACCTTATTCAATAACGAAACGTGGACATTTCTATAGGATTCAGCCCCGGGTTATAAAGCACACACTATCCAAATTTGGCTTGAGCAAAATGTTCCAGACTTCATAAAGGCTAATGATTGGCCTTCGGCTAGTCTGGACTTAATCCCTTTGCATTATAAATCATGGCCTGCTCTAAGAGTCACTGAAATATTGAATCACCCAAGAAATCTTTAGAGGCAGTAGTGATCAAGTTTCCAATGGAAACCGTAAATCCATCGAAGAATGGCCCGACCGTTTAAGAGCGTACGTTAAAGCAAAGGACACTTTAAATACCTAGTTTAATACGTTAACATATCTTTTTCGCTCTAAATAATCATATATAAATCTTTAAAATAAAATTATTTCATTAGAAATAAACGGATATTTTCTTTGTAACAGAACTTATGGCTAGACTAGGTAATAAGTGCAAAACATTATAATTTTAAAACAAGTGTCCAGTTTATGAATGATTGTGTTACATTATTTGAAAGCGAAAGTTATGTAGGTGTGAGTAGCGATTGATGGTTAGGTCTTTCAGTACTTTAACTAGCTTCATAACTGTACCAGTATATAGTATTAACATGAAAAGCTCTATAGATAGAGAGCCACTGTAAATATTCATCGAAGACTAACTTGGAACTTTTCTCCACAACGGTAACTTAATTAAAATGTTAGAAGCTGTCCCTTGATGCAGTCCAGCACTCTCGAGTAAAGTTGACTAACTAAGTTTGTGTTAATACTTTAGAAACTAAATACTAAGTACTACATTACCATTTCAAATTTCATCATTCTCGATACCTTCATAACTCTAAGACAAAACAACTTATCTTTTTATACTTAATAATTTATTTTCTTCATTAAATGGCAAAAAATATGACTTAAAATTCTATTCACATAATACGCAAATATACCACTAAATACAGTATCTTTTATGTCTACCAAAATAAATATGTATGTTTGTACGTACATGGTATGGAATATTATTTACCGCTGCGTTAGTCGAGTGGTTAGCACAGAAGCCTAATGACAGCGACGGAATGGGGCTCGGATTCGATTCCCGACGAGGACAGGCATGTATGTGACGAGCATAGATGTCTGTATTTCTGGGTTTAGTCGTTTATTTAAAATATTTTCAGTATTTATAATGTGTATTTCTATGTATTTGTATTGTTGTCTAACACCCTTGACACAAGCATATAATTTGCCTACTTAAGGGTTAGATCAATGTGTGTGATTTGGCCAGTGTATTTGTAAAAATAATAAAAAATCACACATATAGTAAAGATAACCTCATACAATATGAAGTAACATTGTATGAAATCTCAAATACAAATATTCATAAATCGGTTTCGGTTTAGGACGTGATATTCTATTGGTTTATGGCAATCGCAAAAGTTTTGTGTTGGGATTTAATTTTATGTCTCATTATAGTTATACAAGACTAGTATTGGCATTGTGACTTTTAATGATGAATTGTCATGAACATCGACCTGTCAATAGGTTACGACTAGTGTTGTAACTACATATTATCCGATTTCATTTCAATCACGTTTCCAGTTGAACAAATAGTGGCAATATTTTTAAGTGGAATATCTACTGCTTCTATTCCAGTAATTTTAACAATGATACCTAACACATGCAATATTAGAAATAATACAAAAAAAATATCGAAAATAAATAATAAAATAAAAGAATAATAAATAAAAGAATATATTTTATTTAATATTACACACCGTAAAAACGTGGTGTTTGAATGTGTTTGCAAGCAATGGATGGCAATCATCACAAAATTGTGGTGTGTAGAAACAGTGTGGTTGAAAGCAGCACAGATACAATTTGATTAAAGAGCAATGAATGATTAAGTCTGTAACATAGTTTAAGACACGAACATTATTGTCCATTTAAATCTTGTAATGATCTTAACTATAATATACTATACTTTATTTAAAATATTTAACATTGGTAAATATGTGTAATATATTTTACAATCTAATGTGAATATTTTATAGTTTTAGTAAGAAATATGTACCACCCTTAATCATCCAATGTATGAAAATTATTTTTAAGAGATTGCTGCATGAATTCAGTTCATACTGGAAGTAAAGAATTGGCTACGGTTAAATTTGCTTTAATATAAATACAAATTTAATCATAGTTTATTCATTCTTAACATGTTAATTAATTAAAAACCCGCTTAATTCTTAACAACCACACACATTATTATTTTATAAAAGTCTGGAAGAAAATTAAATATTTTTGAGATATTTAAAAATGGAATAATTGATAAGTGGGTAAAGAGTCAAATTTCTAACTGAAGAGTTTTTTAAAACTTACCATCCGCTTCGTATTAGTAGAATGTTTGTGTATCGGGATATGGATAAGCAAAGTAAAACCTTCTTTGCTAGTGACCTAAACCATCTTGTACATAGTATACATTTAAAAATATAATGAAATTTATAGAACAAATCCTCTCCGAAAGCAAAAGATTATATCTCTTAAAACGAATATAGGTAGCACCGGAAACCATGTCGCCTATTTTAAAAGATGACTTAACTTGCAGCATATAAAAGCCGAACTGGTTTTTATTTTTAACTCATAATTAAAAAATAGAGACTGGTAAAATTAAAACAAATTCTTAAGTTACAGAAAAAAAATGCTGACAAGATTTTTTTACTATTAAACAATGTTTTAATAAGTCGAATCATCAAGCTTATGCTCAAAGCTCTAGATAAACTTCTCAAAACTCCTTCTCAAAATCGGCCTCCTCGAACAATTAACGCGCAAGTTTGCGCAAGAACCTACCCAATGAGTTGCATCCTCCACTTCAGATAAAACGGTATCTTAATCGCAAAGTAAATCGAATTCCGTAAGGATGACCAAGGCAAGGCATTTCTGAAGGCAATATTCTGAAAAGAGTTTTGGAAACCAGAAAAAAACCAAGCACCAAGCAAACAAAAACACAAGCACAATAAATTCAAACACACAAACAGGAAATCGCAACAAAAAGCTCAGCCTCTCATAGCCGCTGCTCTGCTACTCCGTTACGGTAATCTGAGACAACGGTGCCAACGGTAACGCACTAAAAAAGACGAAGCAAAGAGCTTCGTTCGGACAGTTGGAGTAATCACAACGTAAGATACCTGCCGTGCGTTGGAACGTCCCGTAATGGAAAGGGAACGGGAAAATCAGGTCGTATAATTCCTGCGTACACTATCCTATAGAATACTGAGAGGCTAGCAATTCTACGCCTGTGTTCAAGGCTATGGAAGTTGGTTTAAACCTGTTCAGGGTTGCCTATAAGCCTCTTTGCTCACCTCTCAATGAGTCCAGAACCAAAAGATAATATTTTTGAAAATATCTTTAAACATGTATAGCCATGTTAAGCTTATTTAAATTTATATAAATATAGAATGTAAAAAACCGATACGGGCAGGGATTCGAACCCGCGACTACTGGGAAACCGTCCCGTCAAAGAAAGACAGGTAAAAGACCTAGAGTAACAATGGGTGTGAGATACCGGGACACGAAGTACAAACTTACGGTCAAGCCGACAAGGAGATTCACTAGGATGCAAAAAAACAAAACGCTCACGCAGATATATAGGAGCGAATGGATTATACAGGATGTTATAAAGGAGGGATAAAATGTGAGTATTTATGCGAAGACGGATAGGGAGCCATTTGAGTTGTGCTCTGAAATTCGAAACGTGGTCATGCTTACGAAGTCCAAAAATAAATCGAATACAGGAATTTTGGAGCCTCTCAAGTTTATTTAAAAGAGCTTCAGTCACATCAAGAAAACATGAATCAGCATAATCAAGAATAGGAAGGATGAGAGTCTGGACAAGCGAGATTTTGGTCTTTATAGTGAGGAAATTTTTCAAAGAGTGCAATGAATGAAAAGTGAAGTAAATTTTCTTACTAACGTAATTTATATGATTTTCCCAGGAAAGGTCCGAGCTAAAAACAACGCCTAAATTGGTAACACTTGAAGACAAGGCAATCTGAGTGACGTCATAAACTATCGGGGGACAATCTGAGTAATCTATGGACTTAAGCATGTGTCTATTGCCTACAATAATCGCCTTAGACTTAAGTGGATTCACTAAGAGACCAAAAGAAGTTGCCCAAGAACAAATTGCACTAAGGTCGTCATTAAGTAAATTCAAGGCTTGTGACACGTTCGCAGCACTAAAATGTCGGTAAATTTGCAGGTCATCGGCGTACAAATGAAAATGAGACGAAATCACCGATGTGACAGTGTTAATAAACAAAGAGAAAATTAAGGGGGACAAGACACATCCCTGCGGAACGCCCGCTTCTATATTGCACCACTCAGACTCTACATCATTCATAATAACAAATTGAGAGCGTCCGCGCAGGTAAGAGTCGAACCAATTTAAAGTTGAAGGTGAAAAATTAAGGACACTAAGAATACCAATCACCAAATCAAAATCCACCGAATTAAATGCGCAACTGAAGTCCAGCAAAACAAGTACAGTAAGGAGTTTAGAATCGATTGCAAAACGAATATCATCGGAGACTTTAACTAACGTCGTCACTGTACTATGCCCCTGCCGGAAGCCAGATTAAAATGGGCTAAGTAGCTCATTGTGACGCAGAAAACGAGCCAATTGTTAATGGACTATATGTTCCAAGACCTTAGATAAGAAGGGTAGTCTGGAAATAGGTCGAAAATCTGACGGACGAAAATTATTAATATAAAACTACACTTTACGCCTTGGTTTACGTGGTGACTTGATAAACCTAGTGTTACTAACAGCAACAGGGACAGCCTGTTTGGTCGAAACTTGACTCGAATGAGCTGGATGTTGTAAAATAAGCTTTTGAAGATCTGTCATCTGTTAAATTTTTACACGGCTTTTATCAGGCAGCATAATAACAATCTTGTTGTTTGTGGACCAACATTTATTGACGCCAAAATGCTTGCGAGCCTCTATGAAAATTTGATGTCTTGCTTTGGTTAAAAATTCCGAAACCGTCAACCCCGATCCTTCAAGAGAGGTCTTGTTTCCCCATATCATGTCTTTATGCTGGATATCACGAAACCTTATCAAAACAGGCCGGGCTTTATCTTTGAGAACACCGAGACGGTGGCAGACTTCAATGAAATTAGAAGAAAACTCAGATAGACCCATCTTATTAGTAAAAACATTTGTTATCTTACTGACAAGTACTTCACTCTGATCTTCAGGAACCCCATGTAATAGTAACACATTTCTTCTTAGGAATGCCTCATGCCTTTCTAAGCCCAGTGAAAGATATTCGGACTGATTTTTGAGTAAGGATAAAGCTTTCCAGATAAGATTTTTAAAGTTGGAGAAGTCTTGAGCAAGAAAATTAACATCTGGAGTACCTCCTGAGCCTGAAGAAGCCAACCTCTGAATCTTCTCATCATATTCAGCGATTTTGGCAGCAAAAAAAATTGTAACCTCTTCAAGGTTATTTGCCATAGTTAGTGATAAATCCATAATTATTGATATCAAGTAAAATTTTATAGGAGAATAGATTAGTGTGTTGCTTAAGTAATTAAATAATTAACACATGAAACTGTAAGTAACTTTTACTCAAAAATATTGAATAAAAAACTTAGAGCACATAAAAAGGTGTATGTACTGGTTGCCTACCCATCAATTTTTTTTTGGTAGCTCTGTTGTGACTACAAAGAATATCCAGTAATATATAAAAAAAATCTCCCCTCACTAATTAGTATAAAAGAATGGAAGATTTTCACCAGAACTTCCGTTACAGAACTAGTGTTTAGAACGTCTTACTTACACGAAGAATACAAACCAAAAAAAATATTTCAACGTAACACCGAAGCAGGTGTGATCTGTTCCGTGATTTGTTGTTCTTTTGGCATATTACCGGTGTTTAAAGCACAACTCAGAACAACACAACAAATTAAAACAAAAAATATGTATAATGAGGGTATGTGTGATTTATCAAATCCGACACAATTTTTGTATTCAAATTATTAAGGGTCGAGATTATCCCACTTCTGATGTTACGAATCATGTAGATATTTAATAAAAAGAAAATATAACAATTCAAAGTATTTATGACATTTACATATTTCACATAATTTTATAACAAGAAATCCAGTTCTAAAATCAACGCTTTCAAACTAATTTATTAATAGAACAAAACACATTAATAAAGATCTCATCGTCAATAAAACTTACACTTGTTTTTTTTAATTTATAGCAATAATTACTTATACCAATTGCTTATAGAAATATTCTTAACCAACTTTTTTTTATTCGGGTAAGTAATGTATATATTACTTACCTAAATAAATAAAAGACTCCTAATGACGCCTAATGGCTACCCGCTAGGTGGGTAAGCCATTTCACGCTAATTTCGTGCGAAAATTATATAAACAAAACAAAAATAAAACTATTAAACACACGTCTATTTTATACAAGTACCGTAACAAAACTGCAAAAATGTCTTCTAAGATATAAAATATAACATCTAATAAATAAATTTATATTAACCTTATAATTTTTTTTTGTTATAATAGCTCATACTATATAATACAATCTGTATCCATGACTTATATAAGATATTTTATTTGAATTCCTGCATAAAATATTTGCCTTCTAAATGTTCATACGTGTATATGCAAGTCTGTTCTTGTTCTACCCATTTACGAAATTGAATTCTACGGAGTGCAGCCGCTGCTTGATATAGGTTTTAATACTTTATTTCAGGTCACTTTTATAGATCTGTTTATATCAAATACTCTCTTAGATTGAAAAAAAAATCTTGCAAATATTAATTTTAATAACAATATGTAGAAGTAAATAAATAATATTCATATAAGTTACACCAACTTAATTCTTTATGAAAATTTAAATTACAGCCTGCTTTACCTTGTAAACCATGTTTTTCAGAAAATGCCCGGATAATTATTATAATTTATAAAGAATATAAAAATGTTATATTATTTCAATTTCAGAATTAGCGTGAAATGGCTTACCCACCTAGCGGGTAGCCATTAGGCGTCATTAGGAGTCTTTTATTTATTTAGGTAAGTAATATATATGTCGCCGCAAGCTTATTTACTATGAAAATAAATAAGACAATTACTAATTTGTCATATTGTAATTGAACAAAATTAATAATTATAACTGTAAATAATTCTAATTACTTTAAGATATTGATTATGTTATTATTGTTATTGAATTACTAGTGCGGGGTTCTTTTTGGATGTAATTCAATAACATTAAAAGTGAACAATGTGATGGGAAGTTTTGTTATTTTGAATAGTCAAATAAGGAGCTTTTAACTTTAAGCAACTGTTAAAGGGAAGTTTGTCTGTCTTAATTCTACAAATATTTATTTATTTATTTATGTTTATTTATGGATGACATTTTGATAACGGTTTAATTTAAGAATTTAAAATAGATTTTGCTTATGATTACTTTTATAATTGTTTTCACTAAAATGTGGGTAAACGTAAATTACTCTCTCACCCCACCCGACTTAGGCGGGTGGGGTAAGTGTATTTAAACCGCTGCAGCCAAGTCTTTGATACACTTGAGCTCCAGCGGTCGTTCGGTAAGTGAACTTATAAATATTCGTATCTTTAAAATATTTTAAATACCATATTTTAGTTATTTATTTTTATTTAATACTTTGTATTTTTGATAGATAATAATTACATTAATAAATTGTTTATAGATAATTATTTCTTGTTTTCATTTAAATCTATTATTATTATGGAAAAAGCTAATACCGGTACTAATGACCCTAATGAGGTCATTGGTACTGGTCTTTTTAAAAATTTAATTTCCAGTCTAAATCCGACATCAGAAGTGGGATCGCCCCAGCGATCCCTATCTGCCGGTCCTAGTATTTTTACAGATCCTGTTATGGCTCCAGAAATTGCTCTGCCAAGCACCTCGCGCATCGAAGAACCATCAACAATACCAATATTACAAACCAGTAACACTCAAGGCACTGCAATGGCAGGACAGTCGTCGTTTTCTGGTAATGTTATACCTCCCCAATTTTTTATGCAGATGATGACAATGATGCAGAATATGAGTGATCGTCTGCTTCAAAAACCAAGTGATAAGGTAAAAATAACCGATGTATTTTTACCCTCCTTTGATCCTGATGGTACTGTGGGTGTTCGCGAATGGTGCAACCACATCTCTACTGCGGTAAGTACATACCAACTCAGTGATTATGATGTCCGAATGAAAGTTAGCAGCCTTCTAAAAGGTCGAGCTCGAATGTGGGCAGATAATTGGCTAGTTACAACATCCACTTGGGAGGAGCTACGCGAAACTATAATAACAACATTTGAGCCAGAAACTCGTTACTCTCGTGATATTCTTAAATTTAGAGAACACATTTATAATTCTAACAAAGATATTGTAGATTTTCTATCGCAAGGATGGCTGTTGTGGAGGCGAATCACTAAGGACAAATTGGACAACTGTGACGCAGTCGAAGCAGTTATTGGGATGGTAGATGACGAACGCCTAAGGATCGAATTAATGAATGTTAAAGCTAAAACCGTACCCGAACTTATTTCAGTTGCTTCATCAATCAGGACCAAGCGCCCTCACCAAGGACAGCCAATTCAAAATGGTCCTCCTCCAAAACGAGGTAAATTAAGAACCGACTATAGATATACCTCTAATTGCAATATTTGTAACAGGTATGGGCATCTCTCCCAGCAGTGCTACTTTAGAAACAACGCTCGTGCTCAGCCAAAAAGTAACCTTACTCCTAACATCGCATCAAATACACCTACTACACGTACAAGTAAGTATTGTTATTTTTGTTCTAAGCCAGGTCACACATTCGAATCATGTTTTCGACGAGAAAAAGAGATTACATCGAATGTCAACTCAATATCCACCGGTAAGTGTACTCTAAACATAATGCATGTGCGTATTGGCAAAATAAACCTAGAAGCAGTATTTGACAGTGGTGCAGAGTGCTCTGTAATACGTGAGACAATTGCAAATAGAATTCCTGGGCGTAGAAATTTAATTGTAAATTATTTGCGTGGTTTGGGCCCAGTCCCTGTTATTTCAACAAGTACTTTAACAGCTGTTTGCGTTATAAACAACATAAATGTGGAGATATTATTCTATATAGTTCCGGATTTTGAAACAACTACTAATGTATTAATAGGTGCAGATTTACTGCATAAAACCGGTCTTAGCGTAAATGTAACCCAAGATAGCGCAAATTTAGTTTCCTTTCCACAAGTGATGCACATACGGTCGGATCACTCTGCTTTCGATAGTTTGGACCATGATTTGACTAATGAATACGAAATCAATCAATTACTCGCGTTACTTACTCGGTTTTCATTTCTTTTCACTCAAGGTTTTGCTAAAACTCGCGTAAATACTGGAAAACTTGAAATTCGCCTCAAAAATCCAGATAAATATGTCGAACGTAGGCCTTACCGATTAACGCCTGTCGAACGTGAAAAAGTTAAAAACATTATTTCTGAATTAATTGAGAATAACATAATTAGGGAAAGTAAATCTCCGTATTCTTCCCCAATCATTCTAGTAAAAAAAAAAAACGGTGATGATAGGCTGTGCGTGGATTATAGGGAGTTGAATTCGAACACTGTGCGTGATCATTATCCATTGCCTTTGATTGGAGACCAAATAGACCAGCTGGCTGGTGGAAAATATTTTACTACTCTTGATATGGCTTCTGGTTTCCACCAAATACCTATTTCTCCTGAGTCGATTGAAAAGACTGCATTCGTTACCCCAGATGGTTTGTACGAATATCTTACTATGCCGTTTGGGCTATGCAATGCACCTGCAATATATCAGAGATGTATTAACCGCGCTTTAGGGCCCCTTTTGCACCCAGGTAGCGCTGGCAATGGTAGCAATGACAGCGTTGCTCAGGTGTATATCGATGACGTTATCAGTAAAAGTCTTGAATTCTCATCTGGTCTTTCACACTTGGAAAGGATTTTGATTTCTTTACGTAATGCAGGTTTCTCTATTAATATCGAAAAATGTTCATTTTTTAAGAGATCTATAGAATATCTTGGTAACGTCATCGAAGAAGGCCAAGTTCGTCCCAGTCCTAAAAAGGTTGAAGCCCTCTTTAAATCTCCTATTCCAACCTCTGTAAAGCAAGTTCGACAATTTAACGGTCTTGCAGGTTATTTCAGACGCTTTATTCCAGATTTTGCTCGATTAATGGTTCCACTATACAATTTAACCAAACAAGGTATTAAGTGGTCTTGGACCAATAAACATGAAGAAGTACATCAAAAGGTCATCCATTATTTAACATCTAGTCCTGTACTAACCATATATAGAGAAGCCGAGCCAGTAGAACTTCACACCGACGCCAGCAGTCTAGGATTTGGAGCAGTACTTGTGCAGAAGATTAACGGGCGACAACACGTAGTTGCCTACTTTAGCATGCGGACTACGGACACGGAAAGCAGATACCATTCATACGAACTGGATACTTTAGCTGTCGTCAGGGCAATCAAACACTTTAGACATTATTTGTATGGACGCAAGTTTACAGTTGTTACAGATTGCAACGCGCTAAAGGCTTCGGAACATAAACGAGACCTGTTACCCCGAATACATCGTTGGTGGGCGTATCTACAAAACTTCGAATTTAATATCGAATACAGAAAAGGTGAACGATTGCAGCACGCAGACTTTTTTAGCCGAAACCCAAGCTCTCTTGCAGTAAATATATTGACTAAGGAATTGGAGTGGATCAAGGTGGAACAACATCGTGATCAACAGCTCAGACCAATTATAGACGCCCTTCGGAACGATGACACCATAAAGGGATACATACTGGAAGACAACATACTGAAGCATGAAAGGCTGGATCCTATGCTGGGTCGCCTTAAACTTATTGTGGTCCCCAGATCTTTTCAGTGGAGTCTAATAAATCATTTTCATACGTCTCTAAAACATCCAGGATGGGAGAAAACTTTAAGTAAAATAAAGGAGACTTATTACTTTGAGAAGATGAACACCAATGTACGCGAATTTGTCGACAATTGTGTGGTATGCAGAACATCAAAGCAGTCTTCGGGAGCAACACAAGTTCAGTTACACCCTATACCAAAACCAACAGTTCCATTTGAAGTAATTCACATGGACATAACTGGTAAGCTAGGTTCTTCACAGGAACAAGAATATGTCGTCGTTACAGTTGACGCCTACAGCAAGTATGTTTTGCTTCGCCACACTAATAATAAGAACCAGCAAAGCACTCTAGGAGCCTTGAAGCAGGTTATTCACTTATTTGGCACTCCAAGACAAGTAGTGGTAGATGGTGGTCGAGAATTCCTCGGTGAGTTTAAAAACTATTGTGATAATTTTGGTATTGAAATACACTCAATTGCCCCTGGCATCAGTCGAGCAAATGGGCAAGTTGAACGGGTGATGGCTACGTTAAAAAATGGACTTGTAATGATAAAAAATTACGAAATTCTAGAATGGCATATAGCTTTGGACAGTTTACAATTGGCTTTCAATTGTACTGTCCACAAAACGACCGGTGTGGCACCGTTGACACTGCTGACACGTCGACGAAGTTGTGTACCTCCTGAACTACTAAATCTAATAAACTTTGACAACCAGTCCGTCGATATCGAAGCGATCGATAAACACATCCAAAACAGGATGATCGAGGCGGCAGAAAAAAACAAGATTAGATTTGAGAAAGGAAGAGCCAAGATCAATAGATTTTTAAAAGGAGATTTCGTATTGATAAAAAATAATCCTAGAAATCAGACGTCCCTAGATCTAAAATTTAGTGAACCCTATGAAATCCAAAAAATACTTGATAATGATCGGTACCTTGTGAAGAAAGTGATCGGACACCGTGGACGCCTTCGTAAAGTGGCACATGATCAGTTACGAAAAGCTCCACAAGGAAAGTTTAGTGAAAGCAACCAACCAGTCGTGTCGCCATCAAACACTCAAGAAGATGGACTTTCCGTAAGAGTACAACAGCGTAGCGGAGATTCGGAGTTGTCAGATGGACAACAGGCTGGACCATCGGGAATCAACCAAAATCAAGATCTGTCATAAAACAGATGACAACTCTTCAAGTAGCTAATAATTTGGTGAGCATTTTTCAATCTGTTTAATTTTGCTATTTAAAATTAACTTTGATTCAAACAATATAGATGACCTAACATGTTTCTTATCTATTTGACGTTGAGTTTTTAAATGTTAAAACTACTACTAAAAGATGCATTTGGCGTGCGGATCCGAACCATAACAAGAATAAAAAGATAAAAAAAAATAAAAAAAAAATAAAAAAAAAATAAAAAAAAAAAAAAATAATAATAATAATAATAAATAAATAAATCATAATAATAATAAGAAGAATATAAAATTATTAAAAATATGTTGAAGACGGATGGAGACGTCTTATAACAATGGTAATAAATTAATAAATGTTATAGGCGGGTGGAGACGTCCTATGACTTAAAATCTGTTATGAGTGTTCGATTGATGCCCCAAAGCCATAAATGTTGTTATTACTTCAGGTTAACTCGCACCCACAATATTTACATAGACGTGATATTATGACTTCTTCATTTTTGATGAGTTATAATAAACAACGTCAATATCATAACTCCAACTAACCTAATGACCAGAACAAATAATTTTAGGTTTACTGTGGAAGTACCTAAAAACTACATAAGTGCCTTATTTCTTACAGTAAACAAAAACGATGCAGAGCACGCATCGCATATCAGTATGGCCGTGTCGCCGCAAGCTTATTTACTATGAAAATAAATAAGACAATTACTAATTTGTCATATTGTAATTGAACAAAATTAATAATTATAACTGTAAATAATTCTAATTACTTTAAGATATTGATTATGTTATTATTGTTATTGAATTACTAGTGCGGGGTTCTTTTTGGATGTAATTCAATAACATTAAAAGTGAACAATGTGATGGGAAGTTTTGTTATTTTGAATAGTCAAATAAGGAGCTTTTAACTTTAAGCAACTGTTAAAGGGAAGTTTGTCTGTCTTAATTCTACAAATATTTATTTATTTATTTATGTTTATTTATGGATGACATTTTGATAACGGTTTAATTTAAGAATTTAAAATAGATTTTGCTTATGATTACTTTTATAATTGTTTTCACTAAAATGTGGGTAAACGTAAATTACTCTCTCACCCCACCCGACTTAGGCGGGTGGGGTAAGTGTATTTAAACCGCTGCAGCCAAGTCTTTGATACACTTGAGCTCCAGCGGTCGTTCGGTAAGTGAACTTATAAATATTCGTATCTTTAAAATATTTTAAATACCATATTTTAGTTATTTATTTTTATTTACTACTTTGTATTTTTGATAGATAATAATTACATTAATAAATTGTTTATAGATAATTATTTCTTGTTTTCATTTAAATCTATTATTATTATGGAAAAAGCTAAT
This sequence comes from Napeogenes sylphis, assembly GCA_959347405.1. NCBI lineage: Eukaryota > Metazoa > Arthropoda > Insecta > Lepidoptera > Nymphalidae > Napeogenes > Napeogenes sylphis. Next base: position 17,596,536 of record OY365781.1, read on the forward strand.
ACCGGTACTAATGACCCTAATGAGGTCATTGGTACTGGTCTTTTTAAAAATTTAATTTCCAGTCTAAATCCGACATATACATTACTTACCCGAATAAAAAAAAGTTGGTTAAGAATATTTCTATAAGCAATTGGTATAAGTAATTATTGCTATAAATTAAAAAAAACAAGTGTAAGTTTTATTGACGATGAGATCTTTATTACACATTAAATTTTGTTCTATTAATAAATTAGTTTGAAAGCGTTGATTTTAGAACTGGATTTCTTGTTATAAAATTATGTGAAATATGTAAATGTCATAAATACTTTGAATTGTTATATTTTCTTTTTATTAAATATCTACATGATTCGTAACATCAGAAGTGGGATAATCTCGACCCTTAATAATTTGAATACAAAAATTGTGTCGGATTTGATAAATCACACATACCCTCATTATACATATTTTTTGTTTTAATTTGTTGTGTTGTTCTGAGTTGTGCTTTAAACACCGGTAATATGCCAAAAGAACAACAAATCACGGAACAGATCACACCTGCTTCGGTGTTACATTGAAATATTTTTTTTGGTTTGTATTCTTCGTGTAAGTAAGACGTTCTAAACACTAGTTCTGTAACGGAAGTTCTGGTGAAAATCTTCCATTCTTTTATACTAATTAGTGAGGGGAGATTTTTTTTATATATTACTGGATATTCTTTGTAGTCACAACAGAGCTACCAAAAAAAAATTGATGGGTAGGCAACCAGTACATACACCTTTTTATGTGCTCTAAGTTTTTTATTCAATATTTTTGAGTAAAAGTTACTTACAGTTTCATGTGTTAATTATTTAATTACTTAAGCAACACACTAATCTATTCTCCTATAAAATTTTACTTGATATCAATAATTATGGATTTATCACTAACTATGGCAAATAACCTTGAAGAGGTTACAATTTTTTTTGCTGCCAAAATCGCTGAATATGATGAGAAGATTCAGAGGTTGGCTTCTTCAGGCTCAGGAGGTACTCCAGATGTTAATTTTCTTGCTCAAGACTTCTCCAACTTTAAAAATCTTATCTGGAAAGCTTTATCCTTACTCAAAAATCAGTCCGAATATCTTTCACTGGGCTTAGAAAGGCATGAGGCATTCCTAAGAAGAAATGTGTTACTATTACATGGGGTTCCTGAAGATCAGAGTGAAGTACTTGTCAGTAAGATAACAAATGTTTTTACTAATAAGATGGGTCTATCTGAGTTTTCTTCTAATTTCATTGAAGTCTGCCACCGTCTCGGTGTTCTCAAAGATAAAGCCCGGCCTGTTTTGATAAGGTTTCGTGATATCCAGCATAAAGACATGATATGGGGAAACAAGACCTCTCTTGAAGGATCGGGGTTGACGGTTTCGGAATTTTTAACCAAAGCAAGACATCAAATTTTCATAGAGGCTCGCAAGCATTTTGGCGTCAATAAATGTTGGTCCACAAACAACAAGATTGTTATTATGCTGCCTGATAAAAGCCGTGTAAAAATTTAACAGATGACAGATCTTCAAAAGCTTATTTTACAACATCCAGCTCATTCGAGTCAAGTTTCGACCAAACAGGCTGTCCCTGTTGCTGTTAGTAACACTAGGTTTATCAAGTCACCACGTAAACCAAGGCGTAAAGTGTAGTTTTATATTAATAATTTTCGTCCGTCAGATTTTCGACCTATTTCCAGACTACCCTTCTTATCTAAGGTCTTGGAACATATAGTCCATTAACAATTGGCTCGTTTTCTGCGTCACAATGAGCTACTTAGCCCATTTTAATCTGGCTTCCGGCAGGGGCATAGTACAGTGACGACGTTAGTTAAAGTCTCCGATGATATTCGTTTTGCAATCGATTCTAAACTCCTTACTGTACTTGTTTTGCTGGACTTCAGTTGCGCATTTAATTCGGTGGATTTTGATTTGGTGATTGGTATTCTTAGTGTCCTTAATTTTTCACCTTCAACTTTAAATTGGTTCGACTCTTACCTGCGCGGACGCTCTCAATTTGTTATTATGAATGATGTAGAGTCTGAGTGGTGCAATATAGAAGCGGGCGTTCCGCAGGGATGTGTCTTGTCCCCCTTAATTTTCTCTTTGTTTATTAACACTGTCACATCGGTGATTTCGTCTCATTTTCATTTGTACGCCGATGACCTGCAAATTTACCGACATTTTAGTGCTGCGAACGTGTCACAAGCCTTGAATTTACTTAATGACGACCTTAGTGCAATTTGTTCTTGGGCAACTTCTTTTGGTCTCTTAGTGAATCCACTTAAGTCTAAGGCGATTATTGTAGGCAATAGACACATGCTTAAGTCCATAGATTACTCAGATTGTCCCCCGATAGTTTATGACGTCACTCAGATTGCCTTGTCTTCAAGTGTTACCAATTTAGGCGTTGTTTTTAGCTCGGACCTTTCCTGGGAAAATCATATAAATTACGTTAGTAAGAAAATTTACTTCACTTTTCATTCATTGCACTCTTTGAAAAATTTCCTCACTATAAAGACCAAAATCTCGCTTGTCCAGACTCTCATCCTTCCTATTCTTGATTATGCTGATTCATGTTTTCTTGATGTGACTGAAGCTCTTTTAAATAAACTTGAGAGGCTCCAAAATTCCTGTATTCGATTTATTTTTGGACTTCGTAAGCATGACCACGTTTCGAATTTCAGAGCACAACTCAAATGGCTCCCTATCCGTCTTCGCATAAATACTCACATTTTATCCCTCCTTTATAACATCCTGTATAATCCATTCGCTCCTATATATCTGCGTGAGCGTTTTGTTTTTTTGCATCCTAGTGAATCTCCTTGTCGGCTTGACCGTAAGTTTGTACTTCGTGTCCCGGTATCTCACACCCATTGTTACTCTAGGTCTTTTACCTGTCTTTCTTTGACGGGACGGTTTCCCAGTAGTCGCGGGTTCGAATCCCTGCCCGTATCGGTTTTTTACATTCTATATTTATATAAATTTAAATAAGCTTAACATGGCTATACATGTTTAAAGATATTTTCAAAAATATTATCTTTTGGTTCTGGACTCATTGAGAGGTGAGCAAAGAGGCTTATAGGCAACCCTGAACAGGTTTAAACCAACTTCCATAGCCTTGAACACAGGCGTAGAATTGCTAGCCTCTCAGTATTCTATAGGATAGTGTACGCAGGAATTATACGACCTGATTTTCCCGTTCCCTTTCCATTACGGGACGTTCCAACGCACGGCAGGTATCTTACGTTGTGATTACTCCAACTGTCCGAACGAAGCTCTTTGCTTCGTCTTTTTAGTGCGTTACCGTTGGCACCGTTGTCTCAGATTACCGTAACGGAGTAGCAGAGCAGCGGCTATGAGAGGCTGAGCTTTTTGTTGCGATTTCCTGTTTGTGTGTTTGAATTTATTGTGCTTGTGTTTTTGTTTGCTTGGTGCTTGGTTTTTTTCTGGTTTCCAAAACTCTTTTCAGAATAGTATTTCTATGTATTTCTATCGTTGTCTAACACCCTTAACACAAGCAAATAATTTGCTTACTTAGGGGTTAGATCAATGTGTCCCGATATTATTATTATATTATAAGTTATACGAATAACGAGAATATTGAAAATATTAACTCCAGTAGCCCGATAATTGGAGATGAAATGATATCAATTTTAGAATAAAATAATTATAAACAGTATGAAAACGTTGTGCTAGGAAATAATCAAGAGGAGAATTTAAGACGTATCAGAGAAAAGAAATAGAGTAGAAGAAGACGAATGGCTTGTAGTTAGCGGTAGAAAGAAAAAACCAGGAGCACAAAATAATTAAATTGAAGTTTATATAACAAGTTCAAAGATTTTGCCTAAACAATTTGCAATTGCAAAACTACTTGAATTTTATAATATTATTAATATAGAATTTATTGAGAAGGGTTGGAGAATCTATAGAGAATTTGAAGTTTTATCTGCTCTACGACATAGAAACATATTTTAAAATGTACAACATTTTTAGGGGAGCACCTATTGCCTATGATATAATGAAATCAATTACAAATATGTCTGAAAAGAAAAAATATAAAACTATAGTGGGTGCCATCTCACATAGGGCTAATTGGGAATGAAGATATGGATTTGTTTGCAAAAGATTCTTGTCTCAATGGTATACCTTTTGAAAGACTTCCATATTTCTCTGACCTTACAAGATTAGTTAAGATAAAATGTAATGATATTTGGAAAGAGCATTTGGTATAAAAGAGTTCAACCTTCATTTCCGCTTACGCCATGGTTTACCGAAGTAAAATTTAATAGAAAAGATTTTGTCACTTCTTTTCGACTTCGATCCAGCCACATTCATTTGAACAGCTTTGCAAACCGGTTAGGAAAGTCGCAGTCGCAGTTGCAAAGTATAATTAATTTAATTTTAAGTCATCCATTCTCGGCAGAAGCAAAAATGTTATATAGTATTTATAATTAAGCATGTAACCGAAGATGATTTTAGTATTTAATGAATAAAAAAAATATATATATTATTTTGATTCACTTTTCAGGGCTTAATCTAGCTAATATATTTTAGGTAATATATACAGGTAAACACGTGGTCTGAAAATAAATTAATAAATATAATCTATTTTATACAGGCTGATGAACTGTAATAGACTGATACGGAACGTTCACATTATAAATATATTCGCCTATAATCTAAGATTTGTTGTCTATGTGTATGTAACTTTAAGTTTAATGCTAAGTTTTTGTTAACCAGAAAAATTAATATACAATATGACTCATTTACATGAAATAGATTAAGATTATATAAAATAGTTGTCTTGGGTAATTTATTTTAATCAGATAAAATAATATTATTATATAAATATAAATAATATTTGTACTGCCGAAAAGGGCAGTTCGAGCAGTATATAAAATGAATCGTAAAGAAATGAATAAAAATAAATTTGAATTGAAAGTAAGTTTGATTATTGAAAATATCTATAAACATGTATAGTTAAGATTATTTAAATTTATTTATATAAATTATTAATATATTTATATATAGAATGATAAATAAACCGATAGAAAAGATTCGAAAGATTCGAAACATTAATTTTGGTAGTGACATCTTTTTAATGTTTATATTTATACTGCAAAGTTAGACACATTGGTTGGAATTTTCGAAAGAAGTCTAATAGATGTCAGCACCGTCCCGATAAAGACGAACACATATAGAATGCTTATTTCACATAGACTCGACCAACGGAGAGGTAATAAACTACGCAAATTTTACGTATTTATTTTCTCTGGTTTGATCAACTGGCTGGCTGGATCACACCGTTCCCTTAGAACGTACCTCTTAAGATAGCCTTAACTTAAGGTATCGTTAAGAATCGGGTTGTTCCTATCCCTCAAATTTACGAAGAAAAAAAAATGAATAATTACGAAAATGTATTCAACCGAATCCCTATATTACAGGGTTGGTACCTACTACAAACCTATTAGTAAATGGGACATATAAATAATAGGTAGTATATAATAAATATTAAATCTCCATTATTTTTTACTTTTTAGCTTTAAAGTCGGTTTTTTAACGTAGTTATTTTTTTTTAATACTTTTAAGTTTATTGCTACATTGTCAATTATCCATGGATAGACAAAAGTAGTCATCTCCGTAAAAATGCTCTTCGAAACACAATTTCACGTTCTTGTGTGACTATTAAAGATCGTCAAAACTTTGGTTCGCCATGAAGGCATGCATGAAATAACGGATACGTCAAAAAACTCTTGATCAACATCATTCTACACTTGGTAAGATCCATGAGCGTCTTGAGAATGAGTATTTTGAACAGAGAGCTAATGGACTTGGCCTCTTTAATGAGCCTCTGGCCAACGAGTCATCTGAGCAGAGGGCTCATAGACTTGGTCTCATTAATGAACGTTTAAAGAACGTATCCACTGAGCAGAGTTCTCATAGATTAGAAGTGATAGGAAACCGTACAACAACCGAGTCTGCTCAGCAACGTGAGAACCTCCTAGCAGCCTCCTCCTAGTCTTCACAAAGACTTCGTTCAATGACTGAGGGTAGTTTTATAACCACCATAAATGCTGAAGTAACATGTACAGTCTCTAAGAAATTATTATATTCAGAACAACAAATGTTATTAGTCACAGCACGTTTTGATTTCCTTCCGGAGGAGCTAGTGCAAAACTTGGACAAAAAATGCCCATAAAATAAAAACTAATGGGCCTTCCTGAATCAAATCTTTATGGGAATAATTCGAAACTATTCCGCATGAAACAAAAAAAGAATTACGAAAATCGGTTTAGAAACTTCGGAGAAATCGGTGTACATATATAATATATATATATAAAATAAAAAAATATTCGTGTGTTATTTAAATGGGAAATAAAAATTATAAATCGCCACCTCTTAATATTAATATTACGAGCTCAAACTTTACCAAATTTTTTCATCATTTTAGAGGATATTTTCATGGTATCAAATGAAAAAAAAAATTGTATTATGGCCCACCCTTATATATATTCGGTAAAAAGAGGACGGAACGGAGGTTCTCAATCTGGCCGGTATATATATATATATATACCGGCCAGATTGATACGGCATATATACATATATACATATATATATATATATATATATATATATATATATATATATATATATATATATATATATATATTCTTTAATTTCTGCAGGGATTTTTTACTTTATTATAAAAATACAAATACATTGTTCACAGAGAGAGGTGATTTAGCGAATATAATGGAGTAGTATTGGGAGATTAAAAAATTATTGATGAATTATTCGAACAGTATGAATCTTTTCTTAAAGTTGTGACGTTATGTTTTCTTTTAAATAACCGAAGCCATAATTCGTTGGTTTATTTTGTAGACGTAATAATGAACCGCCATCACGATGATTACTAAAGAGACGGCAGAAATGCTGAGGTCATTCTTTTTAAAAACACAGCGGAGGAACTGTTTCGATATAATTAAATATTTATTTATTTTGAAATATATATTTATATATTATAAATATAGAGAGATATTTTAATATATGTATTTTATGTGCATTTTTTTTCAATGTGGCTTGTAGAGTACTATATTTTTTATTTTTCTGCTTTTTATTTCACCCATTCTATAAAAAATATAAAAATAGTTTTAAGCATATAATTTTATCTTTTATTTTTTTACACCATAAGTCGTTCCCAACCAACTTGTTTCATACAAAATAAATTTATCGCATTTTATAATATTCTTCAGAATAATCAGTTCATATATTTATGAGAGGAAAAAGAGAGGTAAAAAACTTGGAGCCTGGAAATTTTCATTCCAGAAAATACTTATTGATAATGCATGTGACTTGTTGCTTTGATGATGGCCCCGAACTACTGCAAAATGTAAAATACTGCAAACGTTCTGCTCAAAGGGACAAAAATGCTTTTAATTGCACCTGCTTCATACTCTTTTCTTGAATATCATTTTTAATACCGGCTTTTGACGTGGAATTGTAAAACTAGTGAAATAAGCTATATAATATACTATTCCAGCTTTTTACTAGACATTGTTTATCTTAACAAACTAGACACTAGCACACTAAACTACCTACTACCTTTTTAAGGCAATTTTGGGAATTTTGTGTACTTATTGGTTATACACGTCGTGTCATATGTCCTATTGTTATGTTTTAATTTACATTTTCTTTGTTTTGACAGTGAGACGTATATTTATTTAACTTTGGGCATTTTTTCTAGTCACATTATCCATTGTAAAAATTAATTGTATGTTGTATAATAAAATAAAATAAAATAACTGTTTTAAATATAAAATATACAATTGTTTTTATAAATTACACATTTATTCATATCAATATTTATTTCGTTTCGTTATTGTAAGACCAGCTTGTATAAAGTTGTGCGATTCTCGTGCAAGATTCACTTATTACTGATTTAGCCTTACTTATTTTTTTTTTTTTTGGTTTTGTTACTTTGGAAAAGTTATACTGCTATTTTTATTTATTTTATTTTATTGATATCTTTTCCACTTAGAATCATAATCAATGATCACTTTTGTACGTCAACATGGAAGTGTCAGGAGGGCTTATTACGATACTAGATTTATCGTAATAAGCCCTTCTATAAGAGCACTTTCCATCTTAATGTTAAAGCTATGAGGGTTCCAAACGCGTCCTGGTCTGAGAAGAACCACACAACAAACTCAGCCGGATATATTTTTTGTTATTGTGATCACTGTTTCACAAACGTCAATCTTAAATGCAATTTTGGAACAACTAGAACCGTCGCAATCAATCGGAAATTAAAAATGAATCCAATTTGTAACTGGAAACATTTATTGTAGCATATCAAGTTAAAAATTAAATTGTGTAATATAGTAAATATTAAATGGCATCGCATGGTCTAATTCAGGACATGGGAAAAAGTATGTGGCTACTAGAGACAATGCCAAAATTATATCATAGTCTTGAAAATATCTAGATTCCTACGGTAAAGGTGTCATGACAGTCCGTGTTAGGGTAGAGGATGTCTGTTATCTACAGCTTGTATATGAATTATTTGTATATTGTATATGAGACTTGTTTTAACCTCTTATAAGAGTTTAACTGTAGTTAACAAAAGGCATTTAAGTAAACCTTGCACTTGATGGTTATATCACTTTTTGACATTATTAAGTTACTAATGCTTTATATTTATTAATGCCTCCTGCATAAGTGCATTAGAATCAAAACTACTGTTAGTCGCAAGTGTGTAATGTTTTGTATATTTTGTTTCCTGGTATTCTCTAAATGTATATCAAAAGCATTTGTCACGTAAGGATCCTGCAGTTAAGCATTGCACAGTTTGTCAACGTACAAGTTTAATATTTTAAGCGAGAACAGTTGTGTGGGACTCGCAGGTCTATTAACCAGAACGCCATAATATGAAATTAACAGAATGCTATGTGGCATATGTGACACAACAATATATTTTTTTAGATGCGTTGGCAAAAAAGCAAATAATATAAATAATGAAAGTATAACACTTGCTATATTACAGCGTTTTATTCGTTGGTTAAATCTGTTAGTAATATGGTAACTTTTTATAGGTCTCACAAGTTGTTATTAATCATGGCATATAAATATAAAACAAGTTACATTTTAATATATATTTAAAAAAAATGATTTTTAAGGCGACTTCGAGCTTAACAAGTCTTGAAGATGTGAAGAGTTTTTAATTACTATCTGAAGTATTAAAATACAACTATGAAAGATTATTTTTATATGCATTATAATTATTAATAAGACTAATGCATCTTGCATTAGTAACTAGAGACTCTAAAGTAGTACCTTTGCATAAGAAAAACGTTTTCATCTAGTGAGATCAAGTGACGTTCATTACATAAACATTATGTAGTTAGGTAAGGTACTGGGTAACGTATCTTTTTTGAATAAACGATCTATGAATCAATTGGTTTGTTTTATTCATAGAATACTTATTTGAATACTAATTAAAATTACAAATAATAACAAGCATTTACTTCGTTACACAATTTTATATAGAGCTTTTTCAAGAAATTTACATTTAATAATTATTGGAAAAAATATTGATTACTTATAAATAGTTATTAATTTTCAATGAAATTCGACGAACTTTTAAGTGCGTTGCTTTCCATGAATAATTTCAAATGTCCAAATGCCAATGCCAAATTGCCAATGTACATTCATACAACAGAATAGTTTCATTTTCGCCTGTGTAATAACTTTTGTTCCAATCTCGCGTTGCTTGATATCCAGTTATTTGCATAGGATTCAATCGGTTTTTTTTTCGATGCTAGTTGTATAAATGTTGTAATGTTTTTATTGATTTACTGTATATTGTAGTTGGTTAAATAATTAAGATTATGTAATGTTTAGTAAAATAAATATTCCATTTACATTGTAAGTAAAATTAGTTCTTTAGACTAGTATCTTTGACAACATTCAGAAAGAAAAAACTGAATATTCTGTTCTGTGATACTATATTTTAATAAACTAGTTTTATTAATTACTACTTTATTGCTCACTGTTATTTAAAACACACAGTCAGGTTTAGGTACATAACATGATATTTGTTAGTTAGACTAGTATAAAACAGAAATAACATATTCAATATTTTATAATCGGGAGATCAACCTCAAAGGCATTAGTATGAACGTTAAGATGGAAAGTTTAGGCGTTTTCAACTTCAATATCAAAACCATCTACGACTAATGTTAATGTAATGTTTATTTTATGTAAAAAATATACAAAATGATAATTATTGTTAGGATCGACAGTGTGAATGAATACTTATTAGTGTTTTAATGTATTTTGAGTTGTACAATTAAGCATATTTTTTGTACAACTGAAAATACAATTATATAATTAAATATTACATTCTTATAATTGTCACTACTTTGTAATGTTGAGTGTTATTCATTGCGATATAAGGCTATTAATTACTATGTACAATATCTAGTCTAAAGTAAAAATGAAAACAAATGATGTAGTATCCATATTTTCAAATTGTTATTTTACCACATTTTATAACCACCACTATCTTAAAAATCTGCGCATTTATTAAAATTGTTTAAACTTTTTAGCAAATCTTAATGAGTTTGCATTACAATATATTATATAAATGTTCATTTGATATTGTGGATTGGCTCAAACGTATAAGCGCATGTGATACTTTACAATCTTATCTGCTGTCAGGACTGAGTAGACTAACAAGTAGGGTTGACCAGTTGGGTTCACGTACAAAATTAACAATGCTTATAAATAGTGATAATTTATATTCATTTCTTAGGACTTAAGGGTATTCATTGAAATTCTTTTATGTGCCTGTCCGTCATCGAAGTTATTTAGATTCGATCTGTGAGATGGAAAGTGTCACGAACTTGTGCAACTAAGCTTCTTTATAAAACATAAAACGTATCTTCTATACAACTTAAAAAACATTAACAAATACTTTTCTGAAATCCTTTTTACAAACAATAAAACAGAAACCCTGAATTACATTAATTTAAAATGTGTAAGATAGTTTTTGACTTTACAAGTTGATCAAAATTTAGTAGCTGTTATTTTTACCGTTGATTATAATAAAAATAAAAATTTTTGGTCAAGTTTATTCATCCGACCATTTACGATTCGAATTATCATTTCAAATGGTTTTATTAAATATTTTGTCTCCTTACAGCGATCTTTATCAGCAGGAACTTTTTCCTACAAGCGATACAATGAACATTCATGATAATTATCTCACACCGATAGAGTTTATACTTAGACATTAAGATTTGTGTGTATGTGTACGCCAACAAAAATAGAAGCAATTTAATAATATCTTTTCTTAGATATTATATAAGGTATGTTTTTGTTCAACCTCAATTTATGCATACCTTCACACCGCACTGGTTTTTTATCCAACTCTTTCACACTACACGCTATAAAACTCTGGAACGGCCTTCCTGAATCACTTCAACGAACCCCCAATAAAGAGCTTTTTAAGAAACGTGTTCGCAAATACCTTCTTGAGATGGTATAATTTTAGTTATTTTTAATCTCACTTTGTTAGCGTAGTTGTGTATATATCTGTATGTGTATATGTGTATGTATAAGTATAAGTATATGTATCTAGTATAAGTATATAAATCCGTCTATATGGATAAATATATAAATTTAAGTACCTATGTATGAGACAAGACGAAGCTTCTTAGCATTCCATGGATTCACCGTGCGGGTGCCGGGCCCATCGCGTTGCAAGGAGAGGAGTGCAAGCAGTGCCTGGGACTTGCGACCTAGGAGTAGGTTTAAGGGGCCCCTTTAGTATGCGCAAAAACGCTCACCTTCACCCTCCACACTCCCCTCCCTACCTAACCAAATTTGGAAAGAACCTACTAATGCCGCCTTTGAAATACGTTCTAGAAATGAACCGATGCTTGTTCTAGAAAGGCCAAGGTCTTTAAGTAGGCTATAGAGAGATTTTGCTGTTATACCTCTCGCTCCCACTTCTACCGCATACAAACTAACTATAAATTTATTCCTGATCAGTTCGTTGGTCAGTTCGTAATACTTATTGAGCTTGAATGTGTGATCCCTTGGGATGTTTGTTTCCCAAGGATTAGTAAGCTCCACAAGTATCACGCGCCTCAGATGTTTCGAATACAGGAATAAGTCAGGTCTGGATGACGAAACACCAACATCCCCAGGGATTTTGTAATGCTTTTCATACGTGTCCATCATAAGAGTCCAATCAGGAGCCGCGCCTAATATTGAATAAGGCTTCGCTTTTGATTTTTTGGAGGAGCCTTCTTTTACGAATTCTACAAATCGTTCGGTGGTTGTTATACCCTTCCGCGCTCTTGCTACTGAAAGACTAACCGCTTCCCGTATAATTTCTAATACCTTGTCGTGGCGACGCGAGTATAGACCTTTATCTAGAAGTACCCTACACCCTACTAATAGGTGTTTCGCGGTTCCTATTGCCTCCCCACAGATGTTGCAAGACTTTTCGGTGGCTTTGCCCCATCTTACTAAATTACTTTGATCTGGGAGAGTCATTTGGAATGCATTAAGATAGAATTTTAATAATGCCGGGGACCAATCATAAATTAAGGTGCGCCACTTCAAAGCTAGTGGAATACAAAAATCTCCTATGGTCACCCATTCGTTTTGAATTTCTAGGCTCATCGCGTGGAGTCGGTAATTATCGTTTTCGTCTTGTCGAATAAAAGATTTTGTTATGTCTATGTCTTGAACTTTCCTACTTGATCCTAGCCCTACTTTATTTGTTTGAGCACCTATCATAAACTTTTTATGGAATTGAAGTCGTGACTCGAGGTCTGAGGCAACTTTGTCTTTTGGGAGAGAAGTTACAGTATCATCTTTAAATTTTCCGATGATATGTCTTTTGGTAACTCTTAGATGTTTGTAGAGCTCCGATGGTTTCTTTAATTTTAATCCAAAATTGTTTCGGTCTCTAAATAAGGTTGAAGAGTCCGCTGAGTGCGCTAACCCGAGCCATAACTTCAATGTCTTTATGACGCTTGCATCTAACTTTGACAAAAGGGTTTTATTAATATCATAAACGAGGAAAGGCCAATTTAGACGTGATGTTAAAAAAATATCATAAATCCAAGCTTTTTTGACGTTACTTATTGGTTGGTTGTCTACCTTTTTGAGATCATTTAAAAAGCTATCGACTATTACTTCCAACGATGGAGTACGGCCTTGGTAATCGATTTTTTTACCTAAAAATTTAAACGGAGCTGCTTCCGTAACCGTACTACACACTGACCGCCTATTACAAGACCCGGATCGTAAGAGGTATATTTGGTATTCCGTCTACCCAGACACAGACTAAAACATTTACTAGGTTTTGTCCTCAATCCGCCCGTCCGTATTATATTAGTAATTTATATGTATTTCTTGATATTTAGTATAATTTATTTCTATAGCAGAATATGAGTCTTTTATACTGTAAATTATTGTTACATGTATTAGTTTGTATTGTGTACATATAAGTAAGTAGTTTTATGGATATTCATTCCATTATTTTAGTTGTTTTTTAATTTTTAATATTGTGCCCCCTCATTTTTAGATTTCGGTTTACTAAGTCGGTTAACTGAAAGAGAAAGCTTTAGCATTAAGTCCGCCATTTGTACGTGTTTTTTGTGTAAAGATTTTAAATAACTAAAACATATATATATATATTAAATAAACTAAAATATATATATATATTTTAGTTGACTATGTCTACTTACAAGAAATATTTTTTATTGGATAATATATAGTAATAAATAAGAGTAAATTTTATTTGCGTAAAAAAGACAGAAAATGGTTTTTTTAATATTTAAAAGTATATTTATAAAAAGTAAGGAATTAAAAGTAAAGAAACACTGCATGCGTAACAATTTTTAATTTAATTACATTAAGTTTAATTATGTAGCAATGTTCCAAAATTATTTTTTTTTATCATGGCTGTAAATGCGTCCTAAAATGCAATTTACAAAAGACAACGATTAATATTGTTAAAATATACCATGTAAATGAGGTTCATTGTTATAAATGCATCTATTCAGTGAAGTCAACGAGTATAAACGTAGTCATTACAATATCATGTTATAAATTCGACACGATTACTAGTTACCAGATAATAAGAAATTGTATTTATGTTATAGATATATATACTTACAATATTTTTTTATATAATACTATTAAATTCACTAAGATAAACAATACATTAGAATCTATTTCGTTCAAAAATTTAGAAGACTTGTGGACAAAAATAAATTAAGAGATTATTAAGTAAACAAATAATATTTTGATTCATGAAATTTCACGCATCTGGATTGGATGGGGAAAGGAGGTATGATTTAAAAAATATACACATTAAGTAGAAACGTTAAAGTTTAAAAATATTTTATGAGATGAAGATGTTTGATCAGATGAAGATGAACTTTACTGCTATCGTGATGCCTCCGGTCTTGCTCATATGGGTTTTTTCAAGAATGCCCAATCTATAGTTTCTAATATCCATTTCCATTTGTGTTTTTACTTTTTTAGTTAAATTAGCTCTTTTTTCTCTTATAATTTTAGTCTTATTTATTATATAAATAATTTAAATATTTTTTCTAAGAGTTCTTTGGTTTTCTGAAATGTTAACTTATTGACAGTATCTCTATTTATTTATGATTGCGTTATTAGTAGGTATTCTAAACAGAATATTTTATTTTTGTCGGATTTTTAAATGTTTCAGAAATATTAATTATACAAAGGCTTTTTAATTGTGACGAGTGACGTAGCATTGCGTAAAATAGTACGTTTTTTTTTCAAGCATTTCACGCCTCGAGTCCGCCATGCTTCGAGCTCATGAATAGGAACCCCGGATGGGTTCGAGACTAGTCGGACAAATTTCGATTAATACTACATGATTATAGCCGGGTAAATATATATATTTAATTATAATCATCATTATTCACGAAAGTTTAAATACAAAAATGGTTATTTAATGTTTGAAAATGTCTTTAAACATGTATAGCCATGTAAGGCTTATTTAAAATTTAAATTTATATAAATAAAGAATGAAAAATAAACCGATACGGGCAGGGATTCGAACCCGCGACTACTGGGAAACCGTTCCGTCGCTCTACCAACTGAGCTACCGTATCGCTGTCCGTCTCGGTGAATTAAGCATTCTATATGTAATCGTCTTTATCGGTACGGTGGTGACATCTATTAGGTTTCTTTCGAAAATTCTAACCAATGTTTCTAACTTTGCAGTATAGATAAACATTGAAAAGATGCCACTACCGAAATTAATATTTGAAAATATCTTTAATAACCAGTAGTCGCGGGTTCGAATCCCTGCCCGTATCGGTTTATTTTTAATTCTTTATTTATATAAATGGTTATTTAATTTTAATTTATTTTTATTTTATTAATTAGCTACCTTAATTGCAAATTTTTATTTTATGTTTTAACTTTAACTCAAATTGTAATTTAGTTATTATTTATTTATTATTTAGTATAATTTATTGTATTTTACTAACGTTTTTGGAAGAGCTAGGCCTCCTGACACGGGTATATTTATGGCTGCTAGGAGACCTTAACCTCGATGTGTTTACGATAATTGTAACTGAAAGCTAATAAATTATTATTATTATTATATCATGGTGACTATCATATATATGTGTGGATTTATTTACAAGAGGATGTACGTTTAAAACGATGATTAATAATTATGAATAACTATTTTCGTTTATCAATGATTTCAATTTAGAAACCAAAATTAAGCCCTTCTGTACTATTGCTTCATTGGTTTATAATTTAGACATCACCTTTATTCAACAAATTTAAATACAACTATACTAAACACCCAAAAAGAAATATTTTTTCTGAATTTTGTATCTATTTATTAAAAAACATTTTAGTAACTAGTGACTAAGAACTATTTTAGATCCCATTAAAAAGTTCTTGGAATTCGACTCTATAAATCCACATTTGAAGCCAAACTCGCACATAACTGGAAAGGTTTTAAGTACGTGCGGGATCATAAAACTACGTGATAATGGTCTTTGTTTTAAACTTATATAACACCAAGAATGCGGTAATCAATGCCACTGTTTACTTTTAAAAGTGATCTTTATCTTAAAATAATTGGTTAGATTCCTAAAAAGTATTCACTTTTTTCTAAACTTTCTACAAGACACATGCTCCGCATTATTTGAAGTAATATATTCCGACAACGAGAAACTTTTGAGGTTAGGAGTTACGAAGGAATTTTGTTTAGACTATGTTCATAGATATATTTTTATACAGGTTTATCGTAAACAAAGATACCTATAAAGCTTAGAATGGTCGTTTTAAGTTGTAATTAGAATTAATGAAAATTCATTCATTCATTTCATGTTATATAGAAAATGTATCGATTATACCTAATAATATTTTGGAATTCTTTTTTAATTTTTAGAATCTTGTATGTAAAATTAATAAAATAATTATTTTGAATAAAAAAAGATCTTCAAAAAGAGATTTTCGAAGCAAAGAAACAAAATAGTATTCTTATAAAAACTAATAATAATACTAGAAAATAATCAAGTTATGTCATTTTATTACAAAAAAAACTTATAAGTTACAAATAATAATTTACATTCAGAATACATCATCGCATAGGATCATAATTATTGAATGACTTTCGAACATGGTATCCTAATCTAAATGTATATTACATGAAGTCATAATTTCACAGAGTCGGAAAATTAAACCCGTCCTTTTTCTTCATAAATACTACTCTTGCCAAGTTTTGGAAAGCAAGTGCGAACTTACCACTAGACCAAATATCTAACTGCTTGCCAACTATTTTTATTAAGAAAAAAAATGGCATTACCAGGATCCCATCGCCGAGAAACTGCATAATTGGACATTCCACGACAAGTTGCAAACGCAAATTGCTTATTTAGTTATTTCATTATTCATTGTTGCATGTACAAGCTTTTGTCTCAGCGTAAGTTAGGAAAATTATTGACTAAATAATAAATTTACTATATGAAATACTGTAATTATAAAAAAGGAGTGGTAAGCAACTTTTTCCCTTGTTCTGAACATAGCTCGATTTCGAAAAATACGTCTTTAAAACAGAATCACTAAGGTTTTATTAACAACAGTAGAAAGAGTTGAAATTATGTAAAATTCAGTGAACCAAAAGAGTAAAAACAGGAACTCCCGTGACAATTAGCTGTCGCGCTTCAATTAATGTTATGTCAGAGACAAAACCACGTATAAAAGATAGTATTTCTATAGCCCATGTGTTATTTTAATACATTAGCTACAATATTGCTAAGTTGCATCAAAATCCGTTAATTAGTTTTGGCGTGATTGAGTAACAAACATCCATCAGATTAGATCAGATTTCTTAAAAACCTTAAATACATATATCTTTTAAAAAAGTGAAGAGTGTGCAATGAAAGTGAAAATCTAAATAATATTTAGAGCGACACTCAATTCCTACATATAGAAGTTACATACATTAGCCATATATTTTTTTCGTGTTGCGCTCACAACTTAAAGAGAAACAGATAAACAGACAAAAATTCAAAAAAAGTTTTAAATAGATTCTGTTAATTATCCGTTCCCATCCTGGCTGTATATTTTTTTTAATATTTTCTACTACTACACCTCTACTACACTTCTACAGATTTATCACATGTATGAAAGAAGATTTGCATGATACCTTCTACGTGATTGACATAAATAGGCATAACTTTTTTATTTATTGACTGATTTAGATGAAATAAACACTAAATGTTAAGTGAAAAATATTGCAATATGCCCGAAAACTGCATTGAAATTGGTGAAGCCGTTCTTTTGTTCTTATAAAGGACCCCCATCATGATTTATTTTAAATATTTTCCATGTACAGTTTTCGATCAGTTACAGTTTTATTATATGTAAAGATATTAAATAATATTTCATTGTCATAATAATAAAAGCATAAATATGAAAAATGAAATATAATATTGTTAAATATACATTTATCCGTTTGTATTCACGTAAAATTTATCGAAAATTGCCTCGCAAGTCTGCCATGCTTCGAGCTTATGAATCATAATAATTTCAGTGTGCCTTAAATAAACTCCTTTGTCAGTTCGACTACGGTACCAATAAAACGGGGATTAAGAAGTTTATTTAAACAAAATATGTATAATAATACATTTTAAGAATTTATTTAAATTATTTATTCTATTTAAATAAATAAAATTAGTAAACTTCTAATTTAACAGCCTTTGGAATGAGATCAGAATTTTTATGCAAAATCAACAATAGTAACATGTTAAAAACCGGTAGTTGGACAAGATATAACAAAAATAAAATATAAATATAAAAAAAATAAACACTTCAATTAAAATTATAAAATAAAAGAAATGAAAAAAAATTAGCAACTTATGCATTTTTGACAGACGTCAAGTTTGTGTTCGCTGCACAACATTTTTTTGCAGTTGGTGCAAACGCTGTTGGTCATCCTTTGCTTCGCGGAGGGACATAACTGTCACTATCTTTGCGTTAGGGTAACAATAACAATAATTTCGTCAGTAATAAAAAATGAAAAGCATTTTATAGTATCCACCTCATTTTTACATTAACGCGTAGGTCGCGGTCTAACATGAACTATATTCCTTGAAGATATTCGGGTTTGTGACCTTGATTTCCGCGATGCCCACTTGTGCTAGTCTTTTGCACGAAGAATATTTCGCGATGGGCGGATTATAAAATTGCTATATTGGACTGAAGAGCAACTAGGAATCAAAACTCATTAGATGGTGGGGAAGAAGTATCACTAGTTGCCTGGTCATCTTGATCTGAAGTTAGCTGGCCGTTTCATAAGCTGGCTCAACGTCAACATGATCTTTTCTCTCACTCCCTGATAAATTTTCGTCGTCACTTTCATTTTGTAGTAAAAGTTAAAGAATTGTCTCTTAGATAAAGAAAATAAGTTAACGAAGTAAAAAATAACGTTTATTACACGTATTAAAAAATATAAAAAGTTCCGTTATTACTAACCTTCCTCGAAGCGACGAGCCAAGGTTCCTGAAACGCCGCTCACTCCTTACATTGTCTGAACTAAGGTCCTTGGTAGAGGTAGGCAAAAGTTTACGCGGTTTTTTAAAACTGCGTCTTCGATCCGACGAAGGTTCGTAATCTAAGGTTAAATAAACAAAAGAATTATTTTATTATTATATTCTTAAGAGACCTAAAAATACTAAAATAAAATGCGTTGTTATACGATAGTGAGGTCTCAAGAAACAATTACTCAATCCTTTGATGTCAATGTTCTTTTAGTTGACGATGTATCAACTTGAGATGGCAAGAATAAAGTACATAATATGTAGGTGTTCATTTTTTTTTCGTACTCAAGCGAAAACCGTCAACAGTCATTAATTAATATTAAATAGTACCTAATTGATGGTTGTCAATCTCATGTTATTTTCAATGTCTGTAAAATATACACTTAGAAATATATGCAAAGCATTTGTTGTCTTGCTTCATTGAATTTGAATACATTTATAGTCTTATTGCAAATGTGTTTATAAAAGACATGTGGCACTTTAAGAGCTTCTTAGTGAATTCAATCAGAACTCTTTTCTATTTCTAATAGTTATATTTTCTTGTAATATATATAACCTTAACTTTTACCAAATGGTCTCATAATATTTCATATCTGCGTTTATTTTCTTTATAAGAAATGTAAATTATACTAAGGCCGAAAAAGTCATAAAAAGTGTCGAGAAATAAATAAATATATTCTTAGCCATAAACAACGCAAAAGCTTTTGTCTTCCAGAGTCCGGCATAAACATTATCATATATATTTATTCTTATTACTGTCCTTCACATCTGAATGTAATATCACCGTGTTATGACCCACAGATATAGTGATTTTTCATGATATAAAACCCACATACCTATAATGCTAATCACATCACTTACGCTGTTTATTGGTTGTGTAGTACTAACAGCTCCTTCAAGTATAATATGTATGATCTAAAAGAGATAAATAACTCTTATTTCGATTTATCAGCTTAAACGTTAATTATTTTTCATTATTCACTCCGACTTAGTATTTCCTTCTTAAATAACCTTGAGATCTAATGGTTTTGTGGACGTTAATATTTCTCAGAATGTTGTATTAGCCATGTTTGAATCAAAGTTCTGATTTTTTTTTGTGCTTACATGAAATAATTCTAGGTCACTAAATACTTATATTATTCACTTTATTAATACAGTAATAAATAATTAAATATAAATAATTATAATGTGTACATTAATTACGTTACATTAAGATATCTAAATTTTAAATTTTGTAAACACAAGTCGTTAAGAATATAGGAAGGCGCAGGATTTTACATTTGTTCCATTGAGAATAAATTAAAAAACATAGAAAATATTGTATAAAGATATTTTTGAATAAATTGTTTTGAGGTTCTTAAATGTAATCTCATTCTGACTTTATAATTTATTAAATGTTATTTATCTTTTTTAATTTAAAGTTTTAATTTTATATATAAAAAAATATATAATATCGTTCCTACTACTATCGCTGAATGTAATATATATATATCTATAGATATGTTATGTCTGATCGATCTAAAACGTATATATTTTTTTATTTTTTTATTAAAGAATTCCAATGTTATTCTCATATTTAAATTTTATGTCATAAAATTTCAGTCACCATTTTCAAGTATCGTCAAACAAGCGCGAAATCGGTAATGTGATCTGTCCGTTGTCAATGTACGTTTCTGAGGTATTACAAAATAAACTTGTACCAAAATACTATCATATATCATTTATATTCTGAAAAATGCCGAGGAATATAAATAAATTCTGTGCCGTTCATTTTAAACGTATAAATTCCATCTTAAGATCCCACTTTTCCTGAATATGACGTTAATGGTCTTTAAATGTTTTATTATTAGACAATTAATATAATTGATAAATTAAATAACAATATTATCATATTAAACGTTTTAATATTAACATGTTAACAATTTGTTCATCTAAAGAAAAAGAGTTATATGCCAAGTCTATTAGAAAATTGTAGCTCTTTGAATAAAAACACGATATTGAATAACATATTATTTAACTATAAACTATTAAAAATACTTTAATACTAAACTAAATACTCTCAGTTAAGTGTAAAACTTATGGAAATCTAAGGAAATATTTATTTTCTATATTAACCGAAGGTAATGCATATTGGGTTAATGGATTTGAATTTAGAAGCGTTAAGTTAGTTTGGTTCAATTATCTTGAACAGAGACAAAGTATTGGCTGTCAGTTTGAAGATAAATGTTTGGGACTATTGTCCTATAGAAAGTTTTGGTCAATAAATGTGAAAGAAACTCATAAAATATTATCCATTTCTGTCATAGTGCGAAATGTTGGCATTTAGATAAAAATAACTTGGATATCAGTGTTTAATAACTAGCTTATTGACTCCACGATGGTAAGGGAATTTATTAACAAAACTTCCAAAAACCCTTACGACTAAAGATTGATTTAAGTATTATAATAGTACAATTTCTTATTAAACAGCAAGAGTAGATACAATCGTGTAAGCACCAACCTAAGATTTAGTTTTTAGACTGTTTACTAATACTAATACCGTATTTTAAATAAAAAATAAAGTTTATTTAACATTCTTTTGAGTTTAAAATGACTAAACATATTTATGCAAAATTATACAAATAAAAATAAGTTTGACAGTTTATTTTATAGAATATAGAATAGATTAAAATGTATGTCTTATCTTTCGTTATTTTATTTAAAGTTATTATAATTATAATATGACCTTTAAATTTACTCTATTTTATTATTTATTTGTTAAAATGTAAAAAAATAAATAGGGTTTAAAAAGTATCTTTACATCAGAATTGAAACTTAAGTAGGCGTAAATATAAATGAGGCTTCAGGTACTAAAGGTCATCATTGATTGGACACGTTATTCGATTCATTTGAAGTTTATTACAAGTACTGCTGGATATCACATTAATTAACATTAATTGACATATATTAACAATAATTAGGTAGTTTTCCAAGAACCTATCATTGGTAGATATCTTCTATGTTTATATAATATTACAAGATTATATTTGTGTAATATATTCGTTCTTTTTTGATATGTCAATCAGTGAACTCTAAAGAGATTGTAAGATTTAATTTTATTAAAAAGTTGTAAGTTTTTTTTTAATTAATAAGTTTAATTCAGGGGGGGATAATTTGGTTGGTTTAATTTCATTTATTTTAGTCATAAAAAAAGTATTTCTTGTTGTTAGTGTTTTATTTTAAACATTTGTATTAAAGTATTTAAAATCAGATTTATGAAATTATAATCTTAACAGAAAAATGGCTTTTACTAAGCACATTTGATGTTCTCGAAATAATGTATATGTAAAAATAGGGTTTTTAAAAAAATATATTATTAAGGGAGTGCACTTGAAGATTTAAGGACGAAATTTTAGACCAAAAATTGTTTATAATTTTTTGGCTACTTTCCCTTAAATTCTAAATATTATTAATTTTAATAAAATTTTACTTATTTCAGTTCTGAATACACAATGAACAACGAAAAATTTTATTAATATGCTATTTAAAAATAGGCAAAGTAGCTTGATCTAAAGGCTTAAGTCTGTAGCGTGTACTGTGAAACAGTTAGAAAGGAAACCTAAAAAGGAAAATGGTGGAGGTACAAATAAAGTTTAAAGCTGACCGGAGTTGCAAAACGTGAGATAAGCATAATAGTTGAAATTTAGATTTCAAGTAACAAGGAGAAGTTAAATCATTTAGAATGAAAAATTACTGACATAAAGTTTTGATCTGTCTTTTTTCTTTTGACCTGACATTTAAGCTTAGCACTGTACTGAGAAAAATGATCAAATTTAGGGAAACTAAAAATGAAACGAATGCAATTGTTAAGATGGTGATCCTATTTATATATACAAGCTTATATGTGAGAGCAGCTTACATCAACATAGTCAATGAGTAGGAGGATTAGTGACTTCACTAACAGAATTTGTTCCAAATAGGTAAAAAGAAAATAGCGATAAACCGAACGTAGCGAATACATTACCTTTCGGCTTAGTTCAAGTATATGAACATTGCAACTAAGGGCGCTATCAATATGTAGGCCGAGATTTTTAACCGATGGTATAAGGGGTATTTTAATATTGTTATATAAAAGAGGTGGCACATTACTGCTGTATAACTTAGACAGCCCGTATTTGCTGCCAATGAAAAATGCTGTACTCGTAATCGTACTATCTACTCTATACGATTATGTTACATACAGTTTATTTGCAAATGGAATTTTTATAAGGTATTTTGTATAAAAATATTGTTGTAATATGTCGGTTTAATTAACTACCGATCGTGTTTACCTAAAGTCCCAAGCGAGGGCTCAATATTCAGGCATATGAGGCAATTTCGTAAATTACTATTTACGGCACATTTACCGTAAATTAAATTATTTGAAAATGTATGCACTGTTAACATTTGTACCAGAGCAGCAGACGTCATAAGAGTGCTAATAACTATATATATATAGCTTAGCTTTAAACAGTATAGAATAAAGTTATCTTAATAAATAATAAGCGAAAATTAAACGTTTCATCTTAAGTTGTTAAACACAACCTCATAAATATGTTATTCGATGTATAATAAAAGCTCGCTTCGATGACCGCATTGGTATTAGACCAATTCGTCACAGATAATATAATGACGTGCTATTGAGTGTGTCATACGGATGTTTTGCCTAAAGAAGACCGATAGGATTATTACTCTATAAAATAATGTCAGAAATATGTTATCACTTTTGGTATATTTTTTCTCTGCTTAGAACGGAATCGTTATTGATTGTGAAAGAAAAGAACATGTATAAATAAATAAATTTAAGTAACAAATGAGAACCATTAAAGTAAGGATGAGTGGGAGCCACATCTTGCAAATGACGCGGCTTTCAGTTGCTGAGGTTTTCTTATCTGTATGATTATTTTGTTATAGAAAAAATATATTTTCACAATAATAGATATAACAAATATATAAAAGAATACATCATTCAAATTTTCAGAAAATTCCATGTACATGAAAGTTCATAATTTATTATTTACGCAATTGAAACAAAAAAAAGGTTTTTTAATATTTTGTACGTGTAATGTTCTGAATGTTTAGAAAATATTGTATAATGTATAGAGAATAAATACTGCTTAGTATTGTCATATTTTAACATTATATTCTCTTTTGATTTAACTAAAATGAAATGACAAAAAACAATATCCGAATCCGTCATTACCTTCTGCCATCGGCATTTTGACATTCGAACAGAATCCAATTTAAATCAATTCATTCAGAATAAACTTAATTTTACAACATGAATAAGATAAACCATTTTGAATTTGTGAATTAAGGTTTATATTTAAACTTTTAAAAGTAAAATATGAATTGTAAATAAATTGATACTTTCATTTGGAACGTTTATTAAGGAAGTTCAGAAGGTAATTAAACAGCCGTCTAACTGCTAACATATTGTCAAAGTAATTTACATAAGGTCGTCATATGATTATGAGACCGAGATGAGTACAAACGGTGGTAATTACGGTTTATTTAAATGTGTTTCGTTATTACTATGTAGAGAATCCAGTTGTTATTAATTTATACTTTATTATAGTTAGATGTGGTAAAGATTATTAAATATATATTTAACCGACTGTGTTTTTACTTGGGTTAAAATATATACAGATTATCAACTCTTCGGTTTATAATAATAAAAATAGGTTTAAAATATACACTTGAAAAGGCATACGGGGCTTAAACTTTTCCAAAATTTCATACTTGGAAAAGACCTTCGCCTTAAAACTTTAATTTAAAGACTTAAGATGCGGTTAAGAACCCGCAATTTTTTTTTGTTTCAATAAGTGCTACAATAGTTATTATTTACAAATTTTCTAGCCTTTTAATGTTTTGTCACACAGTCATTTATATATAGGTTTTAAGTTACAAGTGTATAAAGTAGCGGTTAATATATTTTTGAACGTACAGATTTATTATATTGCGTATAGATAAATATGCAATAAAACAATTACTAAACGAGGAGGATTCGAAGTTATACCTGATTATATGTTTTAAGATGATGGTTTATAGTAAAATAGAGCAACAATTAGGAGAAAAATGAATAGCACCACTTTACACTTGATTGTTTCTCAAAAATTGGAAGGTTATGACTTATGCTGTGAAATATATATGTAATATATAATATGTAATATATATGTAATATATTTATAATATATATGTGATTTAAACATGTATTGCAACACCATTCACGCCAGTACTCGCCTCGGTAACGCAGAATTAATCACTAGCCATTGAATGTTGCATACCGAGGATATTTGTGGAATTAAATCGTTGTCGATACGACTGGTTGCAATTCAATTCAATAAATCATATTATTATAACAGAGCTTTATATGCCAAATTTTCATGCACTTTAGACATAATTTTAAACATGTATTGAAATGTTTACGTCATGGAATATTACTAATATGATCTCGTGAAGCTTAATAGTGTGTAATATTGTATTCGCTATCTAATATTTCATAATATTCCTATTATTGTAATTTTATAGTGAAATTGTATAATATTTAGTTAATAGGCCTAGTTAGTAATTATTAAATTAAAAAAAATATATTGTATATCTTTTGTATCATTCCAAATTAAAATATGATGTAATTTAATCTTTATTATAATTAAACATGGTCATGTGACCAGGCACCATACATTTCTTCTTTTATACCTTTTGTAAATATAACTTGGTAAGTATATCAATCAAAACAAACAAACAATCCTTTCATATTACATAGACATTTTTTTTATTCTTGTAGTTTTTTATTGCGACCTGCACACATGAAACTTTCTACTTTAATGCATACGAGTTGTTCATGAAAAATCGTTTAGAGAGCGGTAGAGTGCATTCAAATGATTGAGGTTGTTAGGTCAAACTGGAATGTAGTTTATATTTAGTTTCTGATGTTGGCTTTATATCTAATACTATAATAGGCTAAAACGAAGTATTTAGTTATAAAATTATTGAAACGTTACGCTTTTCTGCTTGCACGAACATATTTTGACTATCATTTATTCAGACAAAATAAAACAAATTAATGATATTTAATTTACTTAATACCTAATTTCTTTGCAAAGTAAAACCTGTTATAGTAAATGTTTCAAAAAAAGAAACCCCAAATATAAAACAATCTATATACATAGAAGCTTAACCACAATATACTATTTTAAAAATCTTTTATTAATTCATAATAACTCTCAAATAGCCAATAAACATAGATTTTTTAAATAGGATATTTAAAAATTGTCCGCTATGTATATGTCTGCACACAATATTGAATAAAAGTTAGGTATAAAACCGCTTCAAAGTAATGAGCTACCGTAATTCATTTGCTATAGAAACAATATAAGATTAACATAATATGTGGCAATAAATCTTCTCTACTTAAATAAGGAATCCTTTTCAAATTATCCATTAAAACATCTAATGTTCGTCGTGCCACTTTTACTAATGTTTAATTTCTATAGTTTGAATATCTGTTTCTTTTTATTAGAAGAACAGCTAGATTAACCTTAACATTTGAGCTAGTAGGGGGATTTTAAAAAGTAAAACATTGATTTGTTCTTTTTTAAACCAACCCAATACTCCAAAGTCCGATCATTCATATAATGCACATTTTCAAAGTTTAATGTTAGATAAAAAGCATAAAGAATTATAAAATGCGCTGTATGTGTTTAGTAGTCAATTATTTAATACTATTTTCCAAATCAAATAATTTTGTAACATGTGTTGTATTGTATAGGGAGGCAAAATCAAGTTACTTAGGCAGTCCTGGTATTTAAAGCTTAAAAGAAGAAGTAGACATGGACATTTAGCATACCAAATAATGATATTTGTATATTGATTAGGTAATAAAGTATAGGTATGTCATGTCATCAGAAGTAATTATAAAAGATAATATTTTCAAAAGATTGAAGTTTGTGTATGTATTTTACTAAATAAAAGACGTACACCATGTTTTAGATGGTTTTGCATTCGGCGATAGCATATCGGGCTTAATTTTACTCCCCGACCTATTTAAATATTTAATACGTGACGAGAAAACTTTGTATTTATTTTGGATAATCTTTGTTTTATAAAAGTTTCCTTTTCTTTAATCTTGTTTGTTTAATTCTTTGTCACTCTTTTACCTAAGGGTTGCTTGTAGAGTATATTGACAATTGAATAACTAACTCAGTGCTTTCAAAAATGTTGATAAATTGATCAATAATCACTTAAGAACAACAAATTTTCCAAACAAGGAATTTAAACATATTAGATTTAGTATTAAGAGAAAAAGGAAGGAAATAAATTTAGAAAGAGGCAATAAACGTTTAGGAAAATTTTTGGACTTAACATAGGTATTTTATAGCAGTTTTCATTCCACTCCTCTTAGGCAACCTATACAAATATAGTTTCCGAGACCTTTCCCATAATATGTTCAATGATTATCTCACGTACTACAGCAATTTAACCTAGGTAAATATATTAATCACCCATCCTTCATTTCATGGATTGGAGTTCTGTGTATCTCATGGAGTGGATATGAAATCATGGGCTTCTGTACTCGGTCCTTCCATATTTTAAATTTATGCCAAGGATATTTAGTTACGTCAAAACATAACCTTAAAAACTGGAAAATCTATAGATAGTATGCAGAAAATACCTCTAATTACCTTTAATGCTAAATCTGGGGAGAAACTTTTAATATTTTAAGAAGGGCAATGCCTCCTTAAGTAGTTCGTTAACCGACTTCAAAAAGGGGGAGGTTCTCAATTCGGCCGTTATATACCTATATATATTTATGTATGTACACCGATCTCCGAGGTTTCTGAACCGATTACGTAATTTTTTTTTTCGTTTGATGCGGAATAGTTTCTAATTGGTCCCATAAAAAATCAGGTAGGCCCATTAGTTTTTATTTTATTAACATTTTTGTACCATTTATATATGAATGAACTATTAATCGATATTATATATATTTTTTATATAATCTGATGTCAAATAGTAGAAAGAGTATATTGTTGCTTTGTGTAAAATAATTAAAATTACAAAAGTTATGTTTATGCAATTATTATAGACGTCTTCTTTTCGCCCTTACTCAAAAATATTCAAATACAATTACTCCAGAGTTCTAGACACCACCAGTAATTAATATTCTGTGTGAATTTTTAAATAAGTACACTTAATAAACTTAATTATTATTCACATAAAGGCTGGATAAAAGGAATTTATACCTGCCAGCAATAATGTCACCGGCCGTGGAATTCGCTAGAGAGGCTTTTAAAACATTTTCAAATTAAAAGAACAATAATTTAATATTATAATTATGACGAGCCGCCAGGAGCTAGATGTCTACCATAATTAATTGCGCAGTTAATAAAATGTACCTAATAAGTTGTTTAATACTTTATACCATCATCCTATAGAAATGAAGACCTTGGATTCCATGTCATGTTATGCATTCATTTCATGCAATATGTCATATATTGTTAATTCAATTTAGGAAAATAACTACATGCCTTATAATAACTATATATTTTATAACTTACACTTTACTACCATTATTTTTAAATCATAATAGAAATACACACATATTAAAAATGTTGAGGCAGAGAAATATTATTAATATTTGATAGAATTAAAATATTCTGTTACATTATAAATCTAAGACTATAACATTATTTCACGTTAACATATTGTAGGTATAATATTTAAGGATCCCGCAAGCTGTTAATAATGTTTATATAACCGCTTAAGGAAAGGTTGAGTAAATATTACGTCGTGCAATCTTGGTTTAATCCAAATTTTTAAATGCAAGAATTGAAAGACTTGGCTCCGGTTCAACCAAGGGAAGTTATTATTAATTTTGAAACATTGCAGTGGAAATCTACGGTTCAGTTAACACAAACGAACGGTTAAATTTTAAAATGAAATAGTATTTTGTTATAATGTTATTTTTTTTACAGTATAAAATATTAGTTTGAAATATTTGTTGGTTTGTTTTCGAATCACAAACAAAAGACTGGACGGGTTTTGATAAAATTTAATATATTTAATTTAGATAAAAATTTATACACAAATTTTCTGTTAATTATCAACATTAAAATGATAATAAACTGAATTTATTAGTTAGAGAGTTAAGCAACCCTCGAATCACGTGTAAGTATGATTGAAAAGAAGTACAGAGTACTTCTTTTCAATCTGCGTCTTATGTTATTGTAAGCTTATATCTTTTTATGAACCGTACCAGTGTAATGAGATAACCAGTTGGTA
This sequence comes from Napeogenes sylphis, assembly GCA_959347405.1. Classification (NCBI taxonomy): domain Eukaryota; kingdom Metazoa; phylum Arthropoda; class Insecta; order Lepidoptera; family Nymphalidae; genus Napeogenes; species Napeogenes sylphis. The sequence goes on from OY365781.1 coordinate 17,625,969, forward strand.
AATGGTTACTTAAGATAGATTACAGGATATCTTATTCCGTATTTTCCCTTTGCATAACTCTCAAATTCGTAATTAACATAAGCAAGACTTAGTATATATATATATATACACATATATATATACACATACTTAGTCTGTCCATAAATACTGTTACAGCCTTTTCAGAGTTAGTTATCAAAAGTAGTGTTTAAAAATGATGACCTTCATAAAGAAGTGATATACTCTAAGTAAGTCCTAGTACTGCTCATACAAATGTCTGTGATATTAATCAGCCAGGACTCAGTACTTCTCCTATTGAATGTGATGATCATAAGGCAGAGCCTTGCTTTTCGCATATTGAAGATAAATTACCAAGTGACTAAGCTGTGCAAGTTAATATTAAACCGAAGTATGGAAGTAAAGGTGTCAATGTAAATTTATTTATTTATTTATTTATTTACCCTTTATTGCATAAATTTACAAAAGGCGAACTTAATGCCTTATGGCATTCTCTCCCAGTTAACCTCAGCGTATGGTGAAAAAATTGTGGTAGGCGTATTTAAAATTAAAAAAAAATATTTAAAAAAAAAGAAAAAAAAAATAGTAATTATCCAAAATGAAACGGAAAATGTAGACTATAACAATAATAAACATTAAACAAATACACATTATACAAATAATATATATACTTACATATCTACATATATCTATATAACTACATACATACATATATATATACATACATACAAATACATACTTATAATATAATGCTTGTTTAAAAATGACAAATGATAATGACAAATATAATCAGTTAATATCACGTCTTTAGGAAGTGTGCTCTAACTAACTTTTTGAAATTGCTCTTTGAGGGTGCTCTTCTTACTATTTCCGGGAGTTGGTTCCAAAGGAGTGAGGCTTGGATAGTAAAGGATTTATGGAAGAAGTCACTGGAATGAGAATGAATGGTGGTTGTAAGGTTGGAGGATGAACGGAGTATTCTGTCGTGGGTAGCGTGTAGGTATTGAAATTTTTCTTTAAGGTATGTAGGGGAGGATGGATCATTTAATATGGAATAGAGGAGATGGAGAATCCTAGAGCTACGCCTCTGACGAATAGTAAGCCAATTAAGTTTGGAGCGATATTCCGAAACGTGATCAAACTTCCGCAGATTAAAGACGTAACGGATGCAGTTGTTGAGAAGGCGATCAAGTTTAAGAAGAAGCTCGTTACTTGGGTTTGGGTAACAGATATCTGCATAATCAATAATTGGTAAGATGAGAGCGTTCACTAATACAATCTTGGTTTTAGGAGGTAAAAAATTTTTAGTTCGATATAAAGACCGAAGAGTTCCGGTAACTTTACGGGACAACTCTTTTACCTGCTGGTGCCAGCTCATTGTACTATCCATGTATAACCCAAGATTCTTAACAGTCAAGGAAAAAGGAATTATGTAAATATACCCGCTGAAAAACAAAATGTTGCATTGTCACCTTGTTTTCCGAAAACACAGCTGATAATACTTCTATAGCATCTTATATCTTCTATATCTGCTGATTATCAACCAAGTTATTTATCTGAGTCAAGTGAGGTGGAAAATGATTCAGAGGAAGAAACATTTTAAAAATGTAATGTGTAGTAGCATGCTAAATGCTATTGAAAAAGAGTTTGTAGGTATTTGTTTTGTTAGGGTTGTTTGAGTATTGAAAAAATGTTTTTAGAATTACCTAAACGATTGTAACATTTAATAAAAACTTTAAGCACGAATATATAGGTTTAAATTATTTATTTTTCTCAGTAACACTGATACCACAGTATGAACTTCGACGCCGATAGTTTGAATGACGTGTCAAATGACGTCACATTTCCTTTCGACCAATGGTGGCGCGTTTTGGAAGTTTGAATTTCGCTCCCTTAATTTACACTTTTCATAAATTATTTTATGGCCTTAAATGGTTATTAAATTAAAAAAAATAATTTTATTATAATAAGATGGAAAAAATATTTGGAACCATTTTAAATTTTTTGCATGTTCCCTATTGCTGTTCTCGTAATCGTACTATCTACTCTATACGATTATGTTACATACAGTTTATTTGCAAATGGAATTTTTATAAGGTATTTTGTATAAAAATATTGGTGTAATATGTCGGTTTAATTAACTACCGATCGTGTTTACCTAAAGTCCCAAGCGAGGGCTCAATATTCAGGCATATGAGGCAATTTCGTAAATTAGTATTTACGGTACATTTACCGTAAATTAAATTATTTGAAAATGTATGCACTGTTAACATTTGTACCAGAGCGGCAGACGTCATAAGAGTGCTAATAACTATATATATATAGCTCAGCTTTAAACAGTATAGAATAAAGTTATCTTAATAAATAATAAGCGAAAATTAAACGTTTCATCTTAAGTTGTTAAACACAACCACATAAATATGTTATTCGATGTATAATAAAAGCTCGCTTCGATGACCGCATTGGTATTGGCCCAATTCGTCACAGATAATATAATGACGTGCTATTGAGTGTGTCATACGGATGTTTTGCCTAAAGAAGACCGATAGGATTATTACTCTATAAAATAATGTCAGAAATATGTTATTACTTTTGGTATATTTTTTCTCTGTTTAGAACGGAATCGTTATTGATTGTGAAAGAAAAGAACATGTATAAATAAATAAATTTAAGTAACAAATGAGAACCATTAAAGTAAGGATGAGTGGGAGCCACATCTTGCAAATGACGCGGCTTTCAGTTGCTGAGGTTTTCTTATCTGTATGATTATTTTGTTATAGAAAAAATATATTTTCACAATAATAGATATAAGAAATATATAAAAGAATACATCATTCAAATTTTTAGAAAATTCCATGTACATGAAAGTTCGTAATTTATTATTTACGCAATTGAAACAAAAAAAAAAGGTTTTTTAATATTTTGTACGTGTAATGTTCTGAATGTTTAGAAAATATTGTATAATGTATAGATAATAAATACTGCTTAGTATTGTCATATTTTAACACTATATTCTCTTTTGATTTAACTAAAATGAAATGACAAAAAACAATATCCGAATCCGTCATTACCTTCTGCCATCGGCATTTTGACATTCGAACAGAATCCAATTTAAATCAATTCATTCAGAATAAACTTAATTTTACAACATGAATAAGATAAACCATTTTGAATTTGTGAATTAAGGTTTATATTTAAAGTTTTAAAAGTCAAATATGAATTGTAAATAAATTGATACTTTCATTTGGACCGTTTATTAAGGGGAAGTTCAGAAGGTAATTAAACAGCCGTCTAACTGCTAACATATTGTCAAAGTAATTTACATAAGGTCGTCATATGATTATGAGACCGAGATGAGTACAAACGGTGGTAATTACGGTTTATTTAAATGTGTTTCGTTATTACTATGTAGTGAATCCAGTTGTTATTAATTTATACTTTATTATAGTTAGATGTGGTAAAGATTATTAAATATATATTTAACCGACTGTGTTTTTACTTGGGTTAAAATATATACAGATTATCAACTCTTCGGTTTATACCATCACCCTATAGAAATGAAGACCTTGATTCCATGTCATGTTATACATTCATTTCATGCAATATGTCATGTATTGTTAATTCAATTTAGGAAAATAACTACATGCCTTATAATAACTATATATTTTATAACTTACACTTTACTATCATTATTTTTAAATCATAATAGAAATACACACATATTAAAAATGTTGAGGCAGAGAAATATTATTAATATTTGATAGAATTAAATATTCTGTTACATTATAAATCTAAGACTATAACATTATTTCACGTTAACATATTGTAGGTATAATATTTAAGGATCCCGCAAGCTGTTAATAATGTTTATATAACCGCTTAAGGAAAGGTTGAGTAAATATTACGTCGTGCAATCTTGGTTTAATCCAAATTTTTAAATGCAAGAATTGAAAGACTTGGCTCCGGTTCAACCAAGGGAAGTTATTATTAATTTTGAAACATTGCAGTGGAAATCTACGGTTCACTTAACACAAACGAACGGCTAAATTTTAAAATGAAATAGTATTTTGTTATAATGTTATTTTTTTTTAAAGTATAAAATATTAGTTTGAAATATTTGTTGGTTTGTTTTCGAATCACAAACAAAAGACTGGACGGGTTTTGATAAAATTTTATATATTTAATTTAGATAAAAATTTATACACAAATTTTCTGTTAATTATCAACATTAAAATGATAATAAACTGAATTTATTAGTTAGAGAGTTAAGCAACCCTCGAATCACGTGTAAGTATGATTGAAAAGAAGTACAGAGTACTTCTTTTCAATCTGCGTCTTATGTTATTGTAAGCTTATATCTTTTTATGAACCGTACCAGTGTAATGAGATAACCAGTTGGTAAATGGTTACTTAAGATAGATTACAGGATATCTTATTCCGTATTTTCCCTTTGCATAACTCTCAAATTCGTAATTAACATAAGCAAGATTTAGTATATATATATATATACACATATATATATACACATACTTAGTCTGTCCATAAATACTGTTACAGAAAAATAGAAAAATTACATTTACATTTCAATTTGGAATCTGTCATTTTTATACGATTGTTCATACATAGTTCATGTTTTCTCTTTTTGGCACCAATACATTGTACAATATTTAACGATACAAAAAGACATCTAAAAAGAATAAAAATAATATTATTCACACCTCCACAGCCTTGAACAAAGGCACAGAATTGCTAGCCTCTCAGTATTCTATAGGATACATTTTGGTAAGTGTGCGTAGGAATTACACGACCTAATACCCCCGGCCACCTTCCATCACCGGACGTCTCGACGCACGGCAGGTATTCATCCTTTTGTTGTGGACATTCCACCTGTCCGAACGAAGCTCTTTGGTTCGTCTTTTTTACTTCGTACAGCGAAGGATTGGAACAGCTTGCCTGCGTCGCTATTTCTGGCCGAATACAATGTGGGTGTCTTCAAGACAAGAGTGATTTGGTTGCTAAGTTAATGCGCCTTACCACCTAAGACTACATTTCACTTACCATCAGGTGGAATGTAGTCAAGCATTGCCCTAGATTATATAAAAAAAAACTCCGCTTCGATATAATATATAAAATCCGCTCATGTAGATTGAGATGCATTTGATAGCATAATATTATTGAATAAGCAATTGAGATTCAGCGATCCATAACATTAGAGTGTATCATTGATAATTTTTTTCAGTGCTTTATTGTATTTATTATATTTATATTACATTAATGTACCAAAATATTTAAAAAATATATAAAAACTGCAATAATATAATACATGTGTTAAATTAAAAAAACACTCTAATATACAGCAAGTATATCCTTACCAATATAATGTTTATTGTATAATCAATATAGAATGAAATCGACACGAAACAAATGAGTGTGAATAACTCGATACGCGCACAGCGGCGGAGAGCCCGCTCTGCATCGTAATGAGAACGGACAGGCTGATAGAATAATAAAATATGACCATCTGGCGTAGCTAATACGTAATTTTAAAATAGTAGGGCTCGTATTCGACCCCTATCATTAGTTTTGATAAAAGAAAAAACAATAAAGAAACTGACATAAAAATATATCGAGTAAAATGTATAGCAGTTGCATAATTGGCTTAAACATTTATAACGTACTTTACAATCCTAGGGGGCCTACCATCATATTTTAACTAAAGAGTATGTTCCGATGCAATTCAGTTTAGGTTCAAAAACGGAATCGCTTGTTTTCGTACCATCAACCATTACAGGCTGGGTTGAAAATGAATCGCTAAGAATGAAAGAAATTGTCACTGGTCTGCTTTTATTCCCTGTTGTCCTTGATAGCTCGCAGGAAACTAACGGTTACATCGCACTTTAAGAGTGGTTTTTATGGTTGTGAATAAGTTTTAATAGTGTTAGTTGAAGGTAAATCGAGATTTAAACAAACATTTACAATAATGTGACTCGTGAGTGATTTTTTAAACACAGAATTATAAATTACTATTGCATTACGTCCGACAAGTATTCAGCATAAGCACAAGCACAAGCACAAGCACAAGCACAAGCACAAGCACAAGCACAAGCACAAGCACAAGCACAAGCACAAGCACAAGCACAAGCACAAGCACAAGCACAAGCACAAGCACAAGCACAAGCACAAGCACAAGCACAAGCACAAGCACAAGCACAAGCACAAGCACAAGCACAAGCACAAGCACAAGCACAAGCACAAGCACAAGCACAAGCACAAGCACAAGCACAAGCACAAGCACAAGCACAAGCACAAGCATAAACTTTATAATTACAAACCAAACAATTTCTTTTTTCGGAGCTTTTAATTTTCTTTATAAACAAAATGTTTCACATAAACTTAACAACCTTTTGAGACATTACATTTGTTTTTTTTTTTGTCTTTTATTTATCTAATTAATGAGGGCGTTTCCTTTAGTCTGCTGTTGGGATGTTAAACTGGATGCAACTAACTTCTTAAATTAAATTTAAGGTTATTTCAATAAGAAAAATAATATATGCAATAGTAATCTATTTTTATGTGTTTATTTATACAGGGTTATTTATAATTAGTTGAGCACCTTTTGCAGGCAGCCTCTTTACATCAATCCTAACAACATTTGTTCTACGACGTTTTAAAATTAATAGTGTTAAAAATTTAGTTTTTCCCATACAAAATTTGTTTATTGCCTCTGAACGTGCATTAAACTTGAGCAAAGAGAGGCCACGCAACTTGTCAAAATATGTGCCAAGGCCACATGCATCGGGGCGCGGGGTGGCGGGGTGCCGCAGCGGTGGCTATGCACGTTAGAACTTGATCATTTTCTAAGGTGTAATAAAAAATAGCATCGTTTTTCACTTTTATTTATTAATATATTTTCTACAATAGTCGAAACACATATTGTCTAACTGTTTAAGAATCTAATGAAAAAACAAAATCTCCAATAGAAGTTGTCCACAAGTTGAATGTCTCAATATTTTTATTTGGTTTATGAAATAAGGGCACTGTAACGAAACCAAATAAATATTATTTTTACAAAACAATAACTTCTCTTTAACTTACTTTATACATATCATATTATCTCGTTTGTTAATATTTATATCATGACAATAAAACAATAAGTTACTTACGAATTTTATACAGAAACAATCCAGGTAGTTAATATAAAATATCAGTAATACTACACACTTTCATCACCATAAATCTCAAGAGACAAATGAAATATCAATTATCAAATAACAAAGATAATAATATCAAATTACAAATTACTTGACATTTGGTTGGTATTGACACCAACTGTTGGTGTTACCATTAATTAAAAACATCACCGTAAAATAGTAACAGTATTTAAAATGGCTCCATCTTGTGATCCCAACCATAAACTTCATTCAGATATCCGACAAAATAAAATATTAAGAAACACCAGGAGGAATAATAGGAAGTTTATTTAAATTACGTCTAAATTGGCCTTTCCTCGTTTATGATATTAATAAAACTGAAAAAACGAAAACTTTAGTCTTTATTGAATATGTGTGTGTGTATTAGTGTACACATGTAAGAAGTGAAACTTCTTTATGACATGTAAATATAATTCACATTTTCTTTTAAATGTGACTTAGAAATAAAGATGGCGCGTAACAGAAAAACGTCATAATTTTCATTAATATTAATTAATTAAAACGTGAATCGACTGTTTCTGACGTATAATATTCTCATAGAAGAAACACATAAGTACCATAAAAACAGACAAATGTACACAATCCACTTTAAAAATAATAACTTTAGGCTTCTTAACATGTTGGATCGTCACTATATCACAAATAAAATTATTCTTCATCATGGTTTCTGCTGTTTCGAGTTGTTATTCGTTCTAGGTATAGCAAAACAGACCTTGTAAAGATCAGGACCCCAATGCTCCATTTCTCAGCCAAAACTCGTATTTCTTTTCATTCTTACTTCTTCTATTTCAGACAATCAATGTATTTTAAAAATATTATAAATTACATTTCATAATTTCTTCTTCATGTTATAACTTGAATTTATTTATTAGTTTCAATAGCAAGTCCATAGAATAGTATTGTCCAGTATGTAATTACAATTCATTATTTAATTATAAAACTCTAATCCGATAATTTTATTTTTGGTTAATGTAAATTGTGTTTTGTAATCCACATACTTGTCATTTTGATTATTTAGTATTTCCATAACAACATGGTGTAAAAGAGATGAAGCTATACGAAAAAAGCTGGCGCGCGCGTTTAACAGTTTCTGACTTTCGCTAGACTGCCGCGACCTATACTTTAGATATTAAGCATAAGCATAAAGCATACGCATTAAGCATAAGCAGTAAGCATACGCTTTAAGCATAAGCATTAGCATTAAGCATAAGCATTAAGCATAATCATTAAGCATAATCATTAAGCATAAACATTAAGCATAAGCATTAAGCATAAGCATTATAAATAAGCTTTTTAAATAAGCATTAAGAAAAAGCATTAGGCATAAGCATTTAAAATAAGCATGAGAAAAAAGCATTAAGCATAAGCATTTAAAATAAGCTTTTAAAATAAGCTTTTCAAATAAGCATTTAGCATAAGCATTAAGCATAAGCATTAAGCATAGGCATTAAGCATAAGCATTAAGCATAAGCATTAAGCATAAGCATTAAGCATAAGCATTAAGCATAAGCATTAAGCATAAACATTAAGCATAAGCATTAAGCATAAACATTAAGCATAAGCATAAGCATCAAGCATAAGCATCAAGCATAAGCATTAAGCATAAGCATTAAACATAAGCATTAAGCATAAGCATTAAAAATAAGCTTTTAAAATAAGCATTTAGCATAAACATTAGGCATAAGCATTTAAAATAAGCATAAAGCATAAGCCTTTAAAATTAGCTTTAAAAAAAAGCATTAAGCAAAAGCATTAAGCATAAGCATCAAGCATAAGCATTAAGCATAAGCATTAAACATAAGCATTAAGCATAAGTATTAAAAATAAGCTTTTAAAATAAGCTTTTAAAATAAGCATTAAGAAAAAGCATTAAGCATAAGCATTTAAAATAAGCTTTTAAAATAAGCTTTTAAAATAAGCATTAAGAAAAACCACTAAGCAGCAAGCCTCATGTCTAAAGCATCAAGAATCAAGCATAGCGTCCAACATAGAGCATAGAATCGATCATCGAGCATATTCTTGCTTTATTTTCTTGCTTTTCTTGTTTTATAATATTTATATAAAGTTTCAAATTTAATGTTTCATCTCAAGTAACCCTCCGCTGAATCTAGCTGGCATAATTTTAGGCATTCACCTTATTTTATTTCACTTTATTCATAAAAAAGATCAATGTTGTTTATATTTTCTAGCACAAAAGGTAAATTTCCTTTTTTTTTTAAATAAGCTTTAACCATGAAGCATAAGCATAAGCATTAAGGATAAGCATTAAACATTAAGCATAATCATAAAGTATAAGCATAAAGCATTAAGCATAAGCAGTAAGAACAAGCATTTAGAATAAGCATTTTAAATAAGCATTTTAAATAAGCATTAAGCATAAGCATTAAAAATAAGTTCTAAAAATAAGCATTAAGAAAAAGCATTAAGCATAAGCATTAAGCATAAGAATTGAGCATAAGCCTTAAAAATAAGCTTATAAAATAAGCTTTTAATATAAGCATTTAGAAAAAGCATTAAGCATAAGCATTTAAAATAAGCTTTTAAAAAAAGCATTTAAAATAAGCATTAAGCATCAAGAATTAATTATTGAGCATTGAGCATTGAACATCAAGCATAGCATCCGACATGGAGCATAGCATCCAACATGAAGCATAGAATCGAACATCGAGCATATCATAGAGGATCATGCATATGTATTCGCTTTTAATTTATCAGTGGCGCCTCGGATTTCTTGTATTATAATATTTATATAAAGTTTCAAATTTAATGTTTCATCTCAAGTAACCCTCCGCTGAATCTAGCTGGCATAATTTTAAGCATTTACCTAATTTTATTTTACTTTATTCATAATAAAGGTCAATGTTGTTTATATTAAATCAATAAATTATTTTTAACACAAAAGATAAATTTCCTTTTTTTAAAAATAAGCTTTAACCATGAAGCATAAGCATAAGCATAAGCATTAGGCATAAGCATTTAAAATAAACATTAAACATAAAGCATAAGTATAAAGTTTAAGCATTAAGCATAAGCAATAAGCATAAGCTTTAAGCATAAGCATTAAGCACAAGCATTAAGCATAAGCATTAAAATAAGCATTAAGCATAAGCATTAAGCATTAAGCATTAAGCATAAGCAGTAAGAACAAGCATTTAGAATAAGCATTTTAGATACGCATTTAAAATAAGCATTAAGCATAAGCATTAAAAATAAGCTTTTAAAATAAGCATAAAGAAAAAGCATTAAGAATAAGCATTTAAAATAAGCTTTTAAAATAAGCATGAAGAAAAGCATTAAGCATAAGCATTAAGCATAAGCATTAAAAATAAGTTTTAAAAATAAGCATTAAGAAAAAGCATTAAGCATAAGCATTTAAAATAAGCATTTAAAATAAGCATTAAGCATAAGCATTAAGCATCAAGAATTAATAATTGAGCATTGAGCATTGAACATCAAGCATAGCATATAACATGGAGCGTAGCATCCAACATGGAGCATAGCATCGAACATCGAGCATATCAAAGAGGATCTTGCATATGTATTCGCTTTTAATTTGTCAGTGACGCCTCGGATTTTTTGTTTTATAATATTTATATAAAATTTCAATTTTAATTTATTATCTCAAGTAACCCTCCGCTGAATCTAGCTGGCATAATTTTATTCATTCATCTTATTTTATTTTAATTTATTCATAATAAAGGTCAATGTTGTTTATATTAAATCAATAATTTATTTTTAGCACAAACGGTAAATTTCCTTTTTTTTTAAATAAGCCTTTTGGTAGGTGTGGTGGGTTAGGTCTGTATATTATTATCTTGCACCAACCCAGACCTATCAATTTATAAAATCGAGCGGCAAAAGATCAAATCCAAATGTATAGCCAGGTCGATGTCAGAAGGAGTAGAATTGTCGTGGTACCTTTGCGTAAGCCGGGTCGTCGTAAATAAGGAGTCCATGAACATACACAAAGTTTATTATACGATCACACAATATAAGAAATAGTCACAAGCACAGAAGTAGCATAAAGTAAAGTTTAGCACATACAACACGATAAATATAGGAAATAAGAAACAATCAAAGCTGAAAGCGTAGCGTATGGCAAAGCGTATGCGAGTAAGGAATAGCGAGGTGATAGCAGGTAACACGGGCTTCGCGGGTGAAGTGTGTGAACCGACTGGTGCGGGGCTCCGAGTAGCCTGCGCTCGCGTCTCATGAAATGAGGTCAACGAAACCCGTTCCGATGCACAACTCATCGACACGCTAATGTTAGTAATATATTATATTATTTAATATGCATACGGTTAGTATTTAAATAAGATAATTAAATATACAAACAAATATAAATAACACTATAAATGTATATAAATAGTAATAGTTTAAATAATATTAATTAAATTAAATACTATATAATGTTATATTAATTCTTAAATAAATACTTGTATGTGCATAGTAATATAAGTACATGTAAATAAATAAATAAATGTACATATTTAAAATACTAGACAATTAGGCTACATCACTCCCCTCCTGAGACCGTCGCTACGGGCGATAAAAATCAGGAAATCTCACAACACGGCCTGAACGCGTTCTTCTAACGTCATCCTGAGCTGGAACAGTAAGGTTTCTAGGAACAGGGTGAGGTGAGGAACTGAGGTTTTGGTTGGGAGTAGGAGTAGGCTCGGAAGATGGTTCTGATAACATATAGGCCGGCTTTAAACGGTCTATGGATACCGTAGCACTTTTCCCTTTGATTTGTATTATAAAGGTTTTGGTTCCTCGGTCGAGCACTTTGTAGGGGCCGGTGTAAGGAGGCTGCAAGGCGCCACGTATTACGTCGTCCCTTAAAAATATGTGGCTACAGGAAGTCAAGTCTTTATATACAAAGACTTTAGTTTTGTTGTGACGTGCAGCTGGTGTTGGTTGTAATTTAGAAGTGAATTGGCGTAGGCGAGAGGTGAATTCCGAAATGTCTGTAGTTCCGGTCTCAGTAGCCTGGAAGAACTCCCCAGGCAAACGTAGAGGCTCACCATACACCAATTCAGCAGAAGAAGACTGAAGATCGTCCTTCAGTGCACTCCTGATACCTAATAATACTAGTGGTAGTGTGTCTACCCAGTTGCTATCCACGTGGCACATTATGGCTGCCTTTAACTGACGGTGGAATCGTTCTACTAGCCCATTGCACGCTGGATGGTACGCGGTTGTTCGTCGACGTTTGAATCCGATCATTTTTCCAAGATACTGGAAAAGTGACGATTCAAACTGTCGACCGCGATCGGTGACGATATCAGTAGGACATCCAAATCTGGATATCCATGATATCAATGCTTTGCCGACCGATTCAGCAGTCATATCCGCCATAGGCGTGACTTCTGGTCAGCGAGTGAAACGATCCACCGCTGTGAAACAGTAGCGATAGCCCTGTGAAATAGGTAGCGGCCCAACAATGTCCACGTGAATAAAAGCAAACCGCGCTCTAGGGAGATCGAACGTGCCCAATGGAGATGACACGTGGCGATTAACCTTAGCACGTTGGCATGCTAAACATTGACGAGTCCATGCTCGACAGTCCCTTCGCACTCCAGGCCAAACAAAACGATCGGCAACAAGTTTAGCCGTTGCGTTAGCACCTGGATGACCGAGACTGTGAAGGCTGTCAAATATTTGTCTCCTCAAGTTTATGGGGATAAAAGGTCTTGGGGTAGAAGTGCTGACGTCACAGTACAGCTCAGTGGGAGAGTTCGGAATCCTTAACTTTTCCAGACGAAGTGAAGATTCTTCTTCCAGGAGTTGTGTCAACTCAGAGTCCGATGCTTGGGATGCCGCCAAAACGTCCAAATCGACAGGTCTCTGCAGTTCCTCGACACGTGACAGTGGGTCAGCAACGACATTGTCTTTGCCTGAAATATGCCTTATGTCGGTCGTGAACTGTGAGATGTAGTCGAGATGACGGAACTGCCTAGGCGAACAGTTAGCTTTTCTTTCGTGGAAAGCATAACTGATCGGCTTGTGATCAGTAAAAATCACGAAATGTCTTGCCTCAAGCATATGGTGAAAGTATTTTACGCTCTCGTAAATAGCCAAAAGCTCGCGATCGTATGGCGAGTACTTTTGCTGAGTTGGGCTCAACTTCCGTGAGAAGAATGCTAGGGGTTCCCAAGAATTATTCTTTAACTGCTGCAAAACTGCACCCATTGCCAAATCGGACGCGTCTGTCACAAGAGCGAGTTTGGCCTGACAATCTGGGTGAGCAAGTAATGCAGCATTAGCAAGACTCTGCTTGCACTCTTTAAATGCCACCAAAGCGTCGCCCGTGATGTCAACCGGGTGTGATGCCTTGACGCTGCCAGTAAGTAAGGCATTTAAAGGGGCTTGAATTGAGGCAGAATTGGGTAAAAATCGCCTGTAAAAGTTAAGCATCCCCAAAAATCGCCTGAGATGCCTGACTGTTTTAGGTGCTGGGAACTCGGTAATAGCCTGGACCTTGGATTCTAAAGGCTTAGTGCCGGCTGACGATATTCGGTACCCTAAAAATTTTACCTCCGATGCACCCAAAATGCACTTAGAGGTGTTGACGAGGACGCTGTACTCCTTCATGCGACTGAAGAGCTGATGCAGGTGAGCCTCATGTTCTGTTTCGTTCTTAGAGAACACTAAAAAATCGTCCAAGAAACAGTAACAAAAGTCCAGGCCTCTCGTCATCTCGTCAACAAACCTTTGAAATGTTTGACCAGCGTTTCTCAGACCAAACGTCATGAATGGAAATTCATACAAACCAAAGGGTGTAGTGATGGCGGTTTTCGGTATGTCCTCTTCAAAAACAGGGATCTGGTTAAAGGCCTTCATCAGGTCTATGGTGGAAAAGACGGTACAACCAGAAATGGAATGGGCGAAGTCATGGATGTGCCTAATGGGATAACGGTCTGGGATAGTCCTTGAATTGAGCATGCGGTAATCGCCACATGGTCGCCAACCGTTATCCTTCTTAGGCGCTAGGTGTAAGGCAGAAGACCAGGGACTTTCAGAAGGACGCGCTGTGCCGTTGTTGAGCATGAGCTCAAACTCTTGCCTTGCAATTTTGAGTTTATCCGGTGCTAATCTGCGGGGAGTACATGCGATAGGAGGGCCAGATGTAGTCCTAATGTGATGTACTGTGTTATGCATTGGAGACACCGGTGTACCAGCAGGACGTGTCATCTCGGGGTACTTACTTAATATCGAGTGGAAGCGCGTGTCACCTGTTGAAACCTTAACAGAAAATATATCGTTAGCATTAGCGATTATTGCATTCGATGACAAGGTTGTTGTATTATCTATAAGGCGTTGATTCCGGCAATCGACAATTAAATTATAATGACTAAGGAAGTCAACACCTATTATTGGTTTAGTAACATCAGCTACAGTAAATCGCCAAATAAAATTACGCCTTAAACCTAAGTTTAAATTTAGCTCGAGGAAACCGAAAGTAATAATCTTCGAACCATTAGCAGCTGTGAGCTCAAAATCGGTTTTAGCTCGGCGTTCTCGAAGCGCAGCATGAGGGTAGACACACAGATCACTGCCAGTGTCCACCAGGAACTGGTTCTTTGTGCTCCGATCGGTGATGAAGAGGCGACCCTTGATAGCTTGACAGTCGTTGGTCGCCATTACCGACTGCCTTTCCCGACTCCTTGTAATCACAAGGCTTTATGCACTTGAGCGCCTGTGATCCGAACTTGCGGTGATACCAGCACACGGGGTATCTGCGATGGCTTGAGTTTGACCGACTGCGTAGGCGTGGTGAAAATGAGCGCCGACGATCAGGTGGTCTCGAACAGCCAGCTGAACAGCAGGCCACGCGAGTATGCTCCTCTAGCTTAAGTGTGAGAAGCTGCACCATCTTCTTCAGCTCCGCGATCTCGTCCGACTGGGTTGAATTTAATTGTGATCTGCTAGTTGATGCAGAGGCGACGTTGTACGGCGAAGTCAACTCCTGTATGCGGTCTGCCAGGTCTGCCAGCTGTTCCAGGGAATGAGTGGGTTGAGATGCCAGCACAGTCTGGATATTGTGTGGCAGGCGATTGCTCCAAATACTGCGGAGAAACTCGTCTGGAACGGAAGGTCCGGCAAGGTCTTGGAGGTGCCTCAGAAATTGAGATGGCTTCCGATCCCCAAGCTCTTCATGAGTGAGCAACTGCTTCACTTTTTTTTCATGCGATGCGGAGAGACGTTTTATTAACTCCGATTTAATTTTGTTATAACGGTTATTCACCGGTGGATTCACGATAATATCCTTTACGGCTTTCGCGTACTGCATTTCTAAATTATTAGTTACATTTGTAAACTTTGCGTAATCATCAGTGACGTCATGAGCTTCGAACTGACCTTCGATTAAAGCGAACCACAGTTCCGGATCTTCGGGTGAAAATGTAGGCAGTTTTAATTTTTGCATACCTTCATACGCCGGTGCGGTAGAAACGCGCAATGGACGTGTCCGACGCTTAGTGACCTTTGCACCCGTACGAGACTCAACGGTTTTTGTCGAGTCACTGCTATCACTCATCTTGAATTTTGTGTGTCCTTCTCGGGGTCACCAGTTTGGTAGGTGTGGTGGGTTAGGTCTGTATATTATTATCTTGCACCAACCCAGACCTATCAATTTATAAAATCGAGCGCCAAAAGATCAAATCCAAATGTATAGCCAGGTCGATGTCAGAAGGAGTAGAATTGTCGTGGTACCTTTGCGTAAGCCGGGTCGTCGTAAATAAGGAGTCCATGAACATACACAAAGTTTATTATACGATCACACAATATAAGAAATAGTCACAAGCACAGAAGTAGCATAAAGTAAAGTTTAGCACATACAACACGATAAATATAGGAAATAAGAAACAATCAAAGCTGAAAGCGTAGCGTATGGCAAAGCGTATGCGAGTAAGGAATAGCGAGGTGATAGCAGGTAACACGGGCTTCGCGGGTGAAGTGTGTGAATCGACTGGTGCGGGGCTCCGAGTAGCCTGCGCTCGCGTCTCATGAAATGAGGTCAACGAAACCCGTTCCGATGCACAACTCATCGACACGCTAATGTTAGTAATCTATATATATAAAACTCTTCCGTTACTGAGTGACTGACTGACAGACAACGCACAGTCGAAACTACTGGTCGTAGACAGCTGAAATTTGGAATGTAGGTTCCTTGGGATATGTAGGGGAGCACTAAGAAAGGATTTTTGGAAATTCAACCCCCAAGGGGGGGAAAAGGGGTAAAAACGTTTGTATGAAAAATCTTATTCCTTGGGTTTATAAACTTGAAACTTGGCATGAACACGTACATAGGCAAGTAAATATGTTTGACATTATAAGTTTTTTCAAACTACCCTCCAATCGTGATTTAGGGGGTGCGATTGGGTGACTGATTTATTAACGCACAGCCGAAACCGCTCGGTATAGGAGTCTGAGATTTTGAACAGAGGTTCCTTTAGTAACATAAGTGAGCACTAAGAAGGGATTTTTGAAATGTCAACCCCCAAGGGGGGGAAACGGGATAAACTGAGCCGGGGCTGCGGGAAAGTTCTAACGAGATACCGTGGCCCCGGAACGCAAAGGGCAACTGAAGGAACGAGGTGGGTTTTAGTCAGTAAAAGTCACAATTTTCTTTCAACTCCTAACCGTTGAGGAGTTGTACCTTCCATCATCAGCTCATTCACATGGGATGATGACTATCAGACGCAAATACTTAAACAGATCTATGAAATTGTCAAAAACGTAATTGCCTGTAAATTTAAGGTTTGCCCTTGATTTCCCTGGAATACCATCATCAGATCCTGACTAGGTAACAACGGGACCAACTTGAAAGTATACTCTACCGAACAAAAAAAGAATCACGTAAATCGATCCATAAATCTCGGCGTAATCGGTATGCATAAATAAAACACCCGAATTTTATTTTCTATTAACTATCACGAGTTGTCTCGATGCTCGATAGATGGCGTTGGCATCGAGATAGATCGCGCTATGGTTTCGTTACCGTCATTTAGCTAGGTAGCGTAAAATATTTTAATTTATCGTGTAATTTTAGCAGCGCCCCTAGCGGACATACGCGAAACTACATATTACACACTACAAATATTTAACGTTTAATTCATTAACTTTTAACTTGACTTATTTAACTTATTTTACTCTCTATTTCAGTTAATTTTTGATTTGTTGATTAGATTTGATATTTTTGATAGTATATTTAGTTAGTGTTGGATAAGTTTTATAGTGTGAGTTGATTTTTTAATATATTCTTAATTTTTTATTCATTTGTTTGTTACTTTATTAGTCTTAGTTAATTTCCATAGATATAGTTTTAGTTAAAAAATTTCTAATTAAAATGGTTCAAGAAATTTTGTTTGTTAATGGGAATTATATTCCTCATGCTGTGGTAGATATAGAAAAAGATGGAGCCTGTTTATTTAGAGCTTTATCTTTTTTGATGTTCGGAACTCAAGACAGGGCTAGGGATGTACGTGAACGCATAATCGGCTTTGTTATTGAAAACTGGACGGAATTTTCGATTATGTCGTGTACTGCACTTGGAGATAATTATTCAACGCCAAATGAATATTACAACGACATGATGAAAACCACTACATATGGAAGTTTGTGCGAATTAGAAGCTGCTGGGCGAATATATGAATA
Source organism: Napeogenes sylphis (assembly GCA_959347405.1). Classification (NCBI taxonomy): domain Eukaryota; kingdom Metazoa; phylum Arthropoda; class Insecta; order Lepidoptera; family Nymphalidae; genus Napeogenes; species Napeogenes sylphis. The sequence goes on from OY365781.1 coordinate 17,643,839, forward strand.
TGTTTTCGAAGTATTTCGTGATGGCCAGTTTCATGTGAAAACTGGAGTTGAAGGTCTTCCTGTAAAACGTCTTCGCTTTACTGGCGGGCTTTCTGGTGGTCATTTTGACGTTTATGTTCCAGTTTCATCGTTTTCGGCAACAAAGGTCGCAAAAAAAATTACTCAACGAAGGTTAGAAACGCCTTCACCCATTCCCGAAATCATATTTTCGAACAGTGAGTCCGAGACTGAGTCTGAGTCTGAATTAAAACACGATGAACCAATGCCTAAACAAATAAAAAAAGTGAACAAAAAACGTAGGGCTCGATACACGAATAAAACTCGGAAAAATCAGCAAAAAAAGTCAGTTCGAAGTAACCCTGCAGCACATCGGCAAGCGGTTACAGTGTATCAACGAAACTACCCCCAAGTTCATAGGAAAGCACAAGCTGATTACCAATCTTCACACCCCGAAATACACAGGAAAGCACAAGCTGCTTATCGAACTTCACATCCTGACGAACATCGACAGGAAGTTGCAAATTATCAACATACACACTTGGAGGAACGAAGAAATATTCAGTCTCAATATCGTAAAAATATTAAAGCAAAAACATGGCATACAAAATTACTGTCGGGACTGGCGTATAATCCTGAGTTGTCATACGAAGCAGATAAAGATGTATGTATAGGAACTATGGATCATAAATGCCAGTTGTGCAATGCTTTAAAGTGGAAAGAAGAAACTGTTGGAATGTGTTGCAGTGGAGGGAAGGTTTTGCTTGAGGCCTTTGAACTACCTCCAGAGCCACTTTATAGCTTAATAATTATGGATTTTCATCCTGATCACAATCATTTTATGAGTAACATCCGAAAATATAATGGGTGTTTTCAAATGACCTCATTTGGAGCAAAACTGGTCTCAGAAGATGGATTCATGCCGACATTTAAGGTACAAGGCCAGGTTTATCATCTGATTGGAAGTTTACTGCCTATGGATCAACAGAATGCTCGATTTTTGCAAATTTATTTTGTAGGAGAGGACGAAAGGGAAGCAAACTTGAGATGTTCAAATTTTCCAGGTGTAAAGAAAAATTTTGTGAAAGTGCTTCAAAAAATGCTTCATGATGTAAATCCATACATAAAAGACTTAAAAACAGCTATCGAAAAGGTTCCAGCTAATTGTGAAACATTTAAAGTTGTTATTAACGCCGAAAAAAAACCAATAGATGGTCATTTAGGTCGTTATAATGCACCTACGACAAATGAAGTAGCGTTAGTCATTGTTGGGCAAGAATTTGAAAAGCGTGACATTGTCTTAGAAAGCCATAGTAGTGGTTTGCATCGAATCAGCGAAATCCATAGATCTTACGACGCTTTGCAATATCCTTTGCTTTTTTGTCGTGGTGAGGATGGTTACTCTATTCATTTACCCCAGATCGATCCGAAAACTAAAATGGGTCTTAAAAAGACAATTTCTGCCGCAGATTTCTATTCTTACCGAATAATGTCCAGAGACGGTCAAATCAATCATCTCCTTTACTATCGCTCCCTCTTCAGTCAATTTTTGGTTGACGTATATGCTAAGATTGAGACCGAAAGACTCAATTATATACGTCATAATCAGTCTAAACTAAGAGCAGAAAATTATATCCATTTAAAGGATGCCGTAGGTAGGCAAGACGCAGACCCTAATGATCTTGGTCAAATGGTAGTGTTGCCTTCTTCTTTTACAGGTGGACCTCGATACATGCATGAGCGAACCCAAGATGCCATGACCTACGTTCGCCGTTTTGGACGACCGGATCTTTTTATAACATTTACATGTAACCCACAATGGGAAGACATTACAAAACATTTGTTACCAGGTCAAAATTCCCACGACCGTCATGACTTAATCGCTAGAGTGTTCCGTTTAAAAGTTAGAAAAATCATGGACTTACTGACGAAACGTAAAATATTCGGTGAAGTATGCTGTTTTATGTACTCAGTCGAATGGCAAAAGCGTGGCCTTCCACACATTCACATACTACTCTGGCTTAAAAATAGCATAACGACAGATCTCATTGATAAAGTTATTAGTGCCGAAATACCAGATCCAGAAACAGACCCAAAACTGTATGAAATCGTTAAATCTAACATGATGCATGGTCCATGTGGAAGTTTTAATTTCAAGTCACCTTGCATGAAACAAAACAGTTGCAGTAAAAGATTTCCGAAACAACTCATTAAAGAAACTCAAACTGGCGAAGACGGTTACCCACAATACAGGCGTCGTTCTCCAGAAGATGGTGGCTTTACTGTTGACATTAAAGGAGTATGTTTAGATAATCGATGGGTTGTTCCTTACAATGCTGTACTTTCAAGAAGTTTTGGTGCTCATATTAACGTCGAGTACTGTAATTCAGTAAACTCTATTAAATATGTATGCAAATATGTGAATAAAGGGACGGATCAGGCTACTTTCGCCCTTGAAAATAAAAATGACGAGGTGACTACTTACGAAAATGGTAGATATATAAGTAGTTCGGAGGCTATTTGGCGGATTTTTGGCTTTCCGATTCATGACCATTTTCCTCCAGTTATTCATCTTGCAGTACACTTAGAGAACGGACAGAGAATATACTTTAACCAAGAAAATATTATCGAAAGATTAAATAATCCACCAAATACTACGCTTCTAGCCTTCTTTAAACTTTGTCAAGTAGATATTTTTGCGAAAACTTTGATTTATTCAGATGTACTATCGTATTATACTTGGCATAAAAATAGTCACTTTGAAAGAAGAAAAAGAGGAGCTGACGTACAGGACTGGCCAGATATAAAAAAAGAAAACGCGTTGGGCCGAGTGTATACTGTGCATCCCAATAATGCGGAGTGTTTCTATTTACGTATGCTTCTGCATGAAGTAAAAGGGCCAACTTAATTTGAGGCTCTAAGAACGGTTAACGGGAAGTACATCCCACTTTTCAATCTGCTTGCAAAGCTTTGGGTTTGCTTGAAGACGACCAGCACTGGTATGCTACCTTACAAGATGCTGCACTTTCTGAATCTCCCTCTAGAATTCGGGATTTGTTTGTAATATTATTAGTGTTTTGTCAAGTGTCAGATCCATTAGGACTTTGGGATAAATTTAAAGATATTTTATCGGAAGATTATAAACATCAAGTCCACAGAAACATAGAGGATGTTGATAACATTTGTAGTGAAGTATACAACAAATGCCTGCAAGTTCTTGAGGAAGCCGTTCTTTCATTAGGTGGGCGTTCACTTAAGGAATATGGGTTGCCACAACCAACCAGGCCACTCGATTTAGGGAACATTATGTTATTAAGAGAGACTAATTACAATACAGATTTTCTAGAGAGATTCGTCAAGGACCATAAAAATACTTTAACAATAGAACAAACGGAAGCATACGATAAAATTATGCATAGTGTTAACACAAATTCAGGACAACTTTTCTTTCTAGACGCGCCAGGTGGCACAGGAAAAACCTACTTAATAAACTTAATTTTAGCTAAAATTAGAAGCTCAAAACATATTGCTTTGGCTGTCGCCTCATCAGGGATCGCGGCCACATTGCTGGAAGGTGGTCGAACTGCGCATGCATGTTTTAAGTTACCACTCGACTTGACTCGCGTAGAAACACCCTTATGCAGTATTTCAAAACAAAGTCACCTAGCTGAAGTATTAAAAAATACAAAAATTATTATCTGGGATGAAATCACCATGGCACACAAAAGAGGAATTGAGGCTTTGAACAGATCTTTACAAGATATTCGGGGTAATAAAAATTTAATGGGTGGCGTAACCGTGCTGTTTGCTGGAGATTTTAGACAAACCTTACCGGTGGTACCCAAGGGAACTCGTGCTGATGAAGTACAAGCATGCCTTAAAAGATCGATTTTGTGGTCCTCCGTAAAAAGTATAACGTTAACTAAAAACATGAGAGCCTATCTGGGGAGTGATTCGACGGCTGGTATATTTTCAACCAGTCTTCTAAAAATAGGAAATGGTGAACATCCTACCAGGGATGGTATATTTGACATCCCTGAAGATATGTGTACATTAGTATATACCATCGAGGAGCTAATACAACACATTTATCCAGGTATTTCCGACATACAAGACAAGCCTATAGAATGGTTTTGCGAACGAGCTATTTTGACTCCGAAGAACGAACAAGCTGCATTTATTAACGACATACTTTTAAAGTCATTCGACGGAGAAGAAAAGATTTATAAATCCATAGACACACCATGCCATGCAGACGACGCTACAAATTATCCGGTCGAATTCTTAAATTCACTTAAACCAGCTGGTCTTCCATACCATAGGCTTGCACTGCGAAAAGGTACACCGGTAATGTTGCTACGTAATCTGAAACCACCGAAATTGTGTAACGGCACCAGGTTGCAAGTCAAAGCCTTACATAAATATTTAGTTGAGGCCGTTATTTTGACAGGATGTGCCCGAGGAGAAACGGTATTCGTCCCGCGCATTCCTCTAATGCCCAATGACCTTCCATTTGAATTTAAGCGCCTTCAATTTCCTCTAAAAGTTTGCTTTGCGATGACGATAAATAAGTCTCAAGGGCAAACTTTTAAAGTCGCTGGTGTTGATTTAAGAGAAGATTGTTTCTCTCATGGACAACTGTATGTTGCTTGCTCGCGTGTCAGCTCTCCCTCTAACCTGTTCATCCTGGTAAATAATAAAAAAACTAAAAATATTGTTTACAAGGAAATCCTGTAAGGCCTCTTCGTCCTATAAATCCTGTTTTTTTTTTCTTTTGAGACGATGATTTTGTCTCACTTTACTTTTTCTATATAGATTTGTATGTATACTAATATTATAAAGAGGAACAATCTATTTTTTTATATGTTTGTTTGTTTACACATGTAATCGATAAACTCCGAAAGTACTGAATCGATTTCAAACATTCACCATTAGAAAGCTACATCATCCCTGAGTAACACAGGCTATATTTAATTCCAGTTGTAACAAGATTTCAGCCTGTGGAAGAAAAAGCCCTGTCGAGATCATTAAAAAACGCTATATATAACCGAATTACACGTGGGCGAAGCCGCGGGCGGAAAGCTAGTATATTATATTATTTAATATGCATACGGTTAGTATTTAAATAAGATAATTAAATATACAAACAAATATAAATAACACTATAAATGTATATAAATAGTAATAGTTTAAATAATATTAATTAAATAAATACTATATAATGTTATATTAATTCTTAAATAAATACTTGTATGTGCATAGTAATATAAGTACATGTAAATAAATAAATAAATGTACATATTTAAAATACTAGACAATTAGGCTACAGCCTTAAACATGAAGCATTTAGCATTAAGCATAAGCATAAGCATTAAGCATAAGCATTGAGCATAAGCCTTTAAAATTTTTTAAAATAAGCTTTTAAAATAAGCATTTAGCATAAGCATTAAGCATAAGTATTTAAAATAAACATTAAACGTTAAGCGTTAAGCATAAGTATAAAGTTTTAGCACTAAGCATAAGCAGTAAGCATAAGCATTAAGCATAAGCATTAAGCATTAAGCATAAGCATTAAGCATAAGCATTAAGCATAAGCATTAAGCATAAGCATTAAGCATAAGCATTAAGCATAAGCATTAAGCATAAGCATAAAGCATAAGCATTAAGCATTAAGCATTAAGCATAAGCATTAAACATTAAGCATAATCATAAAGTATAAGCATAAACCATTAAGCATAAGCAGTAAGAACAAACATTTAGAATAAGCATTTTAAATAAGCATTTTAAATAAGCATTAAGCATAAGCATTAAAAATAAGTTCTAAAAATAAGCATTAAGAAAAAGCATTAAGCATAAGCATTAAGCATAAGCATTGAGCATAAGCCTTAAAAATAAGCTTATAAAATAAGCTTTTAAAATAAGCATTTAGAAAAAGCATTAAGCATAAGCATTTAAAATAAGCTTTTAAAATAAGCATTTAAAATAAGCATAAAGCATAAGCATTAAGCATCAAGAATTAATTATTGAGCATTGAGCATTGAACATCAAGCATAGCATATAACATGGAGCATAGCATCGAACATCGAGCATATCAAAGAGGATCATGCATATGTATTCGCTTTTAATTTGTCAGTGACGCCTCGGATTTTTTGTTTTATAATATTTATATAAAATTTCAATTTTAATTTATTATCTCAAGTAACCCTCCGCTGAATCTAGCTGGCATAATTTTAGGCATTCATCTTATTTTATTTTACTTTATTCATAATAAAGGTCAATGTTGATTATATTAAATCAATAATTTATTTTTAGCACAAACGGTAAATTTCCTTTTTTTTAAATAAGCTTTAAACATGAAGCATTTAGCATTAAGCATAAGCATAAGCATTAAGCATAAGCATTTAAAAAGAGGTTTTAAAATAAGCTTTTATAATAAGCATTAAGCATAAGAATCTTTAAAAATCATTTTAAATAAGCATTTAAAATAAGCATTTAGCATAAGCATAAGCATTAAGCATAATCATTAAGCCTAAGCATTGAGCATAAGCCTTAAAAATAAGCTTTTAAAATAAGCTTTTTAAATAAGCATTTAGAAAAAGCATTAAGCATAAGCATTAAGCATATAAGCATTAAGCAAAAGCAGTAAGAACTAGCATTTAGAATAAGCATTTTAAATAAGCATTAAGCATAAGCATTAAAAATAAGCTTTTAATATAAGCTTTTAAAATAAGCATGAAGAAAAAGCATTAAGCATAAGCATTAAGCATAAGCATTAAGCATAAGCATTAAGCATAAGCATTAAGCATAAGCATTAAGCATAAGCATTAAGCATAAGCATTAAGCATAAGCATTAAGCATAAGCATTAAGCATAAGCATTAAGCATAAGCATTAAGCATAAGCATTAAGCATAAGCATTAAGCATAAGCATTAAGCATAAGCATTAAGCATAAGCATTAAGCATAAGCATTAAGCATAAGCATTAAGCATAAGCATTAAGCATAAGCATTAAGCATAAGCATTAAGCATAAGCATTAAGCATAAGCATTAAGCATAAGCATTAAGCATAAGCATTAAGCATAAGCATTAAGCATAAGCATTAAGCATAAGCATTAAGCATAAGCATTAAGCATAAGCATTAAGCATAAGCATTAAGCATAAGCATTAAGCATAAGCATTTAAAATAAGCATTAAGCATAAGCATTAAGCATAAGCATTAAGCATAAGCATTTAAAATAAACATTAAACAAAAAGCATAAGTATAAAGTTTAAGCATTAAGCATAAGAAGTAAGCATAAGCTTTAAGCGTAAGCATTAGGCACAAGCATTTAAAATAAGCATTTAAAATAAGCATTGAAATTAAGCATTAAGAAAAAGCATTAAGCATAAGCATTTAAAATAAGCATTTAGCATAAGCATTAAGCATAAGCATTAAGCATAAGCATTAAGCATAAGCATTAAGCATAAGCATTAAGCATAAGCATTAAGCATAAGCATTAAGCATAAGCATTAAGCATAATTATTGAGCATAAGCATTGAGCACAAGCCTTTAAAATAAGCTTTTAAAATAAGCTTTTAAAATAAGCATTAAGAAAAACCATTAAGCAGCAAGCCTCATGTCTAAAGCATCAAGAATCAAGCATAGCGTCCAACATAGAGCATAGAATCGATCATCGAGCATATTCTTGCTTTATTTTCTTGCTTTTCTTGTTTTATAATATTTATATAAAGTTTCAAATTTAATGTTTCATCTCAAGTAACCCTCCGCTGAATCTAGCTGGCATAATTTTAGGCATTCACCTTATTTTATTTTACTTTATTCATAAAAAGATCAATGTTGTTTATATTTTTTAGCACAAAAGGTAAATTTTCTTTTTTTTTTTAAATAAGCTTTAACCATGAAGCATAAGCATAAGCATTAAGGATAAGCATTAAACATTAAGCATAATCATAAAGCATAAGCATAAAGCATTAAGCATAAGCAGTAAGAACAAGCATTTAGAATAAGCATCTTAAATAAGCATTTTAAATAAGCATTAAGCATAAGCATTAAAAATAAGTTCTAAAAATAAGCATTAAGAAAAAGCATTAAGCATAAGCATTAAGCATAAGAATTGAGCATAAGCCTTAAAAATAAGCTTATAAAATAAGCTTTTAAAATAAGCATTTAGAAAAAGCATTAAGCATAAGCATTTAAAATAAAATTTTAAAATAAGCATTTAAAATAAGCATTAAGCATCAAGAATTAATTATTGAGCATTGAGCATTGAACATCAAGTATAGCATCCGACATGGAGCATAGCATCCAACATGGAGCATAGAATCGAACATCGAGCATATCATAGAGGATCATGCATATGTATTCGCTTTTAATTTATCAGTGGCGCCTCGGATTTCTTGTATTATAATATTTATATAAAGTTTCAAATTTAATGTTTTATCTCAAGTAACCCTCCGCTGAATCTAGCTGGCATAATTTTAGGTATTTACCTAATTTTATTTTACTTTATTCATAATAAAGGTCAATGTTGTTTATATTAAATCAATAAATTATTTTTAGCACAAAAGATAAATTTCCTTTTTTTAAAAATAAGCTTTAACCATGAAGCATAAGCATAAGCATTAAGCATAAGCATTTAAAATAAACATTAAACATAAAGCATAAGTATAAAGTTTAAGCATTAAGCATTAAGCATAAGCAGTAAGCATAAGCTTTAAGCATAAGCATTAAGCACAAGCATTAAGCATAAGCATTAAAATAAGCATTAAGCATAAGCATTAAGCATTAAGCATAAGCAGTAAGAACAAGCATTTAGAATAAGCATTTTAGATACGCATTTAAAATAAGCATTAAGCATAAGCATTAAAAATAAGCTTTAAAAATAAGCATAAAGAAAAAGCATTAAGCATAAGCATTAAGCATATAAGCATTAAGCAAAAGCAGTAAGAACTAGCATTTAGAATAAGCATTTTAAATAAGCATTAAGCATAAGCATTAAGCATAAGCATTAAAAATAAGTTTTAAAAATAAGCATTAAGAAAAAACATTAAGCATAAGCATTTAAAATAAGCTTTTAAAATAAGCATTTAAAATAAGCATAAAGCATAAGCATTAAGCATCAAGAATAAATTATTGAGCATTGAGCATTGAACATCAAGCATAGCATATAACATGGAGCATAGCATCAAACATCGAGCATATCAAAGAGGATCATGCATATGTATTCGCTTTTAATTTGTCAGTGACGCCTTGGATTTCTTGTTTTATAATATTTATATAAAATTTCAATTTTAATTTATTATCTCAAGTAACCCTCCGCTGAATCTAGCTGGCATAATTTTAGGCATTCATCTTATTTTACTTTACTTTATTCATAATAAAGGTCAATGTTGTTTATATTAAATCAATAATTTATTTTTAGCACAAACGGTAAATTTCCTTTTTTTTTTTAAATAAGCCTTAAACATGAAGCATTTAGCATTAAGCATAAGCATTAAAAATAAGTTTTAAAAATAAGCATTAAGAAAAAATTAAGCATAAGCATTTAAAATAAGCTTTTAAAATAATTATTTAAAATAAGCATTAAGCATAAGCATTAAGCATCAAGAATTAATAATTGAGCATTGAACATCAAGCATAGCATATAACATGGAGCATAGCATCCAACATGGAGCATAGCATCGAACATCTAGCATATCAAAGAGGATCATGCATATGTATTCGCTTTTAATTTGTCAGTGACGCCTCGGATTTTTTGTTTTATAATATTTGTATAAAATTTCAAGTTTAATTTATTATCTCAAGTAACCCTCCGCTGAATCTAGCTGGCATAATTTTAGGCATTCATCTTATTTTATTTTACTTTATTCATAATAAAGGTCAATGTTGTTTATATTAAATCAATAATTTATTTTTAGCACAAACGGTAAATTTCCTTTTTTTTTTAAATAAGCCTTAAACATGAAGCATTTAGCATTAAGCATAAGCATAAGCATTAAGCATAAGCATTTAAAATGAGCGTTTAAAATAAGCTTTTATAATAAGCATTAAGCATAAGGATCTAAAAAAAGCATTTTAAATAAGCATTTAAAATAAGCATTAAGAAAAAGCATTAAGCAGAAGCATTTAAAATATGCATTAAGCAGAAGCATTTAAAATAAGCATTTAGCATAAGCATTAAGCATAAGCATTAAGCATAAGCATTAAGCATAAGCATTAAGCATAAGCATTAAGCATAAGCATTAAGCATAAGCATTAAGCATAAGCATTAAGCATAAGCATTAAGCATAAGCATTAAGCATAAGCATTAAGCATAAGCATTAAGCATAAGCATTAAGCATAAGCATTAAGCATAAGCATTAAGCATAAGCATTAAGCATAAGCCTTTAAAATTTTTTAAAATAATCTTTTAAAATAAGCATTAAGCATAAGTATTTAAAATAAACATTAAACGTTAAGCATAAGTATAAAGTTTTAGCACTAAGCATAAGCAGTAAGCATAAGCATTAAGCATAAGCATTAAGCATAAGCATTAAGCATAAGCATTAAGCATAAGCATTAAGCATAAGCATTAAGCATAAGCATTAAGCATAAGCATTAAGCATAAGCATTAAGCATAAGCATTAAGCATAAGCATTAAGCATAAGCATTAAGCATTAAGCATAAGCAGTAAGAACAAGCATTTAGAATAAGCATTTTAAATAAGCATTTTAAATAAGCATTAAGCATAAGCATTAAAAATAAGTTCTAAAAATAAGCATTAAGAAAAAGCATTAAGCATAAGCATTAAGCATAAGAATTGAGCATAAGCCTTAAAAATAAGCTTATAAAATAAGCTTTTAAAATAAGCATTTAGAAAAAGCATTAAGCATAAGCATTTAAAATAAAATTTTAAAATAAGCATTTAAAATAAGCATTAAGCATCAAGAATTAATTATTGAACATTGAGCATTGAACATCAAGCATAGCATCCGACATGGAGCATAGCATCCAACATGGAGCATAGAATCGAACATCGAGCATATCATAGAGGATCATGCATATGTATTCGCTTTTAATTTATCAGTGGCGCCTCGGATTTCTTGTATTATAATATTTATATAAAGTTTCAAATTTAATGTTTTATCTCAAGTAACCCTCCGCTGAATCTAGCTGGCATAATTTTAGGTATTTACCTAATTTTATTTTACTTTATTCATAATAAAGGTCAATGTTGTTTATATTAAATCAATAAATTATTTTTAGCACAAAAGATAAATTTCCTTTTTTTAAAAATAAGCTTTAACCGTGAAGCATAAGCATAAGCATTAAGCATAAGCATTTAAAATAAACATTAACCATAAAGCATAAGTATAAAGTTTAAGCATTAAGCATAAGCAGTAAGCATAAGCTTTAAGCATAAGCATTAAGCACAAGCATTAAGCATAAACATTAAAATAAGCATTAAGCATAAGCATTAAGAATTAAGCATAAGCAGTAAGAACAAGCATTTAGAATAAGCATTTTAAATAAGCATTTTAAATAAGCATTAAGCATAAGCATTTAAAATGAGCTTTTAAAATAAGCTTTTATAATAAGCATTAAGCATAAGAATTTAAAATAAGCATTTAAAATAAGCATTGAAAATAAGCATTAAGAAAAAGCATTAAGCATAAGCATTTAAAATAAGTATTAAGCATAAGCTTTAAGCATAAGCATTAAGCATAAGCATTAAAATAAGCTTTTAAAATAAGCATTTAAAATAAACATTAAGAAAAAGCATTAAGCAAAAGCATTTAAAATAAGCTTTTAAAATAATCTTTTAAATAAGCATGAAGAAAAAGCATTAAGCATAAGCATTAAAAATTAGCTTTTAAAATAAGCTTTTAAAATAAGCATAAAGAAAAAGCATTAAGCATAAGCATTTAAAATTAGCATTTAGCATAAGCAGTAAGCATAAGCATTAAGCATAACCATTAAGCAGCAAGCCTCATGTCTAAAGCATCAAGAATTAATAATTGAGCATTGAGCATTAAACATCAAGCATAGCGTCCAACATAGAGCCTAGAATCGAACATCGAGCATATCATAGAGGATCATGCATATGTATTCGCTTTTAATTTGTCAGTGGCGCCTATGATTTCTTGTTTTATAATATTTTTATAAAGTTTCAAATTTAATGTTTTATCTCAAGTAACCCTCCGCTGAATCTAGCTGGCATAATTTTAGGCATTTACCTAATTTTATTTTACTTTATTCATAATAAAGGTCAATGTTGTTTATATTAAATCAATAAATTATTTTTAGCAGAAAAGATAAATTTCCTTTTTTTAAAAATAAGCGTTAACCATGAAGCATAAGCATAAGCATTAAGCATAAGCATTTAAAATAAACATTAAACATTAAGCATAAGTATAAAGTTTAAGCATTAAGCATAAGCAATAAGCATAAGCTTTAAGCATAAGCATTAAGCACAAGCATTTAAAATAAGCATTGAAAATAAGCAATAGGAAAAAGCATTTAGCATAAGCATTTAAAATAAGCTTTTCAAGTTTTAGTAGACACAGGAAACGAAAAAATCCTGTATTCCTGTGTTTACCGTTCGCACAGCGGTGACCAGGAGACAACTAGATTATTCGAGTATCTCGGTGAGGCTGCTGATATGGCTCTGCATCAGTTCCCTTCAGCGCAGCTCGTCTTTCTGGGGGATTTTAATGCCTGTCATCAGGACTGGCTGTTCCCGTACCAGAAGACCGACCATGCTGGAAGAGAAGCGCGGAACTTTGCGTTGTCCTTGGACCTCTTTCAGCTGGTGAAGCAAGCAACAAGGGTACCAGATGTGGTAGGCCATACAGCCAATTGCCTGGACCTTCTGCTGACAACTGATCCGGACAGGTATCGGGTAGAGGTTACCTCTCCCTTGGGAACCTCCGATCACTGTCTGGTGAAATCTGTGTTTACATATTCCCCACCAGCTTTCGAACCTCATGGTGTTAGGCGAGTATGGAAATACAAGTCAGCAGATTGGGATGAGTTGCGGCACTTTTTTGCGTCTTATCCTTGGCGGCAGGTCTGCTTCTCTTCTTTGGATCCGTCGAGTTGCGTGGATGCTATAACCGATGTGGTGCATCAGGCAATGGAGTATTTTATTCCTTTTGCTGACGTACCCATCGGTGGCAAAGCTCGCCCATGGTTTAATGCCGAATGTGGTCATGCTCAAGACCGAAAACATTCGGCATATCTCATTTGGGCTGATGCTCGAAGCCGCAAAACTCCGGATGTAAGTTCGAAGAAGAGAGCCTTTAACCAAGCTGCCAAGTCCTACAAAAACGCATTGCGGAAGGCTCGTCTCGATCGAATCGCTAAGAATGGCGAAAAGCTCTCTGTCAGACCAACTGGCAGTCGAGCTTTCTGGTCTCTTGCGAAAGCGATCGAGTCGAATTTCTGCCAACCCTCACTGCCTGCTCTGCTGAAGCCGGATGGATCCCTGGCCCACACAGCAACAGAGAAAGCGAACGTACTTTCTTCTCTGTTTGCTGATAATTCGCATCTAGACACTGGCAATGCTTCTCCAGCACATCTTCCTCACTGCGGTGTTTCGATGCCTGAAATCCGCATCACTAACAAAGAGGTATGGAGAACATTGTGTCGTTTAGATGTGAATAAAGCCAGTGGTCCTGATGGTATACCAGCCATTCTGCTCAAGACATGCGCAGCTGAGTTGTCTCCTGTACTGACACGTCTGTATCGTCTCTCTTTCATGACTGGAATAGTGCCGAAATCCTGGAAGCTTGCTAATGTGCAACCCGTGCCCAAAAAAGGCAGCCGTGCCGACCCTGTCAATTACAGACCGATTTCAATCACCTCCATACTCTGCAAGATTATGGAGCGTGTATTGAACTCGCGCCTACTAGCATACCTAGAAGGTAACGATCTCCTCAGTGACCGACAGTACGGGTTTCGCAGTAATAGATCTACTGGGGACCTCCTAGTGTATGCTACTCACATTTTAGGCGAGGCCATCGAGAAGAACGGAGAAGCGGTCGCCGTCTCTCTGGACGTCTCGAGGGCATTTGACAGGGTCTGGCATGCAAGCCTTATAAGCAAGCTTTCAGCGTATGGTATATCTCCTGGTCTGATCGGCTGGGTAACGGACTTTCTGAGCCACAGATCTCTCCGAGTAGTTGTTGACGGGTGTTCCTCGGAACCCTTGACAATAAATGCCGGAGTGCCTCAGGGGTCCGTTCTTTCTGCAACTCTGTTTCTGCTGCACATTAATGATCTGTTGAAGCCTGGTATCTATGGGTATGCAGACGACAGCACAGTTGTAGAAAGATATCTACCGAGTACTCGGGCTAGTCGAGTTCAAGTACAGTCTGAAAGAGAAGCCATGGTGCAACGTTTGAATGACAAACTTCAGGCAGTCTCCGCATGGAGCAATGCCAATCTTATCAAGTTCAACGCCACCAAAACGCAGACGTGTCTATTCACCGCCAAAAGGAGCCCTTTCACCTTGGCTCCTACTTTCCAGAATGTAGTTGTTAGGCTTAGAGATTTCCGGCTTCAGTTGTTAGGCTTAGAGATTTCCTCGAACCTCAACTTTGGTCGGTTCATTGAGTCCAGAGCAAGAGCAGCAGCAGCAAAGCTTGCCGTTCTGGCGAAGGTTCGGCAGTACTTTACACCGGGACAGCTTCTTGTTTTATACAAAGCACAGATCCGGTCGTGTGTAGAGTACTGTGGTCACATATTTGCTGGTGCCGCAAAGTCTCATCTTGCGGTTCTGGACTCAATTGAGAGGCGAGCAAAGAGACTTATAGGCGATCCCGAATTGGTCGGAGCCGACCTCCAAAGCCTTGAGCACAGGCGTAGAATTGCTAGCCTCTCAGTATTCTATAGGATACATTTTGGTGAGTGTGCGCAGGAATTACACAATTTAATTCCCCCGTCCCCCTTCCATCACCGGACGTCCCGACGCACGGCAGGTTTTCATACTTTTGTTGTGGACATTCCACCTGTCCGAACGAAGCGCTTTGCTTCCTCATTTTTACTGCGTACAGCAAAGGATTGGAACAGCTTGCCTGCGTCGGTATTTCCGACCGAAAACAATGTGGGTGTCTTCAAGCGAAGAGTGCCACCACCTAAGACTACATTCCACTTACCATCAGGTGGAATGTAGTCAAGCATTGCCCTAGATCATATAAAAAAAATAATAAAAAAAAAAATGATGATAGGCCCACTAGTATTGTATAGTAGGACAAAAATGCTACGCTTAGGTATATGATACAAATGCTGTATATTGAACTTGATATATTTTTATCTCAATATCTTTATTTTATTTTCGTTTTAGGCGTAGGCGTAGGCGTAGGCGTAGGCTTAGGCGTAGGCGTAGGCGTAGGCGTAGGCGTAGGCGTAGGCGTAGGCGTAGGCGTAGGCGTAGGCGTAGGCGTAGGCGTAGGCGTAGGCGTAGGCGTAGGCGTAGGCGTAGGCGTAGGCGTAGGCGTAGGCGTAGGCGTAGGCGTAGGCGTAGGCGTAGGCGTAGGCGTAGGCGTAGGCGTAGGCGTAGGCGTAGGCGTAGGCGTAGGCGTAGGCGTCGGCGTAGGTGTTGGCGAAGGTGTAGGCGTAGGAGTAGGCATAGGCATAGGCGTAAGCATAAGCATAAGCAAAAGCATAAACTTTACAATTACAAACCAAACAATTTCTTTTTTCGAAGCTTTTGATTTTGTTTATGAACAAAATGTTTCACATAATCCAGACAACCTTTTGAGACCTCAGATTTGAATTTTTTTACAACGCAGTTTAAGAGCGGTGGTTTTGGTCGTGAATAAGTTTTGTTAGTGTTAGTGGAAGGTCAATAGGGGATAAAACAAATATTTACAATGATCTGACTCGTGAGTGATGTTTTAAAGGATCTATTTCTATTATAAATGTTATAAATATTTAAAGCATTTTATGTAAAGCATATTATATTATAATTTGTTTTTAATAAATAGTTAATTAATCGTTCAAAATTTATATTCTCGTATAATGTGAAAAAGATTGGAAAGTATGTCACAATGTGAGAGTTATTCATTAATAGTCTCTAATATTACCGAAAAATTAAATTGGTTTAGAAATACGGTCACATTATTATAGATTACTGTTGCATATATTATTTTTCTTATCGAAATATCCACAAATCGAATTTAAGAAGTTATTTGCATTCAGTATAATATCCCATCATCAGACTAGAGGCAACCCTTCATTAATTAGAAAAATGAAAAACTGAAAAAATCAAATAAATAAAAATTTATTTTTTTCAAAAACTAATATTTGTAAACCACTCAGAAAATTTTAATACCACTCAGAACATTAATCAGTATCCCCCCTTCTTTCCCCCATCTTACAAAACTAGATATTTAAAAAAATATATGTACCTATAATAATAACATATAACATAAACTATAAAAAAAAACTCCCTTCAGAAAATACTCCATCCATTTGTTTAAATTTTTTTGTTATTTTAGGGCGAAAATATTCTGGTCATTTTTGTATCGTAACAGCTTGTTACGAAACTTGCTACTACTATAGATTTACTTGCCACACATGTGGTGTTATTTTGAGAACACGAAAAAGATCTCTGTGACTTAAGAAGTAAGGTTTATGATTCTAGACAATACATGCATGCTATGCAATACATACTGCTTTTTCAATTTGAATAAACTTCTTTTCACAAAGTCATTCTCTGTTTCTCCGAAGCGTATTTAAGTTTAAATATATAGTTTGACAAATTCTTTAAGAAAATAGTAATAAAGTTTGTACTTTTACTTAATTTGATTTCTATTAATTTGATTTGATTTTCTATTAATTTGATTTTAATAACACACAGCATCGCTTCTCATTCGCTGATAAATATAAAACATTTTTGGAAATATCTATAAACATGTATAGCCATGTTAAGCTTATTTAAATATATATAAATATAAAATGAAAAATAAACCGTTACGAGTAGGGATTCGAACTCGCGACCTCTGGGAAACCGTCTTATTCCGTCTATTAGGCTTCTTTCGAAAATACTAACCAATGTTTCTGACTTTGCAGTATAGATAAACATTGAAAAAATATATAAATTCAAATATAAAACACTTATTTATGTTTAAATAGTCTTTAGAAATATGACGGTTATAAGTAAGTAATGTTATATGTAGTATATGTGAAATAAAAATACATTAGTGTCACAAATTACATATTTTAAAATTAATATTATTTTCTGCCCACTGGGAGGAAAGTTACAACTTTCGTCCCGCTGCGCAAAACGAAGTTGCCCCTTTCCGCCGTCGTCGGGTAGAAAAACAGCATACACACCTCGGTTAGTAAAATAAGAAAGACTCAGATCACATGTTACTTGACCTCAGTTCCATCTCGGTCGACAATTACATGTGATCTGAGACATTTCTTATTTTTCCTCCCTATATGTGTAATATACTATTTTTATAAAAAGACCATAACGAACAACCAAAATTAATAAATAAAGAAAATGTAATCGGTCATTAAATGTATAGTTAGGCTCATTAATAAAAATGTAGTCCAAATTCAAAATATCTTTATTCAAGTAGGCATTTACACGTACTTTTGAATCGTCAATTACATTAAATTGGTCAGTATAGTCGGTCTGTGAGTAAGCTACCACCAGCTCGGAATGCTGTTCTGCTGAGAAGAGCTGGCCAGAAACTCAACAGTTGCTCTTTTTAAATGAAATTTAACAAAGTTTGACTTATTTATTATAACATAAACCCTGCAAATGAGTCAATGACCCAAGTTCCACACATTTCGATCAACCAAAATTCGGTTCCAGCTATAATAATCTTACTGGGTAGAATTTGAAGATTAGTACGATGGAAAAAAATACCAGTGGGATTAAGCCACGATTGAAAACATAATATTTACTCAACCTTCTATGAATCGGTTATTACCGCATAATTATGTTGGATTTAATACCCTTGTATTAAATCCAACACAAATATTAATGTTTTAGGATATTTTGTTAATGTCTGGTTGTGTTAATTACTCAAAACCTATTAAAAACATAGTATATCTGATTTCATCTTTTAATTTTATGAAAATTAAAAACGAAGTCTCAATATAAATAAGTTGCAATGCGGTAACTGTTAAATATCTTTGTTGTCTCACTATTCATCATAAGCGTCATGTATTTTTAATATGATCGTTATCTGGTAATATGATCTTGAAAAACTCAATACTTAGCAAGTTTTTTACAAGTACCTGAAAAAAATACCTTTATTTTAGTAATGAAACATTATTCATTCTATCAAAACCAAAGTAAAAAATCTTTATTTCTTGAAAATATTTTACATTTATTTTGACCCGTCAAGATAAACAAATATTGCCAAAAATAATAATACTAATATTAATCCAAAAGTATATATGAATTTAACCATTTTGACTTGTAAAAAAAAAAGCTCGTTTAATTAGTTAAGTTCATGACAAAATCCAGGCAAAGAAACTCATGGCCACTTAAAACTGCTTATAACATCTAAAGTTTTGCTTTTTATAATGATAAGTTTAATAAACTTATCATTGTTATAAGATATTTTTTTTTGTACTTTTTTTTGACAGCAATCTTTCTCTAAACAAAGTGGTCATACAGTTTTAAACATAAATAAATCAATCAATTCCACATTTCACAATGAAACAAAAAATCTCTTCTTTTGGTAATAAAATATAAGGACTTTTAACAGCCCTTTTAGACTACTTAAGGACTAATGTACTTGATTCACAGGACTCCAAGTTCACCAAAGATTTCTTAAATTATCAAGTTTTTTTAGAACAGTTCTCAAGAATATGCACTTTACTTTTATATATCCATTTTGCAAATAATGATATGTAGCACAATGCTTTGCATCCGTTGCAAAATAGGCGTATATTGTCAACGTCTTAACATCACAACCAACACTGATTTTACGAAAGTTAATTGAATTAATCAAACAAAGTAAATACAACATTTAACAATTACAGCTTTTACATTACACAGAAGTTGGGTGACTTAAGTCAATTTAACTCACTTCGCTTCATTACGAAGTCTTTTACTTATACTCAATTAAGGTTTCTCCCAGTAGGTTTTAAAATAAAATATGTGTTGTACAAGAAATAAACATTGAATTGTACAAAAAATAAGGGTTGAATGTTTTAATCACATTTAATGTATTCAAAAACTTTTTTCTTTATTAGATACTTATAATTTTTCATTAGTATTTAAAAGACAAATTTAGACTTTTAATACATGAACCTAATACGTAGCATTTTCTGATCTTGTTACGCTACTCTTTTGTAATGTGTATAGATCATAAAAATAAAAAATTTCAATATGAAATATTTTATGAATCGTCATCTGTTCACTGGCTACTTGAGTAAATATACAATATAATAAATCCATTTCATTGTTATACGTATATATACATATATTTTTATATATATAATATATATACCCAGATTTTCATGTGTAACGTATGTATGTGTAGGTTCGATGTTCAGCAATTTGTGGTTATTTCATGATAAAAGACGGATGTGCGTTAAAGGTAGCGTGGGAAGAGAGCGCTACTTGATTTAACCAAAGAGTAACGAAAATGTTAATTTTGGAATTATGTTTACATATAAAACTATATTACGAAACGTACTTACTGTTTATAATAAATAGGTCTCTGAGAAAAGTGCGGAAAGAGAAAGCAATCAAAATCATTTGAATAAAATAATTATTGTATTAGGCGTTTATAATTTATAAGCTTCAAATGATGAAAGCTTTTACACAACAAACCTTGTAATTATATTGACCCAGTTTTTTACGCTTTATTTTATACTTATGAAGCCAAAATAGTAAGAATTAATATAAAGTAAAGATCAGATATTTTAGTTATCTAACTCTATTGTCTCCACGATAATATATCTTTAAGAATAAAAACAGTCTTTAATAAAAGATAATATGTTACTTCCAATTGAATTGGATACAATTTTCTATAAAAATATTATTCATCCTTATAAAAACTCTTGTCAAATATCGTCTCAACATATTTTTCTTCAATATAATATCAATGTCGTTTATTAAAAAGATTTCAAATCTTACTATTACTACAGTATTTTTTATAAACACCACAAATACCGCAAGGATAAAGCTAATCGTCGAACATAATAGGTTCGTATGTTGTGGACAGCAGTTAATTCATGGCGAACTGTTAGGAAATTGATGTTACCAGCGTGCTCATGCCACATAGCCTTCTGCACGATTATAATCCTGTTATGGCCGGTTCTTCAGTTTTTATTATTTAACCTGTTTTCCTACTGACACACCGCTTCGCATTACATAGCATCACTTACACTCGAGCGGAAGTGAATTGTGTTAATATGGAAGCGTGATCAAATTCTGATAATATTTAATGTAATTCTGTAACGCCTTAATTATCCTTATTACTCAAAACTTCATTAGCTTCTCGAAACATAAAATAACCTGGATTATGTGTGTGGTAGTGTGGTGTGTGTGCTGGATGGATGTTTATGTAGTGTAATTGAGACTCGATTGAGATGACAATTATTAGTATAGGTGATAGACGAGTTAATTTTTTCGACAAAGTAATTTATATTTTTTTATTAATTAAAATCCTACTAATATTATAAATGAAAGAATGTCTGTTTGTTACGCTTTTACGCGAAAATTACTCAACCGATCATTATGAAATTAGTATTCATACTTTTGGAGGTATTAGAAGTAACATATGATACTTTTTTTATTTAAAATAAATATTTTTTTTAGCCGGAAGGATAAAAATGTAGAAAGATACAAACTTTGTTTGTCTCTTCTGTCGTTTTAATAAGCATGCACAACCAACATCTAATAAAATTAATTGTCAAACTTCTTAGTGCTCTTGAATTATTTTTAAACAAACCAGCTACAAGGTTTAATTTTTGTGTCGTATCTTATTCGATGATATAAGTAATTTATTGACCACTTCAATAAAATATCTAATACAATGGATTTAAATTTGGCGAGTTCGTTTCTATGGAACAGCACCCCGATTAATTTTAATACGAGTTAAATAAAAAAATGTCTAACTTTTCCTAAAGTAGACACATACTTAATCATATATCTTGTGGTATATATATTAACATTGTATAACGATCGTTTCAAATACAACCCAATTGTAGTGAAATTAGTATCAGTGGCAAATAACTTAAGAAATTTTATAAAGTGTTTAATATTCAAACTATGTCCGATGTTTAAATTCATATTTAAAAAAAAATGTTTGAATATGATTTAAACGAACAAAATTTTATTTTTACTTCTCAAACCAACTAAAGTAACTCATTAAAAGGAATTATATAAATCAAATTAAAAATTATAAAGGTGCTATGACTAAACGTTAAAATTAATATTCAAAGCTATGAGATGTTTACAGTTTAAAGTTCATAAAACTGCTCCAATATTTACATAACTGTATCTCACTGCATCGAGAGCAATCCATCAGCGAGAAGGATGCGATTAGAACATACGAGCGTCGGATCAAAATATATTATGTTCTGAAGAAATCTTAATGCATTTTCAATCAACTTTTGAAACTATCTTGACGATCTATAAGATGTTTTGACTGATGAATGATATATATTTTAAGTTTAATAAAAAAATATACTTTAAAAAAATGATAAGAATTATTTACCAAAGTTTATTTATGTGTTTAGTTTTTTATGCTTTAATAATTTAGTATCCTAAAGACCATCAGTTGGTTTGTCAATTATCTGTTTTTAAAACAAATGTTTGACTTGTGCATCTTTTTCATTCATTTTTAATGTCTGCCAGAGATATAGGTAAGGGCGAACTTCAAGTTTCTTTCATAAAATATAACATTTCTTAAATTTTACGACTAAAAAATATTATATGACCCTTGAGACAAAGACACAGTGGAAATTAATAAGTCTTTATTAAAAAAAAATCACAAAACTCGTAATCTTCAATAAATTATTGCAAACATACTTATTATTAATTCAAATACATTTCAATGCCAAAATCTTAGTAAAAATCTGTCTTAAAATAAATCTGGTTCTAAACTAATTCTTGTTATAGATAAGAGAGACAGCTTTACACAGTATTAGGTAGCATGAAAAATTGCCAAATAAAATTTTCTTTAATATAATCCATACAATTACCTCTACAAGACAAAAAAATTTCTTTGAATAATAACAGTATGTGGCGCTTATCACATAATTCTACTTGAGATTTTCTCACGATGTTTTAATTCACCTGCCAGATCCGGATAATTTGTCACGATCTCAGACCGAATTTGTACCCATCAATTCAAAGACAAGTATTAATACTGCAATTAATTAATTAATGCTGTTAGGCCAGACTTTCGTAGCTTACATGTCATTATATGAATATTATATTAATATGTTTATTATTTTTGAAAAAATATATCAGTTTTCCGTGCTTTTATAACACTTTAATTTGCTTCGGATGTAACTGTGTATTTATCTTTGTAACGGAAACATTGAACGTGATTAGGACCAACTTAATGAATTCGATTAATTTGAATTTTTGTATCCCTGACAATGGACCTATGACAATATCATATTATGTTTTTTTTTTATTTTATTAGAAAACAGTCTTTTATAAATTTTATTTTTATTTTATTCTTAATTCAAATTTATAAAAAATTTAAATTATAATTTTTTTAGTTATATTTTTTTGATAAAAGCGTGTTTATTTGTTTTTATTATGGCATTTGTCAAGTAATTCAGCATTTTTTAATCTTCTGCAACAAAGTAATGACAACACAACGAACATTTGGAAAAGGTCGTATTGAGTGGATAAGAATAGAAATAATAATAGATCAACATAAATATAATAATCAGAAAAAAATAATAATATAAGAACCCCCTATACAAAACGACCTATAAAAAGGATAAAAATAATATTATTATGTACTTATTGAAGTCATTGCGTCAGGGGACCGTTATATGTACATTGACGATGGTGTCTGTTTTACGAAGTTCTCGGTTCTAATAAATGAAGACTTAGACTATACCATTTAGTAATATATAGTAATATATAGTTAAAATCCTACATAAATTAAACAGATGTTTCTGCAATGACATTTACAACTTTCAAACGACCTATTCTTTTTTTAGCTTCCAGAAAAGCATCATTATTATCCAAAAAAGATACATGTTCCTGAAAAAATCTGTTGTCATTCTGCAGTTAAAAAAGAAATTACATGTTCTTTTCCGATCCTCTAATATTTTATCTGAAAACTAAACAGTGATATAACAAAAAGAGTAATTTCATGTAATATAAAAAAAATAAAAAGAGCTATTTAACTCACCAACCAAATTTTGGTCGTTTTTCCGTCTATGAGACATAGCGTTTAACAAAATCTGTACTTTTATTTCCGCTTAGGTAGGTAATCATTTTCATCTTGATTTGATCATCAACTACATCATCGAAAAATGATACTACCCGAAGAACTACCCAATGAACTAGAAACGATACAAAAATATCCAACGAAAATTAATAATAGTTCGTATATCAAAACTAGCCAGTTCATACATTCGGTTCGAATATATTAACCTAAGTAATAGGATGAAATTATATTATATGTTGTTATAAAACATTTTCTGTTATGATAAATTAAAATTTGTACCATCCATTTAGATTTCACTTCTTTTATCGTTGAGTCAACAACCAAGGCATATATTATAAAAAAGAAATTGGCTCGCATTTCACATTTTTATTTGGAATGGGATACGAAAATTACATTACACTTGATGTTGCTATAGCAACAAACTTATTACCATGATCCAACCTAAACCTTAAAATTATTTTCGTTGGTTGATTTATACAAAAGAATTAGTTTTAGAGACACTGGGGCATTTACGCATACCTAATTGTCGACAATAAAAAAAGTATTAAAAAAGCATAAACGGCATTCTTGTAACAAAAAAAAGTGTTGGGCGTAAATAGTTTAGAGATTCTAGGCTTAACTTAAAAATTACACACATTGATCTCACCCCTAAGTAAGTAAATTATTTGCTTGTGTTAAGGGTGTTCGGCAACGATACAAATACATACACATTATAAATACTGAAAATATATTTAATAAATCAAACCCAGAAATACAGACATCTATGCTCGTCACATACATGCTCTGTCCCTGTAGGGTATCAAACCCGAGCCCCATTGCGTCGCTATCGTTAAGCGTCTGGGGGGCGGTTAAATATCTTAAATTAAATATCTTAAGTTAAATATCTTAGAAGTCATAATACTATTTCCTCCACCATATTATTGTTTAGTTATTTAAATTGTATTTTTTTAAGAAGACATTATCTCACATATATTTATAACAAAGACTAAAACGTAAGACACATAGGTACAACTGCTGATAAGAATTAAAATGTCTTATGGAGTAAATATTTAAAAGATCACTATTTTTAAACTAGCATTATTCGTTCTTTATTTAAAATCGAAAAATCATTCTGTCGGTCTCTCAGACAAACGCGCGGGTATAGGAAGGTTAAGGAATGCATTTAACAGGCAAGTTATACTTATGTTAGGCAGCCCGACGGGGCCCATCTGGCCCCCCTTTTTAAGAGTGGGTCTCCTGACCCTCCCGCTCCCCCGGTGACGCTGTAATAGCCAACAGGGCTAACAGTATAGACATACAAAAAAAAAAAAAGTAAGCAGCCCAAGTTAGTAAAACAATCA
The DNA here is from genome assembly GCA_959347405.1 of Napeogenes sylphis. Taxonomy (NCBI): domain Eukaryota; kingdom Metazoa; phylum Arthropoda; class Insecta; order Lepidoptera; family Nymphalidae; genus Napeogenes; species Napeogenes sylphis. The sequence continues at coordinate 17,668,553 of OY365781.1, forward strand.
AGCGAGTTCATATGTTATTCCACTCTTCTCATGGGTTTTTTTTTTTTTTGCAGATTAGATCTTGCTAACACAATTTTGCTTGTTTCCTCTTATTGACAATGGTGACTTATGCTTTTTGAATGTTTCTGAGGGGCTGCATGTGTATAATTTCTTAATGGAGCTAAGCATTTTGTGTCTATTTTTATGTCCTAATTTTGTTTTTATATAAATTCTATTACGTGAAATAAATAAATTCCAATAATAAGAATTACCAATAAACTTCGTGTTATTTACCTCTTGCATATCGTAAATGGAATCTATTTCAATAAAAGGGTCGGTCAAAATTCAATATACCCAATATAATCTTGAGTCTGACAATAAATAATATCAATTTTTATTTTCTCATTCAACATAAAAATAAAACCTCGACATAAAAATAGAAAGCTACATCTTATATCCTATATTTTGAACGAGTAATACTTGTATATATTATTGGTTTTTCCGAAACGGCTTTAACGATATTCATGAAATCTAGCCTGCCGGGGTTTGGGAGCGACTAATTTATATAGCTTGGTTTTATTTTTAAAAAACTTTGTTTATCCGCCTTGTCTGGAAAAGAAAAATTGCTATAAAATTATTAGAATACGAAGGTAAATTTCGCAACCATCTATCAGGAAAAAGAAAAAAAACTAAGAGGTGTCAAGGGACACCCGGATGGAACGAAGTTCGTTTCGATTAATTATTGAAGGAATAGGGAATATGTATAAAATTTAAAATGGTCTCAAATACTTTTTTTTCGGATACTTATTATCATTTTTTTATAATAAAAACATTTTTTTATTTACTAATCATTTAAGCCCATAAAATAATTTTTGAAAAGTGAAATTCAGGGAGCGAAATTCAAACTTCCAAAACGCGCCACCATTGGTCGAAAGGAAATGTGACGTCATTTGACACGCCATTCAAATTATCGGCGTCGAAGTTCATACTGTGGTATTAGTGTTACTGAGAAAAATAAATAATTGAAACCTATATTTTCGTGCTTAAAGGTTTTATTAAATGATACGATTGTTTAGGTAATCATTTTCCACTTCACTTGACTCAGGTAAATAACTTTGTTGATAATCAGTAGATATAGAAGATATAAGATGCTATAGAAGTATTATCTGTGTTTTCAGTAAACGAATTTCTTTTTAAAACATAGTTAAAGTAAAACTATGTAAAATAGTTAGTTTTACTGGTAAAGTAAAAGTATTGTGTGTTGAATGAGGAATAATAATAATAATAATAATATCAGGACAAATTACACACATTGATCTAACCCCTATGTAAGCAAATTATTTGCTTGTGTTAAGGGAGTTAGACAATGATACAAATACATAGAAATACACATATTCATACTGAGAATATATTTAATAAACGACCAAACCCAGAAACACAGACATCTAAGCTCATAACATAAATGCCTGGCTCCGCCGGGAATCGAACCCGAGCTCCATTGCACCGTAACACGTTAGGCGTCTGCGCTAACCACTCGACCAACGGGGCGGTTTATCTTTAATATGCGAAAAGCAAGGCTCTGCCTTGTGATCACATTTGATATTGTCCTGGCTGATTAATATCACAGTCATTTGTTTGGGGAGTACTAGGACTTACTTACTATATCACTTCTGTGTAAAGGTCACAAATTTTTTTAAACACTACTTTTGATAGCTATCTCTGAAAAGGCTTCATTAACCAATGTCATTCTTTGCCTTTCAAACTACGCACATTCTCGTTCTATCAGCTGGTGTTTTTGCCACAAAAATATATGAGGAACAACTCCTTTCTTCAAACTTAGATTATTTTTTTCTCCTTGTTGTTTCGTTATACATATTATATTCAATATTATTAGCTATATCTTTCTTAACTTGAAATAAATCGACCACCATAAAAATTTCGTTAAACCAAAAAAGAAAACGGTTTTTATAGAAAGTCACACTAAACGTTTGTAAACTAGGTTAGGTTAATTTTAAACTCAAATTTTCTAATGTTCAATAGCTAATGCAACTTACTATCAATTTAAACTAGTAGATTAAACTTATTATAAATAAAGTATATTTACGCTAAATTGATCTTCACAACAATATAAACACAATTTAAGACATATATTATCCTTTTTAATTACCATAGACCATTGTTTTTGTATTTTCGCATCTTTTGGAATATAAAAAACACTTTGTCGGGTGTTTTTCTAATACTATTTTTGCACTCCGGTACTATACAATACTTGCATGATGGTTTTTATCTTCTTCCATGACTTGTAAAGCACTTCAAACTTAAAATATGTATGAAGTAAACAAAAAGTTCATAGTAAACATTGACTGGACGTGGCATTTGACGTCACGCCGGGCGCGCGCAAAATGACGGCGTTTGAACGGCTCAAATTTACGCAATGTTTTAATTTTCACTTTGAAAAAAACTAGAATCTTTTCAAGCCTATTTATATTTTTATCTAAGATATAGAGAGGTAAATGATTAATTTACGTCAAAAAAAACATGAATATTACCTATTGTAATAAAAAAAATATTAAATTATTAATATACGATAATATGCAAATGGATAATATTTGTATACTATTTTTGTATGATATTTCGCCGATAATTTATAATAAGTGTAAATAAAATGAATAACTATATTAAAAAGTGTTAATCAATAAACCCATGAATTATTGTCCCGCCACCTAGCGGTTTCACTTTGTAGTGACAAGTAGTGTAGAGTTTTTATATAACAGATGTAGTTATGTTTCCCTAAGATATAAATAGATGGCGTTGTTACGAAACATTACGAGTATTTGATCACAAATTTGTATTATTATTTTCATTTAAACTGTCTTATTTGCAAATTGATTCTAAAAGAATAAACTCCAATATCAAATAAATAATAAAGAACTACTAAGCAATTTAATATAATACGAAAAATAATAATGATGGAAATGAAAATATCTCGCTTGCTTTCTTTAAGAGAGAGAGAGAGAGATAGCAAAACATGTCGTGCCAACTTTTGGTAAGAATTTTTACCGTCTAGCCCCCTTTCACAACGCGCGATAAGGAACTACGTTCTAAAAAATATATAGTAATATCTTACTCTAATCGTAGTCTATATAAAGTAAAAGTCTAAATAAAGTGTAGTAAGATATTTTATATATATATATATATATATATATATATATATATATATATATATATATATATATATATATATATATAAAATATCTTACTTTTTCAACAACGACATCTAATGGTTTGAATATAAACTAATAAACTTATAAGTAATATAAACCTTTTACAATGATTAATGATATTAATAATTTCTCCAGCACAAACATTTAATATTTTTTTAATGACTATTATAAAAATAATCACTTATTTCTATAAAAAAAATATTCAATCAAATTTTTTATTTACATTGTTCATTTTTTATATTATGTCGTTAAAAGCGGAAACTATTATTCATATTTATTCAGTTTATAATTAGTCTAAGCGTAATTAAAAAAAAAATACTATTTACCAAAAAAAAAGATATCCAGGTATTATTTCCTTAGTTATGACAAATCAATGTAATAATTTAATTAGTTCAGTATAATTAATACTTCAAAAATAAAAGAAACAAAATATATCGAATTCAATTGTACTTTACTATATTTCGTACCTTCTTAAAGTGAAGAAAATTACTTTTCCTACATTTGTAAAAAAGGTTCTGAATTGTCTTGAGGGGGCGACAAAGACATACGAAAATTACCCACAGTTTAAAATAATGCCAATATCAAATGTCAAATAATAATAATTATCTAACATTGAGCATTAAAAATTAAATTTGAGGATGGTTTTTGGTGTGTTTTTATTTATTTATAATTCATTGTACTAAAAAAGCTACAATTGGCGCACTCAATGTTAAAGCATTTTCTATCTGTCATTGTGTCTATCTGTCCAGATCATTCTTAGTCGAGCTTAAGGCAAAACGTTTGTCCCGGGAAAATATTAATGACTCGTCCCGATGACTATATCAGTGACAATTGTCGCTTTTGTTATGAAGTAGCATGATGCTCATAAATATCGCTAGGTTATGTTATGTTTCAGATATGAAACTATGAGATATCTTCAAAAATGTCAAACGGCAAAGCAAGGCTACTAGGCATAGAATTTTGAACACAAGTATGGTTAGAATCTTCAACATGTTAAAATGTTTACGTTTACCTTTGCAATACTTAAAAAGCGACAACCTATATTTGTTTTATCAAAAAGACAAACGATTAACACAAATTTAAAAACATTAGTTTAATTTCTTAACGCAATCTGCTAAGATCTTATTTAGTAAATATCATATAGCAATCAGCGTATTTTAGTACTCCGAACATGTTAAACAATGTTATGTATGATTATTAAAACGATTTATTTTAATCAATTCCCAGCGCAACACCTTTAAGTGATCCATAAAGATAGTGCAACTTGCATATATTATCTATAACACTACTATTTAGATAAATAAGCATCTCTATACTTAAGCCAACATTGATACCGCAATTAAAATGAGGTACATATAAGTCTATTGTAGCGTACTTAATTACGGGTCGGAATGAATCACCTCAACAGTTCACTTATTTCCGGTACTGAAACTCACCAATAAGCTGCGCTGCTAACCCATGAAAGCTCTTCTTATTTATGATTCGCTTTGTATACGCCTCATCTCTATTTTTTCATAAATAAAAAATCAAGGACTTCACAAAAGTACAAAAAAAGTTCAATGTGTTCAATAAACAAAATTAAATTCAGGCTAACTGGATTAAGCTCGCTAATTTTTAGTAATATACAATTCTTACTCCTCGTACGTATGAAAGTAACAATAACCTTTAGGTCGTATTGCATGAAAGGGCCGTGGGCGACAATCTCAGTTTTAACGAATCATGGCGTTTGAAGAGCATGTCGACTATATATATGTCGGAGATATCGAGGTATATTAGATGGCTCGTTTGGTCTTGATAACGTCTTCTTGTACAGGATCCGAGGCGTAGGTCTCAGGCAATTAAACCACACACACAATATGACAATTCTTGTATTAAATGTAGGTAATCAATTCTCACAAATTACTTAGTAGGTATACAATTATCAGAGTTGCGTGAACTACCGATCCCGTTTGGGGGTCCGAACTGTAAGGCTCTCACTAATCAATTCCTCCTCGACTCAATGCTCTCCAATATTTAAATGTCTCCGGTGCCCCTCCAAACGATTCCGGTCCACCCACTGTTACAATGATATCAATTGAGTTACTAATTATCGTTAAATTATCGTGATCTACGACATATATATAAATATGTGTGTATTATAACAAAATTATAGCGGTGACTTATTTAAGTACGTGTCATCGCAAAATGTGAATAAATATGTATTGTATTAAGTTATTGTATTGTAATAAATACACTCATGGACATATTTAGGGGAACGCAAAAAAAAGGTCGAATAACGGAAAATATTTTCATATTTTCGTACTGGCCACTATACCAATATTATGTTTTAAAAAAAAAGATGATTTTAAAAATAATTTTATTTTAAATTTCATTTGTTTTTTTTGTTTATCTGCTAATTTCTGAGACACGTAGTGTATGGAATTTTCGTCGGCTTTTGTTGTTTTTAACAAAAACTTTATTTCTGTTGTTTTTTTGACGAAAAATTGTCATTATTGAGTGAAGTGAACTTAATTCGATAGATTTAGGCGATAATGCCGGATCTCAGCGTTGCTCTGGTTTCTAAAGCTGTAACTTTAATTGAAAATGGTTACACTTACAATGAAGTGGCTCAAACATTACATGTTTCCAAGTCTGTGATTTTCCGCAATGTTATACGATACCGGCAGACTGGAGAGTATACCAGGCGTAAAGGACAAGGTCGCAAAAGAGTAACAGGAAAGAAAGACGATAGATTTATTATCAGCAGTGTTCTCAGAAACCGTACCTTGACTTCTTCTGAGGTACGTAACCAGCTGCAGGAAGTTCGACAAGTGATAATTAGTACCAAAACCATCAGAAGAAGACTAAAGGCAGCTGGTATAGGGGCGTACTTGCCTGCCAGAGGTCCACAACTCACCGTAGGTCATCGAGTGGCTCGGGCCAGCTTTGCTCGTTTTCACCTAAATTGGATTAATGACGCTTGGGGAAAAGTACTTTTTAGTGATGAGTCCAGATTTTGTCTCAAACCAGATGATGGAAGGACCAAAGTATGGCGACGACCCGGAGAAAGATACGCTCAGTGTAACATTATTGGGAGAGAGTCGTATGGTGGAGGGTCAGTAATGGTATGGGGCGGTATTTGCTTAGGAGCACGCACGGAGCTACACATCGTAGAAAACGGCTCCCTTACTGCGGCAAGATACGTAACCGACATTTTAGAGCAGATTGTGATGCCTTTTGCCCCTTTCATTGGAGACAATTTTCTTCTAATGAATGACAACGCTCGACCGGCATTAGTTTCGGAATATCTTAATGAGGCCGGGATCCAGGTTTTGGGGTGGCCGGCACGCTCGCCAGACCTAAATCCAATAGAACACGTTTGGGACAAACTGGGAAGACAAATTAAACAAAGAAATCCATCACCTGTCAACGTAAGAGCCCTCAAAACCGCATTGGTTGAAGAATGGAACTCAATGCCACAAAGTTTTATTGACAATTTAGTAGAGAGCATGCCCAGACGCATGCAGGCAGTTTTAACAGCAAGAGGTGGCAACACTAAATACCGATTGTATCACCCATCGCGAAAAAACCAGTCATTTGGACAATATTAACTTTTCCTTTAGTTTTCATTGTGTTAGGACAAAACTCTTCAGAATTAAGTCACTGACCTTATTGTCTTTAATTTCGTTTCTTTCGCTTTAATTTTGTGATTTTTTATGTTCAAAAATGTTAATTTAATTAATTCAGAATAATAATCAAATGTATTGTACAACAAAAATGTGTTTTCATATGATCTTGCAGTCTGTTTTTTGCGTTCCGCTAAATATGTCCACCGGTTTATGTATAAAGTTATTGTATTAAGGATCCACCTATCGTTTTATGAAATAAAACGATGCATGAAGTAGATATGAGAAACGATGAAGGTACTCAATAATAATACGACGGCAACAGGAAGTTCATAAGAAGTTATTTCATTATAACCTCACAGTATTCCATTGCTATTTCTTCAAGTAGTAAAGTCTAAACAAATATAAAAATTTAACAACTGTAAAATAATTATATTATTTGTAACACTTAATTAAAGTGAGCATTATTTGGAGTTTCATATTATAATACTTTTTATGAATTGGTTCTAAAACCTGTGTTCGAAATCAAGATAAAGCAAATTACTAGTAGACAATTAGAATAACATTGATACCAATAACATTGAATTATCCTTTAATTAAGAGTGATCTATTGGTAAAACTGACTCTGCCTCTCCTAACACTTCTCCGAGATACTATCATTTTGTCTCCTACAAGTAGGAAAACTAATACGAAACCCGGAAGCGATGCATCCGTTTAGACGTATTTGCGGCCAAACCGGCAGGCACCACAAATACCGGCTGGTTGTTCTTGACGATTTTGTCGGGAAGGAGAGAGAGGATGCATGGGTTCTGGCCAAGTCCGTGTTGCCATAAAGTCGTCGAACCCAGGCGTAACAGCAGCCGCAAAGAGGTCACTATGAGTTCCTGGGTGGGGGGGAAATAACAGAGCAATTTTTATTATTAATTGTTAATTTTATACAATAAATTGTTTTTTCCATAACCTGAAATGGCCTAGATTTTCTGCAGATTTAAGCTCAATTATATTATTCATTTTTATAAAAAAATGTATCTTAAAAGTTGTTCAAGAAATTTTATCATAACGCAAATGTTAACTTGCAAAAGCCGTAGATATAAATTAGGATTCTCGATTAGGATTGAACATGTGTTTCGTCTCAGAAGTGGTCAAGCTAAAGTTCTCAACTTTGGGAACTTAAATTTCGTCGTAGTCATGTATCAGCTATAAATTATTCCAAGTTGCTAAGTACAAGACTTGGAAATCTTTCCGAATTTCAAATAGCTTGAACAACATTATCAGGAAGTATGAGTTTTTATAAAAAAAATTAGAAAATATATAAAAAAAACCGATTCAAAAAGACCTCTAAAAACGATAAAAATAATATGATTTACTACATAATTAAAGTCGTTGCGTCTCGTCGGGGGACCGTTGCACATGGTGTCTATTTCACTAAGTTCTCGAAACTTATTAATGAGGACTTAGACTATACGATTTGATATCGTTATTTCGTTATTTCCCTTCGTAACTTACTTGCATTTCGTTTTGTTTCTTTATTTAGCGGCTTTATATATATACATATGACATGTACCTATGAACACACTTATATTCACTTGTATAAGTATTTAATATCAATATTGCATAAGAACCTTTCACCAGCACAAATAAAATCTCAATATCTTGGAGACGACTGCTCTTATTCCGACCAAACATAACCATCTCAACGAACCAGGTTTTCGATTAAAAAATAACGCAATCAAATCCGTCTACGCGTTTGGCTGCTAGGATGCTACAGGCAGACATACAGGTACACAGATACACAGATTCATAGATAAACAGATACACAGGTCAGACTTATGACACCTCTTTTTAGGACGGGGGTTAAAAATATCTTTCAATATCTCCATTAAACGGAATATAATATTATTATACCTTCTGTTTATGATGTTAATACTTCCTACTCTCATTATTTATATATTTATTAAAATGTTAACAAGTGTAATGAAATAACTTTAAATACTGTTTATTTTTAATCAAATATATTTTAATCTAATTTAATCATTTTACAATAACAATTAACAATACAAATCCATTATATTAGTAATACTCACTTAAACTATTTAAATAAATGGATTTAAATAGATGCTCACGTTTAATAACATAAATTAAATAGTTTCACTTTACACTTGAAAAGATGGTGATCTCTAGCTATTTTAATGGATAGTAATAAACAAATAGAGGTGTTTTAAACTTATAAAATATTTAATCAAATATTTTTGATTAAATAACATATATAAATATTTTCTTTGCTACATTGTTAACAAAGATATGACAACTGGCGAGACAAGACAGACAAGATATAACAACTTATCCAACTTCAGCTTCTTGGAAACGAATCATATTTAAAGAGTTTTGTGTAAGTAAAATTAACAACGTTCCATCTTAAATTCTACCTGCTTTTATTTATGGATCAAGATTTTTTTTGTGAACCTTTTATTTACTTATATAATCATATTTTATATGTATGAATAACGTAAATAAATTCTTCAAAAAAGTGATGATGACTATATCGAACATAGGTGTACATTGAGAGACAATGCCCCATGAGTCAATAACGATGTGTATAGTTCAAATTAAAGTTTCACATATTCTAACCATAAAAAAAACACATATGTTTGTATTTTTTTTATTTCTGGGAACTCTAAGCATGATATTTTTAATGATTTATTTCCCATTTTTTTTTTCTCAAAAGAATAATATAATATTTTGTGTAAAACGACATCAGCTTTCCAAAGAAAATATATAATACTCTTTTGGGATACTACGAATTTAAACTTTTGCCTGACCCAAGAAAGAACTGATCAGTGAAAACTAGTTTATAAAATTTAAATTGAATATGAATGTACAACTGTAGTAATATAAAATGAACCTTACGACTAAAGATTCAGAAACTTGTTTCGTGTGCATAAGAAGACAACACATGTAGGAAGGTGTACCTCCGTAGCAATAGCAAGTTTCCTAACTAGCTGTTTACGATAAAAATTGCAACTTTATTCCAATTCCGTTTTAAAAGAACTGGTTTTTATTTCCTTTTATTTGAATTATATTGAGGCATGCAATTCATTTGATCAAAAATTTTAACAAACCGTTATAGTTAAATTTATGTTTAAAAAAGGATTCGACTTTTTCAAATATAAATCATCCGATCCTTTTTTGTTTCATTCTTATTTGAAAAGTAAAAAGTTTAATTTTGTCGTGTGAGTGCTCTCACTCAAAGAACTAAAAACCCAACCCCGTCCTAGTGTTAATATAATTATACATTATAAGAAGAGTTAAAAACTTCTTATAATGTATAATTATGCCTTGCCCAGGCCACAACACATTAACACGGTGAATGCGAAAGCGATCCCGTGGCGTCCCATTATGAAGGCGGCGACAACCGTCAGGTTTAGTGAGTCTCACATAACCACCCCTATCATCCGCCTGGATGGAGGTGTGTATCCATGAGGATTCCAGACGTAAAAAAAAAAAAAAAGAACGGCCACAATACATCAGGTTAAGGTCTTTCACTAACCCAGAAAATAAAGGCATTATTTGCGTGGAAGAAAAGTAAAAATGTTCAAAAATATTTCTCAGCTGACTCTTCAAAGCAACGCCCTGAAAATGACTCTTCACAATTCTAATATTAAAACATTCCTTTCGTACATAAAATTAATTTTGTAAGCCTTTCTGGGTGTCCGCGCTTACAAAGCACCACATGTCACCGCATGTCATCACAAATTGTCTAAAGTACAAAAATTGCTTTTATCAGTTTGTTACGGTTTAATTAATTTTGTTTTCGTATGTGTTATAAAATGCTTTATTCAAGATTTTGTATAAATAATTTTTAATTGATAAATATCTAAATAAAATCAGAAATGAATAGGTAGAATAGTCTTCATTAAATCAAACTTGCTTAACATTTTTTTTAACTGTTTTATTTAATACGAAATAGGTGTTTTAATGATAGAGACAGATTCGAGAGAAGATATTTATTATTCTCTTTTATTACAATAATTAACATGTATAACAGAAGCCATTTTTCTCTCCACTATATCTAAATATAAAGGAACAAAGAATGACATTAATTTGAAACGTTTTCTTCTTATAGTATATGGCGGCAAGTAAAACCTTAACACCCCCCTTCAATATTAAATTCTTAATTTGATATTGCCATAAGTATTTAATATTGCCTTACGTATTTAATACTACCATAAGAATTTAATATTGCCTTATTTCCACATTCAAACAGTTTTTAACTTCTTTACAAAATATTTATGTTTAATTGACAACAATGGTTTCGTAAAGATATCAGCTACATTATTATTTGTTCCACTTCTCCAAGATCTCTCACCTTGAATTCTTTAAATAAATCCTGTATAGTTTTCTCACAATTTCCCATTATAATAATATCATCTACCCATATTAATAACCAAACTTCTTCTTTAGAATATAAACAAAAATCGTATTTTGACTGTATAAAACCTTCTTTTGTAATATATTTATAAAACCTTTCATTCCAACACTTTGGGGCTTCTCTCAACCCATATAAAGCTTTTTTGAGTCTAAGTACTTTATTTTTATTTACCTCTACACCTTCTGGTGGTTTTATATATACTTCTTCATTGAGTTCTCCATTTAGAAACGCTGTAGGTACGTCTAATTGTTTAATTCGTAAATTTTCTTGTACTGCATGACTTAGCATTGTTCTAATAGTAGACATTCTCGCCACTGGTGAATATACATTGTAGTTATTATCAATTTGGAAACCTTTGGCTACTAACCTTGCCTTTTTCTTTCCGTCCTGTTTTGTCTTGAAAACCCATTTGGTATCTATTGCTTTTCGACCTGGTGGTAAATCGCTCTCTTCCCATGTTTTCAGATCTTTTAGTGATTTTATTTCACTTTTTATTGCTTCTTTCCATTCCTCACTTTCGCTACATGCTTCTTTGTAAGTAAGAGAATCACTAACCAAACAATATGCTATTGATGCATCATGAAAAATATCATCTTCTTCAACTTCATAATCTTTTAAGTAACTTGGTTTCTTTTTATTTCTCTCTGGTCTCTGTCTTTCTTGTATTTGCATCTCATCCACATTTCTTGCTACTCTTGGCTCTTCTTGTCTATCATTTCTTTCATACTCATTCTCGCTTACCCTTTCTTCAGTTCCTTTTAAATTATTTGACTGTTTTTCCTCTTCATTCTCACTATCATAATAATCTGTTATACTTTTGTCTTTCTTATCTTCTTTGTAGGTTATGTCACTCTCATCAAACCTTACATCTCTTGATATCACTATTTCATTATTTACTGAATCCCATAGGCGATATCCCACTGGAGAATAACCAACCATGCGCAATCCTTTCGCTCTTTCTTCGACTTTTCCTTGTCTGGGTAATATTATAGCCCACGCTTTAGATCCAAATATCTTCAATCTACTCAAGTCAGTTTTACCTTTCATTATTTGTTCAGGTGTTCTAAAGTTTATTGCTGATGATGGACATCTATTCAGTTGGTAAGTAGCACACATGACTGCTTCCCCCCATAAATATTTAGGAAGATTTGACTCTTTTAGTAAAGTCCTTACTTTATCAAACAATGTTCTATTCATCCTCTCTGCTACGCCATTTTGTTGAGGTGAATATGGTTGTGTGTACTCAGCCTTTATACCTTTTCTTTTGTAAAATATGTCTAACTTACCGTTTTTAAATTCTTTTCCATTATCACTTCTTACTCTTTGAACTCTTACTCCTATTTCTGTCTCTAAACGATTTATATAATTTATCAAATTTTCCGTAGCTTGGCCTTTGTTTCTCATCAAATAAGTTGAACAAAAATGTGAATGGTCGTCAATAATCACCTGGTAATAACACTCACCATGTATATTCTCTATATTTATTGGCCCACCGATGTCAGTATGTAACAGTTCTCCTATGCGTTGAGATCTCGGTTTTTCAGTAGGATGAAATGGTAGTCTTGTCGCCTTACCTTCCATGCACGGACTGCATTTGTCTTGACTGGCAGGCAACCCCAATTTATGTAGGCTCCTCCTATTTAAATGACCTAATCTGCGATGCCATAAGTTTTTATCTGTACTAAAGGTATTGTTACACATGTTAAAATTGATGCATGTTTTTAACATATAAAGTTTTCCTACACATTCTCCTACTAATTGACTTTGAGAGTTTTTCTTACAAATATAAACTTTGTGTTTATTGAATTTAACACTATGCCCTTTAGTTACAATCTTTTTAACTGATAACAAATTGAATTGTAAGTTTTTCACAATAAGGGCTTCTATTGTCAAAGTTTTACTATTATGAATAAGATTTATTGTACCTATTTTGTTTGTAGTTATATAATCTCCATTTGCAACATATATCCTTATTTCATGATCTAATGTGACAATATTTGACATGTACTGCTCATAATAGTCTCTAATAAGATGTTCGGTACAGCCTGAATCTATGACCCAATCTAACTTATTACCATCTTTTTGGTTAAAATTACATTCGACTGTGCCTGAAATAAGATAAAAATAATGACCCTGGGGCTCTTGCACTTGTCCTGCATACATACTAGCATTGCGCTTCGATGTGAATGGTCTTCTTCCTCTTCTATTATTATAGTGACCTCTGCTCCTACAGTCTCTGGAATAGTGTCCGGGCTTCTTACATTTATAACAGATAACTTCAAATGCCATGTCTTCTTTTACTTCTCTATTTTGACGTTCATTTTGTTTCAATTCCTCGTCTAAAAGTCTTGCCTTAACAAAATCTAATTTTAGTTCGTTTGAAGTTCCTAGATCATTATTAATGGTATCTATAGCTGTTATTACTGTATCATATTTTTCATTTATTCCCGTGAGTAGGTATGCAATTTTGTCCTTTTCATTAATTGATTCTTGAGCGCACTCTAATTCTCTTAATAAGTTCTCAAACTTTTGGAAATAATCTTCTAGACTTTCGGAAGTATTTTGTTTTAAATTTAACAGTTTTCTTCGTAAATGTACAATGGAAATTATACTCTTCCTTTGAAAAATTTCTTTCAACAGTAATATCATTTCTTTAGCCGTTTTACCCTCTTTTATTGTATTAAGGTATTTATCCGGAATACACTGAACTATTATACTTTTTGCTTTAGCATCATCTTTTTCATAACTTTCAGTTTTTATGTCGTGGTCTTTATATTTTATAGTATGCAATAGCTGCTTCTCGTCTAGAATGCACTCTACTCTGAAAATCCAATTATTAAAATTTTCAGGCTTTAATTGTGGATAATTATTATGCGCCATTTTGTATGCTTTCCGGATTTTCGCTATTTATTTTCTTCGTTGTTATTTCGTTTTTCTCACTGCTAGTATCTGGGCCCATAACCTTTTAATGATAGAGACAGATTCGAGAGAAGATATTTATTATTCTCTTTTATTACAATAATTAACATGTATAACAGAAGCCATTTTTCTCTCCACTATATCTAAATATAAAGGAACAAAGAATGACATTAATTTGAAACGTTTTCTTCTTATAGTATATGGCGGCAAGTAAAACCTTAACAAGGTGTATCATTATTATTAAGTAAACTATGAAAAAAAATTTCTTTGTTTTAAATAAATTTATTACTATAATAAATACTACTATATTACTATAGTAAATAATACTACTAGAATAATAAATATTTATTACCATTTTTTAATTCGTTTTGTTGTGCCGTGTGTGTCTAGTCTGTGATAGGTAGACTCATGAATTTTTATAGATAGAGAGTTAAAATTTTCACAAATGATGTATTTTTGTTGCCGCTATAACAATAAACACTAAAAACAGAATAACATTAATAATGTTGGGAGGCTCCTATACCACAATTTTTGATAGTTATTAATAAGAGTTTCGGATAGACGCTGAAAATAGTTAAATTAAAATAAAATCAATATTTAATGGGGGCTGCCATACCACAAGTTTTTTTTGCCGTATTTTACATATAATGAAACCTTTTATGCGCGAGTCCTACTTACACTTGGTCGGTTTTTTTTAGAAACATGAGAAACGATTCAATAATCTTTTTAAAGTACATATTTTATTATATTTTTGTGGAATTAAGATAAAACATTTAAAATTACAAAACAATATTTTTTAAATAAATATAATCTTAAGGGATTGTTGTTTTTGAAAAAACACAGAAATGTTCATTATATTTTTATTTAATTGTTATTATATTATAGGGTACAATTCAGTACCCAATTAATTAAACTTTTTATTGTGTTTAGATTCAGTAGAACCGTATTAGTTAATTCAGATTGTAAAAGTTATATACAGTTAACCAATTATATATTCTGCTCCATTCTAAAAACACGACCAAATTTATAATTATAAAAAGTATAACTTTACTGAAGCAAAGGTCTGATTAAGATAACATTACTACCGCGAGCGTTACCGAGAAGCTTTTAGAATTGAAATATTTGCACGAATAATATTTTAATTTTAGAATTGTGACACGTCATCTAATAAAGAATTATTCATACAGAGCGTGGTTTTAAACTTTTTTTATAAACACATTTAGTTCTCTTTTAATAAAATAAAATTAACATCCTCCAATGATTATAGTTTTTTTATTTATCAGATTAATTATATTAAGAAATATAAAAAAAATATCATTAGCTTACATCATTATCATTATCATAGCATTACCTATATGAATGCATGACACATACCTACATATTTTGGGTCTTTTTGATTAAATTATAATTTAATAATAATAAGTATTCGGTAAGGCTTACTTGCGAGCCAAAGGCATCGTGTTACAAAAGACACCGGTAATGCAAAGAACGCCTTACACAAACCACAACTCATGGTGACACGAGTTTCCCTACAATAAATCATTGTGTCCAAGTTCAGAAAGTGTTTCGTTTTCTGCTTTTTAAAAAATATTGTATATTTATAAATAATCCTTAAATAGATAATTAAAATATCGTTATAAATACTGTCCTTCTCCAACAGTTTCATGAAACTTAAACTTTCGTAACTTAGTAGTATTTTATGTTATCACTTTATGAAATCAGTGATTTTATAGGAATTTTCTTCCGTTTAATTCTATAGTCACATTTTGTTCCAAGCCAAAACTGGACACAGTTATATTTTATAATCTTAAAATATGTTACGTTCACGCTAAAACCTCAGTACTACCGACTTCGGTGGCTTTTAAACTCAAATAATAAACTTATTTAACATTTATTTATCATTCATAATCGACAAATCTTTATTGTAATTATAGCTTTAAGCTTTTTTGGGTTTTTCTTTGAAAAGGAAAGATTTTTCCTGAGCAAAAAGCATCTTAGGCAACGTCGACACCGATTATTGGCTAATACCACAAAAAGCTTCTATAAAATTCTTTGATGCTTTTATTGTATTGTTATTATAATTTATAACCCATAACTACACTTAAATTATTTTTAGGGTTCCGTACCCAAAGGGTAAAAAACGGAACCCTATTACTAAGACTCCGATGTCCGTCCGTCCGTCCGTCCGTCCGTCCGTCCGTCTGTCTGTCACGAGGCTGTATCTCATGAACCGTTATAGCTAGAGAGTTGAAATTTTCACAGATGATGTATTTCTGTTGCCGCTATAACAACAAATACTAAAAACTAGAATAATATAATTATTTAAGGGGGCTCCCATACAACAAACGTGATTTTTTTTTGTTTGTCTATATGTCATGAACTTTTATAGCTAGATAGTTGAAATCTTCACAGATGATGTATTTCTGCTGCCGCAATAAAATCTGATACTAAAAACGTAAATAATATAAATATTAAGGGGGGCTCCCATACAACAAACGTTACTTTTTTTATTTAAATAGATAATAATAGTACGGAACCCTTCGTGCGCGAGTCCGACTCGCACTTGGCCGGTTTTTTATTATATTACATATTTTAATTTTCTTAAGAATTCGCATAAAGCGAAAACATGAAAACAGATAAATAAAAAACAAAATTGCTTAAAGAAGCACGAAACACGTAAATTTATATCTCTTAAAAAATAGTAAATGTAGAGATTTTGAAAAGTTACCATCATATTGTTATATGTTTAATGGTTTGTAAAAACAAACTATTTCGCTTATTTCAGGATAATAATAGTTTTCACACTATTTCTTTAAGTTAAGAGAATAACACTTTAAACATAAAAAAGTCACAACCAAAATAAAACAGTACATTTTAAACGTTGGATCGTTGTAATAAGTACTAATGACAACTATTAAAGAAGAATCACTGATCACCAAGGATCCTCCCGGAATACAAAAGTTTTCAGCGCTTTCAAACGCTGCCTTCCGCAACTTCTACCAGCCCCCAATTCCTTCGTTGTAGATAGGGTATGGCTCTCTGTAGTAGCAAGAGTGGTATGACAGGACTGGATTCAAAATATTCTATTAATTTATGTATTTCTTCAACTCTCTGCAACATACCACAACAGCTTTTTGTTGTAAAACAATTCGTAATTTAATCATTACAATCTAAAAAAAAGAAGTCTATTAAAGTTAACCTTTAATAGATTAATACTTATTCTTAACAACTATAATAGACTTTCCATCAAATTATACATTGCTTGCTGATTCTGCAAAAAAAGTGTGTTTGTTTGAGTTATGTCGTATATTTTACAATTATTGTCTATTTATATTTCTTATTCAATATAAAACATAAAAAACTAAAATTCCTTCCTTTGATTACTGAATCGATCACTGAATCGAGTTTTCTAGTTAAAATACTAAAAATATTTTATTTAGATACCTGTCCTAGTTACAAACTCAACCTTATTACAGATGTTACGCAGTAACTTGAGTCTACCCACAATGACGATATTAAGATTTCGAGTGTCGCGAAAGTAATCTCTTTCAGTAAAAGGGTCGTTTGTTAAAAAAAATGCTTTTGTGAGTAGAAATTTCCTTATTATTATATCCCCGATCTATATATTTTATCCTTTAACCAGCTAATTTGTACTATTATATAAACCTGTAGGTTATATCTGTATAGGGTAAACTTGCCTAATTCGTACCAGTTAAGGAGAACCTCAAATATTTTGGAAATGAACAAAGATACACAGCTATTTATATTAAGTAATTATAATTTGACTAATATTCTATTAGTATTTGAACACAAAATAACATAAATCTTATAAACTTCTGAGATAAATAAAAAATTTAAAAACTTAAAAAAAGTACGATTTAAGACCATTCATCTTAAATCGTACTAGTATATTCTTAAATCGTACTTTGAGATCTTATCATCGGTTTACAAATCAATCAATCAATCTTAAAAATCACCATCTTAGCAACTAAAGTACCTAAAGTACCTACATTAATTCAAATTAATACAGCGGATGCTCTTCGCCAATTCCTGACAGTCAACACAGTAATAACATTTTGTTTTTTTTAGTTGTTCCTGCACATAGTTCATGTACCCATACTTCACAATTACTGCATTTAATCATGTTCTCTTTTATATCTTCCTGGCATATTTTGCAATACCAACTCTCATTTTCATGTAGTTCTTGTTTCTTTTTTTTGTTTCTTTTTTGGGGTATTTTCGTTTCCTTCACATTTAGGTTCTTTGATATGGTCTTCTTCTTGGTTTTATCTATCTTTATTTCGAGCTCTTGTTTATATGGACTTCCTGTAATAACGAGAGCACCTGTGGCTTTTCTTTTTAACTGTTTTGAATGTCTCGGAATGGAATTTAATAGCGATAATATTTCAAGCGTCTCTCGAATTAACTTAGTAGATTTATTTACTTCGACCTCTAAAGAACTTTCTTTCCTATTATCTTCTAAACATTGATCTTGCTGTTTTTTTGATGGTTTTGCCTGTATCTCCGAAGGTTGTGTGTTAAATTCTTCCATGTTTTCTAGCTGATTAGTTCTACTGGATTGTGGTACACATATAATAGAATCAGTTTGTTCTTGTTGTCTTTCAATTAACTCTGCTGGTTCATTTGGATCAGCATTTTCCTCAAAAGTGACATATTCTTCGTCTCTGATTTTAAAGCGATTGCATGGCCATAACCCGCAGGACTCAAAACCATTAATGCCTTTGTCCATACAGACTGATCGGGGATATGATTCTCCCAAAATTTCTGCGATGTTTGCCTGCTTTATTACGGAACCAGGATGGTTTCGCATCCAAGAAGAGGAAGCAGTACTAAAATTCTGTTTTAATGACTTAAAAAAAGACCTATCTAGCGGTTGCAACTTGTGCGTTGTATGGGCAGGCAGAGATAACATAATTATTCCATACTCCCTTACAAGATTAATAGCATCAATGTTTTTCGTGTGCGTCGAATGTCCGTCTAAGACAAGAAGAACTTGATTCTCTTTAGACTTTTCCAGTCTCAAACACTTTATAAAATGTTCTAGCCATTTCATGAACAATTCCCTCACAATCCATCCGCTTTCTGAACACTCATAAACTGTGTTTGGTGGCCCTCCACGCTTTAAGTCTTCTGTCATTCTTTGTCGTTTATATATAAGCATGGGTGGAACGAATTCACCAGCAGCGTTCATACAACAAATGCATGTAGTGTTAACACCACGTTCACCGCTAGTTACAGCTCCGGCTTGGTGTTTCCCTCTTTGAGCCTTATGAACTCCTTATGCCTTATATTACTTTAGAAGGCTTATGCACTGTACTCAAACCTGTCTCGTCCATGTTATAAATTTTGTCAGCTGTAAATTGGCCCATATCCAAGATTGATTCATATTTGTCAAAGAAACCCATTACAGTTTCTTTGTTGAATCCTTTGCAGCGAGCCATTGATGTTGCTTCTGGCGTTCGTAACGATATTTCAGGGTGATCTTTCATAAATGTATAATACCACTTCCAACCGGCTAGTTCTGATTCACTGTTAAATCTGTGTTTCAATCCGTATTTTTCTGTTAACTGATATGCTAAGCGTTGTAAGTCGGTTATTGTAAGACCAAAAAATCTCGATTCTAACGATAAAATATGTCTCACAAGTTCTGTTTCCATTTCCATGGTCAAATCTTTTGGACGACCTATTCTTTGGTGTTTATTTAATGTCGTCTAAACGTTGGTTTCGGAACGTTATACCTTCGACAAACTTTATTAAATTTCAAGTCACCATCTTTATATTTCTTAATTGCTTCTTCTATGTCGTCTTTGCTCCAAGAGTTATATGTTCTTTTTGACATGTTGCTCTAAAATAGTAACAAAAATAATTCGAAACAATTAAATAAAAAAAATATATATTAATTAAGTAGCTAATAATATACTGTGAAATTATAAATAGTTTTCCTAAATCGTACCGGTACGTTTTAAGAAGTTGCTGCGAGTATGAAATAGGCACAAGTGTCAAATGAATTTCAAATTTACCGCAAAAAACAAAGTCAACAAACAAGCCGGGCATACTATGTGAAATATATTCACAAATATATGCATAAACATATAATAAATAGTTAAATAACTTACGACCGATATACTTTGAAGACAGTTCTTATGAAGTATGCGAAAAAATTACTCAAAAAGTAAGAAAAACCCTACTTATTTAATATTTTAGTCGGGAGCAACGTACCAGGTGTTTATATGTCACATGGCAATATGGCCGACTGTTATTGACATTTTATGCTACCAGAGGCGCTGGTAACTATTACCAAAGCCGAGATATCAACGAGGTACGATTTAGGCGCAGGTACGAATTAAGCAAGTTCACCCTACTATTTAGTAAAAAGTAAAGTATTTTATACACTATGGTATAAAAATATGGTATATATATCGTAGTTATGCTTTTACCTAAATGTTTAGACATATGCTATCATTACCAAATTATTTTCATCCATTCTATCTAGCATGACGTATATCGCCAATGCCAAGAATGGAGAACACAACAACAGAGGTGGATCTGTTTCAGCAGTGATTACGGCCTCTCCAAGATTAGCCAAATTGTAGAAACATGTTAGTACTCAGTAACGATCTCAAATCGGCGTGCTCAGACAAGTGTTGCATGCTATTCACGCAGCGACTCCAACCACGTTCCGCGCTCGTGTGTAAGAAACCCTGAATGGTTTCGAAATTACTCGGGCAAATGTGGATGTGTGTGATGTTTTGTGAAAGAACTCCGCATAACGCTTTTATGTTATTGGTTTATATCGAAACATTGTCGAGACATTATTAGCTAATAATAAAAAAAAAATATATAGGTAAATAAAATGTAATATGATTCGTTATCTTATCTTTTTCTGAAAACCAACCGAATCGTTTTAGATGAGCGATCAAGTTTGTTGGTGCAGTGTCTTATTTTTTTGTATGCGTGATACAGCTTAAGCAAAAAAATATCTCGAAGCAATTACTTACATTAAGCTAACTAGTTACAATAACACACAAACACCAACGTGTTTGTTGCGTAAATGATTTTAAATAACTCAATTAATTTCGATACTTAAAATATTTTCCGGTTGCAAGATCCAAAATTAGATAACACCTTTGAAATTAATGAATTGATTAGTCATTAGATTATCAAAAGATTTATGTATCAAAATAGCTAGCTAGTTTTTATTGAAATAAAAGCTCTTGTCGTCAAGCTCTTCTCATTTTATCCAGTAAGAGTAATTTTCGCAATACGAGTATTGAAGCAAATAGTTTTCAATTTTGATTAAATGTATTTATTTTCAATCTTGTCGGGGCTTTCTCAATTAAAAAACAATGTTGTTGATATAAATAAATATTTTAAAATACAATCGAAATAAGCCTTTAACTGCCTGAGTCTGACAATTAGAATACACTTTTTAATAATTATTATCACCGTATCTATTCATAAAAAATGAGAAATAAACATATAAGGGTAATCATTATACCATTATGTAACGAGTCCGTAATTTTATATTCTCATTTAATTGTTAACGAATGAATAAATTCAGTTTTCACATTTCTCGTTCACATTCAAACCTTAATATCTCACGCACACGACATCCTAACGAATACTATTATTGTGAAGGCGACACACTGAGATTTGGTACGTTTTTTATACCTGTCTATAAATATGTTTAGTTATTTTAGGCTTATGAAAATTGTTAATAAATATAGAATAATAAAATCCTCAACGCCGCGCCGACACGAACCTACGACCTTTTGAGTTTAGATTCGGTATATAATTCTTCTTTGTTGTCATGTGTTTTTTAATGATTTCTTTCGTACAGTAGGCCAAACGAGTAATCCGTCAATTTCAACTTCAACTACAGCGGCACCTCAATGCAAGATGTTAAATGTTAGCTAGGGTGATCTGGGACATAGATCAGAACAGTACTATCACTGGACGGACCTAAACTAAATATAGAATAAACCTTTGCTTCAGCGTGAAGTGAGTTTTGTATTTTTTTCTAAAAATTCAATTTCCGCATTATAGAATATCCTAACTATTTTCACTTCACCCAAAATTTATAAATAAACAGTGTGTCCCGTGCGATTGCGTAGATTACGGGTGGCGCACTTGAAATCGGACATTTATATCAATAACAATTTTGTTTATGTTTGAAAATATCTATAAACACAAGCCATGTTAAGCTTATTTAAATTTATATAAATATAGAATGAAAAATAAACCGATACGGGCTGGGACTCGACCCCGCGATTACTGGGAAACCGTCCCGTCGCCAATTTCAAGAAAAATGGACTGAAGAATTCTTTTTTATATTGCACAATGGTAAGCCTATTTGTTTGCTGTGTATTGAATCCATTTCAGTGATGAAAGAATTCAATATAAAAAGGCATTACTCAACTAAGCAGCTTACGCTGCACTCACTGACAGGACAAATAAGAAAAGACAAAATACAGAAGCTTACTCCAAATTTGGGAAAGCAGCAGCAAATGTTTGATAAACAAAGAACACAACTTGATAATGTTGTGAAAGCTAGTTTTATAGTTAGTTCAAAATTGGCAAAGTCATTAAAACCATTTGCCGAAGGAGAATTTATCAAGGAGTGTATGTTAGAAGTTTGCAGTGTTTTGTGTCCTGAAAAGAAAAATGAATTCGAAAAAATTTGTTTGTCAAGACGAACTGTTGTCCGACGTATAGAAATGATGGCCAATGATATCAAAACAACATTGACTGACCGTATGGCTGGTTTTGAATCATTTTCCATAGCATTAGACGAGAGCACCGATTTGTCGGACACAGCTCAATTCGCTATATTTATTCGAGGTGTTGATAAAGAGTTCACTGTTACTGAGGAATTGCTTGCTTCACAGCCGCTAAAGGGTACCACTACAGGAGAGAAAGTTTTTAATCAAGTTCAAAAGGAATTCACAAGTTTTGGCTTGCCATGGTGAAAATTAATTGGAGTATGCACAGATGGTGCACCTTCTATGGTCGGTTTACGTAAAGGTTTCATCGGAATTTTGAATGAAAAAGCAACTGAACTAAATGTGCAAAAAGATGATTTGATAGTCCTTCATTTCATTATCCACCAACAGAACTTGTGTTCTAAGTCCATTCGACTCCAGAATGTTATGAATGTGGTAGTAAAAACCATCAATTTTATTCGATCCCGAGGGCTTAATCATCGTCAGTTCAAGGCGTTTTTGGATGAAATATCAGCCGAATATGACGACGTACCATATTATTATGAAGTCAGATGGCTAAGCAAAGGGAGAATGCTGAAACGGTTTTACGAGCTTATAAATGAGATAAAAGACTTTATGCAAATAAAAGATAAACCACTATCTGAATTGAGTGACCCAAAATGGATATGTGACTTAGCATTTCTGGTCGACCTTACTGGATATTTGAATGATTTAAATTTGAAACTTCAAAAACAAGGACAGTTAGTTAATGATTTGTACAGCCATATAAAAGCGTTTCGGAATAAAATCCGCTTGTGGGAGGCACAGATGCTGTCTGGTAACAGTTACCATTTCCCCACGCTCTCTGCGTATGAGAATATTGCTCATGCTCAATATGCTGAAGAACTCAAGGTACTGTCGGAGCAATTTTCGAACAGATTTAGCGATTTCAAAAACATGGATGACTGTTTCAATTGATTTGCTACTCCAACAAAAAGTAATGTACAAAATGCTCCAATACACTTGCAAATGGAGTTGATCGAGATTCAAGAAAACTCACTTCTAAAATCTAAATTTGAAGACGTGGAGTTGTGCGATTTCTACAAAAAATGCCTCGAAGAAGACCATTTTCCGCAACTTAGAAAATTAGCAAGAAGATTGATTTGTGCGTTTGGCAGTACTTATAAGTGCGAACAGTTCTTTTCAATGATGAAAGTTAATAAATCAAAACATCGTACAAGGCTGACTGACGATAATTTGGAAAATTCTTTACGTTTTTGTATCAGTGGAATTAATCCAAACATCGATGGATTAGTTTCCCAAATTCAAGCTCAAGTGTCTCATTGATTTCGGTGTTGCTATTTAACTTTCGTAGTTTGTATCAATTCCAAATTTAACGATTTAACTATAATGTTGTCCCAATTTTTTTCATTTCAATTTGTTATTTTAATAAATTGATATTATAATAATATTGTCGTATTATTTCATGTCTGATATATAGATATTTGCAATAGTGCAAAAAATTATGAACACTACTTTAAAATGAACTACTTTTAAACGCGGCCCTCGAATGTATTTGCACACTAAAGTTTGGCCCACAACTTGTCAAAGGTTGCCCATACATGGTATAGCCAAAGCCTTAGGCGATAATCAACTTGGTCACCAACTGTCTAGGGCATTGCGATCAATTCTTAAACTTATCAAAGGCATAACAAATCAAATAACAAAAAACCGTGATAGCTTTGATCGGGCAAAACATGAAGTAGACTTTGATAAAAATCCTTTTAAATACTCAAAAAACATTTTCTAAGCTCAAAAAGGTAAGCTTCTCTTGACCAACGAGCAAATTTTCGATCATTATAAAAGCACATACAAAGTGCCAGAAAACCAAAACCTATATGGGGATCCAAACGAACACAAACCTGAGACTCCTACTGAAGATTTTCATGCCAACCCACCAACTTTGGAGGAAATCAATAAAATAATTAAAGTGAAACCATCTAAGTCTGCACCAGGTCCGGATGGTATCCCTTATATAGTTTACAAAAAATGTCCGTCGCTCCATAAACATCTTTTAAATATATTCAGTAAAATCTGGTCAAGAAAGCAAATACCGGTATCATTCGGAAAAGTGTTTTTTGTCCTCATTCCGAACAACGACAATGTCAATAATCCTAAGGAGACTAGACCGATAGCCCTAACAAATATAATTTCCAAAGTATTTTTCTCTTTTTAACAAACAAAAATGACGCAATTCATGATTAACAATAGATATTTCAGGCCTAATCACCAGAAAGGGTTTTTGCCCGGAATTTCTGGATGCCTGGAATATAATACGTTAATATCGGAAAGCCTTAAAGATGCTAGAACTAGCGAGAGACAAATTACGGATTGTTGGATAGATTTAGAGAATGCTTTTGGGTTGGTACGACATAAACTAATGATGTTCGCGCTTAAATGGTATAACTTTCCTACGGTAGTTTGCGACATTATTGCATCATATTATTCAAAATTAAAATTCTCTATAATTTTTAATAAAAACCATTTAAAACCACTTAATTATAATATTGGTTTATTTCCGGGCTGTTGTATTTCTCCTATTATATTAAATATAGTTATTAATATTTTAATAGACAAATTAATTAGAAATGAAAAAAAGTGGGGTTATCTTTTTAAGTTCAACAACAAATACACAGAATCCATACTAGCTTTTGAAGATGATCTCGCGATACTGACACGTAATCCGAAACAATGTCAGGTACTTTTAAATGTAGTTGAGAATTTCTGTACGTGGACGGGCGGATTGAGGACAAAACCAAGTAAATGCTTTAGTCTGTGTCTGGGTAAACGGAATAACAAATATACCTCTTACGATCCGGGTCTTATAATAGGCGGTCAGTGCGTTAGTATGGTTATGGTTTAAATTTTTAGGTAAAAAAATCGATTACCAAGGCCGCACTCCATCGTTGGATGTAATAGTCGATAGCTTTTTAAATGATCTCAAAAAGGTAGACAACCAACCAATAAGTAACGTCAAAAAAGCTTGGATTTACGATAATCTTTTAACATCACGTCTAATTTGGCCTTTTCTCGTTTATGATATTAATATTTTGTCAAAGTTAGATGCAAGCGTCATAAAGACATTGAAGTTATGGCTCGGGTTAGCGCACTCAGCGGACTCTTCAACCTTATTTAGAGACCTAAACATTTTTGGATTAAAATTAAAGAGACCATCGGAGCTCTACAAACATCTAAGAGTTACCAAAAGACGTGTCATCGGAAAATCTAAAGATGATACTGTAACTTCCCTCCCAAAAGTCAAAGTTGCCTCAGAGCTCGAGTCAAGACTTCAAATCCATAAAAAATTTATGATAGGTGCTCAAACGAATAAAGTAGGGCTAGGATCAAGTAGGAAAGTTCAAGACATAGACATAACAAAATCTTTTATTCGACAAGACGAAAACGATAATTACCGACTCCACGCGATGAGCCTAGAAATTCAAAACGAATGGGTGACCATAGGAGATTTATGTATTCCACTAGCTTTGAAGTAGCGCACCTTAATTTATGATTGGTGAGCATTATTAAAATTCTATCTTAATGCATTCCAAATGGCTCTCCCCGTTCAAAGTAATTTAGTAAGATGGGGCAAAGCCACCGAAAAGTCTTGCAACATCTGTGGGGAGGCAGTAGGAACCGCGAAGCACCTATTAGTAGGGTACTTTTAGATAAAGGTCAATACTCGCATCGCCACGATAAGGTATAAGAAATTGTACGGGAAGCGGTTAATTTTTCAGTAGCAAGAGCGCGGAAGGGTTATAACAACCACCAAACGATCTGTAGAATTCGTTAAAGAAGGCTTCTCTAAAAAATCAAAAGAGAAGCCTTATTCAATTTTAGGCGCGGCTACTGATTGGACTCTCATGATGGACACGTATGAAAAGCATTACAAAATCCCTGGGGATGTTGGTGTTTCTTCATCCAGACCGGGTTTATTCCTGTATTCTAAACATCTGAGGCGCATGATACTTGTGAAACTTACTGTTCCTTGGGAAACAAACATCCCAAGGGATCACACATTCAAGCTCAATAAGTATTACGAACTGACCAACTAACTGATCAGGAATAAATTTATAGTTAGTTTGTACGCGGTAGAAGTGGGAGCGAGAGGTATAACAGCAAAATCTCTCTCTAGCCTACTTAAAGACTTTGGCCTTTCTAGACCAAGCACCGGTTCATTTCTGGAACGTATTTCAAAGGCGGCATTGGTAGGTTCTTGCCAAATTTGGTTAGGTAGGGAGAGGAGTGTGGAGGGTGAAGGCGAGCGTTTTTGCGCATAATAAAGAAGCCCCTTAAACCTACTCCTGGGTCGCAAGTCCCAGGCACTGCTTCCACTCCTCTCCTTGTAAAGCGATGGGCCCGGCACCCGCACGGTGATTCCATGGAATGCTAAGAAGCTTCGTCTCTTATAAATTATGTTTATGTTTAAAGAAACACTTGTGTTACATTATCTGAGAGCTATTGAGATTAGCTATCTGAATAATAAGAAACCAAAACATTTGAATGTTTATATAATTTTGTGTAAGCATTTGTTTCGAGTGTATGTATGCTAATACTGGCTTTATTTATATATTGCCTCTTTCATGGATAAAAACTTTTGAATTTTGTAAAAAGTTTTAATTCCTACCTTCTTTACAATATAGTTTTATTAAAACAAATAAAAATTATGCATGTATTCATTGACAAAAAAATATCCTTTTTCACTAACAAACATATGCTAAAAACTCGCTGATTAATCGATTTCGCGCGCGGTGTAAGTTTCTTTTTTTTTTTTACTAAACGAAGCGAGGAAAAGTATTTATACATTCAGCCAGGTCTTTGTCCATTGCCAAATTAAAAATAAGATCTATCTTTTCAAGAAACCGATATTACTGGAATGACTTTGCTCGACTTTAACTGAAGTCCTCTGGGGAAGAAATTACAGCCATTTGGAACGTCAATAGTCGTCGATTGAATTTATAAAGTTGTATTATCCCTGTGACGTGTGGGCTTCACAAGTATGTAAATAACGAATACAGAGAACACCCAGACTCGGGAGCAACAATCTGTGGACCAAAGACCAGATCGCCACCAAAGAATTGTCCTGTGTGGGAATCGAATCTACAAAAGATTTAGCAGTCGGGGTCAGTAACCACTATACCAACAGAGTATTTCGACCCTTGGCGCGGAACTGAGGGGAGTACTCTCGGAACCGCGATATAACGAATGGGATTTTTTAGCTATTAACTTGTAAACTTTTCTTCTGAGAATCGAATTCAAAAAGATGTAATTTTCCTTAATCCGTAACCTTTCCTAGCAAAATCTTAAAAGGAGACACAAATTTCTTTAGACAGTCGTCATTGTTTTCTTTTGAGACCAGTAAAAACAATATCCACAGACCGGTTGTGGGCATTGCTGCGAATTTTGGGGCTATCTATCATATCTATTCGATATATCAATAATGAACTCAATAAACTGTTTATTGCCACTTAATGTTAGCCTATTTTATGCAGCTTAAAATTTCATCGCCACATAGAAATGCATTGCACGGTCCAAAACAAGCAAAGAAGTTTTATTTAAATAAACGCAAATTCTAAATTTTTATGAGTTGTCTCTAGACATATTAAAAGCTTTAGCGTTATAATCCATGTGTTTTCTTATTATAAGATAGAGGCGTTTTAGATATTTTTTAAAACGATATTTAAATTTTCAATAGTCATAATAATATAAACTATGTTCACAAGTTATAACACCATAGTTTAAAATTCAAAATGTGTTGAGGCGTAAATTAAGGATAAGGTAATTGTAATTATATATTTAATTTAATTCCGTTTAAGTCAAAATAGTATTTTTATATTCGTGTTACACAACTAGCGGGATAGATGCCTTGGTGTTGAGGCATCCTCGTTTCTTAGTAGGTATTTGGCAGAAGGAATGCGACTACATAACAATCTTAGTCGGTAACAGTTTATTGTCAGATTGTTGAAGTTAAATGCTCAAAATATTTTAAATATCTTTTATTTTTGCACAAATAAAAGCACAAATAAAAAAAAATACAATTTAAATTTTTCTTGTTAGAAATAAATAAATAGGTTTAAAACTTATAGGGAACATGAACAGACGGTAAAATAAATTTGTAATATATTTCAAATTATTTATATATTTGATCACCTTTAATATATATATGAAGGTTGGTTACGAAATCTGGTAGTGCTTTTGTATCACAGTAGTTTCAAGCAATTTACATAAAACTAACACAAAACTGATAATTACCGCGACTCAAATACGTTACATGAAAATGAACGTCTTTTAACTTAAAACCTACAATATTTTAAATAACCACTATCAAATTCTCTCACAACTCGTAAGTTTTTATTTAAAAATTTTAGAGTGCTTTTTTTGCAGTTTCAACTAAACCCTTTAAGTGCTACTAAAATAGTCTTGTTATTTCAAAATAAAAAATAATACTCTTATGTATTTGTACTTTATTTTAAAACTAGCTGTGCCTGCGACTTCGTACAAAAAGAGATTTCGAAAAGAAGAGATTATTAACTTCTTTATTTGTTACCAGATTGTTAAAAAAAAACAAAATGTTAAGTGAAGTCCATTACAACATATTCCTGAAAACTGCATCCAAATCGTTTAATACGTTTCTGAGATTAGCGTTCACAAACATGCAGACATATACAGACATACAGACGAACAGACAAAATGAAAAAGCATTGTTTTGAGTTCTCTTGCTCATATAAAGTACTTCCAACCTTCCCTCCCTCTAAGTAATTTTCAAAATATTTTCTATGTATACACAGCGATCAGTTACAGTTTTTTTTGTATTGTATTTTTTTGTGTTTCATTTCTTGAACACTTTAAATATATCTTTTGATATAATGAAAAGTGTACAATGAAAGTGAAAAACAAAATGTTATTCAGAGAGATGCTCAATTTGTATGTATAAAAAACAAACAGATGAACAGTTTTTTTTTGATGTTAGAAATGGATTCCGTTATTTACACCTTCACATCCTGGCTATTTATTTTGTAATATTTTCAATGTGTAGAGACTACTCCTCTACAGATTTATTACATATATAGAAGAAGATTTGCTTGGTACCTATATCGTGATTGATATAAATTGACATAACTTTTTTATTTCTTAAATGATTATAATAAAATAAACATTAAATGTTAAGTAAAGACTGTTACAATATATTCCTGAAAACTGCATCCAAATTGGCTCAGTCGTTTTTGAGATTAGCATGCACAAACATACAGACATCCAGACAGACAAAATGAAAAACCATTGTTTTGGGTTGCTGTTCTTGCTCTTATAGAGGACCCTCATAATGTTTTTGTTTAATATTTTCCATGTACAGAAATCGGTCAGTGATAATTTTATTATATGTATAGATAAAGGTTTTTAAAACGTATGTTATAAAACGTTTCAAACGTTTTAATCATTTTATAAAATCTAATAAATTATATAAGAGCATTAAATAAAAAAGGTCTTTAAATCTTTTCAAGGTAAATTGAAAATCAATGATGTAGAGAAATAAAATAGACAATATACACAATAGGGAGATGTTCAATAGTGCAAAGTCTATAAAACTTGATTGGAAAATTCGCTGCGACTATTCAGTTTCCGGATGCAGACACTTAAAGTGGCAGGTATATATAAAATATGTTATTTAAAATTCTGTATTTTAAAATATGTTATTTTAAATATTCTAATAATTGCATACTCTTACTTGGTTTGAATCGGCAGATCGTTTTAGTAATTTAGAATTCAAGGTACATTAAGGTAAGGTTTAGGTAAGCTAACAAGGATAAATATATTAAGGCATATTATATTGCAAAACTCTATAGTATATGTAATAGTTAATGTTTGTAATAATTATTTAAATATAATTTAATAATACTTTAATAGAATTGAAGTCATCTGGAATTATATATTTAACAAAAATATTTAGCCAATTCTTTTAAAAAAATATTATTAAATAAAAAAAATCTGGATTATTTTAATGCCATGATTAACTTTTGAACTTAATATTACTTTTCAATTTCAATATTCATTTTCAACTAGAATTGTAAAACAGGGCAAAAAGATATTTCAAGGCTACTCTAAAATTTTTAAGCACGACAGATTTCCTTCCCCACTAGATAGTTTCTTTGGGCAGCAGTTTTATTTTTTACCTCAAGTACTTGCATAGTAGGTGTGATTGTGTTTTTTCTTTTGTGTGGTAAATGTGAACTGGATGTTAAAACAGTCTTAGCTCTCCTGTTTGAAAATGACTTGCTCGTTTTTAATGGTAAAGTTTTAAAAGTTATTTCTGTTGGTCGTATTTATTATAAATTTGGTATTTGAATTGATACGATTTTTTATAATTTTTTACTTTTTTTTACTACTTTAACCCCGTTTTGGAAATAAAAGATAGTGCCTGTCGGTTTTGTTGGTTTAGCATAGCTAGTTCTAGATTTAGGGACTTTTATTAATATAGTACCCATGTACATGTACATGTACTACAGTTTGAAAGAAAGAAAGAAAGAAAGAAACTTTTATTCAATTCAAAACTGTTTCAAAACTCAAAACTGTTTCAAAATTCAAAACTGTTTGCGCCTAACGTTAGGGCGCGTGGCGCAAATCCTCGTTAATATTCATCTTCACGTATTTCTTAAACAATTAATTCAAATAACGTAACTACTACTTCAATATGTACATAATAATAATAATATTTTTATCCTTTTTAAAAGTATCGGGGGTAAAAAAATAATAAAACATTTTTTTCAGAGAAAAGTGTGCTTTTTTATTTTATTATTTTTCTCAGGATCTCTTTAAGTCGGATATAAAGTATTTTCACATACTTTATTTATATGCAAGTTACCAAGATAAAATAGGATACGTTTTTATAAAGTAGCTATAATGCCACACACAGACTCACAGAAACGCACGTTAAACTTATAACGAGCTTCATCTTCGGTCGGGGATTAAAAATGATAACATCCAATAAATGAGGTTTTGTATCATTATTTTTTTTATAAAATTAATAAAACTTGCTTAGGTGCGGCTGCGCTCAGATTCCAGAATTTATTATTTTCAAGAACTTAAAAAATTTGCCGGTCCCGCAATTTTATTACAGATTTATTAAAATGCCAATATAGCATAACGTATTGAACGAGTAAACTTAATTCAACGCGTGGGTTTGGTTTTGTATTTCGAAGAAGTTTTCAGTTCAAGGACGCGTTACTCAGCTGTTGTATTGTTGGTAAAATTAATAGTTCCTGCTACATAAGCATCTGTTATACTTTGTTAGTTAATCTTGAAAGTTTAGTTCTAATTATGTAAATATACTTCTAAGTTTGAGTAGTGGGATAATGTATTGTATAAAGAAGTTTTCAAATTTTCAAAATTATTTGGTTGAAGTCAGTGAGTTTGATAAATAAAAAAATAGATTTTATTGCCCAAAATAAACATACATTTTTAATCAAATAAATACGTCATTCTTAAGAAACATGGAACTTACTAAACATTCAAAGTTGGTGGGGCTTTGTACCGTCTTGGGTTCCTTCGCAGAAATTTAATTGAGAAAAGATAGCACTATTTCTAATAGAATGACCAATTGTGTTGTTGGTCATTCTTTTAAAAATGGGGCTGTCTTTTATTTTTATTAATAATTTTCGAAGTGCAAGTGTTAAATATAAAAAAATACCCTTAACATGTTGAACTTGGCTCCTTTTGGGAATCTTATTTCTCTCTCTTCCTAGCTATGTACCCCATATGGCGGTGGGGTCAGCTTTCCTAATCTTTTCTCTCCACTTCGCTCTATCCTCGACGTCGCGTCGTCCTCTGGTAGCAAGCACTCCATCATGTCCTTTTGCACTACATCCTTCCACATAGGGTCTGCCTCTAGGTCTTCGACCGGGGACGGAAAGTTGCAGCGCCAGGTTTCCGACGTATTCCGGTGGTTTCCTCTTCACATGTCCTATTACAAATTAAACAAAAGTGGGTTTGGGTTTAAATTAATTTATTGGTTATGTATACAGAAGTATAACAGTAGTACATTGAACCTTATAATTGATAGTTATTCTAATACAGGAATGTCTTAAATAATTACATAATAATGCCAAAATAATTCCAGCTAGACTCAGCGGTGGGTTACTTGAGATAACACCTTAATATTAAATTATATATAAAAATTACTAAAAAAAAATCCTAGGTGCCACTGACAAATAATAAGCGAAGACATATGCATGATCCTCCTGCTTGTCAGTACTGGAGAATCACAGTCAAACACTTGTTCTTTATAAAACTTTCAAAAATGGAGTTGTTGATTATTGGTATAAATAAATTTTGTACATCACCATGTTATCGGGATTACAATAAAGACGAGCTTCTTAAACTTAGCTAGTGTTTAACATGGCAATTTGTAACATGGCTTTATTAATGGGAAATCGACAGTCACAAATCTTCTTGTCTTTACAGACTACATCTTTAATGGCTTGGATAAAAAATTTCAAATTGACACAATATACACCGATTTCCGGAAGGCTTTTGACAAAGTGGATCACCTAATACTGTTAAAAAATATATTTTTTAACGGTATAAAGGGCAACCTGCTGCGGTGGTTTACAGCCTATCTTCGCGATCGTACACAGTGTGTTGTCATAAACGGGTATACTTCTTCTAGGGTAGCTGTAACTTCCGGGGTACCTCAAGGCTCCGTTCTTGGGCCCTTGCTGTTTTCGTTATATATTAATGACATTGATAGCTGTTTTGTTCACTGTAAATATCTGTTGTATGCTGACGATCTTAAGTTATATAAGAAAGTATCATCTTTGTCTGACGTGGCTGAAATCCAAGAAGATCTTAACAGACTAAACGAATATTGCATACGTAATAGACTTTTTTTAGCTCATGATAAATGTAAGCATGTAGTTTTTACTAGGAAAATTAATATTGTACAATCAAAGTTAAGATTGGGTGGGCATCTTCTTGAAAGCGTTTCCAGCATCAGAGATCTTGGGGTTTATCTTGACTCCAAACTTATTCTCGATAAACACATAGACCACATAATAAATAATGCTTATCGCATGCTTGGATTCATTACGCGGGTCACTAAACTTTTTAAAGATGAGAGTACATATATCTATTTGTATAAAGCACTCGTGCAGTCACAACTCGAGTACGCCAGTCCTATCTGGAACCCATTTTATCGTACATATGAGCGTAGGATTGAGGCTGTTCAGAAAAGGTTTTCGCGTGTACTGGCTCTTCGTACTAAGGGGCGTGTCGGTCACTATAATGAATATATTAAAGATTATGGCTTATTAACTTTGACTCAACGGCGATGTCTTTTAGACTGCCTCACTCTTAGAAAAATTTGCGTGAGCGAGTTTTCATGTTCTGAACTCCTCCAGCTTGTTAATTTCAATGTACCCTCCAGGCCTCTTCGGATTAATAAAACATTCGCTCTTAATACTCCCAGGACTAATATCGGGTTTCGTTCGCCCCTTCAAAGAATGTGCGAATCACTAGATTCCTTTGATGAGGTTGATTTGTTTTCGTGCTCCTCAGCTTCCTTAAAACACAAGATTGTAAAAAAAATGATTGAATGTAACTCTAATATTTAATTTTTTAATAATTGTAATTTAAATTCTCTGGTCTTTTTTATGATTTATATACTTTTATGTTGTTATTATTCTTGTATGTTTACTACCGTGTTTAATATATCTTCTTTGTTCTTTGTGAAACGTCTATTAGGCTGCATCTTTACTTCTGTAATTTCTGCTTCAAATTTGCTGTATTTTTTTAAGATGTATTTGTTACGTTTCCTTATGCTTTAAATAAATAAATAAATAAATAAATAAATAGTCAGGAAGCAGGATACGGGACCAACAGGACGACGCTCCGAAGATTCACGTCTACCCCCGCGAACCAATTATAAATTTACCCGTATCTTCTCGGGTATATACAAAAAACCTCCTGTAATGATTAAATTACAGGTTAAACTACATAATAATACTAATCTCACTTTCATCTATTCAGATAACAATAAGTTATAATACCTTATGGAGGAAAAAGGCCTCGCAAGCAATAATATTAGCCTATGTCGAATCCGAGGGTCGAATCAGGACAAATACTGAAATATTACCACGTAATAACATTAAATAAAGTCTCCTCCATCTCCTAATTTAGAATATGTAACAGTCCATACCATCACAGCCTACTCTCCTGCATCTTGTCGGCAATGTCGCGTACCCCAAAGCTTAAACGCACGTATTCGTTGCGGATTTTATCGAGCCTTGTGACGCCGCACATCCACTGAAGCATTTTCATTTCGGCTACTTGAATACCACGAACATGTTTCTGGGTGACCGCCCACGTTTCACTACCGTACAACAGTACTGGCCTTATAATAGTCTTGTAGATTAAGCCTTTCAGCTTTACCAGCTTTCTTCTGTCACATGTCACACCAGCTACTTCCCGCCATTTTAGCCACGCTGCAGCTATTCGGTGCTAAATGTTGCATTCGAGGGTACTAGTTTTGTGTATCATACTCCCCAGGTGTCTGTATTTGTTACAAACCGTCACTAATTGTCCGTCGATGTCAAAGGGACTGTCGTCTACATCTGGGTCGTTCAATACCATAAACTGGGTTTTTGCAACACTAAGCACTACGCCACTGGTGTGCAACTTTTGCTGCCACGCGAAAAGCGCCTTTTGAAGCTAAGCCCGGCTCTCGGTACAAATCCCTACACCATCAGCGTAGATGAAACTCCACGATACTGTACTCTGCACTGTTTCAGTGAGAGTGTCCAGAACCAAGAAAAACAGAAAAGGACTCATTACTGAGCTTTGATGTACGCCTTCTGTGACCGCTATTGGTTTAGTCTCTCCCACTACTGTCCGCACCATGGAATTTACATTCCTATACATGTCGGCTATGATGATAATGTACTGTTCGGAAACGTTCTTCTTCCGAAAGCTCCACCAGATCTTAGTCGGCTGTCGATAACTCTTTCGTATAGTTTCATCGTATGGCTCATCAGCTTGATTCCACGATAGCTATTATATTCATTCTTGCTGCCTTTCCCTTTATAGTTTGGAATTATTGTGCTCAATCTCCATGCATCAGGCATTTATGAAGAGAGCATCATACAATTTAAGAAATTGGTAAGAAGTACTACACCTAGTTCACGTAAGTGTTTCCAAGCTTCAATGGGAATGTCATCTGGTCCTACAGCTTTCTTGTTGGACATCTTTTACAGCGCCTTTTTCACCTCCCAAGGTTGTATTGGAAGGACAAGCCCAGTATTTTTTTCGCATTCAGGGAGTTGTGCAATGCCAGAACTGGGGTTTTAAAGTTGTTCGTAGTACTAATGCCAAGCTGCTATGTTGTCTTTTTCTTTGTACAACAGATCACCGTTTGAACTTTGGATGACTTTACATTTACTGGGATCCTTTGTACCCTGGCAGCGCTGTTTTTCTATTTTGTAAATGTGTTTTTGACCTTCTTTACTGTCCAACATTTCGTAAAGGCTTTTTTGGGAATCAGCTCGTTCTACTGCAATTACCTTCTTGGTGTTCTTTTTAATTGGTGGTATACTTCCTTGTCATTCTGAGTTTTTTTTTTTTTTTTTTTTTTTATACAAAACTAGGTTAATGCTTGACTACATTACACCTGATGGAAAGTGAAATGTAGTCTTAGGTGGTAAAGCGCATTAACCTAGCAGCCTATTCACTCTCCTCTTGAAGACACCCACATTATATTTTGCCGGAAATACCGACGCAGGCAGATTGTTCCAGTCCTTCGCTGTACGCACTAAAAAAGATGAAGCATAGCGCTTCGTTCGGACAGGTGGAGTGTCCACAACGTAGGGATGGATACCCGCCGTGCGTCGGGACGTCCAGCAAAGGAACGGGGATGGGGGAATTAGGTCGTGCAATTCCTGCGCACACTCACCAAAATGTATCCTATAGAATACTGAGAGGCTAGCAATTCTACGCCTGTGTTCAAGGCTGTGGAGTTTGGCGTCAACCAATTTAGGGTCGCCAATAAGCCTCTTTGCTCGCCTCTCAATTGAGTCCAGAACCGCAAGATGAGTCTTTGCGGCACCAGCAAATATATGGCCACAGTACTCTACACACGACCGGATCTGTGCTTTGTATAATACAAGAAGCTGTCCCGGTGTAAAGTACTGTCGCACCTTCGCAAGTACAGCAAGCTTTCCCGCAGCTG
This sequence comes from Napeogenes sylphis, assembly GCA_959347405.1. NCBI lineage: Eukaryota > Metazoa > Arthropoda > Insecta > Lepidoptera > Nymphalidae > Napeogenes > Napeogenes sylphis. The sequence goes on from OY365781.1 coordinate 17,705,704, forward strand.
CTCTTGCTCTGGACTCAATGTACCGACCAAAGTTGAGGTTCGAGGAGATCTCTAAGCCTAACAACTGAAGCCAGTCACTGTATTCCAAGGATACATTCTGGAAAGTAGGAGCCAAGGTGAAAGGGCTCCTTTTGGCGGTGAACAAACACGTCTGCGTTTTGGTGGCGTTGAATTTGACAAGATTGGCATTGCCCCATGCGGAGACTGCCTGAAGTTTGTCATTCAAACGTTGCACCATGGCTTCTCTTTCAGACTGTACTTCATCTCTACTAGCCCGAGAACTTGGCAGATATCTTTCTACAACTGTGCTGTCGTCTGCATACCCATAGATACCGGGCTTCAGCAGATCGTTAATGTGCAGCAGAAAAAGAGTTGCAGAAAGAACGGACCCCTGAGGTACTCCGGCATTTATTGTCAAGGGTTCCGAAGAACACCCGTCGACAACAACACGCAGAGATCTCTGGCTCAAAAAGTCCGTTATCCAGCCAATCAGACCAGGAGATATACCGTACGCTGAAAGCTTGCTTAAAAGGCTCACATGCCAGACCCTGTCAAAAGCCTTCGAGACGTCCAGAGAGACGGCGACCGCTTCTCCGTTCCTCTCGATGGCTTCGCCTAAAATGTGTGTTGCGTACGCTAGAAGGTCCCCAGTGGACCTATTTCGGCGAAATCCGTACTGCCGGTCACTGAGGAGATCGTTACCTTCTACGTACGCTAGAAGCCGCGAGTTCAATACACGCTCCATAATCTTGCAGAGTATGAAGGTGATTGAAATGGGCCTATAATTGGCAGGATCGGCACGGCTGCCTTTTTTGGGCACGGGTTGCACGTTGGCAAGCTTCCAGGATTCCGGCACTTTTCCAGTCTTGAAAGAGAGGCGATACAGACGTGTCAATACAGGAGACAACTCACCTGCGCATGTCTTGAGCAGAATGGCTGGTATACCATCAGGACCACTGGCTTTATTCACATCTAAACGACACAATGTTCTCCATACCTCTTTGTTTGTGATGCGGATTTCGGGCATCGAAATACCGCAGTAAGGAAGATGTTCTGGAGAAGCATTGCCAGTGTCTAGATGCGAATTCTCAGCAAACAGAGAAGCAAATACATTCGCTTTCTCTGTTGCTGTGTGGGCCAGGGATCCATCAGGCTTCAGCAGAGCAGGCAGTGAGGGTTGGCAGAAGTTCGACTCGATCGCTTTGGCAAGAGACCAGAAAGCTCGACTGCCAGTTGGTCTGACAGAGAGCTTTTCGCCATTCTTAACGATCCGATCAAGACGAGCCTTCCGCAATGCCTTTTTATAGGACTTGGCAGCTTGGTTAAAGGCTCTCTTCTTTGTACTTACATCCGGAGTTTTGCGGCTTCGAGCATCAGCCCAAATGAGGTATGCCGAATGTTTACGGTCATGTGCATGACCACATTCGGCATTAAACCATGGGCGAGCTTTGCCACCGATGGGTACGTCAGCAAAAGGAATAAAATACTCCATTGCCTGATGCACCACATCGGTTATAGCATCCGCGCAACTCGACGGATCCAAAGAAGAGAAGCAGACCTGCCGCCAAGGATAAGACGCAAAAAAGTGCCGCATCTCATCCCAATCTGCTGACTTGTATTTCCATACTCGCCTAACACCATGTGGTTCGAAAGCTGGTGGGGAATATGTAAATACAGATTTCACCAGACAGTGATCGGAGGTTCCCAAGGGGGACGTGACCTCTACACGATACCTGTCCGGATCAGTTGTCAGCAGAAGGTCCAGGCAATTGGCTGTATGGCCTACCACATCTGGTACCCTTGTCGCTTGCCTCACCAGCTGAAAGAGGTCCAAGGACAACGCAAAGTTCCGCGCTTCTCTTCCAGCATGGTCGGTCTTCTGGTACGGGAACAGCCAGTCCTGATGACAGGCATTAAAGTCCCCCAGAAAGACGAGCTGCGCCGAAGGGTACTGATACAGAGCCATATCTGCAGCCTCACTGAGATACTCAAATAAACGAGTTGTCTCCTGGTCACCGCTGTGCGAACGGTAGACACAGGAATACAGGATTTTTTCGTTTCCTGTGTCCACTAAAACCCATAGGGAAGAAAAAGTGGGGTCTTCAAGGTGACGGAGACGCTGAACACAGAGGTCGTTCCGCGCGTACACACTGACTCCGGCCCGTGAGCGAAAGTTGTGCTCTAACGAGTAACCGGGATAATCCAAGTATGCAGCGCTCAAAGGACATTGTATCTGCGTCTCCGTCAAAAAGAGCAAGTGCGGCTGCTCTGTCTCCAGGTGGTGGTGGACAGCTAAAAGATTTGAGTGCAAACCCCTGATATTAGTAAGGTGCACTTTATATGAGGAGGAGTGCAACCGCTGTGTAAACTTGTTCTTTTTTCTTAACTTTTTCATAAAAAAAATAAATAAATATAAAAGTGAATAGGGATGGGAAATGGCAGTTGAACGAGACGGTACGTATCGAACCCGACGTCGAAATTGGTGATGTCTTGCCACTGGGAGGCTAGTCTGGAGACTGCGGGGACGCCCGAACCCCCCCAGGGATCGCCATCGGGCCTCCTCGTCTGGTCGCCAACCAGCACGATGGAGCCACCCTGGGATTTTTCACAGCTGGCGGGGCAGCCTTTCGTGGTTGGCTATCCCACTAATTGGGCCCCCAACTATCTGCGGGCGGCCAGCGGAAAGCCGTCGCTTCGGATCCCGCTACCCTCCTCGACTAGACACCCGACAAAACAAACACCAACCCGACGTCAGACCGGTTCGCCAACGCACCGCAACTGTTCAGACCCATTTCCCATAAACGGCTTCATCGAGCAACGTGCCGGAACACGATTAGGTCGTTTTGCGGCACGACTCTGCCCGATGGGTGGTGGTGGTGGTGGGTAACTTTGCCGGCGGCCGGATGTTATGGTCTACCACCAAGAAAAGACTGAGAGTTTGTATAGACTGCCAGATTTTAAAGGCAACTTTCTTGTCTAGTATTGCATTTGGGTTTTTTTTTAATCCACCACCACGTTTCTTTATCATTCCTTTTTCCTCCTTTAGTACGACCAAGAGTTTTATCTGCTGCTGTCATAATGGACTTCCCCAAATGTTCCCAAATGCTGTCAATATCTAACTCAACATCTACTTGAAGATTTGCTAGCTGTTCGCAAAACTCTGCAATTTTCTCACCTTTCAGGTTCCACCATTTTGTGAGTTCTGGAGTTTGAGTCGGTTTGTTCTTAGATATTTTTTTAAAAACCAATGCCCATTATGACTATTCGGTGTTGAGTAGTACGACATTCCCCCGGTATCACTTTACAGCTTGAAATTCGGCCAATAAGAGCTTGATTTGTTAGAATGTAATCTATTTGGGATGAGGTTTGGTTTTATAAGTGACTAGCGAACCCAGCCCTCTTCGCTGGGCTAACCCTTACTTTACCTGGTGGCGAGTTACATCAATGGGCATAGCACATTCGTTTTCTTCGAGGAAAAATACATGGTCATACCAATTTTTATGACAATCGGTTGAACGGGGCGGAAGTCGATATTTGACAGCGCCGCCTGGTGGCGAGTTACATCAATGGACATAGCATATTCGTTTTTTTCGAGGAAATATACATGGTCATACCAACTTTTATGACAATCGGTTGAACGGGGCGGAAGTCTATATTTGACAGCGCCGCCTGGTGGCGAGTTACATCAATGGGCATACCATATAAACCTTCTCCATGGAAAAACATATATACATACCAATTTTCATAATCATCGGTCAAATAGTTTCTGAGTTCATCGATTTCATATATACAAACATCCTTCTATATATATATAGATTATGTGTTCTGGTTTTTTGGCAAAGAAACAGTTGACAATCGCGAGGTCGAAAGCCGCCGCTGTTGATAGTATGACCTTTCCATCTTCGTTCAATGTGCCATATGCGTGACCTCCGTGCACTTTTTTAAACGCTTTATTTTCTTTTCCTATATGACCGTTGAGGTCAACTCCAAGTGTGATGATCTCTTTCGTGGGTATTTGTTGGATTATACCTTCGAGTGTTGCCCGGAAGGTGTCCTTTTCGCTTTGGCTACAACCCTTTTGGGGAGCGTATGTTGAAATAACGTTTACAATTTCTCCTTCTTGATAGAAGTTTGGACTTTTAGGTACATTAGGCGGTCATTAACACGATTAACTTCTATGATGTTATTAACATGTTCTTCCTTAACAGCAATTGAAACACCGTTTCTTCTATGCACCAATATACATGAGTTTGTAACCCTCTTCGATGTTTCGAGCTTTGGATCCAGTGCATCTGGTTTCTTGCAGGCAAATAAAATCAGCTCTTCTATGTCTAAAAAGTGATGCTAGCACCTTCGTCTTTCCTGTTAGTGAACCTACGTTAATTGTAGCGAAGCGGACTTTTAGTTTACATTGAGGCACTAACGTCTTTAGCCGAGCCCGTCCGTGACTCGGTAGCCCTAGCATACTATTCTATTATACTATATACTAGTGTATGCGCGTCATTTCGCGGCGACGCCCTAACCGTTATTGTTAATGCTTCATGTAATCTATTCATTTCTTTTTAATGATTTGACAAATATGAAGTTTATTATTCCAGTACCGATTGCCATCTGACGTCAAACAGGAAAACTTCTAGGACAAGACAAATACAAAATACTAAACACAACCCTCCTCCCCCCACCCCGGCGGAAGCCCCAACACCAACCAGAAGGGAGGTGGCCCCCGCCTTCCCTCCCCCCCCCCCCCTGCTATGTCGGCCAAGGACCCATGACAGACCCCCCACCCATTGTTGCCCAGGGAGCACCACAAGGAGGTTCCCGGCGAGCGAAAATATACGTTTTAATATCTATCAAGCTTACCACTTAGATTGTGTAACAGTAAACAAAAGCGGCCCAATATCCCATGCACAGTGAATCTGTTTAAGCTGTTCGTTATATCGCAATTGCAAAAGATATATACATATAAGCACACACACAAATTACAAACACATTCTCATCTGTTTCATCAATATCATTAGTGGCTGATTCAATAGTCGTCTCAAGAGACGAATGTCAACTCTTAACAACGACTTCTTAACGGTTGTCAAAAAGGAGGTGCAAGAAGTTATAAATAGAATAATTAAGGTGGAGTTAGAGAAGGTCCACGAGGAATTAAGTGTTTTACAAAATCAAATCAAAATCAAAAATTTTTATTGAAAATAGTTTTATAAAAAACATGTGTTCTTTGTCAAAGCTACCACCAGCTCGATTTAATAATTCCCACAGACTTGAGAAGAGCTGGCCGCAGAAACTCAGATGGATGGTCTTTTTTTTTAAAGTAGTACTTACATTACATAAATACATTACAATACTAAAAAATAATAATAAATAATCTAGAAGTAACCTGGCAGCGATCGTATCATACCCACAGTGCATTATCCACTAAGTATTCAAATACATTATAGTATCCTTTTACACAGAAACGTTCCTTAGTTATTCTTTTTAATTTACTAAATTAGCCTAATAATTAAAGTATAATTTAAAGAAGTTCTTAATAAGCTCGTGTTCGTAATCACATGAGTTCCAATTAACTGAATATTTCCCATAAGCTTGAGCCTTAATCGATGTCATGACATTAGCTGAATCTACGAAAATAGCTCTCGTAATTACTTTCGAATTATGAGTAGATCCGCCACGATCACTAGATTTAGCCTATATTTGTAAATATCCTATCTTACTATTATTTATCCTTCGTTTCTATGTTTGTATTTTAAAAACTATAAAGACTTAAAAACAAACAGAGACTTGCAATTATAGAAGAGACAAAGTAAGCTTCGCTAGAAGAAGTTAAGGATCTCAAAAAACAACCTATCAGAAAATCTTTGAAGTTTGAAAAAGCCTTTTATAATAAGTATATTGTGTCTGAGAGCAATCACTTAGTAGAAGAAAATTATACATTAAAAATGAACACCTACTGTATGTAATGTAGTGTAGAAATGTAGTTTTATATAAAAAATATAATAAGTATAATAATACAAAATAATATCACAAGACAAATTACACTCATTGATCTAAATAAATGAATAAACTCCTAAGTAAGCAAATTATTTGCTTTTTTTGCTTGTGTTAAGGGTGTTAGACAACGATCAAAAACAGAAATACACATTATAAATACTGCGAATATATTTAATAAACGATAAAACCCAGAAATATAGACATCTATGCTCATCGCATACATGCCTGTCCCTGTAGGGAATCGAACCCGTGCCCCATTGCGCTGTTATACGTAAAGCGTCTGCGCTAACCACTCTATCAACGTGACGGTGTACATTTTATTAACCAAGACATCAATTACATCGGAACATTTTCGACTAATATCCAATCATTTGCAGTCTTTATTAATGAAACTGGGATCAGCTATCTGGACACGTTTTTTAGCTCCGGGGGAGGATGTATTAATCGAAGCTTCGTGCGGGTCTTTGTCAGTTGTCGAGGTTATTTTATTTAGTACAGACTAAACTAACTGATTCATTTTAAAAAATCTTTGACCGTTTATTAATAATATTTAATGGCCGGTTTATAGGCGGTATTTAACACTATCCGGCAGAGCATTTATTTCAATAGCTTTAAGCATTTTACGCTGTTCTAAAAACTTATATTTGACTGTCGGACCGTTTATCAAAATGTAAGTCATTTAAATTAGTTATCTTATAAAAGAGCATATTTTTTGGGCATAATTTTTATTAAACTAAACTACAGGATAATAATCCTGTATAATCCATAGTATATATATATATCCTACTGAAATTATAAATGCGAGAGTTTGTATATATGGATGTTTGTTACTCTTTCTCGCAAATACTACAAAACCGATTACGATGAAATTTAGTATGTAGGCAGCTGAAGACCCAAAATAACACATAGGCTATAGAAATACTAACTTTCGCACGGAGTTTTTTCTGTAATGTTTGTTACTCAATCACGCAAAAAAAACTACTGAATGGATTTTGATGAAACTTAGCAATATTGTAGCTTGAGTAACAAAATAACACATAGGCTATAGAAATACTAACTTTTGCACGTGGTTTTGTCTGTGATGTTTATTACTCAACCACGCAAAAAACTATTGAATGTATTTTGATTGAAACTCAGCAATATTGTAGCTTATTCACCAAAATAAAACATTGGCTATAGAAATAACTTTTGAACTAACTAACTTTTGGCTAACTTTTGAATGCAGTTTTGTCTGAGTCATAACATAAATTTCAGCACGATTTCTAATTGCCACGAAAGATCCTGTTTTAAAGCCCTTGATTCACTGAATTTTACATCATTATTTGTGAAAATCCTTCTTATTACCGGACAACTTGAGGAGGAGTATTATGTTATTCAAATACAAGGATTTTGACATCTGAGATATCGGTGTATACGTCAAAAACAATCGAAAATAATGTTTTTAAGGCTTATGTTACAGTCTACGTGGATGAAGTCACGGGTAACAAGTATTATATATATATATATAATAGTTTTTGCCCGTCACTTCGTCCACGGGTGTTTTGTAGAGGTCCGACAAACCAAGTGAGCGTGTTCAGGTACCTATTTAGAGAATACAAGTTGGCCAAAAAAATCCTAGACCTCCTATTTTTTTAAAAGATTTTTTTTGTAAATTTTTCGTTTTTCACCGAAATTGTACCTGATCACTAAAATAACATTTCTAAAACCCTTTTTAGACCGGATGTTTTCATGTAATTTTAGTCTCATCTCTAATGCATGCTCAAGCCACGAAAAGCAAAATTAGATACAATCTGAATCTGAATCTGAAAAAATAAGTTTAAGCTTGACATCTAAGTTCAACTTTCATAATGATTAAAGAAAATTTATTTAAAATTTTATTTTATCATTTTTATTATTTATTTTATTTTTATTATTTAACAATACATTAAAATTATAACCCAGTTCCAGGTGTCTGTGTGCAAAGTCTTAAACTAAATTCATATATAAAAAGTAACCAAGTCAGACCTTATGCTAACAATATATTGTCCTAAGTTGTAGGAAGAAATGATATTTAAGTTATGAAATATTTTAAGTTATAATATTATAAAGCTGAAGAGTTTGTTTGTTTGAACGCACTAATCTCTGGGACTACTGGCCCGCATTGAAAAATTCTTTTTGTGTTGAATAGTCCGTTTATTGAGGAAGGCTATAGGGTATATGTCATCTCGCTGTGACTAATAGAAGTTAAGCAGCAATGAAAAATGCTGCAAATTTAATATAATCTAATAGGTTCTGACTTACTTAGTTATAGCATACAGTCTAAACCGCAGGTCGTAGAGATAGTAAAATTGGAGGATACATTTGTTTTTCTACGTAGTGGTGTACTAAGAAAAGATTTTTAAATTCCACTCTTTTGTATGGAACTCGGCGGCAACACTAAAACTACTAACACACTAAAACTACGCAACTAAAAACCACGCGGACGAAGTCGCGAGCGACCCCTAGTTATAAATACATTTGAGGACTGACCATGGAACTTAGCACCCATTTAGATCTCACTTTTTTTTTACTTTGAAATCTGCAACCAAGATACATATTATAAGATTGAACTTAGCTCGCAATTCACATTTATAATTACACTTAAGATTAAAAGCGTTTTGATGTACTAAAAAATAAACATCTAAGGCTACGTCCTCACAGAGAGTTCGCTTGCTTAGCTTAGTTTAATTAGCAAGTATTTTATAACTCTGATGTTATAATTTTATAAACAATAATAAAAAGTAGTAAAATTGATACATATCTTCTTTTGTTATAAATAATATTAGTTAATTTATTTAGTTTAGACATAACTAAAAAAAAAAGATACATTATTCAGTCAGTGTAGAGAGAGTTATACTCTCATTATAGTATATTTTGGTTAACCATTTAACAAATATATCTTTGATCATTAGTTATAATTATTTATCATATGAAATGTTTGAAAATTAGATATGTTTGTAATTTTATTTATTTTGTATTATCTCTTAGGAAGCGTCTGTATTTGTTAAATTTTTCTCGACGTGCGTGTGTACGCAACGCTAGTCTGCGCTGAGTGATTGCGGTCGACTGAGTTATTAATGAGATACAATACATGAGCCGATAATGAAACAAGCAGATTAAGAAGAAAAATTAGTTAGCTTATATGTTTAATAATGTGCTCAGTCTAGATGTTTGATTATATCAACATAATAATGTTTAATCCGAAATAGGTCTGTAGTTAATTAGATCAAAGCTTGACAGCTATTCTCAATTATAGGCCAAACATACATTAGGCAGTCGGTAAGCTTAATCATCGACAAGGTTTTGCCTCAAAGCGATTAAGGCGCAGGATGATTCAGTATATGAGAAATGAGAGGCTTCAATAGCCGCGGTATGTCGGCGAAAATGCTTTGAGGGGAATTTTTATTTGTAGTATCGGGAACCTAGTCGAGGATTGTAACGGGATCCATCCAACGGTTTTCATCTGGTCAAATCTATCAGCCATTCATGACTGGCTTACAACGGTGCTCTCCCAACTGAAAAAAATCCTTTACTTATTATTTACAAATTATTACTGGGTCAGTTCATTTATTCGGGCGTCCCTAGGCTATCGTATTCAGTCCATTTTTTTACGTTTGTTCACGTGTCGGGGTTTCTGAATGTGCATGAAATAGTTTTAGGGTAATGATGGGTTGAAAGTGATCTATGGTAATGAGGCATATTGATATTTTTTTAAATTGAATACAATCTAAAGCACTTTACTTAAACACTTATACTTTGTAACTTGACACTTTAATTTGTTAATTAATTATTTATTTGTGACGTTGACTTGACTAATTAACGTTTAATTTTGCAGTTATTACTGTAACATCTCTACGGTTTACATGCCTACGGCACACAATTAGCCACATATGTGTGAGTTCGAACACATGCCGAGAGCGATTAGTAATTAATTATTGTAGCGTTGCTTGAATGTCGAGGTATTACAAGGTGGTTTTAAGAGATAATCTGTTTGAAAAATGATTAATATTAGCAAAGTAAACATAGGAACAAAAACATAGTTAAATATTTGTAATTTAAATTTCAATATTATTGTTATTGAATCCGGTTTTGCTTATCATTTATCAACATAGATTCTACTCCACTATTGACAGATGAAAAGAAATGAAAACAATAACTATATATTTTGTAGTTCCTATTTATAAAATATTTTGTGTCCGTTATTTTAATGTTTACAAAACACAAAATATTGTTCGAGTGTGAGGATTGTTTTTTAAAAACATGATATCAACAGTGCTCGTCACATATCTAAGTTAAAGATTCCTCGAAGTTCCTTGCTTTAGTGAACATCATACAAAAAATATTTTATACGTAAATTAAACAAGTTTATAGAAAATTTAAATTATATTGTCTCAATAATTGTCTCAGTACTTTAAATGTCATATTTAAGCTGTGTATCAGATAATAGGGATGCTGGTAATCATTCCCAAAATTATTGATTCCGCACCTATTTGTCGCTCTTGTGGAAATACTAAGTCCAGCCTTGAGGTTTCTCAAGCTAACGCAGGCTTAGTGGTGCCGCGCAAAGGCCTAATACATAGTTTAATAATTTAATAGCCTAATTACCTAGTCGTCTCTACGTTAATAAAGACAATTATAAGTTAAATATCAAAGCTATAGCTGTAGAATAATAAATTCATATAGAGGCGTAGCAATAAAGTCTTTTATAGAGAAAAAATCACAATATCTGCTTATTCCTTTATAGGAATAATTATCTCGGATTTAATATCATTCCATAGCTTCCTCTGTTTAACCATTTTTAACAAAAAAACAAAAATTCTAATCCAATTTTTTACTTTCTCTACAGATTCCCTGACATTTATTTCTATGAAGCCGTTTTACACTGTTTTCATGTGAAATACCATCTTTCATAATAAAAAATATCCTATCAGTTACACCGAGGATCAGGTCATAAATCTCAGTGTGACTGGAATCGAACGTTCCTCAATTTATTTGCTTCTGCCATCTAGTCGAAGTCTTAGTGAAATTAGTCTTAATCTTTATAAACATTCTATATTTTAGACGTCATGACAGTTTGGAGCCCCTGAAACATTTCATGAGATTGATAGTGAATAATTTTTCCACAAAGTGAGTGCGTGTTTCTATTTATTATGCGATTTAACTCCTTGTAAATCAATAAGGATTATTTCTAATTTTCATTTCTTATATTTGTGTATAAACTGACACTATAACAGCAACAAAAGTTTTATGCCATAAAAAAATATATTTTCCCTTGTACCAGTATTTATGGCAAGACTATGTTTATTGGTTTGTATTTCTATTTCCATTAAAACATTAATATAAAATAAAACTATTTTATTCTTCTAATAAAAATCAAACTGAATAACAATGATACCAGCTAAATATAAATGAAACAATTGCTGAAAATTGTTCGATGTAACAACTGTACCGAATCTCCGTCAAACAAATATAAATATTAATATATTGCAATTTTTTTGTTTTGTCGTCCTTATTAAGGAATGTTTCAATATGTACTTAATTATGTAATATATACTGAAATATTATAGATAAAGTGTCAACTATAAGCATGTTTAGATATTATAACAAAACTATTTTTAAGGACTAAGCTTGTGACTTGTGTGTAATTAAATTTAAAGATAAAATTTTTAATTTAACTTGAAGTTTCTATTACTTTGCAACAAACTTGTCCACGGAAAGAAGAGATGCGTCTGTCAAGAAGTTAGTTAATTAGTTATCTACCTCCAACGGTTTCTTAGATTCCAGTTTATTTCAATGTGTAGTGCTCGTGAAAGAAAATACTATATCTAGCCATGTTAAGGTCATTAAAATAAGTAAAAAAAGTTAGGTTATATATTTCAATAGAAAGCATTGGGACATGTCGAAAACTATATCTATTTAGATAGACTTACTGTTCAAAGGCTTTCTATTGAAAAAGAGTTGAGTTAACTTCACTCACCTTTATTTATATTTCTAAATATGTACTTAATGTACCTGCAACGTTTTTGTAGAGCTCTGCTTGTTTTTTGTGCTTGTTTTTTGTCCCTTTGTTTTATCCCCCTTTTCAACTTAACTCTTGCTTCTACTACTTTATTCTTATTCTTTATAACAAATTTAGTTTTATAAAATTGCCTGTATTTGAAGGTTATCTTTATAGGCACATGTGATATTCAGTCACTGGATATATTCAGTCAACAAAAATGCTATATAGTGTAATATTTTTGTTTCTGTGGGTCACTTTAATGAAAAAAACTGATTACTTTTTAAGGTAAATTATAGTGCTGATGAAATATAATAAGTTATATGTACCTCACTATTCTATAATAAAGTGGAATCCTATATTTAAGGAGTTTATATTAAGTACGCTTATTTTGAGAAGCTTGAAATACCTCAAACTGTCAACATTACATTTTGAAATGCAAGACGAAATTACATAAGACTAATATTTCTGTCTTTTTAATAAGTTGTCATAAGATAATAAATCAGTCTAATCCAAAAAAAATTGGCTGAATGACACACGATAAAAATAAATAAATAAATGGATATGTGAAAGTAGTTTTTTGTAAATTTTAAAGATTATATGTATGTTTTCTATTGCTGTATAGCTGAACCTAAAGTCTGCGTCTTTTAAAGCTTCTTCTAAGTGTCAATAGCTTGTAACTGCAAAATTATATCTATATCTAAATATAGCTATATTTTTTGGATCTACCTTTTTGTATATTAAAATGATACCTGACCGCTTTTTTTATTGTTTTCTTACCTGGTTCATAGAGTTCTTGGATGATCCGGTAGAGCACCTACAACGCAGGTTTTTTATGTGGCTACCAAGTTTATGTGGCTAATACCTAGTCTTCCGTTAATGGGTATACATTTATGAAAAGCTTCCATATCTGGTATATATTTTTTGTATTACAACGTAGGTAATGTATCTCTGATAATATTTTATAAGTTATTGTAAAATCTTTGTCGCAATTTATAATTTCTTAAAAATCGTCATTTAATTTTGATGTCGTATATTTTTTGTCAGCTCTTTTTAAATTCTTCAGCAGTTCTTATTAACTATTTTGCCTCTATGTTCTTGCATTACTTTTGCTGGCTTATTCATTACAATAAATCCTACTTCTATTTTATTTTCTTTTGTATTTTTTAAGTGTTAATAAAAGAGGTTTTTTTAGTATCCATAAATGTAGTTTTGCGGATCCTCATACGCAAACACTTTCCAAACCTACAGATTATGTTGAACCCTCTTGTATGTGATATTTGGTTGAATAAAAATGTCTTACTTATAGTAAGTTTATTTTCGTAAGATCAGCAAAGGATCACTTTCTTTTTTTAATATTTTTAATGAAGTGAACGCACTTAAACTTGTTGTACAGGTGCTATACAGTTGTTTTAGAAGGTTCCATAAACACTATTTATCGACTATTATTCGTCTATTCGACATAAGTAGAGTAAACGAATCGTTCCGTTTCAGATTTAAACTGAAGTTGTAATTACTTATTAATATTTATGCTATTTGAAACTGTGAGAATTGAATTACAAGTTTTATAATTACAAGTTTTAAAATAATTATTATATATATAACTATATTTTTATACAATTACAAACAATTGAGAAATATAAAAAAACACCGTGTATTATATCAATGTTTACAAATATACACCGTCTATATAAATATACACGCATAAGTACTTGACAAATTATGTTACTCCTCGTGTAATATCCAGACTTCGTTATGTTACTTATATTTATTGCCGTAGCGTATTGGTTTATAATAGCCTTGCCTTGCAAGAAAAGATATACGCATAGACATTTTAAGTCATTCAGTCAATACACACATGTAATGGTTAATAGGGCCACATTCGCACACTAATAAAGAATACAATAAGTGTATTTAGAACTATTGTTATAAAATAATAAATATTTGTGAATTTTACAAAAAAAGAAACACTCATGACTCTATGCTATGGTTGAACTGTTTTTGGGTTCATTAAGACGAAGAAGTTGTTTTCTTAATTGTAAACTGTGCTATACTATATTAAAAATGTTTAATGAAGATTGTCTGAAAGCCCCGCGTCAAACGATCTTCAAGTAGAATGCAGATTGCAGATTATCTTACAGTATCAAATTTACGTTCAATTATTCATTACATTAAAATAACTTTATTTTTACATAATGAAATAAAGAAATCTAAACAGTAAAATTTATTTAAGAAATATTCAAAGGTAAAAAAAAATGTGCTTTTAGTAATTGTTTAGCCAGGGTGGGAGTTTTCACTATTATTATTATTCTTGTAGTCTCCAATAAAATTGAAAATGAACTTTCTATCCTATACTTAGGTTTGCTTACAGTTAGCTTAGTATATTTCGTAAGTGGTCTATAATACAAACAATTCAAAACAAATCGACTGAAATCTCGTAGTTAAGGGTCTTGTTTCATTGACTTGTGACAATGCTAACCCAGATGTGGTATCCTTTTGATTATAGGAATAAGTCAAATTTATAATTGTAGCATTTAAAATACGAGAATACGATTTTTTTTTCCAATATTTTTTATCGTTTCTTCAGATTTTTTTGTAATTTATGTGTTTATTATATATTTTCACTATACTTTGAATTTTGTATTATAAAAATTTATTAGCGATTTTGTAAATGCCCTAAATAAAACAATGTTCTGGTACCCTTAAAACTAAAGTAGATAAAAAAAATGATTTTCTTTTCCTTAGTGTTGCGATACTAAAAAAAAGTTAGCGTAAATACACCATATTACTGGCGTCAAACAAAGCTAAGAAATATTTTTTTTACACACACAAGTCTTGAAATCACACATCTCCACTCCACTTACATAGAGTCACGCTATGTCGTTATCACAATAGTTAGGGCGTTGTATACCTGTGATAAGTGTTATTATAGTTTGATATATCAAAACATTTTTTACCTGCAATAATGGTGTTGTCAAAAACATAAGTTGTGAAGTATGTCATTGACACATATGAGATATGTAAGGTTGCTTGTAATGTATTACATACAACAATATTTAACAATTCATCACCGAAAATGTTATGTGTATATACTAACTTATTTATATTTATATAACTTTGTAAAATTTCCATGAAGTTTAATATAATTAACGTTTTGAATGATATTTCTAAACATAAATATAATTCTTTTAGATAATTAGCGTCTAGATATCAAGCTTTAATTAAGAAATTAGCCATAAAAGCAATAGTTGTATGTCAACTGTTCACTGGTTATTTTTAGAATCATTAGTACAGGATGGATGGACAACATGTATGGGGTAAATCTCAAGTAGTCGTGAGATGATGTAAGTATATTAAAAATATACGTATATATATATATATATATATATATATATATATATATATATATATATATATATATATATATATATATATATATATATATATATATATATATATATATATATATATATATATATATATATATATATTTGCGTAATGTGAATG
Source organism: Napeogenes sylphis (assembly GCA_959347405.1). Taxonomy (NCBI): domain Eukaryota; kingdom Metazoa; phylum Arthropoda; class Insecta; order Lepidoptera; family Nymphalidae; genus Napeogenes; species Napeogenes sylphis. Next base: position 17,721,221 of record OY365781.1, read on the forward strand.
TGTATCACGTATATATATATATATATATATATATATATATATATATATATATATATATATATATATATATACGTGATACATATTCACATTACGCAAAAACTGTAGTACTCATTTACATGGAAAATATTGTCCGGGGAAACATAAAATATACTTTTTGCATATCCTTTTTTTATAATTTACTCGAAAACACAGAACTAATTTGGCTATATGCTATAAAAACACGAATAACAATATATAGCAACATATGTTTTGTTTACTGGAATGTACATATATTTATTCAGGCCTTAAAAATGTGTGACGATTTGTTTACATAGTAAGTGATAATACATTTGAGGAGGTTTATCATTGAATTTGGTAAGAGCGGAAAGTAGATGGGTTGATTGCCACATCCAATACACTATATAAATAAAAATATTGTATACAATAATAATCATTTAAATTATAATTTTGAAAAAATAATCTTTGAACTTCCGTCGCTATAAAGATGATTATATATAGACTACTAGGTTCATCAGGGTTCTATTGATAATGCGCCGGTATTATATTCGTGAGGTGGTAGTTTTGAAGCCAGATAGTATTTATAAATTTTTCATTCTCGTTAAGGTTACTTATAATCCGTGTAAAAAATGTAAAATGGTTGAAATCGACCCCTCCTGATTCAGATGAGTTTTGGTGTAAAGTTTTTTTTAAACATAACATAACGAAGTTCTTAAATGTTTAAGAAGTTAACTAAGGAAAAACAAGAAATACCCGAGGATATTCACCGAGGCGAACAGCGATACGGTAGCTCAGTTGGTAGAGCGACGGGACGGTTTCCCAGTAGTCGCGGGTTCGAATCCCTGCCCGTGTCGGTTTATTTTTCATTCTATATTTTTATAAATTTAAGAAATACCCTCCCGAGAATTTCTGGATATCTTTGTTTTTCGTTTTCCTTTAGCAGAATTTCGTTTTATGATTAAAGGAAAACTCGCCACTAAACTTCATCCAAATCGGTAGAGGTCGATGTCAACCATTTTACGATATGACATAGAATGACCCATTAACCATTTTTCTGCCCTTATCTATATGTCACGTTAAGTTAGGGGAACTAGTTAATAAAACATATCTCAAAGATTTGGGGAAAGTTGTAGGACCTGACACTTGACTGACAGCAAGTCCTTTAGTAATCACCGTCTTAGATATTTCTGTCAGCTTTCCGAGATGAGGTAAATAATAGTTTCCAGTTTGGTATAAATGGAATTAATAAACAGCATACATATATATACGTATAAAACTTATATTTATATGTACATTTTTATTTATAATATAAGCGTTGCCAGCCTTTGAGGATGAAGTTGGCAATTTTTTTGCAAGATTTTGGCAATTTTTTTCCATATTGCTTCGATCTAGAAACACCGCTGAATGAAGTTCTTTCCACACCTTGATTGACATCAATATGTGGATGTTTGGATGTATGTAAATCTTTATAAAAATTATAAAGTCGCAAGATGAAGAGAGAGAAAGATAATCAGTTTCTGATTATGTTCTTTTTTTTAAATAAAAGAGAAACTAATTATTTCTTCTGTCAACTAGCTGCTGTCGCATTATCATCCGGCCACATGCTTTGTCTTCTCAAAGACGGGAAAATTGGTGTCGGATGAATTATTAACAAAGGGTCTGCGGTTTTGGCTCGAGTAATTGGATACGAAGGGTTAAATTAACATTTAAGATCCTTATGAGAATACTTAGGTAGTTTATTTTATATTACACATTTTCATACTGAATATATCTTGCACGCCTTGATTAAGAAAATAATAGAGAACAGTCATTGACGATTCAAAAGTGCGTGTAAATGCCTACTTGAATAAAGATGTTTTGAATTTGAATTTGATGTTATTATCTATTTTATTTTCACGTAGGTATATCAACATTTTGTTCAGGTTAACCAGACGGTCGATCCAAAATCTTTTGGTAAATCTTTTGCTTTATATTGCACCAACGTATTATAATGTTTATATCTCCGTACAACATTGGTAATTTAATGAACAGTTGCCAGTGACTGCGTCTTCACACCTCCTATTCCCCTAAAAATTTATACAAATCCGTACATTTAGAGTCTTAACTACGAATAATTATTATATTATTATAAATTTACACCAATTCTATCCCTCGTGAATATAAAACGACTCATCGAACTTTTTGATTGCATATTACACATTAGTTCTTGAAATTTGGGAATAAATGTATCAATTAAATCTCATCCCTGTTTTGACTACTAACATTATTTATTTATTTAATTATTTATTTATGTAGTAAACTTTAAAACTCAACTTAAAACATAAACTTTTCGTACATTGGATAATTTAGCATTACCATACCATTGGTGGGTATTACGTAACATAAACAGTTATATTAATATATAATTAAATATATATAGTGAAATAAAACTATTTTTACGAATTTAACTCGCGTATATTGAATTAAATTTTAAATTTACATTTTAAATCTAACCCGACGTTTCGAATGCTTTGCAGTAATCGTGTTCACGGTAAGACGAGATGGAGGTGTCTGTCAGTCAGTCAGTTAATTAGTCATCTACCTCCAACGGTTTCTAAGCTTCCGGGCGTACAGTTCAGGATTCACACAAAACGCACTAACAGTATCTTGAGGTCTTACAGTGCGGTCACAGACGTGGGATTTTATATTTTTCAAAAGTGGTTCCCAGGTGTTAGATAATCCCCAACCATCTTCTCTATTAAAATTAGGATGTTTTTTAATTTCAATAGCCTCACGAACCATTCTTGGAATGTAACGTTGTTCTTTAGCGAGGATTTTAGGTTTATCAAATCCTATATTGATTATATATATATGATTGGGCTTGTCTATGGTATGTTCACACACTGCAGACGTCGATGTACGCCTATGCTTGATATCCGATATGTGTTCCTTAACTCTTTTACCGATGCTCCTCTTTGTTTGACCTATGTATGACAAACCACAATCGCAGTCAAGTTTATATACTCCAGCACATTGTAAAGGAATATTACTTTTGATAGGTCTCAAGAATTGGCTCACTTTCCTTTGAGGTTGTAGATAGTTCTAAAAGAAACCTTTTTTAAGATGTTGCCGATTCTGTCAGTAACTCTTTTCATTTATGGTAGTAGGGCCGGTTGACGCTCAACTGTGGGTGGCTTGATGTGGTTTCTGCGACGCTGGCGAGGTACGGGCAGGTGGTTGTTGAACAAGGCATGCTTGACATGCTGCAGCTCGCCCTCTAGGTGTTCAGCGTCACAGATGTGTTGTGCTCTCTGAAACAAAGATTTGCCAACGGTAGCTAACTGGCTAGGGTGGTGGTGTGATTTACCATTGAGGTACTTATCTGTATGTGTGGGTTTCCTATAAACAGTGTGTCCTAATGTATTGTCAGGATTCTTGATAATAAGAATATCAAGGAAAGCTAAAGTATTATTTGACTGCAATTCCATTTTAAATTGTATTTTGTTGTTAATGGAATTAAGGTGTTCTAGAAAAGCAGATGTTTGATTCATAGGTAGTATTGTGAAGGTGTCATCTACGTACCGTTTAAAGATGTTCGGTATAGCAGGTGCAGAGGACAGGGCCCTCGCCTCGAAGTGCTCCATGTGATATCAGCAACAACGGGGGAGACCGGGGAACCCATTGCCACTCCATCAACTTGTACGTAGAATTCATCCTTCCACATTAAATAGCCAGATGTTAAGCAATGCTTCAGTATGCATATTCTACATATTCTGCATATTCTACAGGCATGTTGCTATCCTCCAGCTTTCTCTTGACAATTACAATGCAATCAATCACTGGAAGGCTGGTAAATAGTGACTGTACATCGAATCTAACCATAATGTCGTTGTCATTTAATTTCACTTGTTGAATATCATTAACAAACTTGTAAGAATCCTTGACATAAGTTTGTGTATGTCCCCGGAGAGGTGTCAGTATCCTTGCAACGTGTTTAGCCAGTTTATATGTAGGTCTATCAATCTGGCAGACTATGGGACGTAGTGGGACATTCTGTTTATGTATTTTGGGTAACCCATACAATTTTGGTGGTTTTGCACGAGTGATTTTTTGTCTAAATTTAATTTAAGACTGTATTTTTGTATTAGATCGGTGGTTTGTTTTAAAACTTTATCGGTAGGATCTTTTTCAACCTTTTTATAAGTGTTATTATCCGCGAGTATTTCTGATATTTTACTATTATAATCACTCGTATCCATTATCACAGTCGCGTTCCCCTTATCTGCACGGAGGATGGTAAGGTCTTCATTGCTGCGTAGGTGTTTTAGAGCAAGATGTTCGTCACGGGAGATGTTATTCTTCGGCAATTTGCTCCGGCGCAGAACACAAGAAATATCCTGGCGGATTGCTTCAGATTCCTCTTTCGTGATTCTATTATTATAAAGACACTCCTCAACGTTGCAAATAATGTCTTCAAACGGTATTTTAGTTGGAGCTGGTGCAAAATTGAAGCCTTTTTCTAGTATCTCAACGGTTGGTTTATCCAAATTTTGTTTTGACAGATTGACAACTGAGGTATGTGTTGCCAGACTATTACTAGTTAATTTTGTTTTATTTGAATTAATATCCGATTTATCCTTTAAGAGTTTCTCAAATTTATTTATTTGCCTGTCTTACACAACACCTTAGAAAACACTAAATATATATATATATATATATGTTACACTGATACAATGATATCAATTGAGTTAGTTAGTTAGTTAGTTATATATATATATATATATATATATATATATATGTATATATATATATATATGTGTCGCAGATCACGATAATTTAACGATAATTAGTAACTCAATTGATATCATTGTAACAGTGGGGTGTGAACGCCGTGACGTAACGAGTCACGTGATCGGAATCGTTTGGAGGGGCCCCTGAGAGCATCGAGACGAGATGATTTTGATTAGTGTGAGCCTTACAGTCCGGACCCCCCCAAACGGGACAGGAAAGTGAGGTTAAGTTAAAGTGAAATAAGTGTCAGGTAAAAATTTTTAAAACAAGATATCGGGAGGGTTGATCGATAATCTTAATACCAGTCATCGCAATAACAATAGTAAGTGCTTACCACTATATTTGATCACTTAATTGTCTTTAACTAGCGAGTATTTAGCACAAAAATTGGAAGTAAATCGAAACGAATAACGTTTATACTGATGTCCGATGGTGAATAAATTGCGCAGGTATCAACGTGTTGCTCGCACCGCACTATACCAGCACCGCTGCATTAGCTGCCATCGCCACGACCGCCGTCACCACCAGAATTTATATTCTCATGTCTTTCTTTCTTCATCAGCAGCGATTTTTACTTTAATTATATATATATATGTATATATATATATATATATATATATATATATATATTTTCAATATAATACTTTTATTACTAATAAATATTATTACTTAATAAAAGTAATTATATTGACGGTGAGAGCTGGTGCTGCTTCAATCTATACTTAAAGAACTAACTCTGTCTGTACTCCGTTTATGATACATAAATTCTGATGTCGATGTCTTGCCTAGTAGCTCCTCGGTCGCATCTAAATAGCCTTCGCCGAGTACAAGAAATTATAAAGATTGGGGCAAAGGTATATTTGTCTCTAAACTAACCAGTTTTGTATGCGTCTCCGGGAGTAAAGTGAGTAATGAAGACGTTTACTCACCTCATTGATATATGCTGACCTAGATTTTTTTTAACATTAAATTAATCAAAACGGTCCTACTAAATATAAAAGTTATTTTTTTTATTTATTTGTTTGTATCATATAATTTTAAAAATGCTAAAAGCAAACCTATGCTACGATTTAATAGTGATTGGTTTAATAGTGAGTTATCGTACACTATTGGAGGATCAATGCTTGTAATGGGTTTTTGAAACCAGTTTAGCTGTTTTGGTTAAATTTATAGATTGATTTTTGGAGTTTACGTTTAAATGAAATCCATATTACAAGTTTTAAGTTGATAACATAACTTTTTTTTATTTTAAAATGAATAAATTAAAAAAGTTTTATATCAACTTGTGACATACGTCATTGTTTAATAATGATTATTTAATTTTATGTTCATGCATATTAGTTGTACTTAACAAGTCCCTGTCTCTACTGTCGACTGTGTCTACGACGTTAGATCGACGTGCCTTAATTAGAAAACATGTGATTATTGTAAGACTGTTGTCTTACAATAATCACATGTAACATAAATAGGTTAACAGAAAAAAATATTTGTTTCGGTTTGAATGGTTGTGGTTTATTTATTCTGTTGTAAAGGGAGGAAGGGGGCAAGGTAGTAAATTAATTTATAAGAGATATAGAAGTTTAACTTCTGACTGGGAATATTGTTTTGTTTGTTTCGCTTCTTTTAGTGTGGTGAAGGTACATGCGACGAGTACGATAAATAAAGAAGTTTTTTTTAGAATAATTAGTTAAATAAAAATTATCTAACCGTACCTTGAATAGATTGTATACTTTCTCTATGGAGAATCTGAAGGGCGGGCATAAAATTACCCTCAAGAATTATCTTTGGGTACATTTTTATTTTAATGATGAGGAATCCCCCGAGAATTAATACAATAAGTAATTGGTTTTAGGAATAGATGTTTTATTTTAAATTAGTTATTAAAACATAAAATAAAAACAAGTATGTATACAAGATAAAAAACAATGTTATTGTTTAATATTTTAACTCTTAAGTAAATTTTTTTAAATTTTATTTTTTCAAGAATAATTTAATTGAACCCCTTACGTTAAGGTGAAACAACTTAAGCGTTAGCATCTAAAGCTTGTTATTGTAAATACTTTTCATAGATTTACTCCATGGTTTGTCTCATCAGAATAAACACATCTCATGGTACGCTTGTATATTTTTGAGACACATACCCAACTCGTCTTGATTACATTCTTCATGAAATCTTCCCAAATAATAGAAATTTTATTACTATATCATAATGTATAATATATACATATACATACAGATTTCGAATACGCTAAACGAAACAACTCGTGCGACGTTAAAATTAAACAGCAGAAACCAACTTAAAACTTATGAAAAAGTTTTAATTTATAGTTTAAGTTTTCAATAATAGCAATGCCTTGAGAATCAGCAATAGCCAAAATAAGGGTTAATATTTTATGTCCTTTATACACCTAGCCATATACTAATGTTAAAATATTATTATTAATTAAAAAAAATATTTCTTTAAATATATATATTTACTATAATCTAGCATCAAAATAATTTTAAAATACTATCTTCATATATTTTACAGGTTAATTGAGTGTCCTTAAATAGTAACTTTTTCTTAATAATTTTTGCAACCTCTATTTTCTGAATTTTAAACCCTTGTGGTCTACATAAGGACACAAGAAAAATCAGGTCATATTAAGATACCCAAAGATTGAATTAAACATTTTCCCTATTTGTTATTATGACTACTATTGGATAACAGATTGAACGGGATAGAATATTTAAACTCTCTTTTTTAACTTTACAACCCTTCACTTTAGTATTAACCTCACTAATTACTTAATTAATACTTTAGTATTTACCTCACTAACGGAATTAAAAGTCTAAAACTGTAAATTTAAAATATTTTTTTACTTTATAAAATAGGAATTGTATTAATAGAACAGATACTAACATTTAACATGCATTGTCATGTATGAAAACCAATTTAAAATCACTATGAATATAAATCGACTCATCACTACTAGGACATTTTTCACATTATTTATTTTTAGAATAAATTTCTATGTTTGTACCTAAACTTGGATATATCAAAGTTGGGTTCAGCTTTTAGTAGTACTATTTATCATCTTTATTTCTATAATTTATGCAATAAATACAAGTCATATTATATTTCACATCTTTGAAATGTGTCGAACGTAGATAGTAATAACTTGAGACAGCGAGCAATATCTTGAAAAAAGATACTAAAAGCCTGTCGTTAAATATAAATTGCAAAATAGATGGACGAGAGTTTTATAGGTTTTTCACAGAATCGAATATTTGTTATTTAAAGAAAAAAATATTCATGTTGAAAATATAATAGAAGATGAGATCTATGAGTCAGCGCTATAACTTTTGAGATATATTTTTTATTCAGATATATTAAAGCAACACATCACTTACGATAACTAATTAACTTTAATGTTCTTGAGATCAGTAGCCAATAAATATCGTGAAGATTTTAGTATAATCTATAAAATTATTATATTACTAGCCCAATTACTATTCTATTACTTAAAGCACAAGTTAAGACCTATGTCAAAACAAATCTTACATTTAAGACCGGTAAATCTTACATTTAAAATCGGTAAAACTGTAGAGTAGCTGACAACATGGATTGCCAAGGCTTGCGTTGTTTTTGATTTATTTATTTTCAGATTGCATATAGTAAAACGTTTTATATTATATCCTTTGATATTTCGTTCATAAACATTATTGTAAATTATTATGTTATTTCACAAACAATATATGAGTGAAATCCAACCATATCATATCATCAAATGGTTGAAATCGACCCCTCCCTATTCGGATAAATTTTGGTTAAGAGATTTCTTTAATCATAAATCAAAATTCTGCCAAAAGAAAATCTACTTAAAAAAGAATATAAAAAATCTGAAAATTACCTAAATGAGTTAATTTTGAATTTTACGAAATCTTAGAAATTTAAGACCGCTATGAAGATTTGGGTTCAAATTTTCTTATAATATACCTGTGGCATATTCCAAGATATCCTGACATTTTCGGGAGAATGATTTTTGTTTTTGAGAAATAGGTTTTTTAATCTTGTTCAAAAACATTTATTTATTTATTTTTTAACTTTCTAATTAAGTAGGATTAGTCAACAGCAATATTATCCTATTTCGAGCACTGAAAATTTTTCTCATGCTAGTAGAATGTAAAAACAGAAATACCTAAATTATTAAAAATAATATTTTTATTGGTTTACCCTTAAATAAATGGAAACTGATATCAAGTCAGAAATTTAATACTCTGCCACCTATGAATCTTTATCAAAAATCTCTATTATCTCTTTTTTCCATATTAAAAACCAAGTCAAAGGGAAACAGTTTCATATAGCCAGAAAATAAACTCACTGCTTTTAAGACAGTGACGCTGTAATAGCCAACAGGGCTAACACTGTAGACAGACAAAAAAAAAGCTTTTACGACGACCGCAGAGGAAGTATCTGTTGCGTACTATAAAAATTGTTTTTGGAAATTGGTTAAGGTCATGGAACTTTGTATGGACACTGGTATTTTTTTTGGATAAATTTATAATATAAATTATATGTGTGAATGTTTGGATGTTTGTTACTCAATCACGGCAAAACTATTGAACGGCTTTTGGTGAAACTTGGCAATACTGTACCTAATATACCAGAATAACACATAGTCTATAGAAATACTAACTTTTAGACGTGGTTTTGTGTTGTGTCACAGCAACATAGGTTTTAGCACGATTACGTAACTGCCACGGGAGATCCTGTTTTTAATAATTTATTTCACTGAATTTTACATAAGTAGGTATTTGTGAAAATAATTCTTATTATCCCACGACTTTAAAAAGTAAACAAAATATATGTAATTTAATAGAAATATATCCAATTATGCTATTTCTAGGTTCTACAGCTTAAACGGATTAAAGGATTTTGAAGTATGAGGTATCTGTCGACACGTCAAAAATAATCTAAAATAATATTTATGTGGCTTATGTTCCTAGCCATAAAAATAGGATTTTTATAGTCTACGTGGACGAAAAAATCGCTAGTTTTATAAAAACTATAGAACATTTTTTCTTTCCTCAAAAGTTTTAGTGGCCTTATATGTTAGTGTGTTAATTTATTTGTTTTTTTTGTATTATTTTAAAACTTAACATTTGAATTAACATTTTAATTAATTTTAAAAAGAATACAACGTGACTCTAATACTTCCTGTATTTTATTTTATTTTTTAAAAAACGCACTTTTACGCAAAAGTTCGTGGAAAACAATGATCTTCCTCCTATTATATAATTTAGAAATGAAAAGAGTAACATTACCACTTTCTATATTTTGATAGACACATTAACATGTATAAGCCCGCGATGCGGACTCGCATGCTACCCTCGAGACTTGCGCGATGTCGACAGATTTACTGTCTGTGTATTGCAAATTTATTTGATAATACCTTATATTAATGACCAGGGATTCGCTGAAAATATCTCTGCTATAGCTTATGTACATATATGTTAAAAAATATTAATTGCTAAATATTGTGATAATGATGATTAGTCATCATTTCGTTAAGACCTTCTATATTGTAATGCTTTCTAATTTACTAATAAATAATAATTAGTTTTGGTAGAAAATGCATGTGAATTAAAATATAATTGCGTAACATGTGCCTGATATTGTTTTATGTATTGTACCTCCCAGTGTTAATTCGATATACTGTTTCGATTGACTAGTAAAGAATGTTCTTCTTTAATGGCTTTTATTGTACACTTGACGTATACAAATAGGCGACACTAAAAGGAGACCTTATCGCTGAAACGCAATTTCTGCCAAGCAACCTTAAGCTTGAGGATTTGTAATGATAACAAAAATATAATAATAACAAATAACTTCAATCTTTAAGATCTTTGACCTTTTTACAATAAGATATATGAACTCCTTCAATGGTCACAAATTTAGAGTAACTTTATAGTATAATGAGATTTACAGGTAACCCAAAGGAATCGCTCCATTGCGTTATATGAGCAACGTTTTTATTTATATAATGAATAGCTTCAGGCAAGTCAGATAAAGTTGACTGTATTTAATTTAAAGATCATCGGCGTAAAGGTGGTAAAGAGAAGAAAATAAATCAATGACTTATTAGTAAAGTTGAAAATTAAAAAAAAATCTTAATTTCATTCATTCATTCAAACTTCAAGAATATTTTAGTACTAGCTGTGCCTGCGACTTCGTACGTGTAGATTTCGATTTTGATAAAACGTACCGTTTGTACTTACCAATGTATGTAAAAACTATAAACCATCAAACTGGTAAGCAGCAATGGTAGGACAATAATACATTATTAACTTCTTTATTTGCAAACAAATAAAAAATATATAGATAAAGTAAATCCTATGACAATATATACCCAAAAACTGCATCCAAATCGATTAATCCGTTTCTGAGATTAGCATGCACAAACATTCAGACATACAGACGAACAGACAAAATGAAAAAACATTGTATTGGATTCTCTTGCTTATATAAAGGTCCCCCGTATGAATTTTGGATTTTTTTTGTTCGTGTTGTGTGCACAACTAAAAAAGAAACAGATAAACATTTTAAAAATGCTAAAAATGAATTTTGTTAGGTCACATCCTGGTATATTTATTTAAATATTTTCAATGTACAAAAACTACTCCTCTACAGATTTATTACATGTATAGAATAAGTTTTGCATGGTACCTATTACGTGATTGACATAAATTAACATAACTTATGTCAATCACGTAATAGAATAGAATATAGATAAGATATAGAATAATAATAGAATAGAATAGAATAGTCAATTTATTTCTTAACCGATTTAGATGAAATAAACACTTAATGTTAAGTGACGACTGTGATAATATACTCCTGAAAACCGCATTTAAATTGGTTAAGCCGTTTCTACATTAGCGTGCACAAACAAACAGACATACAGACAAACTGAAAAACCATTGTTTTGGGTTCTCTTGCTCTTATAAAGGCCCCTTATGTTGTTTTTTTTTTAATATTTTTCATGTACAGAAATGGATCAGTGACAGTTTTATAATATGTATAGATTCACTAAAGAAACACACAAAAGCCAATTTGCCAGATCGGATCGCTGGATAACACGTTTACCTCTGCAGGAGACCGTTTGTATTTGATAATTAAACCTCTCGTGCGTTCCTTATCGGCAATAAATAGTTTATGATTACAGTTTTCTCTTTAAATAAAATGCTATTTAAGAGAACATGCAAAACATAAATGTAAATAAATATATATATATATATATATATATATATATATATATATATATATATATATATATATATATATATATATATATAATAATAAGAATTCAAAGTAATTACAACATTTACATTTTACAAAATTTAATAACACGAAATCTAATTGTAAGGTTACAATGTTAACACTAATTTAGTAATAAAACTATAACACAAAACGACAAATCTACCACAGTAATAAAAATCTAGATAAGCTACTCAAAGTACAAGTATAAAAATACATAATATATGTTTCCATCTTTGCCTATTCATTTAACCTCTTATCTTTTTAGATATTCAAAACGTTCGTCCTTAAAGACTAAATATTGGACGACCGTTATAGCTGTCACATACAAAATATTTTTTACTTAAATATTTATGGTTATGCTTATGTGTTCGAACATTATTAGTCTTTCTACTACTACTACATACCTACCGCTACATACCTACCGCTACATACCTACCGCTACATACCTACCGCTACATACCTACCGCTACATACCTACCGCTACATACCTACCGCTACATACCTACCGCTACATACCTACCTACCTACCTACTGATATACTAATATTTTTCTGAAAAAAAAACAGGATTTAATTATTATATTAGTGAACTAGTAACAGAGAACATTTTAAAGATAACGTTTCTGCGATGGAAGCTAACAAACGTACCCTTATCATCGGAGTTAAAGAAACATCCCACATATTGCTTATTGTCCCAAAAATTTATGAGTATTGCAAAAGTAATAAATGCAAAATGTCTTTGAACCTTATAGGGGTTCTTGATTCTGAGTTATTTTGATTGTTAATCATGGTTCGATGAATAATGATTATTATTATAATCTAAATGGGATCAAAGTGACGTTCAAGAGTCCAAAGCAAACGACGATGGTAAATTATTAGACAAATTAATGAAAGAATCCAAACGCTCAGCTTTGCGGAATACGTTGCTTTGTAATGCCATTTTCTTCTGACAAAGGCTTTTTTATTATAATGCTGACTGAAAGCAAAACGAGAATTTTATGGAGTATGCTTTTGCTTTAAATTAAGTATCTCAAAATATATCGTTTCGTTTAGTGGGGAGATTAGGACTCCTTTCAATTATTAAGGATTTTTTTGGTTTAGGGTGCAAAGATCACACCCGGACAAATATAAAGAAAATATTTTATTTATACTCGTACATAATTTCAGCTAGGGTTGTTAATTGAAAGACAATCATTGTTATAAATTAAAGTTAATCTGTAAAGTACCTTTGTTACACTTTTTTAAACGGAGAATACACTGAAAGTTTTACAAATGACAACGTTAAACGTACATCACAGGAATTAACAAATACATAGTTTTATATTTATCTACAATCAAAGTCTAAGTTATTTCTGTTTTACAAAAATTAATCAACAATTCTACAATTAACAGAAACTTGAAATAAATGAGTGTAAATAACTCGATATCATATTATAATTTAAATAAAGTGAATCTTAGGTTAATTTATGATTATGTCTAACTTTAAAGAGTATGATCAGAGGACCAGTGCTGGTACTAATATGGTGAGCCAATCAGTTTCTATTCGACCTTAAAGGTAAGGTACACCGTTTCTTTTCGACCTTATATTTCTATGTAGACATATTATAGGATTAGAAAGATTTTATTTTTTTATTTATTTACTTACTTACTTACTTACTTACTTACTTACTTACTTACTTACTTACTTACTTACTTACTTACTTACTTACTTACTTACTTACTTACTTACTTACTTACTTACTTACTTACTTACTTACTTACTTACTTACTTACTTACTTACTTACTTACTTACTTACTTACTTACTTACTTACTTACTTACTTACTTACTTACTTACTTACTTACTTACTTACTTACTTACTTACTTACTTACTTACTTACTTACTTACTTACTTACTTACTTACTTACTTACTTACTTACTTACTTACTTACTTACTTACTTACTTACTTACTTACTTACTTACTTACTTACTTACTTACTTACTTACTTACTTACTTACTTACTTACTTACTTACTTACTTACTTACTTACTTACTTACTTACTTACTTACTTACTTACTTACTTACTTACTTACTTACTTACTTACTTACTTACTTACTTACTTACTTACTTACTTACTTACTTACTTACTTACTTACTTACTTACTTACTTACTTACTTACTTACTTACTTACTTACTTACTTACTTACTTACTTACTTACTTACTTAGTTACTTACTTACTTACTTACTTACTTACTTACTTACTTACTTACTTACTTACTTACTTACTTACTTACTTACTTACTTACTTACTTACTTACTTACTTACTTACTTACTTACTTACTTACTTACTTACTTACTTACTTACTTACTTACTTACTTACTTACTTACTTACTTACTTACTTACTTACTTACTTACTTACTTACTTACTTACTTACTTACTTACTTACTTACTTACTTACTTACTTACTTACTTACTTACTTACTTACTTACTTACTTACTTACTTACTTACTTACTTACTTACTTACTTACTTACTTACTTACTTACTTACTTACTTACTTACTTACTTACTTACTTACTTACTTACTTACTTACTTACTTACTTACTTACTTACTTACTTACTTACTTACTTACTTACTTACTTACTTACTTACTTACTTACTTACTTACTTACTTACTTACTTACTTACTTACTTACTTACTTACTTACTTACTTACTTACTTACTTACTTACTTACTTACTTACTTACTTACTTACTTACTTACTTACTTACTTACTTACTTACTTACTTACTTACTTACTTACAACCGCGTAGTCATTGCTATGGATCCGAAATGGTTCATAAGAGCCTCGTCTACCACCAAACGTTGATAGATACAGAGGCCATCGTACGCACTCGATTCTTTGATTCGTCACCTATACGCTGAGAGATCTTCTCTCTTAGATCTTTAGCCGCCTCAGTTGTGGTTGTAACGATGACGTCCTTCTCCGCGTCGAAGTGCGATATTATCCACGTAGTTTTGCCACATCCTGGAACCCCGTTGACCCAGTTTAGTATTGGCACGGTCCAAGCTTCGAAATTCGTTAATGTGGTAGCTTTGTCTAGGATCATGTCCTCTAGCATAATCTTGGTGCATTGGGCCGTGACAACAATTGGGTCGTTAGATGGCGTCGTATATCTGGCATTGCCTGTTCGCTTCGTCTCTGCCCTATCCAACATAACGAAACCACTGGTCGCATTGTATGCTGCCATATGCTCTCCTGCCATTGTGCCGTGAATTATCTTTGCAGTTTAGTTGTTGTATATTATATTAAATCGTATCGTGGTATTAAATGGTAGCTGTAACTCGTATAAAACCGTTATTGTTGCAGGAGTTGTTTGTTCTCTCATTACTGCTAATAGACTAACTCAAGACATTCTTGTCCCTTTTTTACAAAATGTTCAGCAGCTAAACAATAGTGCTACACTTATAACCCAATTACAAGGTGCAGATGGCCACACAGCAACATTTTGTTGTAGTTTATAAAACTATCCTTGAAAATTTTTAACATCATTAGGTACCTAAAATTAATAAAATGTCCAAACAATCGATAGCAGACTTTTCATTTCAAAGAACTCTTACGTCATGTTACATTAAAAAAGGACAAAAAAATCCTTATTATTTTATCCATTGGCTTTTACAATAAGCGACATATTTTTAATAATATTTTTAATTAGGTTTAAAATATGATATTAGACACTTACGGCCTTACTTATAAACAAGGTTTAACAATTTAAACTAAATATAAATTCAAAATAAGGAAAATGCTTACCTATTCATAAACTCGGTATAACTTAAACCTAGCATAACCTAGGTTTAAAGTGATAACAAGTTTAAAACATTGTTATACCAACTCTCACCTAGTTTAAATTCGATATAACCATCGTAATCAAGCACCAAATAACACTTTTTACTAACATCAAAAATTCGCTATATTCTTGATTCTATTGAATTTACAAATATCAGAGTGCTTAGTATAAACTAAAAAATAAAATGGCTTTAAAATCAATACAATGAGTTGAAGAAGTAAATAATATGGTCATTCCAATGCAACAGTCGATTGTTTGGCGGTGAAAAAACAGTGGATAAACGGGGAGGCGACTTATCTTCACTGATTTAGATATTAACAGCTTAAAGATATCAGGGCCGCAATCGAGTAAGATATACATATTTTTTTGTACAATTTTGGAAATAGAAATGTAAATATACCAGAACTTATGTGTTTTAACACACGCAAACATTAATAGGTTATTTCACCAGTCCGTTACTGGAATATTCGTGCGATTTGCTAAATCAATAATGTCAAAAATATTCCATTATATTAGAAAAGTCTGCACTTACAATGTACAAGGTTCTCGTTGCCAGTTCTATAAATATTGTAAAGGATAAATATTGTATATAGTATTTGAATGTTCAGGTAGCTTTATCAGAGATGTAAAATATACTCACCAGAACAAAACATTTCACTCAACCAGATCATTGAAAAAAGTAGAAGACAACTAAGGATAGAACAATTGCTAAGGCAAGAGAGATACGAATGTATTTTTATTATTACAATAAAAATTGATCTGTATATACCGACAGGGTTTCAGAACTTCCTTGTAAAACACCAAAATATAAATGGTAGCTTCAGCAGTGCTAATATAGGAGTATAATAATTGTAATTGAAATAAATATATGAGATATTAAACTATATGTTTTTTATTTCTTATTAGAAAATTACGATAAATCTAAAAACGGAATTCTTGTATTGTAGCATAATACGAGTAGGTAGGTACAATACAAAACGCCAAAGTAAATGTTAGTAGAATGTTTTAATTAGAGGTACTTCTCAAAAATATTATAAAATTACAAAATGAAGCTTAAAAATAATGTAATTTCAATAAATTACAACATCACGTTTAAAAGGTTATAATATCTCTTCAGCTTAATATCTCCTCAGGTTTTGGTTTCGTCTTATTTGTATTTGTATTTAAATTGTTATTTTCTTTAATTACTATTGTGGCTTCAATATTTCTCTTAGAAGTTGCTGGAATTAAAATATATTATAAACAATGTGAAATACAATAAATAGTGCTGAATATCCGAATACCGAATACTATTCGGTCTAACCTTTACGAAACCGAATATTCGGCCGAACTATTCGTTTTTACCATTTCGTTGTTTGTTTGTCCTAAATAGGTTCTAACGTGTACGTTATGTGTGGCTGCTGGCTAGATGAAAAAATATGTTGATTTGTGCGGTTGCTCCAACTTAAAAGATGGGTAAAGAAGGGTACTTAATTTTTCAGTTCTATTATACTATATAAGTCGAGTGTCACGATGTTTGTCCGGAATGAATTTCGAAAGTACTAAACCGATTGAAACTTTTTTTGAAGTGAAACTTCTTTATCGACGGATGGGAGAAATTTTACAACCATGTAAAAAAAATATCTTTTTTTTCTGTTATGCGCCATCTTTATTTCTAAGTCACATTTGACCGTTACACGCCATATTTATTATCAATAAAAACACAAAACTGTTGTTATAATTTATATAAGTTGAAAACACTATCTACAGAAGTGAAACATTACTTTCCCCTTTTATATATAAATTTAAAGATATTTGTAACAATTGATGGTCATGCAGTTCTACGTCCGTACCGTACAAAGGAGCTGACATAAAAGACGGTTACGTAATTATTTTATACTACGACGAGTTAGTAAAAAAAATCTTACAGGCTTCTGATTATTTGGCAACGCATTAGTAATGTTAGAAATAAAAAAATATAAACTTTTAATTCATACAACAAACAGCTTAAAACGGCATCTTAAAACGCCGTAGCTTCATCCTGGATGGTCCGAACTTAAAAAATGGCATTTTAAAACGCCGTCGAAGGCTGAGAGGTTCATAATTGTACTTTAAACAGATGAATTCAATTATAGTTTACCAACATGGCGCTATCATTAAAGTAATAACACCACGTGTTGATGAGTTAATGCAATTCGGTGAAATTACAATTACTTTTTTTTAATTTTTGGTGCTTTAGTGTTTAGAACTCTCTTATTAAAATAAATATATGTAAGTATTATTGCATCACATAATTATATTATCATACTTTACCGTAAGGGTTTAACTTTCTCAGTTGCGTATAGAAAAAATAAAACATGGTACGAAGTTCGCCGGGTCAGCTAATTTTTTATAAGTAACAGGGTTAAAGTTTAAACTATTCAAGTTATATCATATTTTATATTATGTAAGTGGAAATAGATTTTGTTGGCGTAAATAAACTTATGAATTAACAAATAGTAAAATAAAGACCGAGTTTAAACATGCTTTAATACATTACTATGTATATATTGCCAGAGACAGCCAAGTAATATAATACAACTCCATACATTATATATTTTTTATATATAATCCTATGTTGGACTTGCTTAAATTTAAAATTAAAAAGATAATCGAAACGCGCAAGATTCGAAACTACGACCACTTAAAAATTGACCCGACAATTTGACAATCGAACTACCGTATCACTACCAACTTCTATGCATTCAGTATTTTTATTTGTCAGTGAGAATAATGAATTTCTGAAGTACAATGTAACTCATATATTAACTAGGGTAATAAAATGTTTAGTATTTTTTCGTGATTGGGGATTGTAGAAATAGATATATAGACGAACAGACAAACACTTTAAAAATAAGATTACCAAAATATAAATTACTATTTTATCGTAGAATCCAATGGGGATGCATCGGAATGCAAAAATAATATAGAAACTCACTTGCTCCTTCAGTCATAATGTTAGGGCTTCGGCAATCATATCGATTATTCAAGTGGAGAATATTTCTTACTAAAAGCCTTACTTTATAGAAAGATATCTAAACTAGATAAAATTATTTTGCAAATAATATCTCTTCTCTTCTACTTCTAAGTAAATTATTCTAATACCTTTAGGGTCTAGTTACCTTCAAATGAAGGAAACTAAATAAAAATATAAATAAATTAATATACGAATCAATCCTTACTACATCTGTCTGTCTGTGGCATCGTAGCAGCAAAATAAGTGAACGGATTCGATTGCTGTTTTTTTTAATCGAAAACCTGATCCGTCGAGATGGTCTTATCTATGTTTGGTTTTTGCTGAAGGTTTTTGCTGAATTGCTGAAGGTGAAAGGTTTTTATGCAATATTAAATACTTAAACAAGTCTAAATTCGTGTGTTCGTAGATTCGTTTGATACAATAAATAAACCAGTACTGTAAATTAGAAATGTATAGAACCCCCGATACAAAAAGATCTCGGAAAAGTATAAAAATAACATCATTGCCTAGGGGGACCGCTAAATAAAGGAAGAAATCAAAATGCAAGTAAGTTTCAAAGGCGAATAACCAATTAACAATATCAAATCTTATAGTTCCAAGTCCTCATTAGCTTCGAAAACCTCGTACAATAGACACCACCGTCCACGTACGTATCGAGAGCTTAGGATGAAGTTTTGCTCGTGTTAACATATTTTTAATTCTTTATAATATACCTATAAGTAACTTCAATTAAAAATAATAATAATGAAAGTGTTATCCAAAGATAAGCATCAAGTGTATCTGTTTGTTTGTTTGTTCTTTCGTTCGTTCGTTCGTTCGTTCTCACTCACTCACGCACTTATTTATTTATTTATTTTAAAACTTTAGCTCCGTAGATTTCAAGAAAGTCTTTCTTTACTTTATATTTTTATTTTAGGTACCCCTTACTAGATCGTTTTTACATTATTCATTATATTTTATTACGACTTGCCAAAATTTTAGAGAAGTAACAGATCTATCAATAGCCCTAAATTATACAGATCGCTGAATGTTATAAGAAGCGAAGAAACATTTGAAGAAGAAACATTTAAGACTTGTAATTATCCAAATGAGTATATTCTCTAATGTGAGCATATGCACGTATAAATGATGAGTGTAACTTAAAATGGCGAGCTTTTAAGATGAGTTTTGAAGAAAGTAATTAGAGTTAAATTAAAAGCTCTTCTTAATAAGCAAGAGTTCGTCTCGAGTTCTAATTAACTTTATTAATTCTAAGTTAGTATTTTTTTTTTACGAGACTTAAATACAATGTGTAGGTATAGCATTTTAGAGAATATAAAAAGATTTTTTTAATATATTATACATTTTTTTCATCTGTTACCCTAGAGGGTGAGTTCAATAGATTGTATCAATTATCAATAGAAAATAAATATACCTTATTATAACATATAGTATCGCTGTCAGATATTTAAAATTGTCTACAAGCCTGTTAGCCATTTTAAGTATCATTTAAATTTAAAAAATCAGAAGTCGCAGTTTGGGAGTCCCTTCAAGTGCTAATGATTTTTTTATTTTATATATTTTTTTTTCTTTTTATGTCTATAAGACTGAAATAACTCTATTTATAACAGTAGACATCTAGACATGAGATTTATTGTTTCTAATATTAGCTATTGTACATCACTTTGTCTGCTCTCAAGAGCTTCCGAAGATTAAGTTAAAATAAATAATTAACTATTTATTTAGAGCATAGGCAATAGGCAGGAATTTATATGTTTTATAATATATGTAAATATTTATAGCCATAACAAGATTTTCTTGTTAAAATTATATAATCAAAAATAAACAGATACGGGCAGGGATGCGAACCCGCGACCTACAAAGTAAGAAACATTGGTAAGGATTTTCGGAGGAATCGTAATAGAGCAGACTTACCACCATCTCAATGAATATATATACAGGGTTCTTTGTAATTAATTGGCCACCTCTTGCAGGCAGCCTCTCTACATCGATCCCAACAATATTTGTTCTACGACTTTTTACAAATCTTGACAAACAGCACGAAAAACATTTTTGCTCCCTCTTTTACTTATTACTCTGTATTTTGTAAGAAGTACTTAAAAGGTCAACGCCCGGGCGCCACGCTCCTGCAGGCTCAGAGTTAATGCCAGTTCAGAAGCAACAATTACTTTTGTATGGGAACACTGAAATAAAAAACTGTTAATTTTAAAAAGTCGTAGAACAAATATTTTTGGGTTTGTTGTAGAGAGGCTGCCTGCAAGAGGTGGCCAATCGATTACAAATAACCCTGTATAGAATGCTAAATTCGTCGAAGTCTGTAGCCGCAATTCAAATTCCTCCCAGAGTTGGTCAATTTTACTTTTTGGTCTATTTAATTTTGAATTTTAAATGAAAAAAAAAGTTCTAAACTCTGTTTAAGAAATGATACATTAATGATATTATAATTAAAAAGTAATGTAATGTATTTTCAGTTTGATGACAAGTTTTATTTTTTGAAGAAATTAATTTAAGGTCGCGTTACTCAGTTATTGAGTTGTTAACAATATTAATAGTTCTCCTACATTAGTGTTTGTTATGCTTTGTAAGTTCATCTTATAAGTACTAATGTTTATTACAGTATATTTCAAGGGTACGAAGTGAAGTATGTATAAGATTAAAAGTAATACTTTGATGATTCTATTACATTCGAAGGTGAAAGATCGCATGCTGCCAGATACATAATTTTCTCTGCCTTTTTTTTTATTCCACATACAATTTATTAATTACTACTTTCAAATAATATAATCATAATATTTTTGTGTGTGTAATTATACAAAAATTATTAAGAATGTCTAAAACGATTTACTAAACCTCAATGATTTTAATATAAACTTACGTAAATCTCATGGCAACACTACAAGGTATAATGATCAGCTCATTATGCAATGGTAGGAGCTCATTAAGTGATTCCTCACGTCGCTATGTCTGTGTCGCGGCTCGAGAGACCGCGATCTCTGTCAGTGAATACACACGTGTGAATTAATTACGAGGCACAGTTGCCAGATTCGTGTACAACCCGAGTAATTGGATACAAAAGGTTAAAACTGGCAATCAAGATTAAATATTAAACTGAGATTTGTAACCACAGTAGAATAGGTTCATAGTGGTATTTTGTATTTAATCTAACCAAGACGATTTATTACATAATACATAATGGGTATATTAAAGTAATAACGAAACTTAATATGTACATTAATTAAAGAAAATGTCTTTGTTAAGTCTTAAGTACAAATATATAGGTACATTCAGATCACTAAGCTATATTTTAATTATACTTTATAGGTAGGTATTCTAAAAATGGAAAAATAACAGAAAAACTCTTTACTGTACGGCATTTCGTTATAGAGGCCAACATACTATTATATTATTCCATGGCAATGGAATGGAATGCAAACTACGGATAATATAATGCAGCGCAAAATATAAACTCGAATAATATGCCGTAATTATTGTAATAAATACTTATAAAAATTATAATTTAGTTTGTAAACATGACGATAATTTTAAGTAAAACCAACCGGTAACATAAGCCAAATACTATACATGGTAAAACTTTTTGGAAATTGTAAATAATAATAAAATATACATTCATAAAAAAAATTTGAATTCGAACTAAAACATTTTCGATATCGACCGACACATACGAAGTAAATAAAAATAACATTAGTACGTAGTAAACCAAATACTATACATGGTAAAACTTTTTGGAATTTGTAAATAATAATAAAATATACATTCATAAAAAATTTTAGAATACGAACTAAAACATTTTCGATATCGACCGACACATAGGAAGTAAATAAAAATAACATAAGTACGGCTTGTTTTGCAAATAAATACAAAATACTAGCGAGTTGTTTGTTATTCGCTAAAAAACATATTGAAAAACGATTGAGTGAAATCAAATAAATTTATTTGTAAAGTTAAACTGGAGTATTAAGGTTCTGATTCTTTTGTGTTTCTCTTTTTAAGTTATCATGATTTACTGTTATAAATTTACTTTACCCTTCACTATTGTAATAATTAAATACTACATTTTAGAATTATGAATTAAAATATTAAGACTTAAATGTATATATTGGCATGTGAACGTCCGCAACAAACTTTCCAACCAAATTTAAAACACTTTGCACTGTTGAACTTCGCGCTGCTGGGTAATATTATTCATACATTTTAATCAGTTATATTATTGACTAGCTGTGCCTGCGACTTTGTACGCGTAGATTTCGATTTTGATAAAATGTTCCCTTTGTACATACCAATGTATGTAAAAACTATAAACCTTCAAATTGGTAAGCAGCAATGGTACGACAATAAGAGATTATTAACTTTTTATTTGTTAACCGATTGTTAAAAAAAAAACAAAATATAAAACGAATCTAATGACAATATATTCCCGAAAACTGCATCCAAATCGATTAATCCATTCTGAGATTAGCATGCACAAACATTCAGACAAACAGACAAACTGAAAAACCATTGTTTTGCGTTCTCTTGCTCTTATAAAGGCCCGCTATGATGTTTTTTTTTTATATTTTCCATGTACAGAAATGGATCTGTGACAATTTTATTATTTGTATAGATTTTGAATTTTGGTAATCGTAAACGGCAGTTACTTTAGTATACTTTCTGATACTTAATTTCGCTTGCAATTTTTGGTAACAAGAAAGTGCTCCATGTTATTATAAGATTTAGAATGAATCTGGTATTTGTATTCAATCTGAAATAACGCTCTGAAATAACTAAAAGAGTACCCTTTATGCAGCCCTTAAAGTTAAGTCTTTAAAATGACATTTCTATGACTCGAGGCTTTTAAGTGAAGATCTTTCGGGATGCGCGAGATTTCTGGAAAGCTTACAATCTCTTTTGTCTTTAAAGTGCCTGTCCTAAAAGAATAGTTATTTTGAAGTTTTTTGTAAGTTTAATAAGGAAAACTTTATTTTAAGACATAAACACTTTATAAGAGAAATAAATTAAGAATATTAAGTTATTCATATCTTTTGATTACATCAGAAGACTCTATGTAAATAAGCATAACAGTATATTTTAAATATGACTGGTAGCAAATTCTATCAAAGATCAGAGCTGTTGACATTTTAGGTATTTGATCAATTTATTTTTAAAATTTTATGTAAATCGGGTTTATATTGAGTATAAAATAGTAAGTATGTAATATAAAGTAATGTTGAGCGACACAGAGCAAAAGTAGGTCTTACGGGAAGAAATATTTTTATTTACATCATCTTATGTCATGTCAGTAAAAATATTGCTTAAATAAGTTAAGTTGACTTATAAATAATAATAGTTTAAGACATTGGCTTCAATAAAATATAAGATATTTTGGATACAAATTTGCCTAGAAACATTCGTTCATTTTTTACAAATGGAACCCTTGCTACTGCTTTATATGATCTTAACCAAGGTAAGGTAATATTAAACAACATTTAATAGCAATATTTGATTTAAATTTATAATTTAAAATTTAAAAGAAAAATATTTTCATACAATTTGAAATTATCTATAAACATGTATAGCCATGTTAAACTTATTTAAATTTATATAAATATGGAATGAAAAATAAACCGGCACGGCGGGATTCGAACCCGCGACTACTGGGAAACCGTCCCGTCGCTCTATCAACTAAGCTACCGTATCGCTGAGCTATCCATACTTACAAACTTTTTTCATTCTATATTTTTATAAATTTTCACAATAATTTCGTAATTTACTTTTCTTCTCAAAACGGTACACCAAGAACTTATTATTCCAAAACAGTTTTAATAAAATAGTTAAAATATTAGTATACTAGCTATCGCCCGCGACTTCGTCTGCGTGGATGATGATGGCTTATTTGACCTGTGGAGTGATCAAAATATTGGTTATGCTATCTATTAAAAAGACTATAAAAGGTAGCAAAAGTCCGAAACAGAATAAATTATATACTTATTGAAAAAAAACGGGCACATCATGGCGAGATCTAATATTAAAAATTTAGATTTTTTTTAATACAACATATGTTATATCACATACAAAACGACTTGCAAATGTTAGTATTTCTGTGGCATAAGTGTTATTCTGATGTAAAAACGATATTTTTGTGAAGTTTCATTAAAAAGCATTTAGTAATTTTTACGTTAAAGAGTAACAAACATCCATCAATACTTATAAACTTTCGCGTTTAAATATTAGTAGGATGACTGTCATATTTAAATAATAGAATTCATATTTTTTTAATACAACATATGTTATGTCACAGACAAATACCATGTGCAAAAATTAGTATTTTTATAGCATATGTGTTATTCTGATGTAAAAGCCATATTTTTGTGTAGTTTCATTAAAATCCATTTATTAGTTTTTACGTTAAAAAGTAACAAACATCTATCTATACTTACAAACTTAGATAAAGGATATGGTAAAAAATTATCACTACAATTTATTTTACAGTTTAATTGTTTTGAAAAATCAATTATGTATATACCCATACATACTTTTCCGAGTACTGTATATATTTATTCATAAATAACACAAGATATTATTTCCTAATAAATAATACATATTTTAAGGTCATATTTTTTCTTCAATTTAAAATAAAAAAATAAATATACATCCTTTATATCTAGCACCCTATTATTTAGATTTCAAGAAAACATTACTTGGCTGTTCTTGCTCGGGACTAGGCTTACAAAGGTTGATTTATATCAGTCACAATTAATACCAAGTAATATTATTCCAAAGTTCAGATTATTAGAACGCTGCTCAATAAACAAATGCATAAATCAGCGAGGCTCAGAGTTGTCGTGTTGGCTCTGTGTGAGTTTAGTTTAGTCCTCCTCACCGCAACAACCGCTATTGTTTATTTCTGACGGAGCGTTTATGCGTTCCGACACACTCAGCAATCACTTTCTTGCGGTTTAATTACTTTGTTGTTTATAGGTATATTTTTAGTGGGTTTCGTAAAGTTACAAAATTTTCCGTACCATATTTGAAAATATCTATAGACATGTATAGCACTGTTAGCTTATTTAAAAAGAGTACACTTATCGATTTAAAACAAAAACCCACATTAATATGTTAAATAACCACAATAAGTTATTCTATGTTGAAAATAAAATCTTCCATGTCTTAAAAAAATAACATAACAAATGACTCAATACAATAAATGACATTCTATATTAATCTATCCAGACATACAGTAGCGTATCAAGAACCGTTCAAGCCAACAGAACTGGTAAGCAATAGCCAGTGTAAGGTTACAGAAACAATTTGAGCTAATTGTGCTCTCTCATACTCAAAAAAGAATTCACATAAACATATTAAATTTGACTCATATATTGATACATACGTCGCAAGATCAAGTTAGCGTTATCAAGTGGTTAGCGCAGACGCCTAACGTATAGCGACGCAATGGGACTCGGGTTCGATCCCCGACAGGGACAGTCATGTATGTGATGAACATATATGTCTGTATTTCTGGGTTTGGTCGTTTACTAAAAATATAGTCAGTATTTAATGTTTATTTCTATGTATTTGTATCGTTATCTAACACCCTTAACACAAGCAAATAATTTGCTTACTTAGGGGTTAGATCAATTTGTGTAATTTGTCCTGTATTATTATTATTTATTATTTATTTATTTAAGATACATATGTTCTTCAAATTTCAAAAAAACACCTCAAACAGTTATTTAGATATTACCGTCTAAATATCGACAGTTTAATTACTGACTGACCTACAGATCAAAATTTATAATCCAGTTCAGATTTGACTGATTTTCTTATATATATATATATGAATTAATAACAACCAACAAAGAATCTAAAGGTTAAATAGATATTAAGGAAGTATGTTCGAAAAGACATTGTAATAAAGATAAAATTTTATGGAGAAAGGCATACCTTATAGACTGTAGGATATAATATAGCACCACACAGTGACTTCTTTAATCAAACTTATGAAGTGCCTATAAAAGAAAATTTTAGTGTCTCTTACTAAAATATGCCAAATTCAGGCAAGGCTATTTATTTCTGTAATAATAATCCTAACATGTAAAGCTACCTTGATCTATCCTTGATCACCTTGTTCCCGTAATTACTTTAATTTTTAATAATTTCATAAGCACCAATACATTTCCAACAATATGGAAAGATGTATAAGTAATTCCTTTACCAAAGAAAATATCACCTTCCTCACTATCTGATTTTCGTCCTATATCTGTTTTCCTCACTAAAGTCCTTGAACGTCTTGTGCATCATCAACTCAGTACTTTTTTTTCTATAAACAACAAATTAAATCCTCTCCAATCTGGATTTCGTACCGGTCATAGTACGACTACTGCTTTGGTAAAAATCACTGATGATATAAGTTATGGTATGGAATGCCAAAAGCTGACGGTTATAACTTTGCTGGCTTTTAGCAATGCATTTAACATGGTGGATTTTGACATTCTACTTGCCATTCTGAATTCTATTAATATACTTCCTGCAGTACTTGAAAAGTTTAATTGTTACTTGCATGGTCGCCGCAAACAAGTACTACTTCGGGGCTCTTCTCAAATTGGTCTAACATTAAAGCTCGCACACCACAAGGTGGCATGTTATCTCCTCTTTTATTTTCAATATTTATAAATCCTCTCAGTGAATATATTTTTCTCTCTACCACCTTTACGCCGATTATCTTTTTAAACTATGTGCAGTCAAGTTTAGCTGATTTACCTAAAACTATTTATAATATATATAAAAACCTTGCTCAGATATTGCAATGAAGCAATCCCTTTGAATTGAATGTAAATCCAAGTAAAACGCAGGCAATTATAATCGGCAATCCTAAACTTTACGTGTATTAATTGGGAAAAATTACCACCTGTGACTTATGATGAATTTCATATACCATATTGTGAAAAGGTCAGAGATCTTGGTACACTTGTAGATCGTCATCTTTCTTGGACACCACAAATAATCAAAGTGAGCCAAAAATATTTTTTTATGTAGGATCTTTACGAAGATTGCGTAATTTTCTACTTATTTTCACTAAAATTGCATTAGTACAAGCTATTCTCTTTCCTATTTTTGATAACGCTAATGTTTTTTACTAAGACTTGAAAGAGGAGCATTTTAAGAACTAAACTAAATAAAACTTTATATACGGTTTATACTTGGGCTATGCAAATATGACCACATATCTAAATTTCGTAAAAAAACTCAAGTAGCTCCTGATTTGCCTTCGGAGGAATACCCATATCTTAAATATTTTGTATTGCATTTTAATCAATCCTTCCTCCCTATCTAAAAAATCGATTTAAGCTCCTTGGCGAGTGTCACGACCGCAACCTTCGCTCTGGAAACTGAAAGTCTTTCTGAAATTGGCATTATTATTTTTATTAAAAAAAGCACTAGACCAATTACATACATTGATCTAAATCCTAAGTAAGAAAATTATTATACAACTACATAGAAATACACATTATAAATACTGCGAATTTGTTCAATAAATGACCAAACCCAGAAATACAGATGTTTATGTTCATCACATGTCTGTCCCTGTCGGGAATGAATCCCGAGCCTCATTGCCTTAGGCGTCTGTGCTTACCAATTGGTCAACGAGGCGGTTGTTAATGTGCGGTTTTTAATGTATTTATTTTTTAATAATTCTTTATATTAATAGGAAACATTTTCGTAGCGCACCTACTATCAAGTCACAAAGTGCAATAGGTGATGGCTGAAGATGTAGAACCGTATTGAACAAGTATTAATGTAACCTTTTAATTTATTTAAATAATATATAAATATTTTTCCCATTATAGTATTCCCTGAAATTTATTGAAATAAATTTTAAATAATGAAGAAATGTTTATTACAGATATTGTTATTCTACTTTTGAAATTTAGTTACAGTCGCTCGTTAGAAAACAAGAAAACAAAATAAGGTGAAAGAAATATTGAATATTTGACATACATATAGACATTTGCTATATTTTTAAATGGATAAAATAAAATTTAATCGATTAAAAGTAATGAACAATCATTAACGATCTCTTTCAATGATCACTAAGAAAAAACAATTATGGATATTTAGTTTTATATATTTTGGTAATAATGGTAGTTATTTTATGTTATATTTATATAATTAAAACGCAAACTGGTAAATAATTAAGATAACTTCACCTTAAGCTACACAAATCCCGAACTTATTAATGAAAATAAATTAACTATACAACAAAACAGGCGCTTAATCTAATCCGTTTTACCGAAACTGTTATGAATATAAAAGCTTTTTTAAATCCACTTCCTAATTGCATGATTAAACATAATTTAGATTATGAAAATAATGTTAAACCATTTTTGGAATATCTAATACTGCAAACTGATTTAATTTTCACTTTTACAATTAAGATTGAAGTTTATTATAGCCATTCATAACAATTTAAGTTATATTGCAAGCATTTAAATTTATATGTACTTAATCATTATTTTAATATATTACTTTTTTTGCGATTATTATAACGCTTTTCTAAATAATATAAAACCTGTACAACTATGACTAGTGAAAAGTGACAGTCTTATTAATAGGCCACAAAACGGCAATATATGTTTTCTTAATTTTTTAGTACAAATAATGAGACATATTTAATGTTTGTCGTAAATACGGAACCCCAAATGATTATTCATTTGGGGTTCTGTATCTATAATAATTTCAATGTAAAAGAAAATTGTATATTGTTGTCATATGCAGTAGAATACGAACTGTCATTGAAACGCCTTGTATTATTAGAGATCTAGATGAACAGTACGTGACTTGTTTGTTCATTGAAGGAACAATGAAATGAGGTTCATTGCTCCTCCTCAGTTTACAATTGAATATTTGTTCATCTATACTTCCCTTACAAAGCAATGTACTATAAATAATATATATAAATAAACATCTTAATCAGATCACGTTTTTATCATAATAAGAATCCACTATCATAATTGGATAAGGAGAAAACAAAATTTGATGTGGGTAGACTTTTCCTTTTCTATTTTAATCTTAACCCACATATATATGTAAGTGCCGACATACTTTTCGTTCATAAATACCTTTTACTCTATTGGGTTTATGTTACTCTTGTGCTTAATTAACATAACCTTTTCTTTTTTAAAGCAATTAAGTAGTTGTTATAAAATCAATTTTATTCGTTAAGAACAATTTATCTAGACCTCGAGATCTTAATAAAAACACCGCTCTTCAACAACGAGGTGATTATTGAGTTTGTTAGAGGCGAGAGCCATTCCCCTGACTTTGTTGTTTATTATACCTACAGGTTTTATAATAAACGTTATGTTTACACCGCGATATTTATAACAAAATAGACCCCCAACATAATCTGCTAAATACATAAATAAGTATTTTTCAAATTATTTATTAAATTAAAATGAGTATATTTCTTTTGTTACATTATAAGGATCAGTGTCCAGTGGGTAGCGTGTAACTTTCATTATGTTTGTCTTTTTTACGTAATTATTTTTAACGCCGCCTAATCTTATGTTAACTTTGAAGATAAAAATGATCAACATAGTAAGGTACTTCACGCCGAACCAAAAACTCATGCTCTGAAAAGCGCAGATCCGGGTATTCGATCCGGATATTTACCGCAAGCAACAATGACCCGCTCGAATTGTGCTTTGGGAAAGCCTCGATCGCTTCTTTGGCATTACGGAGGGATACCGCATCTTTATGCTTCTACCTAAAATGATGATGTATGTAATATATATTAAGTAAAGTAATCTTTCACTTTTATCAAATAACTATTTTATCAAGTAACTTCAGTCATTTAAAAGGTTGCTTAATTCCATGGTTTTTTACAACAATCTTAGAAAGACGTCACACTTAAGTCATAAGAATAAATAGCTACGAATTCAATGGTCCCTAAGTCGAAAAAAAGAATTATTATATATTTTCTACATTATGTCTACACTTTTACAATAATTTGATATTTGATAATTTGACTACAGTTTCTTTACTAGACGAAAACCAATAAGTTCTTACGCGATGTTAAGATCTAAACTTGTGAGATGATGTTTTAAATGTATATATTTGAAATATAACTTAGACTTGTTTATTTAGAAGATTGTTTGGTTACCGGCTTGTAAATACGAAATAAATATTGATATAAATTTATCTTGTAGAATGAATAACACTAAAGATATATTAATCTTTAGTGTTATTTCAAACTCTAATTAATTAATTCTAGGTTAACGAGTGTTATTCAAAAGCATTAACAAAGTTATCAAAATAGTTAATAAAGTATTACAAAAATTATCACTTCAAAGAAAATACTAAAAATATAATACATACTGTAAGAAATTGTTTCAGTAATACACAGTACTTGCACTTCAAACTTTAACATCCAACCACTGGAAATAGAAAGGGCGAAAGCACTTACAACTCTTTTTAAAATATTTTAACACTTTAATATTTAGGTGAGGGTAATTTACAATTTCATAACCAACTTACAGATGGTATTATTTATTGCTTATAATAAATTCTAATAATTAATAATTGATTAAACATTATGTTGAAGTAGCCTATGCTTCTGATTCTTAAAACATTTAACAGTAAATACTAAATAATATTCTATAATTAATTTCGTAGGTGGCGCTACTGTTGTACAATATTTCGAACTTATGAACTAATAACATGTAAATTCCGATGTATTTAACATTAAAATGATTATAAATAAATATTACTAACAATACCTAGTGTCAAAAATCATTAATCTGGCTTATCGTTTGGAATAATATAACATTTTTGATCATTAATGATCATTAAGTCTTTGTGCGACTATATAACTATAAAGAACCTCGGAGAATTTTCTACAATCGTTTAATAAGTATTTGATAGTTACAACCATAACAGCAACATAATCATATTCAAAACATATATATTTCCTGTCCTTCAGGTTTTTACTTATAACCTAAACAGCTATGTCAAGTTAATTTATTTTTTAACAATGGAGACGATAAAATCTTTACTGTTAGTGTTGCCATAATCATCAAGGTGTCCAATAATTAAATTATGCATTTAGTTGGCTTTGACCATCTGGAAAATTTTCTGTTAAAATATCCAATCACTTATACTCCGTCCTCCTCCAATGTAATTGAAAAAAAGTGCCAAATTGTAAGAGACTTCCGTCTCTAACCCCAAGAACAAATATACGTCCTGCGACTCGTAAATAAACGGTGAAAAAAGTAAAAGTTTTTAGGTTACTTATTTTTTAGTTTACAAAATCGAATGATAGACTTATTCGTTATGAAAATATAATATGAACTGATAAATTAAAATCCAATCAAGCTTAAAATACTTTTCACTATTTAACTCTTTTATTTCATTTATCTTATTTTATAAAATACATAAGCAACAATTACTTGTATGAACATATACTTAACTAATACTTATGTTTGTATGCATTTTTTTAGGTAACAATGAAGTGCTCAATATTATTGTCAGGTTTATTTCCGGTTTAAAGATTTTAGTCATGTAAAAACAAGCAGTAAAAGGGTAACTGGTTTATGCAGACTTTTTACTTGAAACTACAAAATAACATTTCTCTGACTCGAGGCTTTTAACTTAAGAATTACCAAGAGATTTCGTAAGTACTTAAAATATCTTTCGCCTTTAAAGAGTAAGTTCTAGAGAAAATGTACTTAGAACTTTTCACTGAGTTTAATAAGGAAAAACATTATTTTGAGGTATTGTAACTATTCCTGGTATATTAATTAAATAGTAGCCCACCGTGGGTTATAAATCTTTCGTAGAGATCAGAAAGCATTATGAAAATCTTACTGTTTTTTGTTATTACACTACTATTATCATATATATATTTATTACTATTAAGAACAAGAACCCATTACAAGTAAGTAAGTACAAGGAATAATTCGTAGCTAGTTCCTTCGAGCAAGTCATTTTTTGGGCAGAACAAAATAATAACGTACATATTTAGAACTTGCGAATTCTATAACATAATTCATATACGAAAACTACAGAAGTCAGAACTTGGGATTCATTTTATTATTCTTATTTATACGAAGAAATTACAGATTAAGTTGTTATAAAGTTTTTTGTCGTTATAACTAATATTCAGAACTGACCATTGAACTTGGCGCCTCACTTCTTTTGTCGTTGAAGCCAACAAGCGAGCCATATATTACAAAATTTTACTTGGCTCTTACTTCAAATTTATCGGCCACTCAGTGACAAAAATGACGAAATTTGTACGGTAAAATCTAAAGAATTGTTTGAAATATATTTCTACAATTTAAGATATATGTGTACAATTCTCAATATATGAACCAAATTGGACATGTTTATGTAATAAGGTTTTTGAGTTGTGAGGGAATCAAATGTAGCTCCAAATGGTTCATGAAACATTACATGGCTCGTCAATGCTGTAAGCCTGAACTTGGCTTGACATGCTACCGCGTGATTAGATAAGTGCCGTGGACTAATTTAGGAGTTCGTCCAAAATTATATTTTTTTTTTTAAACATGGTGAAGGTTGTAAAAATTATAAAATAAGCAATTTAATTATGCATATTGAAATTGGATTTTACAAGAAGTTAAATTGTATACAAAATATAAAAACTCATTTACAAAAAGTAATAGTTTAAAAACACATAAAATCTGTAAAACTTGAACAGAAGAAAATTATAAAATATTCAACATAAAATATTAGACATCGTAGACTCAAATACATGTATTCGTTAGTATAACAAACGGCGCCGCTTCTCCTACTTTATGTATGCTTAACTAATATATGTCCATTTAGATGATTGCATTGACAAAAATAATTATTCTTATTACCTTTATTTAGTTTAATTCTCTAAACGGAATACAAGAATATTATTAAGATTTAAAAATATATATTTTCTAATTATCAGATTGTCCCCGTATCAAGATCTTGAATTTAAAATATTTCAGTTTAATTATTGTTTTGGAAAATGAAACGTAATTCGTATTAGCCTATAGTGGATAAACTTTTTCCTAATAAATTATCATTTAATTTTATTTTAAATAATATGAATTTTAAAGTCATATTATTCTACAATTGAGAATAAACAAATTAATACGTATAAATCCTATTATATTACAGCACCTTATTATTAAGATTTCAAGAAACATTATTTGGCTGCTCTTGTTCGGGACTAGGCTCACAAAGGTTGATTTATATCGGTCACAATTAATACCAAGTAATCTTATTTCAACGTTCTGATTACTAGAACGCTGCTCAATAAACAAATGCATAAATCAGCGAGGCTCAGAGTTGTCATGTTGGCTCTGTATGAGTTTAGTTACGCGTCCTTCTCGCGGCAACCGCTACTGTTTACTTCTGACAATCGTTTTGAACCACAACTAACTCAACAACAAACTCTCTTGGTTGTGGTTGAATTACTTTGCAGTGTATATTTTAATAACTTTGATAAAATTCCAAAAAATATATATATTGAATTTTAAAAATATTAAATAATACCCAACGAGTATAATTTCATTATAAAGGTTTAGTTTAAAAATATATATATGGCTTAATTTCTTTCTCTGTAACTACTTACTAAACCAATTCTATGTATATTTCTGAAGGTAGTTCTTTTGTTTTTGACAAAAAGAAACTTAAGAGATTTTCTCTTAAGTCCATTTTGCTTTTGTCATTACTCTTTAAACATGATTTATAATAGTTTATTCTATATATTTCATTTTTAATAAATACAGTATCGTAGCGCATTCAATAACAAGCTACGTAGTATGATAGGTACTTACTGAACATGAAGTACCATATCGATGTAGCCATTAAAATGAAACGTTTTAATTTAATATCATTTAACATATATTTTTCCCATTATTTAAATTTCAAATAATAAACAAAGCAATAAAATAAAATGAATACGTGTGGAACTAATTTCACACGTCTTTATTTTATTTATAATGAATGAATTTTTGAATTTAAATTGTTCTTACAAGAAAATAAAACGAATTGAGAAAATTTCATAATTTTTCGACATTTTAGGACGATAAGAGTATATTTTTCTTATTCATAATTAGATAATATTATGAAAAATGTTGGAAAATATAAGTGACTGAAAAGCTCTACATTTCATAAGAAATTCGGTAAAGCCGGTCCAGATGTCAATTATTATTCGGAAATTGTTATTCGGAAATTATTTCAATAATTAAATTGAGTTTTCACACTCCGCTATGAAATATTATAAAATTAATATAGTACTTAAATTTTTTGAACATTATATACTTAGACAGAATGTAAAATATATTAACCATGTTATTAGTTTTAATTTTAAATAAGTGAATGCTTAAGAAGTAATCAAAGTATTTAAATTAATTAGCGTTAAAAATACTAGTGATCTTTTGGGAATATCTGTTGACATACTTAAGCACATAATTGACATCGTTGCTTCAGACTTAGCATTAATATTTAAAGCCTTGGTAGAATCATAGGGTGCACTCGTGCACATTTTCTGTCAACTATCTAAGGCGTTCGAGTGCGTTCAACATGAAATCCTTATAAAAAGTTAGAGCAGTTCATATCTAAATCTTAAAAGTCAAAAGTAGATGTAAATGGAAAGCATTACTCTGTTTCTTTGGGTTCCCTATTCTAATAGTTGTGCCACAGTCATGTATCTAAGGGCCTTTCTTGTTCCTCATTTACATAAATTACTGTCGTTTTTTTCTTTTCTAACACGCTTTTATTTATTAGTCTCACGTGTGTGTTTGCTTGTTTGATTGTAACCGAATTTTTCGAATGCGATTTTGTCTCATTTCCCACAGACCGATTTTGTTCTAACTTTGTACACACATCAAGGACCGATAGTAAATTAATAATTGGATGAGATTATCTCATTAAACTGATTAGGATCTCCAGGATTTACAATTATCCTACAGATCTTTTTTGCATGAGAGTGAGAGAGACAAATAAGTTCATGGTCATTGGTCATGCGTTAAATTTCGAAACCAACTCTCATAAATGAAAACTACTAAACAGATTAAACTTAGCAATATTGTAGCTTGTATACAAAAATAATATATAAGCTATAAAAATACTAACTTTTGCACGTGGTTTTGTCTATGACGTTTGTTACTCAACCACGCCAAAGCTACTAAACGGATTTTGATGAAACCTAGCACTGTTGTAGCTTATGTACCAAAATAACATATAGGCTATAGAAATACTAACTTTTGTACGTGGTTTTGTCTTTGATGTTTGTTGCTCAATCACGCCAAAAGTCTGAACAGATTTTGATGAAACTTAGCAATATTGTAGTTCATGTACCAAAATAACTCATAGGCTATAGAAATACTAACTTTGACACGTGGTTTTGTCTGTTACATAACATAGATTGTACCGCAATAACTAATTGCCACGGGAGATCCTGTTCTGAATCGTTTGGTTCACTGAACTTTACATAACTATTTGAGAAAAATCATCTTACCCAACGACTTTAGAAGAAGTGTTGTTATTCAAATATAGGTAAGTTAATAGAAATATAGCCAATTATGCTATTTATGTTCCCCGCCACAGCCTAAGCCGATTAAATGATTTTGACGTATGAGGTGTCGGTAGATTAGTCAAAAATAATCTAAAATAATATAATATTTATGGCTTATGTTCCTAGTCATAAGAATATAATAATAAAGTCATAAGAATATAATAATAAAATAATATAAGAATATTTTTACAATCAACGTGGACGAAATCACGGGCAACAGCTAGTAATATATAAAATATAACTTATAAAACATATTTCTAATGAAATAATGCTTTTCCAATCATCTATTAGATTGATATGTATTGCATTTTCAAGTAAATTAATTTTAGATCGATTATATATTTGAAAAGTATATGAGATGTATATTGAATTTGATACGAAATTCGAAAAAAATAACACAGCTTGAAACGTTAATGACTTGAAAAATGATTGAAGTTACTGATAGTAAACACAAACACATTGGCTAAAAGATTAACGTTTACGTTTTCATGAAAAATTGAACTAAAAAAGAACAAATAAATATAGTTTAAAAAAAAACTAAAAGACACGCTTTGAAAATGAATCGAACTAAAAGTAAAAAATAAAACGTAATAACATGAGAATGAGTAATGGGCAAAATATTATACAATTATGGTGGATAAAAGCGTAGGTGGTATTTATTATACATACTAAGTTAATGCTTGACTACATTCCACCGATTGCGCTCCTTAATTATAGCCTGCGCAAATGACTGCTTCCGATTGTTTGAACTCTGATGACGTTAAGTCTCATGGCGATAGATTGACATAGAAAGGTCTGGCGTAATGCAAGCTAACCTTTGTCTGATTCCTGCACATGGACGGTCTCAGTGGTGAGAACACGCCGTGGTCGCATTTTACATTGTGCACTCGAGAAGACGATGCGGATTCCATAATACCTAGGGTGAGAAAGCAGCTCTATTTAGAAAGGCACTGCCTTCCTTGCTCAGCTGAGGAGGGAGCTAAAAAGGGTGCCCTAAAAATGCTCATCTTCACTTAGAAGGTAGTAACCGTGGCTGCTATCACATCAATCTAAAACGTGGTCAAAAAAACAAACAGAAAACAGAAATTACTATCTTTCTTGATATTTGGGATGTGGAACGTGAGAACACTAATTGATCGAGATGGCAACGAATGCCCTAAACGTTAAACTGCCATAGAGGTTCGGAAACTTAACCGATAACCACTATAATGTGGATATGGCCGCGCTCAGCGAAACGCATCTGGCGGATAAAGGAGAGCTGATGGAAAATCAAAATGACTACAGTTTCTTCTGGAAAGGTACTCCTTTATCTGAACCTCATCATTCAGGGCTATAATTTGCCATCAAAAATGCTTTAGCAAGGCGACTTGATAAATGTGATGTTCACATAAGAAATATGCTGAAGCTTTATTCAAAAGCTTTATTGGTATAAATAGGACAGATGATCAGACCGATGCCTGGTGAGCTTTGTCTTGTCTTCTAACGGTAACCACTTCAGCTACACTGGGTAAAGAAACCAACATAGCGAAGGCCAGCGTTTGACAAACATCAAAATCTCTTGCAACAGCACAGTCAATGGAGTGGAAGTGTTGCGGTACTCAAAGAAAGTCAACAAGAATTTCGTAAGCCCTTTCAATGGAAGTGTCTGGCAGTATAGCGGACAGAGTGGCGCACAATTGTGAAATGCCGAATCCCCGAATTCGAGTTTTAGCGCAATGTAGACTTCTACGCCAAAAGCGACGAATTAATGGTCCGTCAACCTGTCGCTATTCACTCTAATATTACGAACGGAAAACTCACATGCCTAATACATCACTGCAAAATATGCTATTAGTCACTATTGTGTACACCAGCGCGGGACTGACCAGGAGTTGAAGTGGTCGCTAAGGCCGATATCGATCAGAGAGAGAGGGATCCGATCATAATTATTATGTTTTCATATTAACCCAAACTATGTATAACTAGTCTGGCCATAAATATTGTAACAAAGAAAAAAATAATTTCTTAAATGCAAATAACATTTGTTACTTTTACAGTGTGTTAGTTTAATACACAAATATAAAAAAAATATATATAAAATTCTTATTCGAAGTGGTGTCCACTGGCTGCAATAAAGTCCTTTAAACGCTTTTGTAACAAAAAATAAAAGCCAGTTATCAATAGAATCACGCGCTCTTTCCATGGGGAAATTCTTCACTGTCAATCGTATGGATTATTTTACGGACTCCAAACTATCATAGCGTTTAGAGCAAGCTGTACTCTAAAACTGACATACTGATAAATCATAATCCAGCGGATTAAGATCGTGACTAGAGGACGGCTAGTCTTGGGCTCTGGTGAAGTCCGAGACGTTCGCTTCCAACCAAGACTGCGTGGACCGAGCTTTATGACCCGGCGCCGGGTCTTGCGGAAAGGACCATACTTGGTTATTGAACATGGTACTATTAAGGGGCGTAATTACCTTCCCAAGTATGGTATCTTGATACACTTGTGCCGATATTTTTCACAAAAACATGGCTCATTCACTGCTTCATAGCTAGCACCCCACCAAATCATCACTGATGTCGGATAATGCAGACGTCACACTCTGTCAACTAATTGGGAAGCTTCCTTAGAGCTTTGTGCATAAATAAGGTTATTTTGTTTCTTAAAATGTTGCTCAATTGTTGATTTTTTCTTATCCGTAAACAATTTTTTCTGCGACCTCCCTTTGCGTACGGCTTCAGTTGTTTCGATTTTACCACCCATCATCATTAATTTACGAGTTCATCATTAATTTACGAGTTAAGAAATGTCACGTGCGTCTCTTATAGGCTGCAAGTCCCAAGTCCTCTCTTAAAATACGCGACATGGTTGTAGGTGCTATCTTAATTTCCCGAGATAAAATCTTTTGAAACAGAGGAAGTCTCTTTGTACCTATTGATAGCCCGTTACACAAACATTTGACTAATACCAAGTGTATGGAGAGTTTTAAAAATGGCATTTTGCTCCAAAGCTACCTTGTGTAATGCAATCACAGCGATTTTGTTCTCTTTATCGCCCCATTCTATTTTAATATCGCAAAATATTGTACAATATTTTGATGCCAAAATAAGAAAACATAATGTACAATCGTATAAAAATGACAGAATTCAAAAATTCAAATCTAATATATTTCTTTTTAATTGTAACAGTATTTATGGCCAGACAAAGTATATTTATTCGTTTTAAAACAGAATTAAAACAAATATAGACCAATACATACGATGTAAATAAAAATAACCTACATAGGTTTGGCTTTTCAAGTGAACATACGCGCATGTTGGTCGGTAAAAAACATTTTGTAAAACGTTTGAGTTAAGCCAAATAAATTTAATTGTGTTGTTGAATTGAAGTTTACGGCTTTTAAATTATTTAGATTTCTCTGTTAAGGTACTAATAACTGATGACTATTTATTTGCCTCTTTCTGTTTTTATAATGAGATTATTCTTTTTATTTATTTAATAAATTGGAGACCTATGTTTGGACTCGACCTTATATACAATAAGCTATAATAAAACTTCCGACAATGATTTATATAATCAACATTGGAAGGTACCTTTTATATATAATTATACTGTGTTCTACTTGAATATGGAAAACCCAGATAATACTATTCTTTATGAAATACTAATCCTAGCGTTATAACGCTTCTGAAGTCCACGCGGTCGAAACTGCTTGCGACCCACCTGATTTTCACATTTTGATAAAGATATTTTTTGTATATTATTACTATAGCCTATAGCCCAAGTGACGTTTATTTATATTGTTCGGCGTTATTATCTTGCAATGCAAAATTTACTTTTTTTTAGCAATACAAAATTAATTTAAATCCGTGTTTTACTTTTTAAGCACTTTTGTTTATTATATTATTATCGTGAGCTATGAAATAGTTGAATAGAAACTCCGTAAGATGCAAAGGTATACAAAAATAACATCTTCGTATTTCCAGTACCGTTGTAATTTTTTGTTGATAAATTAATAATATATTACGAAGCGCGACAATTTGAAAATAGAATAAGATGTTGGTTAAAGTTGTATTATAATAAATTTCAACAAAACTACTCAAACTATTCTTGTTTCAAATAACGGTAGAGTTCAAGAACAAGATAATGGTAAACATGGGTAGCGCTGTAGAATGTTTGAGAGATTGCTTTTATAGTGACACTTCACGCGAGCTCAGCAAATTCTATGTAAAGTGATATCTACACTAAACAACCCCTGTATTCTGACTTAACCTCAATTTTATGTCAAGATATAATAAATTATGTATGTAACAAGTTGACAAAACTAACATTATATATGATGACATAAGAATAAAAAGATTAAATTTATTTTATGAAACAGATATTGTCCCTAACTATTACAAAGTTACAGAAGTGGTTGTAGGTAAATTATTAACTACCCAGTATTTGTTTTTTTTATAATTAGAGAGAAATTTTACGAACTTTACAAAACTTTACTAACAATTACAATAACAAAATATATTATTTATTAATTATATGACGTAACCAGAAAGTCACTGTTTTCCCAAGTTTTCCTCCGTGCTGTACAGACGGACAGACTTACAGACAACCAAGTGATCCTATAAGGTTTCCGTTTTTTCCATTCGACATGCGAAACCCTAAAAACACAATATTATCTGAATTTGGAACTTGTCACTGTTTTATGAATATTCATTGTGTTTTCTTAATTTCGAGCCAATCGGTATTAAATGTTTTTTATAATATTAAAATGATAAATGAAAAAGATCCAAAGAAGACATGGATAAAGTGCGTATAAATTGGTATTGATAAGAAACAACTTTACTTAGTTTTGAAGTAACTATAATAAACAAAATATAATATTTGAATTTGGTCTCTGTCGTGGTTATATATATATGGAGTTTTAAAATTTTTACGCCAATATGTGTGGAATTTATCTGTGATATTAAAATGGAGAAATTAGGTATTAGTTTGATGTTTAAGTACTAGTCTATTGATAGGAACAATAACTTTCTATGTTTGTGACTGACAAAAATTCTGGTCGTTCCAATAGTATTTGCAGATTATAAAAAGCAATGAAGGTAAGATATCCAGTGCGAAAGCAACAGTTATTGTATAAATAGAATAGTTATATAGTTATATCAGTATAATTAAAATTATTACAGCACCTAGAAAAGAAATTAAAATAATAAACATTTTGTTAGGATTATTAGATTCCTATAATACCTAAACATAACTATTTACCTATAATAGATTCAAAACTTATTAAACTACTAATTTAAAAATTAATAGGGTGGTAAAATCAGTGCAAGTTCTTGAGCGGGACGTAAAAGCAGGTCACAGAGAAAATATTTTGTTGGCCAGAAGAAAATAGTATTGAGCTATGTTTTAAACAGCAAAATGATCGAGTTTATGCTCAAAACTCTATAGAGGCTTCCTTATTAGTCAGCGGACAAGAATGTGGACATTATTGGACTTTAGTGATGGCAATCAAGAAACCATGCCTTTTTTTAATAGTGGTTTTTATTTAAATGGTAGCTCGTTGATGGTTTTTTTCTTCTTCAAAGACCATGTTAATTGTCTTTTGGTTTAAAATTGAATGATCTCGAGCATACAGCCGGTCTCCTTGAAGTATACTGAATTATTTTCACTGAAAAATTTTAATTACTATCAGCTTGGCAGTAAGGAATTAGTAGCAGTTTTTTACATACTTATGCTATACGTACCAAAAAGAATCACCACCCTATTAAGGCTGCCCTAGGAACTGAGAACCCCATGTCCATGGGTCTAATTTAGTTCAGAGCGATTAGCTCTTAATCTTCTTAACAATCCAATGTTCCATGGAACAATTTCAAATCTCAAGATGAAAGTTTAAAAGAAAATGTAATTGGAGAGCGTAACCGATATAACATTTGATAATTACGTCCAGCGACCCGTATTTCCTGAGCTTCAAAGAATTTATCAAAGGATAAACATACATTTATAAGGAATAAAACAGCAATAAAGATTTATTTATTAAACATGTAGA
This sequence comes from Napeogenes sylphis, assembly GCA_959347405.1. NCBI lineage: Eukaryota > Metazoa > Arthropoda > Insecta > Lepidoptera > Nymphalidae > Napeogenes > Napeogenes sylphis. The sequence goes on from OY365781.1 coordinate 17,763,726, forward strand.
CAGAATAAATATAAAAAATACTTATTTTATCATAGATTTGTGCACTGCTTAATACAAAATAAAAAAAATAAGTGGCAGAAGGTCTATATATACTTGTAGGTATATGTGCGCATCATAAGTAAATTGTGAAAAAATAATAATAAAGTAAACAAAAGCAGTAAATAATGATAATGAATGATATAAAAATACAAACTATAAATTTAAATAAACTATACTTCAATTTATTTCAATTTAATTAATAATATAAACTACCCAATATTTGTATACACTTTATTTATATACACGCCTCTTCTTCTAGCTAAGAACTCATATAGGCACCTACATTCTACTCTTAGGGATTCCCTGAACAGGGCACTAAACTACCAACCAAACTCCTTCAACATCTGTCATTTAAATGCCCAAAGTATTCCTTCACACTTCACTGATCTCCTAGATACTTTTTCAAATACTTCACCTGTACATGCTATTCTTATTTCCGAGAGCTGGCTTAAGCCATCCCTCAACTCGCTGTCCTACTCCTTACCAGGTTATGACTTGATCAGGAACGACCGCGTTGGTAAGGGTGGAGGTGGTGTTGCCGTGTACCTACGCAGTGATATCTCTTATACTGTACTCGCTTTGTCGCCGAATCCCTATGCTGCAACGTGCGAGTACATTATACTTGAGGTCATTCTGAGGGGTGTCAAAGTCGCGCTTGGAGTTGTTTATTGTCCTCCATCCACCAATTATTTCTCTGGTCTTGAAAATGTCCTAGAATCATGTTGTTCAGAGTACACACACAATATCATAATGGGTGATTTTAATACTGACATTTGCAATAACTCATTGAAATCTGCCAATCTTCTCAAATTATTTAATTCACTCAATCTGTTCCTCATTTCTTCAAACCCTACACATCACAATATTAACTCTAATGATACATGCCTTGATTTAATGTTTACCTCCTCTATCGATCATGTCATAACACACGGCCAACTACTTGCTCCTGGGTTTTCCAGGCATGATCTAATTTATCTCACCTACAAAGTTAAAGCTCCTAAATTAAAACCAGCAATAGTTTGGTTGCGTAATTTTGCAAAGATTGATCTGCCGTCGTTACAAGCAGATGCAGAAGGCATTGACTACTCCACCGTGGAAACAGCATTGTCAGCAGATGATAAGGTCTCTGTTTTAAATAATATTATATTGGAGCTATTAAATAAGCATGCGCCACTCAAACCTGTGAAACTTAAACGCTTGCCAGCTCCGTGGATTACCGCTGATGTTAGGATGGCAATGACACGTCGTGACAGACTGTTTCGTCGTTTTAAGCGTGACAGATGTGAAGAGAGCTGGAATCTGTATAAAGCAGGTCGCAATAGATGCAACCAAATGGTAAGGTCAGCAAAACGTCGCTATTTCTTTGATAGTATTTCCAATTCCTCTCCTGCTGATATATGGAAGTTTTTACACTCGCTTGGTATCGGAAAAACTTCTCCAAATCTTGCTTCTGGCTCCTTCTCTCTTGATGAATTGAATAAGCACTTTTCTTCATCTTCTACTCTTTGTCCTCTTATCAAGTCTGAGACTATCTCCGAAATTGCCTCAATTCCTAGACCTGCTATTGAACCATTTTCATTTTCATTAATTACTGTGGAAGATGTTAATAAAACTATAACTTCTCTTAAATCAAAAGCAGTTGGCTTCGACAATGTGAGTAGAGCAATGATTTTTCCAATTCTTTGCTATCTGTTACCTGCTATTACTCATATTGTAAATTTTTCGTTACTTACAGGGTGTTTTCCTTCCATTTGGGGTAAGGCCTATATAACTCCTCTTCCTAAAATTTCTAATCCAAATCAATTAAATCATTTTAGACCTATTTCTATTTTGCCCTTTATGTCTAAGGTTCTCGAAGCCACTGCTCACAAACAGTTAGCCTCTTTCTTTCACACTCATAAACTTCTTTCCCCGTTTCAGTCAGGTTTTAAACCAGGTCATAGCACTACTACGGCACTTCTCAAAGTTACTGAGGATATTAGACACGGCATGGAGAAGAGACTGGTCACCATTCTAGTTCTTATTGATTTCTCTAATGCCTTCAACATGGTAGACCATGACATTCTCCTTGCCGCCCTCCATCACAATAAAGTCTCACCCACAGTGTTGGATTGGTTTTCCAGTTACCTCCGTGGACGCCAGCAAGCTGTTAAAATTAACCATGTGATTTCTGAATGGTGTGATTTGAAGTCTGGTGTTCCACAGGGTGGCATTCTGTCCCCATTACTTTTTTCTATTTTCATTAATCTTATTACCTCTTCTCTTGACTGTTCTTACCACTTGTATGCAGATGACTTGCAAATTTATACACAGATCGCTATCTCAAACATTGATCTTGGAGTGGAAAAAATAAATAGCAACCTGTGTAAAATAAATTCTTGGTCTGCTAAATTTGGGATCCTTGTGAATGTGGCCAAATGTCAGTCTATCGTCTTAGGTAGCTCAGGTCAATTGTGTAAAATGGATTTGGGATCTGTTCCACCTGTCATGCTTGGTACTACGGTCATACCATTCTCATCATCGGTAAAGAATCTTGGTATCCATTTAGATTCAACATTTTCCTGGTCTACACAAGTAAATGAAATTAGTAGATCGGTCTTTGCAGTTTTGCGATCCCTGCAGCGTTTAAGAAATTTCTTACCCATCACTACTAAAAAGTATCTTGTTGAAACTCTTGTTTTTCCCATTCTTGATTATGCGGCTGTGTGTTACTCTGAAATTAATGAAATTCTTCTTAATAAACTAGATCGTCTCGTGAACTACTCAATACGTTTTATTTTCTGTCTACGTAAATTTGACCATATTACCTTTTATCGTCGCCAGCTCAAATGGCTTCCAATTCGCGAACGTCGACAGTCTCTTATGCTCAATCTACTTTTCTCTATATTATTTAATCCTCTCTCCCCTGATTACTTAAAAAGCAATTTTCATTATCTCAGTGATTTACATGAGAGACGCTTTCGTTCTCCTAATACTCTCCGCCTAGCCTTTCCCGTTCACCGCTCTGGATTCATATCTCATTCTTTCACGATCCAGTGTATTCGTCTTTGGAATTCTCTTCCCAATGACGTCAAGAAATCACGCACAAAGCTCATTTTTAAAAAAAGAGTTTATAGTCATTTTTCTAAGAAACTTTTGTATTAGATTTTTATACGAATATGTGCATCTTTAAAGTTATTTGTCTATTATATTTGTGTATTTTTTTCAAATTAGTTATATGTACATGTATTTGTATATATATATATATGTATATATTTATATATGTTTATATATGTTTATGTGCATGCGCATGCATGTGTATCGTGTTGTGTATGTGTGTGCACATATATGTATGTATGTGTATGTATGTGTGTGTAGGTGTATATGTGTATGTCCATTTCTTCAATTCCATATTATTTTCTGATTTTTATTATTTTTTTTTTATTATTATTATTTTTTTGTTTTATTGTACCGTCTTTTAAGTCTCTGTACATCCCAAAGGTTGACTGTTAGAGAATGCTACCTAGCATTAAGTCCGCCAATTGTAACATTTTTTGTTGGAACAATAAAGAATAAATAAATAAAAAATATAGGCAACACCTTGAAAGTGATAATTGAGGAGCTACTCGTGCTAAATTGTCAAAAAAATAGTCGTTGCAAGTTACCGGTTGGTATTGATTAGTTTTTTGTGAACAGATTTCGCCTATGTTATGAAAGTATAAACCTTTGACATACCCATAATTTTCATATCATTTTTTTGTTTATCCTACCTTGAAGCAACAAAATGCTGTATGTGCTATTTTTTAATTATAAATATATAAATCTATTCACATTGTATATTATTTTTGAACGTGATGGTTTTTTGAATACATAATTTATACTTTGAATTCGTTATAAGTAACCAAAACGCTAAATCTTGTTAACATCTTTTTATTAAAAGTTATTATTTATATATATTATATATATATAAAGATAACACCCTCCCCGCTTATTATCTGTGCAATTGTTAAACATTGTTTAATCGTTTTATCTTGCTTTTGTTTGGAATTTTCCGAATACTGTGCATTGGTCGTTTTCCGTGGGTATCTGGGAAAGAACTTGGTTTATGATAATATCTCAAACTGTCAAATATTTAATATACTTTAAATTGAATTAATAGCTTTATCCAAGAACTTTTCTTAATCTTACATTTTCAATTCATTTCTTATTTATTTATGTTTTTTATATTATCAATAAAAGAAATCTCTAAGAAATCCGAACGATAAACATTTACAATAAACATCAAACAATACTAATGAACAATAAGAAGCTTACAATAAAGGTAAATATATTATATAAACTAACTAATTAATTAATACCATACCTGTATAAAATAAAATCACACACAATATTGAATGGACTTGCTTTGCAATTAGTTGAAATTTAAATGGATTTTCTGTTGTTGGAAATTAATTGAAATAGGAAAATATCGGAAGAGCATTCATTAGTATCTGATTTTATAATTTCGAAAAGGGGTAATAGTAGTATCTCACAAAGCAATAAATAAATAGAGCTTACGATTTTAGGTTGATTCGATGCCACAGGAATTGATAGAAATATAGCTTGTTTAATCAAGGTTACCATTATAATACATTAGCACAATAATTATCAAAATACCTGCTTGTTGGTATTTTGATAATTATTGTGCTTATGACCTGTTTGATGACCACGGCAGACTTTAGTTGCCGAATTTCAAGAAGTAACTTCATAAAAATCATTTTTTACTTATTCATTATTTTAGAATATTTTATTTGCAGCAATAAATAATGCGTGGTATCAAAAATGAAAATATTACAGAATAATGACTTTGCCACGAAATAATCTAGGATGCGTTCATATTAACAAAAAAGCATAAATCTAACTTTGAAAATATAATAGCAGTGGTTACGCTAAAACACCTCAAAAGTAAAGATGAAGATTGAAAATGAGCAGAATTGTTTGTAAATTTATTAAGATATTAATAATATTGTGGCAATCACTAGTCGTTAAAACATTACTCAAATCTAAAAATAGTTTTTTAAATTGAGGATCAATGGACATGAAATAGGCCACGGTTGGGTTTGAATAGTTTATAGAAAAGACGAACGCTATTGTTCACAAATAGTTCATATATTTTTATAAGTATTTTTTTTAATACTATTTTTTTATTTTACGCTTGAGTTCAGCAAATTTGATTAGAATTTTATTCAAGATAAAGGCATAAGTTCATACCTTTAAAAATGTTTTAAGAGATTGAAGAGGATCCATGTTACAAATAATGCGAACTGCTTTCTTTCAAAAGTGCTATAATAATACCTAAACGACCTCTCTGAACATTGTTTTATTTTAATTTAGATATATCTCATTATTTATTCTCATGACACATTGTCTTTTGATATACCTACTACGTTGTCAATATAAGAACAAAGAATTTGTAAGAGTGAAATAAAATAAATATCTTATTCGCAATGTTAAAGTTATCTAATGGAAAATAATAATATTTAGGTATCAATATTATTTTAGTCATCAAAACACAATGAACAAAATGAACAAAAGATTACTTATCTCTTGAAGATCTCTCGGTTCTTAATGAAACTACTGTACTGTAATAAATTTAGAAACAAACAAATAAAATCACATAAAAATATCATATGTTATATTACTAGTTTAAATAACTTCAATGTTTTTATTAAATATATTAAGTTTAACCTCAGCCTTAGTTTTCATTTCTCTTAATTGATATTTAACTCTTTTACTCTTGAATGTAATAAATAAATTTACTGCAGCGCGCGCATACACAATATTTTAAAATCACCAAAGCAATTTTTCTCTTGGCAATGAAAATTACTATTTCTTGGTAATTTATTTTTTAAATGGTTGCGCTTTTTAAAAAATAAATATTTCTTCATATTAATAAGTTTCAGATTTTAAATAGTTCCATAACATCTAGAACATTTAATTTTGAAATTAATTTCATTACATTTTCAGGTTTATATGTACACTTTAAAGTAGAACAAGTAATATAAGGAATTAAAACCGAGATTCAATAGTTTCATTACATTCGGTGTATGTTGCGTTTTGAAGAATTATTCACTAAGTACTTTAAAAAGCGTTCTCGTCAACTAGTTCACTGAGGTTTTATTATCAAAGTTTTGTTTCATCAGTAATTCATATTTTAATTAGAATCGCAATATCTTGTAATAGTATTTAATATTGCTATATTTCTTAATTTATGTTTAGTTTTGTATACCTACTTTAAATCATTTAAACATTAATAAATTTAACGAAAATCTAAATACAACTAGAAATATACTAGATTTTATATTGAGATTATTATTTCTAATATCTGTTCATAATTAGAATGTAAAAACTTTAATAAAGTAAAAGGGATGTAAGGAAATCTTGCGTTGTAACTTATTAATCTACTGCTACCCACCTTTCTGCCAGTGTCATTTTCTTTCTCAGAAATTATCAATAACGTTCACTTATATCACTTCTAAAATTAGACATAAAAATGAACCCTACGAGTAACACGAAAGTTTTTCTCAACTATTTGTAAGTAAACTGAGCCTTTTGGGTACACCTAGGTTATTTTTTTATGTACATTATTTATTATTTTATATTGATTATATACTGTAAGAATTCCAATTACTTTGATTTTGTTTTGAACGATTCACATGGCGTCATGGAGTAGATTGCTCGAACAACCTTCTTCTGCAGTACAAATATAGTATCAATATCTGTTGCATTATCCCATAAAAGTATGCCATATGAAAATATGCCATGCCAAAATAGTTAAAGTAAATCAATCTCGCGGTTTCAAGGTTTGTCAACCGACGTATTCTTTGAACCGCGTTTGCAGCAGAACTAAGTCAGTGCAATAAATCATACTTATGAGTACCCATTACAATTTTGTATTTAAGCTAATGCCCAAAAATATAGTAGAATGAACTAAATGTAATTTCTCATTACTTGATTGTACATAAGTTTGACGTAAAGCTGTGGAGCTGTAGAAGGTTCTCGTGGCCAGTTCTATGTACATTGTAAAGGTATACTATATAGTATTTAAATGTTCAGGTAGCCTTAGCAGAGATGTAAAATAGACTTACCAGAACAAACTGTTTCACTCAACCATGAACAAAGTAGATGACTACTAAGAATAGAACAATTGCTAAGGCAGGAGAGATTCGAATGTATTTTTATTATTACAACCAAAATAGATTTATCTATACCAACAGGTTTCAGAACTTCCTTGGATAACACCAAAATGTAAATTGTAGCTTCATCAGTGCTAATATAGGAGTATAATAATTGTAATTGAAATAAATATATGAGATACTAAACTATCTGTTTTTTTATTTCTTATTAGAAAATTACAATAAATCTAAAAACAGAATTCTTGTATTGTAGCATAATACGAGTAGGTAGGTACAATACAAAACACTAAAGTAAATGTTAGTAGAATGTTTTAATTAGAGGTAGTTCTCAAAAACATTATTAAATTACAAAATGAAGCTTAAAAATAATGTAATTTCAATAAATTACAACGATAAGTTATAATATCTCTTCAGCTTAATATCTCCTAAGGTTTTGGTTTTGCCTTATTTGTATTTGTATTTAAATTGTTATTTTCTTTAATTACTATTGTGGCTTCAATATTTCTCTTAGAAATTAATTTGCTGTTGTTTGTCATAAATAGGTTCTAACGTGTACGTTATGTGTGGCTGTTGGCTAGATGAAAAAATCTAAAATAAATGCTAAATCAAAAAGTCTGAAACAAAATAAATTATATGAAGACGTAGACTTATTGAAAATAACGGGCACATCATGGCGAGATCTAATATTAAAAATTCTGATTTTTTTTGTACAACATGTTTTATATCACATACAAAACGACGTGCAAATGTTAGTATTTCTATAGCATATGTGTTATTCTGATGTAAAAACGATATTTTTGTGAAGTTTCATTAAAATTCATTTAGTAATTTTTACGTTAACTAGTAACAAACATTCATCAATACTTTCGCGTTTAAATATTAGTAGGTATTTTTTTTATACAACATATTTTTTTAATACATATTTTTTTATTCATATTTTTTTAATACAACATATGTTATTTCACAGACAAAAACTACGTGCAAAAATTAATATTTCTATAGCATATGTGTTATTCTGATGTAAAAACTATATTTTTGTGTAGTTCCATTAAAATCCATTTAGTAGTTCTTACGTTAAAAAGTAACAAACATCCATCCATACTTACAAACTTAGATAAAGGATATGGTAAAAAATTATCCCACTAACAACGCCATGACCTTACACAAGTTTAATTGTTTTGAAAATTCAATTATGTAGATACTTATAGATACTTTTCCGAGTACTGTATATATTTAGTCATAAATAACACAAGATATTATTTCCTAATAAATAATACATATTTTAAGGTCATATTTTTTCTTCAATTTAAAATAAACAAATAAATATACATCCTTTATATCTAGCACCCTATTATTTAGATATCAAGAAAACATTACTTGGCTGTTCTTGCTCAGGACTAGGCTTACAAAGGTTGATTTATATCAGTCACAATTAATACCTTATTCCAAAGTTCAGATTATTAGAACGCTGCTCAATAAACAAATGCATAAATCAGCGAGGCTCAGAGTTGTCGTGTTGGCTCTGTGTGAGTTTAGTTTAGTCCTCCTCACCGCAACAACCGCTATTGTTTATTTCTGACGGAGCGTTTATGCGTTCCGACACACTCAGCAATCACTTTCTTGCGGTTTAATTACTTTGTTGTTTATAGGTATATTTTTAGTGAGTTTCGTAAAGTTACAAAATTTTCCGTACCATATATGAAAATATCTATAGACATGTATAGCACTGTTAGCTTATTTAAAATTCGTACACTTATCGATTCAAAACAAAAACCCACATTAATATGTTAAATAACCACAATAAGTTATTCTATGTTAAAAATAAAAAATTCCATGTCTTAAAAAAAAATAACATAACAAATGACTCAATACAATAAATGACATTCTATATTAGTCTATCCAGACATACAGTAGCGTATCAAGAACAGTTCAGGCCAACAGGACTGGTAAGCAATAGCCAGTGTAAGGTTACATAAACAATTTGAGCTAATTTGACTATCTCATACTCAAAAAAGATTTCACATAAACATATTAAATTTGACTCACATGTTGATACATACGTCGCAAGATCAAGTTAGCGTTATCAAGTGGTTAGCGCAGACGCCTAACGTATAGCGACGCAATGGGACTCGGGTTCGATCCCCGACAGGGACAGTCATATATGTGATGAACATATATGTCTGTATTTCTGGGTTTGGTAGTTTACTAAAATATTCTCAGTATTTATAATGTTTATTTCTATGTATTTGTATCGTTATCTAACACCCTTAACACAAGCAAATAATTTGCTTACTTAGGGGTTAGATCAATTTGTGTAATTTGTCCTATATTATTATTTATTATTTATTTATTTAAGATACATATGTGCTTCAAATTTCAAAAAAACACCTCAAACAGTTATTTAGACATTACCGTTCAAATATCGACAGTTTAATTACTGACTGACCTATAGATCAAAATTTATAATCCAGTTCAGATTTGACTAATTTGCTTATATATATATATATATATATATATATATATATATATATATATATATATATATATATATATATATATATATATATATATATATATATATATATATATGTATATATATATGAATTAATAGCAACCAACAAAGAATCAAAAGGCTAAATAGATAGTAAGGACATTGTAATAAAGATAAAATTTTATGTAGAAAGACATACCTTATAGACTGTAGGATATAATATAGCACCACACAGTGACTTCTTTAATCAAACTTATGAAGTGCCTATAAAAGAGAATTTTAGTGTCTCCTACTAAAATATGCCAAATTCAGGCAAGGGTATTTATTTCTTTAATAATAATCCTAACATGTAAAGCTACCTTGATCTATCCTTGATCACCTTGTTCCCGTAGTTAATTTCATCTTTAATAATTTCATAAGCACCAATACATTTCCAACAATATGGAAAGATGTATAAGTAATTCCTTTACCAAAGAAAATATCACCTTCCTCACTATCTGATTTTCGTTCTATATTTGTTTTCCTCTCTAAAGTCCTTAAACGTCTTGTGCATCATCAACTCAGTACTTTTTTTTCTATAAACAATAAATAAAATCCTCTCCAATCTGGATTTCGTACCGGTCATAGTACGACTACTGCTTTGGTAAAAATCACTGATGATATAAGTTATGGTATGGAATGCCAAAAGCTGACGGTTATGACTTTGCTGGCTTTTAGTAATGTATTTAACATGGTGGATTTTGACATTCTACTTACCATTCTGAATTCTATTAATATACCTACTGCAGTACTTGAAAAGTTTAATTGTTACTTGCATGGTCGCCGCAAACCAGTACTACTTCGGGACTCTTCTCAAATTGGTCTAACATTAAAGCTCGCACACCACAAGGTGGCATGTTATCTCCTCTTTTATTTTCAATATTTATAAATCCTCTCAGTGAATATATTTTTTAAGAATAGATCTTTAAAACTATGTGCAGTCAAGTTTAGCTGATTTACCTAAAACTATTTATAATATAAATAAAAACCTTGCTCAGATATTGCAATGGAGCAATCTCTTTGGATTGAATGTAAATCCAAGTAAAACGCAGGCAATTATAATCGGCAATCCTAAACGTGTATTAATTGGGAAAAATTACCACTTATGATGAATTTCATATACCATAATGTCAAAAGGTCAGAGATCTTGGTACAATTTTAGATCGTCATCTTTCTTGGACACCACAAATAATCGAAGTGAGCCAAAAATATTTTTTTATGTAGGATCTTTACGAAGATTGCGTAATTTTCTACTTATTTTCACTAAAATTGCATTAGTACAAGCTATTCTCTTTCCTATTTTTGATAACGCTAATGTTTTTTACTAAGACTTGAAAGAGGAGCATTTTAAGAACTAAACTAAATAAAACTTTATATACGGTTTATACTTGGGCTATGCAAATATGACCACATATCTAAATTTCGTAAAAAAACTCAAGTAGCTCCCGATTCGCCTTCGGAGGAATACCCATATCTTAAATATTTTGTATTGCATTTTAATCAATCCTTCCTCCCTATCTAAAAAATCGATTTAAGCTCCTTGGCGAGTGTCACGACCGCAACCTTCGCTCTGGAAACTGAAAGTCTTTCTGAAATTGGCATTATTATTTTTATTAAAAAAAGCACTAGACCAATTACATACATTGATCTAAATCCTAAGTAAGAAAATTATTATACAACTACATAGAAATACACATTATAAATACTGCGAATTTGTTCAATAAATGACCAAACCCAGAAATACAGATGTTTATGTTCATCACATGTCTGTCCCTGTCGGGAATGAATCCCGAGCCTCATTGCCTTAGGCGTCTGTGCTTACCAATTGGTCAACGAGGCGGTTGTTAATGTGCGATTTTTAATGTATTTATTTTTTAACAGTTCTTTATATTAATAGGAAACATTTTCGTAGCGCACCTACTATCAAGTCACAAAGTGCAATAGGTGATGGCTGAAGATGTAGAACGGTATTGAACTAAGTATTAATGTAACCTTTTAATTTATTTTAATAATATATAAATATTTTTCCCAATATGGCATTCCCCGAAATTTATAAAACAAGAAAACAAAATAAGGTGAAAGAAATATTGAATATTTTATATTCAGATAGACACATTTTGCTATATTTTTAAATGAATAAAATAAAATTTAATCGATTAAAAGTAATGAACAATCATTAACGACCTCTTTCAATGATCACTTAGAGATAAGAAAAAACAATTATGGATATTTAGTTTTATATATTTGGGTGATAATGGCAGTTATTTTATGTTATATAAATTAAAACGTGAACTGGTAAATAATTAGGATAACTTCACCTTAAGCTACACAAATCCCGAACTTATTAATGAAAATAAATTAACTATACAACAAAACAGGCGCTTAATCTATGGGTCCGTTTTGCCGAAACTGTTATGAATATAAAAGCTTTTTTAAATCCACTTCCTAATTGCGTGATTAAACATAATTTAGATTATGAAAATAATGTTAAACAATTTCTCGCATATCTAATACTGCAAACTGATTTAATTTTCACTTCTACATTTAGGATACAAGTTTATTATAGCCATTCATAACAATTTAAGTTATATTGCATGGTTTTATATTTATGTGTTCTTAATCATTATTTTAATATGTATTTTTTTGCGGTTATTATAACGCTTTTCTAAATAATATTAAACCTCTACAACTATGACTAGTGAAAAGTAAAAGTCTTATTAATAGGCCACAAAACGGCAATATATGTTTTCTTAATTTTTTAGTACAAATAATGAGACATATTTGATGTTTGTCGTAAATACGGAACCCCAAATGATTATTCATTTGGGGTTCCGTATCTATAATAATTTCAATGTAAAAGAAAATTGTATATTGTTGTCATATGCAGTAGAATACGAACTGTCATTGAAACGCCTTGTATTATTAGAGATCTAGATGAACAGTACGTGACTTGTTTGTTCATTGAAGGAACAATGAAATGAGGTTCATTGCTCCTCCTCAGTTTACAATTGAATATTTGTTCATCTATACTTCCCTTACAAAACAATGTACTATAAATAATATATATAAATAAACATCTTAATCAGATCACGTTTTTATCATAATAAGAATCCACTATCATAATTGGATAAGGAGAAAACAAAATTTGATGTGGGTAGACTTTTCCTTTTCTATTTTAATCTTGACCCACATATATATGTAAGTGCCTACATACTGTTCGTTCATAAATACCTTTTACTTTACTGGGTTTATGTTACTCTTGTGCTTAATTAACATAACCTTTTCATTTTTAAAGCAATTAAGTACTTGTTATAATATCAATTTTATTCGTTAAGAACAATTTATCTAGACCTCGAGATCTTAATAAAAACACCGCTCTTCAACAACGAGGTGATTATTGAGTTTGTTAGAGGCGAGAGCCACTCCCCTGACTTTGTTGTTTATTATACCTACAAGTTTTATAATAAACGTTATGTTTATATCGCAATATTTATAACAAAACAGACCCCCAACAGAATTTGCTAAATACATAAATAAGTACTTTTCAAATTATTTATTAAATTAGAATGAGTATATTTCTTTTGTTATATTATAAGGACCAGTGTCTACTAGGTAGCGCGTAACTTTCATTATATTTGTCTTTTTTACGTAATAATATAAAGATATAAATCATTAGAAATTGTCTTATTTTTGAATTGACTCTTTTTATTTACTTTTAACTCCGCCTAATCTTATGTTAACTTTGAAGATAAAAATGATCAACATAATAAGGCAGTACTTCACGCCGCACCAAAAACTCATGCTTTAAAAAGCGCAGATCCGGGTATTCGATCCGGATATTTTGTGAAGGTGAGCGTTTTTGCGCATAATAAAGGGGCCCCTTAAACCTACTCCTGGGTCGCAAGTCCCAGGCACTGCTTGCACTCCTCTCCTTGCAACGCGATGGGCCCGGCACCCGCACGGTGAATCCATGGATTGCTAAGAAGCTTCGTCTCGTCTGTCTAAGCAACAATGACCAGCTCGAATTGTGCTTTGGGAAAGCCTCGATCGATTCTTTGGCATTACGGAGGGATACCGCATCTTTATGCTTCTACCTAAAATGATGATGTATGTAATATATATTAAGTAAAGTAATCTTTCACTTTTATCAAATAATTATTTTATCAAGTAACTTCAGTCATTTAAAAGGTTGCTTAATGCAATGTTTTTTACAACAAACTTAGAAAGACGTCACACTTAAGTCATAAGAATAAATAGCTGAGAATTAAATCGCTACGAATTCAATGGTCCCTAAGTCGAAAAAAAGAATTATTATATATTTTCTACATTATGTCTACACTTTTACAATAATTTGATATTTGATAATTTGACTACAGTTTCTTTACTAGACGAAAACCAATAAGTTCTTACGCGATGTTAAGATCTAAACTTGTGAGATGATGTTTATGTATTATATATTTGAAATATAACTTAGACTTGTTTATTTAGAAGATTGTTTGTTTACCGGCTTGTAAATACGAAATATATATTGATATTAATTTATCTTGTAGATAACATATCTTTAGTGTTATTTCAAACTCTAATTAATAAATTCTAGGTTAACGAGTTTTATTAGTAGTCTAAAAGCATTAACAAGGTTATCAAAATAGTAAATAAAGTATTACAAAAATTAAGAAAAATTTGAAGTGACAAAGAAAATACTAAAAATATAATACATACTGTAAGGAATTGTTTCAGTAATACACAGTACTTGCACTTCAAAGTTTAACATCCAACCACTGGAAATAGAAAGGGCGAGAGCACTTACAACTCTTTTTAAAATATTTTAACACTTTAATATTTAGGTGAGGGTAATTTACAATTTCATAACCAACTTAAAGATGGTATTATTTATTGCTTATAATAAATTCTAATAATTAATAATTGATTAAACATTATGTTGAAGTAGCCTATGCTTCTTCTTTCTATTCTAAAAACATTTAACAGTAAATACTAAATAACATTCTATAATTAATTACGTAGGTGGCGCTACTGTTGTACAATATTTCGAACTTATGAACTAATAACATGTAAATTCCGATGAATTTAACATTAAAATTATAATAAATAAATATTACTAACAATAATGTCAAAAATCATTGGTCGGGCTTAACGTTTGGAATAATATAACATTTACGATCATTAAGTCTTTGTGAGACTATGTCACTATTAAGAACCTCGGAAAATTTTCTACAATCGTTTTAATAAGTATTTGATAGTTACAACCATAACAGCAACATAATCATATTCAAAACATATATATTTCCTGTACTTCAGGTTTTTAATTATAACCTAAACAGCTATGTCAAGTTAGTTTATTTTTTAACAATGGAGACGATAAAATCTTTATTGTTAGTGTTGCCATAATCATCAGGGTGTCCAATAATTAAATAATGCATTTAGTTGGCTTTGACCATCTGGAAAATTTTCTGTTAAAACATCCAATCACTTATACTCCGTCCTCCTCCAATGTAATTGAAAAAAAGTGCCAAAGTGCAAGAGACTTCCGTCTCTAACCCCAAGAACAAATATACGTCCTGCGACTAGTAAATAAACGGTGAAAAAAGTAAAAGTTTTTAGGTTACTTATTTTTTAGTTTACAAAATCGAATGATAAACTTATTCGTTATGAAAATATAATATGAACTGATAAATTAAAATCCAATCAAGCTTAAAATACTTTTCACTATTTAACTCTTTTATTTCATTTATCTTATTTTATAAAATACATAAGAAACAATTACTTGTATGAACATATACTTAAATAATACTTATGTTTGTATGCATTTTTTTAGGTAACAATGAAGTGCTCAATATTATTGTCAGGTTTATTTCCGGTTTAAAGATTTTAGTCATGTAAAAACAAGCAATAAAAGGGTAACTGGTTTATGCAGACTTTTTACTTGAAACTACAAAATAACATTTCTCTGACTCGAGGCTTTTAACTTAAGAATTACCAAGAGATTTCGTAAGTACTTAAAATATCTTTCGCCTTTAAAGAGTAAGTTCTAGAGAAAATGTACTTAGAACTTTTCACTGAGTTTAATAAGGAAAAACATTATTTTGAGGTATTGTAACTATTCCTGGTATATTAATTAAATAGTATTTTGTTTTTGTAGCCCACCGTGGGTTATAAATCTTTCGTAGAGATCAGAAAGCATTATGAAAATCTTACTGTTTTTTGTTATTACACTACTATTATCATATATATATTTATTACTATTAAGTACAAGAACCCATTACAAGTAAGTAAGTACAAGGAATAATTCGTAGCTAGTTCCTTCGAGCAAGTCATTTTTTGGGCAGAACTAAATAATAACGTACATATTTAGAACTTGCGAAATCTATACCATAATTCGTATACAAAAACTACACAAGTCAGAACTTGGGATTCATTTTATTATTCTTATTTATACGAAGAAATTACAGATTAAGTTGTTATAAAGTTTTTTGTCGTTATAACTAATATTCAGAACTGACCATTGAACTTGGCGCCTCACTTCTTTTGTCGTTGAAGCCAACAAGCGAGCCATATTTTACAAAATTTTACTTGGCTCTTACTTCAAATTTATCGGCCACTCAGTGACAAAAATGACGAAATTTGTACCGTAAAATCTAAAGAATTGTTTGAAATATATTTCTACAATTTAAGATATATGTGTACAATTCTCAATATATGAACCAAATTTGACATGTTTATGTAATAAGGTTTTTGAGTTGTGAAGGAATCAAATGTAGCTCCAAATGGTTCATGAAACATTACATGGCTCGTCAATTCTGTAAGCCTGAACTTGGCTTGACATGCTATCGCGTGATTAAATAAGTGCCGTGGACTAATTTAGGAGTTCGTCCAAAATTATATTTTTTTTTTTTAAACATGGTGAAGGTTGTAAAAATTGTAAAATAAGCAATTTAATTATGCATATTGAAATTGGATTTTACAAGAAGTTAAATTGTATACAAAATTTAAAAACTCATTTACAAAAAGTAATAGTTTAAAAACACATAAAATCTGTTAAAACTTGAACAGAAGTAAATTATAAAATATTCAACATAAAATATTAGACATCGTAGACTCAAATACATGTATTCGTTAGTATAACAAACGGCGCCGCTTCTCCTACTTTATGTATGCTTAACTAATATATGTCCATTTAGATGATTGCATTGAAAAAAATAATTATTCTCATTACCTTTATTTAGTTTAATTCTCTAAACGGAATACAAGAATATTATTAATATTTAAAAATATATATTTTCTAATTATCAGATTGTCCCCGTATCAAGATCTTGAATTTAAAAATATCTCAGTTTAATTATTGTTTTGGAAAATGAATTTTAATTCGCATTAGCCTATAATGGATAAACTTTTTCCTAATAAATTATCATTTGATTTTATTTTAAATAATATGAATTTTAAAGTCATATTATTCTAAAATTTGGAATAAACAAATTAATACGTATAAATCCTATTATATTACAGCATCTTATTGTTAAAATTTCAAGAAACATTATTTGGCTGCTCTTGTTCGGGACTAGGCTCACAAAGGTTGATTTATATCGGTCACAATTAATACCAAGTAATCTTATTTCAACGTTCTGATTATTAGAACGCTGCTCAATAAACAAATGCATAAATCAGCGAGGCTCAGAGTTGTCGTGTTGGATCTGTATGAGTTTAGTTACGCGTCCTTCTCGCGGCAACCGCTACTGTTTATTTCTGACAATCGTTTTGAACCACAACTAACTCAACAACAAACTCTCTTGGTTGTGGTTAAATTACTTTGCAGTGTATATTTTTAATAACTTTGATAAAATTCCAAAATATATATATATTGAATTTTGAAAATATTAAATAATAACAAAGAAGAAATAAAATCATTAAATACCCTACGAGTATAATTTCATTATAAAGGTTTAGTTTAAAAATATATATATGGCTTCATTTCTTTCTTTGTAGCTACTTACTAAACTAATTCTGTGTATATTTCTGAAGGTAGTTCTTTTGAGTTTGACAAAAAGAAACTTAAGAAATTTTCTCTTAAGTCCATTTTGCTTTTGTCATTACTCTTTAAACATGATTTATAATAGTTTATTCTATATATTTCATTCTTAATAAAAACAGTATCGTAGCGCATTCAATAACAAGCTACGTAGTATGATAGGTACTTACTGAACATGAAGTACCATATCGATGTAGCCATTAAAATGAAACGTTTTAATTTAATATCATTTAACATATATTTTTCACCTTATTTAAATTTCAAATAATAAACAAAGCAATAAAATAAAATGAATACGCGTGGAACTAATTCCACACGTCTTTATTTTATTTATAATGAGTGAATTTTTGAATTTAAATTGTTCTTACAAGAAAATAAAATGAATTGAGAAAATTTTATAATTTTTCGGTATTTTAAGACGATAAGAGTATATTTTTCTTATTCATAATCAGATAATATTATGAAAAATATTGGAAAATATAAGTGACTGAAAAGCTCTACATTTCATAAGAAATTCGGTAAAGCCGGTCCAGATGTCAATTATTATTCGGAAATTGTTATTCGGAAATTATTTCAATAATTAAATTGAGTTTTCACACTCCGCTATGAAATATTATAAAATTAATATAGTACTTAAATTTTTTGAACATTATATACTTAGACAGAATGTAAAATATATTAACCATGTTATTAGTTTTAATTAAAAAAAGTGAATGCTTAAGAAGTAATGAATGTATTGAAATTAATTAGCGTTAAAAATACTAGTGATCTTTTGGGAATATCTGTTGACATACTTAAGGACATAATTGACATCGCTGCATCAGACTTAGCATTAATATTTCTATTAATGAATATTAGCATAATATTCTTGACTGGTGTAATAACTTCGGAATTAGCGTCAACCATAAAAAGTGTCAAGCAATAGTTATAGGCAGCAAGCATAATTTGAATAAGTTTAAAAGCAGTAATGTGGTACCAGTTAAATATAATAATATGAATATTCCTTTTTTGACAACAATAAAAAATCTCGGTCTTCTCATGGATAGTACACTCAGCTGGAATTCTCACATAGTTGAGCTATGTCGAAAAGTGACGTATTCGCTACGTTCTCTCTATCGACATAAAAACTTTTTACCTATTCGGACCAAAACTCTGTTAGTGCAGACACTCATTCTTCCACTTATTGACTATGCCGATGTATGCTACTGAATACTCTCTGAAACCAATCTTAATAAATTAGATCGTATTCTTAACAGTTGTATTCGATTCATTTTTGGCTTACGTAAATTTGATCACATCTCTGAGTATCGTAATAAGCTCAAATGGCTTCCCATCCGTGAAAGACGAATTTCGAGAAATTTAAGTCAAATTTTTTCCATCTTAAATGATCCATCTTCTCCTCGGTACCTGAAATCCAAAATTCATTTACTCAGGACCACTCACGAATTGAATCTTCGATCGTCGTCCAACCTTAGTTTATATATTCCTTTACACCATACTGGTTTTCTATCTTCCTCTTTCACAGTAAACGCAATAAAACTCTGGAACGGCCTGCCTGATCATCTTCGGCGTGCTCCTAGTAAGCAGGTGTTCAAGAAACGTGTATGTAGATACCTTCTAGAGAAGACGACTTAAAATTTTCCGTCGTATATAGCGTAGCGATTTATTATTTATCAGATATTATGTTGTATATGTAGTAGTTTATGTATTTATTATAGATCATAGTATATTTAGTATATTGTATATAAGGTATATGTTTAAGTTTGTTAATTTATGATATTCTAGTTTGTATATGTATTATATTTTTTAGATCCGTAGTCAAAGTTTTGAATTTTATATTTTTTTTATTTTCTGTATTGTACCCTTGTAGTTCTTATTTTTCTGTATAATGTTTCGGTTGACTGGTAGAGAATGCTTTAGCATTAAGTCCGCCAATTGTATAATTTTGTACAATAAAGTTTAAATAAATAAATAAATATTTAAAGCCTTGGTAGAATCATAGGGTGCACTTGTGCACATTTTCTGTCATCTATCTAAGGCGTTCGAGTGCGTTCAACATGAAATCTTTATAAAAAGTTAGAGCATTATGGAGTTACAAAAAAGTCCCTACATTTTATTAGTTTATATCTAAATCTTAGAAGTCAAAAGTAGATGTAAATGGAAAGCATTACTCTGATTCTTTGGGTTCCCTATTCTAATAGTTGTGCCACAGGCATGTTTCTAAGGGCCTTTCTTGTTCCTCATTTACATAAATTACTGTCGTTTTTTTCTTTTTTAACACGCTTTTATTTATTAGTCTCACGTGTGTGTTTGCTTGTTTGTTTGTAACCGACTTTTTCGAATGCGATTTGGTCTCATTTCCCACAGACCGATTTGTTCTAACTTTGTACACACATCAAGGACCGATAGTAAATTAATAATTGGATGAGATTATCTCATTAAACTGATTAGGATCTCCAGGATTTACAATTATCCTACAGATCTTTTTTGCATGAGAGTGAGAGAGACAAATAAGTTCACGGTCATGCCTTAAATTTCGAAACCAACTCTCATAAATGAAAACTACTAAACAGATTAAACTTAGCAATATTGTAGCTTGTATACAAGAATAATATATAAGCTATAAAAATACTAACTTTTGCACGTGGTTTTGTCTATGACGTTTGTTACTCAACCACGCCAAAGCTACTAAACGGATTTTGATGAAACCTAGCACTGCTGTAGCTTATGTACCAAAATAACATATAGGCTATAGAAATATTAACTTTGACACGTGGCTTTGTCTGTTACATAACATAGATTGTACCGCAATAACTAATTGCCACGGGAGCTCCTGTTCTGAATCGTTTGGTTCACTGAACTTTACATAACTATTTGAGAAAAATCATCTTATCCGACGACTTTAGAATGAGTGTTATTATTAAAATATAGGTATGTTAATAGAAATATAGCTAATTATGCTATTTATGTTCCCTGCCACAGCCTAAGTGGATTAAATGATTTTGACGTATGAGATATCGGTAGGTTACGCAAAAATAATCTAAAATAATATAATATTTATGGCTTATGTTCCTAGTCATAAGAATATAATAATATAGTCATAAGAATATAAGAATATAAAATATAAGAATATTTTTACAATTAACGTGGACGAAATCACGGGCAACAGCTAGTAATATATAAAATATAAATTATAAAACATATTTGTAATTAAATAATGCTTTTTCAATCATCTATTAGATTGATATGTATTGCATTTTCAAGTAAATTAATTTTAGATCGATTATATATTTGAAAAGTATATGAGATGTATATTGAATTTGATACGAAATTCGAAAAAAATAACACAGCTTGAAACGTTAATGACTTGGAAAATGATTGAAGTTACTGATAGTAAACACAAACACATTGGCTAAAAGATTAACGTTTACGTTTTCATGAAAAATTGAAGTAAAAAAGAACAAATAAATATAGTTTAAAAAAAAAACTAAAAGACACGCTTTGAAAATGAATCAAACTAAAAGTAAAAAATAAAACGTAATAACATGAGAATGAATAATGGGCAAAATATTATACAATTATGGTGGATAAAAGCGTGGGTGGTATTTATTATACATACTAAGTTAATGCTTGACTACATTCCACCGATTGCGCTCCTTAATTATAGCCTGCGCAAATGACTGCTTCCGATTGCTTGAACTCTGATGACGTTAAGTCTCATGGCGATAGATTGACATAGAAAGGTCTGGCGTAATTCAAGCTAACCTGTCTGATACCTGCACATGCATGGTCTCAGTGGAGAGAACACGCCGTGGTCGCATTTTACATTGTGCACTCGAGAGGACGATGCGGATTCCATAATACCTAGGGTGAGAAAACAGCCCTATTTAGGAAGGCACTGCTTTCCTTGCTCAGCTGAGGAAGGTGCTAAAAAGGGTGCCCTAAAAGTGCTCATCCTCACTTAGAAGGTAGTAACCGTGGCTGCTATCAAATCAATCTAAAACGTGGTCAAAAAAACAAACAGAAAACAGAAAATACTATCTTTCTTGACATTTGGGATGTGGAACGTGAGAACACTAATTGATCGAGATGCCAACGAATGCCCTAAACGTAAAACTGCCATAAAGGTTCGGAAACTTAACCGATAACCACTATAATGTGGATATGGCCGCGCTCAGCGAAACGCATCTGGCGGATAAAGGAGAGCTGGTGGAAAATCGAAATGGCTACAGTTTCTTCTGGAAAGTCACTCCTTTACCTCATCATTCAGGGCTATAATTTGCCATCAAAAATGCTATAGCAAGGCGACTTAATAAATGTGATGTTCACATAAGAAATATGCTGAAGCTTTATTCAAAAAGCTTTATTGGCATAAATAGGACAGATAATCACGGCGATGCCTGGTGAGCTTTGTCTTGTCTTCTAACGGAAACCAATTCAGCTACACTGGGTAAAAAAACCAACATAGCGAAGGCCAGCGTTTGACAAACATCAAAATCTCTTGCAACAGCACAGTCAATGGAGTGGAAGTGTTGCGGTACTCAAAGAGAGTCAACAAGAATTTCGTAAGCCCTTTCAATGGAAGTATCTGGCAGTACAGCAGACAGAGTAGCGCACAATTGTGAAATGCCGAATCCCCGAATTCGAGAAGTAGCACAATGTAGACTTCTACGCCAAAAGCGCCGAATTAATGGTCCATCAACTTGTCGCTATTCACTCTAATATTGCGAACGGAAAACTCACATGCCTAATACATCACTGTAAAATATGCTATTAGTCACTATTGTGTACACCAGCGCGGGACTGACCAGGAGTTGAAGTGGTCGCTATAGCCGAAATCGATCAGAGAAAGAGAGATCAGATCATAATTATTATGTTTTCATATCAACCCAAACTATGTATAACTAGTCTGGCCATAAATATTGTAACAAAGAAAAAATATTTTATTAATTGCAAATAACATTTGTTACTTTACAGTGTGTTAGTTTAATACACAAATAAAAAAATATATATAAAATGCTTATTCGAAGTGATGTCCACTGGCTGCTATAAAGTCCTTTAAACGCTTTTGTAACAAAAAATAAAAGCCAGTTATCAATAGAATCACGCGCTCTTTCCATGGGGAAATTCTTCACTGTCAATCGTATGGATTATTTTAAGGACTCCAAACTATTATAGCGCAAGCTGTAGCATAGAGCAAGCTATACTCTCTAAAACTGACCACAAATCATAATCCAGCGGATTAAGATCGTGACGAGACGACGGCTAGTCTTGAGCTCTGTTGAAGTCCGAGACGTTCGCTTCCAACCAAAACTGCGTGGACCGAGCTTTATGACCGAGTCTTGCGGAAAGGACCATACTTGGTTATTGAACATGGTATTATTAAGGGGCGTAATTACCTTCCCAAGTATGGTATCTTGATACACTTGTGCCGATGTTTTGATACTTTTTTTCACAAAAACATGGCTCATTCACTGCTTTATAGCTAGCACCCCACCAAATCATCACTGATGTCGGATAATGCAGATGTCGCACTCTGTCAACTAATTGGGAAGCTTCCTAAGAGCTTTATGCATAAATAACGTCATTTTGTTTCTTAAAATGTTGCTCAATTGTAAAATTTTTCTCATCCCTAAACAATTTTTTCTGTGATCTCCCTTTGCGTACCGCTTCAGTTGTTTCGATTTTACCACCCTATTCATCTTTAATTTATGAGTCACGTGCGTCTCTTATAGGCTGCAAGTCCCAAGTCCTTTCTTAAAATACGCGACATGGTTGTAGGTGCTATCTTAATTTCCCGAGATAAAATCTTTTGCTTTCGGACAGGATTTCTTCGAATTCTTTCTCCTACTGCTTTGACCACCTTTTTTGAATGAACACTACGTAGACCAGATATTTCTCTGTCACAAACAAAGGAAGTCTCATTATACCTATTGATAGCCCGTTACACAAACATTTGTGTACCAAGTGTATAGAGAGTTTTAAAAATGGCATTTTACTCCATACCTACCTTGTGTAATGCAATCACAGCGATTTTGTTCTATTTATCGCCCCATTCTATTTTAATATCGCAAAATATTGTACAATATTCTGATGCCGAAATAAGAAAACATAATGTACAATCGTATAAAAATGACAGAAACCAAATACAAATCTAATATATTTCTTTTTAATTGTAACAGTATTTATGGCCAAACTAAGTATATTTATTCGTTTTAAAACAGAATTAAAACAAATATAGACCAATACATACGATGTAAATAAAAATAACCTACATAGGTTTGGCTATTCAAGTTAACATACGCGAATGTTAGTCGGTAAAAAACATTTTTGTAAAACGTTTGAGTAAAGCCAAATAGATTTAATTGTGTTGTTGAATTGAAGTTTACGGCTTTTAAATTATTTAGATTTCTCTGTTGAGGTACTAATAACTGATAGCTATTTATTTGCCTCTTTCTGTTTTTATAATTAGATTATTCTTTTTATTTATTTAATAAATTGGAGACCTATGTTTAGACTCGACCTTATATACAATAAGCTATAATAAAACTTCCGACAATGATTTGTTTAATCAACATTAGAAGGTACCTTTTATATATAATTAAACTGTGTTCTACTTGAATATGGAAAACCCAGATAATACTATTCTTTATGAAATACTAATCCTAACGTTATAAAGCTTCTGAAGTCCACACGGTCGAAACCGCTTGCGACGCACCTGGTTTTCACATTTTGATAAAGATATTTTTTGTATATTATTACTATAGCCTATAGCCCAAATGACGTTTATTTATATTGTTTGGCGTTATTATCTTGCAATGCAAAATTTACTTTGTTTTAGGAATACAAAATTAATTTAAATCCGTCTTTTACTTTTTAAGCACTTTTATTTATTATATTATTATCGTGAGCTATGAAATAGTTAAATAGAAACTCCGTAAGATGCAAAGGTATACAAAAATAACATCTTCGTATTTCTAGTACCGTTGTAATTTTTTGTTAATAAATTAATAATATATTACGAAGCGCGACAATTCGAAAATAGAATAAGATGTTGGTTAAAGTTGTATTATAATAAATTTCAACAAAACTACTCAAACTATTCTTGTTTCAAATAACGGTAGAGTTCAAGAACAAGATAATGGTAAACATGGGTAGCGCTGTAGAATGTTTGAGAGATTGCTTTTATAGTGACACTTCACGCGAGCTCAGCAAATTCTATGTAAAGTGATATCTACACTAAACAACCCTTGTATTCTGACTTAACCTCAATTTTATGTCAAGATATAATAAATTATGTATGTAACAAGTTGACAAAACTAACATTATATATGATGACATAAGAATAAAAATATTAAATTTATTTCATGAAACAGACTTTGTCCCCAGCTATTACAAAGTTACAGAAGTGGTTGTACGTAAATTATCAACTATCTAGTATTTGTTTTTTTATAACTAGGGAGAAATTTTACGACCTTTACAAAACTTTACTAACAATTACAATAACAAAATATATTATTTATTAATTATATGACGTAACTAAACTATACTTATTAACTATATGACGTAACAGAAAGTCACTGTTTTCCCAATTTTTTCCAAGTTTTCCTCCGTGCTGTACAGACGCAGGGACTTACAGACAACCAATTTACAGGGACTTACAGACAACCGGATGTTATGGTCTTGGTGGTAGACCATAACATCCGGTCGCCGGCAAAGTTACCACCCATCGGGCAGAGTCGTGCCGCAAAGCGACCTAGTCGTGTTCCGGCACGTTGCTCGATGAAGCCGTTTATGGGAAATGGGTCTGAACAGTTGCGGTGCGTTGGCGAACCGGTCTGACGAGTTGCGCGGATGCTATAACCGATGTGGTGCATCAGGCAATGGAGTATTTTATTCCTTTTGCTGACGTACCCATCGGTGGCAAAGCTCGCCCATGGTTTAATGCCGAATGTGGTCATGC
Source organism: Napeogenes sylphis (assembly GCA_959347405.1). NCBI lineage: Eukaryota > Metazoa > Arthropoda > Insecta > Lepidoptera > Nymphalidae > Napeogenes > Napeogenes sylphis. The sequence continues at coordinate 17,789,453 of OY365781.1, forward strand.
TCAAGACCGAAAACATTCGGCATATCTCATTTGGGCTGATGCTCGAACCCGCAAAACTCCGGATGTAAGTTTGAAGAAGAGAGCCTTTAACCAAGCTGCCAAGTCCTACAAAAAGGCATTGCGGAAAAGCAACAGAGAAAGCGAATGTACTTGCTTCTCTGTTTGCTGATAATTCGCATCTAGACACTGGCAATGCTTCTCCAGCACATCTTCCTCACTGCGGTATTTCGATGCCTGAAATCCGCATCACTAACAAAGAGGTATGGAGAACATTGTGTCGTTTAGATATGAATAAAGCCAGTGGTCTTGATGGTATACCAGCCATTCTGCTCAAGACATGCGCAGCTGAGTTGTCTCCTGTACTGACACGTCTGTATCGCCTCTCTTTCATGACTGGAATAGTGCCGAAATCCTGGAAGCTTGCTAATGTGCAACCCGTACCCAAAAAAGGCAGCCGTGCCGACCCTGTCAATTACAGACCGATTTCAATCACCTCCATACTCTGCAAGATTATGGAGCGTGTATTGAACTCGCGCCTACTAGCATACCTAGAAGGTAACGATCTCCTTAGTGACCGACAGTATGGGTTTCGCCGTAATAGGTCTACTGGGGACCTCCTAGTGTATGCTACTCACATTTTAGGCGAGGCCATCGAGAAGAACGGAGAAGCGGTTGCCGTCTCTCTGGACGTCTTGAGGGCATTTGACAGGGTCTGGCATGCGAGCCTTATATGCAAGCTTTCAGCGTACGGTATATCTCCTGGTCTGATCGGCTGGGTAACGGACTTTCTGAGCCACAGATCTCTCCGAGTAGTTGTCGACGGGTGTTCCTCGGAACCCTTGACAATAAATGCCGGAGTGCCTCAGGGGTCCGTTCTTTCTGCAACTCTGTTTCTGCTGCACATTAATGATCTGTTGAAGCCCGGTATCTATGGGTATGCAGACGACAGCACAGTTGTAGAAAGATATCTGCCGAGTACTCGGGCTAGTCGAGATCAAGTAAAGTCTGAAAGAGAAGCTATGGTGCAACGTTTGAATGACAAAGTTCAGGCAGTCTCCGCATGGAGCAATGCCAATCTTGTCAAGTTCAACGTCACCAAAACGCTGACGTGTCTATACACCGCCAAAAGGAGCCCTTTCACCTTGGCTCCTACTTTCCGGAATGTATCCTTGGAATACAGTGACCTGCTTCAGTTGTTAGGCTTAGAGATTTCCTCGAACCTCAACTTTGGTCGGTTCATTGAGTCCAGAGCAAGAGCAGCAGCAGCAAAGCTTGCCGTTCTTGCGAAGGTTCGGCAGTACTTTACACCGGGACAGCTTCTTGTTTTATACAAAGCACAGATCCGGTCGTGTGTAGAGTACTGTGGACACATATCTGCTGGTGCCGCAAAGTATCATCTTGCGGTTCTGGACTCAATTGAGAGGCGAGCAAAGAGGCTTATAGGCGATCCCGAATTGGTCGAAGCCGACCTCCAAAGCCTTGAGCACTTTTAGTGCGTACAGCGAAGGACTGGAACAATTTGCCTGCGTCGGTATTTCCGGCCAAATATAATGTGGGTGTCTTCAAGAGAAGAGTGAATAGGTTGCTAGGGCAATGCGACTTACCATCTAAGACTACATTCCACTTACCATCAGGTGGAATGTAGTCAAGCATTGCCCTAGATAAAATAAAAAAAAATAAAAAAAAAAAATTGATCCTATAAGGTTTCCGTTTTTTTCCATTTGACATACGATACCCTAAAAACACAATATTATCTAAATTTGGAACTTGTCACTGTTTTATGAATATTTATTGTGTTTTCTTAATTTCGAGCCAATCGGTATTAAATATTTTTTGTATTATTAAAATGATAAATGAAAAAAGATAACCAAAGAAAACATGGATAAAGTGCGTATAAATTGGTATTGATAAGAAACAACTTTACTTGGTTTTGAAGTAACTATAATAAACAAAATATAATATTTTGATTTGGTCTCTGTCAGCGTTATATACATATATGGAATTTTAAAATTTTTACGTCAATATGTGTGGAATTTATTTGTTATATTAAAATGGAGAAATTAGGTATTAGTTGGATGTTTATGTACTAGTCTATTGATAGGAACAATAACTTTCTATGTTTGTGACTGACAAAAATTCTGGTCGTTCCAATAGTATTCGCAGGAAACAGATTATAAAAAGCAATGAAGGTAAGATATCCAGTCCGAAAGCAACAGTTATTCTATAAATAGAATAGTTATATAGTTATATTGTATAGTTAAAATTATTACAGCACCTAGAAAAGAAGTTAAAATAATAAACATTTTGTTAGGATTATTAGATTCCTATAATACCTAAATATAACTTAATTAAATATTATTATTAAATAATTTACCTATAATAGGTTCAAAACTTATTAAACTACTAATTTAAAAATTAATAGGGTGGTAAAATCAGTACCAATTCTTAAGCGGGACGCAAAAGGAGGTCACAGAGAAAATATTTTGTTGGCCAGAAGAAAATAATATTGAGCTATGTTTTAAACAGCAAAATGACCGAGTTTATGCTGAAAACTCTATAGAGGCTTCCTTATTAGTCAGCGGACAAGAACGTGGATATTATTGAACTTCAAGTGACTAGTGATGGCAATCAAGGAACCATGCCTTTTTTTAATACTATCAGCTTGGCAGTAAGGAATTAGTAGCAGTTTTTTACATACTTAAGCTATACGTACCAATAAGAATCACCACCCTATAAAGGCTGCCCTAGGAACTGAGAACCCCATGTCCATAGGTCTAATTTAGTTCAGAGCGATTAGCTCTTAATCTTCTTAACAATCCTATGTTCCATGGAACAATTTCAAATTTCAAGATGAAAGTTTAAAAGAAAATGTAATTGGAGAACGTAACCGATATAACATTTGATAATTAGGTCCAGCGACCCGTATTTCCTGAGCTTCAAAGAATTTATCAAAGGATAAACATACATTTATAAGGAATAAAACAGCAATAAAGATTTATTTATTAAACATGTAGACAGAATAAATATAAAAAATACTTATTTTATCATAGATTTGTGCACTGCTTAATACAAAATAAAAAAAAATAAGTGGCAGAAGGTCTATATATACTTGTAGGTATATGTGCGCATCATAAGTAAATTGTGAAAAAATAATAATAAAGTAAACAAAAGCAGTAAATAATGATAATGAATGATATAAAAATACAAACTATAAATTTAAATAAACTAAACTTCAATTTATTTCAATTTAATTAATAATATAAATTATACACGCCTCTTCTTCTAGCTAAGAACTCATATAGGCAACACCTTGAAAGTGATAATTGAGTAGCTACTCGTGCTAAATTGTCAAAAAAATTGTCGTTGCAAGTTACCGGTTGGTATTGATTAGTTTTTTGTGAACAGATTTCGCTTATGTAGATAAACATATGTAGATCAAACTATTATGAAAGTATAAACCTTTGACATACCCATAATTTTCATACCGTTTTTTTGTTTATCCTACCTTGAAGCAACAAAATGCTGTATATGCTATTTTTTAATTATAAATATATAAATCTATTCACATTGTATATTATTTTTGAACATGATGGTTTTTTAAATACATAATTTATACTTTGAATTCATTATAAGTAACCAAAACGCTAAATCTTGTTAACATCTTTTTATTAAAAGTTCAAGATAATATTCTCGCAATAACAGTTTAAAGATAACACCCTCCTCGCTTATTATCTGTTCAATTGTTAAACATTGTTTAATCGTTTTATTTTGCCTTTGTTTGGAATTTTCCGAATACTGTGCCTTGGTCGTGTCCCGTGGGTATCGGGGAAGGAACTTGGTTTCTGATAATATCTCAAACTGTCAAATATTTAATATACTTTAAATTAAAATACTAGCTTTATCCAAGAACTTTGTTTAAATTTTACATTTTCAATTCATTTCTTATTTATTTATATTTTTTTATATTATCAATAAAAGAAATCCCTAGGGAATCCGAACGATAAACATTTACAATAAACATCAAACAATACTAATGAACAATAAGAAGCTTACAATAAAGGTAAATATATTATATAAACTAACTAATTAATTAATACCATACCTGTATAAAATAAAATCACACACAATATTAAATGGACTTGCTTTGCAATTAGTTGAAATTTAAGTGGATTTTCTTTTGTTGGAAATTAATTGAAATAGGAAAATATCGGAAGAGCATTTATTAGTATCTGATTTTATTATTTCGAAAAGGGGTGATAGTAGTATCTCACAAAGCAATAAATAAATAGAGCTTACGATTTTAGGTTGATTCGATGCCACAGGAATTGATAGAAATATAGCATGTTTAATCAAGGTTACAATTATAATACATTAGCATAATAATTATCAAAATACCTGCTTGTTTGTATTTTGATATGACCTGTTTGATGACCACGGCAGACTTTAGCTGCCGAATTTCAAGAAGTAACTTCATAAAAATGATTTTTTACTTATTTATTAATAATAAACAAATAATGCGTGGTATCAAAAATTAAAATATTACAGAATAATGACTTTGCCACGAAATAATCTAGGATGCGTTCATATTAACAAAAAAGCATAAATCTAACTTTGAAAATATAATAGCAGTGGTTACGCTAAAACACCTCAAAAGTAAAGATGAAGATTGAAAATGAGCAGAATTGTTTGTAAATTTATTAAGATATTAATAATATTGTGGCAATCACTAGTCGTTAAAACATTACTCAAATCTAAAAATAGTTTTTAAATTGAGGATCAGTGGACATGAAATAGGCCACGGTTGGGTTTGAATAGTTTATAGAAAAGACGAACGCTATTGTTCACAAATAGTTCATATATTTTTATAAGTATTTTTTTTTAATACTTTTTTTTTATTTTACGCTTGAGTTCAGCAAATTTCATTAGAATTTTATTCAAGATAAATGCATAAGTTCATACCTTTAAAAATGTTTTAAGAGATTGTAGAGGATTCATGTTACAAATAATTCGAACTGCTTTCTTTCAAAAGTACTATAATAACACCTAAACGACCTTTGTAAACATTGTTTTATTTTAATTTAGATATATCTGATAGTTTATTCTCATGACATATCGCATTTTGATATACCTACTACGTTGTCAATATAATAACAAAGAATTTGTAAGAGTAAAATAAAATAAATATCTTATTCGCAATGTTAAAGTTATCTAATGGAAAATAATAATATTTAGGTGTCAATATTATTTTAGTAATCAAAACACAAAGAACAAAATGAACAAAAGATTACTTATCTCTTTAAGATCTCTCGGTTACCCTTCGCTTTGAGAGAATTTCTTAATGAAACTACTGTACTGTAATAAATTAAGAAACAAACAAATAAAATCACATAAAAATATCATATGTTATATTACTAGTTTAAATAACTTCAATGTTTTTATTAAATATATTAAGTTTAACCTCAGCCTTAGTTTTCGTTTCTCTTAATTGATATTTAATTTTTTTAACTCTTTTACTCTTGAATGTAATAAATAAATTTACTGCAGCGCGCGCATACACAATATTTTAAAATCACCAAAGCAATTTTTCTCTTGGCAATGAAAATTACTATTTCTTGGTAATTTATTTTTTAAATGGTTGCGGTTTTTAGAAAATAAATATTTCTTCATATTAATAAGTTTCAGATTTTAAATAGTTCCATAACATCTAGAACATTTAATTTTGAAATTAATTTCATTACATTTTCAGGTTTATATGTTCACTTTAAAGTAGAACAAGTATTATAAGGAATTAAAACCGAGATTCAATAGTTTCATTACATTCGGTGTATGTTGCGCTTTGAAGAATTATTCACTAAGTACTTTAAAAAGCGTTCTCGTCAACTACTGAGGTTTTATTATCAAAGTTTTGTTTCATCAGTAATTCATATTTTAATTAGAATCGCAATATCTTGTAATAGTATTTAATATTGCTATATTTCTTAATTTATGTTTAAATTAAAAATAACAAGTTTAGTTTTGTATACCTACTTTAAATCATTTAAACATTAATAAATTTAACGAAAATCTAAATACAACTAGAAATATACTAGAGTTTATGTTGAAATCTTGCATTGTAACTTATTAATCTACTGCTACCCACCTTTCTGCCAGTGTCATTTTCTTTCTCAAAAATTATCAATAACGTTCACTTATTTCACTTCTAAAATTAGACATAAACATGAACCCTACAAGTAACATGGAAGTTTTTCTAAAACTATTTGTAAGTAAACTGAGCCTTTTGGGTATACCTAGGTTATTTTTGTATGTACGTTATTTATTATTTTATATTGATTATATACTGTAAGAATTCCAATTACTTTGATTTTGTTTTGAACGATTCACGTGGCTAATGCTAATTTAAGCTAATGCCCAAAAATATAGTAGAATGAACTAAATCTAATTTCTCATTACTTAATTATACACAAGTTTGACGTAATTGACGTTTGGTAAAATACATTTTATAAACTTATCTTCTTCGATTTAAACAACAAATTGTTAACGTTACACTATTTTACAACGTTTTAGAGATCATTTCATCATGTCTACCTCGTCAGTTACTGCTTGATGTCTGCTAATTTTAAAAATAGGAGAATTATCACCAGCGTGCTTATAGGTGATAAATGTGATAGTAATGTATGGTACGTGATTTATGTAAATGTGGTACAAGAAAAAACCTAATATAGAACCTTGTGGTACGCTCATTGTAACAAATGAACCAGACGAACGCTTTTGTTGGACGTCTAGTTTTTTAAATCTTTAAATAAATACGAACTAATCATATAAAGGGCATTTTTCGAACTCCATAATGTTGTAATTTTTTAATTAGAATTTCATGCTGTACGCAATCGAATGTCTATGAATCACAGAAAATACCAAGAGTGTCTTGTGATTCTTCCCAGGCTTCAAAAATATTCAGCAATAACTCAGATGCTGGTGTTGACCAGCATCTGTTGTTGAGCAATCAGGAGTTGGAGAACCAGGAGAAACTATTTTTTTTTATGTTCCTACATAAAAAACTGTTTGATTTCACTCCAGCTATAAAATAACCTCTTGGTTGGTCTTGGTTCTGAGATTTCGCTCTTCCAGTTTCCTTATTAATTATTATAAAAGTTATTTTTATGTTATTGTCGCTATTTTGTTTTCTATCGTGATTTACTAACTTTACAATCTTTTCTAAAAGTTTTGGAAAATAATTTACATTATTCAACGTTACATACTAGTATTAAATTGCTATTCTTCATATAGGTAGAATACATTTTCTCTATTTATTTTTTATTAAGTAACTCAGCTTATGTGCACTCTCTAAATACTAATGCATTTATTAATTATTTAGTTAATTCTTTATTGCAAAAAAAAAACAAAATAGTGTACAAAAGGCGGGCGTAAAGCCCCTTAGACATTCTCTACCAACCAACCTTAAGAAGTATAGGAGAGGTTGTTGTTAGGCATGCGAAAACAAAAAAAAAATAATAAAACAACAGAAAAGCACAACAAAATAAAAAAATAAAAAATAATAATAATAAAATATATAATTATTAAAAAAGAACGGATACAAATAAATATAGGTACATATATTAACGCGTAAACATAATTAATTCGATACATTTTTTGTGACTATAATGAAATATATAATATATACAGCACATAATACATATGATATATAATACTTATGACATATATATTATATAAATTATTTGAGATAAAGTTATTTCACTCGGCGTTTGTTGGGGCTTTTCTTACATGTTTCGGTACTTCGTTTCACAGTCTGACAGCAGCTACAGTAAAAGAGTTGGACAAGAAACCAGTACGATGAAGAGGTATCGAAGCAATAAATGCATCAATATAACAATAATTTTTACACTAGTGCATTAGTATTTAGGCACCGATTAAGATGTAAGTAGGTTAAGACAGTATTTTCTTAATTTTTTCCAACATTTAAAATAAAACTATTTTGCGGCTATAACTCGCGTATAGTTATGTTTGCTATTTATTTACAGCTTTATTTACAACAAATATTAACAGCAATTTACTCCATAATTCGAAAGCTAGAGAGGAAGTGCTTTTTGTCAATAAGTCAGTTAATAAAAAACGTTTCTTAAGATTCATAGCGTATAGTTCAGGATGCATACAAAACGCACTTATGTAGGTACTTAGGTATGAAGTCTCATAACGCGGTCACCGAAATGGGATTTTATATTGTACATGATTGGTTGTAATCATTTTTTTGAATGTGTTGTGAAACAGTGTTCGTTAGCAAGGATTTGTGGTTTAAAAAATCTGATGTAAAAATTGGGTTTCTTTATGGTATGTACAAACACTTCTGATTTATTCGATATGTGTTTTTAACTCTTGTATCGAAGCTCCTCTTTGTTTGACTGATGCATACATTTTCATAACAATCAACAATCACAGTCAATTGTTTACACCCTGGCAAATTGTACAGGAATATTACTTTTAATTGGTCTCAAAAATTATTTTACTTTCTTATGAGATTTGTAAAGAGTTAGTAAATAAGAATTACTTAGTGTGGTAATTTATTAGTAAATGAACTCAATCTGTCAATTTAGATCAGAGGTACCCTAAGTGTTTCAAGATGTTGACGTGGCCAAAAAATAGGGGTTTACGTAATGTAAACCCCTGCTTACCAAAACTTATATAGCTTCGATAATGAAGATCAAATTTTATAATTCTAAAATGTCAAGCCAACTTCAGCTATGTAGACTGATAATATTTGAAGAAGCTTAGCGGCTGTTACATGTAAAAACTTACGTATTTCATATTCCGTACAACGTGTCGATTTTTGCAAAACACCGCCGCCGTAGCCTGCATCGCCTATTAAGACGTGCAAACGAATTACGAGTCTGGTTTGATAAAATTAAAAAAGTTTGATAATTACAGTAAATTGAATCGATGTTAGTGAGTGCCATTGTAGAAACAAGTAAATACCTATCAGCCTATTTTGTTATATCTTCTTTTATTTTATTTGTTATTTATTTTACAATTGATTGTACAGAGTCGGACTCGCGCAACCAGCAAAATATTATATTTTTTGTTATAAGCACGGAAATAAAGTAAAGTTGGATGGAGTCACTTTTTTGATTGAACAACTTTACATTTTTGACATCCACTCGCATCATAATAAATAATTAAATAATCAATCAGTCCTTACTTTTTTTCGAAAACAGTTAATTCGATGCAACCGCAACGCAAATTGTCATAATTATATATATATATTGTTTTAATTTTTTTGTTGAGTTTGGTGAATATGGTAAAAATTAAAATGGTTTATGAGAGAAAAGTTTGGAAACCTGTGCTAAGGGCTTAATAGCCCTTGTAAATAGGAAAGCATCCTAGAACCGATATGATGGATGTCATTGTTTATTCTTGTGTTGTTCATTCTTCTATCTTTAATCTCTGATTAAGGACTGTGACTCAAATGTTTAATACTATATATAATTGAAATTTATAAGGTTGAACTAAGATCTGAGATATCACAAATACAATATTTGAATATTAGAAATATAAAAAAATAGCTATGATTTTCTTTTTTTTAATCTTTTTTAGAGGGGCGGGGCTTTTGTCAGCCCCATCATACTCTTACATACATCTACTTATTCGATCAAAGAAATTGCTAGTACTTAGCGGTATTCAAAAATAAATTTATGAAAAAATAAAAATAAAAAAACCACTTCAGATCGTTTCAGCATGTGAATTCTCTATTTGGTATAATAACAAAATGTTTCCCCTAAATACTGATAATTAAATATCAAACAGCACACTGTCTCCGTTTCTGCACATCTAGATAAGCCATATTATTAATAAAGACCTTAGTCCTTATTCAAAGTCCAATCTGAGAAATATCATTTTTGAAATGAGTACGTAAGTAGTTATAATAACTACATACATACTGGTACTAATTTTGTACGTATATATATATATCTGCGGTCAGAGAGGAGTTCTTTGGTATAGTCAAAATAAAGCACTTATCACCCTCCCTTCATATCGCTAATGTCAACACATGTACATTTCAAAAACAAAAAAATATATAGTAATCCGTGTATTTAGTGTTTATATATTTAAGTGGTATAAGCAATTATTATATATTATGTAAAGGAATTCAAAAACCGTTAAATTCTTTAGATAACTTCACCTTAAGATACACAAAGTCGGATCTAATTAACTAAAATAAATTTACTATTTAAACAAGCAGGCGTTTTATCAATGGGCCCACTTACCCGAATATATTATAAATAAAAAAGCTTCTTAAAAACCAGTTCATAAAAGTATAATAAATAAACGTTTAAGCAATTTTTTTTTCTTGCTCAAACTGAACTAAGTTTTTATTTTAGAGTTTTATATTTTGGGCAGAAATTTATTATACCCATTGATAACAATTTAATTGTAAATGGACTGTATGTATGTGCTTGCAAATGTATTGACATTCACAAGCATTTAACAATTTAGCTGATTATCTCGAGATTTACGAGGCTTACAACGGTTTTCTAATAAATTTAAAAATTCTTTAACTAACTTATTAAATGAAAAAAAAAAACAGCATACGTCACAAAAACTTAACAATAATATTTTCATAAATTTTAATTGAGCATACAATGAGAGCAAATAAATATCATAAAGTATTCATTATTTATTTTATTCTTATATATTTGTGTATTAATAGATTGATATGATTTCATAGGTACGAAACTCCAAAATATAATATTTATAACAATTTCAATATAAACGAAAATTGGCTATTGTTCTCATATGCAGTAGGATACGAACTGTCATTGACACGCCTTATATAACTGATCTAGATGAACAGTACGTGACTTGTTTGTTTATTGATGGAACAATGAAACGGGGTTTAATGCTACTCCTTTGTTTATAATTGAATATTTGTTTATGTACGTTTTACTTATAAGGCTATGTTAATAAATGTATTAATCAGGTCACATTTTTATCATCACAACTATCTTTCTGGGTCACTATGACAATTGAGTAAGAAGAAATCAAAATTTTTTATGAATAGACTTCCCCTTTTTTATTTTAATCTTGCTCCACATATGTGTGCATAATATTTTTCCATAAAGACCTGTTACTTACGATGAATCACTTAGGTCTATGTTAATGGGTATCTTAGTCAACAGAACCTAATGTTTTTTATCTTAATTATTTTCTTGTTACATAATCCATTTTATACGTTAAGAACAAATAAAAGTAGACCACGAGCTCTTAAATAAATGAACGCTATGATACAAAGAAGTCATTATTAAGTTTGTTCGAGGCGATAGTTAATTTATGACTAAGTTGGAACTTGGAAAGATTTTACAAATTGGTGAATTGGTGAGACTGGATAGTTTTTACTTGAGACCATATGTAGGATTTCATATACATGTCTAAGATACAGTCTTAAGAAGTGTATTGCTTCTTAAAAAACTATTTAAAACACGTTTACCCTTTAAGGTGCTTTCTCCAGAAAATAATTCTTTTTACAGATGAAGCTTTGTTACTTCTTTTTAAGATACTTTAGATTATGTCCAGTTAAACCAAGGATGATTTAGAATGAGGTTCGCGTTGTAACGTTCTACCCGAAACTGAAAGACAATCGTGAGGTCACATCAATCATCATTAGAATATTTAAAAAAATGATTATATTAACAAAATGTCATCACTTATTGTAATACTTACAGTCAATATGAATTTAAATAGTATTAATTTCTGTGGAAAATATCTAAGCAATTACCGTTATCGTGTCGTGTATTGTAAAATACTTTGTCATTAAGGGGTCGACCGCAATCGTTAAGTGCGGACTCAATCAAACCTCTGTGCCTGGACAAACGTAATAATTTTTATTTATAACCTTCAAATCCTCATTAATCGTTGAATCATAACTATTTTCATGATTTGTAACTATTAAATACTTATTAAGACGAATGTTAAGAATTCTCCGATATACTTAATATAAATATGTAGAATACAATTTAAGAGCCTTACAAAACTTTACTTACTATAACAGTATTCACTCTAGTTAAAAGCTACAATTAAAAAAAATTGGTTATCTGTAATTTTTTTTATTAATTTATGAAAAGGAGACGGCCGAAAAGATGTGGGAGGAATTTGAGCAAATTATTTTGCAAAAACTACAACCCAACAAATTTTTTGTAGCTACAATAACTTCTAACATTTGTAACACAGACAGAGAGAGTATGTTATGATTGTTCACGTAGCCAGAATTTGTAGCCCATAAGAGAAGCAATAATCATTATTTAACTAATAATTTAAAATGAATAGGAAATTAAAATCAAAACAACTTCGTAAGTGTTACGCAAAGGTACCAAAGTAAAAGGTACCAAAGTTTTTGAAAACAAAGATAAATTAAGTATTTCAAACCAGGGGGGCGAACGCCAGGAACCTTCTCGTGGTGCTCTCTGGGCAACAACGGTTATTGAGAACCTTTGGGTTCTCCCATTGGCTAATACCCGGCGCGGTGCGGGTCGGCCATGGGGGTTTGTGCCCAGTCCATGGCTGGCCAGGGCAGGTAACCTTTCGGGGTGGCCTGAATGCGGGGGGGGCTCGGGCCTCTCTCCAACGTTTGATCGCGTTGGAAAGTTGGCCTGGGCGTGGAGGGTGGTAGGGCGCAGGCTCTGTTTGCCAGGTTTGGCTGCGGAATTGCTCCTGGTACTTCTCTGATAGCAGAGTGGACTGTGGAGTGGTTCCGTGGCTGTTTTGGGGGGGTTCCCGACTTATGCCTTTCTTGCTGGTCTCGGCTGATCACCGTGGCCGGCGGTAAAGGCCTGTCGGGTTCGACGTTGGGCCCCCTACGTGAGCGGGCTCACGTTCGACTCCAGTGTGTTGCAGTGAGGCTGTCTGGCCATCGCTGGGTCTTATAGGAGTGTGATCTTCCAGGGGGTCTGACCGGTGGTCTCCTCTCTCGGGGAGATAACCGGCGGCGGAGCTGGCCACGGTCAATGTTCAAGTCGGTCTGTCCATCCGGTTCGATTCTGAGACTGAGTCCAGCTAGAAGGGGGTCTCGGCTCCCTTCAGAGACAGCAGGCTTGGGTGGGGTGAAGGGCATCCCTCCACAATCTTTCAAGCCTGCGAAAAAGGGATGGGTGCTCCTCGTTGCGGGGTGCCCTCTCCGTGGATCACGTCGGGGCATTGCGGTGAGTGCGAAAGCGATCCCGTGGTGTCCCATTATGACGGCTGCGGCAACCGTCAGGTTTAGTGAGTAGGAGTCTCACATAACCACCTCCATCATCTCCTGGATGGAGGTGTGTATTCATGAGGATTCCTGACGTTAAAAAAAAAAAAGTATTTCAAACCAATGAAGAACGTGGTCAGGCACTGTTTACGTATTACTTAAAAAATAACGAGGTAACATCAGCAAAAAGTGCCATGCCACATAGACCTTTTAAGATAAGGTAAATCCTTAATATAAAGTAAAAATAAAAACAGGCCAAAAATAATTCCTTGTGAAACACCCATTTTAGGGCGAAAACCAGCCGATTTAAAATTATTTATATCAACTGTCTGGGTTCTTTGATTTAGGAAAGTAGCAATAATATCAAGCCCAGCACTACGCACACCATAGTTTTTCAGTCAGCTTAGTAAAGCTTGATGATCTACACAATCAAAGGATTATGAATAATTGCAAAACAACACGATTGCATTCTGTGACTTCTTCCACGCCTCGTAAATGCGCTTAAGGAGTCTGGCATCAGTTGTTGAAACTTTTGGTGAAACTATATTGTTCATTACTCATTGCTTGTTGCTCTAAACAAATTCTGTTATTTTAAAAATATCTGTACCTTTTATATCTGTATTTATTTTAATATTATCCATCTGTATCTTTGTAGGTCACTTAGCAGCCCAGTTTTTCTAGTAACACGAAATAAAACATCCCAAGTTAAATTTATTTTATTTTCTGGTTTGAACAATTTATTTCTAATAACAACGTGTTAGCTATCGTGGAATAACAGAGTCAGATGTTTATATGCTTTAGAAGTACAAGTATTACAATAATAAACAAAATCAATAATATCACTTTTTTTTTCTAGTCCGCTTCACGGATAATGCCCCATAGGTCACAGTCAGGTCCACTCTGAGAGAACATATCATAAGTCGTTCCTGAACCAATAACATTGTATTACGTACCACATAGTTATAATTATTTACGAGAATATTATAATTAAAGTCTAACATATCAAACAGACACAGTATTGACACTCATGATGTATGTTAAGGCCTTGGTCTCATCATCAAGATGCTTTTAGTATACCTAAACTTTTTCGGTAAATCTATAACTCTACTCCAGTGAATTATAATATTTTTATAAAATAATGTACTATTTTGACCTTCGAATTTAAACGTATAATTTTACAAAAACAAAGCTATATTTCACAAAAGTCGATAAGGAACCGAGGATAAGTAACAAAGTTGCGTTCTCTGTTTCTCTGACGTTCACATAAATTCTACCCAAAGTGAATCGAATCACCGAGATGCAGAATAAATGGCTATATTGGAAAAAAAAACTAATACGATTATACACTTTTAAATAGATAAATATTTTTTATTTTAAATTTTAAAAAAACTGTACTTAATAAGAACAAAATGTTACATAATATAGAATATTTATCTTAAACAAATAAACTGTAACAAATTAAATAGGTATTTTTGTTACATTTAATATTATACAATTATTGTCTTTATAGTCGAGAAAATATATAAATATATTAACATCTAAAATGTCTCATGTTTATTCAATTAAAAGTGAGGTGATTTTACTATTATATTATCAGGAGGATTAATTAAACTGTTTTGTTTTTCAATCCGTTTTTAAAGTAACCGCAAAAAATGTTATCTATAAAAACAACGTCATTATTGTTTAACGTATAACGTGTTATAATGTATTCAATGCCATAACTATATAACTGTATAACGATACGGTAACAGTCGACCAGAATTTAAATTAATCAATCAATTTATCATTAGATCCTTTGTTTTTTAAAAGAATACACAAACTAGGGTTGTCACTTATTAAACAACTATTAAGTAGAGCCTGTCTACACATGTCCCAACATTTTTTTTTTGCATCAAGTTTATTTTAAGAAGTATGTATATTTTCTTCATCAAAATGGTTTCTTTAATTAAACAGTTACATACCTACATCTTGTTATTTCCTTCCTAAGAACATATAGAAACAAAAACTGTCTTCTTATTATCTGATTCTATAATCCTAAAAAATACAATTTATGTGATCCTCAAAGGATACAAGCCCCTAAATTTGTTATTTAACTTTGTTTTCATATCCACGTCTTTGACAAACTTCTTAGAGATATCAATGTGCTGCAAAGTTAAACATTAGATGTGGTTGAACCGCTAAGAAAAAGCTAATGCAACCGTATTATACTTTAATGGCCTCAAGGAACTAAATTTAATTACTTAGTAATATTGTGATCTTCTCAGCATATTCAGTTTTAATAAACGTCGTAGTTATACTTTATGGTTTAACATTTGTGACAATTAATAAATGTGTAAGAAAAAGTAATTTAATATCCTAAATAACTAAAACTTTTTTCGTAAATGGATATTTTCAACGAAGGTACTTAATGCATAGTTTGCAGTCTTTTGTGACAACGGCATCGCTGAGAAGGAAACTTAAATGTAATTAGTTCTACATCAGCCACAAAGACCTAAGCGCTGCAAGTTATGTATTATGGGTTCAAGGAATAAATCGTTTTATATTTTAAGAATATAGAAAGATTATAATATTTCCTAGAAAAAAACTATTTTTATGTGAAATAGCAGGCTACAAAAGACTCCTTAATCATAATAGAATGTAATGTGGTGGAGCTGAACAAAACGGAGTATGACAATTTATTTGCAAGAATAATACTTTACACCTCGCTCAATTTACTTCTACAACTGTCAATAAATATTCAGTTTTATCGATATGATCAGTCGAATCAGTTTTTGTGTTTCTGTTCAAAATCAGTCAATTTACTAAAGTATATAGTATCTTAAATATATCTTCAATTCAATTCAATTAAATATATCTTCAATTAAAGTATATAGTATCTTAATAAGCTATAACCATACCAAATTTCATAAACAAAACACTACTAGACGTTAGTTTTTGCGTAATACGCATATAGTCAAACAATAAAAAAAAGTGGTTTTAGAGTCATGTAATTAACAAACAAACATTATTATATGTATGGCTGTCTATAATTATTAAATAAACATTATTTACATACATACAGTTTGTTACAGGGAACTTATTCTAAACAACGTAAGTGTTAGTAGTAAAGTTTGACATTTTCGTATAATATTACAGTTATTTGTGTATAAAAGAGGAAGTACCTTGAGCATATTATTATATTTTGATGCTTGCTTTTAAGAACCAACACTGTTTTGATCTATAACGACGTAGTACATTCATTTTCTATATATATCTTAAGGTTAAGTCATCTTTTGCTATTTTAGCACAAAAATATGTTTGTTGCAAATTCATATACAAATCTCTGAATTGTCCGGTTTTTTGTACTAAAATATATATTTTTTAGAGTAATAAACCTTCCTCTTGAATCGCAAATCCGTTGGGTAGTTTTAAAGATCTAAACCTACATACGGTCAGACAACGGGGAGCGACTTTGCGTTATTCAATATAAAGATAATGCCCATCGTGGAAAAACTCAAAAACCCAAGTTCCAGATGTTTTGATCAATCTAAAACTCTTAAATGTTAAGATTGATTAAATAATTTACTTTAATTTTAGATTTTAAATAAAGAAAAGGACGAGTTAAAATGTCTTGCAGAACTTTATTATATATGTGTTCATTGAAACGTATAAAGGATTTCTTATCTTTTTGAAGACAAAATCTTAGCTGAACGACTTTATTTTATTTCT
Source organism: Napeogenes sylphis (assembly GCA_959347405.1). NCBI lineage: Eukaryota > Metazoa > Arthropoda > Insecta > Lepidoptera > Nymphalidae > Napeogenes > Napeogenes sylphis. The sequence goes on from OY365781.1 coordinate 17,806,401, forward strand.
TGTATGTATCGTATGTACACTTTTTTTTAACAAGTCTTAAACTTTTAAGCAAATATAATATATTATTAAATATATATAGCTTTTAAGTTATAAGTAGCCCGTATAGCTCGTTTTTGTAAAGTAAATGTAGAATTAATTTTATATTACTGTCCCATAGTAAAATACCGTAAGACAAAATACTATTAAAATAACTAAAATAAATGAGTCGAGCCCTGCTAACATTGCGTAAGAACAAGAAGTAAGTATTGCAAAGAATACCGAGCTGAGTTTGCCTGCGAGTGTTGAGAGATGGGGGTTCCATTGGAGCTTTTATCTAAAGTTATACCTCAGAAAATTGTTGAGTCCGTCAGTTCTAACTTCAATGTTAAGGAGCAAACTACAATTCAGACTTTTTACATTAGGAAGTGAAAACTCCATACATTTCGTTTTCTTAGTATTTAAGACCAAATTATTATTTTGAACAAATGAAAAACACGTGTCAGAGCACTGTTTACTTTGTCATAATGGGCCAGTTGTTGATTCACCTTAGGCAAAAATTGCTATCAACAAATTGTTATTTGGGTTAGAAGATTCTTTTTGAATATTTTACTTAAAGTAGATATAAGAAAGATCGACAAATAATTTCCGGGTTCTATTCTATCGACACTTATAAACAAAGAACCTACTTTACTATTTTGAATTAAATCTGAGAATGTATTTAGCAACTAACTGGCTTCTCTAAACGCGTACTATAACATCTACTTTATGCCAGCTCAATAAATTATGTTAGAATCATTGAAACGATTATGTTCGATGAATTCACTAAACTCAGTCTTCTCTACGCGTTTATCTGTTTACTGCGCTCTGCTCTGCACACAATGCTTTGGTCATTAATGTTCATTTTGAAATTAAACTATGAATAAAGAATAAGCGTAGATAAGCTTTGGGTTTATTTTTTTTTTGTGTGTTAAATAACTTGAATTTGTTTTTTGTTTGCAAATTTATAACACAGTTTGTAGACAATTTTATTTTGCATATTTATTAAATAATTAATAAATAAAAATATTGAATAAGTATATCCCTAAGGCTGCAAAACAAAAAAATGATTTATTAATTCTAGATTATCATATATAATTATCTTGTAATCAATTTTAGTTTACTTTTAGTGACGTGAAATTCATTATGTCTTATAACTATTACTTTAAAATTATAACAAATGATACCCGATTTTGTATGACGTTCAGAACCAAAGGATAACAGAATGATGTTTTCGGTTTCTCTGACGTTCACATAAATTACATATATCTAAAGTGGATCAAATCACAAAGGAATTGAATAAATTGGGTGTATTGAACGAACATATTATCGCGAAGAGGAATGAATTACGAAAACAAATGAAATAAATACTATTGAATCATTATTAGAGAATACAATCTTCTATGTCATTACCAGCGTGGGAATCAAACATCTAATTAAAACCCATCAAAATATTACGTGGGAGTTTCACTTTTTGGAGCTAAAGTAACTTGTTATTTATTACAGAAAAGAATTAAACTGTTGTTTTATTTTAACTGAAAATATAAATAAATAAAAATATATATTGATTTGATAGTAACGCTTAATAGGCTTTTATTATCGAGAACGAATTATAAGCAACATTTGAGTTACACTTTAAAAACAATGCTGGGATTATATTGATAAAAACTTATTTTTATAAACTAAACTAGACATTTCTGTAGATAATTTAAAAAATCCTAAACTAAATACGAAATGGAACCAAAATGTAAAGTATTCTAAGCAAAGATTTCGCGTAAAACTATTATTTTAATTTAAAATATGGCAAATATTTGACTGTTTGAGATATATTATTATTTAAAAAAAAAATTGTGTTATAAAAGTTAGTGTTTGAGATATTATGGGCAACCAAATTTCCGACCGATGCTATATCTTCACAATATTCCCAACTGAGACATAAAACTACTTATTGAACTGAAAGCTAAAAAATTACAAACATACTCAAGATCTAAACATATTTAATAAATGAACAAATAATAAACAAGGATGTTATTTAACTTTTATTGCTGGATATTATCTTGAATTTTAAGATAAAGAAAATGTTAAACTTTTTGTTAACATTTAACAAAATTTTATACCAGGTGCATATAGATGTTCAAAAATAATAAATAAACCGAACAACTTATATAAAGAAAAAAAAAGAAGTTTCATAATGGAATATAATCTTTATTTTACATAATAAACGAGATCTACTTGCCTTACTCATAGTTCAATCGGAGAAAAATAATTTCTTAAACATAGTACTTAGGCACTCTGCGGCCCTTAAAACCTCTTTTATATGGTCAAAATAAACTACTTACCGCCCCTCCTTAGTACCCTTATGTCAATATCAGCATATGCACATTACAAATATAAAAATAAAGGAACCTTACGGATCCGTGTATTTAGTATTTATATATTAAGGTGGTATTAGCAGTTATTTTATATTATATAAACAAAACCGAAAACGGTTCATTAATTTAGATAACTTCACCCTAAGATACACAAACTCCGGCCTAATTAACTAAAATAAATTTACTATACAGCAGGCGCTTTATCAATGGCCTAACTTAAACTTGCCTGCTAAAATGAATATTAAATGAATGTTTATTTTTTTTATATCTTGCTTAAACTGAAAGTCAGTTTTTCAGTTAGAAAACGTATAATTTAGGTTAAAAATTTTTAATATATCTACTGGTAACAATTTACATTCTATGCATTATTTAAGAATATTATTTTATACAGCTCACTATTTAATTTTGGAGATTGTTACAACGTTTTTCTAAGAAATATAAAAACTGTGCTATATTAAGTAAAAGGTTAATTTCTCTATATGAAACAAAACGGCAAAATAATGTTTTCTTAATTTTTCATTACCTACAATGAGGTATTGTAAGATATCATAAATTTCTATTTACGCTTTTTTTCTGTGTTAATTGTTCGATATGATAATATAATAAATACAATATAAAAGAGAATTGTATATTGTTGTAATATACAGTAGAATACGAACTGTCATTGACACGCCTTGTATTATTAGAGATCTAGACTGAACAATACGTGACTTGTTTGTTTATTGATGCAATAATGAAACGAGGTTCATTGCCACTCGTTTGTTTACAATTGAATATTGCTTCATCCATACTTAAAAACCAATGTAAATAAAAATCTTCACCAGATCACGATTTCATCATAATGAGAATCCACCATCAGAATTTGATAAGAGTGATGTTCGGTTCGTTAGTCACAATCATTATTGGCTCTTTTGTGGCCTCTGACATCCAGAAGGTCGAAGCAGTGTTTACTTTCCATATTTATTTTCTTAGAATATGGTCTAGGTTACGCGTGATACCAGCGGCTGAAAGCCACGTAATCTTATGTATACTCTTGTGGGGAAAACGCGTATTGCCCACCACCATGCTCAGGGATGCTGCCAGATTGACGAGCCATTCCTTATGCAGGCTGTGTGGCCCTATATATCTTCGTTGACGACTTTTGCGTTGAAGTCCCCGATGATGATTTTTATGTCACCTTTTGGCGAATTAGAATATGCATCTTTTGCCTGTCAGTGCAAGTTGATTGTTGATGGTACATTGATGATCGTGTACTTCCTAAATCGTCCTTTTATCCGGATCTTGCAAATAAGGTCATTGACTGGTTAGAAAAAATTAAATTAAATTAAATTGAATTAAATTAAATTGAATTGAACTGAACTGTACTGAACTGAACTGAGCTGAGCTGAGCTGAGCTGAGCTGAGCTGAGCTGAGCTGAGCTGAGCTGAGCTGAGCTGAGCTGAGCTGAGCTGAGCTGAGCTGAGCTGAGCTGAGCTGAGCTGAGCTGAACTGAACTGAACTGAACTGAACTGAACTGAACTGTACTGAACTAAACTAAATTATTGATTGATTGATTGATTGGATTGGATTGGATTGGATTGGATTGGATTGGATTGGATTGTAGTGGATTGTATTGGATTGGATTGGATTGGATTGGATTGGATTGGATTGGATTGGATTGGATTGGATTGGATTGGATTGGATTGGATTGGATTGGATTGGATTGGATTGGATTGGATTGGATTGGATTGGATCGGATCGGATCGGATTGGATCTGATTGGATTGGACTGGATTACACAAAATACAAAACATAAATACAAAGACAATGAAATTTAAAAAAAAAATAAAGAAAAAATTGTAACTAACATCCAAAACACTAGCCACTCAGCTTTTGCTGGAGAATATGACTCCAGCACTGATTTTTAGTGGCCGCCGTGCCATGACGTAACTAACAATAGTGACATAGTGACAGACTAATAAAATGATTTATAGAAAAAAAGACAACAACATTCTTAACCATAACTACATAACAATAAAGATGTAACATATGAACATATACGCATACGCACATTTATACCTACATATACGCATATATACATATATTCACATGTATACACATATCAGGAATAGTATAGTTTTTTTTAAATATATTATACTCTATAATTCATTCTGTATATTAAGAACAATTTATAGAGATAGTCAGTGTATGACTAAATCAGTAATTAAGCAGGTTTTACAATACCAGACATGTTGATATGAAATACTGAGATACTAAAAAAATCAGTCTCCAACCAAGATCTACTAACGACGCTTACTATGTACAATTTTTTTTACGTTTTTATTTTAGTTTATTTTAAAAGTTAAACGGACTTAAGAATATTTTTTTTTTATCTATATTTAAAGTTTGTAAATAAGAATTCACAATTATTGCGTTTGTCAAGGCAAGGCATAGATGTGACTGAGTCAGCGTTAAATGACTGCGGTCGACCCCGTAATGACAGTCTTTTTTTTAATAAACGGGTACGACACGACATTACGGAAATAGTTTAGGTATTTTCCTTAGTTTTAAATCCTACATAAACTTATATTGGCTAAACATATTGCAATGAATTATACATATTTCAATAAATTGAGAAAAAATACTAAAGTATATAATAAATAGGGTGTCCCCAGCGTTTTTTTTTCAGATTCAGAGCTTGATGCCAAAAATATTACTCTATATAGCCCGTTGGCAGGAATGAGTTTTCAATACATCTACTTTGGTGAAGATCCAGGTTTGGGCGCCTTATGATAAGCAGGATAGAAGACTAAAAAAAATTACTTTTTTAGTGAGTTTTAGTGACAGTTTTGATTTTAATATTTCTTTATAGCTCCAATATTTTTTTCAGGTCACGTTTATTCGTTCTATCTAGTTCATTAGTGTGTCCTGTATATTTAAATGATATTTGTCTTTCAAGATAAATATAGCTAAGTAACCCTATTATATATATTATATATTCAATAGGAAAAGGCTGAAAAAGAGATGGATGAATTGTCTAAAAGGTGATATGGAGCAAAAGGCCGTATCTACAGAAATGACGAGTGATAGGGAAGAATGGAAGGAAAAAACATACTGCTCCGACTCCAAAATTGAGATAAGGGCAGGGAGATGATTATGATGAGTGATATATGCTATCAGCAGATGTCTTCCACATATTAATGCTTCCTTTGAAATGTATCGAGTACGAGTAGCGATACGGTAGCTTTAGCTTCCCAACCGGACAGTTAAGTCCAGAACTCACTGGTGTTGATAATTTTTTCACCGTATTTTTTAACATATAAACTATTGTCAATGATACAATCACTTATTAAAAACACTACATATTGCCAGCGTTCAGCAATATCTATAAACTAAACCAATACTAAACCAGTTTTCATTTGTTGTTTTTATTTTATTAGTTTTTGAATTCGTAAAAATGTAAGCAAATATTAAACAATTAACATGGCTATACATGTTTATAGATATTTTCAAACAATATAAAATATTATTTATTTTATCTTTAATAATACAACTTTCATTAAGATCCGTCTAATATTTTTTATACTTGATTCGATAAATCAAATGATAATTTTTAAATGTGGGACAAAGCGTGGCTAAACTGCTTTGTAGAGTTTTTTATTTCGTGAATTGTGTAAAAATATATAATTTATTACAAAATGCGAAAGTTTAAAAGATTGAATAAAATTTTGATTAATGTTCTAATATAATATAATTCCATGTAAGGTGATATATTTAGGAAACAAGTCTTGTTTCCTGATTTTACCTCTATCTTGTGGAGGAATATTATAATTTATATACGAACTAATCTTTAAGTCTTTCCTTAAAATACTGAAAAGTATCAAATAAATATTTTGCTATTGCCGTGAGATCGATCAAATCATTGTTTTTGTTTTCTTTTCAAAACATTGATGCAAAGTAGTCTATTATTAAATATTTATATCTAATAATTATAATATCAATATAAAATCTATTCGTGTAGATTTGTTAATAAAATCGTCGAAATATTATTTTGCAAAAACAAAACTACTTACACGAAAGTCGATAAGAAACCGAGGATAAGTGACATAATAGCGTTTTCTGTTTCTCTGACTTTCACATAAATTTTATCTAAAGTGAATCGAATCACAGGGTAGTAGAATAACTGGCTTATATTGAAAAAAAAAATTCCAAGGAAATTATGCACTTTAGACTAGATAAATAAGGATTTAATGTTTGAAAACATTTATAAACATGTATAGTCATGTTAGGCTTATTTAAATTTATACAGGGTTATTTGTAATTAGTTGAGCACCTTTTGCAGGCAGCCCCTCTACATCAATCCTAACAACATTTGTTCTACAACTTTTTAAAATTAATAGTTTTAAAAATTTAGTTTTTCCCATACAAAATTTATTTATTGCCTCTGAACGTGCATTAAACTTGAGCAAACAGAGGCCACGCAACTTGTCAAAATATGTGCCAAGGCCACATGCATCGGGGCGCGGGGTGACGCAGCGGCGGTTATGCACATTAGAATTTGATCATTTTCTAAGGTGTAATAAAAAATAGCATCGTTTTCCACTTTGATTTATTAAAATATTTTCTACAATAGTCGAAACACATATTGTCTAACTGTTTAAGAATCTAATGAAAAAACAAAATCTCCTATAGAAGTTGTCCACAAGTTGAATGTCTCAATATTTTTATTTGGTTTATGAAATAAGGGCACTGTAATGAAACCAAATAAATATTATTTTTACAACACAATAACTTCTCTTTAACTTACTTTATACATATCATATTATCTCGTTTGTTAATATTTATATCATGACAATAAAACAATAAGTTACTTACGAATTTCTTTACGAAGTTCCTAGAAATTGCAGTCAGTCACAAATAGAAGCGTCGGTATACAGAAACAATCCAGGTAGTTAATATAAAATATCAGTAATACTACACACTTTCATCACCATAAATCTCAAGAGACCAATAAAATATCAATTATCAAATAACAAAGATAATAATATCAAATTAAATTTACAAATTACTTGACATTTGGTTGGTATTGACACCAACTGTTGGTTTTACCATTAATTAAAAACATCACCGTAAAATAGTAACAGTATTTAAAATGGCTCCATCTTGTAATCCCAACCATAAACTTCATTCAGATATCCGACAAAATAAAATATTAAGAAACACAGGAGGAATAATAGGAAGATTATTTAAATTACGTCTAAATTGGCCTCGTTTATGATATTAATAAAACTGAAAAAACGAAAACTTTAGTCTTTATTAAATATGTGTGTGTGTATTAGTGTATACATGTAAGAAGTGAAACTTCTTTATGACATGTAAATATAATTCACATTTTCTTTTAAATGTGACTTAGAAATAAAGATGGCGCGTAACAGAAAAACGTCATAATTTTCATTAATATTAATTAATTAAAACGTAAGAAGTGAATCGACTGTTTCTGATGTATAATATTCTCACAGAAGAAACACATAAGTACCATAAAAACAGACAAATGTACACAATCCACTTTAAAAATAATAACTTTAGGCTTCTTAACATGTTGGATCGTCACTATATCACAAATAAAATTATTCTTCATCATGGTTTCTGCTGTTTCGAGTTGTTGTTCGTTCTAGGTATAGCAAAACAGACCTTGTAAAGATCAGGACCCCAATGCTTCATTTCTCAGCCAAAACTCGTATTTCTTTTCATTCTTACTTCTTCTATTTCAGACAATCAATGTATTTTAAAAATATTATAAATTATATTTCATAATTTCTTCTTCATGTTATAATCTTGAATTTATTTATTAGTTTAAATAGCAAGTCCATAAAATCGTATTGAATTGTAATTACATAATTACAATTCATTATTTAATTATAAAACTCTAATCCGATAATTTTATTTTTGGTTAATGTAAATTGTGTTTTGTAATCCACATACTTGTCATTTTGATTATTTAGTATTTCCATAGCAACATGATGTAAAAGAGATGAAGCATACAAAAAAAGCTGGCGCGCGCGTTTAAGTTTCTGACTTTCGCTAGACTGCCGCGACCTATACTTTAGACTGCTTACAAAATACAGAGTAATAAATAATCGAGGGAGCAAAAATTTTTTTTGTTCGTTTATTCTGAGTTATTTATCAAGATTTTTTAAAAGTCGTAGAACAAATGTTGTTGGGATTGATGTAGAGAGGCTGCCTGCAAAAGGTGCTCAACTAATTAAAAATAACCCTGTATAAATATACTAGCGGACCCCACAGACGTTGTCTTGTACACGCGTCTTTAATTAAAAAAAAAAACAAACTATAAAAAATATATATTAAAAAGTTATTACAATGTCTAACGTCATTACATGTACATTTATCATAATTCGACCAATCCATACCGTATGTATATGTAAGTAAAGATTTTTTGTTTGAATAAATGAATTTTTTCAATTTTTTTTTTAATTTCACTTTTTACGTAGTGAAGCACGTATCGGGCCGTTAGTACTAAACAATATTTTTCTTATTTCTATCGCAACGCCAACTGTCAGGGCAGACTATAATTAAAATATAATATTATTTAATATTTGACATTGCCAGGGTAACGCAGTCCGTCGGAACCAATGTGAAACATTCCAAAATCACCACCTACTTACACATTAAAAATTAATCAACAAAACATTTTCCAGTGGACCAAATTGTGAATCTAAACAATTCTCAAGTCCCCTTGAACACACACAAAGAATTTCATAAAAATCGGTCCAGTCGTTTAGAAGGAGTTCAGTGACATACACACGCACACAAGAAATATATACATATATAAAGATATTTAAATAAGGATTAATTTTATATAATATATTTTATACAAACTTTATTTTAGACAACATAGAGTTACATAGGAAATCACATTTATTTTTGTAATTATGTATATGATATAAATATATTAATTACATAAAATATTACACAATGTATGTTTTTTTTAGGAATCCTAAAGAAAATGATATAAAAGGGGATTCAAAGTAATTACAACATTTACATATTTCGGGTTATTTAGTAACGAAGCCTTCGATTAAACGATGACAACATCAAGACTAACTTAATAATAAAACTATCAGACAAAATGAGAAATTTCACACAATTATAGCTTTCTATAAGGTATTCGAAGATCACACCTTCACTATTGACACTTACAGAGTTTTCGCTCTTAAATGATTATGACAAAATAAGTCATAAGCTTGTAAACTTCACAATTGTATTCCAATTTAAAGTGATAGGTCCCCACCGGCTGCTTTGGGATACCCTAAACTCCTAACAATATATAATATTTCACTATACTAATAAAATATGACATACATTATAAATACATACATATTATCCGTCCGTGCCTACAAATATGTATATAATAATATAGTTATGTAATGTATACACAACATTGATATTCATTATTAAAAATAAAATTTAAAATTAAAAAAACCCCCTGATACAAAAAGACCTGTAAAAAGAATAAAAATAATATTATTATGTACTTATTGAAGTCGTTGCGTCGGGGGACCGTTGTACGTACGTTGACGATGGTGTCTATTTTACGAAGTTAATCATTGAGGATTTAGACTATATGATTCAATATCGTAATTTCTTTATTTGTTTTGGTAACTTACTTGCATTTTAATTTCTACCTTTTATTAAGCGGTCCCCCGACGCAATGACTACAATGAGTACATATTAATATTATTTTTATTCTTTTTGAGGTTTTCGGGGACTTTTTAAATTTTTGATTATTTTTTTTTCTGCTTTTTAAAGTTATGTTACTGGTTTCTTTTTTTTTTTTTTTATACAAAACTAGGTTAATGCTTGACTACATTCCACCTGATGGTAAGTGAAATGTAGTCTTAGGTGGTAAAGCGCATTAACCTATAAGCAGCCTATTCACTCTCCTCTTGAAGACATCCACATTATATTTTGCCGGAAATACCGACGCAGGCAGATTGTTCCAGTCCTTCGCTGTACGCACTAAAAAAGATGAAGCATAGCGCTTCGTTCGGACAGGTGGAGTGTCCACAAAGTAATTTAGTATTTCTTATTTGTACTAAATGAACCTACTTACACACAATTTTTCATTTCTTTAAGTATTTCTATTAATCTATCCCAATATTATAAAGAGGAAAGATTTGTTTGTTTGTTTGAATTGAATAGGCTCCGAAACTGATGGACCGGTTTCAAAAAATCTTTTAGCATTAGAATCCTACATTATCCCTGATGAACATATGCTATATAGCATATGTTCATCATCATCATCATCACTAATATTATAAAGAGGAAAGATTTGATTGTTTGTTTGTTTGAATTGAATAGGGTCCAAAACTACGAGACCGGTTTGAAAAATTCTTTTAGCATTAGAATCCTACATTATCCCTGATAAACATGGCTATACTTAATAATGATCATCATCATTATCATCACTAATATTATAAAGAGGAAAGATTTGATTGTTTGTTTGTTTGAATTGAATAGGCTCCGAAACTACTGAAAAATATCTATGATATAATAATATGTGATAAGATATCTGTTGATCCGCGTGAAAATTTCGACAATGTAATAAATTATAAATGTATTAATTAACATGATTCAAGACTTTTTCATACAGGTATATACGAATATTATTAAATATAAACATTTTGAGTTAAAATTATTTACAATCACTAATATTACTAGGATGAAGGGATTTATATTATTACTAGCTGTTGCCCGTGAATCTTTATGACTACGATCATAAGCCATATAAATATATTTTTTACAGTCTATCTACGTGGACGCAGTCACGGGCAACAGCTATCCCTAATAAAGTGCTTTGACTAAGTAAGTAAGTGTAAAAACCTTTTGTTCTACATAAGAAAAACTTTTTTTCCTATATAGCGCGCGTGAAACCGCTGGGAACAGCTAATTATTGCATAAAAACCTTTCACCAATAAAATGTCAATATCTTAGAGAGGACTGTTTCTATTTCGACCAAACATGAATAAGAACCATATCGACGAATATAGCTTTCGATTAAAAAAACCGCATTTTAATCCGTCCATGGGTTTGGCCACTGTATTGCCACAGACAGACACACAGATACACAGATTGACAGGTCAAACTTATAATATCCCTTTTTTAGTCGGGGGTTAGAAATGTTTACATATTTGATCAGGGAAGCTTAAATTATCTTTTTTATAATTAAATCATTATATATAGCTATAGCAAGAAAATTAATTGTAAAAAAATGAAATATTGTTTAACGTATAACAAAGTGTAGCTAAGCCACTCACCGTAGATCTACAGTGATTGGCTCATACAACTATATATGTTGTATATATACAATAGTATAACAACACGATAGCAATCGACGAGAAATTGAATTAATCAATCAACCTATCAATTAATCAGTACACCCTTTGTTAGAAAATTAGGCAGGCATAAATAGGTTGTAATTATTTATATAACTTTTTATACACAACATTTGTCTATTAGTAAACCAATTCTTAATGAAGAGATTGAAATCAGACTACTTTGATAATATACCAAATATTTAATAAAGTATAATGGTAAGATGAGAAACAATTCAAGTGAATCAGCCATTTTTTGTTTAAAAATAAAAATCACATCACATCCATTAACAAAATTCGAATTTAAACTAAGATATTTTATAAATTTTATTCTACCCAACCCATATTATTTATTTTTTTATTTATTATATATATATTTTTGTTATATTTGTACATTAATATATTTTATTTAATCTTAAGCAATATTATAGTAAAAAAATAAACGTAAAGTTTTTCTTTATTTTGTGAGTACAGAACCAAGGAGATAAAAGATTGAGCTTTCAAAAATACTGACAAAATAATATTTTTATTTAGTATCAACTCTAATTTTAGCATAACCAAAATACTTTTGGAAGGTAGTAACAGATTAATATTATAACTTAAAACCAACATATTACTAATTTGTAGTTACTTCTAAGATAAATAAAAGCCTGGATACACTAGACGAAGTTTCTTGTAATACTTCTACATTGAAGTCAACAAAGCTTAGTTAAAATATCCTCCATTTTGTTTTCAAATCCATCAAAGTCACTAGAGAGGGGTCGATACACGCATAAAATAATATGTTCACTGAGCTCAATGCAGGATAGTTCAATGATTCGCTCGATAGAGAGCGCCACTATGTCTGATCGAGCCTTTAACACTACACCGTTACAAGCTAAGATAAGTGAGCCACCGTGAATAGCTTTCTCTCTACTGAAAGAATTTGACAATTTATAATTTTGTACATTTATACTATTCTTATTCTTTGATAACCAGTGCTCTGTAATGCACAATAAACTTATGTCATATTTTTGAACAAAGAGTTCCACTTCCGATTCCTTGCCACCTAAACCTTCTATATTTTGAGGGACAATATTAAACAGCTTAGACTTTGTCTTATCATTCAGTTTAAAGCGAAACGCTTATATGTCAGTACTACATTATTTAAATTACATTTATTTTTCGTTATTTTCCTTATAACAAAGTTTCTTAAATTAAATGCTACTAAAGTATCAATTTGTTTTTTATTGAACTGAGCGTAAGCGAAGCTCTTAACCGTTTGGGAATCAATTTTTTGAGGCAACATGACAGGAAAACCACTTGACCAATTTAAACCAAAATTGGCACGCATATCAAGGACGTGACTGAACTTGTTCTCCAAAAAACAGAATAAAAAAATATTGTTTCGTTTTAAAGATATGGTCAAAAAACTGAATCTCCCATAGACTTACGCTAACAGTTTCTAGATCTCAACAGAGATTAATTCTGTTGATGTATTTATAATGTATGTAATATTTGATTAGTATAGTGAAATATTATATATTGTTAGGAGTTTAGGGTATCCCAAAGCAGCCGGTGGGGACCTATCACTTTAAATTGGAACATAATTGTCAAGTTTACAAGTTTATGGCGTATTGTGTCATAATCATTTCAGAGCGAAAACTCTGTAAGTGTCAATAGTGATGGAAGGTGTGATATTTGAATAACTTATAGAAAGCTATAATAGTGTGAAATTGTTCCTTTTGTCTGATAGTTTTATTATTAAGTTAGTCTTAATGTTGTCATCATTTATTCGAAGGCTTCGTTACTAAATAATCCGAAATATGTAAATGTTGTAATTACTTTGAATCCCCTTTTATATAAATTTCTTTAGGATTCCTAAAAAAACATACACTGTATAATATTTGATGTAATTAATATATTTATATCGTATACATAATTACAAAAATAAATGTGATTTCCTATGTAACTCTATGTTGTCTAAAATAAAGTTTTTATAAAATATATTATATAAAATTAATCCTTATTTAAATATATATTTATATAAATTTAAATAAGCTTAAGATGGCTATACATGTTTATAAATGTTTTCAAACATTAAATCCATATTTATCTAGTCTAAAGTGCATAATTTCCTTGGATTTTTTTTTTCAATATAAGCCATTTATTCTACTGCCCTGTGATTGTTTTAGTTTGTTTGTTTGAATAATAAGATGAATATGGAAATGTACAAATTACAAATTTACAATTATTATTATTATGTAATTTTAATAATTTTTCTATATTTTTAATTATTTCAATTTTTTTCATCGACAAACAATCTCCATGTAATAATACAATAGTACTGTTTTCAGTCAAAGTAATTATTTTATCTAATCTGGTAACTGGTAACTGGCACCAGGCAAGCATACATTATATACATTATTTAATTCCCTACTTAAAATGAACCCAAATCCCCGATCTAATTGGTCAGAAAAAAACAAAGTAATTATGATTGAGCACAACAGAGAACTTATTATTAATTTGATTTTTTTTCATAATATTTATGTTTTTATTACTACGTTTGCGGTCGACCCTTAATGATGTAGCCTGCATATACGCCACACTACATTCTGATACTTGCAAAAGGTTATGAAATTGTGTAATATTCTTAGTAAGTATCGTAGGTACGTAGTACTTGTAATGAAATTACAATTGATAACTTACAAGAAATGTATAATATTTCTTTACATACAAACGAATATTATCTGTACGGTATTTAAAGAAGTTTAAAGATTAAGTAAAGACATTATATTATATGTCCCAACTAAACTTTGGCATTGGGTTTATTTTAAGAATGATTTTAAATAAATCTAGTTTTTTAATAAAGTTTTGGAAGGTAGTAGATAAATAACTTATGTCAATAAAGTATTAAACACATTAGTGTAATGTGAGTTATTAGTTCATTTTAATGTTTTTTATTTAACTATTACCTAAATTTTATTATTTCTTCACTCAATATATAAACTCATCTGTTTCTAAAATCATAAAAAATACAATTTATGTGATCCTCAAAGGATCCCAGACCCTAAGTTTTGTTATTAAACTTTGTTTTCATATCCACGTCTTTGACGAACTTCTTAGAGATATCAAAGTGCTGCAAAGTTAAATATTAACTGTGGTTGAACTGCTAATAAAAGGTTGATGCATTGCAACCGTATTATACCGGAATACTTTAATGGCATCGAGGAACTAATATATATTTTTTTAATAATGTTGTTGTCTTCTCAGTAGATATATATTTTTTTTCATGTAGTAATAACGCTTTTTGTTTAACCATTCTGATAGCATAAAGAAAGAAAATTTCTCCTTAAATGGATATTGCCAAAGAAGGTACTTAATACATCATTTGCAGTCTTTTGTGTCAACGGTATCGTGGCGAAGGAAACTTAATATAATTTTATATGCATCAGCCAGTTGTTTGTGTATAAAAAGGCAGTTGCTTTGGATGTATTATTATTTGGTCATTGCTTCCGAACACAAAAACTGGTTTAGAAAATTACGACGATTACAACCGGACATTAATATATAATGTACATTTTTTTGTCATAATATTTAATAATTGTTACCGATTTACAAAGCTACGTGTCACGTGCTGAAAGTTAGGGATATTTTTCTGAAAAACAAAATTGCAATGAAAATAATAACAGAAAAACGAGTTTAACAAGAAAAGGTTTCGTATTCACTATTAAGACACTCTAGGTTTCTGTTGCTATTCAACAATTCCTTGATATATGGAAATATAACAAGCTATTAAATAATATACTAGTAATAGTACATCATTTTTTCAATGTGAGTGTTAAGGCTGTAAATAGATACATGCCTTTGACAATAATTAGAAAAAAAATTAAACCTAATGAGAACTCGATCGTATTTTATCGAGGTTAAAAAGCATGAATTGCATAAAGTATTCAAAAATCTTTTTGTAGCCTTTATCATAAAAGTTTGATTAAGAAGTTTTTATTTTAGTGAAATTTTTACTACACGTCTTATAAGGGCCACGTCCGATTGTATTGTTTCACGGATTTTACTATTAACACTTCATTTTTATTTACTTGTATTTAAACCTTTCTTCGTACTATCTAGCAGCTTCTCTCTCGAATATATAGCAAATAATTGGCTTTTTAGCTAGCGTACAATTTTGGACCAACTCAATAAATTTTTTTTAAAATCCTTGAAACGTTCGATGAATTCACTAAACTCAGTCTTCTCTACGCGTCCAACTGTTTACTACGCTCTACAAACAATGTTTTGGTCAATAATGTCCAATTTGAAATTAAACCATGAATAGAGCGATTACGCATAAATAAGTATTGGACTTATATTTTCGTAATTTTGTTTAAGTATCTTTAATTTGTTTATTTTATTTTATTATACAGTTGTTTGTACTGTACACTGTTTGTTTAAAAATTAAAAAATAAATAATTATAAATAAGTCTAGTGAGTGTCAAGAGCTGCAAAGTAAATATGTGTTATGGCAACCTTAGGTTGGAAAGAAGCCTTATAGATGTCACCACCGTCTCGATAAAGTCGATCACATATAGAATGTTTTATTCACTGAGACGGACAGCAATTCGGTAGCCCAATTGGTAGAGCGACAGGACGATTTCCCAGAGGTCGCGGGTTCGAATCCCTGCTCTTAGTGGTTTATTAGTAAAGCGTATATATATGTATATATATATATATATATATATATATATATATATATATATATATATATATACATATATATACGCTTTACTATGTTTACTAAAGCTTGATACTTTATTTTTTATGACGATCAGAAGCAAAAGATAAGTTTCAGAGTCATGTTCTCGGTTTCTCTGACGTTCACATAAATTATTTCCAAAGTGGGTCACATCACAGAGGAATTGATTAAATGGGAGAATTAAGCGAACAAATTATCTAGGGGAGGAACGAATTAATGAAACTAGTAATTTATTATAAAATATAAATGAACGAACAACTACGAAGTAGTTAAATGAACTAAAGAAATTGTTTGGCTTCAAAACCACTTGCCTATTGTTGTTTTTTTATTAAAAAAAAATAAACCTGTCATTTTATTGAGCCCAAAAAATTAAGTTAGAAATAATAACTTTTTTTAATCAAAAACTAAAAAAAATATCGAAACTGCCCTGACTATACTGGCAAAAATTCATTCATGTGTTCTCGCAGATGTTCTATATTCAGGCGACAGCTTTCATGCCTCCGCACTAGGGGACTTGCTAAAAACACAGCTTGATATGGATGGGGCTTAGGTTCGGTTCTGTTTTAGTTTTAGTTTCGGTGTTAGATTTTAATTTTAAATTTAAGCTCACCTACATTAAGCTACAACTAAAGATTGGCGAGCTGCTCACGCACAATGGCGCTTCTTCCTTACTAGCTAGTACCAGCCTCACAAATACTTAGGTAAAATGCAGTGAACCTAACGATAAAAAACAGCAGTTTTCGTGGCAGTTACGTAAACTCGTTATAACATATATTATGTCACAGACAAAACCACGTACAAAAGTTAATATGCCTATGTGCTATACTAGTATATAAGCTACAATATTACCAAGTTTCATCAAAATCATCAATCATGATTGAGTAACAAGCTTCCATCCACCCAAATCATCAAACATCCAAACTTTCGCATATAATATAATAGTAGCATAGATGGAGGCTGGCAGTCTTCTGATATGATAACTATGATGGTAGTATGTCTGAAAGACAAAGACGTATCAGTATCATACAAAATGGTTTTATATACATATTAAGAAAAAAGTTAAATACTTAATTACCTACAAACTTTCTTGTCCATCTTTTCCCTCCTGCCAATGAAAGGGCGGACTTATCGCCTTTGCAGACGTCACGTGACTGCTTTCTCATTCTCGGAAGAATCACCACCCTATTAACGCTGCTCTGAGAACTAAGGACACCCCTATACCCTTAGATCAAATTTAGTTCAGAGTGATCAACTCTTAATTGATAACTATGCTAAATACATGAATGAGGGAGCAAAGACAATGATTTGAAACAAGGCTACATTTTTTTAAAATTTGGATATGGTTAAGGCCAATGGTACAACTCTAAGATAAAAAAAAATAACTGAAAAAATAACGTACCTCAGGAACGGCTATTGAAACATTAAAAATATTATGTTTTGTTTTACCGTACTCTTTACCATACTATACTATACCATACTATACCATGCTATACTATACCGATCTATATAATAAATTAGTTGCCTCCTTGCTTTAAAAAAAAAAGAAATCCCAAGCGTTAGTGTCTACATTTACATAATTAAAAAAAAAATAAACAAAAAAGAGCAACACTTCCGGATAGCCTCTTAATTATCGAACAGCTATTTAAATTCTTTTTTTTTTTATAAATTAAATTTCAAAATTAAACATTTCAAATATTGATTATCTCATTATGTAAAACACACACACAGCTTATGTAAAAACTTCAATCAGTGTTTGAGTCGTGGTAACGATTCGTTTCACTAATCACCAGCAATGAGCGCGATATTAATTTACAGCAGGTGACGTCACGTTTTCGTAAATTGAGCATCAATTTCGTTTTAACGAGTACATCATTATATTTCCATTGTTGAAGTCACATCATAATAATTGAATGACATTTTTTGTATTAGTGGGACTCCTTAAATATCCTAATTTAGTATAGTGTTTCTTTCATTTAGCCCCCCCTTTTACACAATAAATACTCGTAACTGTTATCAAACATTTGTTAAATCACAAGTAACTATTTATTTGTTTGTTACATATATTTATAAAAATGATAATAATTTTTAAGTGATTGAGTTGATAGCGTTCTAAAGAACGCATTTAACTCAGTCACTTCATATATAATTATATTATGATCAGACAAACCTCAATAACCAAAGATTCATCAAATTTCAATTATTAATTAGGTACATGAAGTACAACTGAAACCCTATTTCAATTCAACATTTATGAGCTCATAAAAGATAAAACAATGAACATTTTGATGATAAAATGCCCCTGCTCCAAGATTTAACACAATCTTTTGTGAACAAAATTCTCGTCTACAGTGTAAATCTTAATACTACTAGTTCTAAAGGTAATACTACTTTTAGCTTATAACGTTCCAATGTTGTGCAAGAACCTCAGTATACTTTTTTCAATCAATCTCGCGGTATTGTATTCTTCTTTTTTCTTTTCTTTTTTCTTTTCTTCAAAGTTATTGCATTCCTTTACATGCTTATACTGGCGTCTGAGCTGGCCAGTCTAGTTCAATAATATGATCAAACTTACTACTGTATTTTTGCTTGACGGTTTGTCATTATATTTTTGTTAGTGCTATATATTCTATAAATTATATTCAATCGATTCCAAAGCAGTAATCTGTCCATAACAGATAGGATAATAGAGGGATTTATTTATGATACTAACTTTGCCCAGCGGCTTCACCCGCTCTTTATAGGTAAAAAAAAACAGCCTTGTTATGTTAAACGGAAAATTTGTTTTCTCTCCCTAGAATACAAAACCTTTAGGTATTAATTATTCCCTATATATATATTTTTTACTATCAACCTGTTTACGAAACGAAGTAAATTTTCAAATGAACATAACTTTTTTTACTCTTAACCGATTTTGACAAAACAAAGTTTTGACAACGCTCCAGCTTATAATGTAATCCAGTTGTGAACCGCGTTCAAATCCGTTTAGTAGTTTTGACGTTATAACGTACCAGACAGACAGACAAATATTCCAAAACTTGTTTTTTTTGGTTTCTGTTACTCGTCTTTAATCGCTCACTATCAGTTTTTTTTTTAAATATGTAATGTACAGACACTCGATTTTTACTGTCTTGTTATATGTATGTATGTATATGTATGTATATAGATAACATCTTTTCTAAAGTAAACAATGTTATCAACACTTATAATAAAATAGTAATGGGACATATTCTGTACGTCAAAAATTTTTTGTTGGTCTTTTTGAATATTTCACGAAAAAAAATCATTGAAATTAGGTTGTAACATTTGGTATTTTAAATCATTGCTCCGCTCGACATGTACGATAATTTTTAATCTGGAAAATTATTCTAAGGACCATAGAAAAAAACTTACTTACCTAATCTATAAATATACAACAACGAAATTACTCGGTTGGTATTTATACGATATTAGTGTTGGCTCTTATAATATCTCTTATAATATCTTAGCCAATATATAGAGTAGGTACCTTTTGTCTGTATTAGAAAAATAATTAATATAATACTATTAAAGCTCGAAAGCTTTTGCAGTTAATAAAATACGCCAGTTAACAGACTAAGTTACAGCGCCGCTTATTTATATCAGCTACTTCCACAACGTGATGTCTTATGCTTTACTTTTATGGGGACACGCAGCTGATATTCAAACTATTTTTATATTAGAGAAAAGGGCAATTCGGGCCACCCATGACGTATAACCTGTTTAGTAGACCTTCCTTACGAGAAATATTTGAGAAAATTAAAATTTTAACTTTACAAAAAAAAAAAAAAGTGAGTGACACACATGACACCAGGCTGGAGAAGATTCATAAGTCATTTTATGTGTAAATTTTAATAATAAAGTCTCTGCAGAAATTCAAAAACTTTGGTATTAAATTTTTTTTTTATTTAATCTTGACGTGTCCAAAAAAATTTAAAACATTTTCATGGGATTTTTGATTTTGACTTTTACTATGAAAGAAACTTGCTAATAAACATATTAAATCACTTTGAATAATTTCGTCCGGTATCCCGTATTTCCTGCGCTTGGATGAATTTATTAAAGGATATACATATATTTATAAGAATTATAACAGCAATAAAGATTTATAAAGAAGAAATAATAATAATTTGTAATATAAGCTCTAAAATATTTACAGTTGTATTTAGATTTTTTTAAAATTCAATCTACTCTGTTGCTCTTGATGATCTAAACTATACAAAATCATTTATGTACATTTTATAAAAAGGATCCAATTAATTGATTTTTAATAAAATTAAAAAGTAACAGTTCTTACTGTTCTTTTAAATAGACTTTAAATTTTAAATTTAATCTAATTTAAATCGTATTGCGAAATTATTTATTCTTATTTATTTATTCTAATGGCTGATGAAACAAAACTGTTAATAATGAAACCTCAATAAACTAGTTGACGAGAGCGCTTTTTGAAGTACTAAGTGAATAATTCCTCAAAGCGCTACATACGCCGAATGTAAAGAAACTATTAAATCTCGCTCTTAATTCCTTATAATACTTGTTTTAGTTTAAAGTCAACATTGTACACCTGAAAATGTAATCTAATTAATTTCAAAATATAATGTTTTACATTTTATGGAATTATTTATTAACATGACAAATTAAATATAAATATTCAGGTTTTACTAATAATATAACATATGATATGGTTATGTGACTTTAATTGCTTGTTTTTTCTATCTTATTACAATATTTACAAGACAGCAGTTTCATTTACAAACTCTCGCACTGCGAAGGGTATAAAAGATAAGTAATCTTTTGTTTTTTGTTTTTTAATTACTACCATAATGTGAATACCTAAATATTATAACGTTCCAACGGTTTATTTCTACACCATTACATAATATAAAACAAAGTCGCTATCTGCGTCTGTCCCTATGTCTGTATGTATGCTTGGATCTTTAAAACTACGAAACGGATTTTGATGCAGTTTTTTTAATAGATAGAATGATGCAAGAGGAAGGTTTATATGTATAATAACATGCTTAGTATATTAGAGAACCACTGATAATTTCAAGATTTCTAATGCGAAGTCGTAAACAAACACATGATTTTGCGCTTACAGTGCAAACGATGGCTGAATTTTAAGAGATAGATCAATATAAAGTACGAAGTATTGTATACCTTAAAAAATTAAACAAGAAAGTCCGCAATGGTATATGTTTCTTTCTTAGGGATAACCCACAATAGCCAATTTTTATCCTTTTCTTTTTACGAGATATAATGGCTTATTTACGAAGCGATTTTAAGCAATACAGCTTTAATTCTTATCTAATTAAGTAACTTAAATATTTAATTTTACATTAAACAATATAAACTTAATTAGTAAACTTAATTTTACATTAAACAATATAGACCTTTACACGCACACGCAGGCGCAACATAGTGCGCCACCATAGGTATGGAACCGTGGAAATCGTCTTAAAAATGGCTTTTGTGAATGTTCAATATTGAAAATTTAGTTAATGGACATAGCTAACTGAATGTCGTATACATATTATTTAGCATTAGAAATATATATCTATTTTTTTAATAAAAGCAGACCTACAAGTTGATGGTTAAAATAACGTCGATTGTGTAGCTCTGAATTCCTCAAGTTTACATGGTCATCGTTTTGATTATTTTCAATGAAAATCTCTAAGTGTAATATATGGTTAGAATGATTATTAGGTACTCAGTTTAAAAAGGATTTAAATAGACGTTTAAGTAAAAACAAGAGAGGTATAAAAAAAATCACATTATCTAATATTGTATCCTTATTAAAAACTTTCAATAGATTTTTGACAGTGAACAATGTCTGCCGATGTCGTAATTTTGATTGTATCACTTAAAACAAGTCATATACAAAAAAAAGGGAAGGGGAATTGTTTTACTATGAATTTAAGGCATGCGAAGCCGCGGGAAAAAACTAGTTAAAAATTAGATGTTAATTTATTTGTTAAATTTCACTCCTAAAAGTTATTTAAATCCTATTATATTGGCAACGTATCAAAAGGCGATATGTCATGAGAATAAAAAATTAAAATATCTAAATTAAAATAAAACAATATTTAAAGAACCCTTTTGGGTTTTTGTTATTTTTAAAAGACAGCAATTCGAGTTATCTTTAACATTGATCCTCTTGAGACCCATAAAAATGTTTTCAAAGATGCTAATGTTTATTAGCTTTATCTTAAATATAATGCCAATAAAACTGGCTGAACTAAATATTTGAAAAATAAAAAATCTCAAAAAAAATATATATTTATTTATATCTTTTTCCTTTCAAATCCATACCAAAGATCACATGTATCTCAGGGAAGTGTTAGGTATTTGAAGCGAAACATAGTAATTCTAATCTTATAGTAATGTCTTTCTATAAATCACCGTAACATATCTCTCAATAATGCAATGTTATTTTAAAAAAGATAAAAGTTCCTGTATTATTGCAAAAGATATTTTTTAAATTATATACATAATATGTTTACCTTACTATTGTAAACTAATCATTTGGGCTTCCTATTGGTTTCTCTTCAACAATACTTTTCTATTGATAACATTCAAAACTCTAAAATAAAAAGAAATGTAATGGAAATGAAAAGCTGTCTCAGCAAAGTTTTTGGTAGATATATTATAATTTGAAATATAGCAAATATTTGACATCTTGAGATATTATTGGAAACCAAGTTTATTTTCAGAGACCCGCGGGACGCGACCGATGCCATGCTGTCGCTGTATCTACAGAGATAAAAATGAATGAGAGATAAAAATACCTTTCTCCAAAGAAAGACAAAATAAAACGATTATAAATTGTTTGCTAGATATAAGAGACGAGTTTGTTATCTTAAATTTTAATAAACATAATCGTATTTAGAGTATTTTTATTTCGGTTAATTTTAATATTAATGAATACATGGTACTTTAACCATAACCATGTTCAGTAATAAGAAGTGGGAGTTTTTAATTAAAATTATTTAAATTATTTAGATTTAGTTTGTTTTAAAATGTATAAAATCTGCAACTCTCCTTTGAAAACGTAATGCATGTTGATCTTCAAACAGCAAAGAGTGTAATTTTATGAAGCTGATCTTATTTCCAAATTCTTGTTTGTGTCAAAAAGTGAAGAACAATGCTCGTCTAACTATTAAACCAACTAAAAGGTACATTGAAATCGACGTTTAAAAAAAACTGTGCATTGTAATAATATTTTTATATCGAATATATTGATTACTGTATAAAGATTTGCTCATATTGTGAATTGTTATAACAATCTCTTGTAGGGACAGTAATTGGACACTGTGACAAGTTGTATTATAAAAAAATAACATACTAGATCAATTGTTTTTATTTATTTGTATGTCTTATTAATTATAAGAAAAGTTCAATTTAGAATTATTTGACAGAAATATATGAAAAAAGTTCAATACTTTAAAATATTCATGTAATTATCTGTGTAACTGTACTCATAAACGTTGTGTTGCTTAATGGAAGCTATCAATTTAAGCGTACGATTTACTAGGAGAGTCAAGCGGGGTGACACGGTGCACTCGCGGATTGCGAATTGCGTGTTCATTATTCCAGTAAATTGGAAGCGAGTTATATCCGCATGGAGCCGGCATTAAATTGAAACTGCCGGGACCTTAGCGATGCGAACAACTATGTCATGTAGTCGCAAATTGCGTTGTAATTGACTTAGTGTTTTTTGATAAAAAAGTAATAAAAATATTAGGCTCTTAATAGCAGATACAGAATGACGATTATAACATTCGATGACAATGCTATGAAAACATGTTTAAAAAAAATATACTCTTTTGTTGTCCTCAACACTTTATCGTTTAATAGTTGCCGTAGATAAGTTTTGCTTCAATTCTTATTGCTATGAAACTAATAACAAAATCATATTCTACTTAGTTTGGCCTTTAAACCAAAACGTCGACAAGCGCCGCACTCAATATTAATGTCCTACAACTGGCAATGCACTTGCCTAAATTTTTTTAAAGATATACAAGTGTAAGGCTTATATAAATGGCGAGTGTAGTGTTCCTCGAAAGTTATATAAAATCATGTCATAATATATAATAAATTTTATTCCTTAAATAATATAAAGGCGAGTTATTACATCAGAACACTAGTGATTGTATAAGGTGTGAATGAGGGAAATAAATATACAGAAGGATCTTCGTCAGTATATATTGGAAAACTTTTAAGTATGATCATAAGTATATTGACAGATATCATAGACGTAGGCTAAAAATAATATATCTAAAACAGAAGCTCCTGCAGCATTGTGTATAATAAATAATATACATTAGAAATTAAAACACAGTAGAATCTCGATAAGTTAAACCTGGATAACTTAAAAACCTCTTAACTTAAAAAACCTGCACCCTCAGACCCAAAAACCTCTATAACTTAATATAAGCCACCTCAATAAATTAAACAAATAATTTCAGTGTTGATCTTCTATAACTTAAACTGTCTGCCTTGTATAACTTAAATTGTAAAAGACGAAAAATTTGTGAATTTTCTATTTTAGAACAATCTTTGTTTACATGGTTCAAATCTATTCCTCCTAATTAAACGCTATTATGACTTTAACATCATTTATCGAGGAAGGAAGCAACGTCAAAGACGTGTTCTCCTCTTTATTTCCTATTAAAAATAAAATTGCTATAGAAACTGTAAACTCTTTAAAACAAAATATAAACCATACATTTTGGGCATGATTAATGAATTTCTCATTCAGTATAACAACTGTATATTTACCACTTCTCCTGACATCTCCGCCATCACTACTTCCATCACGACTTTTTTAGGATCGATTAAAATCCTTTTATTGGATTAAGAAAATTATTAATTTGTTTTTGTCTTTACATGAAATTTACTTATAAATTAGTCTTTTTTGACCTTAACTGTAGGACGAGATAAAACAGATAAAAAATATTTCTCATAAACATATTTTACAAATATTGACATTAAAGTTATTAAAGTTTTTTATATAAATTTTAATGATTTTAGAATTATAAAAAATAAAAATCATCTCAATGTAAAACTTTCAGTTTATTATATAACAAAGTGTGTCCAAATCAACAAACATACAAATATTTGACATTGTTGTCACATAAACACATCATCAGCGAGCGGGCGGTTCTCCGGAACACCGATGTCCTCATCTTCAAAAGTTACCATCTTGTCACGCCGAGAGCGAACCTTTTCCCCCAACGAGGCTACCCCTACTGCGACTAATTCACTTGCACTCACGCCCGCGCCACTTAAGTTAAATTCACTCAAACTACGAGGAACAAAGTACTCCACGCAACGCTCAGCGTGTCCAGCCGAACGACGTGCCGGCGTGTTTCTTTGAAAACTCTCTTCTCCATACGATGATGATTTCCTACGTGGTAAACTGTTAAATTTTGTCGGATTCGAGCTGTCAATTTTAAAGCTCACATGAGCTCGTTTTTCAAGACAATTTATAGACGGCAATTCAGCCGTCTCCCTGTGTCAGGACACAATAGCCATTGAGATCTTTTCATCACATTTCTCTACACTGTGTACTGGCCGGGTTTTTGAACTTCCTGTACATAGTGCAGTAAACCCTCGCAACGCTGAACTTAGATCTTCTTGGATTAGATTAAAACACATAGCTACTACTACTATTCCCACCAATATATATATACAGCACACTCCCACAGCGATGTCCTCCGCTTTTGCTGATATGGCACTGGCATATAATCCAGGTTTTAAATTACCAAAACCTATAGTAGCAAGACTTGAAAAAGAAAAATAACACCCATCTATAAACTGCCATTTTTCTGTGGTATGAAAAACAAAAGTGCCTAAAGCTATGTACAAGAGAATAAGGAGAATGCTTAAAATAATTGGCACTCGCGTGTGATCTCGACACGTCCAATGATATCCTCCATTGAAACTGTCTAAATTCAATGCGGCTTGAAATGGAGTACGCTTTTGACGCTCGTAAAGATTATCTTTTCTATCACATTCCACAAATTGTTTGCACTCGACGCCAGGCAGTGAGTAGCGGCTCAGGCAGTCCGCTTTGGAATGAAAGTCTCCACTCTTAAGTCGAGCCGGGCAAAGTTTGGAGTACAGCGAGCGAAAGTTTCGAGCAAGCGCCTCTCCGATAGTTGAGAGGTATAGCATTATAAGCGGAATTCCAACACACGCGTATACTATTGCTACAACTTTTCCTGTCGATGACTTAGGTGTAACACTGCCATGACCTGAAATCAATAATTTTATATAATAGCTTCCTTCATTCTTTTTTATTTATTTTTATATATTTTTAATTTTTTAATATACTTTTTCATTCATACAAAATAGTAGTTAATTTTTTTTAAAACTTACATTTTTTTTTGTATGTCATAAGCAAATTTAAATATTGAATCTAGTTTTTATTTAAATAATTCATAAGAAAGGGTATAAGTGTGTCATTTAGTAAAAATAAAATACAAAACTGGGTTATTAGTTGACTTACCAATAGTTGTAATCAAGGTCAATGCATAAAGGAAGCTACCAGCAAATGTCCAGCGATAGTCGATAGAATCGTAATGTTGATACATGTTAGATGCATCACCTCTTTGCATGGACTTCATAAGAACCTTTTGAAAGTCCATCAGTTCTTTTGCTGCTAATTTCGTCCAATTTTCTTTATAAAGTATATTTAAATCTTCCGTTATCGACCAAAGACGTTCAACTGTTTTAGAACGAAGATCACCGTTTTGTATTTGACTTAGATTTGGTTTGGAAGCAGCCACTGATGTCTCTTCTGCTGAAATCGATGTGCCTTCTAGAGCCAGAAATAGAAATCCACCAAAAAGGTTGTAAGTGAGAACCAGAAAACATATTGCTAAACACGTTAGCGGTGAGGCTCGTCGTTTATGAGCACACCTACAACAGAATAGGCGTGTATCGTCTCTGCGGGAGAGGAAGCAGCAATGGGATTCTTCTATCAAAGGTGGTTCAGTTTTATGAAGAGCACGCCTGGACAGGTCTCGACCCGCTTCTTGTACCATTGTGATCATTACAACATAATTTATCGCACTTTGTACTTTTTGTGATGTCTTCTTTTCTTTATCCTCAACATTCTAAATTATAATTTGATTGAAGGTATTTCGCATTAATCTGTAACAATGGAAAGTATACATATTATTAAATTTGTTAAAATGTTTCAGTAGAATACTGTAATTTAATTATGAATTTCGCGACAAAAAGAATGTGTAGGTATTTTTTTAACAGTATTAATTAATTTCTAAACATTACATTTTAAAACCCTAATAAAAGCTTTTTCTAAAATTGCCTATAAATCATAACAATAAAGTAAAAGAAGCATGTGAAAACTGTTGATGCAAAAACTTCTCTCTCCGGAGACTGAAGCTTTGTACCCGATACATGTTTGGAGAGTAAATCGAAAGTTACATTATAAATCGTTATTGTTCCCCTTGAATCGCGACCATTGTGACCGTCTGGAGCAAACTTTTTAATAATATATCCCTTTGGGAGACATCTGCGCATAACGTATTAGGAGTACTGAAGATACGATATGAATAGTTCCGTATTACAATCTTTTACGACTTACAAAATATATTTTATATTCAAATACAAATCTAAAGGTTCTGCATAACTAGATTTTTGAGTAAACGGTTAGATTTGGATATTTCGTAATTCATTTACGGTCCGGATCGCTGTGTAAATAGATTTATAAAGCTCTCAATTTTAAATCAAATATATACAATAGAAATTTATAACGAAAACATTGCAGATGTCTTAAATATTTATTATTTGTTTGAGAAATGTTTGCTAGAATTCATTTAATAATAAATTCTAACTTTAAACGGGTTCTATATATTTAATATGGCCGATGTACATTAATTAAAATATCATAAAACCATTCTTCATATAAATAAAACAACATATTCGTAATAACATATATAATATATTACCGTTGTTTTCCATGGCATCAACAAAAAATATAATAATAAGCTGGTTTCTAGGTTATCGGCTCAGTTGTAAAACTTAAAACTTTTAAAATAAGTTACATATATTATTACTTTTATATATTCAGGAATCTAGAATGGACTTTTCAAAAGGTAAGTGGAACGAAAGATACAATTATAACTAAACAGATTTACAGCTAGACAAAATGGTTAAATTTTTACGGTGTAAAAATAAGTGTATCTCTAACAATACTTGGAATACAATTAAAGTCTTTTTGCTATTTTGACGTATGAATTTGTATGTATCCCTTAGAATGTAAAGATTGCGATTAGGTCCCTTCAAAAACGTGACCCGCACAGTTCTGAGTCTACAAAACTCATTCACTGTCACGTACATATGTGGTTAGTTAGTTCAATAGAAAGGTAAATTTATAGATACTAGTTTTCCTCTTTCGTGTTGACATATTGTGATAAAACTGTACCCTTAATGTGATACTGAAAATATACAATAAAATAATAAAATACTATTATTACGTACTATCAATTATAATTATATTCATGTTATACTTGAGAAAATACCAAAAGAAAATGTACCCAAGAAAAATTAATTTCCTTCAAATACAAAGAATAATTATATAAAAACATTTGTGTTTCTCCCTGTGAGGACCTATTCTGTAAATTATTTTTGTTTAATTTTACAAATATTTTTAGAACGAATTCTTATATTTCTAATACACTTGATAAAAAGTATTTCAACCTTATGCCTGAAATAAAGTATTTAATATTTTTATAGCATTGACATTATATGCCATAACAATAAGGGTTCACAAAACAGACAAGTATTAATATCAATGACTCTATATAAATATTGAAAACCCAATAAGTAAAAAAGCAGTGGAAGTAAATAACGTTCTACTTGTAAACAAAACCAAACTGGATCTTTTGAAAATAAAACGTGAACTATAAAAAGCCTGCAATTTAGCAACTCCGAGTACGATAGCATACAAAAGTACAAATTGTGGAAAGCAAAATTTAATATTGATGAAGTATTCAGCTAACAGCCTACAGCAGTTAGAACGTATACTGAATTGTAAGAAATATGTTTTCAGCGGCTTTTCAGAAAAAGGCCTTTGGCCAAATAATCAAACATGAAAAGACTCTGCAGGCTCGGCGTGTCAGGCATGTCTGCAACCAGCATACAAATAAGTAACAGTTTTTGTCTTAAGGTTGAGACGAAGATGAAATTGTGCGTTATAATTTTTAATATCATTACTTTTATCCCTTTTTCGTTTCATTACTTATTTTTTGACTTACACACAAGACTCTGCTAAGCTATAACCGGTTTACGCTACTTTTTGGAGTTTCTACTAAAGAGGTTCACGCAATACACTTTATATTGCTACAATTAGTATTACAATTCGTCATATTTTATTTCATTGGTTCTATGATTCTGAAAACAGATAAATTTTGAGTATTTTAGTGATTAACTACCTACTTACTTAACTTACGCCATTTGACGTGGTTAAATAATTATTCAGTAACCTCAGTAACCATTATGCCTTCCCATCAAATTGATTTGGTTCTAGGTGCTTATTAAATTGCTCACTAAATATTAACGTTTATCAAACAGTGATGATATTTAAGAAATACCCGACTGAGTTTGTTGTATGGTTGTTCTAAGACCGGGGCGTTTTTGGAACCGCATAGTTCAAATTTAAGGGTTATTTTTTAACAAAATATATCCTTCTATGACTTTCATGTGACGTTTACAAGTTATCTCTGATATTGATTTCAAGCGGAAAATATAAATAAATAAATGTTTTATTCATGTTTTTATTCCTCATCATTCTTCACAACTGTGAAAATTGAGAGCATATAAAAAATATTTGAATATTATATAATGTATTACAACAACAATTATGTCATATTTCATTTAAGTCATGCATTTTGTCAGACCATTATAAAATAAACATTGAACGCTACAGTTTGTTACATGAAGTGATGCAGAGTAGAAAAAAATATTTCCAAATATTAATGAATAATCAATTTAATTTCCACCGACTTATCTTAATTGCTTCTTATTCAAATAAGAAATTATTTTCTGCTTATCTTTATCTCAAATATTTGGGGTCTATATAAATCTTATCAAACTCTTGTTCTTTTGACATAATATTACATTTGGCAAAAGTTTTTAGAACCGACTACCGGCCTGACGTCAATCTTTGGAAATGTGGTGCAGGTAAAATTTCCGCCACCTTTTGGATAATTGGTGTATGGTATTCCTTTTTTTGTTCCTTAGCCGGCTCTTACAACACCCTCAGGATGATATGGGCTGACCTTATTGTATGTCACGTTTAGCTTTAATTTCTCGTAATAAAAATACAAAAAATATAGATTTTTTAACAATCTATATTTTTAGTATTTTTATTACGAGAATTAAATGATTGTGAGTTTCCTCGTAGAAAATGAGAGATTTTTTCTGCACGGTAGAAAAAAGCCACCCATCAAGATGTTGGGGGTGGTATCGCAGGCGGTGGGTGTGGTAGCTCTTCAAAACACATTCCGTGACAAATTCAGAGTATTGTAAAAGTTGCCCTTGGCAGTTGGAGATTCTGTGCCTAAACCAGAATACAAAGAGCAGCCCGAACAAGAGAGGCTTGGTGTTCTAGGGAGCCAATAACGTCCTAGGGTAGATTATCTTTAAGTTTGAGTGCAGTCCGATACCGGCGATTTAGCCTATTCATGGTGCAATTAGGAAATCGCATTAGATTCTACTATAAAATATCCCTAAATTACCTCTTACGATACCTAGAGATGGTTATATTTGAATCCAAGACAACACTTCTTAATCTACTTTTATTTAAGTTTTGTAACAGAGAAGTTTGTAATCAAGGGATGCACCAGTTATAATCGATTGTTTCTAGGTCGATTCAAGTTTTATTGTTTGTATTAATTATAATAGGTTATTAATGATATAAATAATAAAGATACAACATAAAAGGGGCCCGCTGTCGCCTTTCTCTAGTTCTTCTCAGGTGGAAATAACTTTTCCGAGCCGGTGGAAACTTTGACAATAAAAATACGTTTAATTTTGATTCTTCCTTTGCATTAAATAAATCATGACATTTAATAATATATAATACCTGCTGAGACTTGTAAATAATAAAAAAATATATATTAAAATAATCATATGATAAAATAATATTATTCTAAAATAAAATTATCATATAGATTATCATTTTAAAAACCATTAGAAATTACAATTAAAATATTTCGAGTTTTTATTAGCTTTGTGATTTTTTTTATTTATTAACATACTAAAAATTTTGCATTTAAAAAATACTAAAAAATAAATCCCAAATTTAAAGGTAAGAAAATTGAATAAAAATTTCAAATAATTTAGTTAATTATTAATAAGTTACATTAAAAAGTCTAAAAAGGATATAAATAATAATATTACGTACGTTGACGATGTTGTCGATTTTACTAAGTTTTCGAAGCTAATTAACTAATGAAGTTGTTTCGTTATTTGCCTTAGTAACTTAACTTACTTGCATTTTAATTTATTCCTTTCTATATTGTACTAAATGAACCTAATACGTTAATTTTTACTAGTTTAAGTTTTCCTACCAATATTGCATTACAACCTTACTCTGCTTTTATTTCGACCAAACATAGCTTAGAACCATCTCGATGGACCAGGCATTTGATTTAAAATAAACAGCAATCAAATTCGTCCACTCGTTTGGCTGCTACGATGTCATAGACAGACACACAGATACACAGGTCAAATTTATAACACCCCTTTTTTGGGTCGGGGGATAATAAATATTTTAA
Source organism: Napeogenes sylphis (assembly GCA_959347405.1). Lineage (NCBI taxonomy): Eukaryota > Metazoa > Arthropoda > Insecta > Lepidoptera > Nymphalidae > Napeogenes > Napeogenes sylphis. The sequence goes on from OY365781.1 coordinate 17,838,712, forward strand.
CAGAAAGAGACAACTTTTTGGGTTGATTTGAATAATAATATGAATCTGTTTTCGCGTTGTTCCAAATCGCAGTAATTTGTTTATCGTCTGTTTGTGTAACAAGAAACAAAATAAATGAGCAAAACAAAATGAATCTAGTTGAAAAAGGGTTATATTTTTTATCGAATCTTGGATATTAGGAAAAACATCAGGGCTTTTTATTAAATGTCATCTACCCACGGATAGGGAAATACGTATTTGGGCTTTTGACATATCTGTTTAATTTAGTTTGGATTACTCATAAAATATTGTCTCACTTGAACAATAAGACTCTTTTTGCCCTGAAGTGCTTTATTATATATATTATCTTAATTCAGGTATACAATTATATAAATTGAATATGTATATGGATGATTATAAAAGCTAAAATTATATTATAATTTACAAGCCTTAAAAATATTCTAACTGCATTTATATTTAACATATTAAATTTATTTTCAAAGGACTGGAAGTGCTTTAGAAAAATGTGGATTCAAAGCTGTCGGTTCGCAACAGAAATAGAAGCGATGATAGCGAAGTTGCGGAGTTGGTCTCGTAATGGATAGCGGTCATTAGACGTACAGAGGAAGATACTTTTTAATTTAATAAATAGTTTCGCTTTGTATCATATGAAAATTTAATAGACTTTGGTATGTTTTAGTACATTGTATTTAAAATTATTAATAATATCGTTATCATTGCAGTTTGATAAGAAAATATATATAGTTTAAGTCAGTCACGTCATAGGAAATCTTGACAATTTCAGTCTCGGAATACCAAACAGCTTAAAATAAAGTCTCGGGACTTTAAGATATTAAAAAAAAATAAGGAATGTTAAGCCTTTTATTAAGAATTTCTATCAATGTTTGAAAATATCTTTAAACATGTATAGCCATGTTAAGCTTATTTAAATTTATATAAATAAAGAATGAAAAATAAACCGTTACGAGCAGGGATTCGAACCCGCGACCTATGGGAAACTGTCCCGTCGCTCTACTAATTGAACTACCGTATCGCTGTCCGTCTCGGTGAATTAAGCATTCTATATGTGATCGTCTTAATCCGGACGGTGGTGACTGACAATACTCACCTTTTTAATGTAATAATTAACGATTCAAAATGCTTGTAAATACCTACTTAAATAATGATATTTTAATTTGAATTTAAAATTAAAACACGAAGTTTGTTAAAAAACATGCTCATTCTTTAAAAAAAACCTGTTATCCAGTACCTAATTCTAGTATTTTACTATTGGTCATAATCACAACATTTTAAATTCTCATAATCAATGATTTGATTCATAATTATATCACAGATCAATCAAATATTTGTTTCATAATTAAACATCAACTAGGTAACTCAATAAGAGTACACGACAGTACGTAGTAAATAAACTGGTTATACTTTATCCATGTATTTCCGTTCATTCCATTGACTATGACATTCCATCCACTCGGTCTAAGAGAAGAGATGACTTTTTGAAAATAATAAAAATTTTAATAAAACGAGAATTATGATGAGGACCACACAAAGTGTTGTGGTATGTTTTATTTTTACTGTTCATTTGTCTTTCACGGACCACTTGAAATTAAAAGTTTGTTTCGAGAGGTGTCATTTTTATTATTATATATGACTAACCTGTCATGTAAAATTACTTATACATGTATTATCGTATTCATCTTAATTATTACTTGCGATTGTGAACTTCGCTCATTTGCATAGTATTTTTATTATTTTTTATCTATCATTTTCATTTATTTTTTCGACTACGTTTTTGTGTGTTTATTACCCCTTTTACAGAAGTTTCGACGGTAGTCTGTTCTTAAATATTTATTTTAATATATATTTAAAAGGTTTGAGCTTTGTGAAGTCATCAAAAATGTCTACTGCTTATCTTACAATTCAGGTTAAGTCAATAGCCAGGTTAATTTTGCACAGAAAAATAATGATCAAATAACGATAACTCCGACAGATCCAAATTACCGTAAAGAGCTTGGGTTTACCATTACAAATAAAGTAAATATAGTGCCAAAGGTCCCCGTGGGTCCCATGCTGTGTTGTGTCTCTTCTTTCAGAGTCAAAAGTCAAATACTATTTGATTAAATTGATTTATAAGATACATACATCGTAAAATCTTCATATTTTTGCTATACGAAGGAATTCATTTATTTCTTATATTTTTATATTCTTTTTTGAGGTCGCTAAGGCATATTTATACTTCGCCAATTGAATTAAGGGATTCTAGATTGGGCAGATAATAAATATATTATTGTACAATTTACGCTAAAGAGTCGCGTCCCTTAACTGGTAGACAATACTTTATAATCGAAAAAAACAAATTTGCATTTTGTTATAAATTTCAATGGCAACTACAAAACAAAAACATCATAACTTTTGTAAGAATAAAATATAGTGATCAAACAAATCGGTGACATGGGAATACGCTCTCACATCTATCATACAATATTTATAATGTGTTATAAAACCAGAAAAATAAATACTTTCAATTTTGTTCGTAAGTTACATAGGATCCATTATTGATGGAATAATATTTATTTTTAATATGATATGCCGAATAAAAACAATTGGCAGTACAATTTATATTTAAACAATATTTTCTTTCATGAATATGAACGGCGGATTGTTATCTCGCTGTTTCGTTAATTGGATGAGAAATCTCATCTCCAAAATAATTATGAGTCGCTGGGTGCTTATTGATAACGAAGAGCTTTACTAAACTTTTAGCTGTTATCTAAATAAAGTAAAATGACATAATACTGGTTCAAACACGCCGTGCAATCCCAAATGAGATTTGGTTGGGATTAGTGATATCATTACAGCGAGCATCACTGAACAAACGTCGCTGATAAATTCTGTTATCATTTAATTACGCGTGTTTGGTTCCGCTGATAATATTAAATAATAATAAAATTAATAAAATTTTATTATTATTTAATATTTAGGTAATACTCCTAAATTTATGAATGGTATAAAATAAGTATCCCTAAAATCGTGTGTTAAGAGTTTAAACATCTTATTAAGATACAAATGAATAAATACCAAAAAGAATTTCTTTGAAAAGGAGAAAATTCTTATCGAAACCCTTGAATTAGGCGGAACAACGTTCCCTTTTATTTACTGTCAATCGTCTTCCGGACAGGGAAATTCGTATTTCGGGTAGATAAGAGATTTTATTCCATTGCATTTTATTTTGTTTGAACAATATATTGGCTACTATAACTCATTGCTGAAGCCTGAATACAACTTTGCATGAAAATAAATAATGACCCATCCTATTTGCTTACGAATATAACTGAAATAATTACACCTATTTTTTTAAAAAATAGAATATCCTTGGTGCTATTTTTAAAGAACATCACAACAACCAAAAACATAGTTTTTTAGATCTAAGGATGAGCTAATCTCAACAGTTCAACAATTTTAAAATCTTCCGACTTTTCGTTATAAACGAAACTAACATATCGATATTCGCGTCACATCTATTAATTTGAGAGTCATTAATTAGTAACTGGTTTGTTTTATTCTATATTCAAATTACGAATCGGATGTAAGTAGATATAGTTGTAGATCGAGACAGATAATGTTTCGGTTCTCGTATTATTTACGGGTTTATGTAAAAGATTTTGCGGCTCATAATTGTCCCTTTTTTAACTAGTACTAACACTAAAATATATCGAATTAATAAATGTAGTTGACGTAATGATTTTTTAGGATTTCTTCATCATCACAAAATGTCATAAGTAATAAAAAATGCAAAACAAACAAAGATTAATCTCCATTTCCAGTTAATGTCCATCATCTCAAACAACAACTCGAACGACATAAATTCATTTTTTATCTCTGTGGAGATATTTCAAACAATTTCCATGATATCAGAACAAATAAAATACCTTTATCTCGTGGTCCAGATCTTTAGTACGTTTAGACAACGAGAGTTTATTAAGCAGTTTTTTTATTAAGTTGATTTTCTCTGATTTTTTGGATTATAAAAAAAAGAATTATTTATATACGAATATTAATGTTTTTTTTAAGCTAAGGACAAAATTACGAACAAATAATACAATATTGTCATTAAGTAATTTTAATATTGTGTTGCGATCTAATATAGTAACTAAAGTGACACAACCTTGTCACAACCAGCCCCGGTCTCCCCTACCCATATTTTGCAAATGACCCAAAATACTTCTTAGTCTTTACTAAATGTTTAAACATTTTCATTATATATATATATATATATATATATATATATATAGTAAAATTGTTTATATATATGTTTATTATTTTATAAATATACATATATAATAAACTATAATTGTCTTATCCATCTGATCCAATCATTTGTCGGTTGAAAATAATTTTAAATGGATACGGTGGTTAAATGATTCAACGGAAATATCTCCTTAAAACTTAAATAAATAATTTGTATTAGGCAATTCAAACAGTTCGCTATATATTATGTATATTATGGAACCAACAAGAGTCTGGTACTAAATTAATAAGTTATTAATTGCTTTTATATTCACGTGACGTGGCAGACTAAGAAACTGAGAAGCATATTTACTTAGAAACTAAAGAACATCATATTTCTTGAAAACGTTCAATCACGAAAATTAGGTCCCTGCCCATTATTTGGTACAGAGATTTAATCAGTAACTAGAAGAACTAAAGTGATTAATAACTCCTTAATCTGTCCAAACTTGTCAGATTATCCAGGAGTGGCTCTTGTCGACTTTTGGCCTAATGACATTTTTATAGCATTCAAGGGCGGAAGACATGAAAGAGATATTAAGGGTTGGTAAGGGATGGAAAAGGAAGCATAGAGGGTGAGGGAGAAATTTAACCGATTAGTCCGCAGGTGGACCGTGTCCGGTAAAATGTAGATACTTTGTGCTACCCTTAACTTTGTGCCAAGCCTATTGAATACTGATAAGCTATAAAACTATGGAAACGGCATGAACATGACGAATAATGTTTTTGGGATCGAATTATTTTGTTTTATTTTGGCAAAGCTTATTACTGTTATTTATTGTCGTTAATGAGATCATTTGAATTCAAAAGGAGACTAAATAATAATAATAATGTCTTATTAATGCTAAATATTCATGTTACTCTTATTTTAATATTCTTTACTTTTTATTGAACTCAAATCTCTTTGAATATAACTCAACCCATTGATTATTATATTTTATGTAAACCAAAATTACGTTTTCCTCGTACGTAAAAAGGTTCATTTATAACCCTCCGGTTATGTTATCGTTGAGAAAATACATTTTAAACAGATTTACAGGTACTTATTCGCATAATAATATTCGACGAAATGCTTAATGAGGAAAATATCAATTGGTGGTAAAGAAAATCTTGAATCTCTGAATTATTTTATCCTAAAATATATCATAGGTATTATACGTTATATTTGGCTATAAATTGATGTTTTTCTGTATTTAACGAAAATAATCTTCTTTTAGAAAAAAACTATTTCCAAGATATATAACTTGCGGTCGTAATATTGAATACTTAGTCATATAGTGTAATAAAAATCTCCTCCACATTTATTACCAGGTCATAGGGCACTTGCGTTATATAAACGTGCCCTTCTGCCCTTCATTAGCCAATTTCCGTCAGCCATCGCGACTAAGGGTCGTCGCCTCCGCATCGTAAATTTCGCCTATTTGCCTCAATAAGCTTGTGTGAGTAATTAGAATCTATTTGTAACATACAGACAAGTCAAAAATATTAACATATCTCATATAATATAATCATAAATACAAGTATTATTAGGAAGAAACCTAATAATTCTTACGTAAGTTTTGTTTTTAAGTGTTTTTATTATAAACATACAAGACATTTCATGAAAAACATTATGAAAGAAACTTATAAGGATTATCCCTTTTCTGTATTAAATATAACTTTAGTCTTGACCTTTACATGGGCTTACTTTATTTGATTTTACAGTCTCCTTATTGGGTGGCCTTTTCCTACGCGATATCGTGAATATAGCTTTGCTCGGTCTTATATTAAAAATCGTTCTGAATAAGAGGATATATATTAAAATTACTTAAATGATAAGGGATATTATTTACATATTTACTTACATTTATGTTTACATCTTTATAAAAACAAAACTACAAATATGAATAAATAGTATAAAATTATATTAATTTCGGTCCCGGGAGGACCGACTTTTTTAAACTATATAATAAGAAACACCGTCTCAATACATATTATTTTCTTTTTAAGAAAGAAGGAATTGTTTTTTCACCATCGACGTAAAAAGGCTTCGAGCTACTTTCTTAACATAATATGTCCTTTAAAAAATGGACTCAAAGAAAACCGTACTTGGCTTTGTTTCAGACTTTTTGAAATGATAATATTGTTCCGCCGGCCTCGGATGACTTAGGTGACTAGTGGTCTTGCTTAATATACTGAGCGTTGTTTTTTTAACTTTATAAAAAGTACCTTACAACGCTATAATTATAGCTTATTATGATTTTTTTTTCATATATTTTATTTCTTGTATGTTTTATACTTATTTTCCATTACGTATACAAAAAGTGGACTTGTGTAATTCTTTCAAATTCTTTTACAAAATTACAAGTACTAATAATATTCGAAATTGGTTTCCGTTTAATAAACAAATAGGCGAGGTAGCAGAAAAAATAGAAAAATTAATGTCCTGAAAATAATTATAAGAACATAGAAATAGAAATAGAAATACAATATTTAGTTTGTGTAACCGTTGTTTGTGTATTCCCAAACATCTCTTCTCTAGACATTCGAATGTTCATTATATTTTATCTGTTTTTTACTTTATTTATTACTACTATCATTGATAGTGGTTAATCTTCTAAGCGTTGTAGATAGTTTCAAAAATTCGTCTCAAAAAGAAAGTTATAAATAAAATATCTGCCAACGCTTTTCAGAGTATATCCTATCTGACCCAAATCTAAAAATCGGTGGCGACCACAAAAACATATTTGAACGTTTTCAAATGATCGCTATGTTAAATGCATTAAAGGAATATTTTGAATTGTTGCTAAAATCTATTTAGTTTTGTATAAATTCAACTGTTTTGAAATCTGATACTGTTTTAACTGTCAAAACACAACTCAAAGTTCTGAAACCGTATATCAATCACGACGAAACCTCTATCTGCACTAGCAGCAATATTTCGTAAAATATATATTTTTTTTTATTATGTTGCAATAAAAGTATATTTTCTTACTTACCGAATTAAGTCTAATTTACTTAAATAATGTATGTTTAAAAGCTTGTCAAGTTATATTGTACTGTAAAAGTAGTTACTGGCTAGTGACATCACTTTACTTTAACTAAGCTTGCCAAAGACGTAAGTATTTATTTTGTGAGGTTTTGGAACACGTTCAATATTAAAACCTTAAAAGCCATATCATACAGTTCACTTGAAAAATAATAAATCGTCTTCAGGGATTACAGTCCGCCACATTGGATTAACATCACTTGCTTTTGGTAATTCGATAATAAACCCTTTTATTTGATATCCACAACAAGGATACATATCAAAATAACAGGGGTTTCTATGGAAATTATAAATCGCAATTCTGCGGCGTCCGACATATTGGATTTAGAATGACATCGTTTGGCTTATCGTATTTGGCTTCGCAAACCCTTTGATTTCGATCAGAAACCCTCATTGTTCATAACCAAATATAATCATTACGTCTTTGATTTTGATATGAAACTGAAGTTTTAGATATTTGTTTGAATTGTGTATAATACTAAAATAACATATTAATATGTTAGTGTTTTTAATCATCGTTCCAGATGAATTGCTTAAATTACTCTTTAAATGATATAATAGAAGAATAATGAAAAAAAAACCTATTTGAGTAAGTAAATATTACAAAATCCAAAGCAATTAACAGCTCATTAATCTGTCCGAACTATTTATCAGATGACTGCAGAGTGGCTGACGTTGTGGTCACGGTGATGCTGTCACCCTTAATTACATTTTTATAGCATTCAATAACCGTATAGATTGATGTCGGATAAAGTGTTTAATATAAACCGTTAAATAGTTATATCACTTACATTAATATAAGAGCCATAAGTCTAAGCACTTTCAAAGTATACTTTATTATTAAAGAAAATAGGTATTCAGTTACTCACATGAAACTTATACCGAACTTAATAATATCTTTAAAATATTAGTAAAAAACAAGTTCTGACTTTTATTCGCAGCATAATATCAATTCGATAATAATTATCAATATATAATAAAATTTCCCCTCAGGCAGGATATAAAGATTATCTACCCCTGAATGTTGAAAACGAGGATTTCAATTTATAAATGTTTTACAAATTTAAATATGTTTTTTTTATCTCCTTTGCTGCCAAATAATAAAATTTAAGGACAAAAGTACTAGTAAATTGTTTTTTTCTCGGGACACAACACGGATGAAAAGCAAAATTTCTTTATTATGGTTATATCGACACATTATATCGCTGATGATGATAGATCGTTAAAAGAGGTCGCAAAAACAAATACTATTTCCGAAGATATAAAACGTCTCAGGGATACTCGAATTTTTAAACAAAATAAAGAATAGGAGGTATTCTAAACCTTTTATTTACATTGTAATGTAACACTTACCAATTAATTTAATTACCAATTAAACGAACCTAATATCTTGTTACAATAAGAAATTCCTAAGTATTAATACCAACTGTTTAATGTATCCCCTATACGAATGTATATTGGATAGACCCTAAGAATTACTAACTAACACCACTCAAACAGATGGATCTAGTACCCGCTTACCCAAATCGAAAGTAAAACAATCAGTAGAAAGCTCTCGCTTGATAAATCATAAGTTACAAGGAAACTTGGTCTCGTATTTGATTTCGGATCAGCCTACTCGTCATATTTGCACCGACGTTTCACTTAATCCTAGTAATTAACAATTCAATTAATTTAGTTTCATTTCTTACGCAATCTAATATTGTTGAATGGCTCCTTGAATAAAGTTTGATAATTATCTAATTAACAATATTTTATAGTGTCACGACATTAACTTGAATCGACTTTTTAACTCAATCGTACCTATTGTACACGCCAGACAGTAAAGTGTAAGTGTAGATAATAAATTAAAACCTCTGATAAAAAAATACCTCTAAAAATAATGAAAATAATATTTTTATGTACTTATTGAAGTCGTTGAGTCGGGGGACCGTTGTACGTACGTTGACTATTATGTATATTTTACGAAGTTAAGAGGGCTTAGACTATAGGATTCGATATCGTTATTTCTTTATTTGCCTTGGTAACTTACTTGCATTGTAATTGTTTACTTTATGAAGCGGTCCCCCAGTGCGAGGACTTCAATAAGTACATAATAATATTATTTTTATTCTTTCTAGTCATCTTGGTATCGGTGGTTTTAAAAATTTTTAATTTATTTTTTTTTATCTACTGATTTTAACTTGTATATTGATGATATTTCAATAAAGTACGATGAAAACGACCGAACTGTCCAGTACTTAATATTAAAACCACAGATCAATAACACGATCTAATTCAGTTAGTAGTTGACCTTTGTGAAAAACAATGTTGTAGATATTGAAATAATGATGTATATTGGTTTTGCTACGAATTATAATAATAAGTTTTAACGTACTTCATTCTAAAACAACTGCTAACAAGAAAGTCAATGCCAATTTAATAGGCCAATATAAAAAAAAGCAATAACTGGTGCTAAAGACATGATAAAGACATACTGAAAGCAGTAAACTAGGTCACCTAGATTGATTCACACCAGCGGAACCAAATTACAATTTGATCTACTTTTTCTGCGACACCTTAGCAAAACCAACTTACGATATAAAAACGATTGTTCTGCATATTGCGATTCCTCGTAGAAATTCAAAGTAGATACTTGCAGCATTCAGTACGCGATGATTCGCTGCTGAGTAGCGGAGTCGTACAGACGAATCAAGATTTACTCAAAATACAAGACAGGTTTTAGAATTCAGTAGAACGTCAAAGAAATATAATGTATATATTTTCTAACATTTCCAAGACATCCAAATTATTCCAACTCGAAAGTAAAAGGAACCCTCAAATAAATTTCACGACAATGATATCCACATATGAATCGTAGTAATAAATTACAGAAAATAAAATATATTATTACAGAGCGATAAATTTTCCTTTGTTATCACACCGGACCCCCGTCCGAATATCGCTTAGAAGGTTTATGGCGGGTAAGCGATTAGTTCACAGGTGGATACAGTTCATATAACTTACGTCTCACTAAGTAATGGATGAAATATGTTTAAATTATATTTTCAAGGTAACATTATATGATCCGTAAAAGAATAATGATGACAGCCTAGATGACCTTATCCTAAATATCAAATTCGGATCATTTTGCAATATGAAAATATTTTAAATTCATTAGCTTGTATAATTGAAAAAAGGTGGGTAATGATTCTAAACTCATAAGATATTCCCAGTAACATAACTTAGGACTGAAGGTTTCCATCAGTAACTATTGGAGTAAGGGATTCAATGCTGGGACGCTCAACCTTTTAATTTATTTGAAATACATATAGCTAATGAAAAATGTACCAAAATCGAGCCCGTCTATCCGTTATTCATCATCGTCTTTGTTCAAACATAGGACATACAAATTTAATGTATATTTATCTTATTGTAAATGACATACACTTGTTATATTATCACCTGTCTTTTGCTCATAAAAAGAACAACATACATTCGGTACCACAAACTGTAGGTTTGGGGATACAATAGGTCTCACCAAGAGCAATACTGCCGGCAAATCTATAAAGAACCATACCAAGAAGATAAATCATTTGTAAGCATAACAGTTGTATAAAAACGCTTAACCCATTTTATTTCCTTACTCTTATGGTGAACATCACTTAGTTATAGGATAGTTTTTTTACTGTAAGAAAAAAATACTCTAGGATTCCACAAATGCAAACTCTTAGTAATCGATTTGTATTAAGAAATTAATACTTCATTGCATTCCCAATGTATCACTATATCACTCAATATTTCAATCACACATACACAATTAAATACAATATTAATTAAATATAATATTAACATTGAAAGATAGTATTAATAAGCGTTTTTAAAGAAATTTACAGCAATACTTAAAAGTAAATAATACCATAACATTAAAACATAAGTTTGTTAAGGCTAAAGCAATGCGTGTTGCCTCAGAGCTTATTACTATATAATGCGCCACTATCAACTACAAACTACAAATAACATTTTCCCACGACCTAATATGCAAGCTAAGCTATCGATTGCATTATGCTAATTTGTACAGGAAATGTTTTCCAACCCACGTTATTAATAAGGTCTTTATATATATTTAATAAAATTTATAAACAATGGTTTTTATACTTCCATTTTAATATTTCCGCAAGTTATTTCTCATTTCATTTTATTATTACATTTTGTTATATAATAAAACATGGCTTTCAAGTTTTATCAGATCTCAATCTTGGTATAGCCAAGGGCTTAAGGATTTATAGGATTATGCGTATTTTTCTGACAATAAAATTCCTAATAAATTATAAAATTGCCGCAAAGTACGTTTCACTCTAATTTTCACATAATGACAGTCAGAAAAAAAGGCTACCAAAGATTCCATGTTAGAAATTCGGCTGATGAAACTAAATAGGTACGTTCAAGTAACCCTTTTAGTCCAAAGTATACTAACTGAGAACGTCACAGTATCTTTATAGCATCTTTATGTGTCTTGGCACGAAATATATTCATGTGTGAGTAAGAAATGTATGTATGTATATGTGAGGTTGACACGCAATTTTCCGAAGACATGTAATCTGGTTGTTTAGGAAATAGCGTCAACATAAAAAGGCCATGTCCGCTACAAAATGTTTGCCTTCACGAAAGGAAATTGGAAATTAGGTAGAAAAGATGTGTAAGCAGGAGAAAAAACTAAATAGGGTTAAAGTAAAAGGCCTCCAAGTTCGCATAATTAATTTGTAACCGTGAAATCACAAAATGTTAATTTTATCTGGTAGGTAATAGGTAAATGATAGAAAATTGAAAAGCAATATATAGATTATTATATATCTTTAAAACAGTTAAAAAATGAGGATTAAAACCTATAGAACTATTAGAATTTAAAATAAAAATCTACAGAGGCTCACATACCTATATAACATACGAATACTAGAAGTTTTGATAAGCTAATAATTTTAAAACAAGTAAAAGCAAATATTATAATAAGTGTGTTATAATACTCCCATTTCAGTTTTTGAACTTTAAAATAACAGTGGCATGAAAATTGTTCTAGAAATATTATTCTAAGTGTGCAGCTACGACTTTTGCTACACTTGTGTAGAAGTGCTACGCGCTGAGGATACTAATAAAGCGAGGCTTGCACCGTTGCGTTTTATTAATTGTAGCGTGTATTAGATAATACAAACATACTTAATATTGCATAATATTTTTATGTATTTATTATTAAATCAAAAGGCATTATTATTAATACTGTCTCGACGAGAAACTTTCAACTTTACTACAATTACAATGTTATAAGACACAAAAATAAAAGGTTTTAGTTACCTAATTAATTTATTTTTACCGTTTCTTTTTTAGCAATGCTAATACAGGGCTTACACTTTACAAATTTTGAGGAAACACCAAATATCATCAAAATTTACATATTGTGGACCGGCTGCAGGGCGTTATGACGTTAATGAAGTAAGCCTTCGTGTGAGCTGTAATTATAATTATAGGAATTAATAAATTTTGTAACATAACGTTTAAAACAAAAATATGTAAATATTATACAACAATTAATAACACCTTATGTTCCTTTGTAGTTGTGCTACAAAAATATGTATTATACTCGAAGATCAAAATTCATAACAAAACATCAAAGACGCCGCCTAACGTGTGGGGCAAACATTTATGACGTTCATAATAAACCAATATGTTATTCTAATTCGAATCTTATCATATACTCCATAGGAATATGTTTTATGTGAAACTAAATATATAAGTCAAATTTATAACGAGACTGCCTAAATTGTGTTTGTAGTAATATGGACCTTATTTCAACAAAGCAAGGTTTAATTTGAAGTGCAGGAACCTTTTCAGTACTGAATGTTTTAGGAGGCTTTGTAAACAGGCGCTTTGTGCAAGTTTGCCGTCTCACTTGACATAACGTCAAAACTTACACGGTTTTACAATATTTGTTTATAATTACTGCGACATGTCAGATAAATGAATGTTGAAAATAACGAAATCCAAGTTTCGACTACTTACGTCTAACTTTATATTTTGGATACATCATTCTCTTTAAAATTCATAAACAAAAATATGTATTTCGTTTTTCCTGCTTAAAGTGACTTGAAAAGTAAAAGTAATATTTCCAGTAAACTGCTATTTTCGCTTCCGAAACAATTATATGCCAATATAAGAATCAAAGAACTGCGGCACCTCAGAGATGTTAGTTATACTTATTAAATATTTATCCGACCACCCAACGTAAAGTAGAACGGTGCGAGGTGGACTACATTTGAACCCCTATAATTGTTATTTATTAATCCCAGCAGAAGGTCTTTTCTGACGAGGGTTTCGTAATAAGTTGCAACTTTTTACCTCACATAAATTATATTTTCAGTTTAATTATTATCTACATGTCTCAAATGTCTGATGCACCAAGGCCTAATGATTACTGTCTAATACATTGTACTAATTGGTAAATTAAACCGCAGGCGTAGTGCTTTTATTGTAACTGATTTATGTTTATTATTATTCAACGGATAATTTTGTTATGAATATCTGAATTACCATATTGCAGTACATTTAAATATATTAATAATTGAATAACTCAAATAAAGTAGATTATATTCGAAGAATGTATTTTTGTCAGTAAATATTTCCTTATATTTTTTTATAATGAGCAAAAAGATTAGGAAACGTCTTCCAACCTGGTCGAATAACATAAAAAATACAAAAAGATTGTCATTGAAGATGTTATTTGAATTCACGGTTGGTGTGTCGTCAAATGCAGAGTGCACAAAGGGTTTCCTAAATAAGAGGTATATTTGGGAACCCATTTGTGGCTCCGGAAGATAACATATTCGGTACCGGTAATGAAGCGTGTATGTGTATATTTTTTAGTATTCATAGTACTCACATGACTGTATACATTTTGTGTATGTTTGGAAATGCTTCAGTACCTTAGAATAGTAATCCGATATGTAGAGTTTCAGTGTTGCGAGCGCGGTCTAATTAGAAATTTAGTTATTCGTTGGTTTAAGGTATGGCTAACGTAATCCCTAGTTATGCTTGCTACTTTAGTGTTTAAAAAGTCCTAGAGCACGACTTCATGTTATCGCAGTGTTTCAGCTATTTAAATAAAAAAAAACGAGAGAATATTTTGCATAAAAAGGGTACGTTAATATTTATTAAACAAAGAACCTCTTTTATAATATATACTCCTACATACGTTTAACCTTAGAATACTAATCATTATCTGACGCGGACCGTTGTCTGCCTTTTTTCTGATTAATTTACTCTGCTACAGATGGTGCAAAAGGGAACATCTTTTGGATAACGAACATTATTTCGTTATTTATCTTAAATAAAATGTTAACGTAAATTCTAAAACATTTTTTATGGTGGCACATTTTTGTTTCAATAAAAGGTAACAAATTTGAAAGACGACTTCTATTGCATAATAACATTCCTGGATAGTTGATCCTTACGAAGGTAGTAACTTACAAATGGTTCAGGAATAGTTACTTAGCGGGCATTAAATCGATGGAGAGCTTACAACATTAGAAGATTAATTTAAGTCTTTCCCAAGTGTTTAAGAACTTAAAAGTCTAATATAACATTTTAGAAAATTGGAGATATTTTAACATCTATTGTAAAATGCAATGTAACTCTTTCAATTCGAAGCAGCTGCATCTTACGTTTTAATAGTCAAGATTCTCATCGATCTAATCGCTTGAAAAGTCGTTTTAAACACCCCATTGAACCGTCATAATACTTTTGAACGAAAGATGAATATTATGAATTGGAAAATATTTAATACATTTAGATAAATTTTCAAAAGGTTTAATAGTTAATATTTAACTCACTTCATGGAAAATATGAAACCACTTATTATTATTATATTACTATTATAATGTTATATTATTATAAGACATAATTATTATGTAATAAATATTCTTAGGCGCTAATATCTATGTCGATATCAATAAAAACTTGCTAACTAAAAAAATAATTATATCGAGGCTCTGAAAAAAACTGTATCATCCTTATTATCTTTTAGAACTCCCTAAGTTCGAAAACGATGTCTTAACTTACTTAAAAAAATAATATTTATTTTTATAGTACTTAATTAATAAATTACATTGAATAATGCCTTACTTTTTTACTAAGAAAGAGATTAAACGACACCTAAGATGCGGTTACAGTAGCAGTTGGCAAAATGATTATTGCTACGCGTTCCTATGGTCCATATAGTACTTAGTGTTATAGTAGGCTCTTCGTACAAAAACGCGCTTAATGTGAGCTTTATCTTTTTATACCATAGATAGGTCTGTAAAAGATTTGAGCAGTTTATTATAAGAACGAATTTCATTGGCCAATCATTTATATTTTTTTTAGTCTGTTTTTAACCCCCGACTCAAAAAGAGCGGTGTTATAAGTTTGACCTGGCGATCTGTTTTGAATATGTGTGTATGTCTGTGGCAATGTAGAAGCCAAAACGCGTAGACGGATTTGATTGCGATTTTTTTTTATCGAAAGCCTGGTTCGTCGAGAACTATGTTTGATCGAAATAGAAACAATCGTCCCCAAGATACTGAAATTTTATTGGTGCGGGTGAAAGGTACTTATGCAATATTCATTGAAATACTTAAAGTAAACATTTTTGTGTCCGTAGGTTCATAGCACAATAATGAAATCAGTAACATAATTTTAAAAAGCAGAAAAAAAAGAATTTAAATTAAAATAAATACCCCGATACAAAAATACCTCTAAAAAGAATAAAAATTAAATTATCATGTACTTATTGAAGTCGCTGCGTCGGGGGACCGCTTAATAATGAAAGAAATTTTTATTTTTTTTTTTTAATTTATATTTTTCAAGTTATCATTCAAATCAATGCGACGTAAAACGCTTCATGTACACATTAAATCTTTACAGAACAAAATGTTATAAATTTAATGTGATAATTGTAGCATTTTGAAAAAAAATATTTATTTTCTCTCATGTTGTAATATATAAAATGCTCCGTATCTTAAAATAACAATATCATTCAACATACCTGAACCCCAGATCGGAGTTGGAAGAAAAGATTAATAAAACGCGCCCCTTAAACATTTCTGAAATTCTAGCGACGTAAAATAAATAAACACCACGACGCTGGCAGAACGTTCTGTCACTGTTCCAATACTCGGCCGTCCGACGATCGAACTCCGGGAAATATATATTTTCTGTACCGGAACTTGAACGACATATCTACTCAATTTATTTGTTGCGAAATCGTTTAATATACTTTTAAGCACGAGACACACTTTGAAATAAACATACATTATATGCGATATATCACAAACATGGTGAAATAAGAACAGTTAAAGAATTACCGCCATACGGTTTTACTTCCATCTACATAGAAAAATAATAAGGGAACTTTTTTTATAAATTTGGTTAACCAAAAAAAAGTACAGGGAACATACTTAGTATGTTACTTAGTATGTGAATAATAGAACACTGATTTTTATTATAAGCAAAATTCTTCTTCTTATACTTCTTAGACTTTTTCAATAAACTTACTTACTTTTCAGTATTTATAATAATTTGTATTATTTAAACTATGTAATACAATTTTAACATTCTGATGAAGATACCTGTTTTATAGGATATTTAAGGAATAACAAAATTATTCCTTTTTTTGAGTCCATCCTAGCTTAATTGTGTTCCGAGCCTTGAATTATTTGAGATATTGTCTGTCGTATAAAACGTGAACTACGCGTGCACTATCTCTCCGAACTCGGGACTAATTGATGTGTTCAATGATCACCTTTGAGCGCAAACACGAATTCGCACCTCACATTGAGATCAATTTATAGGCTAGCTATATCTCACATTGCAGAAAATATTTATCAAGAGATAAATTTTATAGTTAAACGTTATAGTGTACGATGTAAAATAATTGAGTACATGAATATTAAATTAAAAATATATTTTCTAGAAATTGAGATAAATCCTGCCTTTGTCTGTATCTAATATTATTTTTTTATTATAATTTTAAAAACAGGGGCACTTTATAACAGTATAAAAGAAACAGTAATAAAGTTCCATGTTAGGTATTGTTTTACATGTGAGTTAATTAATCTTTAATCACAGAGCAATTGAATTAATTCGAGCGTTCCCCAGCGACTCGTGATTACGCCATGCTTATTAAAGGAATGTTTTAACTCGTAGACTTGCGCATCGCGGCTTTGCGGAATAACGCATTTAGCTAATAAATTAGCTCGTTAATAACGACTACCAAAACCTCAAATACATGATTACATGTCAGGCTCAACATAGTTGGCTTGTAATGATGTTATTAATAAAGATGTTGTCTTGCTTTATTATGAACTAGCTGTTTTCCCCGACTTCCTCTGCGTGGATAACAAGATAGGATCTAAACTCCACTTGTATTTGAAACCGGTATAAAACTAAAGAATATGTTTTTTTTTATGAATTTTATGTTTTGACTTAGAATTATAGGGGAGACTAGGGCTGGTTGTGACAGGGGTAACTAGTTACAGTGACATAAGCGTCGGAACAGAGAATGGTTGGTGACGTTAACAATAGTCAAATAACGCCGCCACTTTCAGCTCACCTCACGCGTAAGCCTGTGGCGTCAGGATTCTTGTAGAAGGAGAAAAAACCTACGTTTGTAATATTATCTAACTTACATAATATTGGTCTATAACTTGTTTTTGAAATAATCAGAGATTTGTCTGGTGTTATTTTCACATCCTTATGATTTATTTTTGCGATAAGATTACGTTTTTACGGTTATATCAATTTGTGCTTTTGTTACTTAACCTCAAAGGTCAATTTAGGCGTTGGGGCTAAAAGTAACTTTTTCTGGGGTAGGTTGTAACATGTAACATGCTTTTACTTCTCAACCACTAATAGAAGAAACTACTAACTCAATCCTAGAAAATTTTCTTGTTCCGACACAGAAGATAGAGACCGAAAATACAGCTCACAAACTGATTATTTACCCATAACGAGTGACATATCTGAATGCAATCGGAAACCATTAAACTTTATCCTAAAGCAAATGCTTTGAAACGAATTTAACACGTAGGACTCACAAATCGTAACTGACACGCCGGAAAAAAATCTTTGGCATTGGAACAGTAGAAGAAGAAAGATATTAAATCTAAAATCTAAAGAAAAATATGATTAAAAATTAAATTAAAAATCAAGTTTAGGAAATATAGTACAAAATATCAAGAACACAATAAAAGCAACTAAGGATACGGTTAATATTACAGCATTAAAAAAGAAAGGTATTTCATAAAAATTATTAAGAAAGTTGTAACCTATTTGATCTCAAGAACGCTGGTGCGGAATGGGTAGAGTGTGTTCTAAGTAAGAACTTGTTATATGTAATAAAAAAATATTCCTTATAAAAACGTATTTATTACATTTGGTTTTGTTTGTAACATTTTGCCCCAGGTAGTGTAACAGCCAGCCGCTGGTGCGGGGTTGAAAGTGGCAGACCATTTATTTTTCTAATTTATTTCCAAACTAATGGTTGTTATAAAAATGTATTTTAAATTTAAGTACTGAATAGTAACTTAATCGAACAAATATACACTCGGGTAAAAGAATCAAACCAATAAAAAAATACGCCACTTTAATAATAAAATGTCACGACTAATCTCAGTCTCCCTTATTACAAAATAAATTAACATCAAAATATTACTTCAACAAAAACAGCCATTATAAGCAATTAATATTTATGGCTAGACTATATTGTCGATGAATAATTATTTGTAGCTTATATACAAGTAAAGTACTACAGACGCCAGAGTTGGAACACAGCCCGGCAATCAAGCTCATGTCATACGCAGAGGTATTAATGTTAACGGTTGTACAAAACATAATTTAAAAAAACCTTAGTTTTAAACATAAGAAATAAGGTTATACATTTTTATTTTCATATTTTAATTTGTAAGATTTTACTTAAATTAAAATATCGTAATAAAAATGTGTATCACTATAATGATAAAGATTATTATTATTATACACGTTCTAAATTGCGTTTAAATTTCTCTAGTAGTTTTATCATAATGGAACAGATAAAATTGAAAAAAGATATAATTTCAGATGTATACAACTTATAGCTTTAATAGTACCGATATTAAAATTAAAAATTAACATTTAAATAAAAAAAAATTGTATCAGAGGAGAAAAAGACCTCTAAAAGAATAAAAATAATAATATTATGTACTTATTGAAGTCGTTACGTCGGGGGATCGTTGTAAGTACGTACGTTGAAGGTGGTGTCTACTTTAAAGTTATGTTACTGGTTTCATTATTATACTAAACGAACCTACGGACGCACAAATTTTCACTTGCGTAAGTATTTCTATAAATATTGCATTTAAACCTTTCACCAGCACCAATGAAGTCTCAATAGCTTGAAGACGACTGTTTCTATCTCGACCAAACATAGCTAAGAACCATGTCGACGAACCAGGCCTTAAAATAAAAAAAACCGCAATCAAATCCGTCCTCGCGTTTCGCTGCTACAATGCCACAGACAGATGCAGTAAAAAAAAGGAATAATAAATCTACACTACAAGTTTGTATCTTTAGTTTGTTAACGCATTCATTATTCATTTCATAATTCACATGATGCGACCGCGTTATTGATAAATGTATTATCTGTTATCATTTTATTTATTAAATATTCTGTAATAAATACAACATGCATTAAACAAGAGGAAATAACCAGTTCATTTGATAGCACTTTATTGAGGTCGATAATTGTAATGGCGTACGAAACTAATCCGATACAAACAAACTTCTCATCAATTGCGGCTGGATATTGACAGCGTTGTGCCGGTCTAATTTGCGGGTCATCAAACTTAATTTGCATATACTCCTGTTAAAAACGAATTATCGTATCTAATTAAATGTTGGATAATTTCAATTAAGTAAAGTAATTTTAGCAGCTTACCTTTTACCAATTAAACGTACTTTTAATTATGTAGAACGCTTTGTTTTGTTTATTTAACAGTTCTTAAATTATATTGGAAGGTATTAAGAGATACGCCAATAGTTCTGATAACTTGACTCAGGTATAGCGTTGATTTTGTAATTGGCTATTGAAAATGGTGACTATAGAAATAAATAATTATATGATTTACATACTGTTGTTGTAGTTGTAGTTGTTATCATAAGATTGTTTTGAAACAATTAATCGCCATTTTGTAGTATCACTAATACGTTGGTGCTACTTATCGACCCCATCCATCGCTTCCCATCCTCCCAACCCTTATCGTTCATCTACGATATTATTCTGTACGACTGTGTAGGAGCCAAAAGCCACATGCTCCCCTTTTTTTTTATTTATCTACAGAAAAATAAACAAAAGAGAGACAACTATAAACTATATATTTAACAGAAAATTTAACTTAACACCTGTTTGGAACATATTTAGTTTCTATATAAAAAAAAATAAAAAAAAGAGAACGTCCTCCTTTTTGAATAAGTCGGTTAAAAATTGTTATCTGTCTGTTTGTTTATTCGCGCACCACACACAATAACTATTGATCACATTTTGATGCCCCGCTCAGCATAAAGAATAATTTTAAATTTAAATTTCTTTAAATAAATGCAATAAATTTTTATAATGTTTTTTTTTATGTTAAGTGATGATAAATGCTCTATGGTTTGTTTTAAGGAGGGGGGGACAGGTAGGGTCACGGACTACAGATCCTTTCAAAGCGTTGGCTGTACAAGTTTTAACAAGTTTTAACGTTATAACTTGTTATCAGTTATATAACTGCAGTATTCATGCCCTGTACTATAACCGGGTAATAGCATTGATTACATAACTACATTGCACACATACAAAAGGAAATACGGTTCAGAATAGTAAAAGAAAATTCTCGAAGCAAAGGGTGACCTTATCACTAAAGTGATTTCTTCCAAGCAACTACGAACTCCTACCACGAACTAGAGCAGTAATAGACGGGGAATAGAAATACAAGATATATATGAACAATATATACAGATGTACTTATTTATATCATAAATAATATTACATTTTTGCAATATATTAGTTATTTTGTTACTGACATAAAGAGTTTTAATATCTGGTAAAATTAGAGCGTGAAACGAAATATAAAATAAACTTATAGAATTAAAACTAAACTTCCATTTCATATTGGATATTTAGCCAAGTCATTTAGATGAAAAATAAAGTGAAATACCGACAAAATAAAATACAAATAATTTATTTTATCAAACTTTTGTGATTACGTAAATATAATGTTATATATATTTTAAGAATATAATTTATTTAGTTTCTGTAATCTTTATGAGATATGTATTTTCAACATCAAGTACCTACATCTTATTTGGCCTCACGTGTCTCGTACACGGGCTCCATTTTTCTTACCTCTAACGAGTGGAGGTTACTCGTATTTCATTTCAAATGCACTGTAGTTTGCAGCGCAGAGTGCTTATTATATGATAGAGTCAGAAAAACATTTTGATGTATAATAATATAATGATATAAAATTAAATTACTCTAATAGTATAAAACATTTACATGTAGAGCAAATTAGCAGACATAAGATACTGTAGCTCAATTAGTAGGGAGATGGGACGGATTTTCCAGAGGTCGCGGGTTCGAATAACTGCCCGTATAGATTATTTTTCATTAAATATTTATTTACATTTCTTAAGATAAGAGATCATCATACTTTTAATAAAAAAAACTGTATCTTAAAATTTAAGATGCTCATTTGGATTCGTGGTCTTAATTCCTTGCACATGAACCAGTGTTCGATTTCCAACAAGTGATCTACTAATTATTCTTTGTGTGATCTACTAATTATTGTTTAGGCCTAGGCTTACTTCTGTATTCTTTTTAAAACCTCACGACGTAGCTATAATTTTCTCTAGAATGGCAATATTTAAAAAATCGTGCACAAAATTTAACATGTAGAGAA
Source organism: Napeogenes sylphis (assembly GCA_959347405.1). Lineage (NCBI taxonomy): Eukaryota > Metazoa > Arthropoda > Insecta > Lepidoptera > Nymphalidae > Napeogenes > Napeogenes sylphis. Next base: position 17,861,008 of record OY365781.1, read on the forward strand.
CACAACACATCTATGGTCTATACATAACAATGCATTAGCTCATAGAAGATGTAACTCTATAATTTACTTTTTTTATTATTAATAAATAAATTATATATATTAAGTAAGGAAGTTATTAAGATTAAAGAACGATGCGTCTTAGCAGCACTCAGGGCCGCATTGACTCGTACTGCGCTGTCATCGACACGCGTCGCTGTAACTGAAGGATTAAATGTAAAGCCTGCTTACAATCATTGACTATTATGAATTTTATTTCTTCTGAAACAAGGGTTTTTATAATAATGTAGTATACTAATGTGTACATCATTATCATTGTTGCTGACCGTAGGTTGGCATGTGGTCCAGTTATACTTTTAAAAATCAATTTAAATCTCACCATGCAACGCCAGGTACAACACTAGTATGATAGATAAATTAATTGTTCTAGATAAAACTATATAACAAAAAGTTTATAATTGTTTTTTTAATCGAACCTACAAATCTAAGCCATTAAAACCCAATTAAACATCCCTTGCGATCCTTGCGGCTGTGAGGCCTCTGAAGGATTTAACTCAGATAGGGATGTTACAATGTTACAATATGTCGCCTTTTCAATGTGGGATTTATCGGGATCTTATTTAACGGAGGGTTATTTAAATCAGCGGACGTTCTAAATGTTTACTTTATACTTAAATTCAGAGATTTAGTTCCTTACATTCAGACTTCTATTGACACACGTTATCCTTCATTGTAAAGGTTTTAATAATAAAACATTCTATATCAATTTAAAATGCTTAGTCTCATTTCAGTACTAGCCTTTTTTGTGTTAATTATAAATAGAAAACAATCACCTATTTATAACCTTCACTTAATCCAGACAAACATTTTAAATTAAAAACGTCATGTCTTGTTGACACACAGCTTTATTATAAAAACTTTAACAAAGGTAATATAAAATATAAACTGAAACTTCAACCAAAAAAAAAACAAAAATAAGCTCTTATAATAACTTGAACTTTTATTCCAGTGCATAAAAAGTCAGTAAAAAATGTCTAGAGTAAGAACTGAAATATAAAGAATGTTATTCAAGTCTGCGAGCGGTCTCCTCTTTTGTTCTATTTGTAAGATGTTTTTAAGCGAATGTCAAGTTGAAGCTGAACTAACGGATCAAGCGGCTCGCTTTCATCTACATTCAATTTTTATCCTCTATATTATATATAATCAAAATTACTGTATTATTTGTATTTTTTGTTTGTCCTGTAGACCATAACATTTTTAGTGAATTATAATTTGCTTCACCTAAAAAAACATCAATCAAATATCAAAAAAACTTGGCCTTTGACAATCAAGAGTCTTAGAAACAATGGAGCAATCAAGAAAAAAAGTATTCCGTTTGAAAATGAAAGAACAACAGAAAGAAATCACAAAAGTTCTATTGAGAGTGCGCCGCAAAAATAAACAGTTATAATGTAGTCGAGATGACGGTGGACGGGAATGAATTCAAAAGAGAACGCCGACGTCAGCGTTGCTTGGGTAAAAGGAGGGGGAAGGGGAGGGGGGGGGGGCTAGAACAGAACGGTCCATTAACAATTCACTGTGAGTTCATTAGATGGCACCGACGGTCAGATAATTATACGGGGGTACCCGCAACCATCCTAAACAAGTCTACAGAGACCCGACGTAAGTATATTATGTAGTTATCTCACTATTATCATCAGCTTAATGTCTTGTAAAATTTTGCAGGTCCAATTGTAACGTTTTATTCATAGGTTAGTAGGGTTCTATTCGGGGTCACCGGTATATAAACTAGAATTACAGATAGTAGGACTTTATATTGTTTATCCAAATAACAGACTAAATCAACTAAATATTTCATTGTTATCTACATTATGATGATAATTGTATTGTTATTCAACTGTTTAGATATGTATGACTAAAATGTTTTTGTGACAAAATATTAAACATGTAACATTGTGATGTTTTTCTTGATATATCTTGAGTTTTAATGTTATGTATTTTTATAAATCTAGATTGTTATGAGAATAAAAAGTCTCTAGTCCCCAACCTCGTTAGCATGCTTCCATTCAAGGTGTCAGCATCTAACACAAACGAAAAGAAAATAATTTAATTATAACGCTAAACTGAAAAACTCATTGAAGCATGGGACTTCTTTGATTACATTCTTAGCTTTGATCGATGACAAACCGATACGAGGTACAGAGCTGCTTGACAGGTATAAATATAGAACATTTCTAATGTCTGAAATTTATTAATCTTGAAATTCGATAATCCATAATACCATCTTTTAATAAAAAATATATATTTAAAAATAAGCGCTTACATTCCTCTTAGCTAATAATTTCACACACCTTGTACAAATGTAAATTTTATTCTTTAAATAAGTCAAATAATAAGAAATGTATAAGGGTTTTTAGGATAATATTCACCAATCGTAATAAATCATATATAAGCCACAAGCTTTAAGCTTACAGCACTCAGACAACAAAAATATTTTTTATATTTTGCGTGCTTCCATTATTAAAAATGTAAAGTAAAGTCTGAATTAATTAAAATATGGAACATCATCAATACAACGTTTCTTTGCTTGCCTTGAAGCGTACAGCCTTAAATATATTTAATTTGATGATTGGTATTATTATTAAATTGTAATCTCAACTTCAAATAGAGGCGGTTTAACGAGGGCTACGAACCTAACCAGTCATTACTTGTGGTCGTAATAGGTTATTATTATTGTATACTATAATGAATGTTGATGTACACACACACACGTACAATGATGTGTATTACTCAGAAAAGCCGTGAAATCTCTAAAACATTATATTTCCTAATACTTTGACTGTTATTGTGTTTGTGTGATAGCTGCTTTGTTTAGTTATACTGGTTAGTAATACTGGTGATCCTATTTAAAAGTTAGTTTCTGAATTTCTACAATACCATTTTAGAGCATGCATTAGCTTAGAGATACAAAGTTTTTCCGCTTAAACAAATGTACTTAAATAATACAGTTTATTTAAATATTTTAGTTATAAACTCTTGGAATAAATCATTACATTAATTTCGTATTAACTCAACGTGTATTGAACATTCATTCGTTCGATGAGATGTTATCTTAGAGTATAATTAAACCCCATGCTATTTTGAATTCATTCATTCATATTGGACTTCTCTAGTCACAATTGCTGAACGACTCAATCTGTTCGTAAGTGTAGTTCAATGCGGAGATGCCAGTATGTTACATAGAGAAGCACTTCCGAAGCGGGAGATATTAATTCAGCGTTCAATTCAGCTGTAGTTGGAGAGCTCGCGAGTTTAAGAGCAAGTTCCCGACTCGCTCCATCTTCAACGAGGCCAATGAGCCGAATAGCTTGGAAACTTGCTCCATCGGATGCATTTGTTCGATCACGTAAGCTACAGCAATTGAGTTAGAAGTTTTAGATTGTACTTTTGAAGCTAAATTGTTAGAACATGCCTAGACACAGAATTTTTAGGAATTTGCCATCACTCCCCAGTAACGAATCTGCACTAGTGGAGATTTCCAGTTTAGTTTTAATACTTTCCAATAGAGATTTAAGATTATGTATACATGTTTGATGTATATATACAAATATATATATACATCAAACATGTATACATAATCTTTTTGGGGGTAGTTGTACAATAAAGAACACGTATTTGTTTCTTGTTCTCTGCTTTTAATTTATTATTATATACAAATCAAATACTTTCTTGAAAATAAAACTTAAGTAAATGTTCTAATAAATCTCCTACATACCTGGCAATTTAAACTTTCAATACAAACAGTTTTAAAACACTTTATCACAAATGGATCTGCACTCTCAACTCAAGAAGAACATGGACGACATTGTAGATATGTTTGAATCTCGGATGGATTGTTTTGACCAAGAACTTGCACAATCCCAAGCTTCTAAATCAGGTACTTTCAAAGATATTTCTGGGCTTGCCGCTGAATATTCTTCTTTCAAGAATCTGGTTTGGAAAACATTGTGTATGCTACGGCAGCAGCTTCAATTATTATCTGAAGGTTTTGATAGGCATGAGGCAATGTCAAGAAATAAAACTCTCTTGTTTCACGGCTTAAAAGAGAGTGACAATGAGAAGGCTAATCTCATAATAAAATCTGTGATTTCTGAACATATGAAGTTGTCTAGTTTGGTCATAGAAAATGTTGATGTCTGTCATCGCCTTGGGACAAAAAGGGATAAACCCCGACCCATACTGGTGAGATTTGCAGGTCTAAAATTTAGGCACATGGTGTGGAACTCTAAAACCATGCTTAAAGGTAGTGGCTACACAGTGTCCGAATTTCTAACAAAGCCTCGTCAGGACGTTTTTGTGGCAGCAAGAAAACATTTTGGGATGAGTAATTGCTGGACTTCAGAAGGGTCTATAGTCATTGCTTTGCCAGATAAAAGCAGGAAAAAGATTGTTGCTTCATCCGAGTTACAGAATCTGATAATGAAATTCCCTCACGACTCCTCTTCTGCTCATCAGGAACAAAACAAGCAAAGTACCAGAACTAGACGCATTCACAAGGTACCAACAACAAAGTAATATTACTGTTCTGACCAACTATGAACGTGATTTCTTGTTCTTACCTAGAGTCTTTTTCAGAACTCAAGTTCGTGGTTCTTTTTATTTTTTATTTTTCTTATTGATATTTCACATATTTTGCTGTTAATTTGTTAAAACTTAATGCGGTATGTATATATAATAACTTTTGTTTTGAAGTTTGAGTTTTGACATTTATTAGTACTGAGTGCTGTCAAACTTCGATCGGATATATGTACTGAAATAAAGTAAAGTGTAAAGTAAAGTGTCTTTGGAATGACTTTAGTTTAAGTTTATCGTTATCTCACAAATGAAGCAAAATTTTTCTTTACTTTAGTTTGTTATTATAGTTTATTTTGGTTACTGCTTTGATTTATTTTGTTTTTATTTTTTTATGACTAGTTTTTTTTTTCTTTTATTTACCAATGTTTGTTTTTATTCAAGAAAATATAAGTTTTGCCGTAAATGTAGGAGATTGTAATTTAAGAGTTTGTATATTGTAAACATTATATATTTTTATTTATACATATATATATTTATATAGAATATCTTTGTATTTTTGTATGTCTGATATACCGAATTTTGATTTTGCTGATGATTATTTTTCTTTTGATTCAATTCATGATTTACTCAGCGCTTCTAGTAGTTCTTCTAATGATATTAGTTCCTCTTCCCTTGATGCTCAAATTATTTCTGTTTTTCGTAATTTCTCCGACAAAATTAACCTTGTTCACATTAATGCACAAAGTATTCCGGCTCACTACTCCGATCTTCTCGCATCTTTTAGCAACGTATCTATCGACGGAATTCTGGTTTCAGAATCTTGGCTAAAACCATCTCTTCCCTCCTCTCTCTACAAGATTCCTGACTTTACTCTTATACGTAATGACAGAACTTCTAAAAGGGGTGGAGGTGTCTGTATCTATCTTCGTGATAACATTCCATTTAGAATAATTAAACATTCATCTGATTCCACGTCTGATAGTGACTTAGAATACCTTTTTATTGAAATAATCGTTCATCACTCTAAATTGTTAATTGGCGTTCTTTATTGCCCCTCCCTCCATATCAACTATTTCAATACCTTTGAACTCCTTCTAGAAACCTTATCTCCTTCTTATAATCATATTATTTTAATGGGTGATCTAAATACCTGCCTAGCTAAAAATGATACCAGATCCCAAAAACTTAAATCCTTGGCTTCGTCTTTTAATTTTTCTATTCTTCCTCTTTCCGAAACTCACTTTCCCCCCAATAGTAGACCGTCACTTCTTGATCTCATTCTTGTTTTAAATTCTGAAAATGTGTCAACTCATGGTCAGCTCACAGCATCCTTTTCTTATCACGATCTTTTATTTCTTAGTTATAATTTATCATTTAATAAACGTAAATTCAAAAGTCTTGTTCGTCGCTGTTTCAAAAACATAAATTTAAATGATCTTATAGCCGACGCATTAGCAATAAATTGGTCTTTGCTATTTGAATCAACGTCTGTCGATGAAAAACTATCCATCTTTAATGCAGAAATTCTTAAACTCTACGATGTCCATGCACCGGTTAAAAAGATAAGAGTTCGACATCTTCCCGCACCTTGGCTTACTCCAACAATCAAAACATTTATGGCAAGACGGGACAAAGCAAAGAAAATATACAGAAGGGACCCATCGCAAGATAATTTGTCTGTCTACAAAAGGCTGCGCAATCTCTGCAATAGAATGTGTAGGGATGCCAAACGTCGTCATATCTTTTCTTCTATTCATCATCTTTCGACTGCCCAGATGTGGCATTTCTTAAAATCACTAGGTGTGGGTAACAATCAGAATAATCATAATAGTACTATTGATCTCAACTCATTAAACAAGTATTTCTCTACTCCTCCATTGCTACTTTCTAATGAACGTAAACTTAAAACACTATGCGAGCTGAAAAATGCTTCCCCACCTATCTGTGATTCTGTCTTTTTATTCCAGGAGATAACGGAGGGAGACGTTAAGAAGTCACTTCTATCAATTTCTTCCAAAGCAATAGGACATGACAATATTAGTAAAGATATGCTCGTACCCTTAATTGATATCCTTTTACCCATAATTACCCATGTTCTTAACTTTTCTTTAAATACTAACACGTTCCCTACGGCCTGGAAGAGTGCCCATGTAATTCCATTACCCAAGATATCTAACCCTTCTACTCCTTCTCACTTTCGACCTATATCTATACTCCCTATCCTCTCTAAGGTTCTTGAAGACTTGGTTTTCAAGCAACTTTCCGAGTTCCTCTATTGTAATAATCTATTAAGTCCCTTCCAATCCGGTTTCCGTTCTCACCACAGCACTAGCACTGCATTACTGCAAGTTACAGATGATATCCGATACGCTATGGATAATAAGGAGCTTTCTATACTAGTTCTTCTTGACTTCAGTAACGCCTTTAATTCGGTTGATTTCGATATTTTACTTAGTATACTTTTAACTTTCTCAATATCTCCATCCGTTGTTGACTGGTTTAATTCATATCTTTGCGGTCGTCAGCAGATTGTGAAATCTAATGAGAATTCATCTGATTGGATGAATCTGTCTGCTGGGGTACCGCAAGGCGGCGTTCTATCTCCTTTACTCTTCTCAATTTTCATTAATGAAATTTCCAAAGTTATATCTTCTCGCTACCATCTCTATGCAGACGATTTGCAGCTTTATCGGCATGCCACTTTATCTGGGCTAGCAGACGCTATCGATGAGGTAAATATCGACCTTCAAAGGATACACTTGTGGACGGAGAACTACGGTCTATTACTTAATGCCAATAAATCGCAGGCAATGATAATAGGTAGCAGACAATTTTATAACCGAATTAATTTTAGGACCCTACCTCGGCTATTATATGACGGAACTTCATTACCATACCTTGACAAAGCAAAAAACTTAGGTTTAATTTTTGACTGCAATTTGACCTGGTCAGCTCATATTAGTGAAGTAAATAAGCGGCTTCACCATTCTTTACACTCGCTTAAGCGACTGCAAAATTTTCTTCCCTTTAAAACTAAAACTTTACTAGCACAATCTCTCCTTCTTCCCCTCCTTGACTACGCCGACATTTGCTATATAGATGCAACTGATGAGCTACTGGATAAATTAGATCGCCTACAAAATGTGTGCATCCGCTTCATCTTCGGCTTGCGCAAATTCGACCACGTCTCCGAATTCCGTCGGGAATTACAGTGGCTCCCCATTCGCTTTCGCCGGAATATGCATGTTCTAACACTTTTATACAAGGTATTACAGAATAAATGTCCATTTTACCTTCAGGAACGATTTAAATTATGTGCCTCTAGAAGTTTACCTGAGCGCTCTTGTGTGACGTCAAAATATCTTGAGGTGCCAAAGTACAATACAACTTTTTATCGCAAGTCATTTTCTGTTGGTGCTGCTCAGCTATGGAACTCACTTCCTTCTTTCATTTATAAAGATTTCCCTAATATAACTTTATTTAAATCAAGACTAAAGAGATACTTTCTTACACTTTCTATAGAATAATCAGCATTATTTATCAAAATACATTATATTACATGTGTATGTATGGGTGTATGTATATATATTTCTGTGTATGTATGTATTTTCGTGTATTTATGTATATTTATATGTATGTGTATATTATTATTTTTAGTTAAGTTTCTTAATATTGTGTACTTTGTACCATACCCTTCATAACTTATAATATGTCCTTTAACCTAGGGTTTCTGGTAGAGATCTCTTGTAAGAGATAAGTCATCCTTTGTGACAACTGTCTATACTATGATTCTGTTAATATTTTATGGTGCAAGAATAAATAAATAAATAAATAATAAATAAATATATATCCATTTTACATATTTTGCATAACGAAGATTTAGAAACGAAAAAAATAGATACCGTATTAAGAATTCTGCGTGTATTATTCAACGTACAGAGAATCAATTTATATTTGGCACTTTCAGGAAATTATAGCTCCAATTTCCAAATAAAATTCCACTTTAGCAAGGGCTCTAATTAAAAGTAAATGTTACAAAAGGGGCATTACGACTTATAAAGTACAACGTATATAAAGAAACTCCATTATCTAAAACGCTTCAATAAAGAGACATAGAACGTTCAATGGAGGCATTTAACGGTCGCAAAGGGGATGATTAGTAAGGTCACGTCTCTTCTATAATTATGTTTCCGTCTCTAAGAGGCAAGTGTGTCGACCGACCAATATTATCTAATTGAAACATCTTGGTGAAATCAATTACTCATCCTCGAACACCCTATAAAATAATATTTTTGACACACTTAAAAACATAATTTTAAAGATAAAGTATTTTCAAAAAAATATGTATTATTTTTTCTTATTGAAGCAATATTATTATAAGGTTTAGTGAGTAAAAAATATATACATGCTTGATGGGATCATACAAATATAATTAAAAATAACAAGACACTTGCTGTCTAGTTTTTGGTTTTTCCCTCTTTGTGCTTCTGAAATTACGAAACGTTAGTATTTGTAGACGTTCATAAGAAGAATGTTCTATTAATATTTTACGAGAATGTTCTATTAGTAGAGAACGAAAAGTTGGCAATGTCGTTATGTTAATACGATACAAGCTTCATTCGAATTATAAGGAGAGCTTCAATCTCAGTCCTCAGTAATTCTATTAGCGCGTGTCATCGTGACAGAGGCTCTGTTATTTTGTTTGTACGGGTCGTAATCAGAAAAGCTGCCAAAAGATAATGGTAATGGTTTTTGTGATGAGAAATGAATGCTTATTATAGAACTAACTATGAATTTTGATCTACACAATATTGTAATCTATACAGCATTATATTATAACATCCTGTTATATTTTTTCAACGGAAACCATCAAACAATATTTACTTTAGTGCTTTTTTAGAGGTTCCTTATAAAAAATGATACTATTTATTCGTATGTATTGCTACCAAGGGCTTACGACGTAAGCTTGTTGGTTCGGGTTCACATAATTATTGACAAAAAATAAGCTTTAATGAAATATCTTTATATTTAGAAGTAAGTTATTTAATACAATTTGAAGTTCCGCAAACATATAAATAGGTAATAAGTAGAAAAAGATATAACCACCTGTCCATGAGCGTACCCAGATTCTATGCTTGGAGGGAGGAGAGAGGGATGGGGGGCGCTTGCAAATCAGATTTCTTTAATATATTTTTGTAATTTTGGAGCTTGTAGCAAACGCTGCTGATTTGTCTTTGCCGAATCTAATGAAGATTTTAGAATGTAAAGTGTTTGCGACAAGTTGTACTACCACAAAATGTTATTGGTCTATAATATATAGGGCTATATAACAACTGAAAAGTCACTTTTCATGTCCCCGACTAACCTTCCTGAGAAAGTTTTTCTGAACCTACTGCAATTTTCACAAAACGCTTCTTAAACATTTAAATACTTTGATATTTATGACCCCGCGTGTTTTTAAAACTTAATTGATTTTATATTGTAATGTACAATAAGAATTTTAATTGACAAGAGAAGGTAGTAGAAAGGTATACAATGTCCAGGGGGCAGCTGCACCCCATTGCTCCCCCCTCGATTCGCATATGCACCTATCTGATTTCAAATTTAGCAAGATATACTCGTATAAAGAAGATATAAAGAAGTATTTTCTTCTATCTTTCTATCTCTTTCTATCTTCTTCTCTTCTTTATCGCAAGACATTATATGGATTTCCTAATATTTTTAATTGCAATTCGATAGCAAATTAAAATATATAATCTAAAGATTTATTAAAAAAAATAACTAATTGCAAATTTTTGTTATCTTATTGTCGCTAAAAATGACCACTGCCCTATTAAGAAAATTAATTAAAAAATTATACATTTTAATTGAAAAACTTAAAATAAATACTTATAAACTATATTTAATTAATTATAACGAATTACACGTGTATAAAATTGAAAATTAAATCACGTGACTATTAACTCGCCATGATTGGTCGTGTTATTTGTGACGTCATAATGTTAAAGCATTTTCAATTTTATAACAGTTTACTGCTGTTACACGTAAATTGACACAAAATATGAATATTATCTCCATATGCTGCAGTAAGTGAAACTAACGTTATGACGTCACCGGCTTTTGGTTTCGTTCGGGAGCTGTGAATGTACTGGCGGTACCGGATTCTAAAAAATATTTTAATTTGCTGAAACATTTTAATTATTTTTTTTATAAAACTTATAGATATTTAAATTTATGAAAAAAAAATCAAAACCCATTTATAAACTATATATTTTCTTCTCTATCCTATCTCTTTTATATTTTTTTAAATTACGAGGATTATTTATTTAAAATGTCAACGTCATAATATTTTTTTTCAATCATGTTCAATCTATAATAAAGATACATTTTCTTTAACAAAATTAAAGACAAATATAAAATTATTATTTTTCAATAAATAACAAAGGAGGTTCGAGATTGAAATTGAAAACGATAATATTGTTCCATCGTCGTGATTAATGACCGCTACGTAGCGTTTTCTTTATTCATTTAAATTATTGACAGTAGAAAAAGACTTCGACTAATTAAAAAATATATTTTTAATTAATCTTTTCTTGTATCAATAATCTGGTTCGAAATATAATAACGATCTCAATTTTCCATCTACGATACTTTATTAGACGTCATTTGAACAAAACTAAAACAACAGTTGAATAGTGGAGAGATTGTGATGTGCTATTATTATGGTAATTTAACAAAGCAAATAAATCACAAAGTATTGTATTTATAAAGTTGAAGAGTTTAAATCGTCCAGTCAAATAATTTGCATACAGTTCTGAATAGTAATAAATGTTTAAACAACAATATCGCAGGAGAAACTAGTAATATGTTTAAGTGATAATTTTGGTCTACACAAAAAACCGAGAAGGCTATTTTCCTCTCAACTACCCCGTATTAAATTCCAATAGATATTGACTGGGCATTGAGTGTAAGACAGTTATCAATCAGTGCGGGTACGACACGGGGACGACACGGGTAGGGAGAGGGACAAAGAAAGTCTGGAAACGGAAGCAGTAGGGCGGTAATGACGTCAGCAAAATGGCGGCTTATCCAGCCTGGGCGTGCGGCGAAGTCATTAAAAGCATTATACAACTATAGCAAGGTGTCCGATGGAAAATAAATGAGCTCTATTCATTACGCTACCCTGAAATATTAAATGAGTAACCTTCAGTTCCAAAATTTAAAATCATAAGCTAATATAATTTAATATAGACTAGACCTTCATCGGTTTCGAAAATATGGGTTTTCCAATCAATAAAAACCTTTCAATATACAAACAAAACGTATGTGCAAAAAGGTTTTAGGATTAGGACGACTTAACTTCTGAGTGACTTATCAGGAGCGGTCCTGATGGTTCCTTCATCGATCGCATTAAAACTTTATAAAACATTTTGCTATTTTACGGCCATTTTATATCTCTTTTAATCAGAAGTAAGCAATCAGAATTTGGACGAGTATATTCGATCCAAATTAATTAAAAAATACACGAAACTACACGGACGAAGAACTTTTCGTTTGTATCGAAATGTAAAGGTTTGTGTTTGAATAAAGCAGGCGAAACATTATAAAAAAAAAAATTAAATCATAGTCTGTCGAAGGTTTCACTAGGTAAACTACGTACAAAATAAAAATGACTGACAGACATATTGACACAGCCCAAAATCGAAACCGTTATGGTTTACAATTCTTGTTTTCCCTTGGGGTGTTAACAGTTTATTGAAAAAAAAATCTGGTTTTATCTATACAAAATCGGTTGGTTAAGGTTAGTTAACCTTAAAATTAAATTTATTTCTGGAAATAAATTACAGTAGTAGTAGTTTCACTCAATACTGACGCACAGCGATACCATACGAAGGTGTTTATTTACTTAACTATGTTAGTGGAAGTATACAAATAACTAGAGCGAGATTATTTGGCAACTAAACGCGTATGTAATTAACTGAACTTATCTCAAACCCTTAACAGTAGTTGCTTTCGTAGAATGTTCTTCGTATATTTAGTTAGTTTATGAAAATATTGGCTGAGGATTAACAATCGTTTTATCATTAAATCTATTTCATCATTCAAGAATCTATGTATTCAGAATAATGTTAGTTATATTAATGTAAAGAAAGCACTAGATACAATGATTTAGTTTTAAGATTCATAACGTCAAGTTAGTAAGGGTTAAAATTGATGTGTTTGATTTTTAGACTCTTTTTATGCTTTTCGGTTGGTTATAACAATTTAATATAATTTCCTATTTTTTAAGGCGATTCGATGTGTTAAAGACGATTTTAATCTCAATGAAGTTTATTTCTATAGCTTCCTTATTATCAAATCGAAAGATTCATGACGTACAATTTTTATGATTAAAAATCAATCAATCAATCCAGCTTTTTACATGAAATTTTGAATTAAAATATCAAGCCCACGCTAGGATTTTATTTCATCACACTTTCAAATGGTATACCTAAATATAGAAATCCTACAATACCAAAGTGGTCCTTTATATTCATCTCGGCTTAGTACATCAATATCTAAGTGAAAGAAAAGCATATTTTATGGAAATGTACAGAACCCTTGCTCTTGAAAAGGTCACGAATAGCTATTCAATAAAACCTGATTTTATTTTGTTATTCAGATCCCCATTGCTTTGAAATAGATTTAACATCGTTCTTTTGAGCAGAAGTCATCTACGAAACGACTTTATTGTCAATTAGCGCCACGATTTTTCTCGAATAAATTAAAGCGATGTATTTTTTTCCTCCTACAACCGCCTTTATAATAAAAGAGACTTTTAAACTGCGACATACATAAATAATAAAATATAAATAAGATGAAATAGAGATATATTGTTACAAACTGTTATGGCTTCTATAATGGCGCTCTAAGATATTCAACCCCTACCTTTATCCGCGCAACGATAAATCCACGTGAGTGATGTGAACGCGTTACATCACATTCACCGCGCAGACTGAGTCGACTCGTAACTCGTGACTCATAAAATCAAAATGGATGTCCTGAAAGGCTGTGGACATCGCGTCTCGTAACTTTTGCACCATTAATCTGAACACATCAAACCCTCAAGCGTCATGGACATTGCCCATTCAGAATGTGACATAAAAGTTACAAAGGTTGAATGGAACAAATTTTAGGGTTCATAAAATTTATTACACCATTGTTCATCTTTATTCCAGCACATGGTTACTACGCTCGTATGTGCCAGTCGGAATGTTTCACAATATCTATAATTAAATGTAATTTTTTTCACTAAAAAGCGTTTTGTAAAGATTTTGTATAGGAATACTTCGAACATCTAGTAGCCTTTAGGTTAAAAAAATGATGATTCATAAAATCTTCAGACGTAAATTCTTTTAGCATAGCAAAATAGCATATTTTTAATATCGACTTATAAATTTCTAGAAATATTTCAACTTTAAATATAATAAAGGTCCTGGGATCAAATGTCCAAGATCAATCTATGTTTCTGATGATTTTCGAAACTTAAATTATTTTTAAATTATAAAACTTGCTAGCACGTAGCAAAATATTTTAGTATTACTTACTTTTTTTTGGTTACTATTTCGTCTCGTTATTATGTATATATGTATTTTGAAATCCATGGATTTAAATTTAACATACCGTGGTTTTAAAATGCAAAAATATTATTTCACAGATTAAATTACAATGTGGTTAATAATCATGAATTAACATCACTAATTAATTTTATGTAATTGGATTTGCTGATATTATACATTTTGTTGATTGTGTGGACCGTTTACTACGGCGTCAGTAGCCACAGAATAATTGGTCGCTTCCGTATAGGAGAGCATCGTGTATAAGTTATAACAAAATCAATTCAAACAATAGATTAACCCAAGCAAATAAATAATTTGTATCGAAAAATATGTTTCTATAATTAAATGAATCGTTTCAGAGATTACTTTTACCAAACTTGATTGCTATAAATTTTATAGATTACATCTTTTTACTGTTTTCGTGGACTTTTTACTACCGATGTTTGAATGTTTTTATAAACTAATTCTTAAATGCTACTTTTGAACGAAACGCGATAGTAGGTACACTTGACAAAAGATATATAACCGAATAGAATTCTTACAAATCTAAAATTATATTATAAGAAAAAACCAAGAGCTTTCATTGTATCAACGATGTTAAAAGTAATAAGAAATAATCTATGAAAAAAAAGGTAAGAATATTATCTTAAAAGTTATAAACTGAAGGTTATTTCTTTGAAATTGTTTACGGGATAAAAGAAAAAAATATTGTTTATTTACAAATAACCACATAACTGAAGCCATACGCGAAAAGAATTTTGAAAGTTGTAATCTAAAACATGAAAAGTTGCTTTAGTATGTCTTCAATAAAATATGTTTTTTTTTCTTTAGTACTTTATTTATTTTGCAATTCAATTTATATTTAAAAATATTCACTAATATTTCGTTAAATACATTTGTTTTCCAAGTAGTTTATACTCTAGAACGACAACATATTATTATGACAATACATACATCTACGAACAAACCTAGTACGCTCTTAATAAAAATGTGATACAAGAAAAAGTACAATTCAAAGGAATATAAAGAAAGATCTAAAAGACTGATCAGCAAAAATGTAAACCAAAGAATAGCCTGTAAAATAGGAATGTCATAAGACGTCAATCGAACAAACCGAGCTGGTTGGACCCTAATAAAAGCATTTTCCCGAAGCGAAGGATAGCGGTACCTGTCGCACTCCATTATGCTTTGATAACTTATTTATTGGCTACCCCGCCTGCCAAGTCTTCATACTATTGACTCCGGCGGGCTTTTAGTAAAAAGGTTATTGCTATATTATGTAGTTACACTTTCTGGTTTCTTGATGGCTTCGCTTTAGGAATTGTTTTCAATTCCAAAAACCAAATACAAATCTACCATACCAGGCATAAATATTTATTGTGCTGATTTTGAAATCTAATCTGAATGGTAAACAGATCACTGAATTGGGTTGGAATGATTGGGCGCTTCATGGAGACAGCTTTGATTTAATCAATTTATATAACTATGTGTTATCGTAAGTTTAAAAGTAACTTACGATTGCTATATTTTTTATATTGAAACTATCGTTTTGTTAAGTATATTTCCATATTTTTCCTGTTTGTTCTACTATTTTAAGAGGTACATAAATATGGCAAAGTGTATATGTTTATGTAGAATTATAAAAGTAAAGAGGATCTTCACACATATGTTATTAGACAGATATAGAATATACAGTATGTAAGTATATATCTATCTTGATATATGAACCATATTTGTACTGAGAGATCTCGAAATCTGTACTTCAATTATTTTAAAAAATAATGGTAAAAAATACAAATATGTTAACTATAATATTAGACTTGTTCATTTTCTAAATACCAACGGCAAGATAAGCGATGCATTTTAATGAAAAATGTGGTAACAACTTAAATAACACTTTTCACGCAGTAAATTTTGTGTGATAATCTATGACTTCCTTAACTTTGGAAAAACAAATTATATATTCAAATTTAATTACATACTGAATAGGTACAAAATAACACAATGAATTCAATTTATTTTATTGCATTAGGTATTCATGGCATAATTTGTAAATGTTAATTTTATCTCTCAGTACGAGCCGTTCATTAAATCCGTGTTGATTGATCGACCACTTTCAGCTTTGATTTTACTCGTATATTATATATACATATAGATCAACCTGTATGACCATGTTAAGCTTATTTAAATTTATATGAATAACCGTATAATAAAATACCGTCCCGATAAAGACGATCACATATAGAATGCTTAATTCACCGAGGCGGACAGCGATATGGTAGCTCAGTTGGTAGAGCGACGGGACGGTTTCCCAGTAGTCGCGGGTTCGAATCCCTGCCCGTATCGGTTTATTTTTCATTCTATATTTATATAAAATTAAATGTACATATAACCAAATATTCAATTAATCACAATTTAACTATTACATTTTTACATTGGCTATAACATTTGGTTTGGGTTTTTATAACCTTTGCTTCATAATACTTTATAAACTGAAGATTATAAAATATTAATTCCGATGAGAGCAGACAAAATCTTAGGCTTCAAATGAAAAGTGCGAAAGCTCGTAATTAAGAAGCCTGCAGACAATTGCCATTCGCGGATGATTACAATTGAAAACTTCACAGATTCTACTCCTCGAGAAAATTCACTCCAAAAGCTTCCAATTAAGTTATATTTAAAAATACTTTTGTGTGTAATAAATTATATATTTTTTTATCCCTGTTACCCGTTTATCGTCCGATCTGTAAAATCATGTTCAGATTTATTACAACTGAGGCCGGTAATTACGATTGTATTGTGAAGAGGTGAGCTTTTCCGATTAGAAGCTTTATTGTAGTATCTTCCGTAATATATGTATAATACCTTATAATATATATTAAAGTAAATCTTTGTAATAGAAACTTAAAAGCAATAATAGATTATTATTAATAAATAAAGTTTCATAAACTGCTCAACCGATTTAGGTAAAACTATAAAACCAGTTAAAGGATAGTTTTACATCAAAAACTAATTGACCTTAATTTGTTACGACCTACTGCGGAAATCGCTTTGGTAAAGTTTCTATGATGGCTCTAAGTAATTAAGTTCTTGGTGCCCAAGATCGCGTGCCAAAGGAAGAAATATTGTCAATTACGTTAACTCAAAGCCATAACCGTTATATTTAGATAAGAGTCTATAAATAATTCTCCTGATCGTAAGAAATATAGCGAAAAAAACAGAGTTTTTAAATTTCATTCTAATTGAGCACCGAAGTTAGATTATCATAGAATAATAAATAAAAGTAAAAACTGGATATATTATATTTAAAATAAATATAAATATTGTAATAAAAAAACACAAACTTACAAAAAAATCTGATGAAAGGACGGCAACGCGCTTTTCTCGAAAATCACAAACTGTTAAATTAATATATATTTGTATCTTGTAAGTTTAGTAAACAATAATATGAACTTATCACTACATGTTTTCAGTGCTACTGAACACCGTTCACCTCACGTACAAAAGTTTGGTTTAGTTTAGTAACCGGGACAGTAACTCGCCGCACCGACAGCGAGCGACCGGCGATCGGCGCGGTACAACGGCGATTGAGTGCCGGCTGTAGAGACCGTGCGCGCGCAACGTGCCGCCCACCCTACATGAGATAGGAAAGTATTTCTTTGTACTATGATAAAAAAGACACATCAATCAGATTAGTAACCTTCAATGTGATTAATGCGGTTCTAGGTGTTTATAATTTCCAACCCATTATGCTTAGTTCATACATATTTTGCACTTATTTATTAACTTTATCGTCTTAAGGAACTAAAGTTAAAAAATTTATTCTTTAGTGGTTTCGTTAAATGAGCAATGATGGCTACCTTTAAAATGCTTTGTATGCTTTGTTTGGATTCGTAAAAAATATCATTAATTATAATTATTATCCATAATACCAATTAAGATCATTAACCTGTCTTTCTTTTCTAGTGTTTTTATTTTTCCATACTTAACTGAAAAAAGGGTATAAGAGACGATTATTTTAATTAATGACTCAACTAATTTCCTTTAAGTGTTGTATATGCGATAAAAATGTATTATAGTATAAACCATATTATTCTTAGGAAAACGAATAAACACTATGGAACTACACACTTTTTTAATTTTTTTTTATCGTTGGAAAAATGCTTTACGCATCATCCCTGAGCTGCGGCCAGGAAGGTGATGGCCGAGGGGGTATGTGGGACTACCCGGCAGCATAGAAGACGCTGCCATTTTTAAGGCTACCCACTAAAAAACCAACGGTTGACCTCATCGCCTAAATGGGACGCCACGGGATCGCTTTCGCACTCATGACATGGAACTACACACTATTTTAAGCGCTTGATTGTCAAAAGAATTTTGAATTTTGATTAAATTTTGTTTAATGAACCTTTAATTTTAATTTAAGCCTTTTTGACATTGAGTGTAAAGCTTCATGAAGGTAATGAAATATTTAACATCAAAAGCAATCAAGCATGTCATAAATAAAATTAATACTAAAATGAACGCCCTTGCTAAATGTGAACATTTTCTTTTGTAATTGTTAATTAACGCCATTCTAAAACGTTATTAAACGCCACTCCAGCGACTTCACTCATTTATCCACAAAAGGTTCAGCAAAGCTTCTTAAATATTAACTTACCTTTAATCGTAAATATACTTATAGATATTTCAATTCATTTTCTATGTAATAGTCTTTGTTCGCTGGTTTCGGTTTCGCGGTCTTTTGTTCTTATTGATTTTGGATTATTGAGCCCGTTTGGATTCCATATCCAGACAACAAGAGAAATATTTCAAGATAAATGAAGCATTTTTTAAATTGTCAATGCTATTTTTTTCATTTGTTTCTTTACTAACTACTGCATATAATATTCATAATAACTTTAATCATAATATGATAATGTTATTAAAGTTAATTAAATATAATAATTATAATTATAATCATAACAATATTCATATCTTATGGTACAAAGTCATAGGTGCAGCCGATCCTATCATACGACCTACGATCAACTGCTCCAGAAGCCACGAAATAGGCAAGAAAATGGTAGCTATATTAAAAACATATATTTTTTGTATAAAACATTTATAAAAAATTATAATTGTTGATTTATGATTTAAAAAATGTAAGTAAAAGAGCTTCTTAATTAGATTTTGCTCCATTACAAAACTAGCTTCAGGCAGTCATTTTAAGTAACCTTTTATTTGTTATACTCCTGAATTTTTATACGTTTAGAAATATATTTCATATTTCATTATTATAGTCTATTTTATTAACCGACTTCTTCAAAAAGGAGAAGGTTCTCAATTCGGCCGGTACATATTTTTTTTATGTATGTACTACACCGATTTCTCCGAGGTTTCGAACCGATTTACGTAATTCTTTTTTTGTTTGATGCGGAATAGTTTCGAAATGGTTCCATAAAAAATTGAGTTAGGTAGGTCCATAAGCTTTTATTTTATGAGCATTTTTGTCCAAGTTTTGAACTAGTTTTATGTACGTACACCAATTACGGCGAGATTTCTAAACCAATTTACGTAATTTTTTTTTTGTTCGGTGCGGAATAGTTTCGAATCGGTCCCATAAAATTTTGATTCAGGTAGGGCCATTAGTTTTTATTTTATGAGTATTTTTATGTATGTACACTGATTTCTCCGTTTCTGAACCGATTTACATCATTCTTTTTTGTTTGATGCGGAATAGTTTCGGTCCTATAAAAAAATAAATTAGGTAGGCCCATTAGTTTTTATTTTATGACTATTTTTGTCCAAGTTTTGTACTAGCTCCTCCGGAAGGAAATCAGTACGTGCTGTGACTAATGACATCTGTTGTTTTGGATATAATTATTTCACACAGTGTGTACATGATACTTCAGCATATTGATTTATGGTGGTTATAAAATTACGATCATTCACTGTACGAAGTCTTTGTGAAATCTGACGCGCTGCTGCTAGCCGGTTCTCACGTTGCTGAGCAGACTCGGTTGCTGTACGGTTTCGTATCACTTCTTATCTTTGAGCCCTCTACTCAGTCGACTCGTTCTCTAAACGCTCATTAATGAGACCAAGTCTATGAGTTCTCTGCTCGGCTGACTCGTTGGTCAGACGCTCGTTAAAGAGGCTATTAGCTCTCTGCTCAAAACACTCATTCGCAAGACTCTCTTGGATCTTACCGAGTCTAGAATTAAGCTGATCAACAGTTTCTTGACGTAGTCGTGATTTCATATATGCCTTCATGGCCAATCAATGTTTTTCACTATCTTTAATAGTCTCACAAGAACGTGAAATTGTGTTTCCAAGAGCATTTTTACGACGGCGACTACTTTTATCCGTTCCCATTTCTTGAGATCTGTATTTTTTAAGCCGAGCAGCACCTTTTGTAGGTCTACTACCCATGGCTAATTGACAATGTAGCAATGAACTAAAAAGTATTAAATAAAAATAACTGCGTTAAAAAAACAGACTTTAAAACTAAAAAGTAAAAGTTATTTTTTTACAGTATTATTGAAAAAAAATCAATGCATGTATTATAATAAATATAAAACAATTGGCTGGTTCGAATGTAATATTACTTACAATACGTTATTCTATAAAAATATATTATCTTCTAAAGAGATTCTTGAAACGATGATCTATGTAACTTCAACTACCACAAATACCTACCAATTGACATTTAAGTAAATACAGCAATAAAACATTTTTAAGCATTTTGAATATTCATAACCTGTGTTCGGGGGCATTAGCCACAGTTCGTTCTTTACGCCCATACAACAAACTTAGTTATTTTTCTCGATTTCAATAACGGTGACAGGTGTTTCAAATATTGATTGAATATTAAGTTATTTATTCTTTTATACACTTTTAAACTAAATTGATTAATTAAATTTAAATAAATAATAAATATTAAATGAAAGCCCATAGAACAAATATGTAATTTTTTTTAATATATATTGATGGTTGGAATCCCTTCGTGCGCTAGTGCGATTCGCACTTGGCCGGTTTTTGTCTCTGCAGTCAAGCGATCAAGCATATCATTCTGGTCGCTGAACTTTTTTATTTAATATTATTATATTAATAATTATATTATTCAATGAATTAATGTTTTTCATTCATATTATATAAGTAGTTTGAAGTAGATAAGATCGTAGAAGTATCAGACAGATTGTTCGTAAGGAATAATGCGGGTAGCAGACCGACTGATAAGCTCAGTTAGTTTAGTTTAGCTTTCATAGCTGATGCAGTTTTTCATATTCATTGTGCAGAATGCAAACTATGTACACAATATGAAAAACTGCCTCGGCTATGCGAGCTAAACTAAACTAACTTAGCTTAGCTTTCGGTCTGCAACCCGCATAAGTCTGTTATAGACTTAAATAAACAAAAATAAAATATTATAAATTTAAAAAGGGAAGAGTGAACTTTTAAAATACCTTGAGTTAACTGCAGCTACATCAAAAGTAGTTTATTTCTATTTACTTCATACGAATGTTACTGACGTAATTAAATATTATAATTGAATCTTATTCACGTCCAAGAATTTTTCAAAGAACAGCGCTGTAAGCACAATAGCATTTATATCGCAATAATATTATTTCTAGTAATATAATACTATTATCATCTTATTCTTAACAAATACGAATTTTCTTGTCATATTACATGCTGTCTGATACCTAATTCACTTGTATGTTATTTTTCTCAGCCTCTCATTTTAACTTGATATAAAGCTTGTAAAGGAATATATTTTCTTTAATCTTAACATAGTGCATTTATAGCTCTAGTTACATACTGGCATATAGAATACTGTGTACAAGTACGTTATTAGTTGAAAGTTACAGGAGATAGCAACGGAGTCGTGTTTGTTTAACGAGTAGAGTTCGCGGAGTTGGTGCCGTGTGTGTTGCTGGTTCAAGCGTTGTGCACTTCACCGCTGAAGTTGAATGATACTTTTTCAATAAAACTACTTTTACGGATTTTACTCTCGTATAAATGAATTTAAAATTTAAAGTTTCATTTAACTTTACTATCTCTACACAAGCATGCGGTCTTCCAGTGTACATGTTGGCTGCAAAGCAATCGAAACGTTGAGTTAAAATTAATTAAAGTTATTTTATAATTATCCTTGTTCAAATATTACTAGCAGATTAACTAAGACACCAAAATCTGGCGACAAATTGCTAATCTCAAAAAACCGGCTGTTACCTATACTATATTTAAAATGAATCCACTGCCAACTGTTTCATGGGTACGAAATCATTCTGATTTTTTATAAAATGAAAAGTAGCATTTAGAAAAGATAATGTTTGCAAGTCAGTATCCAAGCTTCGTAGTTATAGCCTAATTTTCTCTAAAAACTCTCATTTTACGGTCGTATGATTATTAGTTTATCATCAAGCCATGTACTCATGGTTCATGATGTCTTTAACTCGAGTTTGTTATCTTCTTTATCTCTTACAAACAACGGTTCTGCAATTAACTAAGATAAATAAGAGCGATTTGTTCTTTGCCAAATTTGAGCCAAAACACGAGCCCCTTAAAACGGCTTTTTTACACGAGTCAGAATGTTCAGCTGATGTAGCGTTTAAATTATGAAACATTAATTAGAAAACATTATACTCGTATATCTTTAGGATGGAAACCAGAAAATATTAAGCTTTTAATAAATTATGTTTTTTTATTTACAGGAAACTAAGCCCATGATTTAAAAACCTCAGAAGCTCATGTAGCGTTTCATCATTCATTTATTAAAGAGAAACGGCTAAACTTTTTTCTGTATTCATATTTATGTAAAAAAAAAAAGATACGTGTACGATACATGAGAACAACTAACTTAAAACAAAAGTTTTAAATACTGTTTCAAGTTGTTATCTGTTTGTTTGTGCGCGCATCATGGACTGGAGAGAGAACTGCTAGATGGATTGTTGAGATTTAATATGGTTGCAGGTCATTCACCCAGTCAACACATGAGAAAATGTTTACTCTGGAAAATTGTCTCGGAAAAACACAAAAATATATTCGGACTAAAATTACATATGGACAGATTTTCGGTGGTGGCATACTATGTGAGTTACCATATAGGACGCCAGTAACACATGTGATGGTAGAAGGTTTACGATATTATAACTTGAATCAGGAGGAAGAGGGCGTAATCACTGGCAACACATAGATCAAAGAAATAAATACGTATCTTGGCTAGTTTTAGGCGTTAAGTTATGGAAGTTAAGAAATGTTAATTTGAATAATTAACTCAAAGTTTTAGTCTCTTGGAATATCTCCTTGTCGTGTATATGGAAAAATGAATTTTATTGCAAAAAAAATCTTCTTAATATATTCATATATTGATGTATAATATCATAACCAAACTATTATATATACTATTAATCTAATAATATAATTCTTATTAATAGTCACATGCCTAATAATACGTCTTTATTTATTTTGTTTATATATCTTTAATACTAGATATATTGTCGTTATTTGTATTAATAACATTTTTTTTATATATGTATGTATATTAATTTCAACATTCCCAAGATTAGACTTTTATAAAATGCTGATTAGCATTAAGGTCTCCGCATTTTAACATTTTTTGTTGAAACAATAAAGATTAAATAAATAAATAAGAACAAAGTGCTTATTAAATTTTCAAAATATCTACAAACATGTATAGCCATGTTAAGCTTATTTAAATTTATATAAATATATAATTAAAAATAAATCGATACGAGCAGGGATACGAACCCGCGACCTCTGAGAAACCGTCCCGTCGCTCTACCAATTGAGTTACCGTATCGCTGTCCGACTCGGTGAATTAAGTATTCTTTATATGCTATATAAGTACAAACACTAATGAAAAAGCACTCGAATGGCAAAATAATAGATGTGACATAAAGATAAACCAAAAGCTTTTATCACTTTAAGTGGGACAGCACTGGGCGGACTGCCCGCCAGTGACCACACTCTTTATTACATATTTTATTTAGATTCTATTGGAATATCGTACTTATTCGAGCTTACGGCAGAAATTCAAAGTATGTAACCGAAAGTGCTATAAATATCTAAAATCTTAACGAAAACTAAAAAACTGGTGAACAATAATTGCAGCGTTACTGATTCACGGAATTGTGTCCATTAAAACACTTAGTAGATTGAGATTTAAAAGGTTATTTATGAAAAGCAAGGAATTGCAAAATTTGTATTCTGATTTATAAATATTTTATTTTATTTATGAAAAGACAAATGGAAAGATCTGTTGCAAATAGTTTAAACGGAAAATGTTGACAGTATACTTATAGTTGACATTATTATTAATAATAACTCTATATCCGAAATTGATATATCTAGACTGATGATTTCCTTTCAGTTTGGAAAAATTATGAAGTTATTTCTCTTCCTAATAAATCTTACGCCCTTCGTTTTCTCGAATCTAGTGCCGATCGTAGTACAACACCTGCTTTAATTAAAATTACTGATGACGTTCGTATGAAATGGATAGTAAACTTTTGACAGTTTCGGATTATTTAAATCTCGATCGGCTTTTGATGGATTTTATATTTACATGCATGGACGCTAGTATCCCATACAAATTGACTAATCATTTTCTTGGCGCAGTGTACGTGCCAATCCAATTTTTTTTAAGGTCATCTACTGTAGTAGGGGTGCCCAAGGGGGGATTAATTTAATTTACTCAAGCACAGCAGATTAACATACAGGAGATTCCTTTTAGCAAATATATAAACTGACGATTTTAAAAAGCCAAAATAACAAAAAATCGTCCAATAATTTTAATGTGTGCAGCTGCGCTATGCCTAGACATTCTCTTCTTCTTGTTTCTATTCCTCTCTCACTCTTTCATTATCTATTTCTCTCCCACACCGCCACTCTGGTCGCCAGCCAGGGTTGCCAACTTAGGGGTTTTCCCCCTATAGTAAGGATTTTTAGGGGAAACAAAATGTTTAGGGGTTTAAAAATTTAGTTAAATATTTTTAAAAAACGTATCATCAGTATTTTTTTCCTATGGCTACTTGATATGAAAAGATGATAATCGAATGGATCTATTTTAATTTTATTAAGAATTATTTACTTAGTTTATAAGAATTAGACATGAATTTTAATTTATCATTTAATAACACATTTAATTGTATCATTTTTTATTAGCATGCTTTTTATTACCTGATCTTTCTAATAAATAAAGTTGTATGATAAAAAAAAAAGTTTTTTCAGTATATTGTCAGATGCGGAGAAAAAAATTGAGGTGAAAGATAATCGTCACATCATTAGAAAGGACATCTAGAACGTCAGGATGAAGAATCTTAATCCGACGCGCTTGAGTATGTCAAAATTACGACCTTTTTGCACATTCTAAAGATGGCCACGAGCATGCGTCACATCCCAATTCATTCAGATTATCGAATGAGAGCTTTTTTTAGGTTCATTTAACATCCACTTATAAAATCTGACACGCTCGATTAAATGTGTTTTTTTTATTTTTATTCCATACGTGCTTTTCCACTTTCGAAACGATCAGATTAACATAAAAACTTCGTTAAAAATATACAAGGCATGGATTTAGTCATTAACTGACGCGCTCGAGTATGTCCATGCAACAGTTTTTTTTTATATTTCTGAAATATATAGACGCTCCTCCCCCTATGAAAAGATACACATAATATAACTATTTCTTCTTTTTATCATCTAAGCTTTGCAACCCAATAGGTTTCTATGACGCTCGAGTAAATACCCATTTACCATTGTGGGCTCCCCTGCTATTGGTAAGAGATCACCGTATTAGAATATCGGATGCATAACAGCGTTACTGGCCATTAATGAGGGTTTAGAGGATCCTATTAAAGGTACCCTTATCGTATCGATTTGGATACACCACCAAAAGAAGTTCATTCCACATCTTGGACTTTCGTAGTAGAAAATTCCTTGAAAACTGTACTGTTGAGGAACGGCATGCATCCATGCATAGTGGTAGAGATGGTTTTGGAGACAGTAGTTTGCATTGCGATAGTGCAATCTGTTCAGGATCAAATAGCTCTTGGACACGCTTCCTGTGATAGCTGAGAGATGGAACGTTTCTAGGTAACGCCAAAGGATCAAACCTTTGACAGCCAGCTTCAAAGTCTGCAAATGTTTCTTCACTCTTTACACTTCCAAGGTGTTCTTTAGTAGCATCTTCATCCAAAAATAAAGCATTATTCAATAATTATTATTACTAAAACTTAAAGTTAGAATAGTTTAAGTCCTTGTAAATATAAGAGCATTATAGATCTCTTAGTGACATGTGTGCGAAGTTTATCACCTCTTGGTAGCACGCTTCACTTGGATTTTAATTTGTTCTTACATATGAAGTGGGTAGGTGCATAAGTTATAAGTAAAGTTTTTATGAGTTCCTCGTTACTAATAATTATTTTAAAAAATTAATAAAAAATAAATATATACCCTTGTATATACATCTACCATACAGATTTGAAATTAAGAACCTACCAATTAAATATACAATAATTGCTTAAAATTTATCACTCTTTTTGAAAAAATCAAAATGCCACATCACTCATATCGGAACACAATGGATTCACTAAAATAGTCAAATGCGAATGAATGCATCTTTAACTCTAGCATGTATAATTTTCAATATTTTGATTTAGAAGCAGCAACAGCAGCAGAAGTCTATCTTAAAATATCAATTTCCACCTTCATGTATTTTGAATTGCATGAATAATTTATATAAGTTATTTTTTTATTAAATATAGAATAAAAAATTAATCGATAAGACAACGATGCCTTCAAAATGAGCCCCTAAACTCTCCTCAAGACCGATAACACTCTTATGAATCCTCTGATATTGCAATAGACCGTTGGCGGAGGTAATCACTTACCAACAGGTAACCCTCTGTGGGTTACCTGTTGGTAAGTGGGTTACAAGTTAGTCATATATTTAATATAAAAATAAATGTGAGCTTTAAATAATTAAGAATTGCTTTATGTTAGATTTGTTTTTATAACAATTCATTAATTATGATTTCACAATTAACCAAAGCAATTAACCTACTATATCATCCAGTTACAACAGCTCAACGCTTCGGTCAAGAATGTTCGACACGACAAATTATACTAGAAGAAGATATAACCTCATATGTTTTACTATTAGACTTGGGCTAAAATAATGTTATTAAAATGAAAATATAATTAATATCTATGTAAACTAGATTTTTTATTCGTGACGATGATGAAATATAGTTAATATTAGTTACAATCAAGTAATATTGTTGTTACACTGATATTTCCTGCTAATTACAAAGGTCATTACCGGAGGATCGAAAGGTCTATCCACATTTTTGACTAATGATTTATTTGTAATTAATTATAACAAACTTATAAACCTATGGGCCACTTGCTCAAAGTTGGAGACAAGATAATCATTGAAACTGTAACCAACAATGATAGAAAAAAATTAAACAAACAAAGGTTTTGATAATCCTATCATTACATTTAAGATATTTTATGCGATATGTTTAATAAATATGTAACCATTGTCTATTCACCGACGTAGAATTGCATGGGAATCTAACGATTGTCTAACCAGCGAGTTTACTATGTATGGGAATATAACAGACTTGTTGTTGCAAAGCGCATTCGTTTTTACACAAAATGCTGTCATGTGCGGATAATTTTATAAAGAACATAAAACGTGCCCGACTCGGATCGTAAAGTGCTTCTATTATACTTTTATATCAGAAAGCGTGTTACGTAATGACATATTAAAAAGAAACGACTTTTTTACCGCGTACACTCTATATGGGTAATTTAAATCATGAAGTACATGATATTAAAATTATTTAAAATGTATTCTTTTATTGTACTATTGACATATTTCACAGATAATACGATAGTTAATACGAATCTATAGTGTACTATGGAAGTTTCTCTACAAGGCAGTTTTTAAGTCTCTCTGTAGACTGTTCAGTGACGGGGTACATGTAAAATGAACGGGGTGACTGGGTAAAACGGATGAGTACGGTGAGTGGGTACTGCTAGATGTATGTCGATGACTTAATAAAACGCTTCTTTCTAAGTAGTTGTAAGTATATCTCCGCCAAAATTAAAGTCACAATAAAATAAGGGTTTTATATGGTGCCAAATAAACTTAAACCTGTTACGTAATGTAGCTTAATAGTTTATTATTTTAATATAAACATTGCATCTACGTGCATACTATATTTATTTATTTATTTAACATTTATGTAAACATAGAATATTTATAAGATAAACATATTTTGACATGGATTTGTACAAAGGCACTACTTATTTCAAAATGAAATCTCTTCCAGCAGACCTGTGAAAGGAGAGTACAAAAATGAGTGTCAGTATATGTGGGCACCATATGAAAATCGTAAAATAAGATAGATTTGAAGAAAGACAATTTAGAGTAAAACTGGATTTGAACCATTCTACTACCATCCTATCGTCACCCAAGGCTTACTGAGGTGAGCATCTTATATGAGTTACTTGAGATGAGTTCATCTCATTTGAATCTATATCAAAATCGATTACATTGTTATGGACCCATCTTTATGACACATCACTCCCAGATACCTGAATGCTTGACACACGATGTTTAATTCAATTGGGATGTATCCTATTTATTTGATATTGGAGTTTGTTCTTTTAGAATCAATTTGCAAATAAGACAGTTTAAATGAAAATAATAATACAAATTTGTGATCAAATTTACTCGTAAAGTTTCGTAACAACGCCATCTATTCATACGTTAGGGAAACATAACTACATCTGTTATATAAACATATCAGTACAAAGTGAAACCGCTAGGTGGCGGGACAATAACTCATGGGTTTATTGATTAACACTTCTTAATATAGTTATTTATTTTATTTACATTTATTATAAATTATCGGCGAAATATCATACAAAAATAGTATACAAATATTATTCATTAGCATATTAGCTTATATTAATAATTTAATACCATAAAAATTAGAAATGTATCGTTCCCTATATATAAATATAATTTTCTACTTACCTTCATTACAAATAATAAATATTTTAGGTTTTAATTAATTATTATCATTTTATTTTTTGTATTATATTAAATTGCTTAGTAGTTCTTTATTTTTTATTTGATACAAGGCACATTTATTTATTATTTATTTGATACAAGATACATTTGATAGCGTTGTTACAAATTACAACAAATATGTTAAAACATAACGCCATCTATTTATATCTTAGCGAAACATAACTACATCTGTTATATAAACATAGTGAAACCGCTAGGAAAAATATTAAAAGCTTTTATGGCATACTAGCTTTTTTATAAGCTTGCTTAAAATTTCAAACATTAAACTTAAATTCGTTGTTCAGATACAATAATTAATCGAAAGGAACTTCGTTCTATCCGGGTGTCCTTGACACCTCTTAGTTTTTTTTTATATTTTAAAGTACAAAGACTACTTACTCGTCCACAGATTTGTTACATTTATATAAGAAGATTTGTTTGATACCTATTACGTGATTGACATAAATTGATATAAATTTTTTTTTATTCCTTAACTGATTTACAGACCCGACGTGCTCGACATAGTACTCTTGAAGGGCGTGACACTCCAGTTACGTTCTATCGAGACGCTATCCGAGCTAGACTCTGACCATCGACCGGTCCTATTTCAGCTAGGACTTCCTCCCCTTAGGGAACCCGCGACAAAAACAATTATTAACTGGACGAAGCTTCGAGAGCAACTCCATTCCCCCGTATCAGCGCACCTCGACAAAATTCCTGACCAGGTTACATCGGTCGAGGACGCTGTCTCAGCCGCGACTAACTTCACAGAACATTTGGTAGACAGCATAGGAAAGTCCTCGAGGGAGGTCCGAGTGAACTTCGAGGGTTACCGAGCACTCCCTCCGGACATTAGACTTCTCATCACCCGTAAAAACGCTGCGATTAGAGCCCATGACCGATACCCGACAGACGACAACCGGCGTAGGCTGCGCCGTCTCCAGAGGGAGTCGAGACAAGCTCTCGACGACTTCAGAGATAGCGGCTGGAATAGGACGCTTGCGACGCTCTCTCCAACACACCAGGCATTCTGGCGGTTGCAAAGAGCGTTGAAGGCGGACACTGTCTCAGATATGCCTACATTGGTTGGACCTAACTCCGCCATCGCGATTGACGACCCTGACAAAGCTGAGTGCTTAGCCGACAGTCTAGAGAGCCAGTGCCGTCTGTCTGCTCAATCGGTTGATCGCGATCATGTCGAAATAGTCGACAAATCGGTCAATATAATGTGTTCTCAGCCACCGGTCGGTCCGCCAATCAAGGAAACGAACCTAGACGAGGTGACGTCCATAGTTAGGGCGCTTCACGCCAAGAAATCGCCGGGTCCCGATAGGATCACTAACAAAGTGATAAAGCTTCTTCCGCCTCCTTTAATTTACCTATTGGTTACCATTTTTAACGCTCTACTGGCCGGTTGCTCGTTTCCGGCCCAGTGGAAAGAGGCCATAGTGATAGGATTCCATAAGCCGGGCAAACCTCGGCATCTGCCTAGTAGTTACCGTCCCATTATTCTTCTTAGTTCCTTAGGGAAAGTATATGAGAGAATCATCCTCTGTAGACTTAGATCGGACTCAAAATCATTTCAAATGAGCAGTTCGGCTTTAGAGCCAACCATTCATGTTCTCATCAGGTGCAACGCCTCACGGAGCACATACTGATAGGGGCCACTGTGAGGGCCAAGAAGCATAGGACAGGAGCGCTCTTCCTCGATGTAGCTAAGGCGTTCGACAGGGTCTGGCACAATGGACTGGTGTACAAGTTATACCAGTTCAAGGTGTCGGACAGACTCGTACTCATCATACGGGACTACCTGACGAATCGCTCCTTTCGCTACAGAGTGGAAGGCGTCTTGTCAACCCCCCGCCCCATCAGGGCGGGTGTTCCCCAGGGTTCAGTTCTCTCGCCCATCCTCTAGTCCATCTACGCTAGCGATATTCCTAGACCGCGATCTAAAGTGCACCTTGCCATGTACGCGGACGATACCGCGCTTTACACGTCCTCTAAGGATCATTGGGAGATATACCAACGTCTCCAATCCGCAATCGACTCCCTAGGGAGTTGGCTGCGGAAATGGCGGATTGAGGTAAACCCTGAGAAGAGCATTTCGGTGCTCTTCGAACGGGGCCCCCCAAGGATCCTCCCGCGAATCAAACTCTTTGATAAACCGATACCTTGGAAAGACGAGGCAAAATACCTAGGAGTAACGTTAGATAGAAAGTTAGTTTTCACTGCGCATATTAGGACCGTTCGTAGCAGAGCGGCCTACATATTAGGTCGTTTATATCCGCTGTTAGGCAAGCGGAGTAAAATGTCCCTTCACAATAAGGTGACACTTTACAAAGCTTGCATACGTTCCGTCATGTCCTATGCGAGTCCCGCTTTTGCGTACGCTAATCTGAAACCCCTTCAGGTGATTCAGAACAGGTTTACACGGATTGCAAGCGGGGCGCCGTGGTTCGTACGCAACATCGATCTCCATAGAGACTTGAACCTTCCGACCATCGCTCAGTACTTCAAGGGGCTTTCCCAAAAGTACTTTGAACGTGCTGAGCGACACCCGAACCCAGTGGTGGCTGACGCCACAGAGTATAGACCACGTAAGACTACTTTAGTCAGAAAAAGAAGACCCAAGTCGGTACTCGTTGACCCCGACGACGCGTTCACAGTAGGTAATAACGTGTACGCGTAGGCATAAGTGACACCACACATCACACAGACACACACCGTCTGTACCGGTATAGACGAGGTCCCAACTGAGTAAGTGCTCCGTTGCTCCGGCGTTCTGCCGTCGGAGGACGCTAGTGTCCAAATTTCCTAGCTTCCCTCCTGACTAACGACGCCCCGAGCCGAGGTCCGTGTCTCAATCTGAGACGCCCTCGGGACGTCGTTCCCCATGGGGGCCCATCTGGCCCCCCCTTGTTAAGGGTGGGTCTCCAGACCCACCCGCTCCCCCGGTGACGCTGTAATAGCCAACAGGGCTAACAGTATAGACAAACAAAAAAAAAATAACTGATTTAAATGAAATAAACACTTAATGTTAAGTGAAGACTGTGACAATATATTCCTGAAAACTGCATTCAAATTGATTGTGTTGTTACTGAGATTAGCGTGCACAAACAAACAGTCAAATACCATTGTTTTGGTTTCTCTTGCCCTTATAAAGGGCCCATTATTTTTTTTTTTCTAATCTTCAATGTACAGAATTCTATCAGTAACAATTTTATTATATGTATAGATCAAAAATGCCTGCAAGTTTTGGCGTAATTATGTCCACAATAATAGTAAGAACTTTATCAGATATGTAGTAGATATGTACTATATTTATACATAGGTCCTTGGTGTTATTTACATTTAATCTTTTAACTTATTGTATAAGGCAAAATACCTGTATAAGGCAAAAAACTACTTGTCGATATCCTTTTGAAACATATACATTTACCTAAACTTTTTAAAATTCAAGTTCAAAATTGTTATGGAATAGACAAACATATATATATATATATATATATATATATATATATATATATATATTTAAACCCTTAAATCCATTCTGTTTAAAAAACAAAAAAACACTAGTTGACCTACGTTTTCAGACATAACGCCACTAATTAAAGAGAACTTCTCTATACAGGAAACGGACGTGACTTTAATACGAATCGCTTCATCATATATTATATAATTTAAATTGCAAAATACTTAAATAAAGTTACAACCTAACACTTACACAACACACAAACTATATTAATGGTATGTACCTAAGTTTATGTTATAACCTATTAATGTAACCAAATAATGTCTACGAGTCTAGGAACTTGAAATTAAAACATATTAGCTTTAGTTACACATAATTCTGAAGCAATTTCAATTACCTATTTATTCAAGGATAACAAATGATCACTGTTATGAAATGCTAGTAATTGTAATAAATTATTTAAACTATAAATATATTAATAATACATATTATTACTTACAACAGTGATGTTAAATATGGAAACATTACATTTTTGACACATTATATTTTTAAGTAGCTACAGGTAGAATTGAAATTGTAACATATAGAGGGGATGGCGGAGACCTACATTTACATTCTTAGTCCGAAAATTAAAGCATTATGTAATATGTTATTCACAGTCAGTTCCCTTTAAATATTTGTTGATAGAATTAGTGGCGTGGTTAATCATTCTAGCCTTCTTTTGGAACCACGCTTCATTTCACTTTTTAGATTGTTGTCCATATAAATTAACTTCTACATGATAATTAATACAATATAGACGTGAATCATTACCAAGTTGAAAGTAATCAACGGCTAATCCAGTACCAGGACAATTTGGTGTAGACCATAAGTGGTAGTTCGCAGAGCAAATTATTATGTATTAAAATATTATTTATATTTTAATCTCAACAATCATCTTAGTTTGTATAACATTTTTATCACATTATTAAATCTCTTTATAGGTTTTTGTAACAGCAAGACGCCTCGAGAATGGCCGTCTTTACGACTCATTACCGCAGCTTTTCCCGACGACGTGGTTCTTTCATTTGTAATAAGAATATTTATATGTAAAACTATTTATCTCTATAGTACATAAAGCAAATGGTATAAGACTGAGATTTTACAAAGTTTTCTTTTTTTTTACAGGACTCATCCTATTCTAAATTCGCAAAAGGGGGTACGCCCAGACGAAAGGAAGGAGAAATTGGGAAGTTAGGTTGCCATGTACTCCCAAGCATGTACTCCACAGCGCCGAGCCTAGGGTATCCTGATGGTTTTTATGCCCGGCGACATAACCGCTCCCGCCTCCCCTGGCCTGTCTTCATGCTTGGATCGGGTTACTTTTTCGTAAACTTAAGCAGCTAGGATCCAACTTGCTTCTCTATTTTAATAATTACAGATTCTAATTATTGGTTTTAATCAAGATACGGATTATTTCATTATTATGGTACCGTCACAAAACTTATATTCGCTTATAAATGACGAATATGCATATCGATACGATATTGTCTATATAATAGCGAGGACGATGTGACGGAAAGATTAATCAGGCGAGCGATGACGGCGACACCAGATTAATGTAGATTATAACACCAAGATGACCATAAACTACAGGAACTTGGCCGTAGATGAAGGCTCACTCGAGATGAGATGATTAGATGCCAATAATGTTTTAGTGGGAAAACAACAATCAATAACATAAATACAGTTAAAAATACTATAGTTTACATCCCCATGGATAACAATTACATGTTAATCAATCACAACAACATATTAAAATAATAGTATACAAAAAATATATGTAATCATAATCAAAATGATCACTGTTTACTATGTAAAGTTTAAATTATTACTATACACATTGTTATATATTAAAAACATATAAAAATGTTTATAGCATATAAAAGTATAACTGTGTAAAACGACTCACTAACATATTTTTTAAGATTGCTACTAACAGACTCATTTTCTAGCATATTAACGTCTTAAACTGTAAAAACTATTAAAAACACAACAAACATATTAAACGTGAAAAGTGCACGAAGTTTCCGTGGATGAAATTTAAAACATAAAAAATATGCAAATTTATGTGATGTGAAATTTTTTGTACTTCTTTTGAAATTGTAATTCTTAAAACGACTATATCAATATACATTATAAAATTGATGTTTTAAGAACTACTTTACCTAATAAATTTGAATGGTAAATTCAAATTGTTATTCACCATATACATAACTTAAATATGTAAATACTTTTCTTAAAACATGTCTTGTCCTATTCGAGCTGGTCTCATTTCGATTAAGAAATGCCAGTGAAATTCTACCTAAAATAGATATTTTCTGTAGTTGAGTAAATTTGGTAGTAACATTTACAACCCTTTAATAAAATAAGACGGTAAAACAAGAGAATGAATATATTATTACGCCCTAAACATTCTGACAAATATTTTTCAATACGAGAAAATCTATATTGCTGGCCAGAAAATTAAGAGAGTTACAATCACTAAAGTTTCTCAATATACTGTCTGTTTTCGTAAATTGGATGAGAGTAAAGTTGGTGATCAGTTAGCGTGAATTATGTGCTGCAACGATAACATTTGATAACTTGGGCTAAGGTGCTCGGACGTGTGCTACTTTACTCACCATATATTTTATAAATATTGTCGAAAAAAAAAAAAAAACGTTCAAGTTATCATATATGATGTTGACCGCCTACATGATTTATAAGGAACATATAAAGATATCAAAATAACTCTTGAGCCTAATAACAGAGCAAACTACAATTTATATAAACTCATTATCATTCATAGCTCATCATCATTTATATAGCTCGTTTTATAAAAGCTGAGTGTGTCAGTGTGTGAATAGCTTACATGAGAAAAGGGAGGTAACGAGAATAAAAGTTGCTGACCTAGTGAACTGAACCCACTTCTTTTAACGCAACTGCTATGGACGTGTCAAAATAAACTATTTTTGCACCTCTTTTTATTTAGACTTAAAGAGGCCATCGACTTTTGTTTTATGTTACCTTTTATATAATAATTTCTTAGGTTTTCGATCCCTTCTAGTATTTATGATCACTGACGGGATTATTCATAGCCTATCTCGTTTGTTGAACTTTTAATATAAACATGCATTTGCATGCATTTATATATTGTATGATTTTAATGATAAAATTCATCAAGAACATGATTGTTCGGTATGCTTCAGGATGGGAATTGACTCCCAGAGGTTTCAGAATCCTGAACTGCTTATTTTGATAATTTTAATTGTATACTTCTATAAATTTCTGAAAGCATAATTTGGCTAATATATTAAAAAAAAAATGACATTTAATATTTGTTTAAAAAAAATATTGACGTTGTAAACTAAACTTCTGGTATAGAACATGTAGGAAGTCAGTTTGAGAAAATTGCAATCAAATTGTATTTAGAAGTAAAGCAAACAGCTGGTCCTCAGCTAACATTTATTTAGGTTTATTTCCTCTTGTTTGCGTAAGATCTTGACTCTCGGCTACTGTGCATTTTACATTGTAACTCTATCTTGAGAAGGAATTTTTTTTTTTGTTTTTATTTCTACCACATTTATTTGACGGTCTTTATTTTTTATGCAATAGTATTAATGGTCATGTAGTTTTCAGGATAGGCTATAGGAACCAGGCTTCTATATATGTGCAATAAACGTCAGCAATGTATATGATTGCCATATTCGGTGGATTATGGAAAAATAGGAATGTGTAATGATAACCTGACAACATCTGAATCACTAAAAATAATACCAGTCTAGGAGCAACGACTATCCCGACCGATCAACAAGCTAGGGCAAGATATTGGACGTCTGACCCAGTACCTACAACCGTGGTATCCGAAACAACCAAGTCGTAACAGCTGAGCTTTCACGACAAACTGAGAATGGAGGCGTTTCATCATATTAAATACGACCCAAAAAGACTCCGAAGGAAATACTCGATACCTTACGACAAAAGATCTAGACCCGCGGTAGCGTGTAAAGTCAAGTTTAAACTAACAGAACTGAGATCTAGACATAACACAAAAATATTTCACATAAATATGTAAAATTTGGCTCGTATATTGAGACTAGCGAACTACATTTTTTCACCAAATTTTAGAAACACAGATCAAATGCTTATTTGTTATACATTACCATCCAAATATCGTCATTTTTGTCACTGACTGACCTATAGATAAAATTATAACCCAATTCCACTTAACCTAGAAAGTTCAAATTTAGCAAATAAAGCAGGTTATTTGGTAATATAAAGGATTAAATCAGATACTAGTATGTTTTATCATATTATTATAATTTTTAAAGTTGGTGATTCTTTTAGGAACTCTCATTTAAAGTGCATGTGATGTCACAGTTCACAATCAAAAAATAATCTTTACAATCAAAAACAATCAAGAAACCTATTATAATAGAGGGCCTTAAATAGCGATTTTATAAAATATAATTTAAATTTTATCAAAATTTAATCACTACTGCTTAAATAAAATTAGTAAGAATTAAAAAATATGTACCTATTAGTTACATGTTAGAGCTGGGTCTAAAAAAATATGTTAGGGAAGAACATTCATATTTTTTTTATTTTTATAAATACATAGGTATCGAAAATATACTTTTTAATTAATGTTTCAAATTAAAAACTAATATTTAATGTAAATATGTGTATTTAGGTAATAGGCTAAACGTCGAACCGGTTGTTCAAACCGTTACCTTTTTCTTATTTTGATAATTTTTCTAGACGTCATAATTTTTACTAGAACAATATGAGTAATTACTAATCTGATATGGATTATCAAATAGCATACAGCAAGGTGTTGCAAAGCTCGCCCATGGTTTAATGCCGAATGTGGTCATGCTCAAGACCGAAAACATTCGGCATATCTCATTTGGGCTGATGCCCGAAGCTGCAAAACTCCGGATGTAAGTTCGAAGAAGAGAGCCTTTAACCAAGCTACCAAGTCTGAGTGCTGAGTTGTCTCCTGTATTGACACGTCTGTATCGCCTCTCTTTCAAGACTGGAAAAGTGCCGGAATCCTGGAAGCTTGCCAACGTGCAACCCGTGCCCAAAAAAGGCAGCCATGCCGATCCTGCCAATTATAGGCATATTTCAATCACCTCCATACTCTGCAAGATGGAGAGTGTATTGAACTCGCGCCTACTAGCTTACCTAGAAGGTAACGACCTCCTCAGTGACCGGCAGTACGGGTTTCGCCGTAATAGGTCTAATGGGGACCTCCTAGTGTATGCTACTCACATTTTAGGCGAGGCCATCAAAAAAAACGGAGAAGCGGTCGCCGTCTCTCTGGACGTCTCGAGGGCATTTGACAGGGTCTGTCATGCGAGCCTTATAAGCAAGCTTTCAGCGTACGGTATATCTCCTGGTCTGATCGACTGGGTAACGGACTTCCTGAGCCAGAGATCTCTCCGAGTAGTTGTCGATGGGTGTTCTTCGGAATCCTTGACAATAAATACCGGAGTGCCTCAGGGGTCCGTCCTTTCTGGAACTCTTTTTCTGCTGCACATTAATGATCTGTTGAAGCCCGGTATCTATGGGTATGCAGACGACAGCACAGTTGTAGAAAGATATCTGCCGAGTACTCGGGCTAGTCGAGATCAAGTACAGTCTGAAAGAGAAGCCATGGTGCAACGATTGAATGACAAACTTCAGGCAGTCTCCGCATGGAGCAATGCCAATCTTGTCAAGTTCAACGCCACCAAAACGCAGACGAGTTTGTTCACCGCCAAAAGGAGCCCTTTCACCTTGGCTCCTACTTTCCAGAATGTATCCTTGGAATACAGTGATTGGCTTCAGTTGTCAGGCTTAGAGATTTCTTCGAACCTCAACTTTGGTCGGTTCATTGAGTCCAGAGCAAGAGCAGCAGCAGCAAAGCTTGCCGTTTTTGCGAAGGTTCGGCAGTACTTTATTCCGGGACAGCTTCTTGTTTTATACAAAGCACAGATCCGGTCGTGTGTAGAGAGAGTACTGTGGGCACATATTTGCTGGTGCCGCAGTCTCATCTTGCTGTTCTGGACTCAATTGAGAGGCGAGCAAAGAGGCTTATAGGCGATCCCGAATTGGTCGAAGCCGACCTCCAAAGCCTTGAGCACAGGCGTAGAATTTCTAGCCTCTCAGTATTCTATAGGATACATTTTTGTGAGTGTGCGCAGGAATTACACAATTTAATTCCCCCTTCCCCTTTCAAATCAAATCAAATCAAATCAAATCAAATCAAATCAAATCAAATCAAATCAAATCAAATCAAATCAAATCAAATCAAATCAAAAAAACTTTATTTGGACAACATATAAAACAAAAAATAAAATCAATAACAAAATTAAAAATAAAAAGGACATAACTCTTAACGTAAAACAATTAAATTAGAAATGATCATAATAAAAATATAAAAAAAAAAAACATGGAAATATAATAGTAAACAAAGAAATATAATATGTCGTCCAAATTGGTTGACCACTCAGCAAATGTTGAATACAATGTTTTCAACGCTGGTATTCTGTGGCTGCCATTTTTGGAGTTACGTCACGAGTTGAAATCAATTTAAAGAAAAAATATTCCATCACCGGACATCCCGACGCACGGCAGGTTTTCATCTTTTGTTGTGGACATTCCACCTGTCCGAACGGCGCGCTTTGCTTCGTCTTTTTTACTTCGAACAGCAAGGGATTGGAACAACTTGCCTGCGTCGGTATTTCCGACCGAATACAGTGTGGATACATTCAAGAGTAGAGTGAATAGGGTTAGATTGCTAGGGTAATGCGCCTTACCACCTAAGACTACATTCCGCTTACCATCAGGCGGAATGTAGTCAAGCATTGCCCTAGATCTTATAAAAAAAAAAAAAAAAAAAAACATCAATAACTGAACTAAATAACTGCCCGTGTGAAGAGATTGCCAGTGCTACTATTGTAAAATACCTTGGTGTTACAATTGACCAACATCTCGACTGGAGTCTACATATACGTAAAATTGCTGATAGGATAAGAAAACTCACATGGAAGTTTAAAAAACTCAGACATGTTGCAAATGAAAATATTCTTGTCACCACTTAAAAGGCTCTAGCTCAATCTTTTTTAAGTTACTGCCTAACCATATGGGGTGGTGTGGCGAAGTCACATCTCATGAATTTAGAAATATCCCAGAGTTCACTCTTAAAAGTTATGTTTTTTAAGTCATTCAAATTCTCCACATTTCTATTACATAACTAGAAACCATTACTCACCATACGTCAACTGTACATATTTAACTATATACTAAAAACCCATCGTCATTTAGCTTTTATGTCAAATCAGATATTCCAACGTAGAAATAGAACCGTGTGCCATGTTCCTAGATTTAAAACCAAATTCAAACAAAAACAATATACCTTTAATATTTCCCCATGCCTCTATAATAACAACAAATTTAACTTTTAACCGATGACACGATCTGGCATAAAAAATCTTTTTGAGCACTTCCTGATAACTTTAAAGTATCATGATACTGAAGAACTACTTAAACGTAATAATTAATCAGATTTCCCAGATTTCAAATCAATTAATATATGGCTTTGCAGTAATACAATCAGAACAACAAACATAATACTTCACACATACAATCACTCACATACACTCATGCACACACAGATATTCACTCGTACACATACGTGCACACAACACATTTTTAAATTATTTTTCGCAATTTTCACCAGTTTCGAGCACATCAAAAGAAGTTCATCCCGCAATATCTAACACATCATAAGATTTAATCCTGGTGACCACATGCACTTATAGTGTCTTAGTGTCTTAGCACTTATAATTACATTGCATGATTTAATCAAGTTATCAAAGAAGCAACCTGCAGCAATTATAACTTCAACGCCACTGAAAAAAAACCTGATAGCAAAAGAAAATAAAGAAAAAAGGAGAAACACAAAAAGAAAATAAGAAATGGAATAGTAAAAGTCAGGGAGAATTCTTTACCAACAATGCCAGCAATTTGTATGAGAGCCCCCTTTTAAATATTTATTTTAATTATATTATATAATTTTAAAGTGAATAAATAGTATATTCAATTTACTTACACACAATATTTAGTATATTCTATGCACATTTCATTTACCTAAATCCGTTACTAAAATCGATTAAAAAAACACGTTTGTAGTATTAGCGCCCCTCATTAATATTTACTTTTGTTTTTAAATTGTCGTTAAAGCGGCAACAGAAAAATACATCATCTGCAAAAATTTCAAACCTCTAGCTACCACGGTTCATGAGATACAGCCTGGACACAGACAGACGGATATACAGACAGCGAAGTCTTAGTTCCTTTTTTACCCTTTGGATATGGATATGGATGTGGAACCCTAAAAATAGAACTTGTATAAATAGTAAAAGTAATAAAATACCGAACTTGGAATTTTTTCACGTCCATTATATCAGTGACAATATTGAGCTTGATATTAATGAATCTATGCCCTATGATTGATAATTCGATGATAGCCGCTGTATCTGGGAACCCAAAAACATCAACGATTATGCTTTCATGTTTAAGATGATAAGAGAAACTGTATTCCAGCCTAATCTGCAGACTTGTAGTGCCAGATACGTAAAGTATTAAATGTTCGGCGACATGGCCGTTTCATGGGTACGAGTAGTAGTCTTCGTCCCACAGAATGGATAGACGATGCCCAATGACCAGATAGTTGACACGATGTGTAGTCAGCGGAAGATCCAGCCAAAATGTTGTTATCCACATCGAGAAGAAAAGCGTCTCTGTCTATTGGAGAACTTACTCTTATAAAGATCCCACCTAGGCACGCATCTATCTTCAAGGACTATGACTTCAAAGGAAGGGACCTATGATAGTATGTCGTAAGTTGTCGTTTGAACATGGTCTATGACACGATCCTCTATGTATTGCAAATATTGAACTCGTTGACTGTCACACGAAATCTCTGAACTAGTACGCACATGTAAATCTTGAACTCGGCCACGTCTATGAGTAACCAAAGAAGTGCGACAGGTCTTTACCCTCAAAATTACCGATATAAATGTAAAAGATTTTTATTTGAGGTAATGTTCTAAAAGTTATTACCCAGGGTATGAGTAGGTTACGTTGCTCGGTCTAAAACATGCAGTCGAGATGGCAATGGACAGGGTAGTAGGTGTAAATTGAAACTTTTCTACTTATTTTCACTTTATTTTTTTAAGTAAATCATACTAAATTGCTATCGTATCGTATCGTTATAAAATAAAACAAACTCATGGTATTGTCCAACTGTTTATTCAATTTTTTCTCCCATTTTTCTTTTAATAAACGTTCACTTGGTGCATGTCTTGTACAATTACATAACTTTTTAAAATCTAATTTTATCGCACTCATCTATATAACTCATAAATATAACAAATAAAAAATAAAAGCAATGTACAAACACAATAATAAACACTTCTCCCCTCGAGCGCTCGAGTGCTGCACGCACACACACGCAGCACACCGTTTGTGTGCGTGTGTGTGCGTGTATATAGACCCGCTCCTAGCACCGCCGACCAGTTTTTCATCCGCCGGATGATGTTCAATTATTATTTATTCTAAACTAGTTATCATACACATATTATATTTATAGCTAAGTTACAATATAAGCAGTTGACTCAAGTCGGCGGCGGAGTGACGACCCCTGGGTCGTCGCCGCGACAGAACCTAATACAATACTCGTAATGGGATGCCCGTAAAGGAGCATTTCTCGGGAGAACATTATAAGAATCGTCATTAATCATTTCATTTGTTTGCGCAAATATCTCAAATTTT
The DNA here is from genome assembly GCA_959347405.1 of Napeogenes sylphis. Classification (NCBI taxonomy): domain Eukaryota; kingdom Metazoa; phylum Arthropoda; class Insecta; order Lepidoptera; family Nymphalidae; genus Napeogenes; species Napeogenes sylphis. The sequence continues at coordinate 17,903,594 of OY365781.1, forward strand.
TGGATAAAATATTTTTTCTACTCGGAAATTTAACAGAATAATATTTTAGGTACTAATTTGTACGAGTGTGAGTGACACGGAGACGATGTTTAAATGGTCGTAACTACAGAAGCTATCTCATACACACACGCTCGCAGACAGGCACACAAAACAATCTGACTCTCCAGCAGCAGTTGGTTCGGGAAGAAAGAATTCAAATCACAGCCTCGCTTGCAGCCAGCGTCTACGACATGGAGGAGCCGGCAATGTCTCACACCACACGACTCTAGACTATCCTTCGGAAGCCAGCGGCCGAGCTATCCTATCCTCGAACTCTCACTTCTACTTCGAACTATCAAGACGGAGTTACACTCGCATACATTTTATTACATATATAATTAATTGTACACAATAAATCGACGAGTTCTTACACGTATTAATTTAGACTGATTCCTTAAATAATAATTGATTGATCGAATAATAAATCGGTAACTTATAAATACATTTACAAGCGCCGGGCTCGAAGAAGCCGCGACCGCAATAAGAATCAAGAATATAAATTTTATATACAAAAGTTAATTCTACAAATGTCTCGAATAAAGATATATCGTGTACCGAGAGCGAGCGACGACGTCCTCGAGCCGACGAGCATCGAGACACTACATAGTAGAAGACTACAATAAATTATCAAAAAAAAATAAACACCAAAATAAATATGAAATCTTATTTATACTGTTTAAAATACTAGTCGTAGCTGCATAATCGTCGACGCGTGTGACGTCATCGCCGCCTCCCATAAAGAGTGCTCTTCTATTTACAAAACTTTACACTACTTTAAATTCACCTTCAGCCAATGTTTCGAATACAATAACACTTTGGATGTACGTAGTACGATAGATGTTTTACTTTTACTTACAAATTTTGTGGCGTCAAAATCGCATACGTCTATTAATTACCACAATAATAATAATACAAACATCTTAGTACTTGATAAAAATAAATCAAAACTGTCATTAGTTAACGAAATAATGTAATCTTTTCATAATAGTTATAATAATATCTATACTACGGCGGATATTTGCAGTTATATAGTGGATACGTGCTTTTAATATCGATTACATTTAACATGATTGTGGACGCACACATGCACCCGGTCTCGTGCTACACTCACACGGATATAGAGACTGACCTTGACCGTCCTTGACAGGTCTCACCGGCCACAGACATACTTATATTCAAAACTCATTACTGGTTGACGTGCGTCACAATCACCTCAACGAGTTTCCATCAAAAAAATATGTTTTATTCATTTATAAATTGTGATAAATTGTCTTAGTGTAAGATTAAGTCGACATGTGGTAAGCGTTTCATTTTAGTTATGCACAGATATCAAAAATACCGTTCTCTCCTAGTAAAACGGAAAGATTACAACGTGAAGTGTACCGCGGTCACACCGCAACGGAACGTTCAGTTCGCGAACTCAATGTACGGAGTGACATTTATAAAAACTAAACAAAGTTAAAAAAATATGTAAAATCATCAACAACAAAACTGTCAACAACAACAACAACAATACGGGTACATTCTCGCGGAGACGATCAGACTACGATATATTACAATTTAATTTCGTTTTCGTTCGCTCGAAACATCGATCACAGTCGCACCTGCACGCACACCGCGACACGCACGCACGTTACAAGGAATAATTTAGATTCAATTTTCATTTCCGAAACATCGAACATAGAACGAATACCAACAACCGTATGTCAACGAGTCCCTCCCCTCCCCATCCTACGTCCGCGTCAGCGAGGACGGCACGTCAGCAGCGGCGAGGCGCAGAGCGGCGCACGCCAGCGGGCCCCCCGCGCCACCCGCGACCCCTCCGACCCCCCCAACCCCCGAGGCCCCGACCGCGCCGCTGGAGCTGCCACCGTCCTCAACGTCCAGCTGAAAGGTGAAAGGAAAGATTTCATAAATTAGACCGCCAGGAAGATTCAAGGCTTCATATCGTACGAGGCCTACGTACGGTGAGCAACGCGTGCTTGAGCGTCTCGTAGGTGAGCCAACAGATGCCGGCCGCCGGCATCTGGTAAAGAACGCGCGTGCGTACGCCGCGGAAGAAGGCACGCGGGCCTCCGGAGCGCAGCACGAGCGCGGCCGCAGCACCCAGTCCCTCCGCCCGCGCTGAGCCCTCCTGCGTGTTGAGCACGGTCTTACAGACGTCGAGAGGCGTGGTGGCGGCGGCGGCCAGCGCGCCCGCCAGCGCACCGGCAGTGAGATGCGCGCGGGGCTCGTAAGCACGCCGCGGGTTGAGGACGCCCTGGGCCCACTCGTACGTCACGAGGTGCACGGCCTGGAATGGCACGTTCATGGCGACCTGCGTGCCGTACGAGCGGTAGAAGGCGCGCAGACCCTCAGCACGGTACACTCGCCGCGCGCACTCCCACACGCCGCGGTAGGGGGAGTTCAGCATTTGCAGCCTCTGCTTCACCACTGCAAAGCAGACCGTCACGCGTGAGATAATTGTGAATACATCTATCACCAAATGTCTTTCATTACAAGGAATGTTGAAAGGGCTACGAGTTTCCAAAATTCAATTAATGTAATTGTATAATGGTATGAAATTGTTCAGTGTGGTTCCTTCTACCACTTTAAAAAAATATATTTTACGATTTTTTTTAATAAACAACCAAATACAATATCCTGTCTTGTTATAGATTGGCTGCTGCCGTCGATTTTGTCGAACTGTGTCTTCCATGTATTTCCGTGAAAATGAGAAATATATCCGGGATGAAAACCATTCTATATGTTTATTTAGGTAATAAGCGAACAATAAACGAAAATACATTAAAGTGCTTCCAGTATGTATTTTTGTTGTTTTATAACTATAGCACAAATCAGTAATGGTTTTGCAATTGAAAATCTGAAAATTAAACATATCTTTAAATTATTATACCTTTTGCCTCGTTATTATTTGATTATATGTATTTTATCATATATGTATAATTGTATGTATAGACATATATACAAAAGGGGGCCCTTTTAAATATTTATTTTAATTATATTATATAATTTTAAAGTGAATAAATAGTATATTCAGTTTACTTACACACAATATTTAGTATATTCTATGCACATTTCATTTACCTAAATCCGTTACTAAAATCGATTAAAAAAACACGTTTGTAGTATTAGCGCCCCTCATTAATATTTACTTTTGTTTTTAAATTGTAGTTAAAGCGGCAACAGAAAAATACATCATCTGCAAAAATTTCAAACCTCTAGCTACCACGGTTCATGAGATACAGCCTGGACACAGACAGACGGATATACAGACAGCGAAGTCTTAGTTCCTTTTTTACCCTTTGGATATGGATATGGATGTGGAACCCTAAAAATAGAACTTGTATAAATAGTAAAAGTAATAAAATACCGAACTTGGAATTTTTTCACGTCCATTATATCAGTGACAATATTGAGCTTGATATTAATGAATCTATGCCCTATGATTGATAATTCGATGACAGCCGCTGTATCTGGGAACCCAAAAACATCAACGATTATGCTTTCATGTTTAAGATGATAAGAGAAACTGTATTCCAGCCTAATCTGCAGACTTGTAGTGCCAGATACGTAAAGTATTAAATGTTCGGCGACATGGCCGTTTCATGGGTACGAGTAGTAGTCTTCGTCCCACAGAATGGATAGACGATGCCCAATGACCAGATAGTTGACACGATGTGTAGTCAGCGGAAGATCCAGCCAAAATGTTGTTATCCACATCGAGAAGAAAAGCGTCTCTGTCTATTGGAGAACTTACTCTTATAAAGATCCCACCTAGGCACGCATCTATCTTCAAGGACTATGACTTCAAAGGAAGGGACCTATGATAGTATGTCGTAAGTTGTCGTTTGAACATGGTCTATGACACGATCCTCTATGTATTGCAAATATTGAACTCGTTGACTGTCACACGAAATCTCTGAACTAGTACGCACATGTAAATCTTGAACTCGGCCACGTCTATGAGTAACCAAAGAAGTGCGACAGGTCTTTACCCTCAAAATTACCGATATAAATGTAAAAGATTTTTATTTGAGGTAATGTTCTAAAAGTTATTACCCAGGGTATGAGTAGGTTACGTTGCTCGGTCTAAAACATGCAGTCGAGATGGCAATGGACAGGGTAGTAGTTGTAAATTGAAACTTTTCTACTTATTTTCACTTTATTTTTTTAAGTAAATCATACTAAATTGCTATCGTATCGTATCGTTATAAAATAAAACAAACTCATGGTATTGTCCAACTGTTTATTCAATTTTTTCTCCCATTTTTCTTTTAATAAACGTTCACTTGGTGCATGTCTTGTACAATTACATAACTTTTTAAAATCTAATTTTATCGCACTCATCTATATAACTCATAAATATAACAAATAAAAAATAAAAGCAATGTACAAACACAATAATAAACACTTCTCCCCTCGAGCGCTCGAGTGCTGCACGCACACACACGCAGCACACCGTTTGTGTGCGTGTGTGTGCGTGTATATAGACCCGCTCCTAGCACCGCCGACCAGTTTTTCATCCGCCGGATGATGTTCAATTATTATTTATTCTAAACTAGTTATCATACACATATTATATTTATAGCTAAGTTACAATATAAGCAGTTGACTCAAGTCGGCGGCGGAGTGACGACCCCTGGGTCGTCGCCGCGACAGAACCTAATACAATACTCGTAATGGGATGCCCGTAAAGGAGCATTTCTCGGGAGAACATTATAAGAATCGTCATTAATCATTTCATTTGTTTGCGCAAATATCTCAAATTTTTGAATAAAATATTTTTTCTACTCGGAAATTTAACAGAATAATATTTTAGGTACTAATTTGTACGAGTGTGAGTGACACGGAGACGATGTTTAAATGGTCGTAACTACAGAAGCTATCTCATACACACACGCTCGCAGACAGGCACACAAAACAATCTGACTCTCCAGCAGCAGTTGGTTCGGGAAGAAAGAATTCAAATCACAGCCTCGCTTGCAGCCAGCGTCTACGACATGGAGGAGCCGGCAATGTCTCACACCACACGACTCTAGACTATCCTTCGGAAGCCAGCGGCCGAGCTATCCTATCCTCGAACTCTCACTTCTACTTCGAACTATCAAGACGGAGTTACACTCGCATACATTTTATTACATATATAATTAATTGTACACAATAAATCGACGAGTTCTTACACGTATTAATTTAGACTGATTCCTTAAATAATAATTGATTGATCGAATAATAAATCGGTAACTTATAAATACATTTACAAGCGCCGGGCTCGAAGAAGCCGCGACCGCAATAAGAATCAAGAATATAAATTTTATATACAAAAGTTAATTCTACAAATGTCTCGAATAAAGATATATCGTGTACCGAGAGCGAGCGACGACGTCCTCGAGCCGACGAGCATCGAGACACTACATAGTAGAAGACTACAATAAATTATCAAAAAAAAATAAACACCAAAATAAATATGAAATCTTATTTATACTGTTTAAAATACTAGTCGTAGCTGCATAATCGTCGACGCGTGTGACGTCATCGCCGCCTCCCATAAAGAGTGCTCTTCTATTTACAAAACTTTACACTACTTTAAATTCACCTTCAGCCAATGTTTCGAATACAATAACACTTTGGATGTACGTAGTACGATAGATGTTTTACTTTTACTTACAAATTTTGTGGCGTCAAAATCGCATACGTCTATTAATTACCACAATAATAATAATACAAACATCTTAGTACTTGATAAAAATAAATCAAAACTGTCATTAGTTAACGAAATAATGTAATCTTTTCATAATAGTTATAATAATATCTATACTACGGCGGATATTTGCAGTTATATAGTGGATACGTGCTTTTAATATCGATTACATTTAACATGATTGTGGACGCACACATGCACCCGGTCTCGTGCTACACTCACACGGATATAGAGACTGACCTTGACCGTCCTTGACAGGTCTCACCGGCCACAGACATACTTATATTCAAAACTCATTACTGGTTGACGTGCGTCACAATCACCTCAACGAGTTTCCATCAAAAAAATATGTTTTATTCATTTATAAATTGTGATAAATTGTCTTAGTGTAAGATTAAGTCGACATGTGGTAAGCGTTTCATTTTAGTTATGCACAGATATCAAAAATACCGTTCTCTCCTAGTAAAACGGAAAGATTACAACGTGAAGTGTACCGCGGTCACACCGCAACGGAACGTTCAGTTCGCGAACTCAATGTACGGAGTGACATTTATAAAAACTAAACAAAGTTAAAAAAATATGTAAAATCATCAACAACAAAACTGTCAACAACAACAACAACAATACGGGTACATTCTCGCGGAGACGATCAGACTACGATATATTACAATTTTATTTCGATTTCGTTCGCTCGAAACATCGATCACAGTCGCACCTGCACGCACACCGCGACACGCACGCACGTTACAAGGAATAATTTAGATTCAATTTTCATTTCCGAAACATCGAACATAGAACGAATACCAACAACCGAGTGTATGTCAACGAGTCCCTCCCCTCCCCATCCTACGTCCGCGTCAGCGAGGACGGCACGTCAGCAGCGGCGAGGCGCAGAGCGGCGCACGCCAGCGGGCCCCCCGCACCACCCGCGACCCCTCCGACCCCCCCAACCCCCGAGGCCCCGACCGCGCCGCTGGAGCTGCCACCGTCCTCAACGTCCAGCTGAAAGGTGAAAGGAAAGATTTCATAAATTAGACCGCCAGGAAGATTCAAGACTTCATATCGTACGAGGCCTACGTACGGTGAGCAACGCGTGCTTGAGCGTCTCGTAGGTGAGCCAACAGATGCCGGCCGCCGGCATCTGGTAGAGAACGCGCGCGCGTACGCCGCGGAAGAAGGCACGCGGGCCTCCGGAGCGCAGCACGAGCGCGGCCGCAGCACCCAGCCCCTCCGCCCGCGCTGAGCCCTCCTGCGTGTTGAGCACGGTCTTGCAGACGTCGAGAGGCGTGGTGGCGGCGGCGGCCAGCGCGCCCGCTAGCGCACCGGCAGTGAGGTGCGCGCGGGGCTCGTAAGCACGCCGCGGGTTGAGGACGCCCTGGGCCCACTCGTACGTCACGAGGTGCACGGCCTGGAATGGCACGTTCATGGCGACCTGCGTGCCGTACGAGCGGTAGAAAGCGCGCAGACCCTCGGCACGATACACTCGCCGCGCGCACTCCCACACGCCGCGGTAGGGGGAGTTCAGCATTTGCAGCCTCTGCTTCACCACTGCAAAGCAGACCGTCACGCGTGAGATAATTGTGAATACATCTATCACCAAATGTCTTTCATTACAAGGAATGTTGGAAGAGCTACGAGTTTCCAAAATTCAATATAATGTAATTGTATAATGGTATGAAATTGTTAAGTGTGGTTCCTTCTACCACTTTAAAAAAAATATTTTACGATTTTTTTTAATAAACAGCCAAACACATATCCTGTCTTGTTATAGATTGGCTGCTGCCGTCGACTTTGTCGAACTGTGTCTTCCATGTATTTCCGTGAAAATGAGAAATATATCTGGGATGAAAACCATTCTATATGTTTACTTAGGTAATAAGCGAACAATAAACGAAAATTCATTAAAGTGCTTCCAGTATGTGGGTGTTTCTCTACTAACGGGCAAGTTTTGCATGAAATTTGTCCTGGTCTAAAAAAGGGTTTTAAATGTATAAAATGAAAGCTAATAACAAGCAATTATCAAGTTTAGAAAAGGCCGGAAGATTACTCTGCTATTTTCAATTTTAGAAGTTTTTTTTTCCGGTACTTTTTTTCATTGACCTCCTCCCTCTTTTGAGGATTATTCTTATAACATTCGTATCTATATCTTTCTACTTTTCTCTTCTTTTTCTAATAATTATTATGTCGTCAATTTATAATTTGTCACCAGGGGACTGACACCCGGGGACTGTGTTTTTTGGCACTAAGCCGGACTGTATTAATTATTTACGAATCCTTGTTTATTTCACAGCTAAATTAGTAACTTTACGTGTTTTTTCGTAATCGACATATCAAAACCACATTCTTATTTAAAAAATTACCACTCCAACTGCTTACCAGGGGACTGTTACGCATAACGGCCCCGACGCGTAATTCAGTAACTATGGCAAAAAATTTAACTACCCGCAAAATGATGTCTCGGTTCTGACTCGATATGATCGAACTTCACACTGTCAGCGATTCCTTCAACACAAAATTGAGTCGTTGTCATTGACTACATAATTTTGTTTTTTTTTTTAATAAACCAGAGGACTGTGTTCAAATGTTTATTACATTCAGGCGGTAATTTAGAATAATTATTATTACATTTACGTAGTATTTGTTCAACATATATACTTTTCAGTATATTTAGTTTTATAATTTACTTTAAATTTGTTACACGAACATAAAAAATATTTTAAAATTGGATTTAAAGTAAAGATTTTGGTATGGGGACGCGCCAGGGGACTGTTTTGACAGGTAGGGATTAAAAGAAAAAAAGATATAAAACATTTACATGGTCAACAAGTAGGTAGCCTCTAAAATACTGCAATGTACTATAGTTTTAGATATTTTCTTAAAAAAATATATACACAACAATGTGCAAATTGCTTGGGACATAAATTTTCCCGTTAGTAGAGAAACACCCTTGTACTTTTGTTGTATTATAACTATAGCACAAATCAGTAATGGTTTTGCAATTGAAAATCTGAAAATTAAACATATCTTTAAATTATTATACCTTTTGCCTCGTTATTATTTGATTATATGTATTTTATTATAGGTATATGTATAATTGTATGTATAGACATATATACAAGCAGCCTCTCTACATCAATCCCAACAACATTTGTTCTACGACTTTTTACAAATCTTAATAAACAACACAAAAAACGAAAAAAAAAATTTTTGTTCCCTAGGACACTTATACGCTCAAAATTAATACCAGTTCAAAGCCAACAAATAAATTTTGTATAAAAACTTAAATTTTAAAAACTATTGTATAATAACATTTTATAAAGTCGTAGAACTAATGTTGTTGGGATCGATGTAGAGAGGCTGCCTGCAAGAAGTGGCCCGTTAATAAAAGATAACCCTGAATAATTAAATAATAAAATATAATTAGTAACTTTTGACATTGGTTTGTCACATTGATAGTTTTAAGACATAGTATAGTTTTATGATATAGTGTCTTAATCAATGTTTCATTTTAATTCAAACCAACAACAAAATAGCAAAACAACCCAAGTTGAATAAAACAGTGTATATATTGAAGACTCAAATTATAATATCCTTACATTATTATCGCAGTTCTTATGAACATTACTATGTTGTTCTTAATTTCATAATATGACTAACACTGTATAAATGTTTATTAATTAATTGCCGTTTCTATTGTCAGTGGCACGAAGTATTCAATTAATAATTTATAATTAATTGCAATTAAGGTAAATAGTATAAATAATTACAACAAAACTTTTTATTTATCATATTAAGAAAAAAATAATAATATCGAAATCTTGAGGTCAGAATTTCTTATCGCGGACTACCTCAAAGTCGTTGGTCACAATGCGATACGTCAAAATAACAATTGATATTGATTGATAAGACGCGGTCATGATGTTATACCGTACGATACTCCGGATTGAACTTATTGTATAAAATTTTAAAAAATATCAATTAGTCCAAGAGTACGTTATTACAATACAATACACTTTGCAGAAGTATTGTAATGGTAACACGCCATAAAGTTTTTGAGTCATTTTAAATTGTCAGGACTATAGATTCAAACCAATATAAAACCTATACAATAAAGATTATACAATTCAAAAAACACATGAGAATAACAAAAAACTGTTTTTAATACACAATAGCAATACATTTAAATCACCGCAGACCACAAGTTGATCCTAACCACACGGACAGTCCACACATGTATACATATATAATATATTCCTCAGTGTTTTTAATATTGCAAACAACATTAATGTTATCTTGCAATAATAACAATTCTATTATTATGATAGCGACCAGAGTCACTGTGGACCTTAGACGGATGTTGCGGTCACATAGTATCGTCTGTCTGTCTGCTCTCTGACTCACTATATTAGGTTTGTCTGTTTCACCATTTATCAATACTACCCTGATCCGTAGTTTAACGGCGGTAAGTAGTTCCCTCTCGTATTCATCGTTTCATCTAAAGACCTATATATAACATGTAAAGATTGCCTACTACCTACTAAGTAGTGTCACGTGCCATTTCATATGGAGCTCTCGAGTTAGTGAGCCAATACCGACAAGATACCGACAACTCAAACATGCTTTATCTGTCTCTCTTCTGAGAACATATTTATAGAAATACAATAAAATATATTATCTCAAAGTCATTGTACAGTGCAAACATTCATATAGTTACCGAACTATGTCTTATCGGCTACTGGCTACCTTCACTCATTGTGTAACTGATGAAACTAATTATTTAATGGACAAAAAATTGTAAATATATTTATGATACAACATTGAATGGGTGAACATTGTCTTTAAAGTTTTCGCGGGCAATTTAATTTTGTAAAACAAATTATCTTTTGTATTACAATCTCTCTCATCTAATCTATATCTTACTAATATATAAGGTATTAAATAAGTACATTCAGTGAGAACAAGCGGCTACAATACAACTGTGTCATACACACGCGCACATCAAACGCACACTCGTACACACACACACAAACACACATACACGAACGCACGGGGCCGCGTCCTTGGTCGCCTCAGGGTCGGGGCGGCTCGTGGTTCGTTACGTCAAACCAAAAACGATATACGAAAAAAGTTACTTAATATTATATTGAAATCGATCGCCATTATGTCACGTTTAAAAATTTTCGGTCATTTTATAGGTATTATTCCTAAGTGATCGTGTACCTACAACTAAAATGTTCTTTTTGCATAATAAGAAAGTATATCTAAATATCCATGAAGAAATATTATAATTCCTCGATACAATAGCTAAGTAATATACATTTTAGTTTTCTTATATATTCGTGCATATACATGTTTATATATTTTCCTATCTTTTTTTTGCATTTGTTCTATTAAATTTAAAAAAGTTATTTATTTTTTAGAAAGTTTAACTATTAAGTTTTTAAAAAGTTTTTTTTTATTGTGCACAACCGAATAAAACTTACAATGTAGCAACCAAATAACGTATTGAATTTAAGGTTGCCAACCATACTTTATAATAAAGTATTATACTTTATTTTTGTTAATTATACTTTATACTTTTGAATGCAAATAAAGTATGTGAAAATACTTTATTTCCAAGCTTTACTGCGATGCATAGAACAAAATACTCATTATGGGATTTATAGATATGTACTCAACTATATAGCATATGAATTAAAACAGATGATCGAAACGATTAAAATTTATGAACGAAATGTATCTAACATTACATTCAGTCAGTTAAGTGTCAATACTCAATGGGAATCTGTCATCACCCGAAATATTTAATGAAGTTATCACTTATCAGTATTCTTTCACTCTTTATTGATAGGAGCTTTAATTATATTATGACAAAAAAAATAATTATAAATTTAAAAATCCTCCGATACAACAAGATCTCTAAAAGGAATAAAAATAATATAATTATGTACTTATTGCCGTCGTTGCGTTGAGGGATGGTTGTACGTACGTTGACGATGGTGTCTATTTTACGAAGTTAATCATTAAAGACTTAGAGTATACGATTCGATATGGTAATTTCTTTACTTGCCTTAGTAACTTGCATTTTAACTTCTTCGTTTATTCAGCGGTCCTCCGACGCAATGACTTAAATAAGTACATAATTAAATTATTTTTATTCTTTTTAGAGGTCTTTTTGTATGTTTTGTATGGGGTTTTTTAAATTTTTATTTTTTTCTGGCTTATTAAATTTATGTTACTGGTTCCATTACTGTACTAAATTAATCTAAGGACACATTTTCACTTGTATAAGTATTTCTATCAATATTGCATAAGAACCTGAAGAATTGCGGGTGTAAACCCGCAGCAATAGTTCCTCAATATCTTGGAGACGACTTTTTCTATCTCGACCAAACCAAGAACCATCTCGACAAACCAGGCTTTCGTTTAAAAAAACCGCAATCAAATCCGTCTACGCGTTTGGTTGCTAGAATGCCACAGACAGACACACAGATATAAAGATCGATAGGTCAAACTTATAGCACCCCTCTTTTTGAGTCGGGGGTAAAAAACTTTTGGGTGTTAGCGAACATAACTGACTTTCCATACTTCCTAGCATGTCTTTGAAAAATTAGATTAAATTTGAACATTTTGAAATAGTAATAAATTGTATTAGAAACGAATTGTTTATTTATTTAAATTTCAATGTTTATTTTCAAACAAACTTTGAAACATTTAAAAATAGTAAAAAAAAATTTGCTTGTGCTAAAAGCACAGAAAAATACGTTTTCCAAGCAATAAGAGCGTAAAATTTTAAAAATACTTTATTTTTATGTCAAATACTTTTTTTTTCCTATTCAAACCACTTTATACTTTTTTTTCGTCAAAAAAAGTTGGCAACCCTAATTGAATTCGAATTTACATATTACAAGCAACAGCGCAAGCTATAACGATAATATAAATATTATAATAAATATCTATACATATTATATTTTCTTTACATTGTTTTTAGGCACTAATAAATATAGGTACCTACTGCTAATACTGGGAAAATAATAAATTTTTAATTTAGGAAAAAATACAGAGATTAACCACACTGCGTGATTTGCGGACAAATTATTGTTCAGTTAAAAAAATACAATGATATACTAGCAATCATTAAATATACTATAATCATAAATAGCAAATTATTCAACAGTAACAAATGAAAGACGGGTCAAGTATATACATATATAACCAAGCAAACATGTTTAATATTTTTTTTATAAATAAACCGATGTTAAAAATATACTTAGAACAATTCCACAAAACTGTCTAAGCGAGGCGCGCTAACACTGACAGATATATTTACAAGTCATTTTACTCACTCAGAACAATATGCACACATGTAGAGTGAAGACTTGACACAGCTGCCCTTACCAGAACATTTCTACGGAACCCCGAAGAAAAACAGAGCGTACCATTACATCATGCACCTTATCACACATTGACGAATGCATACATTATTAAAGTACTTAATTCCCATTTGTAAATCGGTTAATTTAAATAACAAATAAGACTGATTAAATACAATGATATAACTTGTTTACCGTCAGCTGTTGAAATAATAAACGAAGGTCATCATTTTGGCTTTTAATTATAATAATAATGTGAAGCTACCGTTTTCCAAAGAAACGTGATATGCAAAATCTTAAGGAAAACTCTGAGATGACGCATTGCATCGCGAGCAAGAGACAGAGGAACACATGGTACAAGGTACTTAGTGCAGAGTCATTTACAATTGGACGCAGTTGCAATTAGGGTTGCCATTATTATACATCAGTGACATGTTGCTAGATTTCTTATTTATCTATTCTCTTTTGGTACCTACTTATTTTTTATCAGTTGGAAGATTTGATAATAAAGCTCAAAGACTACGATCAGACTGCTTATGTGGTAACCCTACTAAATATGAGTCTACACGAGAATAACATGAATGGAAATCGCAACAATAATAAGAAATGTACGAAAGCAAGACAAAAACATAACTCAATACTAAAACATCCTTCATTAAAGAAAATGTAATAATTTAAAAGCAAGTCGATATCGTAACGCACGATAAGAAAATAGAAAACCAGTTTATAATTATTACGTTTCATTTACTTATATTCATCCACGCGTTCATTAAAACAAAAACATAACAAGAATACAAGAAAATAAACAGCTTCCTTACAATTATACCAGCAAGGCAGTGATTACACAAAACAAACGAAACAACCTCTATACTGGGTTATGAATTAAATATACTTAGTTATAGAGACGATAATAGAACGTAATGTGCATTTGAAACACATACGACGCAACACGAGAATAATATAAGCATATTACATCGATATAGTAGTGTAGGCGAAGTGAAGTGGAAATCATAATTCGTATTGTTAAATGTCCTCGCAGTGCCGCGACGTGTCTAGAGACGTCCATACTTCATGTAATGAGCAGTATTATTGTCATTAATGTAAATGGGAGTAGAGCAGGAAATCACTCGTCACCCGACGTGGCGGAGACGTCGGACGGCGGACGACTCCATTACCTCAATATAAATACTTTCAATGAAGCTACGACACGAGTTGAGGAGTTCATCAGTTCATCATGCAGTTCCTCAGATTACATCATATTGCCCCAAATTAGTGAGTTATAATACAAATTAATAGGTCTCACCTTCAGTAGGATTTGAGACGGCATCGTGAACCAGCGACGCCAAGCAGCCCGACAACCCTGCAACATTGTAAACAATTATCTAAGCAATTTATTCAGAATTGGAGTAATTTGATCATAATTAACGTACACACAACATCCACTTGGTGTATAATCACAGTACGCAAACGTTTTTAAAACCTAGTCCAAAAATACTCAATAACAATGAAATATATTTAGTCAATATTTAACAATCAATAATAATAACTAATGTTAAGGTACCATTAACAAATACAGTAGCGAAATAAAATACATAACTCCTTTCCCAATAAACGATGGTTACGAAATATATTTAATTCAAAAACAAATTGCTAGTGGTCTTCTCGCGAGAACAAAATTACCATATTTAAGAAACAAACATCAAACATCTATGCTACCAATTAAAGTAATTCTATACTATTTATTTGTTTGAAAAAGATAGGATAGTTTGTTTGAGAAGAACCATAGAGACATATTTAGTTTTAGTTTGTTATCCTGTTCCAGTAAGGTCCAATACGCACCATGTATGATGTGATCGTGCCGGTGCCTCGTAAGCTGCGAAAGCGTGTGCTTGCTCTGCTCGTAGGTGGCGAAGAAGCAGGCATGAGCCGGTCCGGCGCCCATCACTACCGCAGACATACCCCGGACCGGCCTGCAGACAGTTCACACTATTAATCACCTACTTGCTAATACCTTAACAAACAGAAAGGTGCGAATAATGACTAAATAAACAATCAGATTCAAACATTGCTATGTAAGCACTTACTAGCCGTCAGCGAGTACAATAAACACATGGTAATTATTACATCTGAACAGTAGTGTCATTAGGATGGTACAAAAATACACCGTTTGGAAAATTTCTATAAACATGAATAGCCATGTTTAGCTTATTTTAATTGATATAAACGGACAAACGAACGAACCACGGAACCGGGACGGTTTCCCAGAGGTCGCGGGTTCGAATCCCTGCCCGTATCAGTTTATTTTCATTCAAAAATAAATTTCGTTGCCAAAGGTTGAACAGTTATTATGGGAGGC
The DNA here is from genome assembly GCA_959347405.1 of Napeogenes sylphis. Classification (NCBI taxonomy): domain Eukaryota; kingdom Metazoa; phylum Arthropoda; class Insecta; order Lepidoptera; family Nymphalidae; genus Napeogenes; species Napeogenes sylphis. The sequence goes on from OY365781.1 coordinate 17,919,063, forward strand.
ATAATTTTCCGCTTCGAACTTAAATATAATAAAAACTTAAAAAAAGAATTACAAACTATTTTATTTTTCCGTTAGTAAACTTTGTAATTAAAATCATAGTAATGATGAGTTTGATTAATGTTTTTTTATTATTCATGTATGATAATAATATTGAGATTCAAATATCAAGCAGAACCAATGTTAATAAGTTGTTTATTTGATCACTTTATTTCTAGTATATTCAAAATAGTTAGATATTGAAAAAAGTAACTTGGTATAGTAAAAAACAATTAGTATGTTAAAACAAGTGCGTCATATCATCTATATTTCCAGCTGTATTAAGGTCATCTAGGGTTCCAGCTGGACGCGGTCAGTGGTCAGTGTTCTATGTAAGGAGAATATCGCGGCACGAGGTCAAGGTCACACACACACACACACACACATATGTACATTAACATAGTGTAGTGTAACCGGTACAGTCCCGAACAAATCGTGTAATAATCATCCGCAGATGTAAATCAACAATAAAAATACTAGGCTTTTAAATTTAATATGTATGTCTATGCAAAAAATATACATATATGTCTATTAATTATCCCCGTTTAATTATTTTAATAGACGACAGTCATTACATAATCAACTAAAATTATTATTCCATTATAAAATGAAAATCAATTATTCATTAATTAATTAGGAAAATTATGGTATATAATAAATTAATAACAAATAGAATAAATAATAAATTCACTATTACTTTGCCAAGAGGAAATTGTATAGCAAATTATAAAAACATTCAGCCTTATAAATTGTAGTTAACGAATATCTCGATGACTCGATAAGTGATATAAAATTTATTTGGACACAAGATAGGTTTACAAATCGCATATCTACAAGAATAATAATTCTCAAATTACGATACAAGTTTTATAAACAAAATACATTCTTCAAACTCATTCATGTTCTTCGTTTGTCTGTTGTCGTCTCGATTGTTCCCGGGATCTTCCTTCTGTGCCACATTATTCTTTACTCATCCACCATGTCTTCTTCTATAGCCTCTTCTATTATACGAACTGCGTAACTTTTTCTCTTTTTTTTCCCTTGGAAAAAATGCGATTCTGCATCGTCACACCAGCCAGGAAGGCGATGGCTAAAAAAACCAACGGTTGCCCTCATCGCGACAATGAGACGCCACGGGATCGCGTGAGCATTCACCGCGACGCCTCGGCGACAAACTGCGTACCTATCCTACATGTCACGACAAACGATTCCTTTTCATCTTTTCTATTACCAGTGCTACTTTCAAACTAACTCTTACATTATCCATCCATCTAACAACTGCATTTCATAGTCCAGCACTCTCCAATAGATATACTTGTATAGTAACACAACAGCTCGTATTACTGTTTATAAACTTTACACTTCGGAGAGGAAAACGGAAGTCGCAAATCGTTTCCGTGACCTGCCGTAATTTCATTGACAGTGTAAGTCGTTACGTTTTACAGTTTGATCTATTTCGACATCATTTGAACGACTTCTCCAATTCACCGAAAGTCGGACAAAACTGGTAAAGGAGCATCGGTTCTTAAAAGAAGATCGCCGAAATAGCAGAACATGAATACTGTAATAATTTTGCAAATTTTTAGGTCAATACTCGATTTTTTGCTGTCGATTTTTCATTCTGCTGTGGACAACACCAACATGAATAAGAACCCAGGACCATACACCAAGACACCTCCTTGAGACCTAGAACCGCTCTTACTTTGATAGTATACACCGATTATAAATAGCATTCCACAAATTAGGAAAGTATAAATTAGCAAGACGATGGGGAACTGGGGGCAAAGCAAGGGTTCACATAACTTTAACGTTCATTTTGGGTTGATATAACGTTAATGATCACCGTCAGTTTATGTCATCAAAAATAAAAATGTTCAGGCAAGTACTTTAAAAAAAGTCAATGACACTACATTTAAGGATAATAGGGAACATTCACGTATTTTTTTTTGACGTAAATTAATCATTTACCTCTCTATATCGTAGAAAAAAATATTAATAGGCTTGAAAAGATTCTAGTTTTTTTTCAAAGTGAAAATTAAAACATTGAGTAAATTTGACCCGTTTAAACACCGCCATTTTGCGCGCGCTTTGCGTGACGTCAAATGATACATCCAGTGAATGTTTACTATGAACTTTTTAGCAATTTCATAGATATTTTAAGTTTTAATTGCTTTACAAGTCATGGAAGAAGATAAAAATCATCTTACGAGTATTGTATAGTACCGGAGTGCAAAAATAGTATTAGAAAAACACCCGACAAAGTGTTTTTTGTATTCCAAGAGATGCGAAAATACAAAAACAATGGTGTACGGTAATTAAAAGGGATAATATATGTCCTAAATCGTGTTTATATGGTTGTGAAGATCAATTTAACGTAAGTATACTTTATTTATAATAAGTTTAATCTAATAGTTTAAATTTATAGTAAGTATTAAACATTAGAAAATTTGAGTTTAAAATTAACCTAACCTATCTTACAAATTTCAGTATAACTTTCTATAAAAACCGTAATCTTATTTTGTTTTACGCAATTTTTATGGTCTGTCGATTTATTTCAGGTTAAGGAAGATACAGCAAATTGTATGGAATATAATATGTGTAACGAAACAACAAGGAGAAAGATGTAATCTAAGTTTGAAGTAAGGAGTTGTTCCTTATATATTTTTGTGGCAAAAACAACAGCTGATAGAATGAGAATGTGCATAGTCAAAAGGCAAAGATTGACATCGGTTAATGAAGCCTTTTAAGAGTTAGCTATCAAAAGTAGTGTTTAAAAAAATTGGTGACCTTTCCGAAGAAGTGATATAGGTAGTAAGTCCTAGTACTGCCCATACAAATGTCTGTGATATTAATCAGCCAAGACTCAGTACTTCTCCTATTGAATGTGATGATCATAAGGCAGAGCCTTGCTTTTTGCATATTAAAGATAAATTACCAAGTGACTAAGCTGTGCAAGTTAATATTAAACCAAAGTATGGAAGTAAAGGTGTCAATGTAAATATACCTGCTGAAAAACAAAATGTAGCATTGTCACCATTTCCTCATTTAACACACAACATTGTTACACAACAGTTTTAAAAGTAAAACTATCTGTTTTAAAAAGAAAATTGTTTACTGAAAACACAGCTGATAATACTTCTATAGCATCTTATATCTTCTATATCTACTGATTATCAACCAAGTTATTTATCTGAGTCAAGTGAAGTGAAAAATGATTCAGAGGCAGAAACATTTTAAAAATGTATTGTGTAGTAGCATGCTAACTGCTATTCAAAAAGAGTTTGTAGGTATTTGTTTTGTTAGAGTTGTTTGAGTATTTAGAAAATGATTTTAAGATTACCTAAACAATTGTATCATTTAATAAAACCTTTAAGCACGAAAATATAGGTTTAAATTATTTATTTTTCTCAGTCACACTGATACCACAGTATGAACTTAAACGCCGATATATTGAATGGTGTGTCAAATGACGTCACATTTCCTTTCGACCAATGGTGGCGCGTTTTGGAATTTTGAATTTCGCTCCCTAAAGTTACACTTTTCATAAATTATTTTATGGCCTTAAATGATTAGTAAATTTAAAAAAAATGATTTTATTATAATAAGATGATAAAAAGTAATCGAAAAAAAAATATTTGAGACCATTTAAATTTTTTTGCATGTTCCCTATTCACAATTATGGAGAGAAATAATAATATAGCTTTTGATATTGTGATACCAGGAATAGTATTTCCAAGCAGAGGCTAAAGGATGACAAAGTGGTATGTGTGTCAGCGTAAGTATTTTAGTAGTTTTGCGACGTTAGTGACGCAGCAGTCAAAACTGGAAATCTCTATCTTGATCTTATTATATACACACCGGCAAGTAATGCTACCATTTCATTATCCAATCTACAGTGCACTGTTTAACCCCCAAAAATAATGAGAGATTCTTCGGATGGCACTAGCTCACTAACATCATTTTCACAACGCGATATTAGTACACTAGATTTACCTGGAGCTTAGTAAATTGGATAATGAAATGACTCCTTAAAAGAAGTTAACCAAACGACCATAGTTTTATACTTTATCAGGTTCCACTAAAAATACCTACATACTACACACTGGTGTCACTCGGTATAACCAACAGTTGAGACAGTACTGTAGTAGTACAACTGAAACAGTGAGTATAAGAACATCTTGTTCAACTAGAAAGAAGAAACGAAAAGATGCCCATAATTCAACAACAATAACAAGGAAACTACTATAAGATACCTTTATCTAATATTGAGTGTATAAATTCAAACACTCGCTTCCTGGCGACGGGAAGCCGGCACTTAGTAGCCGGTTAGAAAACAACAGCGTACTGCTTCCTTTCCACTACGCAGCGTACAATAACATCAGCTGACTTTACACCTATCAATGCTTCTTAGCTAATTGACGTTTATAATACACCTTCCTTAAAGTAATAAAGTAACAATTATAATTAACTTTTTTTTATTTTTGTTGTTAATAATTTTCTATTCTTAGAGATGATCAAGATTTATATATTTTATATTATTACATATATGTTTTAGTTAATGACGCTAATGTATATTTAATTATTATGCAACATTTTGTAAATATTATGTATTTGTAATACAATAACATTTTGTAACACAAAAATAAGAATACTATAAGAACGATAAGATATTATTTAATCACAATAATGAAACAAGTTCAAGAGTTTTGTGTAGATATTGGTAATGAAGGTGACCAGCGTCTGCAAACGGACGACGCGTGCGCATGTACCTCAAATAAAATAATAAATATCATCAGATGATCACAAGACAGATGTTCACTTAATGTTTTGGACCATTTCAGTCAGTCAAAAGTATAGGCAAAGATACAACATATCCTTTACAGCAGTGAAAAAATGTTTATTATTATATTATCATCCTAGTTTTTCTTCGTTAGTCTACTACTACAAAGAAGACTGCTATACTACTATTAATGCTACAGTAGAATATTTCACCTTAGCCTTGTTTTTAGAAGACCCATCTAATTTAAAACAAGTAGGGACTTAGTATTTGCACCAACTAGGTACTTATGTACTGTAGCACTCGTTCGTGTTACAATGTAATACAGAAAAATTAAGAAATTTGCGCTTTGTTATAGAATGTTATATAAATAACAACTGATGCAATACAGTTTTAATTTCCTATCCTCTAGGTACTACATTATTTATAAAAATAACAACTTGTTTTAGTATTTATGAATCATGACCTCTAATTACAGTATCGTCTAAAAATGTTGGACAGTTTCATTTCCAAAACAAGTGGTAGAATCGCAGTTTAAAAAAATGTAAAACTGAATAGTCCAAAGTTGACAAAAAAAAAAGTAGATAATTGCAATACTTTAACAAGTGAAGGGGAAATATCAAGAATCTCAAGGAAGATCACAAACAATGAGAAGAAGACGCGTGTAGTGTGCGAACAAGGATCTAAGAAACTTCACCTAAAGTGAGTCATAAGAAGTATCTGTTTTGAGAATCATGGTTATTTTGGCAAACGTGTAAGCTTTATATTAATAAGCGAAAGAAAACCTTTATCACGAAATTTGACATTTAAGAGCATTTGACAGTTAAAGTTTATGTGGAAAAGCAGTGTCGTAAACTACTATTTTTAACCCCCGACTGAAAAGAGGGGTGTTATAAGTTTGATCTGTCGATCTGTGTATCTGTGTATCTCTCTGTGGCAAATTTGTGGCCAAACGCGTGGACGGATTTGAATGCGGCTTTTTTTAATCAAAAGCTATGCTCGTCGAGATGGTTCTTATCTATGTTTGATTGAAATAGAAATAGTCGTCTCCAAGATATTGACGTTTTATTCGTGCGGGGGAGAGGTTCTTATGCAATAATTAGCTGTTCCCAACGGCTTCGCTTATAAAGGAAGAAATTAAAATGCAAGTAAGTTAACAAGGCAAATAAAGAAATTACGATATCGAATCGTATAGTCTAAGTCCTCAATGATTAACTTAGTAATATATAAACTATCAACGTACGTACAACGGTCCCCCAACGACTTCAATAAGTACATAATAATATTATTTTTATTCTTTTTAGAGGTCTTTTTGTATCGGGGGTTTTTTTAATTTCTAATTTAATTTTTATATAAGGAATTAAAAAAAAACAAAAAAAAAATAAAAAAAACATTGAACACGATACAATGCGAATCATTGCATACACTACTTCATTGTTTACGTCTCCACTGTCAATGTCAAGTGTTTATTAGTTTGATGAGAAATAATCTCAAAGAGTTGATAGATAGTAATAAAAAACAAAAGAATAAAAAATAAGTCGGATGAAACGTATACAAATATTAAAACTAAAAATTACAATTAATTTCGTCCACTAGGCGACCATTAGTTTTGATAATTAAATGAACATTTTCATATCTTATTTCTGAATATTTACCTACCTTTTAAAGTACTTTTTAAAAAGACCTCTAAAAAGGATAAGAATAATATTTTTATGTACTTTTTAAAGTCGTTGTGTCGTTGTACGTACGTTCACGATATTGTACTATTTTGGCTATATAATTTTATATCGTTATTTCGGTATTTGCCTTGGTAACATACTAGCATTTTGATTTCTTCAATAACAATATTGCATAAGAACCTTTCACCAGCACCAATATCAACTCAATATCTTGGAAACTACTGCTTTTATTTCGACAATATATATCTAAGTAGCATCTCGACGATGCAAGCTTTCGTTTAATCAAAACCGCAAGCAAATCCGTCCACTCGATTGGCTGCTACGAGGTCACATACAGACAGACCCAGATACATAGATACAAGAAAACATTTTTTGATGACCTTAGAAATTATTGGAATCATATTCGGCAGTTATTTAATTATTTATAATATAGTATTGTGAACATTTTCCGTTTCGTAACTATAATATCAATCTTTGTTGATTTCAAGATATCATTGATAATGAAATAATCAGTTAGATACGACTAAAATACTTACCTACCTTTTAAACCACAGACATACTTACTATCATTTCGGTCTATATTATTTATTTTTTTTAAGGTTGTTACAAATGTATACGATGAATTAATTTTATCAGACAGTACGTATTATACCATATAACGAAACTTTAGCAAACCTGTGTGCAAAACTAATATATACCAACAAATTTTGCTTTGGAAGACACCACGTCGTTCGTTTGCCCTTGCTTTGCCTAAAAATCCTGATTCCTGATCCTCATCCTAAATTCGAATGGAGTAAGTGATATTTTAGAGGGACTATATCTTAGCGTGGATTTTGTAGAAAGAATCAACCGACAATTTGATATACATCAGTTACACACATTGTACTTACGATTGTGTGTGTTACGTGACGTATTGTGCATGGTTGCTAGCCGCAAGTGCTGCGATAACCTATTTACTGAATTTAGGCACTTTGAGCTCAAGGTCAAGTAGAAATTACTTATCTTAATTTACAGGTAAAAAACATAATCATATTAATATTTATAAAATATATTCCGACTGCACCGAATAAAAAACTAGAAGATACAAAAACTAAACTAAAGCTTGTATTTAAATTTTTTTATTTGCTACTAATAAACTGTCCAATGATAGGTATTAAAAGTAAACAATCATATTATTACTAATTATTTAAACTACATTGTCAGGATGATTGTTAACCGTCATCAAAAGCGTATCAAAGATAATTATCAAAGACACAAAAAGAAGTTTAGGATATGTAGGAATCTCTTAAGCGAAGATGACGGTAAGAGATCTCGAAATGAATACGTCGCCGACGACCCTGCAACTAGCTAATGAGAATTGAAAAACTAAGTAAGACATACAAGACATTGTACTAACAATAATGTATTAGGTATGGTATGGTATGGTATATTATGGTTAGAACAGTAACATAGTATTATCCGTACCACCGGATGGCGGTCGTTATCTTGACCAGAGTACTAGTTACAAGACGACGGAGCACTGGTAATAAGACTGGAGAAGATTAAGACACTCATGGTTAAAAAAATCACGTATACCGTGGATTATACAGGACGTGTTAAGATTTAGGATATTAGTTCTTAGGTGTCGGCAATTCATATGGTTTAGTGGGGATAGTATACCCTGGCAGATCAGCGTGAAATAGCTGTTATAGCAGCGTTTTCTACGGTGAGGAAGAATAACGAATCTTTTTATCCTACCCTAATACTCTCCTTTATTCTTTCTTGTTTCTGAAGAGTGGCAACAAATCTTTAATTAACAGTGCCAAAAAGCAAGTCCAACTGGATGGTAAGTGCGCTATAAAGTGAGAACCTGTTTCGTTTTTAAATCTGCCAGGTTTTAATAAAATACGCTAATCAAAATAAACATAGAATATTTTTTTCTAAGGTTTCATTTGATAGCTCACGTATCAATGATATTAATGAACTGTCCACTAGACTTGAACATTATTAGACTACCGGTAACCAAAGCGTTTCCCAAATATAATTTATGTGCTTCCTCACATGGCTTTCGAAAATTGTACTTAAGATGCAGAGTAGCTTGGAGGAAAGGAAGATATGAGATTGAATTATGGATATACACAGTAAGGTTATTAGTAGCGGGCGTTTAATGATGAAGTAAAACAGTTAAGTGTTGGTAATAATATTTTTATTTACACGAGACATTAGTATGTTAGTATCAATGTATTTTTTAAACGTAATGATGATAATCATTAATCGTAGGTTCAGTCACGAAATGTTTCGGCATTGCCTCACGTACTCTGATAACGATTAAACCCCTGATAAAAGTAAGATGCGGTAACAACACCTATAGCGATTGCAATTACTTATCCAACGTCGATTTATGATAATTTATATAATTATATAAGATAGTTTTGCCAAGTATACAAAGTTTAACAGGAAAATAAGTATACGAATATATTAAGATATTACTTAAGGTTGACTATCAACCTGACCACGCACCTATACACATCTACCAGTACGATATATTTTATATATTAACAGTCAAAGCACAACATACATCGGTGATATAAAAAAAATTACATCATACGTGAATATTCCTAATAAGACAATTAAAAGAGTCGTGGCATGTTTTTTTTTTACAAATGTGTGGTGTAGAAACATTAATTTAAATAAACTTATTACTTATGTTTTTAAATATATGTATCATTATCGAATACATACTTAAATAGATTGATATAATAACAAAGGAAGACTGCGTTTAATTTAAATCTATAAATAAATAAGGACTGCCGTATGTAGGGTCGACAGTCGAGATATCACAATGAGAATCTGACTAATACCAACCATGGTATCAAACTACTTGCATCTGCCGGAAAACCCAGAACACTATGATGACATTATTATTATGAACATTCGTGATTCGCATTAAAAAAAAACGTAGATTTAAAAAAACAGATTCGTTACATGGCCTCGCTGGCATCAACAGTCAACTTCGATCTATAAATTTTAATGTATCAAAAAAAAATGTTAGCCGGTTCAACCAACAACCGATTGAAATAATAATACAATCATAACAACGCCTTTAGGATATTATTTATATTCCGGTATATTCGGTTTGAGGTATATAGGTTAGTGAAGCGTCATTGGAAACCGCAGACTAGGAATGAATATAGGATAGATAGAATACTTAGATACCATCACAACATGTAACTAAATATCTTAAACTGTATATATGTCAAATAAGTAAGTCAAGTACAGTCAACAAAGTCAAGTAACAAGTCTCATATAATGCGAAAGTTCCTAGAACTACAAGTTAATTAAACTCTATTATATGACTCATGTCATCATCATTAATATTCAGAATCATCTAGAACCATTTGGGGAGGAGTGCCAATATCTGTGGGAAGACTTGAGCGCTTTGGCGATAATACAAAAATATCTTTAGATTCTACTATCTAGAGATGAAGTCGATAGAGTAAGCCAAAACTTTTACTTTTTAGTTTTTAAGTTGATGAAAGTAAATCAAATTATAATATTTTTTTACCGGTTTCTTCGTTTGGATGAAAAATAAACAATTATACATATCTGTTACGTTTTTAAGATACTAACTAAAAATAAAAAGGTAGCTACTAGTCGTACCTGAACAGCCCTTCCCGCTGCACCATGTATCGGAAGGTTTCTGTAATGCTGCCATTGTGTGCTGAGCGCAAAGACTGCATCCGCGTCTGCAAATACGTATACTTGTCACTTATTTAAAATTATATATTATTAGAGACCCTTTTGTTCATGTTTCATATAGAAAAAAAACATCTGATTAAATTGTAAGTTATTAAGTAATGAGATTACAATTGACAAGTTTTTAATTCCATTCATTTGATGGTCTTTACCAACAATCTGTTTTAGTGAATAATAGAGGCGACTAGTAAAATTATAGGTTTTCGGATATTCTAAGAGAAAAACTAAGCGGCGCTGCTGAACTATAATTTTCTACTAAATATATACATCCATAGTGGCGTGTAATTTTTTCCGATGACTTTAAAATAGTGGCGACATAAAATTCCTGTAATTGGCAGGTCGCAGGAAAAATACAAATACATACATACATATTAAACAAACAACATTTTTAATCAGCATTCTGGAAATGTATAATTTGGTATCAGAGTCTAAATACATGTGATCATCTTTAGATTGAATGGCTATATAAATCCCTGAGGCCGGTGCGTTTCTCACAATCTGAATAGACTTCCTCAGACATCAACATGGAGAGTCATTTTTTACTTTTCACGACAACCATATGTTTCTTGACGAGCGGAACACACAGTCTGGAGGGGGAGATGGCGGAACTAGCAAAGATGCTACGAGACAACTGCATCGATGAAACAGGAGCTGACATAGCTCTGATAGACAAAGTCAACGCAGGAGCCGATCTGATGCCGGACCCTAAGCTTAAATGCTATATCAAGTGTGTGATGGAGACGGCGGGTATGATGTCCGAGGGCGTGGTAGACGTGGAGGCCGTGTTGGCGATGCTGCCGGAGGAGCTGAAACGTCACGCTGACACCATGCGCGCCTGCGATACGCAGCGAGGGGACGACGATTGCGACACCGCCTTCCGCACCCAGGCTTGCTGGCAGCAGGGCAGCCGGGAAGGATATATCCTCATATAGGCCACATTTTAGTGAGATTCAAAGTTGGTAACCAAATATCCAACTACCTATGTTGATAGAATTAATAACAGTGCAATAAAAATATTTATATGTACTCATATTATAATCTCAGTACTAGTGAGGGTTGCGGGATAATATCTGAACTGCATGCAAGTTTCATGTATTTTTCATTCTTATCTACCTTATTTTATCTATATTAAGGTATGTTCTAATTAAAACTTTTTACATGTTTTTATAATATGCAATATATTTCTGTTTTATAAAACTTCATAATTACATTGCTACTAATATTATAAGGTATTCAATTATTTGTGTTTTATTTATAATACAGTTTCAATCCAATTCATTATAACAGTTTGTGTTTTGATCAACTTTAAGAATAGCACTTATGACATAGACTATACTCTGATTCATATATTAAGAAAAATTTTAGTCAAAAACAAAATTAAAATATCAAAGCAAATTAATGTGATTGAGAGTAAAAACTCGTTTTACAATTACCTTAAATATTTATTTTTTCTAAGTAATAATACTGGATTTGATAAAATATATATTTTTTATAAATTTATAACAAAGTGTGATGTTGTAGAGAACATAATATAATCACATATTAAAGACTAGCAGTTGCCAGGGATTAACCACCCTCGCCTACATCTAGTATTAAATATGTTAAAGGTAAACCAACACCTCAAGTTTCTTTGATATCTATTTTTTTTTGTTTTGTAATAATAATCTGTTGTGTATGAAGGTATACTTAATTTACTTGTTTATTCTTTTTGTCAGAATAAGATTATCTAAGTGAAGGTAGTTAGTAGCGCCAAAACAATTTTGAATATCATGTTTGTTCTCCTAAGCTGAATATATCTGTATTCCTAAAACCATATTTTATTTAGACATAACATAACCCAAATAGTTTTAGGGTTTTACAAATTGAGACAATTTTATAAAGTAAAAACTATCCTATATATATATATTGTCCAGAGCTACTGTTTATATCATTTAACTAACTTTAATTTGAAATATTTTAACTCAATACACTTTATGTGATATATGAACCAGATATATGCATAAATTGAGTGCTTATCATGTGACAGTGGCTAATCAGTTTTGAAGTTTTGAACTATGAAAGAATTAAATACAAACTCGATATATAGTAATGTTACAAAGGGCAGGACTCTACCATGTTAATGCATATTTTTATTCTATATTTATTAAATTAATAAAAGTATCAAGGCTTTAGATTAAGACTACTATATATGTAATTATAATTTATAAAACCTTATAGATTCCAGACTCACAAAAACTAAAATTGAAATATTACCAATTAACAAAATAATGGACTGTTTGAGAGAATGTTTTTACTTATATCACCTAGGGGAAAGATTTGTTTTTTACACACACCCTGAGACAATCAAAGCAATTTAAATATTTCCTTCACTGTCATAAAGGTTTATTATATTTGCTATTTATTATTTTGAAAACAAAATAATAATAAATGAAGAAACATAAGGTATAGAAACAATGTATAGATCCTTTATTGACCTGTTCTTTTCTTGCTTGTCAATTCGTCAATAGATATTGTACCTAAAAAGCCTTTTAATTTTATAGTATAAAATGTATAGATGTTCAACACAGACATTAATAAAATACTCATATATTATTTTATACTTAAATTATATATTTTTCCACAATTTAAATTTTCTTATCAGATAAAATGTACATTATAGAGAAAATAAGAATAGTCGATTGGTTGTGCAAAACAAGCGTGGTTATGTTTTATTAAAGTAGATTTCATTATAAAGTGAAGAGTAATCCATTACACAAGCAAAATAAAAAAATACAATGTGAATATATAAGAATTACATTATATAACAATTTTAATCTATTTAAGGTTTAGTCTACAGAAATAAGTCTGTGATTTTCTTTTGTTTTAAAGAATTTAGAGTTCAATAAATAGAGGGTAGAACATCACATATGTACATAATTTTAAAGTAAAAATAACTTTTTAAACACATAAACAAATGTTGTTCGAAAATAAGAAATTCAGCAATTTTTCATTATTTACCTATTTCTATTAGACTTTCTCCCAATTTTTGTTTTTGTTATTATGTTCAAAATAATAAAATCTCTGAATTTATTGATTCACAAATCTCTTAAAACTATAATTCTAATAATAAAATTTTCCAAAAGTTATTGAGGTTTTACTGTATAACATAATAATTGGTTTTAAAGAAGGTATTACGGATAAGCCACCGAACCTTATTTATCAAAGAACAATAAATTCCTATTTCAAAAAAGTATATAACAGTAAAGTAAACTTAAGCAGTAGTGGCAAATTACCATTATGGCAATTAGAAATTCAAATTTTAGTTTGACAGCCTCATAACTCTATGATTATTTCTCAAATATACTATTTTTATATTAGTCTTACATAGGTATACATACCAATATGGCAATTATGTGCAGTGTTTTGTATGTTTTTGTAACAATGTTCAGGTTTAGGTCTTGGGAAAAAAAAAGTATTAACTTTAGTTAAGACCTGAAATTGAATACACTTGTAATATGTCTGTAATCTATTTATTAAACATTATTAAAAAATAAATTATACTTGAATAAATATTTAACTTAACAATTGTTAAATGCTATTATACATGGTGATATTATTATTAAAGGATGCTGATACAATAAGTTACGAATATTACTGTTACACGAATTTGGAACCAAATAAGTACAACATACTTTTTGAGGTAAATAAAATTATTTATATATCAATTGAAGATTACACAGAAAAGAGATTAAGAAGTCCGTTATCGTCATGTTGAGATCTGTAGAAAGGCTTTTATGTAACGAGAATCAAAACTGTGGCGTAACAAGACAGCCGACAGCAGTATTGGCATGATTAGGTTAGGTTGTCAAAGTCTGGGGAAACAGTCTCCTCACGTCGGCATGTCTCTATACCAGAAGTAAGGCGCTCGAGGCTTACCTTCACGGAGTCCAGAGGGTACATTACGCAATGCTCCATCACCCCCGCGATCGCGCCGGCGGTCATGTGTGTGATGGAGCTCTGGGTCGGGAGGGTTTCATAGTCCTCAAAGTTCATAATACTCACTGATTACTAACACTTATGACGAAACAAACACTGTAGCGGTTCTAAATTTAAGATATTTTTTTACCAATTTATCAATGTCATTTTTACTAGTCTATTTCGGTCACACTCATCCAAAATTTAGAATAAGACTAACTATCAAAATTGATTTCGTAAAGTGCCAATTGCGATGTGATTAACACGCGCGGCAGTCCATTATTGGGTTACCATAACTTGAAAAACAAAAGTTTTAATTCAAAACAGAGGATATAATGTTAGTGTTGCTTACTAGAAAAAAGTCACAATGACATTAAAGTTATCTTTTCAGTGGAATTGTCAAGTAATGTACACACAATAATACTTTTGTGAAGCATGATGATTATTAAGTATATATTTAATTAATTAACTGAGATATGTAATTTAATCGGAATTTCGTCCGACTGGTTTCGAACTCATTCATGAGCTCGAAGCACGGCGGATTCGCCGCGTGAACTTGTTCACGAACCCCGAATAGGTTCGAAAGTAGTCGGGCAAAATTCCGATTAAATTACGTTAACATAGCCGGACAGGTGGAATGTCCACAACAAAAGGATGGATACCTGCCGTGCGTCGGGACGTCCGGTGATGGAAGGGGGATGGGGGAATTATGTCGTGTAATTCCTGCGCACATTCACCAAAATGTATCCTATAGAATACTGAGAGGCTAGCAATTTTACGCCTGTGTTCTAGGCTTTGGACGTCGGCTTCGACCAATTCGGGATCGCCTATAAGCCTCTTTGCTCGCCTCTCAATTGAGTCCAGAACCGCAAGATGAGACTTTGCGGCACCAGCAAATATGTGACCACAGTCTATCTACACACGACCGGATCTGTGCTTTGTATAGAACAAGAAGCTGTCCCGGTGTAAAGTACTGGCGAACCTTCGCAAGAACGGCAAGCTTTGCTGCTGCTGCTCTTGCTCTGGACTCAATGAACCAAAGTTGAGGTTCGAGGAAATCTCTAAACCTAATAACTGAAGCCGGTCACTGTATTCCAAGGATACATTCTGGAAAGTAGGAGCCAAGGTGAAAGAGCTCCTTTTGGCGGTAAACAGACACGTCTGCGTTTTGGTGGCGTTGAACTTGACAAGATTGGCATTGCTCCATGCGGAAACCGCCTGAAATTTGTCATTCAAACGTTGCACCATGGCTTCTCTTTCAGACTGTACTTGATCTCGACTAGCCCGACTACTCGGCAGATATCTTTCTACAACTGTGCTGTCGTCTGCACACCCATAGATACCGGGCTTCAATAGATCATTAATGTGCAGCAGAAAAAGAGTTGCAGACAGAACGGACCCCTGAGGCACTCCGGCATTTATTGTCAAGGGTTCCGAGGAACACCCGTCAACAACTACTCGGAGAGACCTCTGGCTCAAAAAGTCCGTTACCCAGCCGATCAGACCAGGAGATATACCGTACGCTGAAAGCTTGCTTATAAGGCTCGCATGCCAGACCCTGTCAAATGCCCTCGAGACGTCCAGAGAGACGGCGACCGCTTCTCCGTTCTTCTCGATGGCCTCGCCTAAAATGTGTGTAGCATACACTAGGAGGTCCCCAGTAGACCTATTACGGCGAAACCCGTACTGTCGGTCACTGAGGTCACTTTACTTACCTACATTACAAATAATAAATATTTTAGGTTTTAATTAATTATTTTCATTATTATTTTTTGTATTATATTAAATTGCTTAGTACCTAGTTCTTTACTATTTATTTGATATTGGAGTTTGTTGCAATTGGTAACAATTTTTACTAAAATTGAGCCTACCGATTAACTTTTTAAGTTTGTATTTAATAATAAAAAATGTGATAATAAAAAAAATATATATTATTACAACTTAAAAAAAAATTATTTCATTTCCTTCAATAATTAATCGAGAGGAACTTCGTTCCATCCGGGTGTCCCTTGACACCTCTTAGTTTTTTTTTATTTAAAAAATATATATAGAATGTAAATAAATCATAATGGCAGGGATTCGAACCCGTGAACTCTAAGAAATCTTCGCAAGAGAGATCAATGTTTTAGGTGGATATTTGGACTTTAAATGCAATGAACGAACCAAAGTTGATGTAAGGAGCGAGCGTTGATGTTAAGAATACCAAGAAGCTCTTGGTGGTCAGTTATGTGTACGGACAAGTTCCGGAAAGTGGGAACTACTTTATTTGGATTACGTTTGACAAGCCTGGGTTTTAGTCGAATTGTACAAGCCTGCTATGTCAAGTTTAACTGGTAAGCCATCACGTCTGTAAATGTATTTTCTCTCAGACCATGGATTGCACTACACTTGTTCTGGATGTGTAACTTTCCACAACTGTGCTGTCGTCTGTATCTCATTCAATGCAGGGTTTAAACAGGTTGTTGATATAACGACGGAATAATATTTCCAGGAGTACTGATTCTAGAGCTGTGCCCACGTTGACGTAGTCAGGCAGGCCCCCCACAACATCGAGTTTCTTTTTGAAAAACGAATATTTAATTACAGCAACTATAGTAGAATACACTCTAGGATCCATCCTTGCTTATAGAGGTCCTGTGCTAAAACTACCATACCATACTAACAATTACCATACATATCATGAGATATGTATGGTAATTGTTTGTAGATTCACCGCCGATAAATTTTCTTCAAAATCTTTATTGTGTCGATGTGAGAAAATAAATTGTTTCTAGATATGCCATGAGCATCTTATAAACATTGCATATTATGGACGTAACTGAGATTCTAAATTGGACTGCAATTGGCAGGGTTGGGAACCTAGGAACATTAAATTTCTTTCTGAAAAATTCTGAGGGTCTAAGGAGTCTCAGTTTTGACATGAGAATGAATGATACGAGCGATAGGGTTAGGGCGTCCCCTATGGAGGCAGCGGCGGCGTATGGAGGAAGTAAGGGAAGCTGTGCGAAGTATGAAAAATAGGAAAGCTGTGGGACCCGATAGAACTGGTATCCACTGCATCCTCGAATATTAGTGGGATGGATAGACATGGCTAGCGATATTCTTCAATAAATTGTTGCAAGAAGAGGCGATCTCTCATGAATGGTGTAGCAGTTGGCTGGTCTTCAAAAACAAGGGTGATGTAAAAGTCTGCAATAATTACAGGGGAATAAAACTCATGTCACACAGTATAAAGATCTGGGAGAAAGTGCTAGCGAGAGGAATGAGAGAAGAGACTGAAATTAGCCGAAGTCGGTTCGGATTTATGCCTGGAATATGGTGTATGGTGTTCGTTAACCTTGAGAAAGCGTATGATAGGGTACCTCGTTTTGTGGTAGGCTTTGAAAGAGAAAGGTGGGCCTGAGAAGTATGTAAGACTGATTGATTCAATGTATGATCGAGCAAGCACAAATGTGCGGTCAGAAGCTGGCGAAACCGAAAAGTTCCTCCAACTTTACTCCAACTGTCTTAGATGTTGTATCCCGACTGTATGCTCCGACTTCCGCTACCTCGGTTCAGTCGTATAAGGTGATGGTGAGATAGATCGGGATTTGAAGAATAGAATAAATTCCGGATGGATGAACGAACGATAACGTGTGACCCTGGAATGCCCCTTAAACTAAAGTTGCAAATTTACAAGATGATCATAAAACCTGTCGCATTGTATGGATCGGAGTGCTGGGTGACGAAAAGGAGGAATGAAAGGAAATTACACGCGGCTGAAATGCGAATGCTAAGATAGATGTGTGGTATAACTAGAATTTACAAAATTAGAAATGTAGTAGGTAGTAGGTAAGGGGAAGTATGAAAATAACGCCCGTGACCGAAAAGTTGTCAAGCAATAGATTAGCGTGGTACGGGCATGTTATGCCAAGGTATGATTTTATATTGATTGTATGATGGAAGATTGTATGATGGAAAGAAGAGGAGAGGAAGGCCGAAGAAAGTGTGGATGGATTGTATGAAAGATGGTATGCTGAGAAAAGGAGTGAATACTAAGATGACGAATGATAGAGCTGAGTGGAAGAAAATGACAAGTTGTGCCGACCCCACATAGTGGGATAAGGGCAGGAGAGAGAGAGATTTTAATCGAAATGGGTACACAGAATAAAGTATTTAGTAAGAAGCTATCGTTATTTTCTGTTCAATGCTTATGTAGGTGTCAAAAGCTATATAGGCAATATAGTATTTATCTTTTTATAATGCTACTGAATTGCATTCGAGAATATTTCGATTTCATTTTAATGAGTTGCTTTAATTTTTAATTGTATCTCGAACACCTTAATAACCGTAGCTAATAAAGTGCAGATAGCAATGTAACACTTAATAGTTCATTGTTATCTTTTGTAGCGTAGGTATTGTGGCGGAGGACAGTGTTAATTAGTATTTCTATCCAAAATGAGATTATATATTTGTGTAAATCTTATAGTATTGTATATCTATGGTAAATTTACTTTGTAGTCTTTCTGTTGTTGACATATGCCGATACAAAATTAAGTTTATAGTGGTACAGGGTACTTAGTAGATATTTATTTAATTATACAATTTTCTGGTAACCCTGTAGTGTGGCTCGCACACGGCTTCCCACAAAGCTTCGAAGACCCGACAAAGTTCTTTAAATTTATTGACTATGACGCACGTCACCGCGGCTCCTTTAATATTACTGATTGCGTAAAGGAATTGATCAACTGCTGGGAATTCATCAAGTAAGTTTCGTGGAATAGAAAAATAATGAACTGTGATAATATGATTTACCTTCATATGAACATTTTTCTCAGGGTGGACTACGTATGCTCGGAAAAGTATATATTCGACTCGGTGTGCGGCATCTATTACATTGAGTGCGATGAAAACAAAGGCTTCAAGGAGAGTATGTAATTTTAGTGATTTAATTAAGTCGTAACAGATTCATCAGAAAGTCCTATACATACGCAATCAAAATCTCTAAAAATAAATTAAAATCAAGAATAATATAACAACAAAAAAAAAATATTTATCCTATACTATACTTTATTCCAAAGACTAGTTTGGTCTCAAATGTGCTGAGGAGGCAGTGTAGCCAAGTTAGGGGTTTTCCCCCTAAATTTAAGGGGAAATTAAGCGCTCCGGGGTTTTTTTAGGGGGACAAAATGTTTAGAGATTTTAAAATTTCGATAAATATTTGAAAAAAAAAACAGTATTAACGGTATAATTCTCGAACAAGGTTGTAACTGCTGACCCATATTTTTTTTATTGACATTTGACGTTTTATTTGTTACATTTATAGTTTAGGGGTTTTCGAGATTACTGTTAGGGGGAAAAAAACAGGTGTTGGCAACACTGTGAGGATGTTGTTATGCTCACTAATGTGGCTCATAGTGTTAGCAAGTTTGCGTCTGATAACATATAAGTCAATCACAATTAGCTGCACTGTGGCTTTCTAAGCACCGTCCTCAACACATTGTCGAACGGAACACGCACTGGTTATCCACTATCCATAATTAATCCACAGACTCCATGTGTAAATGGACTGGCTATGAGCTCTGGGTGAAACGTTAATATGCGACAATATTTTTTGCCACAGAGAAACCTAATACTTATTATTTTAGTAGAAACTTTAGAAGTAGAATAGTACATGTGTGTTACAAAATTGATTCTATTTAATAGGGAATACACCTTCAATTTTCTCAAATTGTCTCAATTATATTTTTCTCAAACATTTATTATAATCATATTATAATGAATTTTTTTTTATTTACTTATTATTTAAAGCCATAAAATTTTATTTGAACGAAATTCAAACTTACAAAACGCGCCATCTTTGGTCGAACTGAAATGTAACATCATCTGATATTAGTGTTTCTGGTTAAATTAATAATTTAAACCTATATTCTTGTCCTGATTGTATTGAAGTTTAGTTTAGAAAATTTGTAGTGAACCTAGAACGATGACTGAAACTGCCATTATGCTAATAACGGAGTCATTTAATTCAATTTTCATGAGGGTTATTAATATGTGTTTAGTAGAAAACGGGATATTATAGTGATAATATCCCGTTTTCTACTAAACACATATTAAACACAAAAAATATCATTTAATAATACTTTTAAGTGTAAAAGTATTATTAAATGATATTTTAGGTATTCCTAATAATATTTTTGGTTCTTTTTCAATAGCAGGGAGCATGCTACTACACAATTCATTTTTAAAAGATCTGAATGTCCTCTAAATCATTTTCCACTTTGATTGACTCAGATAAATAACTTAGTTAACAATTAGCACATATAGAAGAATAAGATGATATAGAAGTACTATCAGCTGTATTTCAGTAAACAACTTTATTTTTAAAACAGATAGTTTTATTGGTGAAGATCCGATTTGTGATCCGAGTTGTGATGAAAGAGGAAATGGTGACAATGCTACATTTTGTTTTTCACTAGGTATTTTTATATTGACACGTTTACTTCTAAACTTCGGCTTAATATTTACGTGCGCAACATTGTCACTCTGTAATTTATCTTCAATATGAGAAAAGCAAGGTCCTGCTTGATTACATTCAATAAGGGAAGTAATAAGTTGATTAATATCACAGAAATTTGTATGGGACTTCCCATTAGGACTTACTTTTGGAGCACTTCTTTTTTGAAGGTTTACCATTTTTTAAAACATTACTACTTTTGACAGGGCTTTAGGGCTTCATTAACCAGTGTCAATCTTGGCTTATGAATACACCTATTCTCTCAGCTGATGGTGAATTGTTCCGTTTTTGACACAAAAATATATATGGCACAAATCCTTTCTTCAACCTTAGATTACATTTTTCTTCTTGCTGTTTCATAATATTAGATATATTCAATATAATTTGCTGTATCTTACTTAATCTGGAATAAATCAACAACTATAAAAAAAATCGTGAAACTACAAAAAAAATACGATTTTTATAGAAAGTTATACTGAAGTTTTGTAAAACTAGGTTAGGTTAATTTTAAACCCAACTTTCTAATATTCAATGCAAAACTTCCTTACTAATTTACACTATATAAATAAAGTGTACTTACTTTAAAATGATCTTCACAGCAATCTAAACAAGATTTAGGAGATATATGTATTATCCCTTCACATCAACTTACACCATTGTTTTCGTATTTTCGCATCACTTGAAATCTGTACATATAATAAAATTGTCACTGATCGATTTCTGTACATGGATAATATTTAAAAAAAAATCTTAATGTGGGGCCTTTATAAGAGCAAGAGAACCCAAAACAATGGTTTTTCATTTTCTCTGTTTGTCTGTATGTATGTGCATGCTAATCTCAGAAACAGCTGAATCAATTTGGATGCAGTTTTCAGTAATATATTGTCACATTCTTCACTTAACATTTGGTGTTTATTTTATTGGAATCAGTTAAGAAATTTTTATCAATCACGTAATATTATGTACCATGCAAATCTTTGGAGTAGTAGTGTCTGCACATAGAACATATTTTAAAAAATATATAGCCAGGATGTGAAGAGATAACTAACAGAATCTATTTCTGACATAAATCTATTTATGTGCTTCTCTTTTAGTTGTACACGCAACAAGAAAAAAATATATGCCTAATGTATTTGTCTTTTATACAGAGATATTAAGTGTAAGCGTAAGTAACATTTAGTTTTTAACTTTCATTGAACACTCTTTACTCTATCAAAAGATATATTTCTTTTAAGTGTTCAAGAAAAATAATCTTTATACAAAAAAATAAAACTGTAACTGATCGTTGTCTGTACCTACATGGAAAATATTTTCAAAAATTCATATTGGGGGACTTATATATAAGCTTCACTTGGGCTTCACTTTACATTTAGTGTTATTTTTATTTAAACCGGTTAAAAGATAAAGAAGTTAATAATCTCTTACTTTCATACCATTGCGGTAAGACATTTCAAAATTTAAATAGTGGTTTTCCTTCAGGGAATAATAGTATCCTTTCCAAAAAAAAATACGAAATTGGAATACCTCCTCTGTAAAAAAAAATATATGTAATTAAAAATAAAAAAGTTTATAAAAATAAACCAGAAATACTCCTAACGAAAAATCTACTTGCCGGAGTTTAAACGGGTAGGTACGTTTTATCGAAATCTAAATCTATGCGTACGAAGTCGCAGGCACAGCTAGTACGAAAGTAGAATTAGGTGGTTTTGGCTGTTTTCAAGATTTGTATAGTGATCATATGGATGGATGAATGTAGGAGATCGCCAATGTGGAAAACAGTAGGTATACTATTAGATAACAGTTAATATTACCCGCAGACATCAAATATTCGCGAAAACTATGAAGACAGACTAAAGATGAATCAATCTTGAATGATCTTGTAATGAAAAATAGATTCACATCACAAAAAAGTTTTTTCTGGGGCAACGGATTGAGCTAGACCTGAAGGAACCATGTTCCGGCGATATTATTATGGGTTTATATTATATTATTTTATTGCACTTTAAAGTACATAAGCATAAATAATGTTTATAAAGAATGTTGGCAAAGACGAACTTATCTCTATAAGAGATTTCTGCCAGCTTCCACCCATGTTAGGGAGACAAGCGATGATATTGCGGAGCACACTAGTGCAAGAGTGATAAAGCACTAAGGTTAAAAAAATAAATAAATAACCAAATAAAGATATAAACCAGTTCCAACTGATACATACATTAAAATGTATTATATGCAATACCTAAACATACTCAGTAAACATATACATACTTACACAAATAAACATACATATATACTAAAATACATACATACCTACATATATTGAGCATACGATAAAAACGGGACCGAAGGTAAGTGGGTGAAGCAGCTTCTCAGACGTTTACTACCAATGGCTATCGCTTGCAATTTTATAGTATTAATAATAAGCCATGCAGCTCAGTCAGCCCAAAATCACGATAGACTTGTAAATCGTCTGCATACAGGTGAAAGGGAGAAGAGATATTATTTGAAATTTTAGTAATGAAAATAGAAAATAATAACGCCAATTCGATGAGTTATAATCAGTCATATATGAAAGAAACTATTCAGTGCCAGTAGATGTCCAGTAGGTAGGTAGATGTTAATTGCACGAAAAGTACAAAGAAGAATGTCATGGTTTACAGTGTTGAAAGCGCTACTGAAGTCCAACAAAATCTTTGCAGTGAGCTTAGCGTTATCATTAGCCCGTCGATATCCTCGTCACATTAAATAGCACCGTGGTAGAGGCGGAAATCGGATTGGCAAGAGCATAGTGGAGAGTTAGAAAAGAGGTAAGAATAAAGTTGTTGGTGATTTAGATTCCAGGACTTGGATGAAATGGGAAGTATATATGTAATACAATATTGAACAGGAGGGATTTGAGGTTTTAGGTAGGTATGACAAGTGGCTTTCTTCCGAGCCATGGAAAAACATTGCATGACAGAAGAAGAAGAATAATGTGTGTGATCACAGATGCAATTTCGTCCAGCACTGGAAACATCATCTCAAGACTGATATTATCACTACCAATAGCATTGGTGGAGATGGAGAGGACACACTTCTTTACCACATCTACATTAACTGATTTAAAGAAGAAATAAGGTAGGTAGGATGTAATCTGTTTAAAATAGAAAGAGTGGCTGTTTAACAAGGTTGTCTAAGTGGAAAAGTGAAATGAGAATTCAAAATAATAAGATTGATTGCGCTTTTACAAACTTCAAAGGATTTACAGACTCCTAGCGACCGTTAGAATCGAAAAACTTGCGCTTGGCTAAGATTCAGTATGGAATTATGAATGTAGCTACGTTTAGCATCCCAACACATCCTGTTGCAAAGGTTACGCATCTCACGGTTACGAGTTTTATACTTACATAAATTATCAACTGATGCTGATGATTATAAAGCATCTTAAAATAATTATACCAGAGGTAATTAAAACTCACTGTTTCTTCCACCACAATACCTAGTAGTAAAAAAAATTAAGGATAGATTGCACCAATCGCCTCGATTTGTGATTCATGCAGTTATAAAAATAAAAAGTAATGCATTAAATATGCGCATATTGGTACAATCGTGCGATGAAAATAATGAAGACTTTTAACGATTGCTCTTACATGACATGGTGCATGTTTGACAAGATTTTAATCAGTTTTTTAAAGAGTGTTAGAGTTTCTAGAATTTTAAAGAGGGTATCAAACATAAACATTTTGCCTGCAGGCAGAAATAACCCGAAAAATATCCGGAACTGTGGGAAATTTCGAGAAAGCTTCTGCCAGCGTTTCTCTCGTCATATCTTGTCGAGAAAAACTGACTGTCGTTACAAACCTTTTACCAAAAAAAAAAAGAAACAGAATAAACATCGCAGAATGGAGAGATTTGCGTTTATTCCTAACAAAACTGAAGCCAAATATTGATGATTTGCTATCAATCCATCAAGTACGTCCCTATTTTGTGATTGTCATCGTAGAGTAGAAGTTAGTTTACTTTATTAACGTTCATTTTTAACTATATTACGATAATTACCAGTTTTATAATTACATTTCTCAATAAGTACAACAGAAGTAAATATAATATTTTTCTTTTTAAATTATCGCATACGAAGTTTGCAAAATAAGTTAATGAAAGTGAGGATTGATTGCCTTTTTATGCTGTGAGTAGATGTCAAAAAAGTAAAGCTGGGTGGAATCACTTTTTTGATTCACCAACTCCATTTTTTTGAAATCTACTCACAGCATAATCAATCAGCCCTCACGTTTTTTTTCCTGGTAACTCGAGGTTGGAAATCAACCGCAAAGCAAATTTGCATAATTAAATCAAATTTTTACGTTTTTGTCGAGTTTTGGGAATATGGTAGAAATGTAGCAGCAGGGGGTACACCAGAATCTAATTCTTGAAAGTTGACTATGAAAAAAATTTTCTGAGCCTCTGCTCTAAATCAACGCCGCCACTATCAATTCGCACTGCCCGTAAGAAAATACTTCTTTTAGATTTTATTTAAAATATACCAAGAAGTATATCACTAAAAGTTAAATATTCTAAATATATTATTGTGGAACATAAAGTTGTGCGAGTTGTAAATTGTGCGATGAAAAGGATGAAGACTTCCAACAATTGCTCTTACATACTGAAGTACGCTGATTATCGATTTGTTGTTTCGTTGTAGACAATTATAGTTCCTTTATTTTCTTGATAATCATGCAAATCATTTTTTTATCTACATATATGTATCTTAATGTTGACACTTGCTTGCTTCCAGTGCTCGTGCAACAGATAATAGAAAGTCTTACACTACTAATTATTTTCGTTTTTTTAAAAGTTCTATAATATTAAGCAGACCAGTAAAATAAGAACCCTCAACAAGAACCAAGACTTTCCAAGTCTTCTTGTCATCTTATTCAATATTTGTTTCTATATGCGATGGTATTTAATATACGATAATATTTTTTTCAGATCCATATGTAAAACTGTATGAAGGTTTCTGTAGAAAATACTAACCCACTTCGAGTGTTCTGACGGATCACGAAGAGAATTGTCGGGAAAATGGGGAACAAAATAAATAAATTTATAGTCTGAAATGCAATTTTTATTACTTAAAAGCATAGTCTTCATTTAAAAATCATTGACAAATATGATATCGATTTTATAGTTATTGTTTATAATTATTTAATAAATCGATCACAAACACAGAAGTTAAAATTGCGCTTACAAGACAGGAACTTAATATTTCCAACGTAATGAAGACGTCATCTAAACACGAAGTCATTTAAATGTAAATACAAAGTACACAAATGTAGTTTTAATGTCTAATAATTCCTCGTATTTAGAGTAACTCGAGTCGTCTTCAGTAACGTAGTACTGACAAATAGTTTTAAGTGAATGATAAAATTAAAAACAATAACACAATATGTAGTCTTATTCGTACGATTTGTTTATTGAATTTTTTGTAGCAATAAAATCATAAAAATCACCTTAAACATCGAGTTCTATGTAAATATATCATTTAAAATAGCACGTTCCACTAAAACAACAACAGTAGTGAAGAGTGAGGGGGCTCCTCGGAGCCACGGCGCGGTAATAATGGTAACGAAATAGGCATTTGAATCGGTCGTAAGCTATCTAACTAACTTACACTAACCCCTAGACGAAATAAGCCGCCATACGAATGAATATACTACTTACACACGCTATATTGCAACCAAAATAGTATCTGGCTCGAATAAAATTAAAAACAAATATAAACTTACTAGTACCAACGACCAGAGCCGAGCACACACACACACACAGGCATGCACACTCGCGCAAACACACACGCACACACATGCGCGCAGCTAGGAACATCACTCACGCACACGTCCGCGGTCACGGAGGTCACCGACCCATCCATAGTGCCGCGTTATTCCTCTCCCATATATAATCAATATATTTGGTTCTCACTAAAATAAATCAAGGTCACGCACTCGCAATATATCTCTATACATACAGACAACAAGGCATCAATATATTAGTTACACGTACGGCCACTAGGTGACCGCGCGCTCGCGGCGAGAACGGTAGTGGGGGTTCGTAATAAATAATATCGTACACGAGTAAGTAAAGTATCAAGTATAACAGCAGACGTCAGTAAGCAGTAAGTTAAGTATATAACTATGCGTCGTCGTCGTCGCCGTCGCGGGTCTCCTACTAACGTTCCCGGCGCGAGCGCTGCCGGCGGTCACGCGACGTCGGCGAAAAGTTCTATGAACTTTAACCCACGCATCATTCGTACATCAAATATTATGTGAAAGTTATACTATAATATCAATATATTATTCTCAAATACAAAAAGGTCGCCATGTACCCGCTGTCGCGACGTACAGACGGCAATCTAAACGTAAAGTATCTCGTCGGCGAGTGCGATCAGAACAGACGCGCGCGTCGCTTGAGCTCGTTGCGACGCCACTGCGGCAGGCGGTAGAAGTCGGGCCGCGGCGCCTGCAGGATGGCCTCGAACTCCGCGTCCGACAGGTGGCGCTGTGGATGAGTACATGTGTGAACAATGCGTCCGTGAGGAGAGCAGCTGCGAAGGCGTCCGCGGCCTCACCTCCAGATTGAGACGATCGACGTCGGGAGGCAGGCGGTAGTTGGTGATTAGCAGCAGGTGGTAGGGGTAGAGCTTGGCGGGCTCGTGCAGCAGGTGCGAGGTGGCCATGTTGGGGAGCGAGCGCCGCACGGAGCCGCGCGTCACGCCGGCGCCGCGCACACCCGCCGTCGTCTAGAGAGGGAAGGACGCTCGTCAAAACAATACTACTATTGGACGAGATTGTGTTTCTTTGTAGTCTAAGAAGTCGACTCGTATATATCGACTACCCCGCGGAAACACCAAAAAAATATTCATTTTACTACTGACATAACTTTTTACTATAACGTGCCGTATACGGTAACGTTCGAGACATATTCCGCGAATGATTCCTTATACTCGAGACAATATTATTAAAATAAATATGTATAGGGATGAAATTCATATCTGAAAACTTTTACAGTAAGATTAAAAATAACTAATAATTGTGTTGTCGAGTTGTCTTATATTAATGATGTTTTGCATTCTATGTTATATTTGCGGTATAAGTTTCCGATCAATGATAAGTAAATTAGACTATTTGAAGTTATCGATTATTAGAACATGTCAATTTAACTATATTCGGATATACTATTGGGTCTTGTTGAATAAACATTATACATAGTTTGATTATTTTGACTCACCACAGCACTTCTATCGACGTCGGTGATAGAGCCGGCAGAAACTGAAAAATTTTATTATGAAATTACATTATTGTATATAAAAAAAACATCTTAACCTTAATGAAGTTTCAAAGAGCTTTAATTATTATAGCTAAGCCAAGCCGTGGAACTATCGAAGCCCTCGACACCTTCATTGTGTCATATCAATGATGTCAAAATATACTTTAATATATAAATATATAAATGCCGGGTGAGGTGACAGCGACGACTGATAATTAAAATGCGCATAATAATGTCTAAGATTCATAAAAAGTTATTCAACATTACTCAGCAGAAATTAAGTATATTAATACTTTTGAATTAAGTATATAATTACTTATTTAAATATAAATGAAGTGCTTTAGTATATCGATACGAGTGGCAAAGCTTAAGGCTATGAATATCTATCTGTCTCGCTCGCACGGATGTGATCGTGTATTTCCGTCCCTGTCAAGCGCGGCGCGTACTTACTGCAGAGATCCGTCCGCACTGAGCGCACAAAACAACAGCGCCGTGTTATCATTGAGTACCGACATCAGGTATATATATAAATAATACATTAGTGTACATACTGTACTAGCACACGCGGATTTATATAAGTTTTTGTAGGTATAGTTGGAATGCATCTAAGGGGAGGCGGTCTCCTGTTAAAATAATTAAAATTAAGCTCAGGTAGATCCTAAAAGAGCTAAGATTATAATGACGGCGCGTAAGATATTTTAAGGAAGAAATATTGTTGGTATCGTAACAGACAGGTGTCTCTCAGTTTGCGCACTCACTGTCTGACTTGCCGCTGCTGAAGTCAGTGCTGTGCGTCTTGTCGCAGAGACCGCTGAACGTGAAGTCACCCTGCAACGTGACATAAACCACTTTTATAGGAGTGATTACTTAACTAGTTGGTTAATATTCCAAAAAAAAAACCAACGAAATTTATGTTCGATAGAGTTTAAAAGTGCTATATTAAACATATTTATTGAATATTTAGGAAAATGTAAGAGCGCGTCCAGGTCAAAAAGTATAACTATTTATTAAATTTATAGCATCATTTGTAGGCACCGCCTCGGTTATTATATGTGAGGCGAGGCGGTTATTATATGTGACGTTGGAAATGGAAAATACTATACCAGTGGAAAAGATATTCATTGTAATAAAGACAAGGACTGCGTAACTTTATATACCGTAGATGTTCAGGTCAGAAATGATATCTTTGTGCGATAAGAGTTCAGAAGTGAGAAGGACAGATGGAAAGGAGAGGAGAAGGAAGGTCAAACAGGCTCGTACTCACGGCAGTGCTGGAGGAGAAGGTGTGCGAGCGCGCGGCCAGCCCGTAGCCGGGCCGCGGGGCGGAGCGCAGCGACGACACCACTGCAACACTCCCCGCGTGGGTACAGGGCGCTACGAGCGAGCGAACGAGCCTCGACCGTACTCTCATTGACGTATAAAGCCTAGGAGTACGGTCGCCGCGAGCCGTTCGTTCGACGCGCGTCTATCGACCGTGTACCGAGTGGAGTTAACGTAGACCGGGTTACCGATGACTGAACTTACAAAGTTCCTAGTTGACGTCCCTTCGCTGTAGCTGCGTCCCGTCTGGTGAGCGGCACATGGCGGGGCGGGGTGTACGTGCGAGGGAGGCGTGGTGGGAGAAGAGGGGGGTTGTACTCACGTTGCAGTGCGGCAGCGCGGCGGGCAGCGTGGCGGAGCGCGCGTCGCCGACACCCGGCAACGCTACACACACACTACTGTACCACACGTCACCACACGCGACCTACTACCGCCACTGCGCACTCTGATACGGTCACTCAGGAGCCTTATATTATTAAACATTACGTGAAACAAGAGAGTGCGTCGTGGTCGGCGATCGACTCGAATGTTCATCGCGCTGTTATTTATTATTTGAAAGTAGAGAGTGAGCCGCGGCAGCGCGACGAACACTTTAAAATCGATTAACATATGATACAATAATCATTGAGATCATATAATTGAAACTGATAAGGTCTTTTATTTAACGATTATATGATCTCAAGTTCATGTACAATTTTGTAAACGTAGATCGGCAACCAATAAAATATATTTATCTTGATTCATAGCTTAGGATGTTGTATATTAAATAGTCTTTGAATAAATATATTTTTATAGCAATAATAACAAATTTAATACTTTCACTGATAAAAAATATTAAAAATAATAATGATAGAAACGCATGCGTTAGTACTGTAAATTTAAGAGTGATCTGCGTTGTCAAAGCACTCTTAACTCAAAAGAATCCAATACATAATATAAGAAAGAGCAAACTAAATAGTCACACCATACAAAGCTCAAGTCATAAGCAAGCCTAGAGATAAAGCACCCGTCGTTTAAAAATAAAGAATATTACAAAAATCTTTTATTTATTATCAAAAAGAAAGACAATAATTGTTGGTTTTCTGTTAGTTCTGAATATTATTGAATGAAAGAATGGGTTGAATAAGTCGTAGACAGCGTAAGCGACGTGCGAGCACTAACTACACGGAGCGGTTCACTCTCACCTCCCTCGCGAGTCCCACTTGTTAGATTTATAGTTAGTAGTCTATTGGTAACGCCGGTAACTCTGTTATCACTCCACTTATAAATCGGCACCACGATTGCATAATTCGTAAACATTATGAAGATAATGAAAAACTATACTCTAATAAGGAATGTTTACTAAATAACTTAGGAACCCAAATTACATTATACAATTGTGTAGCCATTTATTTATTTATTATAATTAAAGTTATGAATGGCGATGATCGATCGACAAAGCCTAGACTAAATACTAGAATCTAATAACAATAAATGAACAGATGATCCGTTAAGCAAAGTAAACGCAAGTTACTAAGCGAGTATTGAACGATAACGAGGTCAGGACTCACCGTCCTTCAGATAATATGTAAATACTGTCGAATTTAAAATGATATTAGTCTACGCCCTGTTCGATGTCGCGCCAGAGGTAAGTTTCGGTGTTATTATCTCGTTTGAGATATGTTATTTTAATATTTTAAACAAAAAAACCTGAAACCTTAGATCAGTCATAAATACTTCATTAGTATTAGTTTATATAATTAACTTTAAAAAATACATACCAAATGTTAATCGGGTTATTAAAATATATTAGTTTCACATTATAAATCGAGGAAAAGACAATGTTACAATATATTAAATTTTAATTTCTAATTATACAGGGTTATTTGTAATTAGTTGACCACCTCTTGCAGGCAGCCTCTTTACGTCAATCCCAACAACATTTGTTCTACGACTTTTTAAAATTAATAGTTTTTAAAATTTAAATTTTCCCATACAAAATTTATTTGTTGTCTCTGAACTGCATTAACTCTGAGCGTCGGTATGGTGCCAGATCATTGACCATTTAAGTACTTCTTACAAAATACAGAGTAATAATAATAATATAATAATATCGGGACAAATTATACACATTGATCTAACCCCTAAGTCAACAAATTATTTGCTTGTGTTAAGGGTGTTAGACAACGATACAAATACATAGAAATACACATATAAATACTGAGAATATATTTAATAAACGACCAAACCCAGAAACACAGGCATCTATGCTCATCACATAAATGCCTCTGCTCTGCCGGGAATCGAACCCGAGCCCCGTTGCGCCGTGACACGTTAGGCGTCTGCGCTAACCACTCGACCAACGGGGCGGTAAGTAAAGTACTAAGTAAAAGAGGGAGCAAAAATGTTTTTGTTTCGTTTTTTTGTGTTGTTTATCAGTATTTGTAAAAAAGTGTAGAATAAATGTTGTTGTAATTGATGTAGAGGGGCTACATACAAAAGGTGGTCAACTAATTAAAAATAACCCTGTATACGTTCAAAGCTCACGTATTCAAGATGTTAAATAAATATATTAGTATTTAATTCTCAAGATAATATTTTTATTTTATAAAATGCTACAGCTCTATTTTGCTAGTAAGCTAAAAGTTTTAACATTTATGTTAAAAGCGGTTTAATAATATTAATACTAGTATTAATATTATTATACGTTTTTATAAACTATATCTATATCTAGATATAGACTATATCTAGAATTAGTCCTAAATAAATAGTTCCAATACTTGACTGACTAAAAAAAACATTTTGGACAATGTAATTCGTTTTTGAAATAATTTATCGCTTCGACTTTGAGTAAGTAATTCGTAAAAGACAATAATAATAATTTAATATTACGAGAGGTAGATGTATATTAATTAATTGAATGTAACATTGTTCTCTTCACCGCATGTTAATAGGTAAGACGGCATACAATTTTCTTCTTTTTGATTCATACAAATATTATGGCAAAAGGTTAAGAAACATGGAATAATATAAATCTTAATTCGTATGTTTCCGTCAGCGTGTGGTCGGAGACGCCGCGTCGAGGAACGCGTCACTATAAATGACTTCTCGTTCATTGACTATATTTTTTGTTGTAATCCATATCTTATTCACGACTGGTAATAATAGATTAAACAACATGAAATTGTAAAAATATTTAATTTATCCCAGATGAGACGCCACCGACTACGACGTAAAACGAAATGTTTATAACGAATACACCAAATCCTCGGACGTGCACTCACCGTTATAAGAGGGCACGCTGTGAGGAGGAGCCGGGTCGTGACGAGCGCGGTCCAGCGACCGGGACGGAGACGCGCCCAGCGGCGACGAGTAGCGCAGACGAGCACCCGCCTCACGCGCCGCGCTTGGCGTTCTGCACACACACACACGTCACATACACACCGCTCACCATACGCACCCGGCCCACGCGCCGAGCCGGGCGTCTTTGCACACACACACACATACACACACGTCCCGTCACATACACACACGTACCGTCACATACACACACACACACATACCGCTCACCATACGCACCCCCGCCTCACGCACCGAGCCGGGAGTCCTGCACACACATACACACAAACGCCACGTACACATACACAACACACGTCACATACACACACACCACTCACTATTCACTACACAGTTTAGGGTTGTTCGTACCTGCTTGCGTTACGCGGGTCCAGGTTCTGTTTCTTCCACTGCTGTAGCTTCTCTCGTTCCTTCACTTCTTTTAAGAATACCTGTAAGTGATTACTTCATGATCAGTAAGTCGCTCTAGATTTTGCTTCTTGTAATCTGTGTTTATCTTTTTGTTTATATACTTGTGCGATGCCGGTGTCTATCTTGGAGAGCTCGAGCTCCTCTCGTTTCAGTCTGTCCCCGTGTCCATTGACTCGGTCGGTCTCGTCGTCGCTATCCGGCACGCCCTTGTAGGTATCCGACCAGCGTCGTCGACGTTCTGAAAAGATCACACACACCGAGCAATTAATTGACAGATCATTCAGTCATCCAATATTATCATCACGTGTCGTGTATGGTGTGAGCCATTCCAGCGCACTGACCGGGGTCGGTGTACGGGTAGGGCGGCGCGGGGAAGTCGTCGCGCTCTATCTTGGGCTGCGTGCCGGGCGGCGGCTTGTATGCGGAGGGGTAGGCCGACAGCTCGATCGGCTCCTGCAACAGGGCGGCGCCGTAAGGGATAAAGGACTCGCAGACCGCGCTCGTCGCGGACACGGACTCACCTCGTTGTTCATGTGCGGCGACTTGGGGCGCGGAGTCTCGGACCGGATAGAGTCCACGAGGGCGCGCATGCCGGGACGAGACGACGCCTTGCTGCCGGCGCGGGAGCTGGCTCGAGTGCTGGCCGCCGCTGAGGACACGGAGCGTCAGTCAGGCGACGGAGGGATGGGGAGGAGGAGTGAGGCGGGGCGCTACTTACAGGGCGGGCGATGGAAGTGCGGCGAGGCGGGCGGGCGGTCGTAAGGCTGCACGCAGCGCCGCAGCGTAGCGGGCTCGGACGCCAGGTACGAGTACGTGGTGATGCGGTGCGGCGAGCCGTCGCGGTACTCGCGTAGGGTGAGGCCGGGCGACACGGCGCGGTAGCCATACTGATACACGATGCGACGTTACAAAACCGGTCACGGGACCCTCGAGGGTCGATATCATGACGAACGTAACGTTTAAATTACAAATCGGTACATGCATCCTTACGAACTTAAAAAAATAAATAAACATTGCAAAATAAAACGGACCTTCCTGGTCAAGCTACTGTAGGGGCTGCAGTAGGAGCCGTTGACACTGGGCGTGCGCGAGCGCAGACTGAACTGTGACACACGACACTAGTGACACTCGTGACATTTGGACAAGCAAAGCGTCCGCGGCCGACAACAGTCGTGAAAGCACGCGACTGCTGTCGACTGCGAGAAGCCTCACTAGGTATTAAAAAAAATGCTAAATAAAATAAATTAAAAAAGAGATAAAATATAACATTGAAAGCAAAAATAATAAATAAAAGGTTTTTAATAAATTTAAGGAGTACCCAAATAAAATTAAGTTTGATGATATACAAAACATGTATTTTCTTTCTGTGTAAATTACTAACGAATGTCGAAACTAAATTGTGAATAAGGCTTAGGTATCTGCAACTCGGAGGAGACGCGCTGCAGATTAGCAGGGGTTCGGGACGAGTGTGGTGAGGGATGTGAGGGGTAAAGGCGGGGGTACCTGCAGCTCGGAGGAGGCGCGCTCCAGCTCAGCGGGTGTGAGGGGCGCGTGAGGCGCGGGGCCGCAGCGAGGGTGCCAGATGGCGGCGCCCTGCAGGAACATCTCTTCGCCATCACCGAAGGGGTCGCCACACTTGCTACAGCGCGCGCACGTGGGGTGAAAGTGGTGGTTGTCCCCGGCCTGCAGCACCTTGCCGGCGATGTAGCGGCGGCAGTAGGCGCAGCGAACGCCGTAGAGGCGCTGGTAGTCGCGCTCGCAGTAGGGCACGCCGGCGCGGCCCATGTACTCGCCCTGCAACGCGGCGCCGCACTCGCCGCAGGCGAAGCAGCCCGGGTGCCACTGGCGGTCCAACGCCGCCAGCGCCTGGCCCTCGCACAGCTCGCGCCCGCAGCCCGCGCACTCTGCTCCGACGACGACGAATATTTATATATTTTAGCGATACATATAATTCTAATCTATGCGCATCTACGAGATCATATGTTCTATTATAGAGTGACCCGCGGTCCGAGACCCGGTGTCGAACCGCACTCTCTCACCTAGCGCCGAACGAAACGGATCCGAACCTTCAGGTTTTATGTATCGAAATGAATACAGAAGCGGTACAATAATAAAATATTAAATATTCAAGAAAGTACCGCTCCTTAAAATAAACGATAAGAACTTTAAATTACTTAAGTGTAATTACTGTTTTACCCAATACCCAAATTAGTAGATACGAAAGTCTCGACATTTATATAAAAACCAAACACGTTTAATAAATAAATAAAACTCTTGATATAATTAGTTCGTAATGGTTGAGTCGTTGACAATTTTAAACTTGTTTAAAGAAGAGATGTAGCAAAGTTTTTTGGTAACCATAATAAAAAGAAACAGGAAGAAAAGACCTCGAACTTGACGCGATGCGGAAAACGCCAAATTATGTGTTGGATGTGTGGTATAAAATTTAAAGAATAACAAAATTAAGGATTATACTTAGACCTCAATAGAGGATAAAATATTAAGAAGTCAAGTACTCACCATTAGGGTCGGGTTCTCGATCCTGCACGTGGTTGTTGAGAGGCGACACGGGCGAGGCGGGAGAAATCGGAGACGCGGGTGAGCCGGCCGAGGTGGGTGAAGTGGGCGAGGCGGCAGGGGAGCGCGCGGCGCGGGCCGTGTGCTTCTGAGGAGCCGAGGAGCACGACGCGCATACCACCTCGCTGCCAGTATATGTCACCTTCTCGCCCGATGGAAATGCGCGTCTGGAGGGATTGCGTCACAAAGGGTGTGATTTGAGAACTTATTTATAACATACATCTGAAGGAGGACCTATTATTTTTTGTATTTATTTATAGTCTGAGAACACACTAACTTGCAGCGCGCGCAGGTGAAACATTTTTGATGGTAGGTGTTGCCGAGAGCGGAGACCACCTCGCCCTCAACGTACTGATTGCAGGCGGCGCACCTCGTGCCGAAAGCGCGTTGATAGTCCTACGAAAGATATCGAAATATAGACACAAGTCGAATGGAACTATTGAAAGATATTTTAAATTGGCATGTTGAATCATCACCTGCGGGCAGTAATAGTGGCCGTCCTTGCAAAAGAAGCCGCCGCGTGCTAGCGAGGCGGAGCAGGTGCGGCACGTGAAGCAAGCCATGTGGAAGTACTTGTCCGACACGCGCAGCACCTCGCCGCTGCACTTGCCGCCGCACGCGCCGCACACTACCTTGCCTGCCGACATTGGGTTTTGTTTCTATAAGTATCTAATTTATTAAATTACTAAAACACAACAGACAGTTAATTGACTCGGAACGCTGCATAAATAATACAACAGAGCACGGGGCTCTATTTCATGACGCTATTTAAGTCGATGGATTGAAACGACTATGGTCGTGCAGACACAGCCCCTTACAGACATAGTGCGGCGTTTCATTAGGCGCGCGTGTACCGTAGATAATCATTAGGCTATTTAAAGATTTTGTACGTGCCGCCCAAATGAATGTAATTTAAAGCAGGAATTGTGCTTAGCATAGCGATAGGCTTTTTACAGTTTCTTAGCCCATATCACACAATGACATTGAACATTGTACTTTAAACTGTATGGTACATACGATACACCCTTGCTATACTTTCAGAAAAAAGAAAAAATATGAAAATAAATATTACTAGAAAAAAAAAACGTTCAGCTATAACAAATTTGCTAAAGCAAGATCTCGTCTCGTTGAATCGTGAGCTGGTTGTCTTTCTCACTCCAGTCACGAAGACGACACGGTCACGTAACCGTTATGAACAATAAGGGCTACGTGCACTAACTTCAAAATATTAAAGGATTAAGAGTAATCTCAAAAACTGTTAACTGATATTATTGGAGCATCGCCTAAGATTTATAATTACAAAATACACAAAGCACTTGCAGCGTCATTCTACTTGACTAGCTAGTCTCACTACTTCAAATTGAATAATAAATAACGAATGCTTTACAAATACTCCAAATAAAGAATTATAGAATTAAAACAAGAGGTGTCAATCAATTAACTGATCGATCCCAATCCCGCGTTATTCCATCACCAGCTAGCTGTTAACATCTGACGTCTAAGTTACAGCTAGTGTTGTTCTCCCACGTGACGCCTCGTACTCGATATTCAGCTGTTTTTTTTTAAGTACTACAGCTTTAATTTTTAATCAAATACAAAAAGAATAAAACTTTATGATGTTGTAACATTGTCCATAGTAGTAAGTCAAGCCGAATTAGGATTGTTGAAAATTAAGTAATTATTTATAAGAACATTGATCTACAAGTTTCCGCAATATGACACTATGTATTGCACTAAAGATTGTAGCCCATTAAATATAGTCGACATCACTATTTCAGACAACTTTTTAGACGAGGTACACTCACTAGATACGTGCTATAGCCTGTAGCTATAAATAGAAATTTTCTAAAATTCGAATTTAATAAAAATGTGTTAAAAATTAGGTTATTTCGCTAACATAATATGCAGGTGATTTAAAAGTACAGTCCATTTGTTATTTATAAAACAGTATAGTATCAGTCGTGTTAATAATTAAAGGTTGTATCTCGTGAGTCACGTTCACTCAAAGACCGGTTTTGATTTCTGGTGCGAGCCGGCTTCAACGATGAAGGTGATCGATGGATTAATACTGTCATTATTTATTAACGTATAAACTACACTGTTATGGTTATTCCCACAATTATATTTTTTATTATATTTATTTATTAAAACTTTATTGTTCAATTAAATATATACAGTTAGTGGAGATAATGCTGAAGCATTCTCTGCTAGTCAAGTAATGTATATCAATATTATATAAATGTAATAGTTCATTAATTTGTCTAAATATAATATGATATTGTATTCTATATAAGTATTTCATATTTCTTTTATAAGGAAAAAGTTTTATAAGCCGATCTAAGAGCGTGTAATCCGACATAGTGGACGCGTCAAATAACATCTCTCGTGGAATTCCAGCTGGCGTTTCGCCAAATCCTATGGTATATTAAGAACATTCCGTCTGCGGCGGCACCGGTCTTCGGGTCCCCTCAATGTTCCACAAGTTGCTAATACCTATATGATCCAATCTATCACACCTTTGTCATTCTAGTATATATTCATTCCTTAACATGTTAATGATCTCTTAAGGTACACTCACATCGACCGGCAACAAGACTAACAGTGATAGAAGTGTTGATGCAAATGAAAATATTATGTATTCAAAGGGTAGGTGATGGTAGGTGTCGCAGGGTCGGTCGCGCAACATGGCGGCGGACTACACCTCCCGGGGGAGGCATTGTATACGTCGAGGAGGAGGCAGTAACCAGCCCTCGGGACGCGTTCAAGGATTCACTATGTAACAATGTTGCAAATTGACTTTTACACGACCTACATCTGTTACATCTCCAGTAAAGATCAACTGGAGTCTAGTAAAATGTAGTTGTGTGTGTTTATAATAGGTGTCAAATTATATGAAAGCCAACCACAAAAATATTAATAGAGTTGCATCTCTTAATAGAACAATAAGTTCAGGATGAATGCTTATTGCGACCATAGAGACGATGACGTCATCACAGCTATCAACATACTTATGTGGAACAAATAATTTATATAAAAAATATATATATTAAACAATGTTTACTATATTTATTTAGTATAATCAGTTCATCAATAAAACATGGTTAATATACTAATAATTGTGGTTTTAACATAAAACCTTTAATATAACTTGTAATAAAGTAAATAATGATAATGAACCTTGCGATAAGTTAATTAATATTGTGAAATTATCAGTTATTTTATGAAATGTTAAAAGCAAGAGCAACTCAGTAATTGTCTTCATCTCGTGACACTGATCTCTATTTCCTGTCATAATAGTTTTTGTAGACCGCCTTATGATCTGTTTTTATAGTTATTACTACTATAAACGCAATAAAAATGACAACTATATAACAACAAATTGCTAATATCCTAGTGTAATTTAAATGGCATTTTAATAATTATAGGAATATAATAATAATTCTATCGGAGATAAACAATCTAAAATCATAATCTATTTTAAGATAAGGCTATTTATATTTAACCTTATACAGCAGACTGACCATCTCAGATAAAATAACTTCTAAATAACTCACTGACCTAAATCTGTAAAATGTGTCATCGTATAAGGTATAAAGTGTACCTACCTACATGACTGACAATAATTCACAGTTCTGAGCGACATCACTGTCTAGATAAGATAATACATCTGTGAAGAATGACACCTACAGTTGAGCAATATCACGATTAGAACGATACGATTTACAAAATATATCTCTTAGGATTAATAAGATTTAAAATTATGTGAACAAAACTATCTAAATATATATTTGTTTATTAAATATTAAAAAAAGAAATGGTATATTAGACGGATTTGCTACGGAGAATTATTTACAGAGCAACCTATTTTTGTTTGTATTTTATCCATTTATAGCGTGACTGTTCTTGATTGGAGAAAGTACATCGATATTACCTAATTCAGGTATTATGAGCCAACTAGATACGTCCTTACAGAAACTATAATAAACATATCAATCATGGTTTAGGAGAAACGGTTGCGGCTTATTGTGACGCGTCAATCAAACAAGCACTCGCATCTAGGCGATACTAACATAAAAATAAACATTATTAAGAATATATAATTTTATTAAAAGCATAGTACAAAATTTATTGAAACATTATTTATTTATCAAATCTTTATTACGTGTTAAATATTATAAATATATCTCCTTATCTATGAATATTCAATAGATCAATTAATATTAATTTGCATTTTAATTCAACCAAGAATAGAATTTCATTCGTATCGTAAAACAAAATATATATATTTCATACGTATAGGAAAATAACAGATGCAAAATATTATTTGGAAAGTAAACAAAGCAAAATCACTAATAATGTAGGGTGTATAAGTTAATTTGTTCATAAAAGTACCTACTCTAAATACAGCGCACGTCATTATCAGATAATCGATGATACACGAAACAACGATAGATTGAACTTTTCTTTGTTGTCATGTTACAGCACTTAACTCTTATTATAATTGTGTGTAAACAATGACAAGTAAAATATCACTAAATAATGTATGAACCGTCTTGGTTATATACGAATATATGAAATCATTTATTCGTGAAATATTAAGAAGGTATATTATAACTTAAGGCCCTAAATTGACAATCATTCAAATGTCAATCATACAATTGTCAATATATTAATGCAATTATCTTTCCCACTTAGTACATGGCACATAACTCAACTGAGGTGCTGAAGGCGACAAAGGTTAATTACCCATTACATCAATTGCAGTATATGGGTCGCTCCGTGGGCGGGCGGGCCGGGCCGGGAGGTGTTGTGGAGGGGGGAGAGGTAGGTCGAGGCACGATTTGTTAGAACAAGGCATAAAATACAACTCAAACGTTCCGATCGTAAATAATGTATCCGAAGGTAAATTTATGATTAGCGGAAATTTGAAGTGAGCTTTATCTCGACACCGACGTCAATTCGTCGAGTAAATACTACGGGAATCACTTCAAAGGAAGTAATTAAACTTAGAAATTTCAGAACTGCATATATATTTTACTTTAGTTAAGGAAGTTACACACATATTGTGTATTATATTTATGAGCACAGTTACTTAAATAAACTTTTTGAAAGTCATCTAGATAAAGGTAAAGACACATTAATAATTTGCGGGTGCCAAACCCAAATATAGAATTTGTTTATTTTTTTACGGAAGTTTTTTTTAGATATATATTTTTTTTTATTTCTATTATATCTCTAAATAAATTTATCCCTTTACAAAACATTAACATTAAAATGTCTCTTTACGAACTTCCTATACTTTCACCTATTTAACATTCAACAATAGTCGGAAATAGTTGAACATCCGATGAGGTGATGGAGGGAAGATGTTCCCTGAGAATGGGGCAATCATAATATTTATATCCTGGTGAAATATCTGCTCTTGATAGATAATTACAACTGAACCACGAGTCAGTTGTCAAGACCATGGTACAGGTAACCAAATACCACAAATACAAGAATATCACAAAATCTATAAGAAAGCATTATTCTAAATTTCAAACATCTGCAGCCACACATACTGTGTGTGTTCTTTCCGGGCAACAATAACCAGACACAGTAATGGCCGCTTAAGTTCCGGGTCACCTGTACTACTTCACTAATTTATATATTAGTACTTTCTCTGAGGATATTATTTCAGTAATTTCATAAGAATACTTTAGGAAGGGGAATAAGAGTGCGGGAGATCCGGTCGTATCAGCCGGGATCAGATCAACTTTCACAATCACGAGAGAAAGTACGAGGAAATGAAAGGATACTAAGATTACGTATATTAATGATATTAAATATTTAACGGTTAACAATAATATTAAATGTCCTATTAAAAGAAACTTAAGAGTTATCTAACTTTTGTATTTTTTTTTATGTAATAATGTAGATTGTTATCATAATTTAATTTTTTACGTTGATATTTTCAAAGTGGCAAATTATAAACTAAATTCTAGTTAATCCATATTATTATGGTGACTGAAGTCGCCCTGGAGTCATTTTATTAATGAGATCAATAACTATTAGTTTTAGTAACTAGATAATATTATACTAAATTTCAATTAAATTGAATCTCAAATATTTTATTGAATACATTCATATATATTTTAATAACGTAATTGCGTTAAATATGATAAAGAGCTAAACGTTGTATTCAAATGGTTGATGGGAACTCAAATGAAAAATAATAAAATAAATTAAACAAAATAATAAAACAAATTAAACATACAATTAAACTGTTTTCTATATCCGCTCAACGTATTTTCACTCCCCTGCAATCAAAACAAAAACCTCTTGAATGTAATAACATGGTACAGCTAATAGCTCCTGCACTATTATAGAACTTTCTCGAATATAGAAACAGATTTTCTCCTTCAATTAGGGTCACTTTTTCTACCCGCATCCTCCACACGGGTCAATTGAATGACATTCATTCCTTGCGTGTAATAACTTAGACACTTAAAGATTATATATTATTAAATATATAAACAATTGGATATATTTCGATATGTAATACAAAGGTATAACTGTTTACTACTTCCTTTATTTTTTATTCCAGACTCACTGTTCTTCTTCATGACAGAAATCGAGCGAAATTAATAGTGACGCCTTCCAAATTAACTTTGTGCAAAAAATAGAATTAAGTATTAGTGACAGTGAGATGCAATCAGAGCCAGGGAGGGCCTTTCACTGATCTCCCAACACCTGTAATTAGACCTCAACACTGACACGAGAGAAACTTATGATAAGGTCTACTACAATCACATCACTTCAATGAGACCTGTCAAAAGTAATTGTTATTGTAATAGTGCGTTTAAAATGTTAATATCACGTTTTGATTTTAGTATAATCATTCTAAATTAATTTATATTCGGACTATCTTAAGTCCTCTACAACCAATAACATATTTTCACTTCTCTACTTGTAACTATCACTTCCTAGTTCGAATTACTAGAATATATCATGTTATTTATTCTTTGTTATTTAAATATTAACATTGTAGTTTGTGTCCTCCTAGTATAGCTCAAATGATAATCATTAATCACTGTGGGAAAGAGCGTAAAAAAATGAGTTAACTACTAATTTTGTATATTGACAAACTCAGATGACAAA
Organism: Napeogenes sylphis; assembly: GCA_959347405.1. Taxonomy (NCBI): domain Eukaryota; kingdom Metazoa; phylum Arthropoda; class Insecta; order Lepidoptera; family Nymphalidae; genus Napeogenes; species Napeogenes sylphis. Next base: position 17,961,814 of record OY365781.1, read on the forward strand.
CTGAGATAACAATCTCAGTTGCCATCAAAAAGTTCGGTTCGGAACTAGAGATTGATTGTCACTAGAACAATCAAAATTAGCCAATAATCTTCCTATGATCTAACAAAGACCGACAGTGCGCTAACCTAAAAGAAAAAAAAAAGACGAAGACCGACAGCGCGTTAACTTTGATATAACATTCGGACAGTACAATAAATACAATTGTCTGGTTGTTAGTTAATATAATATAATAACAGTTCAATTTAACAGCTAAAATTACTCGTTATATAAAAGAGAAAGTGTTGCAAAAGCAATCAGAAACACCAACCAATCATTGTGAGTAGTTTACTACTGACGGCCATGATATGTTATTGTTGGTATACAGTGTACCGATATAGGTACCTACTGCAACAATTTATTATATGTTGATTTACAGTACTTTTAAATTGACTCCTTTACTATTAGAACAGTAGTCATAGAATTATCCACGTTCATTATCTTCTCTGACCAAAAAAATTATCATATTATTTTTAAGTTAGGCCACTTGACAAGAAAATGTATGTACAGACTACAGAGATAGTTAATTAATTGTAAAGAAGTTAGAATCTGATTTCAGCTATAATTGTAATAAAATTAGAAGTGTGGAGATTAATATCAAATATATTACTGAAAGTTGGCTATTCTTGTCCCGAGTAGTTAATTAGTATAGTATACTTACTCACAAACTGACTATACTGACCAAGTTTATGTAATCGACGATTCAAAAGTGCGTGTAAATGCCTACTTGAATAAAGATATTTTGAATTTGAATTTTGAATTCGAATTCGAATTTTGAATTTGGATTATTATATATAGGTACATTGGTATATTATAAGTCAGTTACATCGCCGCAGCGTCTGGCGACACATTTTGGTGGACTCGCGAGTCGCCGCGGGCCAAGGCCACCCGCTTCAGAACTACTCGAGATATTACTGCATCTTAATGTAGCTTTGGTTAAGGTTACATGAAGGTTATATAACTTTTAATTAATTATTACTTGTATGAGTCAATGCAGTGATATAGTAAGATATCCTTAAACATGCTGTTTTAATTTTGAACAAATATAAATATAAGACCAAAAATAAATCGATACTAGTCCAGTAGGTCTACCAGTTGAAGTACCTGATTGATACGGTAGCAGTAAATAATCTTAACATCTTTATAGATATGCTTGCTCGTTATAGGTATTACATAGCATAATAAATCTAGTAATAACACTATTATCGCATTATTTATAATGGTGAGAACATGGTTATCAAAGTTTCTGCTATTTGAACATGAGCGTGTTTTTTGTTAAACATTTTTTGTGAGGCAAAATATTCAAACATTAAAGATTTTTATTTACCAGAGATTATTAATCGTACAATTGACCAAAAATCCCACAATAATGTTTTTTTTATTATCATTTATTTATTTTTTTTACCACGACGTGGTTTAAACTTGTAAACGTGTTAGTAATGTTGATTTTTAATATTTTACATATAACCGATCATCGTATGTTGTAATTTTGTTTCAAACACACCTGACCGTTCATATTGTCAGCTCGTTTCATCATTTCATTCCTAAACAATATAAGACCCCCCCTCCTCCCCTCCAAACCCATGGTCGCAGGACGCAGTTATCAGAGCGCTGCTATCAATCCATCGCTGCACTTGCACTGACCGGTAGACCGCTCATAATAGATTATATTATTTTGTTTTGACTTCCATTGTTACCGCTTCAGTCGGAACACCCTCTAACAAACCATCAATAATTGTCCTTGTGGGGTACAGTACGGTACAGTACAGTACAGTACGGTACAGTACTTAAAGTACTCAATATTACTTAAAGGTTGCGGAAAAACTAGTAAATGTTAGATTTTACAGTTTGGGTTTGTTTTAAATAAAATTTTAAAACATTGTAGAAGAATAATAATATTTTAAGTGTTAAAACAGACCAACATTGCAGACTCCGGGTGTTTTATTGAGCGAAGCTTTTAAGCCGGGTGAGATTTAACATTTCATAGTTCAAGGTATCCATTTGATGTTTATTTCTGAACTTTTATTGGTCACTCTTTAATAGATATTGTAAACAAACCGGTGACTCATTTCTGCTACATATTTATATTGTAATATATATACTTATAGCGAATATTTCTGCAATATTTATTAAGTTATAATTTAGAATTTTTAGGATGTCTAAAAAACAAAAAACGGAATATAAATAATAAAAATAATTGAAACTATCTAAGTATATACATACCTACATGTATAGCCATGTTAAGCTTATTTAAATGTTAAATGAATATTGAATGAAATGTTACAAACCCGCGACCTCTAGAAAACCGTCCCGGCAATGTACCAATTCAGATACTAGTGAGTTATATAATTTAATATTTTTTAATTGCAATCATTAAATCGCCCAATATTAAAGACATTAAATCATTGGCAGACCTTGCAAATGATATTGGAAGTGTTACAACAATGGTCTATGAACGCGTTCGTTGATTGGCCAATACGCTCTTGAAACATAGTTAATAATAGAGGCTGGGTCACGGGCGCAGTGGGCATTGTACGACGTTCATTGATGACTAGACGATACACGCACTGATGGACCTCTTATATGATGGAAACTACCATCAGGAGACTTGATACGAAGTACCATATCAATCGAAGTATTTACCTCGACTCTCGACGTTTCAGTCGTAATGTAACGGCCGTGGTCACGAGTAGACGGCCAGTCTAAGGTAAATACTTTGATTCAAATAGTACGCGATTAAGTCCCGTTTACAGTATAAAATAATGAATACAAATCGTGAAAGCTTAAAACAATTGATACGAAGTTACGAACGAATTTAGATTCAAATACCTTTACTATATTTATACTATAAAATTTTATAGGAAAATATTCACGAAGCGTACGATATGTATTTTGAAATATTTCTGTGTGAAAATTTATGAATATTCAAATTTTACTAGCATACCACTAGCTACTAGCTAGTAAAATTTAAATATTCACAAAGGAAGTAATCATAATCTATTTCCAACAACATATATAATTGGTACGGTTAGTTCAGTTAAGTTCTGATACTCCATAGTTGTGTAGTTATCTGAATTACCTATAGATCACACAGCTAGTGTATCACGAGCGCGGCCGGTGATGATCTCACGTACAGCATCAGACTTTTTATTGCAACCTTAACTAGGTCTTGCGTGCAAACAACGTATTATTATTTCTAGAATATAATAAGGAAAAAAAAACAGATATGATCCTTTCTTATAAGAAGATATTTGGCTGTTTCGGTATTGTATTTATAAAATGAACCTAAATACAAATGCAAAAGGTCAATTTCTTTTAAAATTATGAAACTTAATAATATTCAAGGGTTTGCGTATACCTAATAACAAAACAGATAAATTTAATATTCAGGGCCATGCAATAGTGACATCAGCGAACGTCTGTGTAAAACCAACAACATATTTTAATTAGCTAAGAATGTTTGTTGAATCCAAATAATATCGGGAAGAAGTGTGTTTCAGCTGTGAGGTACGGCGGATGAATCATTTGTAATAGGAACCTGTGGAGCGAGGTGCTGAGACCTGATCCAGGGCGGCTCGTGTCTAACCGTACCTGCTGTTATTATGATCAATTCAGGAGTGAACCTTGACCTTCGAGTTGAAACAACAAGTGTTATTGTAGTACAAAAAATGATTGTCTATTGTTTAAAATTGTTTAAGAATTCTTTCACATAAAAACAATTAATCATCCGCACTAATTACGATATGGATGTCAAATATTCAAGTCTTAGTAAGTGTTATAACAATAAGATCAATTTTTCCCCCCGAGACGTTCTTCATTTTCATTCGTCATGTGAGTCGAGAACTATCCACGTGGTCATATAGCAGTATAAAGGCGTATTATACGCGAAGTGAATACGAAAGTGTATCTGTGCGGTGATGTCACCTCACACAGATAACTCTAATAATGCCAAGGGCGATGGCGTCACGCGGCTCCCCTACTAATATACATCTTACAAATCCTACTGTATCGCTTACTGTAATTGTTTTGTTTACTTTTGATATTTTTTAATTAAACAGAATTGTAACATTATAAGGTTTTATAAGTTTAATTTCGTTTATAACTATTGTAATCGGCCAGTACAAGGAAATATTCTATCTATGTCTAGAAAAAAAAAACTGTCAATTGAAAATCCGTTACCAAGAGAGAATGATAAAAACGTTAAACATAGTTTGGTTTTTGTTGAGAGGTGGACTTGAATTTATAAAGTATATAAGTAGGGGAGAAGTGGCATGAAAGGGACATTTTTGGATTTAAGGTCCTAGTAAGTGAAGGAGACAATATTTAGAACAGAAAGAAATAGAATAGGAAACGTTAATTATTAAATAATTGAAATGAAATGCAATAATTGTCATTAATATATATTTTTTTATTTATTTTTGCATCTTTAAAAAAGTTGTATTTTGTCCCTTTCATAAATGGACGGTATTGAAAGGGACACAGTTATTTATGAAAGGGACAGTGCCAAATTTCGAGTAAATGTGTGACGTTAACTAGTTAGATATAATTTAAATCAAATTTAACAATCACTAGAATAATAAACATTGTTAAATCTTACTGTATAAATCTTAAAGACTAGTAATAAACTTTTTTATGTAACCTAAATAAAAATCAACAATATTAAAATATTTTTCTGAGAAAAATTGAATTTAACAATTATTAATATCTTTTATCAAGGCACTTATTTGTAATCGTTTTACTAGTAAATAACAAGAAATTAAATAATTTTATAAAATTAAGAACGAATCAACAATTTAAAATAACTTTTAAGACTTAGACTTACTCAACAGTCTTACAGAAATACCTTTTTGTATAACTTCATTAACTACCTCTTCAATTTTCTGAGCAACGACACGCGTTCGCTTCTTAGGTGGCATTATTAAACTGCAAAATAAGTAAAAAAAAAATACAAATCTGGTACAAAATAGCAGTTTTGAAAGGGACAGTTATGAAGGGGACGTCCCATTCATAACCGTTTGTTGTGTCCCTTTCATAAATATCATTCAAAAATTTTCATCTTAACCATAACATCTACAATATTAAATTAAATTTTACTAACCTTCTGTTCTTGCTTCTGTGAATGTCCAAGCTGTTTTAAACAGTGATTCACACTTAAATAAGAAAATCGCAGTACTCAAAAAAACGTTTCCAATTTATAACAAAAAAAATACAATTCTATACAAAAAAAAACACTCGCACTTTACCGCCATGTTAGAAATGATAGGAGTATAAAGTTAGACGCGAAAGAACTTGCTTCAAGGTTGCCATACGACAAAAATAATGATGTTTGGAAATATTTTTTATTTTACGGGTAATTTGAGTTGTCCCTTTCAATACGTGTCCCTTTCATGCCACCTCTCCCCTATAAAGTATGTTTCCCATAATACAGCGAAACTTAATCACTTGATCGCTTCGCGGCATCACTCGTTTTTGCAGTCTTCCTATATTACACTGGAATTGTGACTATTTTACTGGCAATTTGAAGCTTTTTTTATTATTATAGTAATTACTGTTTCATTTCAAAGAACAAGCTTATAAAAAGATCATTATAGTGATTGAGAATGTTAGAAAAATATAGTCTTATGTACTCTAAATATACTTATTACTGACGGTGTATTGGACTTCGCTGCCATATTATCTTACTGCCATGTACTACACACGTGATTTACATGAGTAAAATTAATTTAACTATCATTTGTATTTTTTACAATTAACAACCGAAGTATTTAATATCTTAAAATACACTATTAGCCAAACTGTATTAATTTAATGCATATTTTTCCATAATAGACAAAAAATCTAGAGGAAATAATGTTGTTACCGCGCATATCATATAAGTATTGTAACTAAAGCAGTTAGTTAATAGTTTTATTACTACGTTAAGAAACACTGTTAATTGTCAAACATGAATTGACAAAACAAGTAATACACTAATTGATGGTTAGTTAATGTGTTTGTTCATAACGTAAGCTTTAGGTCCCTTGATACATCCCAATTAATCTTATTGTACCTACTATACTACGGAGACATTAGTTACGTAGAAAATATGTTATATCTGTATTGTTCTTTGATCATTTACTAATAGGTTTCCAATCAAAGGTGTTGTCAAATATTTATCTTGATTTTTTTTTTAACCAAGCAAAATATTATATATGTAGGAATTTCTCTCTTCTAGGCGATAAGAACTGTAGCCTACCTATGTATATATGTGTGTGACTAAAATAATAAAACTGTAGGTACATTGTTTTATAAAAATCGTATTGTAAATATATGTAAATATGATTGTTAGATATTTCTTAGTATTATTAAGTCTAAAATTAATACGAACAATAAATATAATATTACAAAATAAATTCATTTGTGTCGGACTCTCTCAACTGTGGTAGTCACTCACACAGAAATACTATGTAAACTATAAGGTAGGTTACGTAAAGTGAGTGGAAGTACGGGATTCCTAACCCCCCTTCGGTTATCCTAGTCATGGTTAGCACGCACCTTCGCATATTTGCAGACGACTACAGCATCCCTTAAACATAATTAACTCTACCCACTTATTACTATTAATGGATCCTAACAATTAAGGAAAACAATGAATGAAAAGTACCCACAGTCTGCCGTCCTCTTGTATGTTTATCTTTTAATAAACACAGATACTAAACAGATCCGCACCTATAATTCTGGAACGAGGAATTAAAACGCCATGTTTATTTATCCGGAAATGAGTTCCTCTCGTCCATTACGCATCCACTGCACAGGAAACACTCTACGAGTCTGAACCCTCACGCTGCCCGTCTGATAAGTCTACGATATACCTACCGGTATATAAATAAAACTGTCTATTAATAATAATTAGTTTTTACATTACAAATCACCACGGATGGCTTTTCAGATGAAGTCAGAACGTCATTCAGAGTGATTAGGTTTGACAAAGAGTGTGAGAACAAAAGGCTAGAGCAAGTCTCAGCAGCTGCACGGCTCGTCACGTAGCAGGGTCGTCGGCCCCACAGCGAACGTTGCCTACATTCGGCACAGCTTAAATCGAATGCTATTTGTTGGTGTTTGATTCACCATATTCATAAAACATCTAGAAACGGCAACTAATTTAATACCGCGTTATTTTTATTCGTACGGAGGAATAGAAGAAAATAATAAGTGTTCGTGTTAATTGTAAAGTTTTATCAAATAATAAAAGGATGTCGACCTGACTTCTGACTTTTATTTGCTCTGTACCACGACGTCTACCGTCTGCACGCTATATGGCGTTCCGTTCAATGCTCACGAAATGCAACAAAACTACTTGGTGTATTATATTATTTTGATATAGCGTTGGCTTATTATTTAAGTCAATGTATAGGATGCTTTTCAATCTGGAAAATTCTGAACACTGTTCTCTCAATTCAATTTTGTTTTCATTCTATTCCTCATTTTCTATTCTATTAAAAACTATTTTGAGCAATTTAATTCTGAAACTAAACATGTTCGTAGTTATTATTGTTATTGGTATAATAATTAAGGAAAGCGCAAAAAAAACTAAAAATAGAAAATAATCTCAAAACTGAGTAGGTACCTAGGTATGTAAAAATAGATACATAAAGAGTTCAGAGAAAACCTCTCTTCGAACCCTGCCAACATGTTATATTAACTCGAAACTTACCAAAACCATGTTCTCTCTAAATTATTAAGCAACATATTGTATGCATGAGACACGGACGAGATAGACTTCACCAAACCTTAGTCAAAAAGAAACGAACACCCGAATTCCATAGAACTTTAGATCGTGTTTGAAACTACGTGAAATCTTCGATACTAAAAAAACATTAACAGTATAATTGAGTCCTACTTGCCCTATCTCCAATCAGTTTCGTGATCCAAGTGCTCTATAATGTTATTATAATAGTTATAAAATATAAATAATAACCGATCCAAATCATCTTCTATCGACGGTTAAAGGAGAAGTTAATGTTATTAAATTTTAAAGTAAATCTCAGTATAATTTGATGGTAAGCCATAGTAAAAATATCAGGAATGTAAACAATATGTATTGCAGCGGTGAACGACTCCCACCGGAGCCGTGAACTCTGCTAACAACCGACTAACGAGTTGTTAGTGTTTCGGGGCAAGATAAATCACTACAAATACACTATAACTACATACAAAAAGTATTTACGTGTGTTTGTTATCAATATACTAGCAGCGACACTATAAAATCTCATATACCTACACGTGATATTATTATAAGTGTTATATATTAAGTATATTGTTTATATTAAACAGAACATAAATACGTAATCACGAATATAAAATGTTGCTGTGCGGTTAAAATGTTTCATATCGCAAATAGGTCAGATTCAAAGTTTTAATAGCGCGAACTTTTCATTTTAATTAAAAAGTAAGGCAAGTAAATATACTGCACTGACGCAACAAAGTAATCTTTTTTTTTTTATTTATAGTTTAAGTTTTTATATATTTCTACTTTAAAAGGTTTTTTTATACTAGATACTTATTAGTTATGCAAGAGTTTCTATTTGGCAGATAGATACAATTAGCTACGTGTTGTCAATGACAAGGCAACCTGTAATGACTAAAATAATTACCGTAATTACTGCTTCGAATAGTAGGTAATGGCGACCGGATTAAGATTATTACGAAGGCAATATAATTTAAACAATAGATCTAGAATCAAAAATATAGTTCGAGCGAACGTTAAATCCATCTCAAGTCAGAGCTGCTGGTGAAGTTGAAACAACAAGGATAAAAAATAGCAAAATAAAAAATCTTTGTAAAATATGAATTATTATACCCGTTTTTAGTAAAGTTTATGTACAATATAATAATTAAAAATAAATATTTCCTATACTAAATCAAGAGCTGTGTATGGTGAGTCACGACTGAACAGACCATAACACATTAGTGTAACACTTCAAAGTTTGTAGAGATCGTTTTGAACGTGATCGGTTTTTCATTAACTCTAACGGATCCTCGAACAAAAAATTAAATATCTCAAAGTGAAAACCGTTATCGTTAAGATGAATACAGATCAGCACAGAGGAAGTACGACGAGCAGTAAGTACCTAATCAGCACCAGCTGGTCACGCGTCGGCTCATCTCCTGCACGCGCGTCCGCGGATCACTGCGTCTAGATAATACGAGTGTTCTAGACCCGATGTACATCTGTTCTGATATGGTTGAAGATAATTTACTTATTATACCGCCATGTTGTCAATTACGATAAACAAATCAGCTCTTTAATATAAGGCAGAACTATACTATGTAACGTGTGTCTCTCTCTAATAAACCCGAAAAGAAAAGAAAAAACCCGTTTTAGAGTTTAAGAAATTTTGGACATCGATAGTTAATATGTAAATTTATTTTTAAATTTATATAAATATAGAATGAAAAATAAACCGATACGGGCAGGGATTCGAACCCGCGACTACTTGGAAACCGTCTCGTCGCTCTACCAACTGAGCTACCGTATCGCTGAGCTAGCGATATGGTAGAAATAAGCTTAACATGGCTTTACATGTTTATAAATATTTTCAAACATTAAATTTATTTTTTGTCTGTATTCCTTTTCCTAACACTTTATAAATAACATTTACTTAGCGTCACAATAAACTCCACCTGGCTTAAAATACTCTTTTTGAGGATAAGGTAAACGGTGCCTCAGAATATGAGAGGAAATGAAATCGAACTTACAGTAATGTTTATATTTGGCGAGTCGCCCAGCTATCTCTGATGTTCACGCAACAGGTGATATTATTACATTTTATTTCAGAAGCTATTTTTATTTATTTATCATGTATACAGTCCTAAGTTGTATAAATCGGGAATCAAATGACAATCACGAAATATATATTTTCATTTTTATATAGTATTATATAACAGATATCTAATAACTGTTTAGTTCAGGCTTTTATGATCAATTGTGACGACTATTTTATAGATCCCTTCGGTCAATGCCCCTAACTCTGTAGCGAGCTAATTGTTGTTTTAATTTTAATGTCCCTTTTTCTTTCAGTATTCATTAGATTATTAATTGTTTTTAAGGTCAGGAAATCGTGAAAACAATTCAGTTTTGAACTGTAAGAATAAGTTAAGAATTTTTAGACTAATGATTGATGTGTCTTAGTTCTATGAATGTATGTGACCAACTAGTTTTGTACTGAAAAATAAATATAATCGAAAGTTTAAAATATTAAATCTTAATTAGTGCTTAATCAAGATCTTAGTAGATTACCGAGAATTATCACGATCACCGGCCATCATTAATAACAGTCAATGTAGGACAACTAGTCTTTAACAGTTTAGTGCTGCGTTTCTTTAAATGTTAGAGGCATCCATTAATTATTATAAATAGAACATAAAGATTCAACAAAGTAACTATGTTGTGCAATATCAAAGTGATACTATTCGCAGTTTTCGATTTCAACAGCGTTAAACCCAAACCGCACGAATAGTACACATTGGGTGCGCCAGGGACAGACCAACTATACTCGATGACATAGACAATGTAACCACAGAGCAGTTAGTTACGTAAGGCGACCAATTGACCCGACAACGTCGCTGGGAGCAACCAGCGTCGAGCTCAGTACACGCACACTAACTCTTCATTAAAATCACACGGACGAGTGCACTCACACATTCAAATAATGCTGACTCATCCGCCGCTTTGTAAGTTTTAAGAGAAGTAATTTACTTTATTGTACCGCCGCGCCGTTGAACTTAGAAGGGCAGCGCCAAATTACTGGCACTTACTTGCGCATGTAGCCGGCCAGCTTCGTGTTGATGTAACTTAGTGGGATAATTATAAGATTTAAGAGGAAACAGACTTTCAAGTGATTACTATCTACGCACGATTTTCTATTATGAAGGTGTTGAATAAAAAAATACAACGCTAAATTTGAAGTCCAAAACTTTAATGATAAAATTGGTCTACATTAGATGGAACTAACATAGAATGGAATTTGCTTCAACCTACGTAGTCCAGAAACATAAGACCACTTCCTTGTTAGTGTACTGCAAAATTAAACAGTTATTATATATAATTTTGTCTCGTATTCAGTTTTTGTTATGCACGAATTAATTACATCGTTATCTGTGACTACTTTACGCGTGTATTGTGAAGAAGAGGCCAATACGTAGGTTTTTGATAATTCTTTTTGCAACTTTCTTCTAACGAAATGATGCGTCGCGAACCGACAAGGACCAGATGAAGTTACAATTTCAGGAAACGCGCTTAAAATAGTAGTATTTGTAGAAACAAATACTTAAGACATGTCTGTCTTATAGTGGATACACCTTCTATTTTAAAAGCAAAGAAAATGTCAGTCTTATTTCGGGTGTATTTTGATAAAAGTATATCTACTGTGAATTATACTGAAAGTAAACTTGATAATAATAACAAAGGCGGAAACATATTTTGTGCGTACCAACAACTAGTGAACGGGAATAGAAGAGACACTGTCAATTAGAATAGACTCTGCTCTAGGTCGAAAGAATTAAAGTAGGGGAGCATTTACTGCTTCCTCCCGCACAGAGGCGAGACAGACCAAGGCCGGTCTACTGACTGGCGAATGTTGACTACCTACCGGTTAGAATTTGCGGACGATTATGAAATAAATTCAATTGGTATTTCGTGGGGTTCATCCGGTATCCGGTATTAACGAATAATTTAATTGAATAACGAATAATGAACAACTCATAACGAACGAATAATTAACTTGAATCACAAATTCTTTTTATTTAGTTTACAAACAATGATAATGAAAGTATTCTCAAGTTTCACGAATGTGATTGTTACATCATGATTCATGAGGTGTTCGTTAAAATATTATATAGAACAAGAAAATGTAAATTCAAACATCACGTTAAACAATTTTGCGAGCATTTTTTACATGTGTGAGTAACGATAACATGAGAATAAACATCAACACACAGATTTGATCTCATTAACACGCACGTTACGTCATTGAATCTTACATCCGGAGCAAGATCAAGAGCAAGGTATATTCAATCAGATTCAAACTCTACACTAAATTGGGTTGGAATAATAGTAGACTATTAAACTATTATTTTAACCAAAATACTTGTAATATAAACTCGTCATATGCCACTATAGTGTACTGTACTTGCTGTGTGTATTCACACACATACATACACACGACTGTTATATAACGGACGATGATATAATAATATATTTTCAATCGCCTCATAACTGTACTGTTATGATTCCAACGTAGATATGATCGACTGCTTATTATTATTGTCGTATATATTTATAATATTGACTGTTCTTGACACATTTTACATACAATACAAATATATAACATTTTGAAGCATCTATATATGTATGTAATCTTTAAATGTTGATAAAATACATAGACCTTCAAAGTTTTTACATTATTAATAATTATTAATATATAAATTACACAAATAAGTAATAAAACATACATATCAATCAAAGATTTTAGACAACATTGAAATTACTTAATGATTTCTATTACTTAGTAAGATCCAATGGACACTGTTTTTCTAAATCTCAAAACTTACTGATTTATAGTTAGCTGACGTTTATTATCTTTAAAATACAACTTGATTTTACCTTATGTCAGCAGGATAATTTATAGTTTGACTGATAGTAGAAGTCGTTAATACGAATCGTTGAAATATTTAATATTTTGCAATACACGTTCCAGCAAAAAAATATGCGGAAGCTTGTCAGAAAATAAATTTACATAATATTATACACAATTTATACACACGAACAATTTAATTATACATTTTAAAAACATATATATATTTTTACTTTTCAGTGATGTTAAATATAATAACTTTAAAATAACCTCTTTATATCAATAAAAGGTATTTAATCAAAACTGACTGAAAGATTTCTGTCCTCAGTCAAAAAAAACCTAATACTTCACAGGCAAGTACTAAATAAATGTCATTTACAAGATAAATAGTGGATAATTGATAAACGCTTATCAGTATCCAATTACAATGCAATATATATATATATATATATATATATATATAAATATATATATATATATATATATATATATATATATATATATATATATATATATATATATATATGACACAACATATAGGTAATAACTCGTATACCTTACCTTACATCGTAAACATATCATATTTTCTTACAATCAGTATAGCTATTGTAAGTTTATTGAGTTCGTGACAATTTGATTGAAAGTAAACGTCTTGCGTTGCGCTTGCGCAGCGAACAAACTCATTGCATGCAACTAAAGTACTTCAAGAGTAAAAGGATACAACCTCGCCTTCATTGTTTTTTATTAGTTAGAATTAGTTCTTGGTTGTAATAAACAAATACTGTTTATTATCAATTGAATTAATCACTTATCTATGATCTCATGAGGAAACTTTGTTCTAGATTCTCTAAACATTTACGTAGTTTCTATTTCTATCCTCGATTTCTTATTTTATTGAATAATTAATGAATAAAGTGTCAAATCCGATATTAATTTTTCAGTGATATTTTATATGCTTGTAAAACTCTATGAAAATTTTGTTTTTTAAAATTAATGCTTAAACAACACTCCTTAAAAACTTCGTGATTCAAGTTGGTGTTGCTACACACAATAGCAATAAATTTACTTAAATTTATTTGAGTTGACAAAAAAATATATAAACACGCGAGTCACCGCACACAAGTCCAGTACAAACACTGCAAGGTGACTTGTGCTGACGTCAGTGACCTTCGAGAACATCTTATTGATACCATCTACGTTATCTTTACAAATATTTTATATCATAAAAATTACAAAATCGTTAAGAACATAATCCAAGTATTTGACTATGTTTAATAAACATAAGGTAGGTAGTAATATGTTAAAAGAGTCCTTGTTAATAAGACAAGTGATATAGCTTCATTGATATTACTAAGACTAACTAAATAATTGAAGTTAAAATAGAATCATTTACGTATTACATATAGAAGAATGAATAATAATAAATATTTTAAGACAAAACTTCTGAGTGACTCACTCACTCACTATTGTAAAGACTGAAAACAGATAATTTAAAATTATAATTATAATATTTCGTGATTATATTTAAAACAATTAAAGTAATTAATCGAGTCGAGTACCTATACTATACAGCAAAGCAATTATGTTTGAAAAACAAAGATTTTTTTATTTGAAAACAATAATTTGACTATTATGTATATTAAGAATATAATAATAGAGTTTCTAATTCAATACATCCCGCGAGTCTGCGCTGCTTCGAGCTCATGAGTAAGAACACCGAATGGACTCTAAATTGACGTGAGTACCTACATCTCGAAAGTTTCAGTACAACAATGTATATGTAGTATGAAACCGACATAGATTTGTTTTGTATGTCATCTGTAAAACTAAAGGGATTAATAAATAGAATGTATTTTGGAAGTGAATAAGTTTATCGAACATGAAATTTTTAAATGTAAATGCTTAAATTGGAAACTTGTAATTGGCTAACTAAAAGTGACTATTTTATCTAATGTAACTATAACTTACTATCTAATATAATCACTAGCTGTAAGTTTGCCCAAAATTGTAAAAATAAATAAATAAATAAAATTACTATGGGTACATTTGTTTTAAGTCGACATTTCAGACTCGAACTTGCCCAAGAGACTGTAGTACCCAGAGTACAGTACCGCTACTCGCTAGTAAAATTACTAACTAGATCGAAATTAACTCAATCTGAATCAGTCTAGATGCTTCCACACACAGCTGACTACTCGATACTAATAATAACTATTATAGCATACCGTTACCGTGAAACAGGAACTCAATGAAGCGTGTAGAAACGAGGAAGAAACTCACATTTAATGTACTATTTACTTATGTTAATATTAGGAAATTTCTTATCGCGTAAAAAATATGCGTGAACACACTCATTTCCTTACCCATTTTCGAATGCTTAACAAACGAATCAATTAGGTATGTTTTGTATGGCTATGTACATATCAGGTAAATTGACTGTCATTAGTATAGTCTACGTAATCTATCCAATCGTATGTATAGTGCTCTAAACAAAACAGAACATCGTTACCTACATGTGTCTCATGTAGTTACAATGGCCGCGTTATATACTTATTAACATATACAATTGCTGGACTCGTCTATGAATATGACCTTCTACCTTCCAGCATACAGCAACCCATGTGTAATGTATTAATACAAATATATTTTTAGTCACATTTAGTTATGTTAGCCTTTTAAAAAAATTGTATTTATTGAAATAGTATAAGTAAAATAAAATATGAACTACGTTTTCCTACATAACTCGTTTGCATCTGGATAAAAACAACTTTAATCTAGTATCTTCAAGTTAGAGAAGCATCTATCAGTGAGACTATATAACTCCATATGTAAATTCTAACACAGAGTTTATTTTACTAAATACTAGTTTAGCTTACTAAACACTATTTCTAACATACATTATTAGAAGATTCAGATAGTTAAGTCGACATTAGTGTCAGTGATGTGGGAATCACCGTATGACTCCTCAATGTCGATGATCTTTATCGTCTATGCACATTAGCTTTAAAACAAATGATCTTTTTTGTTATATATTACAGCAGAAATTATCCTTCTAATATTATGATCATTTCATGGCAATGTTATTGCATGTAACGCAGCAAAACTTTTTATTATCCCATTTAAAATCGGCAATTCTTTCGTATCAAGTTGTCTTGTATCGAATGCGATACAAATAAATATAATAAAGTTCTTTGCTCCTATATCTAAATATAATCCAAAACTCTCGCTACGCAGGATGTCTATCCGCCCTGCACACCTGGCGCCACCCACCCTCGACCCTTGCTCTAAAAATACCCGACGTCACACTCCCGATAAAAATAGCACCACAAATGACTCTTGATGACTGACGGAACTACTACAGTGTTTTAAACGCACTAAAACTACGCCGGTATAAAGTAGAAGCTGACACACCTATAAATCATAAGAACATGCAAGCGGATGTATAAAACTCAAGAACGTCATAACCATCTTCTGTCATTTGTAATATAAATTGGATTAGAAATTAATTATGGAATTAATTGTGAAATGTGAGACGAAGAGAGATACCTACACAATGATCAGGTTGTCTGCACTCCTCTACATCAAATAGTAATTTAACTGAATCATATTTGTCTTAATATTCTTCTAGAAAATATAAGACTAATAATTGAAATGGATCTTGAATGTATGTATTATGTAGATAATGTTGAAACTAATTAGAGTGGGCAATTAGCATTACGGTCTTGTGTTTGTGAGTAACATGTTTGTGAAAAGTTTGTAGCATGTTAAGAGGAAAGAATATCACATTTACATAACAAAACACTACGATAAATTATTATAAATCATAATCTAGAAGTAATTAGCATTTCTGAGAATTGAGTATAGGGTTTTTCTAGACAGTTCCCAGGTATAATGTACGATAACTTGTCACGTGTATGTTCGATAAGGAAAAGTCAAGATATAAATAAACATTAAACCGCATTTTAATATTGTAATCGAGGTTTCACAGAACAATTTAACCTTGAAATAAAAAAATCAAATTTAACTGAAAATATTATTGCTGTTACAACAGAGCTACATATGATAGAAAGTTCTAGAGCACAATTTATAGAAAATGCAATGCAAATATGAAAATAATGCAAATGCGAATGAAATAGACCGTGTGATAAGGTTTTGCGTCAGTGACTGTCAGAGATCATGCGAGACAGTACGAGACACCATCATTACACTACACGATACAGTTAACAACTACTCAGAACATGGTATTTCTACTATTACAGAGTCGTTGGCCCTGTGTCAGATCTATAATTTATATTATATTGCTGTTCCTAACGGTCCTGTCACAATCAATGAAACCTGAGCTACAAGGGGCGTATGAACTTTATATTCGACTGAGTCAGATGAAACGATACCAAAACCTGACAACTCCATATCTATTGCTCGATATTTCATTCTAATTTGTTAATACTTGCAAATAGAATCTTTACACAATTCACAGCGGTTATACCAGACTAGAATGGTAAGAGAAAACAAACGAACAATGGCATTGCTGATGATAGTGTCTCCGCCCTCCAGTGAGGGCAGGAAGTGTGTGAGAATGACACTTGAAATTTTCGAAGGAACGAGATCTTCGAAACTCAGACCTAATTATTATAAATGTACAACGACCCGTTTAAAAACACTTGAGAATTAAAATTTTGAAGAAGTGTAACGAAATGAACTAGACATTATAATAGGCGCCGCAACTGCTCTAACAAAACAGGCAGTTTCCCGAGCGTTGCATATCTACCAAGCAGGTGACGAGTACTTTTGCATGCAAAACACTGCATCTTGTAATGTTTATTAACGATCTGCTCTCAACAAGTCACGCGTCCTATACAAACTGATGAAAGGAGTGCTTTATGTATTATTAGTCTTACCATAAAAGTACAATAAATTGTATTTTAACATATTTTTAAAAGAACGCAGCCTATATACTAAATTATCAGTCTCTAATTACAATGCCATGTATTGAGCTTGTGACTCGATTTAAACCTAAATGATAGTAGAGTACATTTTTTATTAAAATTATGAACTCTCAATTTATAGAAAAAGAATTTGAACAAATATGTCACAACGAATATGCACTTGATTGGATAACCCTCGACTTAATTACACCACAAACAATGTGTCTTTTAATTTAAATGTTCTGCATGACCCGTATCACTGGGACACGTTTAGTTTCTACGAAATTTATTTTTAAAGAACTTTTAAGAAATAGACAACGGTATTCCAAGAAATCGCTAGTTTTAGACAGTCTTATTCTGTGAAGCTTTAAATTAATTGATTTTCTTTTTCTCAAATATCTTTTCAAGAAGATAGAATAAAAATAATGTTAGCAAAGAACAATAAACAATGGCCCGATTTCGAAGATTAAATTAAATTGTCTCAATTAAATATTATTGATCTATTACGTACACAATTGCACATCATTTAAAACTAGTTTCGGTAATTCGCAATTTTAACTATGTAGATTCGCTAAGTATACCAATCAACATTCAAGTTCCGATAAGGCCAGTAAGCCGAGGTATCCGTGTAAACTGTAATAACTGTCGCTATCTTCGCACTACGATAACGATAAAACAACTCAGTTTGTAAGAATAATATATGATAAATTAATTATTGTCAAGGCCGGATGATGTAAGAATATTAACAATATTTATAAATTTACAGAACTAAAAGCGAGAGAGTTTTATTGGTCGTTGTCGTCATACAGTTTCGGTGTAACCTCTATAATTGTGCGAGATGACATCATGATAACGCAACAAGTTGATAAGACCTGTTACACTCTATTATAATTCGTACAAGGTAACTCTCACCTCTTTTTGCTTGTTTTTCACGCTCCTTCTCCTTTTCCCTGGCTTTCTTTTCTCTTTTCTCTCGCTCTTGTTTCTCTTTCTCAAGCCTTTTCATTTCCTTTTTCATTTCTTTTTCACTTTTTTTCGACTTGGAGTCGTCAATTTTCTCAGATAATATAAAAGTTCCCGTTTGGACCTTCGTATCCACCAACCCATCTTTGGGCCTCATCTTCTACCACGTTTCACTCGCACAATAAACTCACACAGAGATAATGTAATTATAGCAACAGAATCCAGTGTTAAAGCACTCCCTTAAAGTCAAGACGTTCCAGACGGCAGAGATCGCGGACCCGCTGATAATTTATCGTTTGCGTACAAGAGCTGGCCGCGATTGGCGGAACGATATCCGGATTACGATACCACTCGTTAGCATTCGACAGTGCGCACCTCGATAAGGCAGAGACTTATGAGCTTCGCGGAGCACCGTTCGCAGCGAAGGCTCGGTTAGTACTGGACGAGAGCGCGCGCTGCCTCGCCTCTGCGCCGGCGCGACGCCGACGGTGCGCAAGCGACGCATGCGAATGGTAAACTATATATAACACTTAAATTCCTAAAATGCATGGAATCAGAAGCCAATTTATGGACATTGAACTCATAAAAGCTTTTCGCAGCAGTGACTAACATAAGTGTCGCGGGTTACTTCTCGAGTGTATTTATATTACGATGCCAAGGCCAAGGTTCGAGCCTTCTGTCACCGAGATACAATTTTTGTCTTAAATATGTTGTAGCTAAAAATATACTTATCTTGCACCGGACCTTTTGCTTTGGGAATCTTAGGATATAAAACTATTTACTGCCAAAAATACCGTTGTCATAATAAACCTAACATAAAGTTGTTCTGATAACTTCTGTTGGCACCTGGAATCGGTCTGAATGCTGTTTTTAAAGTGTCGTAAGTTTCTGAGATGGAAAAAATATATTGACATTCACCAATGCTTTTCATAGGTAAGCTAATAATTTAAGAAATCGTTAAAGTAGTGTTTATGAGTTAAAATAAATGAATATCAAATAAATCAAAAGCAAAAAAGAGTAACACTTCCTAGTTAAAACAGTAGATATGTTATAAAAAAAGTGTGGTCATAGAATAATCTAATTGAATATCACGAAACCAACCACAGAATCATTGAAGTAACAAAAAAGCGTGGTAAGGTTGCCAAAAGCAACCATAACCGGTAGTGAGACAGCGTCAAGACCGTAACAAAAACAATATTTTCCCAGGCGCATGCGCATTGAAGTGTGACGGTTCGCGCTTCGACGAACCAGTTCATGCTTTTCTGACCACTCCGAGAAAGCACCGGTAAGAACCTAAGTTCTATAGTTCAATAAATACACCTTTAGGATAATAACTAACATTATAAAGTAAAATGCGAGAGTGTTGGTTTGATTACCTTTTACGGCTAACTACTCAACCGATCTTCATATAACTTCGCACACACATTGCGCAAACGATTTATACCAAAACAAAGTACTGTGCCTACTTTAAAAAAAAACTTGCTTAATATACCACAAACATTCAAATAATAAATACATATACAGGGTTATCTGTAATTAATTGGCAACTTCTTGGCAGGCAGGCAGGCAGTCTCTACATCAATTCCCACAACATTATATATAGAGGGTTATTTTTAATTAGTTGATCACCACTTGCAGTCAGCCTCTTTACATTAATTCCAACAATATTTGTTCTAAGACTTTTTAAAATTAATAGTTTTTAAAATTTAAATTTTTCCATACAAAATTTATTTGTTGTCGCTGAACAGGCATTAACTCTGAGCGTCGGTATGGCGCCCGAGCCTTAACTTTTTTAGTACTTTTTACAAAATACAGAGTAATAAGTAAAAGAGAAAGCAAACATTTTTTTGTTTAGTTATTTTATGTTGTTTATTAAGATTCGTAAAAAGTCGTAGAACAAATGTTGTTGGGATTGATGTAGAGAGGCTGCTTGCAAGAGGTGGTCAACTAATTAAAAATAACCCTATATTATATATACAATACATTGGCGAATGTATAAAAGATCATCATTTTGCTGTCTTATTCGCAACTGCCACTGCAAGGTTGGTATATATCAGGGGTGTCCAACCAGTCGATCGCGATCGACCGGTCGATCGCGGCCGCTAGTCGAGTCGATTCCGGCGAGGCAAAAACTATTTAAAATTTCAAAGTTAAATTTAAGATTTATTTATATTTTTTTTTATTTAGAATATCAGGAAGTACGTAATTCTTAAAAATAAATAAAGTAGATCTAACAGCGATTCGTCGGTAAAAAGTCGATCTTAGTTCTGATTAAGTTGGCCACCCCTGGTATATATAATAATATTTTTGTAATATCCACAGTGAAAGTCACACTCCCACATGCATTGTATTAACTCCTACGTAATTTATTATTGATATGATAATTGGTATCTAGTCCTGTAGACGTCTGCCGAGTTTTTAATATAATATAAAGAATCATCTAAAAGACTTGTCAATATTTCGACAAACATTCCATACATCATTTCTAATCATGGGTACGGGAGACGTTTGAATACATATCACTTTTGTCCATTATATTCAATTAATAATTAATTAAATTGATAAACAATTAGTTCTAGGCACGCTTTACTATCGCGCACACCTTTTAGTCTTGTAGAAATACAAAAAGAAACAAAAATTGTATGGCAACTTAATAATGTAAATTTTAATAAAGATAATTCTAAGTGAAATCACCGGATATTCTATAATGTCCTGTTACACAACACGTTACGTAACAGTAGATAATCCACATGTTTCAAGTATAAAGTCGTGTCAGAAGCAATAAAGTCCTTATTAGCAGATATAGTCCGAGCTCTAAATGGTCTTAAGGCGAGCCTGTTTGGTAAATGCAATTGACGGCTTCACACTGGTGACGTAACTACAGACACATCTAGACTCTCCGACAGTTGATGTAATTCTCTTAACTGATAGTGTCATTTATATTAACACATGACCACGGGAGGTCCTCTTCTTAAGATGACATAGAGAAGATGTATGTAGTAGCGAGGATACTGATTGAGAGATTGAACAGTTATGTAGTGTTATAGGACATAAAGTGTTATAGGACATAAAGTGATGTTGTAATTGTGCTTTTTAATTTACTTACTTGTGTATTTATTTGTAAATTTTGTCATATTTTATATATATAATCTTACATACATTTTTAATGGCGTGGTAATGGATCTTCTTGAAATAAAACTATTTTTACGGATTTAACTCGCGTATATTGCATTAAATTTTAAATTTACATTTTAAATCTAACCCGACGCGGGTAGATTTTTGCTTTGCAGCAATCGTGTTCACGGTAAGACGAGATAATTGCTGCAAAGCATTCAAAACGTCGGGTTAGATTTAAAATTTAATTCAATATACGCGAGTTAAATCCGTAAAAATAGTTTTATTTCAATGTGTAGTACTCGTGAAAACCTTAGAAAACACTAATGGATCTTCTTTATATTATACTATAAGTGTTATATAATAGGTACAATATATGTTAACTAGCTATTGCTCGCGACTTCACCCGCGTACCAACAATTATTAAAAACTCGACAGCGCAACCTACTCACATACATCATACTGCGGCGCTCCTAACGTCATTTATAACGCATATTTGATAATGGAAATGAGATATTTTTCACCAAATTTTCTTTTTCTTTACTTAAACTAAATCTATTCCAAAAACTACGTACGTTACATATATACGTTACTCCGATTTGACGTGAAAGATGTACCAACAGTATTCTGTATGGACCAACAGTGTCGCATACATAACTTTGATATAGATAAATGACGTAAATTTCGCATTAATATTTTTTTTGTACTAGATGACATTTAAACAATAGAAAATGATAATGGTCGTAATGGATAGAACTAGAGGTTACCCATCACTGTCCGTCCAACATCAATACCGGATGTCACCCGTCGTACTCGTCCTCCTATATAAGGAAACTTCCGGGATCGCCGACCGATGCCCCGGAACCTTTTACCGACTAGTAACGAATTGACAGTTGTCATCAAAGTTTTAGGTCAACATACACACTTACCAATACATAATAAAAAAAATATTATTATCGAGACCTACTACTTAATACTAGATTTCTTAACGACGTTTCTTAACGCCAGTACTTCGTAAGCGATAATATTTTAATTCTTTACTACTAGAAATTAGAAGAAGACATTTAAAGCCTCAGATGAGACATGTATACGTGTGTTCTCGAAGACAACTCTGACCACAAAATGATTTTATATTATCTAGTGTTGGAATTTAAGTATCTTATAACTAATTGCTCACTCACTCGTTCAATTGAACTTTCCGTATTACAAAATTTAAATAAAAAATTATCAGGAATTCAGAGACGAAATATTTCAACTCTACAAAACTGTGAATCTAAATAAAAATAAATATAGTAGGTATGACTAATTCTACAACACAGTTAAGAATTTAATTAATATTATCATGGCTAACCTAACACTTTCCAACAGGAAATTAATATCTGAATCATATAACTTGAATGGAATAGGATAGGTTGACGATGTCAGACAAAAACAATATATACCTACTTATATAATATAGTGCTACAAAAATATAAAATACATAATTCCAATACAACAAAACCAAAATATGTAAGAGAATTTTCAGAGATGTGTGATATTAAGTTTTTATATTAGTCAACGTAAAATAAATGTGTTTTTACTTCGGAAAAGTCCCAAATTTTTACCGGAAAAAATATATATAAATCTGGGCTCTAATAATAATAAAATCTATGTTTTTATAAACATTTTCAGTGATTGTTTCAGATGTTTTACGATATGAGTGTAAGAGGTAGTAAGAATATTTTGATGTAAACAACATTTAATGTTTTTTGTGTCGGTCAACGTTGTCAATATTACTTAAAAGAATATCATGACTGGATTGCGTTATACCACTAGTTTAAACAAATACTAATTACGAATAAAAA
This sequence comes from Napeogenes sylphis, assembly GCA_959347405.1. Taxonomy (NCBI): domain Eukaryota; kingdom Metazoa; phylum Arthropoda; class Insecta; order Lepidoptera; family Nymphalidae; genus Napeogenes; species Napeogenes sylphis. The sequence continues at coordinate 17,985,310 of OY365781.1, forward strand.
CAAGTTATTAATGTTTGATAATATCTTTAAACATGTATAGCCATGTTAAGCTTATTTAAATTTATATAAATATAGAATGAAAAATAAACCGATACGGGCAGGGATTCGAACCACCGTCCCGATAAAGACGATCACATATAGAATGCTTAATTCACCGAGGCGGACAGCTCAGTTGGTAGAGCGACGGGACGGTTTCCCAGTAGTCGCGGGTTCGAATCCCTGCCCGTATCGGTCTATTGAAGAATAGACCGATACGGGCAGGAATTCTATATTTATATAAATTTAAAGAAGTTATTATTTATTTATAAATAGTGTGGAAAGGAAACCATTTTAAAAACAATATCGCAGCCATTGCAATTGGCTGAGAATACTGATTTTCACGCTTTCAGTCAAAACGTTAATCCCACGCGTAAATCAAATTATATTTTGACCGCGTTTCTTTTGACAAAGCAACTCTTTTCATCAACTCTCTTTCATTTCGCTTAAACCAAGTTATAAATTCAAACTTTTCAGAAAATATAGCGTTTGCCCTCAATTTTAATGGCAGACTCATTTAAATTTTACCTTGAATTTTAAATGTAATTACTGGGGCCAAATTTGTGTAATGTTAGAGAAAAATGATATTTTTTATAGAACTCATTAATATAGGAAGCATGAACCTGATTGGGAAGTTATCTGACGTAACTTGTATCACCACCTGCTTATCTTTACTAATAAATAACAATTTAATAATTTAATTAACGTTTACTTTTTAAAGATGTCATGATAGTATGAACTTACGAGTGACGGCTTCTAAACACGCAAAGACAACGTAATTTTAGTGCAGACCTTATAAATCAATGATTGCTTGAACAAACCAATTAATTATGACTTATTTTCATTACCAAAATTCTAACAGAGTGTGCATTTTATGATAACTGATTTTTGACTTAGGGAACTGTATCATCCTCATATTTTATATCAATGAGGAGTTATCGCTCAGCTGATGAACAAAGTAACAGATCGCAGCTGTCACACATACATACATACAATATACATATATAACAATATGTATACACGCTGAAATAGCATTGTGTAAACCCACGCCACGTGAGTTGCAACACAACACACAGCACGACCGAATTCGTATTAGAACGAATCAATAAATATAACCGCTACATCGATTACTTACACGCTTCTAAATGTGGAGCAATACACATTACAAGGAACACTAATAAATTACATCAGATAGATTCCACAGATTATTATAGATATATAGAACATTAATATAATTAGTCATAATATGAAGCTCGTGAATTTTGACCTCTGGCATACTGACCGACGATTAGGTTCCTTTAAATTCAGATATGACCTAATTGCAACGTTTGTTCCACACAATATAAATAATTGTATTATTTATATTAACGATTCATCAAACGAACTTAAATTTAGAGGTAATATTTTTGACAGAGGTTTATTATTTATAAAAGGTAGTGAGACTAAACACAGTTCATTAAAGATTGTCACCTGCTTCTACTTTACTAAGCTCGGGTCATCCTTGAATGTAGTCTGATCCTATCCTGTACCTACCAATCTCATCCCACAGGGCTTATCCTCCCAAATTTAAACTACTTTATTCCATACCATTCAAATTATCGAGGAATGTATGGGATCATAGACAATAAGAACAATTCCTGAGCTAAGCCAATGTGTTCTGTCCTGTTTAGCATAAAAAATACGTTTATATGTTAAAGTTTTCACAACATCTGTTATGACGAGGTACATTTGACAGGCGGTATGGTTAGGTTAGATATAGAGGTAGGTATAAAGATTTTAAATCCTTTTCTTATACCGATCAAAAAAATCATAGATTTGCAATATTATATAGAGAAAAAGACACGTAGGAAGTAATAAAGTCAATTCATGTTAATGTTGAAATAGTATGATTTTGCTTTGGATAAAACGCTTCGCCGCACGCGCAGCGCCGGCTCGCCTTCACCCACTTATGGAATTCGTTAATATTAAGGTGCTTCAGACGCAACTGGTGATAGCTACGATTATAAACGTCTTTATAATATTATCAAATTCATTAGTCGGTTCACCTTATACTATACTTTGAAACAATCCTTTTATAGTTAAAGGTAGGTATTTCAAAGTAGTTTAAAAATATTTAATACTCCAGAATTCGTTCTTAATATCATACATTTATATTGTCAGCATATACCTAAGTAGAGATTCATTTTTATTTTTTGTTTTTGTATAATTCTTATAATCATTATAAATATAAAAATAGAATAAGTTTTAATATTATTTTCAAAGTTCCAATCCAAATGTGTTCGACGCGAGTGGTCCGTGTGATGTGAACAGTGCCGTTCGCGTTTGACTCATCCGAGCCCAACCCACTGTCTGGTCATCGGCACCCAGCTCTGTTGACCGATAAAACCTCCACAATACACGGTTACATAGTTACATAGTCCGCTGCGCAACACGGAAGCTACGGTGATCTGCATATTGGCCACGAATAGATTTAATTGTTGTTATAACTTATATTAATTGGTTGCCATTTATTTAAACTTAATCAAAACATAAAGGTAAAAAAAGTCGGCCAAGTTACGTCAGACCAACAGGTTTAAAAGTGTGCCAAGTTAGTTGTAATAGACGTTTGAGTTGTATTATTTATTAGTTGTTATTCGTTATTGTTGTTATGCAAGGCAAAAAAGTGCACAAAATCTGGTGATACAATAGATGGATTTTACGAAACCCTTTATTTAAAGAAAAGGGAGTTCAAGATGTAGATAAGGTTGGGCATTCTGGTTTCCAGTCCACAAAACGCGGCTAAATCTACTACACGATTATTTGATAGTAGTCTGGGAGCCTGCGTCAATATCAATTGTGAATATTTAATATTTAAAATGCAAGGATTTAAGTTTATTGAGTTGTATAACAAACTAAATTTAATTCACAATAACGTGACGGCGTCCATAACAGCCTTTCGCACAATGACCAGTACACAAGAGAAAGTAGTTTCTTAGTAGGTACAGTAATAACAAACTAACATAAATAACTAAATTGTTCATTTAATAATATTGAATTATGATAATATGTGTATACGAGGATTGTTCAAATAGAACTCAAGGTGACATTTTAAATCACTGAGTAACGTTTATTCTATTTTAGTTTCTATGTTGATACACTTGTCCCGAAGAAAGAAATACAGTTATAACAAATTTAATTCATTTTTGTATAGATAAAAAGGTTCATATTCGAAAAACTCATATTGATTATTTACGTTAAAATAAAAGTTAGTGATCAGCTATGCTATTCTGTAAAAACAGAACACGAATTCGAATCTCCCCTGAGTGATCAAAATTCGAAAGCGAATGCTCCAGCTTACATTTTGGCATTTCTAATCAAGAGATTCGATAATATCGATATACTTTGTCCAAGCCTTATTAACAAAATAAGCCATTAATTTCTATAAATCTTACATTTCGTTTTAGATTCCGCTTTCGAGATTATAAAATGTTCTTACAGAATAGCCCTACTGTTCTTGATAGAGCGTGTATTACTAATATGGGTACATACGTATTGCACACATCTTTTCGCAACACACTTGATGGTCCAAGAGCTAGTGGTCCATCCGAGTAACGGTATGCCTGTAAGGCTAAAAATTCTTATAGTGATGAGTCATAGCATGCTAAGTACGATAACCATCGCCTGGCAAACATCAGCCCTGCACGTCATCAACCCCTATGTTTTTGAAACTGCAAAAAAAAATTTAAAAAAAACTTGGCGCTGTAAGCTTGAAACTTTTATATGATTTTGTTCATTAGAAGGGAAGTTTAAAAAAAAATTGACAGGCGTGTGCAACGAGCACAAGTACCTGCCAGGTGAACCGAAAGGTGTGTAATATATAAGTTGAAATAATTTTTTTCCTGTAAAGTTGAAATTTATATATGTGCTTGTCTATTTAAAGTAAGTATGTACAATGACAGGCGGTTCTGGCTAGCACAAGTACTTGACAGGTGAGGGGAAAGATGCTAGAGGAGTGCGAGATAAATTAATATGTAAGAGTAAAAATCAAGGGTAAAATATATGTATTTTATAAGTTTTAATTAAATCTACATAAGTTTTTAAATTAATCTCCATTTTCATTTGATAAGTCATCATTACTGTCATCATAATAATAATAATAATAATAATAATAATATCAGGACAAATTACACACATTGATCTAACCCCTAAGTAAGCAAATTATTTGCTTCGGTTAAGGGTGTTAGACAACGATACAAATACATAGAAATACACATATAAATACTGAGAATATATATAATAAACGACCAAACCCAGAAACACAGACATCTATGCTCATCACATAAATGACTGTCTCCGCCGGGAATCGAACCCAACCCCCATTGCGCCGTGACACGTTAGGCGTCTGCGCTAACCACTCGACCAAAGGGGCGGTTAAATCATCATAAGTATCTTCATGTCAGATGTCATCTTCTGAAAGGAAACAAAGTTTGAATAGATTAATAATAACATTATATCTTGGATCTTGCGCTCAATTATATAGAATTCTATATATTTTTTATTAAATATTTTATTAATTTTCCCTCCGTGTCACCGGGAACTACAACAACAATTATTGCGATCTGTATACATTGCAAATGTTCATTTAAAAGAGCCAACAGTTCTCAAACCTGAAAATCATGGTTGGAACTTAGTGGATGGCGAATATGCTTTTAATTGGTTTGAGGGGGATACATTGCCTTCTTCCATCTACGAAATATTACAACAGCCTCCTGATACTGCCCAAAATGAGTCAAGTGAAACTGAAGAACAGGTGAACGGTAATACACAACTTTTTCATTTAATAAAAAATATATAGAATTCTATGTAATTGAGCGCAAGATCCAAGATATAATGTTATTATTAATCTATTCAAACTTTGTTTCCTTTCAGAAGATGACATCTGACATGAAGATACTTATGATGATTCAACCGCCCCGTTGGTCGAGTGGTTAGCGCAGACGCCTAACGTGTCACGGCGCAATGGGGGTTGGGTTCGATTCCCGGCGGAGACAGTCATTTATGTGATGAGCATAGATGTCTGTGTTTCTGGGTTTGGTCGTTTATTATATATATTCTCAGTATTTATATGTGTATTTCTATGTATTTGTATCGTTGTCTAACACCCTTAACCGAAGCAAATAATTTGCTTACTTAGGGGTTAGATCAATGTGTGTAATTTGTCCTGATATTATTATTATTATTATTATTATTATTATGATGACAGTAATGATGACTTATCAAATGAAAATGGAGATTAATTTAAAAACTTATGTAGATTTAATTAAAACTTATAAAATACATATATTTTACCCTTGATTTTTACTCTTACATATTAATTTATCTCGCACTCCTCTAGCATCTTTCCCCTCACCTGTCAAGTACTTGTGCTAGCCAGAACCGCCTGTCATTGTACATACTTACTTTAAATAGCCTAGACAAGCACATATATAAATTTCAACTTTACAGGAAAAAATTTATTTCAACTTATATATTACACACCTTTCGGTTCACCTGGCAGGTACTTGTGCTCGTTGCACACGCCTGTCATTTTTTTTTTAAACTTCCCTTCTAATGAACAAAATCATATAAAAGTTTCAAGCTTACAGCGCCAAGTTTTTTTTTAATTTTTTTTTTGCAGTTTCAAAAACATAGGGGTTGATGACGTGCAGGGCTGATGTTTGCCAGGCGATGGTTATCGTACTTAGCATGCTATGACTCATCACTATAAGAATTTTTAGCCTTACAGGCATACCGTTACTCGGATGGACCACTAGCTCTCCTACTATGACGCCGACACCACTGACCACTCTCATCTCTTTATATGCCACTGATAACTGATTACAATTAGAAAATTAACAATTGTGTTAGAGACGATAGCGACACCCTATTTTAAAACGAAATTAAATAGTTTCTATTTTTAGACGAATATTATTTTATAAGTTGAAATATTACTTTATTCTTGATACTAAATATAAATCTATCTATTTGATAGATTATTAAACTGCGGTTTAGTCTATTAGTCACTTCTCACGTTTAACCACTCTATTTCATAATTATGTAATTTAAAACTATATAATATAATATTTCTTTTTAACGAAGATAGTAACTAGCAGCTGCTTGCAGCTGAAGCAATGCAAGGAGTTGGAGTATCAGATATCCAACTGTCCGTCTGTCTCTACCGAAAATATAATAAAACTTTTACCTCTAGTAACACACTCTCTATAGCAAATTATTTAAAACAATAATAACCTATATGACATTACAGTATTACAAATAAACCTAATATAATGTAATGCTTACTTCTAAGATTTACTTCAAACAAATTGTACACATTAGATACTATACATTTGAACGTGGTAACTCAATTTCAGCGAGTAGATACTTGTTGGCAGGCCGCCTATCCCCTCGCTAATTCTAATCCAATAAATATACGCCTATGTCACCCCAAATTATCCAGTCGAAAAATACAGGGACTTAATAAGACTGAAGCCCTCCTTGTTCGCAGATAATCGATACTATACAAATATTTCGGTATCTAACTGTAATTTGTTAGAATCTAGAATCTTCCTGAAATACTCATCTATGCCAACGTTGGCAAGTTTTATAAATCGTTAAATTTAATTAAACAACATTAAGTCTGTCGCAGGTCGTTAAAGAGAATGACGGACTATCCCTTAATAATGAATCAATGAAACATTGCCCTAGTTTAGGTTGACTACAAACGAGCCGAGTTATTGAGTTCATGTGACAATTAACTTGGAATTGTTTGGGAAGAATCCTATTGTATTACGGCTTTTTGCTTTTATACTTTTCATAAAATATATGTTCGCTATGTTAGTTTCTTTCAGATATAAGACTAGAAAAAAGGAAACAGTAAAACATATAAACGCAAAGGTACAAAAATATTTAAAGTTATTTAAACTCTTAAATAGAGAAACGGAAATACATATTATTAAAGACATCTAGAAGAATGACCATGGTATTGAATATTTTACACTTTTACAAACAGCATACAACAATTTAATTTCGTAGTTCATAGACCTTTGAACCCATCACGCTAACCCATGTCATCTACAACAGCTACTAGAGTTCAAAATATTTACGGTAATTACCGCCGTGACCTACATCGTTGCCTGCACTGCAACATCCACAATCGTACTGCAGCTGAATTGGTACTACATAATAGTGTTCAGTGTATCTAATTGCAACATGTATGTTAAGCTTATTTAAATTTTAAATAAAAATATAATAAAAAACAAAGCGATACGAAAAACCTGTTGGACACCGTCCCATCACTCTACCTATTAACCTACCGTATCGCTAGCCATCGCCGGATCCTATACCTGTCTATATCAGTTTATTTTTCATTTTAAATCTATTTTAAATGTGATTTTAAGATCTTGCTAATGTAGAAGATTTAACAAGTAATAAAATTAGAGTACCAGCAATAAATTAAGTTAAAAGTTTTCATAACAAAATAGAGTAACTTATTTATACATATATGTATAAATATGACAATTCATCAAAACAAATAGTACTCAAAACTGTGTTGGAACTTTTAAATGTCATACAATTTAATTTCATGTCAGTAATTTAGAACTTAAATTATAAGTAGAGTTGATAATTTGAGTGAAAACCGACCAAGACAATTAATATTTATTTAAATCATTGGACAAGTACAAACAATTAACCCACTTGATGCGGGCAAAGAGGGGGTTACGACAGATCATATTATATGATAACAGTCATTATTTTATATATGCTGATACGGGCATTGAAGCAGCTCTCTATCAAGTAATGATTTTAATTAATGATAACACAAGAGAATGATATATGCACTTTGTGAATACTAGCTAAGTATTATATAATTCTGATACAAATAAATAAATAAACCGAACAGAGTTCTAGTTTACTTTATATTACAGGTATATTTTGTTATGGTTTTTATCAATGGTCTGGTGAAGTTATATTATATTGTATAGTGCTAGCTTTTATAATAATTGGTCCGAAGTCTAGAGAATAATGATATGATCAGGTAAATATGATGAATACTCATGTTTTGTATGCATCCAGTCCTTCAACAAAAATACTGTTAAAAAACCTACATAACTTAGAAGTAATTCTATAATAAATAAATGACCAATATGCATTGGATCAGCATGGAGGTTTAAGCCCCTCTTTTTACAAATATGAAGGAGGTCCTGAAGTGAACCATGAATAGACGGGTAATATTTTTCTTTAAACATTAATCGTTTTTAAGTTAATACCATAATATTCTGGAGAAAAAGTAAATATTTTGATATAGACAACATTTACAGCATTACTTTAAATCACATAATTTCATTACATGACAATTTTACCACCAAGGGTTTTTTGTGCAGATGCTGAATAAGTTACAGAACAAAGCTAAAATAACAAAAAAAACTGGTTTCCTAGTGGCAACAGCTCAAGGTCACAGTGATTAGTGTACCTGTGTGGATAATAAATATTCTTGTGCTAATTATTTAGCATTATGGCATTAAGTAAGCTTTAAACAAGTGATAACGGAAAAATCTCAAGAAAAATTCACGTTTCTCAACTCAGAGACAGTAGTAATAAAATTACAAGATATACGTACGAAGCAGAGGAACAGTAAACAGCGAGCGCTATACGATTCAGATAAGATTACATATGTGAAGGTGACTATAAAACTTTCAATGTATTTAAAATTGTATTGTATTTGTTACCGATTAGTTATCCTTGTGAATTAGTTGTTTATAATACTTTCAATCTAACAGCTAACCTTTGCAAAAAAGGCATGATAAAAATCGATAATTTAGACAAGCCGCTTGAACCTGCGAAACGATTTCAACAAGACCCGTTAATACATAATCTTAAATCCAAAAACTATGCATTAAAATGAGGTAATCTATAAGTATTTTTTAATTTATCAAAGGCCGGTATACTTACCCATTTTGATAGAAATCCTCGCAAACCACTTCACTAGCACTGGTCACAACAAACGTCTTAGGTACTAGATATATTTTATTCTTATTCTTTGCCTCATCACAAACTACAAGTATCGACACATAACGTTGTTATCTTATCCTATGAATTTCTGTTTCATTTAAAATTACAAAAAAATATATAGTAACCAGCCGACGTGAAACACTCGATTCAATATCACAGCAGCTGTCAAGCGATGTATATTCAAAATTATAAAGACCGAAAGATAAACCGCTTACCGCAGCGCGCCCGGCGCCTTCGCGCGTGCGTTCCGTATTCGCGCGACGTTTAAATACGTTCAGACTTTAAACTACTTACATAATTTTTATCGAATCTTATGATACCTGCGTCTTATTATAAAAAAATAAAAGTTTGTATAGTTGAAAAACTAGAGCGAATGATCGTATAATAATGCGTAGATTCGTATTGAATTCGTGAATGAGGTTGTAGTACACAGTACTGTGTAATTATTTAACTAATATGTACATATACTTTTTATTTTTTATTGGAATTATGTTGGATGCTAATAATAAATTATAGGCTCCGTAATTATTATTTTATCTAATAAAAAAAGTAAAGTTAATATGCATACAAGCTTTGGCCTTTGCTGTGCAATCAAAGAATAATAGACCTGTTGATAACAATAACAAATATTTATATATATTATACACATATGTTAAGGCGGCGGCGGTGATATCTTGATCACTTATTAAATAGCAAAAGGATTCGTGAGAAAGAAAAAAAAAACAACGCTTCATAAAATAAGTGCATTTATTGATTAAATTTTGTAGGTAATAAAGGTACATTTAAAATTAAATTGTACGTTATGTTAAAAAAATAAACCAGTTTCAATATAAACTTGTGATGAAAAATCACTGACAAGGTTATACAACAATTTGTGAAACCCAACAAAACTTATATGTAATAAGAAAATATAAGTAGGTAGGTTAGAAGAACGTGACTCGCTATCAACTACATAACGTCGTCGATGTACATCTAGATGTGATATTGCTGAAAAAAGTAAATTATCTATCAATCCTTAAATATAAATTTCGATCTATTACTTTATTCCCGCAAATCGAGGCTCATGGTGTCGTTACAAGTAACGTTAAAGTCGCACATCAGAGTGGGTCCGATCACCACATACAATCAATATACACAAAACCAATTTTATCTATTTACAGTAACCGAAAATACAATAAATATCAGTTTATACTCTCTGTACAGTATTGTTATATATATATATATATATATATATATATATATATTTATATACTTTATTAGACTCTGCTTTCTTACATTAATTTAATATTTGCTCAAACAAACCCCACCGATAGAAGCCATATTTATTAGATGACTATGAGATGGTTCTTGGCAATCAAAAACTGTATTTTAAAAATATTATCATATTCTAAGACAAAAGTCGATCAAAATTAGCTTTCCCAGAAAAACTATACTATAATTCCAACAGCAGCTGACCGCGTCGAGACGAGACCTGTAACCTCCAAATATGCTGCTTACATTAATTAATATAATAAGAATATTTAATTTTAAACGCTTCCCTTACTCGATCATAATTTATCATTTATTTTCAAATGTTTTATTCAGAGTTTCAGCATATGTGAAACCGCGTTTTTGCCGTTGGTGATAAAAGCTCCATATTTCGTTTCATTTCTAATCAGTACTTTAACAAATTCATATTTTTATAAGTTTTAATTTTACATTTTTATCGCATTTTTTTATTATATAAAGTATATTGGAATTAAGAGCAAAACAGTGTTGATCATGTAACCTATATATGTATATATACATATATCCGTCTACACTACGTTTAAGAAAATGTGTTAAAAATGCCACACCACCCTTATTATAAAGCAAAAATATCAATTTAATTTAATGAATCTATTTATGAGTATGATATTAAATTTACTTTTATTAGAATATTGTTTAAAGATACAAAGAAATTTGGTGGACGATAAACGAACAATCACATTTTTAATAAATTTCAAATGGATGGATAAATTAACATATGTATACATATATATTAACAGTAAATTGTATTTTTATTCTAAGTTAGCTCCATTATTATGTTGTGAAACAAAGGGGAATTCTAATCCGTTATAATTCGAAGTATCAGCATATTAAATAATCATATCTCACACTACGTATCCTGGTCCAATTTTGACTGCACTAAAATTTCGATTCAATCTAGCGACCTTTAAAGTTTTCAATATTTATTTTTATTTATTAGAAAAATGAGCAAATATCACAAACTTTTAAAGATTTGATAAATCGTAAAATAACGGTGAAGCCGCAATATTTTAATAACTCAAGCAGTATTGGCTAAAACTAGATATTGCATTACAATAAGTGAGCCGTAGATCCGACAGAACCCCGATGCGAAGGGCGCAAGCAGCGCAGTGCAGCACACCACAGCGCAGCGCAGTGGTGCACGCGGAAAACAGAGGCACGTTTGAACACGCAAGTATATCATATGTTGACGTGCGCACTCGCAGGTCTGCGTCTACTCGTCGTCGGTGTCGGCATCGCTGGAGAACTCGGCCTGCAGTCGCGGCGGAAAGGGTCCGCGCGTCTGCTGGCTGCCAGTAAAGATGAAATCAATCAGTACAACCAGAATATATATCTAGGTATCGTTCGCCACACTCGAGTTTATTACGCTAGGCGTCTGTAGTGGTTGAGCCACTCTTCTAGCATCTGCGCCTGCAACAGCGGCCGCGCGTGCAAGCGTTGCTCAGCGACGAGCGCGGCCCCGCCCCCTCCTCCTGCCCCCGGACGCGCCGCCACGCCCCTCGCGCCCGTCCAACGCCGCACCAGCGCCTCCTCCGAGGACATCTCCTCGCACGTCAGGAAGTGTACGGGAAGCAGCTTGCCGTCTGCGTCGGTCAGCGGCAGGTACGTCGCGTCCTCGCCCTCCTCCTGTTGCTCCCTGGATGACGTCGAGGTTAGCGACGGCGTCGCGAGAGCATCAGAGGACGAACGAAACGCGATACGGACCGACAGATGTAATGATCCCGGTGCGAGTACGGCTCGACGGGCACCAGCGCGGAGAAGTGTCCCCGCGTGTAGCCCAGGCACAGGGGGGACTTCGAGCAGAACTCAGGCTCCCACATCAGCGGGAGGTAGATACCTACTCGCGGAGAGGGTCGGGTTAGGTTAAATTAAAAACAATAAATTGAAGCGGATGATTCTCACCCTGGAAGCGCGCGTATCCGAGCGCCTCACCGCGGAAGGAGTTGACGACGTCGACGCCGTACACGACGATGGGACGCCGCATAACGTGCGCCAGTGCGAACACGTGCAGCTGCGATGGGGTGAAACGTGAGTGCCGAAGCGGGGCATGGCGGGGCGGCCATGGCGGGCGGGCGGGTCTCTACCTGGTGCAGGGCGGTGCCGGGCCTGGCGGCGGCGGCCACGAGGCGCGCCCACTCGCCGCGCAGCTGCGCTTCCTCTGGAGCGTAGTGCAGCTGCGCCGCCTGCAGGCGTTCCGCCGCAGCCCAGCGCGCGTAGAATGCTCGGTGCGCGTGTTGCAGCGAGTCGGCGAGCGCAGCGCGCAGCACGTTGTGTCGGTCAAACACGCCGTAGGCCGCCTGGCACACGGCGTCAGGCAGGCAATCGCCGGCGGAGCGGTTCCACAGCGCGTACAGCCGGGAGCCTGCAAGTAGATCCGCGGCTCGAGATCGGCGGCACCGACTCCTCCAGACGCAACTTCCTCTATTTCGAAAGAAATATCGAACGAAAGTTCCATTTTGAAATTTCGTTTGTTGCCTTGCGATCGACGCGAAACGGGTACCGCGTCGCGTTCGGCGTTTACCGACCGAGCGTGACGGTGAGGTGCGGGCTCCAGTTAATGAGCGGGGGCTCGGCCTCCAGAGTGTGCTGCGCGTCGCGGTCCAGGAGCTCCGTGAACAGCTGCTCCTGAATAGCGCCCGGCAGCTCCTCAATCTCTGCAACACGCGGAGGTCAGGGCGAGGGACGAGCGAGGCGGTCGCAGGGGGGAAGGAGGGGGCGTCGGTTACCGGCCGGTAGGGAAAAAGTGCAGAACTCGTTGATATAACGACACGGGAAGCCGCCCTTCTTGTGCCGTATGCAGCCCGCCACGTGTCGCCGGATCGCTGTAGCCAGGTCCGGCGCTGAGGGATGAGAGATTATAATTTATAATGCCGTCTCGTTGGTCGAGTGGTTAGCGCAGACGCCTAACGTATCGCGACGCAATGGGGCTCGGGATCGATCCCCGACACGGACAGGCATGTATGTGATGAGCATAGATGTCTGTACTTCTGGGTTCGGTTTTTATTAAATATATTCTCAGTATTTATAATGTGTATTTCTATGTACTTGTATTGTTGTCTAACACCCTTAACACAAGCAAATAATTAGCTTACTTAGGGGTTAGATCAATGTGTGTAATTTGTCCTGTATTATTATTATATTATATTATTATTATTATTATTATTATTATTATTATTATTTTTGTTACAAATTATAATGATATCGTTGCAAGTTAGAATTTTCCGTCACATTATACACACTTTTTTTTTATTCTTACATACCAACGTACGAGGGCGATCTCTTCAGCCCTGGCCCGCCGCCCGAAATCCTGGAGAGCAGGGTCGAGAGGATCTCCTGCCGCTGAAACCTAAAAACACAGCCGTGAGTGGAGCGCTCGTTAGGCCGCGTGCGGCGTCCGCGACCTTCGCGCGCACCTTATGGCGAGGTGCACCAACGTGTGTCCCGAGTCGAAGGCCGAAGCGCGGTTGAGGAGCGCCACCTCCTGGGCCGTGAGCGCGCGCGCCGGGTCGCCGCCGGCCGCCAGGTAGGCCTCCACGCAGCGCGCCTCGCCCTCCACCACACCTACACACGTATACATTAGCGGCGGCAGTGGGCCGGTAATAGGGCGCCTGTACGGCAGCAGTACCGAGGCAAGCCTGCAGCCAGATCCAGTCGGCGTGCCGTCGCTTGCGGCGCGCGTCATCGGCCCCGCTGGCGTCGGCCGCCTCGCCCGCCGCGCCGCACATGGCGCACCGCACCGAGCGCGGCCAGTTCTCGTATGTGCACGTCTGTGAGGAGAGACCTCGTCTTTTATACATGTATAAAGTATTCAGTGCGACGCCACGTCACTCACGGGGCACGACCACTTGGCGGCGGAGGAGGCGCCGGCCTGTCCCTGGGGAGAGGATATCCGTAGGGGCTTCAGTCTCTCCGCTACGGCCTCCGCTCCTGCGAACGGACCGACCGATCCGATTAGACAGAGCGACGCAGTAAATTTATATTAAAATTGAATCTATTAAACTTGTTTTCTTATAAGCTTATATGTATTTTATATTTGAATTTCAGTATTACATGACAAAATGGATTTCAAGGAAGATTTATTTTATTTATTTTTTTCTCATGCTAATAAAAAAAACAGAAATCGTGTTAGAGTTACAGAAGTGCTAAGCTTATCATCTAAATTCCTATATAATAACTTTAAAATTTAAATCAAATTTTTTTTTTACATTGGCATATGAATATATATAATATATGAATACTGCCCTTTGGAAGCAAACCAATGACAGCTATTGAATTATACATTACCACAAATGTCCTGTGTGGGCAGAGCGCTGGCCCCGTCTTGCAACTTAAAGATGTCCTCTCCGAGACTGGGCTTAGCACTGCGGCACATTGTACACTGCGGCAAATTACCACTACTGGTTAATAAACAGTAATAAAAGTAAGAGCCGAGTTTGTAGTTCGAGTTTGAAGTTCCATATCTTTTTAGTAGGGTCTTCAAGTGTTTATATGTTTTTACATGCTAGAGTACTAAAGATACAAGAGATTAATGGTGCTTGAATAATCAATAAAAATTAAATCTAAGTCATAAACAAATTTCTATAACACTTTTTTTTTATCTATACACTGAGTTTTTATTTTTTTTTTTACTTGGCAAGTATTAGTGAAACAGCATTTTTTTTATATTTTGCATCTTAAAGGTCTACAAAGTATATTTAAATGTTAAAAGAAAACATATTAATTAGTGACTCGTAAAATGGAATGTTCAGAAATATTTCCCACAATATTCCAAAATATGTTTTTTTCTTATCCTATATGGTCTGTATTCTTTTTAAATGTAACTGTTTCTAGTGTTATCGACTCAAAAACATGACTAATGGTATATTTGTAGTTTTGATTAAAAATTACAATATCTTGAAATCTATCTATATAGAAGGATATTACTTCAAATACAAATATGTATAAAAAAATCTTTGAAAATATCTGTAAAGCATGTATAACATGTTAAGTTCATTTTATCAAATGTTTGATCACAGGCTGCTACTTATCACATTAAAAACATTACATTTCATTTTGTAAATATATATCGTTTTTTGTAAGCTGAAAACCGAATTTCTTTTAACATTGAAGACGATTTATAAAGAACCAACTATGGATCATCAATAATCATATCAAAATCGAAAATGCGACTAGAACAATGTACTGATTAAAAGGTGTAAGAAATATAACAATACCTTGCGGGAGAGTGGAAAATTCTCATAAGTACAGAGCTCACATTTCCATTTATTGCTCTCAGCCGGAGCAGAGTTTGCTGTCATCTGCAATAAGCAAATAAATTAATTTCACTTCACTTTTACAAATACAAGGCTTGCACAACTGCTTCTTAAGATGTTGACTAAGAAGTGTAATTAAAATTTACTAATCACTAAACAGTTTCTCAATATGAGCTCAAGCTTGTTAACAACATAATTTTCAATAATTGAGTGATAATATATTTATTTCAAAGTTAGGTAAAGTTAAGACTTGTGAACTCTAAACATTTGATAGTACCTGAGAGATATTAGTCTGAGAA
This sequence comes from Napeogenes sylphis, assembly GCA_959347405.1. Taxonomy (NCBI): domain Eukaryota; kingdom Metazoa; phylum Arthropoda; class Insecta; order Lepidoptera; family Nymphalidae; genus Napeogenes; species Napeogenes sylphis. The sequence continues at coordinate 18,001,211 of OY365781.1, forward strand.
ACATTAGTGGATGCATCAATGTATGGTCCACACTCTGCCCCCAGCAACCCTGCCTCATTGGGAGCAGCCAATGGTTGACTCTTTTTGCTGCCATCATTTTGCAACTCCTCACTCATTGTACCATAGATTATGCCAAATGAATGTTACTACTTATCACTATGAGGTTCGCATTTTAGGAGATTCTTACACTTGTATGCTTGTGTTTACACAGCTGGGCAACTTATCCTAATCACTTTTACAGACAATAATGGAGGTATCGGTTGACCTAAAAATAAAACAATAATGTTTAATCTTAAAATGCTATCAAAAATTGTGTTCCAAGCAACTCAAAACGGTTACGCTCACCAGAATGGATAAAGCAACGGCAAGCACTTTTCACGACTGATTCCAATAAGAATTTTGACAGATAAAACAGAAAAGGAGTTTTCTCTAAACTGTTGATTTTATTTACACGTTCAGTAGATGACTACTGATACAAAACTTGGCATTGCTCGTCTCTAAATTTTGGCGTTGTTACACAACAAAAATGCATTGAAGCACAAATGGCCTAAGGTCATGAACGTAATGCTAGTATTAGACTCGACGTTCACTGGATGAGGTCTGACATATTTTTGCAGTACATTTGGTTCATGTTTGGAGTTAAATAATGGTGTTGTAAGAAAACAGACAAAACAAACCGGGATAAATAGAAGACAACAAAAGAGAACCAACGGAGATAAAAGACAATTATGTTTATACGGTATTTTGACAAATAAATTTGTGTCAGTTCGAGACGGTGGCGAATAAGTTTTTAATATATGTATATATATATAAGTTTCAAAATTGTTTGTGAATATAATTTTTTTGACCAATGGAAAACCATTTACAATTTGAAAAACCAATAGCAAATGAGCATACTACATCTCGTCACAAATTACAAAATGGCTGTTTTTATTATGAAATATTTAATCTATGCTTATACCAGGCTATATCATTTACACAGACTATAAAGTAGAGGCAGTAGATAACGCAGTGTACTTTACAAATATTGATATTTTTGAGCTGAGCGTAAGCGAAGCTCTTAACCGTTTTGAAATCAATTTTTTGAGGCAACATCACAGGAAAACCACTTGACCAATTTTAACCAAAATTGGCACGCATGTCAAGGACCTGACTGGGCTGCTACTTCAAAAAACAGAATACAAAAATATTGTTTTGTTTTAAAGATATGGTCAAAAAACTGAATCTCCCATAGACTGAAGCTTTACTGAACCTGCGCGCGCTCGCCAATCGTTACTCTTAATCTTTCCGGTGCCAGCAACTTCATTGGAAGTCCTTGGGCGCGGTATGGACCGACTTTAGTAGCGTAAAAAAGAGCCCTTAACTCAACTCCTGCAGTGCATTGCGGCGGATCCTAGTTATTAATAAGTTTGTTATCTGCATTTTTTTGTATAAGGTACAAATCATAAATTGCCATATAAGGTACAAATCATAGTAGACCCGGTCTACTGCTTATATCTTGTACTTTTTTTTTGTTTTGACAATCTCAATAGACATGGTTAACTGAACAAAATTATTTGTATCAACCCTATAAATCAGATCAAGGCGTTAGTTCTTTAGGTTAATAAAGTTTGTGCTATGGTGCAACATGCACATTGTGGTAACAGTGTTGAATGAGCTACAAAATGGTAACCGCAATCAATGAGTTTCGCAATAATAGATACGCAATGGGCTGCTTCACACGTAATTTTGTCTCTCCAAAAACAAAGACGAATTTACTAACCCAAATAGATAGATCGTTTTTTTTATTTAATTGTATATTTTGAAAACAACTAGCCTTAAAGTAGAAAGTGTTACTGTGAGAGTAAAGATCAATTTTATCATTTCTATATTTAAATATTACTATTGAAATTTAAGATTTGAACTCTAGGTAAAAATAGCATAGAGTTATTATAATTCTACGAAAAATAGTCACAAGTAAGTTAGCCTACCTATGTGCCAAAACGTTTGATGGAACCGAATCAAGAAGCATACAAGAAAAAGAATTGGCGCATTTGGGTCGCGCAGTGCAATATTACGTGTCTAACATGCTGTCATATTTTTCTCATTAAAATTGTTAAGTATAATATTATAATAATTACAAAAATATCAGAAAGCGGATAACAACTACTTCTATAATTATATGTAAATATAAAAGGTGAAACGGAAATGTTATCATCCGAATGAATTTTAAAAATATTATATCAAAGAGTTCACTAGGGTCTTCTAGCTCGAGTAAAAGTTCAAATCAAACCGATGAAATCATCAAATTACAAAACGAAATTGCATCATTGTGTCTAAATGTTTCTTCGTTAAAAGATTTACTTGAAAGTAGAGACTCCGCTATCGGTACCCTTGCACGTGAAAAAGAAAAATTGTACGTTGAACTCAAAAGTATGCAAAGGAGCAATAAGCATTTACAAGAACTACTACTATACGAGAGGTATACAGTTCTAAAAACTCAGTTTACATTTCTGTATTACTTAATACCATGCACCATCAAATGTTTACCAATGTTGTTGTTGTTTTCTAAGCTTGGTCATTACCGGTTCATACATCACAAGTTTCATATTCTACGATTTTCTCTGTCTGTGTTAATTTTTACAACCGTTAATCTTTACTAAGTCATCATTTATCCTTTTTTGTAGAGAAATACATACAAAAGATAAACAATATTTAGTTGAAAATATAAAACAACTATCCAAAAAATGTACGACTAATGAAAAATCTAGTGAACAAAGCATTGTTGTAAGTCGAATTCAAATCATAATAGAGTAAATGTTAATAACAAATATAAATAATATATATTATGAGTATTTTTAATTAAAGGAAGAACAGTATGTATGTGCTCTTCAAAAAGAAATAATGTCAAAGAATGAAGTAATTTTTAATTTATGTACAAAATACTTGAAATTAAAAAAAATCAAATGTGTCTTACAAAATAAATATGAAACATTGCAAAGAAACTGTGGAGAGGTAAATACTTTTCTTATGGTTTGTTATTTTAGTTTTTTATTCGATTAATTCGGTTGAATACCTGTATTTGTTATCCTTAGAAAGAAAAATATGATGAATCGCTTTTTAAAGTTTCTTATTTGCTGTAAGTACAATGTGTGACAATTCGTCGTTCACAAAGGCTCTTATATTCTACGACGACGACTATATACGACTGCCGAATCGTATGCAGGGTTATTTTTAACCCTCTTTCAGGCAGCCTATCTGCATACATCCCAACAATATTTGTTCTACGACCTTTTAAAAATCTTGATAAACAATACAAAACAAAAAAAAAACTCCTTTTTTACTTATTACTCTATATTTTGTAAGAAGTGCTTAAAAGGTTAACGCCCGGGCGCCATACCTACAGTCAGAGTAAATGTCAGTTTAGACGCAACAAATAAATTTTATATGAGAAAACTGCAATTTTAAAAATTCGTAAAATAAATTTTGTTACGAATAATGTAGAGAGGCTGCCTGCTAAAGGTGGTCAACTAATAAAAAATAACCCTGTATATAGTTTTCGTAATTATATAATATTCTTTTGGAGAAACAAATCATTTTAATAATTATTAACACATATATTCATTTAAACATTAGTACTGCTTGAGACAGTGGGTAGTACTGAAAATATTTTTTTAATTCTCACTTTAGTGAAGAATTAAACAATTAAAACCTAGATTGTTAGTATTACTTTCTTTGCATATTTAATGTTTAGCTTTTCAGGTTTGTCAAAATGTAATAAAAGTATTGAAGAATAACAAAAATTCTATAAATTCATCTTTAAATGAGTTAGCTAAAACCACAACGGCGTCAAGTCAGGAGAGGCATAATATAAACTTAGTTAAAGTAAACAACGATCTTCAATTCGAAAATACTCAATTAAAACTGTACCAAGTCTCAAGAGTATATTTAGGCGAATGTAGCAAGCAAGAAGAAAGTGATATTGCAGGTCCCTCGTTTCAAAATGTTGTGCATGATTTTATATGTAATATAGAAGAACCAAAATCTTATTGTGCAAAAAACACTCATCGATCTACAATAAATTTGAAAAAATGTAATAAAATAATTTATTTAAATAAATCCATTTCTGATAGTGATTTACACAGAGATTTTTATAGATAAATTTCATTAATAAATAAACAGAAACATTTCAATGCATTTTGTTGTGAGTAGGTAAGTAAATGTGTAAAAACCCATTTTTTAATAAACATTTTTTATACCACTGTTTTTTTGTTTTTGGGGCTGAAATAGTACTTTAATATCACATTATTGTGTGAACATAAAAAGCAACTGATCATTTTCCTATTATTTTATCAACATACATTATTTTAAGCTAGACTTTTAAAGAACTACAACATATTTTTGCTTATGCCTGACCAAACAAAAAAAAAGTTATGTTATGGTTTTGGTAAATGGCAACATTGATCCCAGATTTGTGTGAGCCGGCTTTGCACGTGAACGTGTCGCTAAAATCTCAATAAATTAGTGAAATCACTATGTCGGACGAATATTTCTATGGTGAGTTAAATTCCCAATAGTACAATACTTATTTTGTTGTGATTATTTATTTCCGTTATTGCGTACTTTGTTGTTAACACATAGTTCAAAATATGCATCAAGCTATGACACCCGGCAGTTTCGCCATTTTATTTCACAATATAAATTCGCACACTAATACACTATTATTTGTAATTGGTCCCTTTTATACAGTTACTTTATTAACAGATTACTTTCCACATATAAATTGATATTAAATATTACTACTTGCCGCCATTTACTTGTATCCCTAGCTAATAAAAAATGGGTTTGTCCCTACGTTTTTGCCAAAAATGGCGTTTTTCGATGTAGTTAGATATATTGTACGGTTTTCTAATGTAACACTGTCTTAATGTGCAATTATAGTTGTTAATTATATTTCGCAAATATGCGTCGAGCGATGTGGTGTAGGTTCGGCGCGCAATTCAAAAGTATGGCGTCCAAGCGTCTTGTGTGACCGTTCGTTTGAGTTACTTTAACTTGATTAACTTTAACTTGATATACATCAAGCTTTATGTTATAATTAGTGTTAACAATTAGTGGTATTGTATATTTATCTCCTTATTACAGGCGTTACTCTCTCATCGTCACATCAGTCCGAGACATGGGACCCTGAAGCGAAGGCGGAATACCCGAGAAGCAATAAGTTGCTCATTCGCCAGGCACTTTTAGGACCAGACGCAAAGGCTGACGAACTAAATGTCGTACAGGTAAGCTTAATTCGATATAGTTGTTCATAAGTCTTACTAAGTAATTAAAAGTGGCAGTTGTAGTAATATCAAGATGATGATAAACACACCATATCTAAGTGATTGGTAGTTCAATAACGTTTTGTTGTTGTACTATTACCTGTGATAGCTTGAGGCATTTGTCTGATTGATTCCAACACCATTCACCACATTATAAATTAAGTAGTTAATTAAACTATTTATGAATTTTGTTTTTTTTTAAGATTTTAGAAAGTATATATTGTCATTTGCTTTAGGTAGAGACAATGTGCCTCCAAGAATCAATCAAAATCCCAGTGGCCATCCTCAAAGTGGGAGAGACACGACAGGCACGCCTTGATATTGAGTTCCCAGATGCACCGGTCACTTTCACACTTATACAGGTACGAATGATGTTGCACCCTTTATATATATAAGGATAATAAGATTTATTTTATAAACAGAACTGAATCTATGCCATGCCTAAACAAATTATGTTGTCTGTTCTAAAATAATATACATATATATATAATGATGATAGAAATAACCAATATTTACTGACAGGTGTACTGTGTCGTTTTGACATGGTGCTGCTTGCTTGTGATTTTTTGAGGCATTTGTCTGATTAAACACATTTTTTCTACAAATGTACATGTATGTAGCTCTATTTATTAATAAGGTTTTTGTGTAGGGATCAGGACCAGTTCACTTGATTGGACAGCACTTGCTTGGAGCCCTTGTGGAAGAATTTGAAGATATGGAGGAAATGGAAGAAGAGATGTTAGATGAGGAAGAAGGAGAAGATTCTCAGTTTAAGGTCAGTTGTACTGAAAGATGTTGAATTACACTATTAATTGTCACTATTGTTACACTTTCATTTATCACTCACTCCCCATTGCTTTAGTATTGTTAACATACGAAAATTCTTTAGTAATTTAAATAATCTATATTGATGAAATATATATATATGTAATTATTTAGTAGATAACTAAATTTACAGGAAGATGAAAATAAAAGGAAAGCATCATCTGGCAAACGCAAGGGGAATGAGGTACTGAAAACCTTCAACTAATATAAATTATTACATGCTATTCTAACAGAGGGAAAAGGGCCTGTGGTCCAAATCTGCAAAAAAATAATAGCAATATCTCACTAGAATGTGTTAAGCCCATTGAATTGTAATATATACATGTAACTATTACAATTATCACATTCATTTCACTCAAAATTTGATAATGTTATGGGGCCCCTTTGTATCAAAATATTAGAATCAAGAATGAAATTGGCTGTTGGTTTTCTGTACCTACTCGTTCATATTTCCCTTTACCTTCTGATAGATTATTAACCACTTGCAAAAGTTATTACTGATATATTATGGTCATCATTAGATATTATTCATTCATATATTTGTTTTGCATTATGTACATATTTAAATTGATGTGACTAACAATGTAAAGATGAATAAAACTCCTACAGGACGACGAAGACGACGAAGCAGAACCAAAGGGCAAGAAGGCGAAAATGTCAAACAACGCCAAAGGCAAGGCTCCGTCGCCCAAGAAGAACGCTAAGAAGTGAACCGCCTGCGTCACTCCGCCCCGCGCCGCCGCTCCGCACCGACTCCGTAAAGACTGAACGATCACCCCGGTCCCCCCCCCTTCGGCACTCCGCCCGCACCGCCGCGGCGGGCGCGGGGCGCGGCGCTCTTAGTTGTACGACATAGTGTGGTAATTCAGCCTAGGTTAGCGTTGTATCAACTTGCGTGATTGAGGGAATGGACATGTCATGTCGTGTATGTTCTTACCAGTCGAGGTATCGCGACTGTTGATCGCTTACGATCGAGTGTGATTTCTTAACTTTTCGGAACTTTAATTTTTTCATTCCTTACTGTGGTAAAGTGTTATTGATGTCAGATGTATTGATAAGTAAATTCACACATGTATTTTTAAGTTACGACGTAAGCATAATCAGTGTAAGTTAGACATTGATCATTTTGTATGAAGTAGCCGGTCAACATTTATTGAATTGCTAACGATTTCTCATTTCAGAATGAAAACTGATAATCTATTATAGTTTGTTTGTACATATACATTTAAAAGCATAAGAACGGTAATAATAAAATAAAACCATTTCTAAACATTCTATCTACGATTTTTATTCCCTGTAACCATTTTACTATCCTTATTCATTAATATGCAGTCATGGTGGGAATATTTTCTGCTTGTAAAGTGCATGTTAAGTGAATTGAATTCTTTACTTAACCAGCCATGCCAACTATAGACCGATTTTAATTACTTCCATACTCGGCAAGATTGTGGAGTGTATTGAACTCCCGTCTTCTAGGGCACCTAGAAGTTGACGATCTCCTCGGTGACCGACAATACGTGTTTCGCCGAAATAGGTTCATTGAGGACCTAGTGTAAGCTAAACACATTTTAGGCCAGACTATCGAGAAGAACGGAGAAGAGGTCGCCGTCTCTGGACCTCGGTCGCCATCTGACGGTCTGGCATGCGAGCCTTATAATAAAGCTTTTAGCGTACAGTATATCTCCTGGTCTGATCGGCTGAGTAAGGGACTTTCTGAGCTAGAGATCTTTCCGAGTTGTCTACGGGTATTCCTCGCGGTTACCCTTGACAATAAATGTCAGAGTGCCTCAGGGGTCCGTTCTATCTGCCACTATTTCTGCTGCACAATGCAAATTAACATTTCTTTGTACTATATATTCAACTTAGTGGTATCCAATCAAGTATATTATTATTATTAACGATCTGCTGAAGCCTGGTATGTATGGATATGCAGACGACTTCACAGTTGTGAAAAGATATCTGCAGAGTACTCGGGATAGTGGAAATCATTCAGTACATTCTGAAAGGGAAGATATGGTGCAACGTTTGAGTGACAAACTTCATCCAGTCTCCGCATTCGCCAATGCTAATCTTGTCAAATTCAACGGTACCAAAACGCAGACGTGTCTGTTCACCAACAAAAGGAGCCTTTCACCTTGACTCCTACTTTCCAGAATGTATTCTCGAATACAGTAAGCGGCTTCAGTTGTTAGTTTTACGAGATTTTCTCGAACCTCAATTTTGGTCGGTGCATTGAGTCCAGTGCACGAGCAGCTACGCTAAAGCTTACCTTTCTTGCGAAGGTCCGACAGTACTTTATACCGGGACAGCTACTTATTTTAAACAAAGCGAGATCCGGTCGTGTGTGGAGTAGTGTGGTCATACACTTGCTGGTGCCGCCAAGTCATCTTACGGTTCTGGACTCAATTTAGAGGCGAGCAAAGAGGCTTCTAGGGGACACCGACTTGGTTGAAGCCAAGCTCGACCACAGGCGTCGAATTTCTACCCTCTCACTATTCTATGAGACACATTTTGGTGATTGTGCACAGGAATTACACGAGTTAATACCCTCGTCCCCTTCTATTACCGGATGTTACAACGCACGGCAGGTATCCATCCTTACGTTGTGGACACTCCACCTGTCTAAACGAAGCGCTTGGCTTCGTCTTTTTTAGTTTGTACAGAGAAAGACCGGAACAACTTGTCTGCGTCGGTATTTCCGTCCGAATACAATGTGGGTGTCCTCAAGAGAAGAGTGGATAGGTTACGAAGTTAATGCGCCCTTACCATCTATGACTTTTTTACATAATGTATGAGAAATATAAAACCCAGACACAAAGCACCAACTTGGTCCGCCCACTGTATAATATGATACATATTATCTAGATTCTTTTTCTGAGATTTTCACAAGTAGGTAAGTACATATTGAAATAATGAAAAAAGTACTGTTTTAACCCTTATTATTATAAATTTCATTGGATAGTATCTGTATAATGTCAGACTATGACCCCTATCAGCAAAATATATATAAATAAAATTAATATAATATAAATTGCAAATATGCAGATTGAAACAAAAAATATTCATTGTTTTCTGGATTTGATCTACTGACTAATACCTTTCACTGTTGGTTCTGTTACACTTATTGATGGCAAAATCTAGTGTATGACATGCATAACATGTATGAGAAATTAAACTTCTAGGGCCCAAAGTTTATTAAAAATTTCAGTATTTAGTGTAAAAAATCTATAATGGAAGCTAATCATTGTTTATATTCAAACTTAATCATTTATTTAATTCTTTATTGCATGCCACAATATGTATTAAATTATTAAAATAGTACATACATCAAATAATAATATTAAAGCTATTGGCCTACCACCCTTCAGTACATACACTCTCCCAGTTAGGGAAACTGCAAACTATCAGGTAATCAGGTTGTTGTGCTTATAATAAACATACATCCTTCCACTGGGGACTTATGGGGTATATTAAATATTGGAACTATACAAATCAGATGGCCAGCTCCATTGAGTATATATTGAAATTCTAAATTCATCTTTTACTCTTTAGTAAAGCAAGTAATATTTGGTTCCTCTCTCTTTGAATATTGTTTGAGTCTTCTATGACACATACTAGTTTGTCAAACTTATCTCTGTCCTTGGTGCTGTTGTCATGTACAAGATTTTTTATTTCAGATACAGTCATATGGTCCACGTTACATTTATGATTGCACTCTTTGCCACTGGAACTTGGTTCATCGTAAATTTGTTCAAAATAAGAAAAATAGGGCCAAGCATTTCCTTTGCCAGTATCTCTTAGTTTTTCAGCGAGCCTTATGTATGTTTGTTTTAAATTCCTGAACTTTTTATCACACTCTTCAGGGGACAATCCAAGTTTAGGGCCAATTTGTTTCCATAAAGTTTTTTTTTTGACCAGAGGGTCTTTAAATTTATTTTTGTTATCTAAATAGAACGTGAGAAGTTGCTTCACATAATCCTGTTCCAATGTTCGATACACTATATCATGTCCATCATCAAGAACTGCAAAAGAATCATTCTCAAATATTGTCACAAAATCTTTGTAGTACCTCCATTTAGTTACAGATCTCCCTGTGTCCGTTCTCATTTTCAATCTTATATAAGTCTGCTTTAAATTTCTAAATTTCCTATCACAGTTGCTAGGTGTTTCTCCAACTTTTCTAGAAATTTCTTTCCAGAGTTCCTTTTTTTGATATTTGGGGTTTTTAAACTTGTCAGCTATTTCTGAATACGAAGTGATAAGTTGTCTAATTTTATTTCTATCCCATGGACCCAAGTTAGGATTATAATTATAAAATATTCGCTCAAAATAATGATGATAAGGCCATTTAATAAGTTTGCCAGATTCACGGCTTCTTTCTACCCAATTAAAATATGTTCTTTTCAAGTTCTTAAATTTATGATAGCAGTTATACTCTGTTGTATTCAATAGACAGGCTATTTCTCTCCAAATATCTTTCTGCAGGCAATCTGGGCTTCGAAATTTATTAATGTTATCAATATACAGACTTAAAAGCCTTCTTACTTTAGAATCCTCCCAAGGTTCAAAAATAGTAGGTGACAATGACTTGCAATCTTTAAATACTTCTTCACAAATGTTGTAATGAACCCATTTTATATCCTTACCTAGCCTTTTTTTCTTTAATAGCCTTATATAAGTCCTACGGATATTTCTAAATTTTTTATCACATTCCTGTGGTGTTGTGCCTACAAGTATAGCAATCTCATTCCACAGCATCTTGTCTTTATCAGGACTACTTAATTTGTTTTCCAAGCAAAGTGTTAATAATAATTTTACTTTGTTTCTATCCCAAAAGTTTTCATCGTCCTTGGACAAAGTATCTTTGTCACAGGTTTTTGGTAGATCCCCTTGTAATGAAGGTACATTTTCAACATTAATATATTGGCGATTATCACCGGCATCCACAATGTAACGAGCTTCCTGGCCTGCAACTGAAACAATACACTACCAAATATACCATATCGTAGGCACTTAAGTATTTATCAAATCTTGTGTAATATAAAAGCTTTACTTTGTTGATTCTGAATGGTAAAGTTATTGCTACTAAAAATAACATTGCTCTGATCTTCTCTTACAACGAACCAATAACTTTGGTTATGCGAGTTATTTACATCCATTACTAATGTCTAATGAATAATGATTTAGATTTTAGAAAGATAATTCGTTTTAAGTTTATAATTTATAGTATGGTTTAGTATTGTGTACACTTTTATTACAGTGTACCCAACACCTGAATTTTTTCCCCCCTAAATGTAATCTCGAAAACCCCTAAAAACCCCTAAACTGACAATTTAACTAATAAAATATATGGATTCTTTACTACCAACTAAATTTTACATTTTAACCTTAACTTATAACACTCTTCTTGAAATTAACATGATGTTTTTGATTGTTTTTGTTACTAGTCAAAAGTCATTAAACAAAATACGGGTCAGCAGTTCCAACCTTGTTTGAAAATTATACCGATAATACGGTTTTTTCAAATATTTATGGAAATTTAAAAACCCCTAAACATTTTGTCCCCCTAAAAAACCCCGGAACGCTTAATTTCCCCCTAAATTCAGGGGGAAAACCCCTAAGTTGGCTACACTGACACTTTATAAATTATAGTACTCTGTGGACTGTGGTGTACACAGACACTGCACAGTCAAGTGTCAAGTTTCAACGGTGTACTTATAATACTCTATGGTGAACAGTGCTTTTAATTTAAAAAAAGCAAATGCTTTTAAACTCTAAAGCAATGAGAGTTGTTTTTCTTCTCTATGGTATGGAATTTCGATCCATCACCATTCACGGTTCAGGTATTTTAGGTTTCCCACAGCACAACGCTCAAGGGGACGTGTGTTACTAGTATTTATATTACGCTGCGGATATTGTTTATTTTTTACAAGATATTGCGAAAATAAATTCAGAATAAAAATAAGGCTGAGCATAAATAGTAAATAGGCAATTGAGGTATGACGTAGCTCTATTAATATTAAATTTTAAAATATTTATAATAGATAATTTATGACACCGTTGAAAAATTTTTTTATTTCTACAGTTACTGTTCTATTAGTCACCTCCTAAATATAAACAAATACGGACAGGGATTTGAAACCACGAACTCTGGGTTACCATCCCGTCGCTCTACCAATTCAGAGCGACTGGATAGTTTCCCAGAAGTCGCTAAAATGTCGCTAATTGCTTCTAAGAGTTATGCAATTTCCTTATACTTATAAATTACTAGCTTTTGCCCGCGGCTTCGCACGCCTTAAATTCGTAGTAAAACAATTTCCACTTCCTTTTTTTGTATTGGTTTCTATATGTCTTATTTTAAGTAATACAATCAAAATTACAACATCGGCAGACATCACTCACTGTCAAAAGTATATTTAAAGTTTTAAATTAGGATACAATATTAGGTACCTACTATAATTATTTTTATACCTCTCTTGTTTTTACTTAAACGTCCATTTAAGTACTTTTTAAACAAAGTACTTAATAACCAATCGTAACCGTAACCGTATACAATATTTAGTACACTATTTTGATCTATCTCATAGAGTTCAGCCAGCGTTTGCATTGTAAGCATAACAATTTTCGTGTTGTGTGCACAACTAAAAGACAAACAGATAAACAGACAAAGATTTTAAAAATGCTGAAAATGGATTCTGTTAGTTATAACTTCACAACCTGGTATATTTTTTTAAATATTTATATATTTACATGTATAGAATAAGATTTTCATGGTAGCTATTACGTCATTGACATAAATTGTTATAACTTTTGTATTTCTTAACCGATTTAGATGAAATAAACACTAAATGTTAAGTGAAGACTGTGATAATATATTCCTGAAAACCGCATTAAAATCGGTTAAGCCGTTTCTGAGATTAGCTTGCACAAACATACAGACAAACAGACAAACTGAAAAACCATTGTTTTGGGTTCTCTTGCTCTTATAAAGCCCCCCTATGATGTTTTTTTTTTAATTCCATGTACATGAATAAATCAATGACAATTTTATAATATGTATGAATAATACTCTATGATTACGTCTTTAATATATGATCATCTTTTATCATAGAATTAATGTACATAGAATAAGTGAGCCATAGGTATTCATATGAGCGTCAGTGACAGACAGTTAAAAAAAGATGCAACATGAAACACTGTTTGCCTTTTTCTAATCATTCATGACGCGTTTTTAATTTAAATACTTTGACATTTTTTTAGGACATCTTTTAAATGTTTTTAAAATATTTTATTTAGAAAGAGTTAAAACATTTGTATAAAACAATTTTGACACTACATTTTGAAGACTATATTGAGTCAACACAAAAATTCAAATTAGTTATTCTATCTTAAAACGAAAGTTATACAGTATTTTCGATTGCTGTTTTTTTCTTATGTATTGTTTATATTATTCTAGTTAAGGTAAAAATATCTATAATAATTATCACGTAAAAACAAATTTATAACATTTAATGTGTCTCTCTAGAGTAAGATATACCAACTATTATTGCCCTTGAAATAAGACTAGCTTATTCTAATACATTCTTATTCTATTATCTACATTTGGTGCCATTTAATTTATCACTTTCGCGTGAAGCGCGAATCGACTGCTTTATATCGTCATTATTTTGAGCGATAAGAAGTATTATGAAGTTGCTGTCGGTGAACATACAGAGGTTTCTGTTCTAAAATATGATCAATGTTATTAAAAACTTTAGGTGGCAATATTTTTAAAGTTTCTGTTATAATAGTAAAGTAAATATTTTTTGTAATAGTAAGGATTCATGGCGTCTTAATATTTTTTCACTGCAATGACCTATCAAAATAATATCATCCGATGGAAATGTTATTCCACTTCTATTTTACTACGATCCGCCACAATGCGCTGCGGGAGTTGAGCTGAGCGCCCTCCCCCTTTTTTATGCTACTAAAGTCGGTCCATACCGCGCCCAAGGACTTCCAATGAAGTTGCTGGCACCGGAAAGGTCAAGAGTAACGATTGGCGAGAGCGCGCAGGTTCAGTTAAGCTTAAGTCTATGGGAATTTCAGTTTTTTGACGATATCTTTAAAACGAAACAATATTTTTGAATTCTGTTTTTTTGGAGTAGAAGCCCAGTAACGTCCTTCACATGCGTGCCAATTTTGGTTAAAATGTGCGTGCCAATAGTGGTTTTTCTGTGATGTTGCCTCAAAAAATTAATTCCTAAACGGTTAATACAGTTAAATATGCAGAGACCAGCGAGTCTCGGTAAATTTATTGATAACATCTCGTAATAGTTCTTTGCTTGATATCACAAGAGGTACAGAATTTTATTGTAATCTTCTTAAAGTTGTATCTTCATCGGTATTATGACATAAGTTATGCTCCAGTATTAAAGTGGTTACTACAAATCCTTAGGTAATCTGAAGATTTAAACATCTTTTTATGAAATTATTCTTTTTTTAACTCATTATATACTACTAATATATCTTATAATATGTGTAGGTATAACAATTGACAAATATAAAAACTGTTAATTTCTTATTTCTCAAAACTGCGACTATAGTCGAAAGGAATAATTTCTTTTTTACACATAAAGCATCTGTCATTTTATAGACTCAATAAAAAACTATAAATTATAATTATAGTATATATTTTTGTATAACTTTTACTCAAATTTGATCTCACATTGAAATATATTAATTCTATGGAAATATTAGCTTAGTTTTCAGCCATAGAATTAATATACATAGAATAGGTGAGCCATAGGTATTCGTATGAGCGTCAGTGAAAGACAGTTAAAAAAAGATGCAAGATGTCATACTGTTTGTCTTTGCCTTATTAGTTATTACACATGCGCAAAAAAATATTCATGACGCGTTTTTAAAATTTTCGAAAAATTTGTGTAAAACATTTTTGACACTACTCAATAATAAAAATAGCTACGTTAAAAAAAACCGACTTTAAAACTAAAAGTAATAAATAATGAAGATTTAATATTTATTATATACTACCTATTATTTATATGTCCTATTTACTAAAAGGTTTGAAGATGGTGCCAAGCATTAAACAAATAATTATATTTAACCACTTTACCTACGGCTGTGGCAATAGCAATTGGCAAGTGGCAACTTTAACGTTCTGATTATTTACTCTGTTGTGATTTGTGGCAACATTTTTGTCCGCCATTGTTAACGCTGTTCAATTTGGTAAAAACGAGTGACGCTGTGTTATATTGTTTATTCTTAGAACTTTGGATTATAGAGTATTTTCGATGTGATAATTGTAATTAGTTAATAGTTTTATTATAAATTACTTGTTATATAAGTTTTATTATGTGTAGGTTTTTGAAGCATAACATTTGACGTCGGTGAGTTTTTATTGAAAACAACCGAATGCCTGTATTGTTTTTTTTAAATTAAATAATATTTTTTATTCATTTACTTGCAAAAAATGTATGGAAAACATCCTTTGGTATATTTTATGTACCAGTTGTAGATACTTTTGTAACTGTTATAGTTTTGTGTTTTGGTGAACTAAAAGTGGCGGGAAAAAATACGTATCTGACAAATCGAAAACATTTGATAGCCAAACTTTTGCGTTCTGAAAAACAATATTATGTTAGTTATTGTCTTTATTTATATTGTACCTTTAACTGTTTTTTGGCAACATTTAAAATTAATAATTTTTAAATTGTTCATTGCTTATAATATAAAGAAAGACTATTTTTACTCTTTAATGCTTTGACCAGTCGCCATGTGATAGCTATTTTCATAAAATGTTTAGGATAGTCAATTAAAATTTCATAACAAAACTTAAGAACTCAATTTTACTGTTTTACTGAATGCCTCACTTATTTACATTTTACTTTTGAAAGCGACATTTTATATAAGATCATTGATGCATACTGATGTATACTTGTATTCATAAGAACTTGTTAATACAACTTATCAGAAGGACATAAAAATTCTATGGTACCAAATAGTTTTACAAATGTTTCTCTTATTTTAACCTTGAACACAAATTCACAATAAAAATATTCGATATTAGTCTGATATTAAATCTCAATGATATGCGTAATGAAAACAGATTCACATTAATATTTAATGAAAAACTAACTGTTGTGTAACTAACATAATACAGATCATTAGGGTTCTTTAAACTTGCATGTTACTAGTTACCATAAAGTAAAATCATTATATTTGCATATAACCAATATCAGTTAGTATATAATAAATTGATTTATATTTGAATATGGATAGTTTGAATGTTTATGGCAATCAATATGTGGAGTTTTTACTTATGTCACAATAAAGCAAATATGATGACATATTTGTGATTAATAATTTTTTGACATTGGTATGGTAAAAATCTAGAAACATCTCAATCAAATACTAATCATTCCTCAGTAATGTCGGGCGGTCGGCTGGTGGTGCTTGACCGTCTGGGTCGCGACGCGAAGGCGTTTACTCTTGCGGAGGGATCGGCCAACATCGGCAGCGACCCCTCCTGCGACATCCGCGTCATCCTGCCCGGCGTGCGGCCTCATCACGCCACCGTCGCCGTGCACGCCAACCGAGTGAGCGACTGCGATCGCCACCGACCGATCTTAAGAACGACCGGCACTAACCTTGCGCTCGTTTCGTCAGACGCTGGTTCGTGCCGTGGCCGGCGAGACGCTGCTGAACGGCGCAGCCGTGAGCGTGGCGGCACTGAGGCACGGCGACACACTGCGGCTGGGCGGCCGAACCCTGCGTTGGGATTATCAGGGCTCGGAACCGCCCGTCCCCGGTTCCACTCCCGCCGCGCCACCCTGCCTGGCCGGTGAGCGCCGTTTTGAAGCGAGCAGTGTGCCCTCCACGTAATTCGTGTAATTGATCGATATCTCTGCGCAGTACCCCGAAGAGGCGCGGCCGCCCGCGCACGGCGCCGCAGCGAGCCCGCACGACGCGCGTTGCACGCCCACGGGAGGGACTCCGCGCCCGGTGAGAGACGCCTTCTGCAGTCAATGCTTCTCTACCTAATTGACGACGTTCGATAAGATCGTGACGAGCCTCTTTAGTCGCCGGCCCATAGTTGCCTGTAGTTTTCAAAAATTCATAATTAAGAAGGCTTCGGGTATAACATTCGTCTTTAGAAACTATAATAATGATAAAACATGCTTTGCAAATAAAAATAATGTATGTATGTATATAAATTATTATATTGCGGGTTCAGGGCCTACAGTCTACACAAATATTTCACAAGAATAATGTCGCTTAAACCAAATAGTCTCGAAACCGGAATAGTCCGAATTGGTTATGCTTCTTAAAATTAAAAAATCACCAATAAAAAAATCTAATCTTCGACGCTTGGTGCGTTTCTAGTGACATTTTTGTTATGTTCATTTCATATTCCTTTAAGCTTCTACATCAACTAGTGGAAAACAAGTGGCCATAGTACAGCCGCAGAGACGAGACACGAGCGAACAGAATGGTGAGCCTCCACCCGGGCTCTTCGCTGGACCTCTCCACGGGCTCGCCGGACCCCCGGCACCGACCCCGGCCTTCGCGCGGTGAGTGACGTATAGCGCCTGCATTCAGTGAACACTGCCAACAATTACTTTAATCTGTTTGTCCTTCAGTAAATCGTTTCCGAGCAAGTCCCCCAAGCCACTGCCGCCGGATGACCCCACCAAGGCCTCTTTGTGGATTGAGTCGCGCAAGCCGCGTTCGTCCCCTCAGCTCGTTGTGCAGTCCGCCAGGAACTCTCCCCGAAATGGTTCCAAATTGACTACTCCTGAATCTCCACGCGTTCCTCGTATGAGAACCTCGAATGTTTCGTCCGGGTCTAGAAAAAACTGTTCCGCGATTCTTCGAGGTTCCGCTGATGTATCCCGTGAGCGTGGTTCGACTCGCGCCGTGTCGTCCCCGGGCCCC
The DNA here is from genome assembly GCA_959347405.1 of Napeogenes sylphis. Lineage (NCBI taxonomy): Eukaryota > Metazoa > Arthropoda > Insecta > Lepidoptera > Nymphalidae > Napeogenes > Napeogenes sylphis. The sequence continues at coordinate 18,019,276 of OY365781.1, forward strand.
TCGTCCCCCCGCTCTGTCCTCTCGGGCCCCGCTTCTCCCCGCGTCCCTCCCCCGGCGACGCCGTCCCCCCGCGCGACTCTTCGGGGGGCCGCCAAGAGCGCGCCCCTGCGATTGGCCGTGCTGAAGAAAGCGCACTCCGCTTTAACCAGGGTTACTAAGATACGAGCTCCTTTAAAAATCGGTAAGTGTTCTTGTTCTTTATTACAGACACACACCGTCTATACCGGTATAGACGAGGTCCCAACTGAGTAAGTGCTCCGTTGCTCCGGCGTTCTGCCGTCGGAGGACGCTAGTGTCCAAATGTCCTTAGCTTCCCTCCTGACTAACGACGCCCCGAGCCGAGGTCCGTGTCTCAATCTGAGACGCTCTCGGGACGTCGTTCCCCATGGGGGCCCATCTGGCCCCCCCTTGTTAAGGGTGGGTCTCCAGACCCACCCGCTCCCCCGGTGACGCTGTAATAGCCAACAGGGCTAACAGTATAGACAAACAAAAAAAAAAAAAAAAAAAAAATCTTGTTCTTTCTAATCGGACCAGATTTTAAAGAATTAAATTAAAAAGTACAAAATATTTTTTATTTATTTGTGCAAGATTGTAAGATATTTGATAAATTTATAATATATTAGTTTACATTTTACCAGTTTAACACTGAAATAGTTTCCTTATATTATTCATTTTCCAGATATTATAAAATAAAATATAAGTATATATTCAATGAACAAAGTTTTAATAAAACACGACTCTGATTTCAATACGATTGGTTTCTAACGTAAAATATAATACGTAGTAGGATTTTCGAAAGAAATCTAATAGATGTCACCACCGTCCCGATAAAGACGATCACATATAGAATGCTTAATTCACCGAGACGGACAGCGATACGGTAGCTCAGTTGGTAGAGCGACGGGACGGTTTCCCAGTAGTCGCGGGTTCGAATCCCTGCCCGTATCGGTTTTTTACATTCTATATTTATATAAATTTAAATAAGCTTAACATGTCTATACATGTTTAAAGATATTTTCAAAAATTAATACGTAGTGGATGAAAAATAAGGTATGGAGAGTAACATGCGCTAACTATTATTGAATCGAGTAACAGAATTATTATCGCACGGCTCGGTTATCGAACCGCTTAATGACACAGGTTTTGAAGAACTGCACTCACATCGATATGCAAATTGGCGAAACGATATTGAAGAAATTATATGTATAATATGCATTTATACCATTGCCTACATACGCGTTTAAATGTATAGGAAATTAATAAAAATCAAATGTATGCAATATAAATATCATCTTAAGAACACACGTACACACCTCTCGACGATGTTCTACCACTGCCTGCGCCTCATCAAGCACTACGTGCTCCCCTTGCTAGACCACACCAAGCAGGCGGCCATTATGCTGATGACAGGGCACGCTGCTCGTCCGCGCAGCCTCGGGCTCCCCGGCCGCGCCTCCCCGCTCGCCGGCAGGCCCCTCGCCCGCACCTCCTCGCCCGCCCTCAGGCCTCGCGGACGCGCTTCAGCCCCCGCTACGCACCCCGGCCAGGACAACGCGCCGCGCCGCAGCCGCGAGCCCTCTCTGGCTCGTTCCCCAGCGCTTCGCGAAAGCACCTGCCGCGCTGTAAGTATTTATAAATTACTACATTCTTGCCGTATACCATCAAAGACTTTCCATTGATCCTCAATGTATATAGTAATCACTTAATTAAATTTGATGTTATTTTATTTTAAATTTATTTAAATATAGAATAAAAATAATTATAATTTTTATTAATGTTGGTGGTGGCATCTTATTTTATCATTCTATATTTAAATAAATTTAATATAAGCTTAACATGGCTATACATGTTAATAGATATTTTCAAACATTGATATAGAGATATTTAAAGTCTTAGGGTGGTATTTTAACAACTATTTTGTCGCGATAATAAACCTCGAAGCCCGAAGGGGTAGAAGTGAGAGTTGAACGTTAGTGTACGAACGATTTCTCAAGTTATGAGTATCTGGAGTAAGATATTAAAAATCATATTTGGGCTTGTCTTAATAAATCAAGATTGCTGTTTTTTTGCATTATAATCGCTCTAGGATAGAGTATAATTTCAAAATTCGTATGTTACATTTGTAAAGCCTACTATCAGTCAATTGACAATATACAGGGTTATTTGTAATTAATGGGTCACCTCTTGCATACAATTCATAAATTTAACGTGATTACATTTTAAGATAGGTATCAATTTCGTAGTGTTTAATAATTAGTTTGACTTTAGTTGACCGGCTAAGAAAAAAGCGCGGGAAGCCGTAGTAGGTAGTTAGTACCGAAAGGTTGAATAAATGCGGGCGGTGAGGTAAGGGAGTCCTAGCGTTGTAATAAATAACCGAAAGAGCAAACATTTTTTTGTTTTCTTTTTATTGTGTTATTTTCCAAGATTTGTAAAAAGTCGTAGAACTATTCTTGTTGGAACTGATGTAGAGAGGCTGCCTGCAAAAGGTGTCCCATTAATTATATATAACTGTATAAATCTAAAATCTAAATCATATAATTTAAACCCGCTAAGTTCTATGGTTTTGTATTTATTTATTTTCCTTATTATTTATCTCATATAATATGTTATTGTAGTTACTTCTCATAAGTTACAAAAATAATATTATATATTAATGTTGCAGAATACTCAAGATGACACAGAATCTGATATTCAGACGCCGGTCCGCGGGCGTCGTTCCAGTCGATTGACTTTACAGTCACCGGTCCTGACGAGTCCAAAGAAATCCTCATTGAAAGATCCCACTGCCAAGAAGAGCACCAGAAAAACTGAATCTATAAAATTCGATTTGAGCAATTTGAGTACATTAAGTAACTTAGAGAGCTACAGCGAGAACATAGTTTCCAATGTTGTTTTGGCTGACAGTGCCGAAGATCTCCAGAACGACATGTCTGACGAAGACATTACTCTACATTATTCTGATAAATCTAGTACGAAATCGCCTTCTCCGATGAGAACTGTGCATTCGAGGAGTAGTCGCATTATAGAGAAATCCCTAGGGTCACCGATGCAAACTCCTGCTTCCGAAAGAAGTTTGTCGACAACGCAGTCAACTCGCTCAAAGAGATCACTGAGGGGAAGTATTATCATTCAAAAAGCATTGAATAACTCAGATTCTCGATACTCGCGCAGAACTACCAAGAGTTTATCCGACCAAAGCTACAGTACAACAATAACATCTCGTATTTCGGAAACACTCAGCCAACGATCCACCCGGAATCTGGAATCGTATTCTATAGTCGACTTAGTGTCAGTAGACTCTTACGAGTCTGGGACGTCTATTTATAATTCCGTTGACTCTAATAGCACAGCATCTTTCGGTACTCCAGGTACTATTAGAAGAACCAGGTCAACAATCAATGCATCTTTATTGGGATCTAGTACGCCCTATACAAAGAAAACGTCTCCGAGAGTCGATAGCTCCGATACTACAAAAGAAAGTTCTTCAAAAAAATCTAGAATATCGACAAGGAAGTCTGAATCTATAACGACTCCGGAGAACACTCAACATATTTCCTTAAACAGCACTAGAATCTCAAGACCTTCTCGAAGCAGGTCACGCGTAAACGATAGTGACGTTTTACTTGTCAATGAAGATGAGAACGAAGAGTTGTCTCCTAGATCCTCGAGGCGGACCAGCAAAAACCTCTTGAGCCCCATTGTTAGAAAAAATATTTCTGTTGTAGTGTCCCCATCTGATAGTCCTACAAATGGCACAATTACACCTGAAAATTTGTATAGTCCACAAGGTATTGGAACTCCAATGTTAAGCATTCAAAACCTTTTAGATCAGAGTTCTGTAAACCAGACCTCCAAACTTTCCCAAAAATCGCGAAATTCGGGAAGATCAAATATGACGAGAAGAACCATTGGTGGCATTTTTACTGAACCTAAGAGATCTAGATTAAGTACTAAATCCAGGTCATTAAACTTTACTGAACGAAAATCGTTGCGGTCAAGAAGGACACTTTCAGGTTATTTGAATGGGAAAGATAAATCTCAAGAAACAGAGAATGCCGTGACACCAAAAAGCGCAGTAAAATTGATACAAGAAGCCGTTAAAAACAAACATTCTACTGCCAAAAAGCCTCAATCGAAGCGCTCTCTCATCGATAACCTCGACGACTCTAACTTCGTGAAGGAATTATTTAACAGTCCAGTAAAACGGAAACTGTCTCAGAGTATGACTGAGTTTTCAAGGAAATTCTTCGACGATGAAGTCATCGTTCCCTCGAAACCCACAAGAAATACTGTAGCGTTAACGGGACGGACACCCGACAACTCGCTTTTGAACAACACTCAACAGTTGACACCGGAAATGTTTGTGAGTCCTCTGAGCACTCCCGGTAACAGTCCCAACCTGTCCGGACTCAAACGTTTATTTAGAAAGAATACCCCAGAAAACGACTTGCGTAACGTGCGAGGCGTCAAGACCTTGCTACGAACACCCCGGGCCCGGAAGTCGATTAATAACGATCTGTCTAACATTTCTGGAATTAAGAAAATTTTCGGTAGATCTCCGAAGAATAGGTTGAGTGACGTAAGAATCAAAGAAGTTTTCACCTCGTCGCCAACAGCCGATTTTAGGCGAGTGTCGGGCGTCAAGGCTTTATTTCAAAGGAGTCCGTTAAACGATTTGCGAAACATCTCCGGGGTGAAGAGAACCTTGCGAGCCAACACGCCCAGAAACAACTTATCAGACGTTCGAGGCGTGGAACAGCTGTTCCGGGAACGATACAAGAAAAACTCGAGCGACGTCAGCGGAGTCGAAGAACTTCGCGACGAGTCTCCCGGCCGGGACGCCTCCTTCCGCGCTCACGCTAGAGAACACACACGGACGAACGGCCGCGGCGAGAGCGACCTAACGAAAAAAGGAAAACGTGTTGCGGGATCGCTACACTATTCCGTCGGCTCGATCGCCGATAACGCGGAGGAACGAACGGAGAACGAATCGAAACGGCGAGAGCGACGGTCCGTCCTCCAATCGGCCGCGTCGAAATCTGCGAGCGGATCGAACGTTACGCGAGAATTACGAAAATTATACATCGACACGGTCGAAGGCCGTGCGTCTCCGAAGGCATCTCGCTCCGAAGACGGTCGCAAGAGGTCCGCCTCCGAGATGTATAGCGCCCGCAAACTACCGCTGAAAAAACGCTCGCTGGCGTCTCCGCGGCGAACGCGTGATTCCTCGCTGCCGTTGAAGAAGCGCACGTTGCCGCACTCCGATCCGTCACTCTCCGGCCCGCCTCATTCCGCCCTGCCGCACTCCACGCCGCTGCGGCCGGCGGCCCGCGGTCTGTCCATGAACGTGTCGCCCATCGCTGTCGCCGCCGACGACGAGCCCCGGTAAGCACCTCGTGAACGATTCGTTGATCCCTCGTTGTGTGTTCGTTTACCATATTTCTTTTTAATTTCAGAATATTGCCGGCACCTTCGGAGTCGCCGAAACCGCGAGCTGCCAGAGGGCGAAAGCCGAAAGTGAGCAGACGAGTGGTGGATGACGCGGAGGTTGTTGTCGCGAAGCCGTCGCCAAAGCGAACACGCGGTAGAGTGATACGAAGTAGTCCCCCGCCAGTGCAGGCCGGGCCTACGAGGGGGAGGAACGCTGAAAGTCGACCTACCGTATTGATCGCTAAAAAGCCGCCCGTGATGAGTCCAAAATCGAGCCCTAAAATTACACGAACGAGAAAAGTTCTAAATTTTAATAATATTCTAAAAGGTTCCGAGAAAGTCGGTTCCGCGAGGCAGAAATCTCAAACTACAGTGACACCAAAAAAAACTAGAGCTAAAGTACTCAAAGACACAGTAGTCGTGCATAAACCGTCGCCGCAGATAAAACCACGCTCCAAACGACAAATTAAAGGGAGGACTGAAAACATTCAAATAGAGGAACCCAAAGGGACCAAAAAGACAGCTATCGATCAAAATAGTATCAAAGGAGCTAAAACCAGAAAAGGCAAGAAACCCGCAGAAGCGCAACAAACTCAACAAATCGAACCTCTTAAGCCTAAACGCGGAAGAAAAACTGCAGTCGTAATTGAAGCTATAATCGAAGTTGACCCCGTTCAAAAGAGAGGTCGCAAAGCCCGAGGGGTACAAAATGTAAGTGAAATACAAGATAAGCGCACTCGAAAGATACTAGATAGTGAAAAAACAAAAAACATTCCACCAGAAGCAAATAGAACTTCCAGAGGCAAGAAAGAAGGTGCAGTTGGTCGTAAAAAAGCAACAACAGTGGAAACGAGTCCAGTAAAACTTGTCAAAACTAAGAACGTCGACCAAGTTATTAGGAAAAGTAGACGAAGGGTTAAAGATAGCGAGGATAACAAAATTACTAGTATTACTATGAAAAAGACAGAGGAACCAGGTAAGAAAACGAGAGCATCAAAGAAGAGTGTTGTCGAAATTATTGCGGTCGAACCTAAAACGGACGGGAGAAAAACTAGACAACCAAAGGCGAAGGAGGAAACTAAGCCAGAAAAAGCCAAAAAGGTAAGTTGTAACCATACTTTTGCATTTACTTTCAATCACTTTGAGCCTTTTAAACTAGAGTAAATAATAAAAATACTACTGCCTTTTTTAATCTAAAAGTACTACTGCCTTTTTTATCGTAGATTGGATTCCCACTACACATAATATTTTTGTGTAAGCAGATCGTTGTCCAGAGTGTGATGCACTTTGTGTTCATTATAACGCAGAATCACTGATACAGGTGAGAACAACCTGTCAGTTGTTCTCTCACCTGTATCAGTGGTGAGCTCTACTGATCTGATATGTAATGTAATGTAACGTCGGTCCTCAGGCGGCGCCAGCCCGCGCGCTCCGCAAGCGACCGGCGCCGGATCCCGTCCAAGGTAAACTAACATTATTATTATTATCATTTTATTTATAACTCTTTATTGCAAATAAATATGTATAAAACAAAAACAATAAGGTAATCGACACATTTGGTACGAAGGCGGCCTTGTCACAAAAGTAATCTCTTCCAGGCAACCTACAATTACATACACATATGTACTAATTCTACATTACTTTGTATACTATTACACACAATACTGTATACATTACCACTATATAATATATAAAGGTTATAAATATTACAAGGACAGCAAGTGATTCCTAAAATGACTTAAAACTATAGATGGACTTAAACCGTGTAATCTCATACGTAAGAGCATTCCATAATTAACTGTTTTAACAGTAAAAAATTCGCTTTAAAATTCGATATGACATAGTGGAATCTCAAACTTACAATATCATTTTGCGAGCGAAGATTCCTACCAAGAAAAGAAAAATGTTCTTTCAGGTATGGGGGGTATTAGTATGGGAAAGGATTTAAATGAAAAAGCTATTTGAGCTGAAGATGGTGCTTTGTGGTGTGGTTATTTCTCAATCTAAATATGAATATAATGCATACGTTTGGTAGTCTTTTTAGTTTTTTCATCAGTATCTGTGATAAATGCAAGTAGCTTGTATCTACATAAACAAGAAGAACTGGCAGAAGGAGTGTTTTTTTCCATGGTTATTTTTGTTTTGATTTTCAAAAGATCTTTCCGCCTTATACTACATATAGTACTAAACACCCTTCACAACAATCCGAAATGTAAGGAGCTCAAGTTAGACTGTTATTCATTGTGACAGCTAAGCCCCTCTCAGAACTGCTCAAATGTAATCTAATACTATTAAATAGAACAGAGCAATAAATTGCTATAAGTAGATAATTTACTTTCAAGCCGTATGCGTTGTTCACGATTACATTACATTTAAACTTACTGAAATCAGAAAATGTCTCGTCTGAGACCAAATTTAAAGACATTCAAGCACTAGACAATAAGTCACAATTACGTAGAAAAAAATAAATAAATTAAAAACCCCGATAGAAATATATTTCTAAAAAGGATAAAAATAATATGATTATGTACTTATTGAAGTCGTTGCGATGTGGGACCGTTGTACGTACCTTGATGATGTCAATTTTACAAAATTTTCGGAGCTAATTAATGAGGGCTTAGACTATACGATTTAATATTGTTATTACGTTATTTGCCTTGGTAACTTACTTGCATTTTGAATTCTTCATTTATTTAGCGGTCCCCCGACGCAACGACTTCAATAAGTTCATAATAAAAATATTTTTATCCTGTTTAAACATATTTAAACGATTTTTTCTATGTTGTCCTAATTAAACCTACGAACACAATAATTTCACTTGTTTAGGTTTTTATTATCAATATTGTATAAAAACCTTTCACCAGTACCAATAAAAGCTCTATATCTTTGCTTCTATTTCGACTAAAGGCGACTAAAGGCGAACCACCTCGACGATACAAGCTTTCGATTAAAAAAAAAAAACAAAACCATTAATAATAATAGAAATACTTAAGCAAGTGAAAATTTGTGTGTCCGTTGGTTCATTTAGTACAATAATGAAACCAGTAACATAAATTTAAAAATTAAAAAAAAACCCTTTACAAAAAAACCTCTAAAAAGAATATTTTTATGTACTTATGGAAGTCTTTGCGTCGGGGGACCACTTAATTAAGGAAGACATTAAAATGCAAAAAGTTGCCACGGCAAATAAATTACGATATCGAATCGTATAGAGTCTAAGTCGTAATTTCGTAAAATAGACACCACCGTCAACGTACGTACAACGATCCCCCGACGCAACGACTTCAATCAGTATATAATAATGATATTTTTATTCTTTTTAGAGGTCTTTTTGTATTGGGGTTTTTTAAATTTATTTTTTTTGTTATTGTTTTATTTATTTATTATATAGTTTATATCCACTAACTTAAACTAACGTTTTTGCAGATACGTCTGTGGAGACAAAGAAAAGACGCACCAGACGCGCTGTCGTATAAGGTTCTATATTTTTATCTTGCATAATACAAAAATAATCAACATTAACTAAAATTTAAATATCTCTTTCCTTAGGTTCATCGTGAAAAATCAATAAAATGAAGATTTTGTTTTAGATTAATTTAGTTTTATAGCGTAGTTATATCCTTTGATAGGAGTTTTAATATAAGATTTCGTACAAAAAATATATTTTAATATAACAATAGCTAACAAGAAGCCTGATGTCGTCGAATGTCTCGAGACAAAACACAGTACTAAGTTGTATTTGTGGTGCCCTATTATATTAATGAATAGCATAGTTCTTGATCTTACACACATTATATAATAATAATATTATACAAGCTTTGATTTATACAATTCTTAAATTACAACATGACATCAGAGACATATCACAAACTTTTTTTTGGTACTTTTACTACCGTAATTATATCATATAAATTAATACAACACGTTGCAGGCTATGTTTAACTAAAGAATAAAAAAAAGAATGTTTTATTATTATATTTTATCATGATAATTTTATTTTTTATAATGGATATAATATGTCATACATTACAACCGTGTTCAATAAGCATGTATATTTTTTATCAATGGTTCACCTGCAAGTGAGTAAACTCATTAAGTTTTAAATATGTTTTAATGGCAATACAACTCATATTATTATAAGTTTCGTTTGGAATAATGACAATAAATAGACTTAGAAGCTATGAGAAAATCATGTAGTTTCATTTGTTCGTGCCGAACCCGACATGTAAGCCGTAGGCGCACTACAACGGGCGGTCCACGCCGGCTGGAGCGCGTACCGGGCCGGCCACGCGAAACACTGCCGGTAGTAGCGCCGCCAACGCGGCGAACAGCGGCCGGCCAGCCGCGCGAGGCACCGCTGCCGTCAATGTTCGCAACTGCGCGCCTCCGCCACCGCTTGCCTCGAGCATGAACCCCTTTACGCACTTCAGCACCAGCTCGGCGCGTCGCAGGCACCACGCCGTCGTGGCGTCCTCGCCCAGCTCGCGCCGCAGAAGCAGCGGCAGCGCCACTGCGCACACGTCGTTACGTTGAGCCGCCTGAAGCACGGACCGCAAGCCCAGAATGGCCGGGTGCCGGGACGTCATATCTCCTGGAAACGAAGGGATGCGGCGATTGCCTTCACTAGCCGATCGGCGAGTCGCGAGCGGCGGGCGCCGTTCCATATAATATCGAGTATAAATATCTCTCTAGAGTCTCACCCGACTTGAGATCGTCCTCATCCGCCACGAGATGGAAAACGACGTGTTCGGCGAGGTTGCTGTGTGTGGTCACGTACACGTCTCCGGGCCGCAGCGCGCGCCGCCCGCTCCCTCCACAGCCGCGTGCGCGTCCTCCCTCCTGCTGGCTGCGAGCTCGGTTGCGTCTTTCGGCCTACACACATTTGGAAGAATGAAATATCTTAAGTGTCTTATAGTTTCGGTTCAGTTTGATTGTCATCGTATATGTCTCAACCTTTATAACCTGTGGGTTGGTGGGGTTCAGATGCTATAAACATAAGAATTAGGACTGATGACGGAGATAATGTCATCGGCAACGGCATAATGTCATCGTATATCTACTGAAATACCCAGCGGTAGATAGCAGACTACGGGTTAGCTGTTAAAATCAGGGTACCTTCGAGACCCCGGTACCTAAGCCCTCCCGGAAGCGATCCCGTGGCGTCCCATTAAGGCGATTGGCTACCGGGTAGTCCCACATAACCCTCCGGTCATCACCTTAGCCGGTGGGTATCCGTAACGGATTTTTACGACGCAAAAAAAAAAAAGAGAAAACCCTGCTTAGAGGTTAGATGGATGTGTTAGCATCTATGCGGTTACCCGACTGTAACGTAGGGTAGGCTTGCGCCCTGACTGCCTGTCGGAAAGTGAGCGTGCCTACAGCTTTGGAACCTTTGAAGGAGAAAAGGCGATTGGACTTGTCTATGTTCGATAGCATTGCGAGCTTCGAAGTCAGACCTGTCGAAAAAGGGTTCTCATGCTTTGGGACCACAAGAACGGTGACTCAACTCCTTTATACACTCACGGGCTCCGCTACTGCGTCTTCTATGCGGCGCAACTGCGCGTGCGCGTCGGCAAAGTGATGCTCGGTGGCGCGCGCCAGCCCCAGCAGCGCGGAGCGAGTGGGGCGCGCCTCGCCCGGCAGCACGGCACCGCACAGTTCGCCCGAGTATAGCGACAGGGCCGACCATGAGCCCCTGGTACATGTAATGCAACTCGGAAAAAGTTATTATGAGCGTAGCGTTAAATTATCCGTAGTTTTAAATAGACGTGATGGAATCCTGGTCATAAAAATTTCCACAATTATTTGATTTATATAATATTTAGATATCACATCGCGGGTCATCGTACCCATCGGTCCTATCGAGAGCGCAGAGGTCCAGAATATCGGCGACCACGAGGCGTATGTTGTGAGTCTGCTTTAGCTGAGAGCCCAAATGAATGGTGAAGCTCTCCTCCATGAGTGCGGGAGGCGCGGGGAGCGTCGGCGGTAGCGTCGCATACGAACACAGAGGGGAATTGCTGTTGAAAACATCATGATTTAAACCAACTATCCAAAAACATTACATTAAAGTAACACATAATAAGAAATCAGAAAGTGAAGATATATATTTAAAATTCCCATAATTTCAAAAAATAATATTCTCTTCTCTTTGGTACCCAAAACCTTGTATTACTTTAAATGTTATAATTTTTTTGTTTCTCTGTTATATCCTCTATTAATATTTTGGTAATCATATAAAATATTAGTATAAGAGACAGTTTGGTAAAAAGGCTGACTTGGATCATTAGTTTTTGATCTTGTCCAAGAGACATTTCCGTGCTGCTAAAATAAAAGTTGTCAAAGTAAATTAAGTCCATAACGAAAATTAAGATGTCTTATTAACATAAAATAAATATAATATTTTTTTATTGTACACCAATAAACAGTTGTCTGTTGTTACAAAGTAATAATAACATACAAGTCTGATATTAAAAAATATCCTAGACATTCTTTTGCACTTTTAATTAAATAAATAAATAATTTGCCAAAAGTAATAATAGTAGCTCAATATGTTTTGTCAATCCCTCCTAAATCTTTGATAACTCAATAAATTATAACTAGTGTTTCCCTTTTACTTTTAATTATTGAGGCTCTACTATATTTAAAGTACATATAGTAGAGCTTCAATAATTAAAAGTTTTTGTTTTCAGTAAATGTTAACATAAAAGTTTTTGCCTAGGAGTAATTTTCTCATCAGTCTGGTATTCATTGATGTCATTCATCAGCCAAGATCGGTGCTCAGCCCTCTGTGTGTGTCTTAATGCATCAAGTTGGGAATCCCATCTCCCTGCAGCCAGGCTTTGCTCTTCAAAGTGCTTGGAGGCCAGGGCATTGATTTCCTCCTCAGTTGTTGATGTGTTAAGTAAACGGATTTTATCTTCCATTTCTTCTGTTTGTCTAAAAGTGAAGTATCAATCAATATTTTTCTAAGTTTAAAATGGCTTAATATGTTTATAGACAGTTTCAAGCAATTTTTAATTTACAAGAAGTTAAATAAAGCTGATGTTGTTTGTCTTTATATTTATAACTAAACATAAGTATTGTAGACCTCTTGGTAAGCTTCTTAATATCCCCATCCCGATTTTGAATCATATCCATGACAGTTTTAGCATATGCATTCTCCACCTGCAGTATAGTTTCTAAAACTGGAGAATGGACAAGCTTATGGTAAGCTGCAGCAAACACCTCTTCATCGGAAGACCCTTTCTGTTCAGCAAAATCCACTACATCTTTAAATTGCTTTTCCCAATTTTTTACAATACTATCCACATCCAACTCATTATTTTTTAATTGGTTGATTAGTATTGCATCACGGTCATTGTGAAATTTTTTAGTTTCTTCTGATACAAAGTCTGCTAATTTTTCATTAAGGTCTGAAAATGATTTAATTTTATGGTGTAAATTCTAATCTGTAAATATAATTTATGCTTCTAAAATAGGATGATAGTAACGACAATGCTCTAATGACTGATTTAATAATTACCATCTTCTAAATAAACTGGAATGTGAAACATTTTTAACACTCTTTGTACAAGTTCTCTGGTCGATCCCGGGTACGGTATTTCTACCGGTACTTTGAGTTTGAACAAGAGTTCCTCGTTTGTGCATGTTGGAAACGAAAACTTGAAAGTTTTTGTGATATTTTCTAATGTTGTATTGGTCATTTTACAGTTGAAACAACTACAAAATGTTCACAATAATAAAACACCTACTTCTATCTGTCATAATTTATATTATAAATACTAAATACTGAGTTTGTACTCTGTGATTGTGTTTTTGCAATAATATTTGACATTGATATTGTAAAGTGTAAACAAACTTGACAACAATTTAGGGATGTGAAAAATTAACAATTATTAAAGAAATGTATATTATTATATTTTTTTTAGAAGCATCGATTTTTTATTTTCTCTTATAGACACTATTACTAAATACATTATTTATTTCATAGTTTCACATCATTTTTTCGATATTTTAACAGCAGCTTTATAATAGAATTACTTGCAATGCCATCTAGTGTTAGCCACAAAGTTTTATATTTTGGCAACACTTGAAAGCTCAAACGGTAAAACAATACAGAGACATCCTCAGAATAATAACGTTATTGTTCTGAGGAGTCATCTGGTATTTTGAGTAGACAATGTTTTCATAAATTTATTTCCTGGTTTAACTTCAAACCTTGTTTTTAATATTTATTACAATATAACCCGTTGATTAACTGTGCCAGTAAATTTGCGTTAGTTGAAAAAAATTGAAACCAAACTATCGAAAAAGTAGTGGGAGGGATTACTTTATAATAAAAAACACAACTAAGAAGTGTAAATATTGACCCAAAGATCTTAAAACATGTAGTAATAAACAAACTCAAAACAGCATTTTGAAAGAAAGTGTCCTTCCATAATATCTTTAAATAAGGTATTGATGATTTGTTTGAATTATCTGTTGTATAGGTTAAAAAAAGTAAGTGGTTACATTCTAAATGCCCTAAAAAATTGACTTAGCCTTTGAGTTAATTGAATTTCTCTTGTAGTAAGTTAGTACAAATGAAATGTTTAGATATTTAACAGCAACAATGTCAGGCACATTGAACAAGTGTAACAATAAATTCCCGAATGTGAGATAGTGCTATCTCCGTGGCCTATTGATTTTATTTATAAGTCTAGGAATATATTTAGACTTATTAAGAAAACCTGTCACGCCACTTTTACGTTTCAATTGACATATTATGATGTTTTACGCTTCTTATGGATTTAGAGTACTGAAATTTATATTGGAAATTTTGTTATATACTATATATTTTTTTTGTTGTCGGCTGAACCGGAAGTGAATTTAGAAAAACTATTTTCAAATTTGGAATAAACGTTAAAAAATATTTTAACAATGACAAATACCTAATGACAAAGTAGTGTGTGTTACAACCGATAATGCACCAAACATTGTAAAGGACCTAAAAATTCTTCTCGGACGAGTCAAAAATATTCGCTGTATGGCTCATATATTAAATAGTAGTTGATATCCGTAGTTTTTAATTTAATTAATTTTGATTAATAGAGAAGAGGTTTATTATTTAGTAAGTCTTTGTTTTGATGAACAGATAGATAATAGTAGCTTTAAATTATTTAGTTGTTTTATTAATTATCAAAAAATCAGTTATTAGGTAAAACAAAAAAAAAACATTTTTCCTAGCCGAGTCACATCCCTACTACGGTAGCGACTAGTGGCAGGATATGATGGCCGGTTTGACATATTACATTAGTGATGTCAATGTCAATATTATAGATTTTATAAGCAAATGCGAGTTGAATTTATCTGTTTGAAACATAAATTTTTCGCAATACGATATTATTAATGATTACTTTGGTAATATAAATATTTAATGAATTTAATGTATTGGATATTCAATTCAATATTTGGTTTAACCTTTATCGAACCGAATATTCGGCCGAATTATTCGGTTTGCAATTTTATTGTTTGTTTGTCATAAACAGGTTCTAACATGTACTTTACATGTAGCTGCTGGCTAGATAACTAAATATGTTGATTTGTTGTCAAAAAAATATTGTTTTGAGGTTTTAAAAATTAATGCTGATTTAGGGAAGAAAATAAATGTTGGCTATACTAAATGTAGGTTTAGAATAGTAAAATAATTATATTGACTTGATATGTTTCGAAATAGAAGTTTTTATCAACACATTATTTCCAATATTTCTTTGACTTATGATATGAGACGACTTATTTTTAATGTTATCATGTTTATTACTTAAGTGTATAATTCATTATCTATTATGTATAAGCATTGTACGAATTTGTACGAGTTTAATTATGTGTATATTAGGTTTATGTATTAATGTGTATTTATTTTTATGTATGTTTACAATGTTTAAAAATGTTGGCCACCTATCTATGTGCGTTATTTTAAAATTCTTATCAGTATGGTTGTCTGGAAGAAATCGTCTTTAGGCGATAAGACCGCCTTTTGTATTTTATATGTTTATTTGTATATTTTTATTTGTAACTTTAATATGTATTTTTTTTGTGGTATATAATAAAGAATATAAATAAATCTTAGTTTTGTCTTTAGTTCCTTACCGTGTCGTGTAACCAAGAAAATAAAAATACTCGAAGCGAATATATTCGGCACCAAAACCGGATAATTCGACTGAATACAAATAGCGAAAAAGATGTCGAATACGCCGAATACGGAATACTTACCGAATATTCGGCCCATCTCTAGTAATAATAATAGTATTATTATGTACTGCAGGGCTATTGCGTATCTTTTTTGACAGCAAAAATGATAATCACTATCAGTAAGTGCGGACATTATGGTTGTCAAACGACTAATTTCGTATTTATGATGTCACAGCCATCGAATAACTTTGATGGCCACCGTTAATCATTTGACAGATAAACTAGTATCGATACTTTTAAAATTCCTATTCTGTAACGCTAGTGGCTATCAAACACATAAGCACCTAATTTGGATTAAGGATTCTGTTAGTGGTGCAAAAATGTGAAAAGAATATTTATTCGGGACCATATTACATAATTAGTGGATAATATATAAAATTTAACGCGCGTCATTATTGGCGATAAAAACAAATGTGCTCAATCATCTTAAATTAACAATCTTAATTTTTTTATTATTACATGAATGTATACCTAGATTGTTGATTGCCAAACATCAGATTTTTATAAAATATATTCAAAATTTGGAAAGCAGGGATCCTGATCCTGATGATTGTAATACATAGATCTATAATAACTGAAAAGCTACTTTTCTCGTCCCCGACTAACCTTCCTGAGAAAGTATTTCTAAACCTTTTTCAATTTTTAAAACTTTTAATTTACAATAGAAGGTGGTAGAGAGGCAAACGATGTTCAGGGGGGGGAACAGCTGCCCCCCCTGGTCCCCCATGGTTGTATCCATGCAACTTGCACGCCGTGTTTTGCCGACGTCTAGTCGCTGTCCACGACCTCTGGCCGTTATAGAAAAATAATACATTTATATCAGTCCAAACTAAGACCAAAAAAAAATATTAGTGATAAGCTAAAGGTTATTGCCGTCTAACTAAAGAAAATTTTTCATAGACAATAGTTCGAATTCACCACTGAGATGCAAGGCTTTACTTGCTTGTTCAGATATTACCGTATCTAGACAGTACTGCATTTGTATTGCATCTAGAATCTAGACTGATCAAATTTGTAACCCTTCGACTTTTGGGTATTACCTACTATTTTCTTAAAGCAATAAAATAAATATGTATATTTAATTAGCTACGCTGTTTATTTATCTTATTTCTTAATTGAAAATATGAAAGATGTAAGTGTTTTGTGTGTGTGTGTAATGACAAGTCCAGGTTTCTGATAATTAGCCTTTATAGGCCTTATTTTAGTCAGACTTGGCTTAAATCTTTATTTCCATCAGAAAAATATGAATACACAGTATTCCATACAGATCCCTTGTCTTCTGTCGTTTGATTTAACAAACATTCAAATTAGGGACAGTTGTACACGATGTCGGTATAGTAAAACTATATTTTCATTATAATATATAAAAATGGAAACAATAAATTACATAGAGAATTAAATAAAAAATAATATCGGTTCTTATCGCGTTTAATCCGACGTGAACCGTGGGCCGGGTGGTCGCCTCCGTGCTGAACTCCTCAGTTGTTCTGTTTCATTTACGCAGCCTCACCGCCCTCCTCGTCTTCGGCGCTGGCTGTCAGCATGGTGATGAGCTTGGTGGTGTCAATGAAACCTTTATCATCAATTTCCATCTGGTCATAAGCTTCGTCGACTTCGTCGGCGGAGAACTTGTCACCCCAGGTCATCAGAGCGTGTCTCAGCCTTTCGGAATCAATTTTGCCGTCAGCGTCAAAGGTCTTGAAGGCGTTGATGACAACGTCGTCATCATCTGATCCACCAGACATGCGGCCGGCGAACAGAGTGAGGAGCTGGGTGAAGTTGATGGGACCGGATGCCTCGCTGACCATCTCGTCGAGCTCCTTCTCGACGGCAAGCCTGCCGAGGGAGTCGAAGGTGGCGCGGAGGTCGCTCTTGCCGATGATACCGTCCTTGTCATGGTCCATTAGCTGGAAGGCCTGCAAAAAACCCGACGATATATTATTTAGACAAAACTTAAATTTAATATCACTACTTAAAACTTAAACTGTTTACTAAAAACTTATGTTTGAAGTAGACTATGAATTTACGAACAAAATGTTTATAAACATGCACCACGTTTGATGACGACATGTTCACCACGCGTCGAACTGTGACGTATTCGTTAAGATGTAGGTTAAGATGTAAGTAATTATTTATACAAAATTCAAATACAAATTATTAATACAAAATTCTTTTTTTCGTCCTTTTTATCAATACAAACCTCCTTGAATTCGGCAACCTGCTTCTGGCTGAACATCGAGAAGACATTGGAGCCGGTGCGCTTGGCCTTACGGCTGCCACGGGAGGAGGCGCGGTCGCCGGCGGGCGCCGCTGCTGCTGGGGCTTCCTCAGCAGGCGCTTCTTCCTTTACCTTCTTCTTCTTGATCTTCTTTTCCTTATCCGCCTAAAAAAACAAAAGAAATATATCATCTTGTAAATTTCGCTATATGGGTAATTAGCAGGTTTGAGAAGTGTAAGCAGTTTTTAAGTGTACTTGAAAATTTATATGTTTTTTTTTATGTTGGGGTCCAATTTCTAAGGCGTACCTAATCATTATTTAATATCTGCCCCGTTCCTTTTGTTTGCACTCCATCATTTGGCATCATTTAAATTAAAATTGATTAAGTATTATTTTAAAACTACAGAGCCAATTGAGTTTAAATATTTATTTCAATATGTATTTGGAAGTCGATTGATCTATTATTAAACGAATTTCGCTCATGACCGAATACGTGTTTCGAAGCGCCTTTAAATATAGATCGGAGTCGACTTACACCGGCCGGGAAGTATATTTGTTACGCAAACCAATCCGAAATAGATTTTCTTCCTCCACTTTCATATGGGATTTATGAATTGCTATAAGAACGACAATAGTTCAATGAATGTAAAAGGCCTCTAGTTACTTTTATTATTTACTAGTTCACATAGTTCTTCTATAGTTCCCACTGAGGCTAATTTATTGTAGATAATCAAGGACGGTGGATTATGTATCCGCGTCGAAATATATTGAATGAAGTTAATCGAGTTCTTTTTTAAATTTAAACATCCTAATAATCCATTAGCTCGGTGAGAAAATTGTTAAGTTTGGTAATAACGAGGAATATTGAAGGTAGTTAAACTATCGATCGAAATCCTGATCCTGAAACCGACTACCGATATATTATTCCGTTACTTCACTTCTCCGTTATCACTTCCTTCACTATTCACCGCACTACACTTCACTAAACTTACCATTTTGTATAGTTTGTTGGTTCGACGGAAGAGAGACTGTACCGTTCGGCAGTCCCACCCTGACTCCGAGATCTCGTTTTCAATCCAACATCATAGAGTTACCCCCTCCCTCCCACCACCTGGCTCCGATTCCTGCGCCCGATCCCATATATAGTTAGCCAAATACGATCTGTAGCGAGAACGCTTCAGAACCCTTTGGTCCGCTCGGATGTTTAGCCGCTCATTTAAAAATAATTTGAGCTGACTGCTCTCTTCCATCTGCCAACAATCCAGATTTTGTAACTGATTAGGGCATGTCTGATATAGATTACTAATTAACGATTTTCAACTCGAAATAACGTAAATAGCCAATACGCGGTGATTTTTATTCTGACTTATCGAAAAACTTTTAAGTGTAACGAAAAATATTATAAATACTTATTTAACCTGCTCTTGTTAAATGTTGTTCTTGTTAGTTACTTATTTTACAAAACCTAGGCTATTTTTGATTAATTTTATAGAAATGTATATGTCGAGTTTAGGTTTAGGAGACAATATTAAGAATACATATTAATAGTTTTATTAATATGTATTCTAAATATTGTCTATGCTTAGACTTGTAAAGGAACAACTTAAAAATATCAAATTAAATATTTTAAAAACCTCCGATGCAAAAAGACATTTCAAAAGTATAAAAATAATATTATTATGTACTTACTTTTTGAAGTCGTTGCGTCGGGGGACCGTTGTACGTACGTTGACGATGGGTGTCTATTTTACAAAATTTTTGAATTAATGAATGAGGACCATACTTTTTGATATTGTTATTTCATTATTTGTCTTGTTAACTTACTTGCATTTTGAATTCTTCCCTTATTTAGCGGTTCTCAAAGATACACGGCTTAAACTTGGAACAATCTTTTTTTTTGTTCGGGGTTTAAAAAGAAAAAGATAAAATAATTACCTAATTAAAAGCCGTCTTATTATTTTTTAAATGTCAACAAAAAAAAGTGTTACTACTAGGTATCTTAGTTTATGAAGGTTGAGGATCATATTAGGTTTGAATTTATAAGCTCTGTATATATTAACTTAATAAATATATTTCAAAATGTGTTCAAAATATTAGGCAATTAACACAGAATTATAAAAAGTATTTTTAGGTATATGATAATCAGATAATTGTTGCCGTTTTATTCAAAGAAATACCCATTAAATAGTGAAACGAAGTCCATAATAGACCTGTGATTTATGCCATAATCAGTCATTAACCATAATTAACGCGTACTATAATCATAATAAATTTTAATATTCAAGAGACAACCTCTATTTCGTTGATAATATAATGCAATTAAGTCCTCCTTTATTTACTCCTTTAGAATATGACAAAGTTGAGGATGCACAAAATATATAACATAATTAGAGAATATCTTAAGAAAAAAAACAGAATGCAATGTTCATCATTATTTGAAAGAAAGTTTTAAGATATATGAGATTGTAATATGATTAGCCCATTCCCAATCAACTGATGCTTAATTCATAGAATTTTCTCTAAAAATAAGATTTTGTATGTTTTGTTATCCCTTAATTGTATTTTTGTTTTCTGAGCGACATATTTACAAAGCAATAGCTATAATCTTTAATGGATATTATAAAAAAGAATAGAATGGAATTCAATTATAAGATCATAAAAAATAAATGATGTTTGTAATATTATGGATGAACTGGTTGGACGGACCAGCGTTGAGAGACGCCGATCAGGAACAAAACGGGGCGATCATCCAAGGGGCGGCCCGCGCTATTCTTGTGCCTTACTCACACTACAGGAATAGATATTGCAATCTACACCGATAAACCTTGATTGTTAAAGAAAACTATTATGAGAGTAGTTGTTGTCACCGAATCACTCTCAGTTATAAATTATAAACCATCTAACACTAACATATTCTTTTACAAATATATATTCTTTTTATTTTTTTTTCTTATAGTCCCAACTGATTTTTGTGTTTTTCTGTAATGGGATGGCAAGCAGCATAAAGTTATTTTATAAAAAAGGCCACATAATATTTCATAATAAATACAACTATTTTTTGTGTTATAACTTATATTTTATTTATAAGTACTCTAAAATCTAAACATTTTTATTATATTTCTCAGTGAGAATGAGTAAATTTGTGTTCAAGCACTGTATAAGTTAACTTAATTACATAATTTAATAAATTTGATTAAAAATCGGTCAATCATAGACCTACTTTTATAATTGAAGTTGAGCATTTTTGTTTATTTTTTATTATTTTTTTAAAATTTATTTATTATTTATTATTACAATTTTGTTATCATAACATATGCTCAACCTTAAGGTTGCCTGGCAGAAATCGCTTTTGAGCGATAAGGCCACCTTTTTACCTTTTTACTTTTTTTTACCTTTTTACTTTTCACCATGTATTTTTTTATTTTTTATTTTGATAACATTATTTTATATTTTTTGTTTATAGGTTGCACACCTATAATTATTCTTTTATATTAATATAAAATGAAAAATAAACCGATACGGGCAGGGAGTCGACAGAAACCTAATAGATGTCACCACCGTCCCGATAAAGACGATCACATATAGAATGCTTAATTCACCGAGAGGGTACGCGATACGGTAGCTCAATTGGTAGAGCGACGGGCCGGTTTCCTAGTAGTCGCGGGTTCGAGTCCCTGCCCGTATCGTATTTTTCATTCTATATTCATATAAATTTAAATAAGCTTAACATGGCTATACATGTTTATAGATATTTTCAAACAATATTTATTATTATTAATTGCCTGAAAAAAAATATCTTTAGTAAAAAGTATCTTATACATTGACAGTGGAAATACATTGCATATCAAATACAATAATAAGAGCAAATTTGATTGAAAGTCATTACGGAAAACTTTACGTGATTAGCGAACAACCGGACGTCTGTCCGGTTTTAAATGTTTTTAAATTTTCGTCAGTTTGTCTAAACGGACGAAAATTTAAAAACATTGCCCCTGATACAAGTTTTGGTGTTGCGAAAAGTATGACTGCTTACCAAATTGTAAAAACAAATGATAGAATTATTATACACTATATGAATGAAAATCTATTGAATTATTTAAAATAAAATCTACTAATTATATTTATCTTTAGTTTTTTATGATGAAATTAATAATATATATATACAGTGCAAACTCGATATAACAAATCGGAAAGGAACAAGTAAATATTCGTTATACCAAGTAATTCGTTGAATTGAGGTTTGTTACGTTGAGGTTAAGTTGTTCTAAAATTCGTTATAAAGAGGTACAAAAATAATTTTATTCACCTCAATAGTACGTACTTATATTGTTTTAGCGAACAACTTCTACTAATAAATAAAAAAACATTTTTATCAAATTATGTGAATACATTATGTAGGACAAACTATTAATTGAATGTTAATTTCAAAGATTCTCACAACAAAACTCATTAACGAAAACAAAACGAATTACAAGTCAAGAATCAACAATGTACAATACATAGTAGTTTAATCGCAATTTTGTTGCTCTTGATTAGAAAAAAGCGATCATTAGTTGTCTGTTTATCACCGGTAAGAGTTATCACATCTAAAGCGCAATCGAATTTCGTGATGGATTGGACTACACCGTCACGCAAACCTCCCATTTTGGAAGATTTTATTATATTTAAAGCATTATAAGCATCTTTTATTGTGAAGTTATGCTCATCAATTTCACCCCTTCTTGGGTCTTAATTGGTGGGAACTTTATATTGAGGTTTTAGGTTGACAAAATTCGTTAACTTTTTTTACTTTATCTTGATAGTTGAAAATTCGTTATAAAGAGGTTGTTCGCAAAAAAATTGTAGCTATAACTTTGAAAAGGCATATTTGTTTAAACGTAATAATGTTTATCGTTGAGTGTTAAAAACACTGTGATGAGATCTACCTAACTATCCAATCCTATTTAATGAAAGAATGAACATATACTAAGGTTATGGATATACATGTTTAGTTTCTAGAAAAATTTACATTTAGCTTTGGTGTCAATGTATCTTTTCTCATGACCTGTTTTCGAAACAGCAACTACTTATTTGTATTGCCGTAATACGTAATACCATCGTTGAAAGTATATTATATATCTTTACATATGAAATTGGCGTTTTCGTACTGGCCGCTTTAATCACAAATTTCTTCTCTTGGGTAAGGAATTCGAAATTCAAATTTTTACCGCTATTTACACATGTATTTTTGTTTCGTTGACCGTATTTTTTTTTTCTTGTGCTTTTTCTGTTTGCGTTACTCAGTTTACAAAATGGAAAACTTAAAATATCGCATTATTTACGAGTACGAGTACCACCAGTGCTGCGGAAACGACTCGAAGGGTTAAGGATGTGTATGGCGGTCGTATTACAAAAAAACACCGTTCGTTTTTGGTTCCAACGTTTTCGTTCTGACGTGGACGTGACGTGGACGCCCGGAGACCCAAGTTGATAATGAAGAATTGAAGGCTATTGTGGAAGCGGATCCATCGCAAACCACGTCCGAGTTAGCCACAGACTGCGGTGTTAGTGATAAAACTGTTATCCACATTGTTATCCTCAGTAAGCAAATTGAGATGATTAAAAAGTTTGAAAGGTACCTCATGAATTGACTGAACCAAACCGTCAAACGCGAGGCGACTGCTTAGTTACATTATTGAACCGGCACATTAATGAAGAGATTTTAAAACGAATCCTGTGATAAAAAATGGATTCTCTACGATAATCGGAAGTGCTCATCGCAGTAGTTGGATACTGGCCAGCCAGCCAAATCCTTTGGTGGAAAAATGGTTCATACTTTGATTAATTAAATACATTATATTAAAATATATAAGAAATTTTATTCCTCTCTTCCAAAACGCCAGATTCTTATGTAAGGACGTAATAAATAAATAAAATCGTTTTTGGCTCGCTTTTTCTACTCTTTACTCTATAATTTTGCCAAAGTTAATGTGGCATTAGTCACAGACAAATCTGAAACCAGGCCTTCGTACTACGTGGGAGCCCTCTGTTAATATCACTTTTTAACTTAGTAGTACTAATTTAATTAATTTAATTAATGATCACATTATAAAATTCAAATCGAAGTATTAAGGACTATCAGCTTTAAACTATAATTAACTAATTAATATACTTCTATTATATGTTTCGAGTATTATGTAATTAAGTATACTAAAAATTATTCTTGTCTACAGTTTTCTAGCGGGTCCCAAAAGAAATACATTTTTAAATACAATAGCCACCCTATATTTTTTACGACATATTCTTTAAACTATAAAACTTAAAGATTAAAAATTAAATCAGTTCAATTTTTTACTTACAAGTTCTCATTGTAACTAATCGTAAGTTTTATAAGAAGAAAAACAATAAAATGTAATGTTTTGAATTATGTTTAGTACTTGTTTAGAATAAAACAACTATAAAATAACACAAAAAATATATAAAATAAACTATAATATTTATTACTCTAATATTTATTGTTAAAGTCTTCAAGTTTTCAATAGTCCTAATAATTTTCCGCTAAAATTCCTAAACATCCTACGAATTCCAAACTTATCATGCGTAACCGGTACTACGTTATTACGTAGATACAACCTTCTCTTTCTAATTATACTTCTGTCTCAACTTACTAGTCTTGAGACTTGGTTTAACTTTCACTTAACCATGCAGAATGGTCAGTCACTTGTTCGAAGTTAACGAGTAAAATGTGAACAAAAATGTGGAACAAAAATAGTCATGTACCAAAGCTTTTATGTTTAGTTTTAGTGTTTTTATTGAAGGGTGAGTCTTAAAAATATCTAAATCTTCTTAAGAAACTTTGAATAAAAATATTTCTGTCGAGTATTTTGATTATTAGTAATATTATATTTGGTATATCTATATGTTTATACAGTACTATTAACCTTTGAGCAAATCTTTTAATAATATCGAATTGTCGTTTCTTTGACCTCAGTTTCAAATTTACTATAAAGCGAGGAAGAAAAATATTATAAACTGTAATTAATCATTAAAATCTTTATACCTAACAAATGAAAAAATAAAAGGGTAATGCCCAATTACATATAAAATTCATGTTTGAAAATATCTTTAAACCTGTATAGCCATGTTAAGCTTAGTTACATTTTAAATAAATATAGAATGAAAAATAAAGCAATACGGGCAGGGATTCGAACCCGCGTTCTCTGAAAAAACCGTCCCCTAACTCTATCTATTGAGCTACCGTATCGTTTTCGCGGTTTGGCGTATCGATTGTTTTTGTTCTATATTTATTTAAAACATAAAAGTCCAGTTTTTTAATCAAGGTGCAAATTTGCTGATTTAAGAAGAGTTTTAATAAGATTTAAGAACAATTTTATTAAGAACATATAATGTTCTTAATAAAATTGTTCTACATATAATGTAGACACTGTAATATTACAATAATTAAAGTCCAAATAAAATTACGTAATTTTTTTAGAGACAAACACTTTAGTATTGCGAGCATATCTTTCACAACATGGTCTACATGGAGAGATTGAGTTTTCCCATAAAAATGAGACTCTCATCAGTATCAGAACAAATCTTAAGCCGACATTGCAGTACCCAGATGGAGTATGGAGATGGTCTATACACGAGTACCCTGTTGACTATAGAGATATATCCAATGACAGGTGCTCAGAAGAAAGCTTAGGAAGAGAACTTATAGATCTCTCCGAAGAACTTGGGTACCTTGTTATACCTGGAAAGGATCACGCAGAGTTTGAGAGTAAAGTATCACTTACTGGTCCTCTTGGATTATGGGGTAAAAGCATTCTATTGGAAACAGCAGAAAGAGACAGAGTGATATGTGCCTCCATACTCTCAACAGATATGCAGTATGAGAAACACGCTGTCGCTAGGTTTAGTTCTTCCGTCGCTGGTACCCTTAACTTTAGGTGGTTAGCAGCGAGAGAATTTGATGAAATTGATTCATATATCCAAGCTGATTTGTTCCATATAAAGACTTCGAGCGACAGAGTTGGATATACAGAACACAAGTGGAAGTTACTTGTAACTGATATATTTGATTCAGATAAAGGGGACCATGAGGATAATTGCAATGTTCTTCAGCTAGTGTTTGATCCTGATAACAGTGGTGACGGAATGAGTGTAGGAGATTTGGACAGCCGTCTAGGACTTATAAAAGTAGCAACTGATGCTTCTGTTAAAAAAACGAGGAAGCTGTATAGAAATGAAGTATTAAATATTCTCAGGGATGATATGGAAGTCACTACCCGGAGTCTGTATGTGGTGATCTATGATGATAGAAATACCGATAGCTTTCTAGCGTGCGCTAAGTTGAGACAGATACCACCAAAAAGTACAAAGTGAGTATAAAATACTTTAGTGGTAAATTTTTATTCAGGCGTTTTTTGATAAGTAATTTATGTTTAAATCGTTTAGGGCACTTATTAATATGGATGGGATTCGCGGGATAGTTGAATTCACACAACGTTCTCCTTTTGATCCAACTTGGGCTAATTTTCAACTCGCTGCGTCCGACGGGGACTACGAGTCCAATCTTCGCTTCGTGAGTTCCATGCTGCAGTACAGCATTAGGGAACTTCCTCCCAAGCTATTGGAAGCTAATTTGTGGAATAGCATATGTAATACTACAGGGAATTTGTATAATCCTATGGAACTCGATATGAACAATATTCCACCTCCAGGTTTGTGGGATATTAAACTTATTATTTTAAAATATTAGTTCTACTAACAATAAAAAATAAAATACCAAGCATGTTTATTTTATGCATAAAATCAGAACTAACTACAATTATAATTGAAATTGGTTTGGTACTACGTACCTTCATCTACATTTTGATAGAATTTATAAAGAATCCATAATATATACTTAATAATATTGCAGTTGTCTATATTGCTATAAATTTATTTTTAATGTTGTTGTTAACTATTATGCTTATTTGGGTTTTAATATAGGTAGGTAGTATACAGACAGCCTAAAAAAATCTTTATTTAGGTTTTAAAATAATCAAGGAATCCGATTTAAGAACAGTATAATGTTATTAATTAAAATTACCTTAAACTCTTACAACGTGAAAATTTATAAAACTATTACGTATACAGTATTAATTAGTAGGTATTTGTCACTGTTTACTATTAATAATTTTATCGCTTTATTTCGAAAAGCGAACAATGCCGAATTTTTGTAATTTTAAAATACATATCGAATAAATAATAGTCCCCGTTATAAATCTATAAATAGTTACTCAAATATTTGTTGGTATCTCGAAGGCTAAAACAATTCCTATGAACCGTAAGATGTATCTCGAAGATCAAACTTCCCGATTTCTTGGAACAGATCCAAGACAGAGTACGTCGCGGTCTTGAGGTATTCGGATGTTACGTAGGTACGTTGTGTTTTGAGCAATAGTAATGTTATGAATTGAGAGATATGTTTGGCAAATGGTTATGAATATTAGGGATAAATTGTTATAATTAAAATTTATTAAAGTATCAAAATTATTTAATCTCAGTAATTAATAAACGTTAATGCAAAAACCATTGTTATTATTAAACATTCAAAGATTATCTCAACATCGCAATTATCTATCTTAATTACATACATAAGTTATACTTTTATAATACTGAACTATTATTTGAATTGAATTATTATATAAATACAGCACTATGAATATTTTATTCTTTTATCTGAAATATAAAACTCCAAAACATATAAAATTATATTTCAGGCATGGGGACACAAGACCAGTACCCTATAGGTGATCTCTTTGGTAAGTACAAGGAACGTACCGAGTACTTGAACCACAAATACCTGTTGCCTGGTCTGGCCAACGAGCTGAGTGGATCCTACTGGGACTTGTTCCTGCCGCTGAGTGGTCGGAACAGCGTCGTGCACCGCGCGCTCGTACTCACGCGGTTTGTAAATACCTATTATATTACCAGTTTGGTACTTGGTGGTACCAAGACTGTCTGTCTGTCGATCTGTTCGCACATAATTAATACAAATAATTAAGTCAGACATTCGGTACGGTGGTCACGAAGTACCATTAGTGTCATGTTAAGTTACCAATATGTTAAGAAAAAAGAAACGGACAAATTCATGTAAAAACATACATAGGGAAATATTTTTACATGTTTTTTGTACATCGCCTGATAATATATATGTATTTTCATATAAGTTCTCCGCAGTCACTGTCACTTTTTCAAAGGCGCTTTTGCACAGTTTGTATATTTCAAAACGTAGTTTTAATATTCAGTTTGATAGTACTGTTAATCCTTGAGAAACAGGACTAAAGTAGGAGGGAGTTAAAATAGAATAGAAAATTAAAAGATTTGGCATCTGGTTCTCTGAAATCTCTGATGGTATTAAAATAAAATATCCTGTGCAGCCGCCTTCCCAAGCGAGAATTGTGCGCGTCGTTGGCGCTTTACGAGTACGGCTCAGAGTATCAGACACCCATGGCAGCGGCGCGCGTGGTGCTGCGCTATCCCGTGGTGGGTTCTGTGTTGTTCAGACAACCGCGGGAGCGGCCCTGGGAGGACACCACCATCATTTTTGAGAGTTTGGTACGGACATTTGGTTATTTCATTAAGCTTTTTGTATTTTAACAAAGACATTGTAAGCGTGTTTAAATCCTATATGTTAGAAAGATATATGTTTCTTCCCCAAGAGATAAATAAAAATTCAATTGAAAATTTGATATAGCAAGTCGAAGTATTCTTTTATGTATTTTTTACGTACACACATACTAATGTTTTAGAAAGGTAATTAAAAGAACTTTATTGCCAACATGGTTATAAGTTTGTTTATATATCAGTGAGAAATTGGCTTTAGCCTTTCTAATTTTGTAGCGAAAGCTTAAACCTGACCAGAAATAAATTAATAAAAATGATAATTTTAAGATTACCTGTTTGTTTAGTTTACACACCACGTGTGACACTGTATAGTTTGTTTACAGTATTAATACGACCTAAACCTAACCTCACGACTAGTCTTAATAATACTTCCAATGCTTACAACTCTCGCTGGTCTCGTGTCAGGTTCACGCGGACGGCGCCACTGTCAACGACACGTTCCAGCACCGCTGGGCGGTACACGAGGCTCCGCCCGGCAAGGACTACTACAACTGGACGGGGCGCTGTCTGTCGGCCGGGGCCGTGCTGGAACCCCGCGGGGCAGTTGGGGAGGCCTGCAGTTCGAGATTCGAGGGTCTGTGTCGGCTTGGGGACCTCGGCATTAGGTAAGGGTTACTTCGGATTGTCGAAAATAAAAATATACTATGTTTTGGAACATATCCATATATAAAATTTTTAAATTAGTCCTAGTGCATCCCCATGTACTTTCTGTTCAGGCACGGAACCCTAACGGTGTCGGGACGCAAAGTGAACGCAGCACGGCTAACTCGGCGCCTGTTCTCGGATTCTATGGTGGCGCTGCGCGGGGCGCGCTCTATAAGGCGCCGCTCGCTCGTGTTGTACGACGACCACGGACCAGTTGCGCGTGGAGAGCGACTGGCCTGTTCCATGTGCGTACATACACACTCACATAACACCACGACCACAGACCAGTGGCGTGCGGAGAGCATCGCCTGCTCCGTGTATTTAAACACACATACATACACACGACGACTTTCCACCGTGGTCTTTTTATTTATACAACCGGGGTTAAAACCCCGTCTGTGAAGTATGTGCGATAAATATTATAGATTGAATTATAATATGTCCCAAATCTTTTCAGCATATTTCTCATTCCACCCACACACAAACATCTTACTATCAAAAACATCTAATTAAATACAATGCTTTAAAAAAAACTGCTTTTGGTATTAATTCATTTTAACACTTCTCATAATATTATAAAAGTTATACCAGCAATATTTAATTCATGATCGTCTTCGGTAGTACAGTGTTCTGTATCACCACCTGTCAAGCGGGAGACCGGGGTTCGATTAACCGCCGGAGAGTCACTTTTTGCACTCTTCATTTTTTATTAAAGTAAAATAGTTATTAGTAGTTGCTAATTGTGTAATAAATAATTATATTTAACGTAAGTTACAATTGCTTAATTTATCAAAATAGAGTTATAAGATATTATGCATTATATATATTTTACAAGACAAGAACAAGAAAAGTAAAAATGTGTATATAATGATGATGGTGTAATCTAGCGTGGGCGGGCATCCTCCGCGCAAGGCAGTCGTGCAGGATTGGTTCGGAAACGGCAACTCCATTCAACTGAGCGGCAAGCTGGAGCTGACGCAGCAGTCGGAGTACGACACAGTCAACGTACAGGTGGCGCTGGACGGACTTGAGCCGGACACACGAACATATAAGATACACATGGTGAGGGGACAGTACTGACAGAAAAAAAAACATTTTTTTTTTTAAATGATCAAAAGTGTGGGTTGTTATAATAACATTGTAATGAATGTGATTTTCAACAATGTTTAAAGATGATAATTATATTACTCGTATCTTGCTAATTATTATGTATATTAAAAAAAAAATCATAATATTTTACAGACTCCAATAGAGAAAGATCTAGAGTTTCCATGCGAGAAGACGACGATATACGGTACTTACAATCCGTTCCACGTCAACAAGTCGCACATTCCGCCGCCGACAAAAGGTGACCGAGATTTATTTAAAAACTAATAAAAAAACTTGTCCATCTATCTAAAACCTATACTAGAAGATAAATATTTTTCTTCATTTCAGGTACGGCAGATCAATATATGTTGGGCGACCTCGGAGCGAAATATGGTCTTCTGGATGGTTTGAAAAAGTATACAACCTACTACAACGAGACGCAGCTCACTCTGTTTGGACCTTACAGCATACTCGGACGATCTGTAGCGATGCACAAAAAGGTACGCTAGATATCGGATAACTATCATAACCGAGTTCCGGGCTCCCGGTAGTCTTGCTTATGTTTTTATTAAATGATCGGTTGAATATCAGTCTTGGATTCAGGTTATGTATAGTAGATTAGTATA
Organism: Napeogenes sylphis; assembly: GCA_959347405.1. Classification (NCBI taxonomy): domain Eukaryota; kingdom Metazoa; phylum Arthropoda; class Insecta; order Lepidoptera; family Nymphalidae; genus Napeogenes; species Napeogenes sylphis. The sequence continues at coordinate 18,050,176 of OY365781.1, forward strand.
GGCAGAACTTGCAACATAGTACGTTTTTGACGTGCGTCTTGAATACACATGCAGCAGGCGGACCGTCGATGGGCGTGTTCGTCAGTGGAGCGTGGCTACAGCCCGTCCGAGGCCCGAGAGCTCCGCGCCGTGGCGTCGTTCCACCACCCGGGGGGCTTCGCATACGGCTACGTGCGTTTCACGCAGCTCGTACACGACGACGGCAGCGCCAGCGACACTGTCATAGAGGTCAAGCTGCGACACCCCGGGATCAGGGACAGGAATCTGGTAAGTTTAGTAAGTTAGTTTCGGTTTATTTTCGGGCGATGATGGTATAGTACGGGTAGTTTTATTCCGCAGACGCACGAGCATCGCTGGGAGGTGTTTGTGAATCCGGTGGGAGTGGATGCGGCGGTGAAGGTTCTGGGAACTCGTTGCGTTGCCGGTGGCTACCGATGGAACCCGTACTTTACGCAGCTAGCGGACCCACTTAATGTATTAATCACCCTAAACGCTTGACTCGTCGATTGAATCTATTCTACACTTAATAATACTATTAATTTACTTTATATTTTTAGCATGATCTGTACAGTCAAGAGTGTGGAGCGGATAATCCGTTGAGGTGTGACGTCGGTGATCTTACGTCCAGACTGGGAACTATCAGTGAGTTTTTTGAATAGACATGTAAAGCCATGTTAAGCTTATTTAAATTTATATAAATATAGAGTGAAAAATAAACCGATATGGGCCCCTGCCCGGATCCCTATTCGAATCCGCGACTTCTGGGAAACCGTCCCATAGTTCTATCAATTGAGCTACCGTATCGCTGTCCCCCTCGTTGAATTAAGCATTTCATATGTGATTGTCTTTATCGGGACGGTGGTGACAGCTATTAGGCTTCTATCGAAAATCCTAACTGATGTTTCTAACTTTGCAGCATAGTTAAACGTTGGAAAGATGCCACTAACGAAATCAATGTTTCAAATAGACTTTCTGTCTAACTCCGGGGATACAAAAAAACGTTTTTTTTTAATTCTTATCACGCCCTAAAGCGATTGGCGGCGAGCGTCAGATGTTCGTGGACAGCAACCTGCCGCTGGAGGGGACGGTGTCGGCGCTGGGTCGTTCGCTCGTGCTCATGGCTCCGGGCGGCTCCAGCGAGCGCTTCGCTTGCGCCAATATAGAGCCCGACAAGGACATCATCAAATTCGTCAATGTTATGAAACCGCCGAGATTCGTACTGTGAGTATATACTATCGGATTGTAAGTGCTTACTCCTACGTGCTGACAGCTCTTGATCTTTGTCTCCCAGTGGCCAGTTCCTGCAGGAGGTCCGGGCGGTGCTGGGTGTGCCGCCGTGGCTGGTGTCAGTGGACTCGCGTCGCACTCGTCCTTTGCACCGGGGGGCCTGCTTGCAACTACTGATGCATTTCTCCGGACCTGACGCCAACAGACTCGAACTGGACTTCACTAGGTATAAACAAGCATGGTGCTCAACTGACTGAAGTTTCGATATGATCTCAAACTACAGTAGCCTAAAGATGAACAAACATGTTTTTTGACGTATTTTTTTTAGTAACACAAAATTAAATATCCACTAGTGGTCAATATCTATTTTCATGACTAATATCTTTATATAATAGTGCAATAATAAGCTTGTAGACCGATTCGAGCATCTATGATGTCATCAGTGTCCCAACATCAAATAACACATTCTGAAATTCCCTGTCCAGGCTGCTGGCGTCTGGTCGCCTGGACTCCCCCAGCATCTTTATCCCGGGCTTCGTCAACACAAAACGCAAGACGACTATCGCGTACAAGCCGTGTGGCGTCACTGACCCCAATGAGAAGAAGAGTGAGTTATGGTGTTCAGTAGATAATATTTATATCTGCAACTTCCTTATAATCGAGACATTTTTTTAAATATCTACACAAAAATAGTTTATTCTACCTCGCTATAAGTTCGTAAATTATATAATTTTTTTTAAAATTTTTAAATTATTAATAAATAAGAAACCTTTTTTGAAAAAATAATAATATACAAATAAGTTTTTTGTGATAATCAAGAAGATAGCATATAAAAAAACAAAAATGTATGAAGCACGTTATGTTTTATTCACATTAAATTAAAAGCTTACTTAAAAAAAAGGTGCAATAGCAGAGCACAGAAACGACATCCCGAAAGTTGCCGGATCGTGTCCTATGATAATGATGATTCTTCAATTCATTAGCTAGATCATTATCATTAATTATTATATATTATCATTAATTATTTATATTCCAGAAGGTTCCTTCCTGTTCTCGTACCGATCGTCTGCGTGTCGTCTCCGTACCGTTACATTCCTGATACCTGTTGTGATATTATTGTTACTTTAGTTGTCTATATACCTGTATATAAATTATTTTTGTTCAATAAATATTGTTAAAATAAATAAGTACTTAGTTTTTATTCTATGATAAATTATTTTAAAAATAACATATTCGTACTTTGGCACTGTTGCAATAAGTAAACAATTATTAATACTTTTAATATATATTACAATAAAATGTTAAAAAAAAGTATTCAAATGATTATATATTTTTATTCTGATTAAAAATTTTCATTTGTTTATTTGAACCCTTTATTTTAATTATATTTATAAAAAAATATACATACATTTTAGATTCCACCATGTAAACCACATAATATCAATAGTGACAGATAAACATACTGCTTGTTGTTGTGGGCTCTTTCTAACGAGGCATCACGAGTCGTCGGCAAAATAAGTACCTACCTATATTTTGTAAATTAAGCAAAACTAAAAAAAGGCACAATTCGGTAATCAATAGGTTTGAGTCGAAAAAAATATTTTAATTCAAACTTAGTATAATTTGGTTTAATTTATCCACATTTTCCTAAATTGGTTGAACCCCATCGCGCATGCGCACAAAGAAATCAATATTCCCATCCAAATTCAACCACACTTAGTTCTGCAAAGATGCTCAAACTATTAATCTTATTATCCTTATTTTATCATTGCTATGGAAATTTGGAAGGGCCATTTCTATTCTTCGGGCCGAACTCGCTTCGAAAGTATCGGAGACCAGCTTTACAATCACTGGACCAAGATGACTTGATGAAGATATATGGAGAACAAGCGGCAATAGTGGTGTTTAATAACCAGGATTCTGTGCCCTTGTCCAATGGGATCTTTCCTAGACTGAGAAAGATGCTGGAAGGTCAGACTACGCTGGTTCTTCCTCAGGACTTTTTGGATGTTCATCCTGATTACATTATTAATGAGACGCAGGTAATGTATTTAAATAACAATAAATTAAAATCTACATATTTTTTAATAATATTTTCGTGAAATTTTTCTTTCTTTGTCTTAAAATATTTTCAAAATTTGATTCAAGTAAATATTTTTTTTTTTATTTAATTACATAAACAATAATGCTTAACTTCTATACTTATAGATGTACTATTATTTATGTGGAAAAGTAATATTAATAATAGTGATTATTATAATTATATTCTTCTATGCGTTCAGTATACATATTAAACAAGTCGGGTTTTTTCATTATGAGATTTAAAAGTGACTTTAATAAATAATAATATGATATAAGTAAAAGCATCATAACCAGTGACGTATATGTAGTTAATTATTGTTATATCTCCAGGTGCTTACTCTCCAAGGGCCATGGTCAGAGCGAGACGCACAGATGACAGAGACGTTTGCTCGCCTTCAGGACATCTACGGGGCAGGGAGAGTTTTGGGGGTTTTAGGTAAATTAACAGCCTTTCTTATTATAAAGTAATAGAAATATAAACCAGGTAATGTAATGTATCTCTGATTCAAAAAACATATTTAGTAAACTATTTAGTTAATACAAATGCATTTCAATATATTCTAATATCTTAGGGAACGTACCCAAACTACGTGACCTATATTTTTCAATTTTTCGACACCCTCCCCCCTCCGGTGACCATCCGTAGTATGTGATAAGACCCCCCCCCCCCCCCCCCCCGTCCCAAATGTTACGTAGTATAGCAAAGGTAATTTTTTATCATCCCAAATGCAGAAAATGAAACAAATAAAAATAATGTTTAATTTTTGTTACTATTGGGACGGCATTTATTGCACAAAAATGTATCACACGACTTCAAAGGACCCTGAAAAGCAGACTTTATTAAATGTTAGTAGCTTAAATTGCCTTCTCTAGAATTCGACTACGTGACAATAATCTAAACCCCCCCCCCTCGCTTCTGTGACACAGCGTAATATTTTAAGGAACCCCCCCCCCATAAATAGGCCACGTAGTTTGGGTACGTTCCCTTAAAATGATCTAAGTAACGGTGTTTCAGAAGATATACTTGTGTATTAAATAATTCGAATTAAATGAAATATTTCATGTATCTCATACTAATAAATTATACTCAATTAGGTAACTCAGTATCTCAAAGCCAGCCCGACTACGACGGTGAGTGGCGCCGCGTGCGTCGCCAGGCCCGGGACCTGTCAACCACCACTGCCTCGACTGAGGAGATGCAAGAGAAACCAACCAGAAATTTGCAGAGATACGCACTGTATAACGCCACTGGTGGGTTGTCTATAATTATATGTTCCATCGTGTACAGATAGCCATATGTAACCCAACAATTTCGATAAATGTAAATAAAACTTAAATTACCTTGCTAACACTTCCATAATGCTATGTATGATCACTAAATGCGTAAATAATAGAATAATAAAATAATATGCGGCAGTTATTCTAGATACTGACTACCTACAAATAATGTCATAGGAAAACAAATTAATTGACTATAAATTAAAGCCAATTGACGATCAAAAGAAGTATCTACGGTAAACAGAATATCTGACCAAAATTACATTAATAAAAAATTACAAACTAAAAAAATGATTACCCTAACACTGTCTCCGTCCCACACGGAAGAAAATACAGAAAAAAAAACAAAAAACGCCACTAGTGGGTTCATAATAGAATTTCTGATAGTTTAATATTGACACTAAAAAGAATTTAATACGCACGTGAATATATATATTTATATTAAAAAAAATATAAATATTGTTATATTGTATAAACATATATATCTTTAAATAAAGTATAACATAGCAATCAGACAAGTTTTCACTGAAAGTAACATTGCTCCATTTTCGTTTAAGGCGTATAAAATAGAAGCGATCAATGAAATGTCCCAACATCTTCGGTACTATCCCTAACAGTATAATACAAACGTTGCGATATAAAACAAAGTCCAACTCGGTATGTCTATGTCCGTGTTTGTAACTATATAATATTATTATCTCTCAGGACAAATGTAAAGTAAAGTTAATGATTAAAATGATTGAGAGTTATTGTTAAAGTGTAGAAATATTCAGGTCCCCCCGGCAAGGGAGCGCTCCTGTTCTCATCGGGCTGGCCTGAGTTGCGCTGGCCGGATGGGTCACTAACGGTCCTGGACACTCCCGTTGGAGAGCCCACCGTCAAGCCCACCAGACTTTACACCATCCTTGTTGTCAGGTTCGCGGACGGTGATAATACTAGGGACAAGGTATTGTAATTCGTGCAAAGACTAATCTACCACTTAATGATAAACAAACTATCTAACACACCTAATTTGTATCCACAGATTACCCTGGAGTTCTCGTTCAAGCAGGGTGGCTCGTGGTGGTCAGCAGTGGGAGTGGAGGCGCGGCGCGGGCGGGAGAGCGCAGGCCTCAACATGCCGGCCACGAGCGATCCGCCAGCTGCCGTACTGGGCCGCGCTTACCACTGCTCACTGCCGCTCGTGTACGCGGCAGACGGCGCTAGCCTCACCTTCCCTGACATCAGGGTGAGCTGGACTTATGACAACTTTAGAGATTGGCGTTATATTTTCTACAATAAGGATTTAAAAGGGGTCCTACTTTTGTAATAGAATTTGTTTTTAAAAACAAGTATAGAATGATTCTCGTAGTTATATATACTACTTTAAAGGTAAACCAAAAACAAAAATAATGACATCTGAGCTCTTCGGTCCACCGATTGCTATAAAAATAATGTAGTAATAAGTTTCATTATTTTATTTCAGATTCAACCTTTTATGGACAATACCGAAAAGTTCGCTGATGCGTTTGACTGTATTGGATTTACGACAGTACCTATTTGGTAAGAAAAAAAAAGTTTATTATTATATTCACTTTTTTTTTGCTTTTGAAAAATCCGTTACGGATACCCGCCGGCCAAAAGGTTATGACCGGGGATTATGTATGACTAGGCAGCATAGAAGACACTGCCATTTTTAAGGCTGCTCAAAAACCAACGTATGCCCTTATCGTTTTAGTGGGATGAAACGGGATAGCTTTCGCACTCACCATGATGGATGTTCATATTATCTACAGCAAGCAGTTGAAGTTTTTTACGTTATAATATTTTTTTTTTTTAATACGTAGTTTATTATTGTTTTTAAACATTATTGTAATCTTCTCAATTACCAAAACTATGTTAAATGATAAGAAAGTGTCAATATTTTTAAGTATTACATTGACTTTTCTTTATTTCTATGTTTGTCGTATTCTTATCGAAACCGGAAAGGGCTATTTTATGAAGCTTTCTCTAGAATGTTCGGACCTTTGACCGTTACTTTTTAAATCTTTCTTTTGTAGAAAATGCTTGTAGTTTAATAGATGCATAGTTGTGAAATCAAAATATTTTTACCGGCCCTTAGTTGATTTTGTTATTCATCGTACATTCATTAATTTTCTTATCTTTATTTTATTTTAAAAATAATTATAGAATGAAAACAAACCGATACGAGTAGGGTTTTGAACCCGCGATCTATGGAAGATGAGGCGTTTCTGGGACCTCTATGGGAATATTTAAATATTTATTACTATTCTTATATTTAGTGTTTTCTAAGGCTTTCACGAGTACCACACATTGAAATAAAACTATTTTTACGGATTTCACTCGCGTATATTTAATTACATTTTAAATTTAAATTTTAAATCTAACCCGACGTTTCGAATGCTTAAAAATAGTTTTATTTCAATATTCTTATATTTATTTATAAAGAGTTAATAAGCTTGTTATGATTTGAAACCTAAACATCTTATTCCAGGTCTGGTCTGATGGTGACATCCTTAATGTTGGTAGTACTGTTCATATCAATCTGCATGATCATGGATATCAAGACCATGGACCGCTTTGAGACCAACCGCTCCAAGCAGCTCACCATCACCGTTTATGAATAAAAGGCTCTTTTCCCTAAAGGCCGGCAACGCACCCGCAACTCCCCTTGTGTTGCAGTTGTCTATGGGCGACGATGAACATTTAACATCAGATAGCTTCGTCCGCTCGTTTGCAAAAAAAAAAAATATATCAAACAATCATCATATTGTTACATTTCAATCAATATGAAGTTGGTAATCCCTAACAACTAGATGGTTTATATTTGAAATTAGTTATTATTAAATATCAATTGGAAATTGGTATATAAAATAAATATATGTGTTGATGAAGAGGCAATATCAAACTAATTATTGAGTAGTAATTGTAATAAACTATGTAGTTTGTTATAAATTATGATGTTGCTTAATATAAATTTACGTCTAAATAAATGTTCATACATATCAAATCTAATGAGTTATTTATGTATCAACCTTTAAACATGATATATGTAATATACTTTATTTTAGATTTTACTTGTAACTGATAATTATACAAATTTTGTCAAAAAAATTTAGTGAGTCTACTCACCTTTTATATAACTTAAAAAGCCTGGAACCTGGAAACCTGAAACCAAACCTGGAATATTTAATGTAGGATTTTATTATTTCATGGTCCAATGATTTGAAAGAAATTTATTGATTTGATAGATTTTATTATTTCATAATGCACACGAAACCAATCATTTAAACATACGTAGGATAAACCAATCAAATTAAAACTTAAGAAAACTAAGAAAAATATTCGAAGGTATTACTTTCAGGAAGTATAATAAAAAAAAAAATATTTTAATCGAATTATTAATCCAGATGTTCTTAGATATATTCGTGGGAATAATCCGGAGAATAAAAGCTTGTCCCCAATAACTGTTGTTATTATGAAATCATAATTAAACTTTGATATGCTTGTATATTTTAAAAAGGAGTTGCTTCCCAAATATGTTAGCAACCATAACCAGGAAGAAATTGTATGATCGTATCACTATTGGGGTATAACAGCTGCCGAAATAAAAGAAAATATGAATCCAGTGCTAAGAAGGTACTTCAGTCGAGGTATCCAGGCCACGTCTTTATATATGTGTTTCCTTGGTGCTATTAAAATCTTAATATAGTATAATGTAGGTAGCCGGGTCGGATGCTTTCTATAATGAGATGAAGTTATCCTCTAAACACGTTTTGATATTACATTACCATATTTCATTAAGAGATTGTGCTTAACGTAGGATAATATAATAAAACACATTTAGATAAATACTCAAGCAGTTAATATTGTGATTTAATTATTATGAATCTATTCTTTGCTTTTATATGTCCTGCTAATAATACTAGGTTGACAGCCATTCTGAATGTTACTTGATCGTTGATTCAATAATTTTAATCGTACATTTTGGGATTTTTTGTTTTTCGGTGATTATTCCTCAAGTGCATGAACGATGATATTTATTGTTAAACCATCGCTGATAATGCTGCTATCATATAAAAAACCCGATGATAATCCTGTAGTTTAGGAAAAGAATGATCATGGAGATAACTTTAAAGGCGACTTGTGCTGCGTTCCTCGAGGCTCAATAAATATCGAAGTATCTATACTTGTACGTTCGTCAATCACATTAAAAGATTACAAGGAAACTTCCACAGACAAAAAATAAAAGACCTCTAAATTATCATGTCGCATAAAAATATAACATTCCGGAATACCCCAGCCTCAACAGATCAGACGCCGAGGTAGAATATAGTAGCGACACATAGTCCCGCGATTATTTTGCCACTGTTTTATAGTAATAATAATTAACTACTATGGAAATAATAGTTTATTTTTTACAGTAGTCTGTTAAAAGATACTATGTAAATGTTATATGATGGTAGGTGGTCTGTAAAATAGAACTTGCTTTGCGCGTCATTTAATCCTCATCATAGATCAATATCTGAATAATAATAATAATCATTATTATTATTTCTGTAGACGTTTCAAGGTGAGGCAAGTGTCGCGGTGGTCTTAAGTCTAATCCCGCGGTAATAAGTGAAAGTTGAACCGACGCGACGCGACGTCTGTCCGTTCTAATCAAATGTCAAATATCGATTCTCTCCACATGGTTATATTTCAATATTTATATTTTGAGTGAAACAGTACATTATAAGTGTCTTTACGAATGTGTTACATACAAGTGTTTGAATTTTACAATATTGTTCTAACCACTCAGTTCTATGTCATTACTTTGTTAGTGTTATAAATTCATTTATTGTATTTTTCGCTTTTAATTTAAAAATACAATAAAATAAAATATACACCTATTCATTTTATTAAAATAGGGTATACCTATATTGTCTATTTAATTTAATACGTAACCACATTAATATTCATAGCGAAATAAAATATATTTGAATATTTGAACTTATGTTAGTAGCAAACAACACAAAAAAAATATAATTTGCGATACAAGGCGTTTAAAAACTTGAAAAGAAAGTAATAGACGTGTCTCAAAAATGACAAATACAATATATTAGTAATAGGTTACAAAAGATTTATATACTTTAATTATTAGACAGTTAGGTATATTTAAGTGAGAATGTGAGACGTCGTTCGTTCCCATGATAGATGGCTCAATTACAACCAATTACGTGAGTGTGTGGTCCCATGATAGATGGATTGACTAATAATTACTTAATAAAATATCCAATAACATTGACTTCACCAAATTTACATTGTCATTACATTTGTGTGGACCTAAACCAGATTAAACAGAACAGATCAAATTACTAAATTGGGCAAGGATTTACAACTAAGAACTGTGCTTCTTTACTTACTTTTGAAATCATTGAAAATACGATTACCTCCATATTTTTATTTTAAATGTGCGACATGTTCAACGTCGAAGTTAGTCAAAGCTGGTGTAAAATATATTGAAAACGTAACTGATATTTGTGATACATTTTTATTTTAGCTACAAACATTTATTTATTTAAAAAATATATATAATTAGACAACTTTTTGTCTATAGCCGATGAAAATATCATCGAAATCGCCGTTATAAAACAATTAATACCCCACACGATTATTATTTTGGTGAATTAAGTAATATGAATTTAAAATTACTTATCTGTTATGTTCTGGTTTTAAGGACAGACTCGAAAAAACACTATCAGAATCGAGATCTAGGTACGTGGATAATAGATACAGATTATATTTTTTTAAGTTCTATTCTATTCATTTTTTAAAGTGTTTGGTTTGTTAGCGATAATTTTTGGTTTTGTTGTGATAACTTTAATAAATTTCAACTTGTCCATATAGAAAAAAAAAGCATTTAAAAAGAGATGCTACAGACAGAAGCGATTATATTAAAAGCGTAATATTTATTTACATACAGTTTTGTTTGTGTATTTTTGACAATATTAATAATATTAGTAAAATTCTGCTCCAATCGAAGCAGGGATGCCTACAGGTACTATATCAGGACCTCCGATGTAGGTACTATAAACATTTTAAAGTAATCTTAATTCTACTTTCACCGGTAATCGTATTTCGTTGCCGAACCTGTTGTCACTTCATTTTGCAAAAATGATTGACGGTAGTATAATGATTAATGATGTTTACTTCATTTATACGTTTTAACTATATACTATATCTGCCTATTTATTATACAGGTACTATTTACGACTTTCTATATTATTGTATAGTTTCAACAATATAAGAAATAGGTACTTATAATACTATTATGTAGATACTTATTTACTTTATTTATCAACGTTTAATTATTTATATAATATATATTTGATGAGGTACCTATACTGTTTTATTACAAATAAATATTTATGATTTATAGTTACATTGTGTGTTGTGTTCTTGCACATAAGTTTTATATAGTTTATGTTAATGTTATTTTTGTAACAGTTTATTCATGTTTTTATGTTATAGACGCTTCAGGTGTCTTTATTTTGTACTGTACTTTCGGGTTGACTGGTAGAGAATGCTTTTAAGCATCAATTCCCACTGTTGTACCAGTACTATCAATACAAGACTAAATAAATAAATATTTACATACAACATTACGGATCACGAACGAATAAACACAAAAAAATATAACCCTAAATAAATAAAAAAAACAAAAGTTACTTGGAATGTCAGTAATTCTTAATTAGTTTTTAATATTAGATAAACCAAGCATTATAATTTAAATTAATAATCAGTGAGTTAATTTTGTCTATACAAAAGCATTTGATTAATACTATGTTACATAACTTTAACGTCCTGTCTGAGAAAGAATCGAAAGTTATTCTTATTTCGCCTTTTGTAATAGTAATTCTCGATGCTTAAACTACGCACAGATAGAAAAGATACACACACAATCACGAAGTACATATTAGATAATAATAATTGTCTTTTTATTATATTATAATCTTATCTTTAAAAACATAGCTTCCGATAGCAATTTTACTCTTATATAAAAAAGTCAATAAAAAGATTTAATACTAGAATTTAAGTAGTAGATTATCAATTTGTCTGCACCAATATAATACACCCGGGTTGAATGACCTGTAATTAGTTTGATACTTGTAGATATTACTATCTGTCTGTTCGCTTCACCTGCTCAGGTATGAGCGGTGACGTTTGAGTAATGGCCGCTGAGTGGGCATTGATTGATATTGACGTCGAAATAACCCTGTAATATTATTATTAAATAAGTAACATATATTTTAACATTTGGTACACTTTTAATAACAAAAGATGCTATAATAGATGATGATGGTGACTGAAAAAAAAAATCTAAATCGCTTCACCTAGAGAATTCTTAAACTTTTACTTAAAAACTTTTTTTATAACTTCAAGTTTTGCATAAATTATTGTCTTGAAAAAAATAGCTATAGTAATATTATAATGTTCAATATTGTTGTATTTAAATAATATTGTAATCGTGAAATCCTAAAAGCTGTAGTGAAATAAAGTATTTTGTAATGTGTTTGTGAAAAGTATTTGAGACGGTAAAGATAAAAAAGAAGTTGTTTTTTCAGAGGTTTTGATAACATGTACGGTTAATGTGCGTAATTCTAAATTTAAAAACTATATTGTATTGAATGTACCCACGTACTAAAACTACCGTTGAAATATTTTTTTTTAATATATGAAATTTTAAAATCAACGTAAAGCATTGTCAAATGGGTTTAATGTTAATACTCAAAACATTTAAGACTATGAAAGATATTACATTATTTTTTAAAACCAGTATTCAGACGCTTTTACAGCGGATGTAGGAAATACTATGAGAGTTACTAGCAGATGAGTATCACACTGACCTCGGAATGAGGAAGCCGCGATGACTTATCAGCTGTATTATGGAATAAATATTATTATTTATAATTACTTTTGCTGGAATAAAATTAGTTTGATTACTTTACTCGTAATAGCTATAATTCTGAATCGTTCAACAATTATTATTATTAATGAGAAATAAAAATTTACAGTGCGTGACCACATTGAATATGAAGATAAACATTTAAAAAACAATATTTGTTAATATGTAATTAATTAATAACCAAATATGAGATTTTATGACAAAACAATGATTATGAATACAGATTTAGTAACATTGTGGCAATAAAATAATTCGTTTTTTAAAAAGCGTTTCCACGAAACACGAAATTAAATGTATTCGTTCTGGGATAATTTGAGTCACGTTACATGTCCAATGTACGGTGTTATATCACAAGCGACCTTTGACTCTACCTGTCTGAATCACTTGTCTCAGCCGGGAACCGAACCGCAGACACTGTGACGGATGGTAGCGGCCACCTGTTGTAGGACAGTGTTCAGCAACATTAAGATATTTTAATACATATATTATTTCTATTAATTTTTCTTTATGTTGTATCAATGAAATAGTATTCGATCTTAAACTATAATAATAGCTATATTTTGAATTGTAAAGATAATTATAAGTTATTGTGAAATATCATTATCATTACGCAACCAACATTTTATTGTGCTGTTTTAACACTACATTATAAAAATCTATATTTAAAATTATTATATAAAGCCTTTGTGGGTTATTAAACTGCCTTCATTCTACATAACATCATCCAGAAGCTTTCTTTCATGGCAAGTGACTAGTAAGTAGTAAGCTCATCTCATTTAGTACAAGACTCTCGCGACTCACGGACGGACGTCATTCGATATTAAATATTGAGAATTCACTAAATATAAACATTGTTGATATTGTTATCAGTGCAGTGTTGTGATTGTGACGGATTTTTATTGAGTTTTTGTAAGTATTTAAAATTTTCTAAATTTAACATGCATATAGGTCTATTTAATATTTACGTCAATATAATATCGTTTTTTAAATGATATTTAAAATAAGCAGTCTGAAATTAAATATTAAAATTCTAATTATATATATGCAAACTAAGTCTAATAATAAGTAAACACTTATGCTATAAGTCAATACCCACTGTCAAGTCACTATCAAGATACAACACAACACTTAATCGATAAATTATTAAAGAATCGATAAAGTGTAATAAATAACAAGGACTCAATGAAAGTTATAAATTAAAAAATGTAGAAAGTGTGGGGACCGGTCCCCGTGCGTTTCTTTCGTTCATCATTTTTATGGGAAACGGTGAAAGTAATCGTATACTATAAATAACTGATATATCATGGACTATTTCATTTTATTATACATCTTAAATATATCTTGATACCAGCGTAAATAAAGTATATCTTGATATGGTTACTTGAATATAACTCCGTCTGAAATCCAAACCATTAAGACATTTACTGACCATGTTGGTTTAAAAGGTAATATGAAATGCAAAACAATTCAACAAACAGAATTTTAGGGCCATTTATATGTATTAAGTAAATTTTTGAACACAGATGCTACAACTTACGACTAAGGTTTTTTATCTCATAGATAGAGAGATGAAAACCACTAATACTAATAATACTAATACTACTAATGCTACTAATACTAATCTACAAACTGAAGCTTTTAACATATTTTCAGCAACAGCAACAGAATTCATAATAAATTTTTGTCACATCAGTTTAACTTAGAACATGTAGGTTTCGAAATGTATTTCTTTTATAACATTAATGTAATACATATATAAAAGTACATTGCGTTCTATAATATAAAAAAACAGAAACCTTTACGTCTTCTGAAGTCGATTTATTAATTATTTTTATCTCTACATTTGGTTTTATTTAAAGTAGTTAATTTTAACATGAACATGAAGAACACTTTTGAGTGATTTCTAATTATAAAACAAAATTAAATAAAAACTAATATGTAATAACAATATTAACTTCATTACCTAACTAACTTACTTAAAGCTTATATCGAAAAACATACAAGTTAGTATTTACAAGTTAGTATTACGAGTTATAAAAAATATATGCTTATATTTTATAATATAAAGATAGAGATTTTAAAGTTATATAAATCCCTACAATATTCCTCATTACAATAATAAAGCCAATGAACTTGAGCCATAGAACCACGTACCGTGACGACCGGACAGAATAATATTTATATATAAACATTTAGCTTTAAAAAAATAATTATTACTTTATACAACTTTTACAATTACTTTTGTAATTAGTTGTCATACAATATTTATTAAACAGTATTAAAAAATTAATACAAAATAAAAGATCTTGACCTAAATAATCTCCATCGATAGTTTAATTAACATATTAATTATTTATAAATTCTTATCTAGACTAGATGAAAGCAGCCCGTTCTGCTAGTTTACTCTGTCTTCGTGTTTTCACTTCTCTACATATGGCCTTCATTTAACTTAATAACGATACAAATATGTATAGTATACAGAAATTAAAAGAACTGGTTGTGAGAACATACACATATTATATGATTATGTATTTTCTCTAATAAAAACAAATATGTTCGATGCAATTATCACGCTTTGTTTTGAGATGTCATTTATCTTATTTATCGTCGAGTTGAAACGTGATATCTATTATCTTTTCTTATTAAGAAAAGATAATAGATATAAATAGTTACGTAATTCATTTAATAATAAGGTTTAATTACATCATTTACTATTTTATATTGAAATAAAAACCTACAACATCGCGGGGGGTCGTAATATTAATCTATAACATGTCTTATAGTGAAAGGTGCTATGATGTAATGATTAACTTTTCTGATGTACGCTTTAATATTAATGTAAATTCAAATTCAAATTCAAAATATCTTTATTCAAGTAGGCATTTACAAGCACTTTTGAATCGTCAATAACATTAAATTGGTCAGTATAGTCAGTCTGTGAGTAAGCTACTAATATATAACTTATTATTGTTCAAGCTAAGCTGATAATATAACTTATTATTGTTCTCTAATTTAATTTACGAGATCGTTTAATTTAGGTTTAGTATTTTTACACCAAAAATTGTTTTGTATGGGAATCGAACCTAAGCTACGAACTCGAAAGTCAGGGCCATCAGGTCCATTTCCCAACAGAATAACAATAGGCCATGTTGCTAGGTAAATTTTTTGAAGTTATTAAATCATAAAGTATATAAAATATTTCAAGCCGTTTATAAAATACCTAACACTTCACAAGTCACGACCAACACTCCACTAATATTATTTTTACCCTATTTTACAAGTACCTATATCTCAAAGAGATTAACTGTTTCTTTTCTTGTCAATAAGACTCATTGATGTCACTTTTTATTGCGTTTACAGTAACAATATTAACCGACTTCTTCAAAAAGGAGGAGGTTCTCAATTTGGCCAGTTTTTTTTATGTATTTACTATGTATGTTCTTTCAATAGATCTCTTGATAAATTAAGAACAACATTTTCTAATATAGGCATAGTAATGATTAAATTACTAATAACATCTTTGTATCATTATGTTTTCTACACTAATTCTAATGACCCCGTCATCTTAATGTATGTCATTAAATCAATCTCATAATGAGTCTTCATTGCGGTACATAATGATATTACCAAAAAAACACCTATTAATGACTATCATCTCAGTGCCGTTAGTACGATGTATGGCGGCTGAGTAACGGCGGAATAACAAACACTAACTGTCGTCTTGAGAAATATCACACACCATCGTTATCATATCGGTCTTGGCTGGGTTTTATGAATACCATCTAGTAACTAACTGGATACCGCGGGTTTACTTACCAGTTTTTTTAGCATCGGAATTTCCATTACTAATTAGTTATTCTGAGCTAAAAGATATTTCAACTCAAAAGGTTTATGCTAATAAGGTTGATTTAACTTTTAATATTATTCTTAGTAATTATTTTTAATATTAGATATCATTATTTTAAGCAGAATTCATGGGCATACCCAGATTCTGTGCTAGGGGGAGGGCAAAGCAGATTTCTTTAATATATTTTCGTAATTTTGGAGCTGTCATTTAAATTTTCTGAGCATAGTTTAACAATGAAAGAGCAAACGCTGGTGGTTTGTTTTTGCCGAATTTCCCTTCTGATGAGAATTTAAACCTTTAAAGTGTTTGCTAAAAGTTTTACTAGAGAATTATATTTGTTTGTAATACATAGATCTATAACAACTGAAAGGCAACTTTTCCCGTCCCCGACTAACCTTCCTGAGAAGGCATTTCTAAACCTTCTCCAATTTTTAAAACTTAGTTGGTTTTATTTCTTAATGTAAAATACCAAATTTTATTTACAATAAAAGATAGTAGCGAGGTATACGATGTACAGGGGAGGGAGGGGGGTAACAGCTGCCCTCTCACCCTTCACTCCTGCCTCCCCCGACGGTACGCCCTTGGCAGCATTATATTAACATTTAGATAAATACCGTATTAAAATATTAAATGATTGCTAATTTTAAATAAACATTAATCTATTTATTAGTCGTATTTTTTCAATAAAATACGGTACCTCTATGTAATAAAACTAAATGTTATGTAATAACTAAAATAATGAGGTATATTTAATTTTTAAAATATAATTAAACTATCCATTATCTTTTCAGAATAAAACAATAGCATATTATGGGCTAACCACGAGAACTCGAAAATGAATGAGAGTCGGGAAAGAATACGACGTGAGAGGGAGCGAGAGAAGAATACATACACATCTCCTCGTCTCGCGTTACGTCGCGTGCTGCTATTGGCTGAAGGCCGTCAGTTTCGGGAAGCTGCGGCTATTTTGTCCAGACTAGGCCCTGGAGTATTACACAGTGTAGCTTCAGAACTACCAGTCGACTTATTAGTCGAAGCATTGCCACACTCATCTCATCTCATTGAGACACTGTTAAACAGGTAGGATAATTTGTTTTTGTAACCTACGGACGTCTGAATTCATTGGCAATTTGAGAGAAGGGAACTAAAGAACGATATTGCTGAAGAAGGGGACAGAGATAGGTAACTTCTGGCAGCTATAAACTTTACGTCGATTTTCTATGAAAGAGTTGTAGGTACATATCCGGTAAAGACAATGGGAGCTGCATCTAGTAGAATACAACTACAAGCATGCTCTAGCATACTTTCACATAAATTAAAAAAAAATATGAAGCATATAATATTGAAAGATTTAAAAAATATATGTAAAATAAAGTATAATAAATAACCTTAGGAATAGTTAGTAATCATTATAAACCATTATATACTAAAAGTGTACTAATGATTACCGCTGGGTAAGTTATTTATGTGAGAGAAGTTTATTGAAAAGGATTTATTTGTATACGAGAACGTTAGTTCTTTTGAATATGTAGGTAAGTAGGTACGAGTATACTCTTTAAATTTTTAATTAGCTAACCATTGACAACCTGATGAACTTAAAGTTGGGTACAGTCAAGAAGAAAATATGTAAATGTTAGTTTAATAATTTTACGATTGCTATAATTTTCATAATAGTTTTCCCGTGACTGGACAATATGGTTTTTTTATTAAACAGGCTATTATTTGTTTGAAAATATTTATAAACATGCCATGTTAAGTTTATTTAAATGTATGTAAATAGAGAATGATAAATAATATGGCAGGGATTCGAACCCGCGACTTCCGTCCCGTCTCTCTCCCTATTGAGCTACCGTATCGCTGTCTATCTCGGCGAATTAAGCATTCTATAGGTGATCGTGTTTATTGGGGCGGTGATGATATCTATTAGGCTTCTTTCAAAATTATTTATACTGTAAGATTTAGATATTTACTTAAGCGTTTAACATATTATAAAATTTATTTAAATGAATATAAAAGTAATTTCTTTCTTTCCATAATAAAAAAATATTTTAATTTGAATCATTATTTTTTCAAACTTTTATATAGTACTCAACCTACGCACTCAAGCCGAAAAGAAAAAAAGGAAATAGGGAATTAAAAATTGTTAAAAAAGTACTAGAGAGTGGAGGTTCACTTCCGCGCTTTGCTGTCAAATGGGAGAGAGTTTCCTGGCGGAAAGTTTGTATAAATATATACATATATATGTATATGTATTTACATTAAATGTAGTTAGATTATTCTCCTCATATAAACAAATTTCCAAAATGTCCTATGTCTATAACATCAGTATAGGTATTTATATTTATAAAATAAATATCCTACGTAATACTATATTGAAAAACAATTAGGTAAGAGTGATTCTACAGCGTCTTATACACGAACGAAGATGTCATAATGCATTGAATCTTAATGTATGTATGATATTGATTTTAGCGGCAGCTGTAACAATCATTTATAAAAATTAAGAAAATTGGGACCGTAATTAAAAGTGCTTAAGATTTAAATTTCTTTGAACTCCTTATCATATCAGCATCTGATATTATGAAAGTACTGACCTGTCCGTGACTACTTTCACGTAGTTCTATATGAACATAAATCAATAATTATGTTAAGTATTAAAGCTTTATAAAATGCCTCGTGGCTATTCGTTCGACTTCCAATTTTCCGTCGGCTTGTGCGTGAGACAGGATACGGTATTAAACATATCTATATACGTCAAAAATAAAGAATAGTTAAAAAATACAAGAGTGAAGAGTCTGCAATCTCCATTAGGTTTCTGTTTAACACATGAATGAGTAGATGTTCTCTGAAACGAGTAGTTAAATAAAAGAGTAAAGATTCCATGATTCTCCTGTTTTATAATTCGTAGCATGTAATGTATTGCCTTTGATAAAAAATCGTATAAAGTAATTCGTTTATAAAATAAATTTATATACGGACAGACGACGCTACTGGCAAATATCAAGTTCAAGATAAGCAATTGCGAATAAGCTTTGATTTTGCAGTTACCATCTGCGTCCTCTTGTGGTATTTATTAGCCCATATATTCACCTGGTTTGTTGTCCATAACTTTTATGTCTCCATAATATAAGTACGCAGTTAAAATATTAACGATGTGCTCTGATTAAAATTCAAACAGGTTGCACCTGTCTGCAAGACTTCAAAAGTAATATAATACGAAACGAGTTAATTTTGTAGTAAAAGTTTATGCTTTTTTGAAAAACTTAGAAACTTTCGTGCGTTGTCAAAATGTAATTATAAAATAAACCAATCATGATGTTAAATAGTAACATGTGTTTACTCTAATGGGTTGTGGTTCTATCACATTCTATTACAGTAATAATTTACATAGTAAATATATATTTTACTGCCATCTCATCTCATACATACTATTAAAGCTATCAACAGGTGCAAGTAAGAACTCTAATAAGAAGATACACGTAACTTAAAAGGTTATAAAAAATCATTAGCCGTCAGAAAGACAGACTCAAGAAATAAATGTTATTTAATTAAAAAAATCTTGATATGTGATTGAGAGGTATGTGAAAGTAAAATTTATTACCTAAGTATTATGATGTATTGATTACATCATAAGGGCTTCGGTGAAAGCGGACAGGTTTATAAATTCTTTAAAATTCCAGTTTTGACAGAAAGTCGGATGTCACATGTTAAACTATTTAAAAACATACAGACATAACTCGTAACAGATCAGAGAGAGGTTTTGTTGGGTTTACTTAACCATTTCCGTTCTAGGTTGGGTAATCATCATATAACTTATGATATATGTATATATATAGTTTTTGCCTTGGAGCACCTAAAGGATAATATATTATAAATGTGAAAGTGTGTTTTGGTTTGTCTGTTATTATGTCATCGGGAAGTGTCATCTTTAACCTGAAACACATTAATTGTTACTGTTCAGTTATTTTTACCTAGTTTCTCGTTTTATTCAAATAAGTGAAGATATATAAGTGACTATATTATAATTTCACATCGCATTTAATGATAATAAGCCTATATGATGAAACTTTTTCACTTCTATTGTCAATTGAATTAATAGGTTTTTTTATGAGATGTAGAGATCTAGTATTGTTGCGTCGAAATATTCCTAAACAATGTATGAATGGGTCTGATGATAATTATGTGATAGCAAAATCTGGAGGTTTTATGAAAACCATGGTTGTCTTGTGTAACAAATGTAAATGAAAAATATAATATTATAAAAATTCATAGATCTAACTGAAAAATGCAGAATATTTGTATTTATCACAAAAAGAAATCTTTCTAGGTTAATATCGTTGGAGATCACCCCACGTCCGGAACTACAATGCGAGGCAGTAGCCTGGCGTCTGGTCGGTTTGCTCGGCGGCGACCAAGGGTCTGGTCTCCGCGCGAGAACGTCTCGCCTCGCATCCGCTTTAGTGCACTACAGTCCTGATGCAAGGGACGCAGTTGATAGTAGACGGAGGCAGTTGGATGCTGCTGTCCAAGGTAGGTGTTACTTTATCCCCAGAATTACACCAGGTTTCACGAAGATTTATGAATAAGAAATTCGCTAATTTCCTTTTAAATCCCTTATACCTTCTGATTAGTTGATAACAGGAATTAATCATAACTCTTGATAGTGCTGTCAAATCATTCTTACTGCAATCATTCGTAAAGTTTTTTTTTATAAATATTTGAAAGGTCTTTATTTTAGAATTAATTAAATATAGTTTTCCATTGGTAGGTCTTTGGAATCCCAATTAACGTACTTGTAATGTTTTTGCCTTCAAAAATTGGGTAATACATAAAGCCTTGAGCATATGTTACAATAATTAGTTGCGTTATTGTAATCTGCTTGCAATAAAAATATTATTAAATTTTGTATGATATTCAAAATTTTTTGCATTTAATGGAAAAATCGTTATAGCTTTTGCAATCTGCACTCGTTATATTTTATTTAATTTGAAACTAATATCTACATATAACGACTATATGCATTTAAAATAATAAAAAAGTTTGCTATATGCTAAAAGAAATCGTTTCTTTTAAGTATGATAGATTTCTTCATTCGTTGTAATACAATAATATTATTTTTAACGGGTATGTTTAAGCAAGATGTTGAAAAAGCAAATAGTACGGTAAATTTTAATTGTATAAATATTTCTTCTAGATATTTTTTACATTATCTTTTAAAGAAACTGATAATATTATTACATTCACCTCAGATAATATTCAGAATACCAGAATATGAATATACTTTTGGTAGAATTCGCCGGAATTGTATATGATAAAGACGATAGAAATCAAAAGGAAATGATGGTATTATAAATTATATCCAGTACTTTGGTTATCATCCGGTGATTGAGGAAATTAAGCATTACTCACGGTTACATGTTTATCTTTTTATTTAATTTTATCATTTGAATCATTATTATTGGCCTCGCTTTGAGGATATGAAATTATTTATTTTAGAAGACAAATTGCTTCTTTGTTATATATATTTTTTCTTTAAATATGTATGGAATTGCAGGCAATAAGTTTTCTGTATATGCAATAAAAAAAAATAAAGTTATATTATACTCTTAGATGTTAGTGAAAATATTATACTCAATTAATTTTAAATATGATTTGATTATGAATTATACTTTCTTATTTTTATTACTTAAACTAAAAATGTACTTAAGATTCCTCCCTACAGGTCTAGGGACTCATGGTCTGACAGCAGACTCATCTGGGACACTCATCTCGCTCCACGTAGCGATGAAGAATGAGCTGCAGAGACACGTGGAGGTCTACAAACAGGCGCTTCATAAGCTGGAGGAACTGGTAACTTAGAAATAAGTAGATTACTGTTGACTGATAAGGTTGTTCATTTTTAAATTGGTTTCACTTTATTTAATTTCAGTCATCAGTGACAGTGAACCAAGATCCAGCATCATCATCCCACCAACGGCTCCTGTCTCTATCCCACGCGGACGTTGAAAGACGCCTTATCGATAATAAGTCACTCCTGACAATTGTCGACAAGCCAGCATTGAGGCAGCTGCCAACCCTGGTCGCTTCGTTATCAGCGAGGGTTGAGAGTGATAAGGCAGTTCTGGCTTGTGTCGGACAAATAAAGAGGAGTGATCCGACCTTGGACTTGAGTGACACAAGGTGAGGACTGTATTAAACGAATAATTCTTACATAGATTGCTTGAGAATAATGTTAATCATAATATAACCACAAATTTAAAGGCAAAAAATACCAAACAAGATAATTATATATATTTATAAACGACTCAAAGTGTTATTACGATTAGACGCTGTTATACGTTTTGACAGACACGAAATTTAATTCAATTAGTTGAATATTAAAGCGATAAAAGCGTTTAGATCCACTTCAATTCCATTAAAGTAATAATAGTGTAATTACAATAAACATACAATTACTAACAATCCACACTGATTTAAAGACTTTTACATATTGCATAACATTAAATAAAATATTCAAATTGATAGTAACATTTCATTACTGATAATGGTTTTAGTCTGACACAACTCATTAAAATATATAATAATGATTGTCTGTCAAAATAATTCAATTCCTCTTAGGATGTTACTAATTATATTTCGGGGAAAAGGAAATGTTTTGACGCCTCATCTTTTAAATAACAAAGACTGTACATGTGTGTGTAAATTATAATCTTCATACTTTTACAAATGATGAGTTAATAATTGATTTATGTAATAAGTGTATTTATTATTAATTTTATAATAATATTCTGAGCAGACTATTCGGTAAAGGTTCCTTTTATATTCATCAATGGTTATTCAATATGAAGTAATAACAGTATTGACGAGTAAACATAGCAAAATAAAAATCGATTTCACTTTTACATAACAGATTGAAAGCACTAGTACCTATGTGTGTGAGTCTGTGTCTGTGTGTAAACTACGTACTGATCATATAATATTTATGTTACATGAAGTAATCAATAGTAAGAGTTTGTTTGAACAATTAAATTAACGTTTATTCATATTACTATTACATTTATATGTAAAAGTATTATGAATAAATATATGATAAATAATATGAATCCTCTCACTGCAAGTATAAGTAAATTATGATCCTATACCCAGTCATTTAATTTTAATATTACCATTGATAAATGACGTAAAGAGAAAAAAAATCATTTTAACACGTGACGTCCAAAATTGATTGTGTTTACCAAAAATTATGAGTGGGTATTCAGTCCTTTGTTTAACAATGAAAATAAATAAGGAAGCAACAGAAGTCTGTTTACTATTTATTTTCATTTCATATTATTTATTTATTTTCATTTGTCACCGGTTGGGAAATATCCTAAATCTGAAAAAACTGTTAAAAAAGCTTAGCATATTTAACCTTACCTATTATTTTTAAATCATTCTTACACCTACACTATCTTGTTCTCTAAAAATATATACAAACGACTTTCACGCTTTAAGCAAATTAAATAATTATCAAGTGGGTGTCAAAAGTACCTTAAATATGAAGTATTGAAGGCGGTCTTCGTTCGTGTAACAAATAGTCGGGTGTAGTTATTTACGATCGTGTAATCTATAATTTAGCTTCTTGTTTTAATCTTTTCCGTTTTTATAATTATGGGTTCGTTGAATAATCTTTGTCTTGTGTGTGTAACATGAAGTGATAAGAGAGAGTTTATTTATTAAAATCTGAATCTGTCCAATGACGAGTTTTTTATTCCATTCAGATATCAGGGTATCATTGAAAGAAATCCCATAAAGATTAAAACGTATACAAAAGCATACCTTAGGTGAACTGTCATGCTTTATGTCTGTCACATCGCAGTGGAGTAACATGGTTATTTAATTTTTTCACCCTCTTCATTGTTAGAAATGCCTGCCAGGATACTCACAGATTAATCTGACTCCATATAATTTGTTGAATGGTTTAAATAAAAGAGTAAACCACTACGTAATCAGCAAGTGAACTTAAGAGACCTAACCGTTACTTCACTTAAATGTTTCTCTTTGAAGCCATTCGTGTCACAGAAAACATAACAAGGTTATTGCCATTGTTCAAAACATTGTTGGGAATTTCTCTCATAAACTAGGTGTGGAGATAAAATAGCGTGGAACTAATATATTCTTTGGTTATAAAGTTTATTTAAATGTTAATTATAAGATTGTAGGATTTAAAAGCACACTGTTTTGAGGTAGCTAACGGTTTAAGCTTTCCGAGAATAATGATAAATAAAACAATGTAACATTGTGAATTAAGTTACTTACAATATTATAATATTCGACGGATTTCGTCGCATGAAATGCGTCAGATGTGTAATGGATGCTGTTGGTTTAATCATATATTAGATCATTTGTCAAATTATGGTTAAAATAAAGTCAAAACCGTTGAATGAATTGTCATTTGCTTATTTATGTTAGTAAAGTGGTTTATGTTTCTGATTACACAGACCTTTTTATTTTCACATTTCTTCTAGTTAGTACAAAATTTCATACATGGTAAAAGAAACCTGGAAATACCTTCCTGGGGAAATTGAATGAAGAACCCAGGAAAATAGATTTCTAACTTAATAAAGTTGGTGTAACAAGTTAAGAATACTGATATTTTCTTTTGAAAGTGCAATTTGCGTTTAAAGAAGGTTGTACTGTTTTTTCATAACCTAATCTGGTTTTCATTGAGTGTCTTAAAGATCTAGAACTAGTTTAACAAGGAGACATAATTAGCTGAGAAAGTGATAAGTAAAGATTGTAATCAGGTATTCTTTATTCAATTTACCATTATTTTTATTTTTATTTAGTCTTTATTCAGTTTGTCAGTAGTTGCTACGAAGCTACTTGAAGGAATTAAAGTGGTTGGTTAACGTCAACCGAACTGTCAATGATTGCAATTTCTTCAATTTGTCAAGACGAGGCAGCTTCTTTACAAGAAAACACAAAAAGTTCTCTATGATTTCCAATTACTTGCACGCCACATATGGTAAAATCCTACCGATTTAAAAAAAAAGGTATCGAACTTACGAGAAACAAATGATAAGTTAAATACCTCCGACGAATAGTTTGTAATCTAGGAAGACTATGCTTTGCTTTTAACATAATTAGATATTAAGACTTATCTGTTTTGGAATTTTTATTTCGCTTCATGCTCTGATATTATAAAAATAATATGATTGTCTAGTTAACTAATGAATTAACTTGAATAACATAATAAAACCTCAATTACATTAGAGTGATATAACAACTTTCGTTTCTAAGCATCTTATGGGAAAGATTATATCAGATTACTTTGTTCTCAGGTGAGCTTCATTAGACAAATTAACACTGTTTATTATTCTACGATGTTTCGTTTGTCTTAGTTTTATTTTGTTTTCTAAAACATTTCATTTTATGGACACTTACGGGCCATTACTAACTTAGTAATGTTTATTGTATAATGTCTACGAATTGAGTCGTATAATCTAGAATTAGTTACTTATATTTACGTATTAAAATGGAAACTGCACAATTAACCATATTTAATTAGATTTTTTAAGTTTCATAGGTAGCAATATAATATATATATATATCAAACTTATTATAACAAGTCTTTGCCTAATTAATGATAGGAAAATCTATAATTATATTTTCGGTCTAAATAACGTTACGTTTCTGGCGGTAGGTAAACTTGTCTCTACTAGATATTTACCAATAGGAATGCCGATTGCCTGCTATGATTTTATTTTAAAATATATCAGCAGTGATACAAATGTCAACCGCATGATTTTGGCAGAAACATGCTTTTGATTATTTCCGCAGGACAATTTTAAAAGTACGTTATTTTATTAATATGATTATAATTAAGTATAAACATTTTTGATTCGGCGTTATAAAAGAAAAAAAAACACAAATACTTTAAGTTAAGAACGTTACTTCTTCATAACTCTTATTTTACTTTACGGGATTATTCGGGAAAGTTGTTTGGTTTAGTTTTGTATCATATAATTATTTCGATTAAAAAAGTTCATTAATTTACGTTGTTACATTAAAAAAATAATTTGTGATACTTCATAGGACAATCTTTAATTTCGGTCCATGTTCTAGATTTAAACGTAGGTCTCGATTTGTCTGCATGCTTACCTAATTCTATTCAAAGGTATATTGAACAAACTTTTGAGTTTAATAATTAAAAAATGTACAGTATCAAAAGTTAAATAGAAAGTCATTCGTTATCTAAGATAGATTATCTTAGATTATATGTAACTGTTTGTTAGACTATTGGGTCATGTTTCATGTAGTCATTGACAATTGTTAATGACCGCAACTTTTTTCTGCCCATGATGATAATAATATGTTATGTAACTATTAAAGTATTGATAGATGATTGATTGATTGATAATTATTGCATTAGACGTAAATCCTATTCATTTCCTTCCAGACCAGTGGCAGGAGTATTAATGAACTACTCCCGCGGCTGCGCGGCGCTGCTCTCACAGATGACGGAGGTGGTCCCGGAGACCACACCGCGCTCTCCCACAGACTCCGCTAGCGACGGCTATCATTCAGACAGTGATGATTCTCATCAGCACCCTGACAGGTCTGTGCTTCATGTTTACTATAATAAATTACTTTGAACCGTTGTAAAGTTACGTATCATCGATATCAATATTTTACTTAAGACACATGATTATTATCTACGTGAAATATTAAAACAATCAAGCTATACATGAATTACACCGGTTTATTTACAGTTATTTTTTTATAAATGAAACAATTTTGTAACTTAAATTAAAGGGTAAAAGAGGATTTGTAGTGGATGATAAGATGTCTATACAGTACAGTACAGTACAGTAGGATGTCCAACAACAGTAATCAAACCCTTGTGGCGTGTTTGATCCGTTACAGAAGCAAGTTGGTCTCGTTGTACTCGGCGCTCTGGTCACGGGCTGCGGGTGACGCTCTCCCAGCACTGGGCGCGCTGCCGCCTCTACAGACCACACCCAACCTTAAGTACAAGATAGTCTTCTCCGTTATTGTTGTACGTATTTATTTCTAAGTCTTGTTTATAAGACAAACATTCTTTAATTTCATTTAAAAAAAACAACTGTTGAGTTTCTGGCCAGCTATTGTCAGCAGAACAGCATTACGAGCTGGTGGTAGCTTACTCACAGACTGACTACACTGACCAATTTAATGTAATTGAAGATTCAAAAGTGCGTGTAAATGCCTACTAGAATAAAGAAATTTTGAATTTGAATTTGAATAATGTTTTCATTAAACACTTGTAGATTCAGAATTAATTCATATATGACTCATTATTACACATTTATTTACTAAATTAGGCATGTAAAATTATTACCTTTGATATCGTCCTGACATATAATATTGACGTAAAATGATTTGTATAGACGCTTCTGATATATTTTGAATTCATAGAACCGATTTTAATAATATTATAAAGTAGCTTTTGCCAGCGACTACTACATTAAAGATATATTAAGAATTATTATTATTATTATTATTATGGCAGTCTAAAAGTTTTGTTTTATGTCTCGAAAAAATATATTTTTTAGGGAAAGAAAGGAGGTTAAGTCCTGTGTTCTTCTCTGTACCAGTTAAATGTATCGAAGTAAAATTGGTCACCTAAATATTATAGATTTCTAGATGCTCATGCGTCAGAAAAGAAACTAAGTAAATTCAAATATTGCGTAACTTTCACAGGTTTTCTCCTTCACATAACCTAAAAGTTTCTGGAATCAAATTGAACCTATGTAGTCCTAGAAATTCCTTCTCTATCTACAAAATATATTTGTAGCTTTTCTGTATTGCCAATTGGTAATCGATCAGACCAGCTAAAGTTTCTTTCATATCTCTATTAACTAGAGTTCGTTTTTTTTTCAATTATAACTAATAAACCTTGGAACTTTGTGAACCAGAAATAAATATCATAATTGTTTATTTAATCGAGAACTTCATTGACCCAGACAGTCTCACACACAAACGACACTCGTTAAACTTATAATAAACCTCTTCGTGGCGGAAATAATATTTTTAAATGGAACCTTATTTTTATAGTTGTCCTTCCGTGCGGCTATCAGCCTACGGGACAAACGTATCAACGAAGTGAAGTCTCTACTCGGGTGTGACTCCGACGACACTCCCGGGACAACAGGGTTCACTGCGGCCGCCATGAGGCTGCTTAGAAACACTGCACAGACCTTCCCTCTCGGTGACGCTGAGAGAACCGTAGTGAACCAGGTATAAATAATTGATTAAAAAGATAAAAAGATGGTACATAGGCTAACCAGTTAGATAGGCTTTTGACAACTAATATGGTGTTTATATTTCATATATATTTTACGTTATGTTTATGCTAAAGGCATACGCAGTTAAATCTCTACAAATTTTAGGATTTATACGACTTCCTCCCGCAGGTGGTCAGTACGCTCCGTGAGTACCCGTGCCTGCAGTCATGCGGCGCACTGCATGCGCTGGTGGCAGCGGCGACGCGCGCAGCTTGGACCCTCGCTCTGCACGCTCCGCTCAGAATAGATACAGACTTCACGCCCGGTGAGTAGTACTGTTGTATTTATATGAGACGTATCTGATACCCCACTGGTTGCGATAACATCACTGGACCGGTGATGGCTGAAGGTATTATTCACTAATTTAAATGTTACTTTCTGTTGCGCAGATGTTAAGGTATTAAATTTGGAAGTGATTCCTTGTTAAAAGAAGTGCAGAAAAATAATAGATACCATAAATTAAATCTGTATTCATGAAAATATTCATAAAATATTGTAAAAACTCGTCAAATGTGTGCCAAGCTATTGTTATTCTATTTGTTTATTGTTTAACAACACATTATCAGTTCATCCTGTATTCTAGTGGTTATGAATCCGGACAAGCACGTTCGTTTCTCGACGGAGCCGCGAGAACGTCGCTCCGACCTCATCAAATCATTCGTATGGCCGGCACTGATGGATGGGAACAGATGCGTCTTCAGAGCAGTTGTACTCACTTAGGCTACATACTTACATTATACTTAATACCGGCATTGAGAAGCATATTTAAGGAAGAAATTTCACTGTTAATTGCAAAAAAATGGTTCTCTTTAAATAAAGGAATAGATATTTTTGTTTCGTTTAAAGACATTGGATATTGGTTAAGATTATATTGTATCTTTAAATTATTATATAGTGATCTATTAAAAAATAACAGGTTTGTTATATTTTTACAAAAACAAGGAAAGATTTTCGTCAGAAACCAACGATATTTATTCTCAGAACTTTAACATATAGTATAATATGTATGCTTAGTTATTATTATTTTTTTATTGTTAAAGTTGATTAAGTTTTAGAACATAGTATTTGTACAAACTATCGTAGATATATCTGCTTACGAGTGTAGTATAATATAATATGTAACAAAATAACTTTGTAAAACTTATTTAAACTTATTTATTATATTTGTAACAAATAGAGTAAGTTTCTAACTGTGTATTTAAAATTCGTTTGGTTTTTTTCTTTCTCAAATATAATAGTTATATATAACTGTTTTAAGTTTTTTAAAACCATACCTCTAATAAAACTACTTCTTAAACATTAGGTATATCCGGTTTTTTTGACCATAAGGATATATTCCAGTAACGTTAAATGTAATAAATTTATTTTTTTATTATATATTTATACTTTTTATAAGTAACAACATCCTAACGTGTCTGAATCATGTCATTTAAAAAATATACCAAACATTCCGATGACTCAAAAATTCAGTTGCTTGAATTACTCAAATCTGGATTGTTTTAAAATAAAGAAATTGCGCATTTACTCAATGGATGTTTTTAAAACGATATAGTGACTCATGAAATATATCGATAAAGTATCTCCAGATAATATTAGCTGAGATAAAAACAGCAAATAAAATAGGTGCATGCTGATAGAAGCCACAGTTTATAAAATTGATTTGATTGAAAATTAACCATAAGTGTTTGTGAAATCAAGGAATTTTACTTCTGTAACAGTAAAACTTAATTGAGCATTCAATTAAAAGGAATTAAAAGAAAGAAACAATGAGTTACCCTCCACACGGCCCTCCTCCTCCATACTACGGGCCACCGGGATGGAAACCACCGCATCCAAGCCACCATAAACCTAATCACCCCTATCCTGGGCAACCTGATTTTGGGCAATTGTCAGGTCAAGGGCCTCCGATGCCGTATCCCTACTACGTCCCTGGTGCAGTCATGGTGCCGCTGCCGATGCCGATGTCGATGCCTCCTCCTCCCGATCCGAATCAACCAACTTATATAACGAATATAATATATCAGGGTGAGAGCTCAAATCAACAACCTTCTGAGGTCCAAATATCAGAGAGCGAAGGTGATTACAACTGGGTGCCGTCTACAGCTACAACAGCAAGCTCTCTATCGGGAAAAGCAGTTATAGGAGGACATGAAGGATGGGATGGAAGCCCATTATGGGTAATCAGAGCGTGGCATTGCGGAGACCTGATTCCCGGAAAATTGTCAGTTAGACACAATTCTGCGTCAATAATGTACAATGGGAAGGAAATTCCCGTTCAGAATATTGAAGTTTTGTGCGCGAAGCCTGAAAGCTTGCGTTGGGTGCCGTCATCCAACGGGTCTGTACCTCCTGGGGCTATACCTGGAGGAAAAACAGGTACGGGCGAAGGATTGTACGTCGGAAGAGCAAGGCATCAGCTGTCCGTAACACCAGGAAAAGTTCACCCGAGTCACAAAACATGCTACATCGGTTTCGGAGGTGCTGAAGTTTCACATAACATGTACGATGTCCTTTGCAGAATAAGTTAAGAAACGGAATACGAGAAGGTTATCGTAACCAATATAGGAATTATTAAGTGATATATTGTATACCTTTGTAGTGTAAAACAAATAAATATTGCAATATAATGAAATGTACGAGATATGCCTTATCGGATTGTAAATTTTTGTTTAGCGATTATTTTATTCACTACATATGGAACTGATAACTAACTCAAAGATTAGATATTATGACTGTATTGAAATTTATGATAAACTCTGATTAAATAAAGATAAAATATATATTTATTATTTTAAGACTGAAATAAACGATGTTTTTTCTAATTACTTCTTATACATTATAATAACGATTTCGTATACCTTTTCAAGGGGGAAAGTTATGGGATCATCTCCCACCTAAATTATAATACAATAGTAATATTATAATCAATAGTATTATTTTTGCAAATATAATTCCATTTAGTTTTATTGTAATTATACGCATTTTTATGTTTTCTCGTGTTTTCTGGAGTGAGAAGTATTTTATTTGTTGACTTAAATAAAAAGCCAAAATCACACGAAATATATAAATAATAAATATACATATAAATATATACATATAAATACATACATATAAATACCGAGTAGATAAGTAAAATATATAAAAGACCGTTTTACATATTTTATACAACGTCAGGTCTATGACTAACGAATGTTTCAGATGCTTTTAATGATATAATTTATTCTATTAAATTCCAAGACTTATGGCGAATGTTAATGAATTTATCTAATAGTTCTGATGTAGTTTTGTCAGCGCAAGTGTGTGGAACTTTATAAGTTTTTGGTAATTTACACTTTGTGTTGAAATTTCTTTATGAAACTTCATAAATAAATGTTTTTTTTTATAAGTTTTGTCTCAAGTTTGTTTGGGAGACGAACCAAAACTTACCATTATACAAATTTGACAGATTAAAAAAAATATTGTGTTGTACGAAACACAATATTTTAAATTAAAATTAAAAATAATAATAATAACACAGGACAAATTACACACATTGATATAACCCCTAAGTAAGCAAAATTATTTGCTTGTGTTAAGAGTGTTAGACAATGATACAAATACATAGAAATACACATATAAATACTGCGAATATATTTAATAAACGACCAAACTCACAAATACAGACATCTATGCTCATCACATACATGCCTGTTCCTGTCGGAAATCGAACAAGAACCCCATTACGTCGCTATACGTTAAGCGTCTGTGCTAACCACTCGACCAACGGAGCTGTTGTAATGTAGGTAGAGATTAATTATTAAGACAACCAGTTAAATACGAGTAGTGCTTCTGTTAAATTAAATGTTACCAGGGTATGAAAGTCCCACTATTTCTTACAAACGCTTAAAATGAATAATACATTAAGTAGAAAACATATCTGAGTGAAAGAAGTAGTGTTTGAAAATATCTGTAAAAATGTGTAGTCATTTTAAGCTTATTTATATTGGAATATATATATAGAAGGAAACCGTCATGTCGCTCTACCAAATGAGCTAGCGTACCTTCCCAGAGGTCGAGGGTTCGAATCCCTGCCCGTGTCAGTTTATTTTCCATTCTACATTTATTAAATAAATGAAATAATCTATGGTAAACCAAAACTACAGAGATCTTAATAATTAAAATGAACATTAAATCTGTCTGTCTTGATTACTTCATGCAAATTTCTGGCTTTCGTTTAAAATAATTGCCGCTAAAGTTACAAATTCAATATTGAATATTAATTGTTCGCTAGAATTTGGATGATTGCATTTATTATGCTAATTATAACGAGCGAGGGATCGAAACTGGGATTTATTAATATTGGCTATTTACAATTATAATATCTTTATTCAGGTCATTGTACTAGAGTTATTTATTTGATTTTTGAGTTGAACCAGCTCAGTGAATGTGTGTTTAATGATATTAGGCCCAGAAGTATTTATTAAAAAAGCGTTAGGTTTGTAAAGCGTGTCCGTAAAAAATTAAATTGACAATTATTTTGAAATTGCTATTATTATTCGTGAGGTTCACAATTTATCAATTAACGTTTTTATATGATTTATAAGTTGAACTTAAAACAACCTGTGTCTCAACAACAGTACAATTTCCCATAGATGTTTATTATAAAAGTTTGTCTAGTCAAAAATATTGATTCATCGTAAAGTATTTAAATCTTTATACATTATTATATATTTTTCCAAATTCATAAGAACAAGTTGGTTCTTTTTGTCAAATTTATATACAAAAATCTTTATTGAAAATAAAACTTATCCAAAAAATTTTTTCATTGTCAAAGCTACCAGCTCGGAAACCACAGACTTTAGAAGAGCTGACGACAGAAACTGAACAGGATTTTCTTGTCTTTTTTTTTAATTATGTAATTTAGTATTTAACACTTACTTAATAAATTCTGCATTATATAAATACATTACAACAATGCTTAAATACAATAAAAAAATGGAAGTACCCTGATAGCAATAGCTTCATACCCATGGTAATACTAACCTTCTCAGAGAAGATCGGCGTAAGCTTTTTTAGGGCGGCAGTTCAATCTCTTCCCCTTAATGCCTGATTCCTTTATCCAGAAAAGTTACCCTCATATCATCTTCCAACAGTTCTTCAAGGGTGATGATCCAACGATGATTGTGATCATACGTGCGTAGTCCCTGCTCTGCAATTATAATTAAATAAATATAGTTATATGTTCACAATATATTTGCTTTAATACTGTAGAACCCTTTAATTAACAAAAGTATTTTATAAATGTAGACTTGTGTGGTTTTACACCCATCTCTTAATCGCTGTATGGTAATATCAGTTAAGACAATTAGGTCTCGTTGAGGACCACATTGCTCGAAGTCTCTCGACTCAATACGTTGTGTATTAACATTTTAAAGTTTGTTAACAGAAAACTTAAATCTGGTGTCAAAATTTGTGATATTTGTGATACGAAAATAGTTTTCAGGTACTATTCTAAATATATAGTTGATAAAGGTTTTTTAAAAGCATATAACTTTAATTAATATTTAATCTATACACTGATGTACATTAAAGAGATAACTAAGTAATCTCAGTTTAGTTTAATTATTACATTTTCCTAAGGCTTTGATGTGCTAAAATCATTATTGGATGTGACGTACTCTACTAAATATATGTATATGAATCTTATTGTAATGACGAAAATATAATATCCAATTAAAACTATATTTGTTATATCTTTTATGTAAAAGAAATCGGATTTTACGTTTGTGTCTTACTTCACAATAAATATAGACATACTTTCAACCCAATCACTTACATTTTTTGTGATCTGTTAACCAATAAGTCAATAACCAACTAAATATATTTCCGTGACATATTTGATGTTTACCTAACTTGTTTTCGTTGAAGAAGTCTGGCATACGTTATATATAGTTTTATTTATCTTAAGAAAAAATAACTGTAAAACATTTGCTACGTAATGGAAAAATTAAGTGATTTGGACTTCAACGATGTGGCGAATGTGCTTGAGTATTGGGATATGAAGGAATTTGTTGATTTTGTGAAAGAAAAGCAGATAAATGGACAAAAAATACTGGTGAGTTATTTATTTGTAATATAATATTTTAATAGTGTATTCTAATGTATGAAAATTTTAAGATCCTTTTTATTTAAAATATATAACAAAAAGAATTACAATGAATTAAATATTTTATTAGGCTATAATAAAATTCTGACAATTCTTAGATATGTTAAAAATACAACTTGTCCTTATCAATATCTTCGCTGCCGAACTTTGCAATAAATTAACAAAGAAGCCAAAAATATCAAAGTAACTTGAAAACTCAGTCACTTATCTGTAACTAACTTATAGAATGTTTCCGAGGAGATGGTGGAGATGTGGTGCCCGACCGCCAATGCTAAGAAATTAATATTATTTTTAAAAGATATGGAAAAAGATACACAGAAATATTTGAAATGCCTTGTCAAATGTGTGAACTATGATATCATTAAGGTTAAGGAAACTAATCTATGTAGCGAGAGTCAGTATCAAACTGTCAGTGTTCGCAAAATAAGTCAACAAGACAACACCAATAATAAAACGGTGGAAGAAATTTTAAAAAAGATTACGGCTCCCAAAAGCTTTCTATATAGACATGCAAAAAGGCAAGAAAAATCTCTAACCTCGTACGTTCCAATGGACGCGGGGACGGAAAACAAACCTAAGAAATTCTTTCGTTTGAGTTCCTACGACTATCCAATCTTCGACCTTAAAATACAATTTCCTAAGGTTGAAAATTGCACTGACAGAGGATATTATTTTATAAAGCCGTCTAATAAAAGTTGCAGTCAGAAAACCTGTAATAATAGCAGTGCTAAGCCTAAATACAAATCTCTTTTAAATCCAGAAGAATTAGACAATAAGTTACCAGAAGACCATTTTTATGAAGATTTATGTTACAATGATATAAATGTTGAAAATAAAGAAAACAAAGACGAAAATCGGAAGATACGAGAAGTAAAACCACGCATTGTTAAAATACACGAATTGTTTCAATCTTTTAAACTACCTTTTTTTAAAAAGTCTGTAGTCTCTGAGGAGAAAAAGAGTGAAGAAAATATAGCTATCAGTAACAAGGAAAGAGAAGGCAATATATATGAAAACAGTTCCATCGATATGTACGACTCTGTACATGTAGTAAAAGATAGTGAGGATAAGGAAAATATGAAACAACATGTAAGTAATATCATAAAAGGTTTTGGATATTATTTTTCATACTAAGTGAAAGTGGGTGTGAAGTATGAATTAGATAGGAGAGTAGATGTTATTAGCTGTTTGTTTTAATGAGAATTAATACCTACCTATTCATTATTTTGTTAAGATTGACCTATGAATGGATTATTTAAACTTTTAAATGACTTAAAATTGTTAAGATTATTACCGAATAAATACTTATATTTCCTGCTCAAATTGAATAAATAAATGAAGTATTATGTTATTAACACTAATATAATGAATTAGTTATATAATAGTATCAAAGGTAAGTAGATAGACTAGATAAGACAAAATATTTTAGGGTAGGAACGCACAATCGTCAATTACGAAGTTTCGACATAGGAAGCGTGTTTTATATAACTTTAAAAACAAAAAAATTAAATAAAAAGAAAGATTTGCTATTCCTTATATTAAGAAATAAAAAATGATATCATTTTATCATAGCAAAGATAAAAAAGTTTTATCTTTTCACTGGAAAATCCAAATATACATTTTACATTTACTCAGATACAGGTCACGACCCAGATTAACATAATATATGACATTTATTTTTTTTTTGGGTAATCCTTCTATTGTTTTGTTTCCCAGCGAAATCTTCAGAAAAAGCTGAGTACAAAAACATTTTCACGATCCGACTCTGTTAATCTTTTAATATTTATACTTATTTCAACACATACTACGTGTATATCGTCTTTCAGAATATATGTATACAGAATGACATATATGACAAATATCACAAAATTTATGTTAATATTTTAAAGGAGTTACGAAAAATGTTAGTTAAATATTATGCCACCTAAGGCATTTACTGTGAAAAATTAAAATCTTAATTAAAAAGAAAAACACGTAAAAGATACGACATTTACATATTAAAGATACAAAGATAAGTGTTAATGAGTTAGCACGTATTTATGTCCATAATTCTCTAATTTGATAAGAGTTAAATTACTAGATGAGCCGAGTTGGAGCAACGCTAATTTAATTAGACTACGTAATTCGGATAATGTTTTAATGATAATTGAGCTTAATTTGTTTTGCTAGAGTTAGATACAGTTAATATGTGAAGGTATTTGGCATAATAATTTATCAGGAGTTGGATATTTATCCATCTGTATCCATCAATAGTAAAATGATAACTGTATCCATCCAGAGTATGATGGTCAATTATTAATTGTTGGATATTATTTAGGTTTCCTAATCTAATATGTATAATAATAATTCTAAAACAGGTCGATTAGCAAAAAAATGTGATTATGTGACATGATTTTGTAATTGTTCCAAACAATTGTTTTTATATAGTTCATAATAATGAATGAATAATAATAATAATGAATGAATGATAATCAATGTGGGTGTCTTCAAGAGAAGAGTGAATAGGTTGCTAGGTTAATGCACCTTACCACCTATGACTACATCTTCACTTTACATCAGGTGTTATGTAGTCAAGCATTGACCTAGATGATATAAAAATTAAAAAAAAAATAAGGACGTTTCCACAATATTTAATTCCGTGTAATGCGGCGTTTTGAATTTAATAAGAACGTTTGCATTGACTGCAGAGCTCGTGATGAGAGCTAACTCGCTAGCAGATAAAACTGACGTTTATCTTATTAATTACAATCTTGCGAAAAAGATATAAAATCCTTTTAGACGTGTATGTGACCAGCTTTATTGAATTATCTTTTGAGTTAGGGACAGCAAAGCCAAGTTTGTCTTTGAAGTTATAAAGGTACGAGCAATGATAAATACATTTATAAATGTACATTATATATTTCAGACAAGTTTAGCAGTGGAGGACTACTTAGACCCGGTTCAGTTGAATAAGGATTATTGCGATGTTTCCATGAAAGAGAAAGACGAATCGTTTCTTAACTACATCTTGAATTACTTTGAAAGCCGACTTCGGAGTCGACGTGGTGAGTAATGAAATATTTAATTAAAATAATTATTATTTTAGTTTTATCCTGCCCTTTCCTGTATCTATATCACAAAATTTCTTAGCAGTGCTCACTCATATGAGACTCCCCCTTTGTTTGAAATGTTTACGGGTTATGGATACCATATCCAGTAAACATCTTTCAAAAATATATATTTAAGATTCCTCTCCTTGGCAGACATTCGGCAATTCAAACCCAGCCGTTAAATTGTATTGAAAAATAACTCAATATACATCAATAAGTACTGATTCGTTTATAATTCCTTAAATGTCATATCAGATGAGGTTAGTCGATGTGCGAAGTGTTGTCGGCGACAATAACGCGTAATATTATTTGCTGTAATTTCCGACGCTAACTGTCACTCAGCGACTTGGTTATGGATTGTTCAAATATAAATTTTTTGGTATTTATTCATAAATTGCGACTTTTTTGCGCATTTGAATTTCCATAATGTTATATACTTTGGTTATTCCAAGTTAAGTTATATTTTTTAATTTTAAGTAGGTGTACATTGCACTTAACAAACGTCAATGTTTCTTGCATCGTTGCGAGAGTAGACCTATAGAAAGAAACTGGCAAAAACTTTTCATAGATACTTTTTAAAGTTATAAAAAATTAAAGATTGTCATAATTTGGATTTTTTTCAGTAGTAACTACGGATTATTTTTCGCTTATCAAAACTAAGACATAAAAGAATAAAGAATTGAGTATTACAGTCCTTGGTCTGTTCTATTATGTAACAGAGCTACGGAATGTGTCGCCAGATGGAAGTCCGTCCTGCGATTGAATTCCTTTATGCGATAAATTCGAACACAGGAACTGTCCTGTGTTCGAATTACGAGTACTGACTCGTATCAAATATTCCTATGACACGCATATACTATGCAACAGTTATACCATCCAAATTATCTCCTACGTTCTATATTCTATAATAATAAGTTCTATAATGTTATTAGGATTAAAACAGTTATATTAATTGGGTTATTTTATAATAAAAAAAAACTCGACGGTGAACAAGCCGCTCTACATCGACGCTGAATGAAATTAGCAAATCTAATAAAATTGTCCGTCAGTGTTTTAATTATTCATATACTCGTCCCCACTTTTATGAAGTACCATTTTGATGGCCAATATTCGGTAACTAGGTTATCACGCGGCCTTGCTTGTTTAAAATATTATTTTGCTGCGAACAAGATAATCTGTATTGAAGGACAAACATTCAATAAAAATGTGAGAGATGAGTTTTATATACAACACAAAAGTCTGCACACACACACACATACACACACACACATAAAATTGCAGCACTTATAATACTTTTATTACTTTCGCTTATAAAGTTTTGT
The DNA here is from genome assembly GCA_959347405.1 of Napeogenes sylphis. Classification (NCBI taxonomy): domain Eukaryota; kingdom Metazoa; phylum Arthropoda; class Insecta; order Lepidoptera; family Nymphalidae; genus Napeogenes; species Napeogenes sylphis. Next base: position 18,089,422 of record OY365781.1, read on the forward strand.
TATAGAAAGCTTAGTAAGAATAAATTATCTTATTTTTTTGTTTTTGATTCTTTTCTTTCTACTTAGTTAAGGTTTTTTGCTACTCAGAAGCATTGTTATGGCTTATTTTCTTTATCCTTGACGTGACGTCTAAGATATGATATTCAAATATTATAATATTTTCTTACAGTATGTGCAAATATATTTTCAGTGGCAGGTAGGATATTATCTAAATTGTCTAAATCTTTCTATTTTTTTGCGTAACAAACGTATAAGAATATCTAGAAGTATCATACTGTAGTAATTAATTATTTTGTTATAATTAATATGAGATATAATTATCTACTAGAGAACATACTTTCTCATGAAGTTTTGTTTTTATTTATATTACATCAAGTATGTCATGTGGGGAGCATGTGTCTAGTGATGTGACATGTCTGCAGTGTTTTTATCGATATGAATTGTTTTAGAGTTAGTTAAATGTTAATACTACGTATAATTATCCTTTACCTATTGTATTTATTCATGTTAAAGTTCATACCTATATTAGTTAGTTTGTTACTAAATGAATAGTGGATTGTTTAAAAAATAATAACAAATTAAGTATAATTTTTATCTGTACTCTACATATATCTCTCAGACATTAAATAAAAAACGTAGTTACATAAAGCTTCATACATTTTATCGATAAAATGAAAATGTTATCACTAGTTACTTATTATAACTTTTATTTTTTTTATAACAGAAAGTCAAGAGAAACAGTTTTAGTACTGTTTCAGTGTCGGTGTGTTTATAACATTTTATATTTCAAAAACAATTATAGAATATAACTTTTTGCCCTAAAGTGCGTCAAGTGTATAAGGGCGATCAAAAGTGAACAAATGATTTTATATTTTACAATTTTATTGTACCACAATTGGTTTATTACCATTTTATATAATGTGCAAAAGAGTAGCTGACACGAGAACGTGACGACACCGACATAAGTACGAGACACGAGTGACTCACGACACTTGTTACAAATTAGTGTTCATTAAAAGCACTCAACATTCAACTCTTATACATCACAAATATGTATAATTTGCTCTTTTGATCTTAGTCTTTCTATTTCTATTTATTAAAACTTGAAAATAAATTAATGGTTTCTTAAAGAGTTTGAAACTTTAGTGTCTACTTTTGATTTGTTTAATACTTACCCTCCCTCAAAAGAGCTTAATAATAAAAAACTTCAACGCTATATAGCAATGGAAATAAATTTTATCTTGTGCTTTTAATTATAACTGGCCAATGTATATTTCATTATCCATACAATTTCATTATCTATTGAGTTTAAAATGTTTTACATACATACATGTAATACGTAACACCATGTGCTGGTGGATGAAAGTGAGTGTGCCGCTGGTGTACAACCTCACTGTGAGAGTTACTGATGTTGTTCTTGACGTCTTCTATACAATATTCCACTGTCTCACTGACGTTGTAACAGGTGAGACATAATTTATATAATATTTTCCCAATAAATAAACCAATTTATGTGTGTATTTTTTCAATTACGTTCAAGTAAAGATGGAGGCAGCGAATCAAATACATTGAAATAAGTTTATTTCGTTACTAAGGTTCTAGAATCGTCGATTTATCTGCTTTTTAACGAGACTACAAAATAAAAGTTTCAGTATAATAATAGAATAATAACGAGAAAAAAATATAGCATCAATATTCTATTAAAATATTACACTTTTGAACTCTTTGTCTGTTTATTTATTATTTTTTCTACTTGTTTGTTTGGGGGACAGGTTATTGTCTGTCTATGTATAAGTGTATGTGTAAGTCTGTGTATGTGTGTGTGTAAGTATTTCTTACTTTAATATAAGAAATTTAATTCTTAAGGGATAATACAAAATATCAAATGAAGTGGCAGCTGCTATTTCGTAATAGGTATATGTTTGTTATCAAAAACATTAGAATACTCACATATTACAACAATATAATACAAGCTTAATTTTTTTTTGTATTGTTTCGATAATTCTTTTACATGTTAAGACTTTGAAAATATGACATTAAAAAAGGTTTTTCAATTGAATGTCAGAAATTAACAATAATAGCTGTAGGAGTCGAGCTAATACGCGACACATAGGATTTAATTGTTTGAATAGACTTAACTATTCCGTTTAAATTTGATGACAACTTACCAAACTGTGTATGGGTTTTTGAATATTTTACGATATTTACAAGAGATCTATTATAATGCTGTAATTAACATATATGAGCTTATTTGTTTTTGTAAATAAATGTGGATGGTCATTTATACCGACATGTAATACAATAGGAGCAGTGGTACATTCAATATTTTTAAAAACTAAGTAGGTATGTTACATACATGACATGTACCTATATAAAAGTTTTGTTTGTTTGTTTCTGCACACGTTATTATAGTTAAAGGGATTTAGACAAAATTAGAATATTATTTAGAATACAGGTTGCTGATCACTACCGATAATTTATGATTTCACAGGAAACCACAAAAAATAAAGTTCTCTTCCCCATAACTTACAGTTTTATGAATTAAAAAAAATAATTTGGATAGTTAAGTAATAATTTGAATTCAAAGGACAGACAGACGACCTGCTGCAACAGCTATAGTTTAAATGTATATTTATAGCACAGCTTTCACTTTATATAATTTATTATTACTAATTTTTTTTCATCCCCGAGGAATAGATTCAGAATACAGCGTTCATTATTCACATTGTTAAATTGGTCTCTAGACTTTGGTGGTAATTATTTTAAAAATTCTTATAAGAGATTTCGAAGATGACCCGCCACATATAACATTTCTATAATTTTTTTGATAAAACACAGAATAATTTTATATATATTAGAGATGCGCCGAAATGGGGTTTCACCGAATAATAGAATACTATTCGTTTTAACCTTTACCGAACCGAATATTCGGTTTACCATTTTATTGTTTGTTTGTCATAAACAGATTCTAACATGTACGTTACGTGTGGCTGCTGACTAGATGAATAAATATGTTGATTTGTGGTTTAAAAATATTGTCTTGAGGTTTAAAATTAAATTCTGATTTAAGTTTCAAGATAAATCGTGTTTAATCTTGTCTCTTTTTATTTTTATTATTTTTTTTTAATTCTCTATTGTACCCCTCATTTGTGTTTCTTTCTGTTCATTTAATCGGTTGACTGGTAGAGAGTGCTATAGCATTAAGTCCGCCAATTGTATAAATTTCTTTGTACAATAAAGTGTGTATAAATAAATAAATAAATAAATAAATGTTGACTACACTAAATACTAATAGTAGGTTAGGAATAATAAAATAAATATGAAGACTTGATAAGTTTCGTAATAAATGTTGATTTGAAGCTAAATTGCTTTATATTATTAAGCATTAGTATGTGTTGAACATTGTTTCTAAGATTTCTTTGACTTCTAATATGAACATATATCTTAGTTTTGTCTTTAAGTTCTTTACCGTGTAGTTAAGCCAAAAAAAATGAAATACTCGAACCGAATATATTCGGCACCATAACCGAATAATTCGGTAGAATACGAATAGCGAAAAAGATGCCCAATTCACCAAATACCGAATACTCACCGAATATTCGACGTCTCTCTAATATATATATATATATATATAGAATCATTCATCATCAGTACGGGTAGGACCCGAATCTGCTACTTTTGTCGTTACCCTCTTTTATGAATTTAGCATTTTATATTTCGTTTGTATACGGTTTAACATGGCTACCAAGTTTGTTGACAGTTGATAATAGGTAATCAGCGTCTTGTAACGTTTTAGGTCAAAGTCTATGTTTTTGTATCTTTTTTATTTTAAATAACATCCTTGGTAGGTGCATTTTATACCTAATATGTGGTCTAACTTTATCTAAAGACTCCTTTATTTCTAAATCAACACTTTTTATAAAATACGAATTCTTATAATTTTAATAATATTGATAAAATTGCAAACTAAATGTATACGTCCTTATATTGGTTCTAAGACATTCATTATTTACTAAGCTACCATCGAGATACATCTAAGAGGAGTGATAAGTAAAGGTTTAAGGTCATAACACATTCTGTAACCGCCGAGATGCTCCCCTTCGTCTTGACATAATATTAAATATATAAGTTACGAAATCAGAGCTACCTTTTAATAAAGGTATGTTCGCAATGTATATATTACGAACATACAGATATTTACATTTGTGACTGACGTGTTTGATGAACACATATGATGAGGCGTGTTCTCTTCATTTTGATTTTCATTGTTTTCTCTGTCTAAATATGAGAGAAAAATACTGTTTAGAAGAGGAGAGTGATTCAGTATCTCTAAAAATGAAATATATTATCAATTGGTTTAGGTTTTAAGGTATAAATAAATTTAAATTATTACCTTAATGATAAGTTTATAATAATATACGGTTCTGTATTTGTCAAGGTCAACAACCTTTAATTAAGACTTAGAAAAAAATGGACACCATTTAAAGAAGTAGATTAGGGCAAGAAACCATTCAGTTTAATTAATTTAATGTAAAATATATGCCAAATTATTTGGTATTACAGAAACAAACGACACAACACAATCAGAGGAGTCAGAGGCAGAACCATCTTGCGAACAATGGGAGCAGAAGATAGACATGGCGGCGCGACCTCTGCCCGTGCCGGTCGAGAACGAGCCCTTCTACATGAACGTGGATAGAACTGAAGCCGAGAATTTATTGATGGGGCAGCCTGATGGCACCTTCATATTGAGACCTTCCAGTCAGGTGAGAGGAAAATTTTTTTTTTACTTCCAAAAAACTACAAATCAATATTATACATATCTTACGTAATGGGAAACATAAAACTGCTAGTATCTTGGAATCTTTGATTTTCAGCCGAATCACGCTTACACGCTAACTGTGTCTTGCGCCAACTCGGTCCACAACGTGGGCGTTCGGCGGCGTCCCGACGGTCGTCTCGCTCTTGGCTTTGCGAGGAAAGGGGAAAGAAGCTTTACTAGTGTGACGTCATTGCTACGTCATCATAAGAAGCGAAGGTTACTCCTAGTAGCGGGAGGGGGAGTGATTGGAGGCACTACGCTGAATGAGACGCCGCAGTATTATCAAGTTCCCAGCAATATTCCCGTATTATAAATGATATTCAATGCGTTAGCGTAAAATATAATATTGGAAACAATATAGAAACAGAAATATATACTAAGTTACATAAAATAGTTATAATAATTCTCTTATTTTTTTAACTTATGGCCAATTATGATTGACAACACACTTCTTTTAACTAAAATTTGATATTATTTAATATTACGAACCCAACATGTTTATAAACTGCATCTTGTAGAAACGTTTGTCAAACGTCTTGTTAAACGAATCGCGAAAATTTTATTCAATTTGAGAAACATAAGTCTGCAATAGCATTTAATTTTAATTTTGGGTTCTATCTAACTGGTAACTATATACTACAATTAACTTTTTACTAACATTGTCTTTATTTTCGAGGCCTTCACTGTAGGTTAAATTTCACGGATAGACGACCGGACAGATAGAACATTTTGCTGTATTCGTTTGAGGTTATTAATTCATACAAATTATCAAATTTGTTGGAGACTCCCTACGGTTTTACTCTAACTGAAATCGACATCTCTTTGTATGTTGTATAATTTTGTTAATATTTATTAATGAAAACTCCATTCATCAAAAGAAAGTATCAGTTACTCAAACATTATCACTAATAACTCAATTACAAACAGATCAAAAGGATTAAAGACAGGCGCCGCTTGAAGTAACTATATATACACACACTGCTTTGAAAATATGTTACTGAACTTTCAAAAGACCCGCTAATTACAAGTCTCAATAGTTTAATATAAAGGAAAATTTCTCTAATGGTTTGTTATTTCTGACGCTTTGTCTTTTAATTCAATGTCGGGATATAGCAGCCTCGCTCAATTGTTTGGGATAATCTTTGAAAGCCGTTGTTTTAAGTTAAATGTAGTGGAAATCTGTCGAATTTAAGGTGCTTAATTTAAATTGCAATTATTATAATAAAATTAATATATTTTACAAAAATCTGGTTATATTATTTAGCTAAAGGATTAAAATTTATATTACTTTAAGAATATTTTGAAATAGGAATAAAAAAGAAACCCTCTTGTATAAGTGAGTGAGGGAATATTTGATCTGTATACCTACCTATATATACGATTGATTTGTTTTCCATATCATTTATATATTTATACTAGCTGTTGCCCGCGGCTCCGCCCGCGTGTAGGTCGCTTTTCGCATAATCTGTGGAAACAATTTCATAGAACATCATTTTTGCGTAACTTTCACCGTTTTCGCAGCGCACGCAGTTTTTTGTTTATTTTTTTACACCTTGCGTTAGAATATTCAAGTTTTAGTAATCATCCCAAATTTTTTGAAAATGAAACATAGCCTATGTCACTCGGGAGTAGTGTAGCTTGCCAACGGTGAAAGAATTTTTGAACTCGGTCCAGTAGTTTCGGAGCCTATTCATTTCAAACATACAAAAAAAGAATCAAACCTTTCCTCTTTATAATATTAGTATAGATATATAAATGATATGGAAAACAAATCAATCATGTGAATACATGTCTACAGTGTTTACTTTTATCCACTGTATGTATTGAGATCTCGTCGTAGCGACACGAGTCACTTGATAGCTCGTTAATGATCTGAGACTAATAACTTACGTAAATCATTAATAAACATTAATTAGTAGTACCATATCATTAAGTATAACTAAGCTTGAATTATATTAAACAGCAACATCATGTCAAACAAGTAGTAAAGTAAGACGATGTTAATAATTACATATTTTATAATATAGAGGTCTTAGTATTGTGTTTGTTTCTTTCCTTAATCAAATGTTTTAAGAACTTATTTAATTATATTTGTTTTTGGCAAATTACCAAGATATAGCTTCTTTGTGGTTGATAAAAAGATCCAGGTCTTGGACATAAGACCAAAGTTTGGATTTGATTAGCATTTTGGTAATACTCGTTTTTAACAATAATCTTTCAAATTTCTACGACTTATACCTAAACAATTTTTCAACATTGAAATGCATTGCTATAATTTTCTATCAGGCGTGATCAATCCTATTTACAATTTATAGTTTACTATTGAGTAAAACATTCCAGCAACAGCAATCAGCTGACCTGTTTTGTATCCCGACATCTCCCAAAGCAATTCCAGCTGTCTCCGTACGTCACTAGACCTCCCTCGAGACTTAGATATGTGCGTCTCTTCAATAGCATTTATACCACAGAATAACAAACATTTGAGGTTTCAAAATTATTAAAAAATATAAGCTTTTGAGATGTATTTTCTTATAAGTAGCCTACTTCTCTTTCTATGGCAACTATATCCGTTCGTCTATCACATAACGAACTTAGAACTACAACATTCCTTATACGCTTCTTACGGATGAAGGAAGAATAAATAAATTATATTTTTAGTATATTATAATAGCATTAATACGTTTTTATTTTAATAAAATCCTCGTTAACACTATATTTATACTTAAGCTAGATTTATCCAATTTAAAAGATTGTACATAAATTCGATTTTTTTGTAACAAAATGCCTGTTTAATTTATAGATATGTATTGATAACGAGTGTGTAGAGTATATAAGGAAGAACATTTTGAGATCAATGTTCCTCTACATATTTCTAATCTATAGTTGCCCAATTCCAATAACCATTGATTCTCGTCCGGAGCAAGTGTAAATATCAGTTTTATGTTCCTCTGTTTCAATCCCTAGCGATAGATCTTATGCTATAAGAAATAAGGATTATAATACAAACACTAAATTTCATAAGATTAGGCATTTATGAATCTTATATTTTAAGACATAAGACTGATAATCCAATGAGTAGATCAAGTAAACTATAAAACGAGATGCGTGTAACAGTTTTGGTGGCTATATATTTGTCTTTGCTAGGTCTCAGACCGTCAAATACATTTTTCACATTTTCAATAAACGACTGCTTTGGTAGTACAACCTCTACTTAGATTTAAAAATACCTTGACATATCACAAGTACCTATGGTATTTATTGTAACATATCAATGGTGGACTGACAGCTTTAATGTTTTGACTAAACTAACTATTAAGTTTTTAATTTTAATACTAACAGGTTAAATTGAAAAGATTAATATCTTGCATTCGACTTGAGCTTAAACTTTATTTAAACAAATGCAATCACTTATCTAATTACGAATACAAATTCCAGGCTATCACGAAAACAATCCATTATAAACCTCGTAAGTTAGATGGTAGATAAATTTTTGTTGCGTAAGTAACATAAATGCAAGTTAATATGAACTCGCTAAAAGGCAACAAGATGGCGTCGAAGTTTGTTTAACTTGTTAAATAATGAGCAGATTCTGAATTGGATTGTTATTTGTAATGGAAAGTGGATCTTGTGAAATGAAAACATCCGTCAAGTTGTTTGGATCTTAGAGACGTAGCAATGTTCAAAAAACCGGTGGGCGTTTAACGGTTTTTTAAATGAAATTACTAAGTCTTTTGCACGTATAGGTGACGATTTGTCAACGTTAACAAGCAAGAACAACCCTCTTCAAGTGGAGAATTATAATATATATAAATATTTATATAAATCATCTTTGATTATTTAGATTTAATACTATTAAAATAAAGCACTATTTTATAAGCACCAATAGCAAAAAGCTTACCAAAGCGGTGCCACCAATCTTTTAAGAGCTGCGGAGATGCAAACAAGTACCTATAAAATAATAAATTAAAGTTTTAAGAAACACATAGATGGGGATATTATACAATCCCTCCTTTCATAGCTCTTAGAGTGCATATCCTGTTGAATTATTGAAAAGCCCTCGATGCGATTGAATTAAACGTGAAGCTCGTAGTTTATTAAATAATAATATTAATAGCTTAGCTTTTATATTAAATTACTAAAGCAAAGTGCTTTGCCAACTTGTAAATTATATTAAGTAGATATTTTGCCCCGCTTCCTCATTTTCTTACCCGTTTTTATTTATTATTATTGATTTGAATTTTTCGTTACTATATAATGGTATATATAACTTATTATTAAATGGTATATCATATAGTTTTTTCTTCAAAAAGCTTGTATAAATAAAGTTGAAAATACAATCAGATGAAAAACAAAAACAAATTCATTGTTTTTATGATTCTCAAATTACTCAGTGAGTCCAGGGATTATTATTCTTTGGTTGCTTAAGTTTTTAAGAGAACAGTCATTTTTCAAGCTAAGAACTAAAAATAGGTAATACAGCCCACGCTCGACCTTGACTTAACAAAAATAAAATAGGTAGTATCGGGTAACTGGAATATGAATTATGAAATAACTTGTCCTGGGAAAGGAAACTGGGACTGTTAATTGGTAATAGTATATTTTTATACATAATAGGTTTAAACTTTATATTACTTATTTTAAATAGGTAAGATTCGCAACACCATGAAATAATACGAATATTCGCAACACCATGAAATAATATGAAGCAACCCATTCGCAACACCATGAAATAATACGTGGGTAAAGCTAATTATTTGTAATCGTCATAAAAATGTACGTAATATAATACTAGGTATATACTTTAAAAATCTTTATTATTTTTATGTTAGTTTTGTGAACTTAAAAAAAATATGTTATTGTGAAAACTATGTTAGACAAACTTTATAAATTTTTCAAACAAACTTTTTCTTATTTTCCTCAGGCAGTTCTCTAATTAAGTATATGTTCCAGTTTTTATCTATATTTAACACTTCATCGCATATAAATCAGACAGTCTCTTATTTATTCAAACAATAAATTACGTTAAAATATATGTATATATACTATCTATGCTTATGTTTAAAAGTACAGATATCAAAATAAAATCCTAATTAAAATATATTACAATAAATAGTATATGATGTATGTATTTGTACATACACGTACTAAGGTCGTTAAGGATTCGTGAATCGCTTCAAGGAAAAAAGGCTCGCCTTTAAAAGTTTCAATTGAGAGCAATTTCCTCACGTATTCTCCGAAGCTTCTAAAGTTATGTTCTCTTTTGTATTCGTGCTGACGCTACAGAAAATACTTGCAAGTTTGAGTAATGTAGGAAATTGATTACTAAATGTACCTACTATGTAGAATATTAAGATTAAAAAAAAATCAATATTATACAATTACAACTAATAAAAAAAAGACTTACTCAATAATAGTTATTTCAAGTATTTAAATAATTATCATTCATTAAAATTCTTTCTGTGGTGTGTCTTTCATTTTCCCTGCTGACAGTACTACAAATGGCCGCATTCAATTCAGCGCTGAAGAGACATGAATTATTGAGGCCTCTTGGATTAAATTAAAGAGCTTGAAAAAACAACTAAAACCGTTAAACTCTGGAAATTGCTGAGAATCTTATTGTTCTCAACCTCGTCCGGTTTGAACGGAATTATGAATACTTATTTGTACTCTGACACAATCACTTTGCTCGTTTTGACATTTAATAATTTTAAAATAATACTTTGTCTTATAAATAGTCATTAGAAGCGAGAATAAGCTTAACCAGGCGGTGGTTGAAAAGTGTTCTGACAAATATAGTAAAATTAACATTATCAAATACCACTTCATGACTAGTCGCTAAATTGCCAAGAGTTTTGTTGCGTGATGTATAACAATAAAAACTTTTTGATCGAATCTGCCAAATTATCTGTAGCATTGAAAACATTTTGTGATCACTGCGGAGAACATAAACCAACTACTTAAAAATCTTTTTTAGGTCAATTGACTATACCTAGTTTTTTGCTAATATATTTAATTATTTCAAAAATTTAACGAATGAAAACAATTACACATGATACAAAAAATATAAGATATTTTTATTGTACATTATAAGTTGTTATTTTCCTAACCCGAGGCCGACGGTCAACAAGTTCTTTATCTGTATCATAAAACTCTTCCCGGAAGCTGAAAATAATAAACCTTATTAATAAATGAACAGTTTGGTCCTCCTTCCTCCTCAGTTGTTTGTACTTTGTACAGACAGAAGCAAAACAAGTGTTTACTGAATTTGATGACGTTATCAAACAAACGTACCTATATTATAACATATACGCCTATATTGATTATGAAGTAGGCAATGCTTTCATTATTTCAGGTCGCCATCTAATACGTAATATGGAACAGAAATTTCTCAATAATAAAAGTCAAAACTAAAAGCCTGTCTCCGCAAGTAAGTTAAGAATATCGAATTAGATACTAGCATAATTTTTAAGCTAGTATCTAATTCGATATTATGACACTAAATATACAAAAATAAGTCTAGTTATACTAAAGTTCCTAATGGTACTAAAAATATATCTACTATAACGAGGACCAACTAATAATAAAAATATAATAAAATATGTATAATATAAATAATATATTTTTTTACTTTCATAATCTATAACCTGCCTTTAAATCGTAGAATATTTACAATTTCAATATAAACTTCAATAAATGATTATTCAAATAAGTGTTGTATCACACTGAATATTTTCACAGCCCATTACATCCAAGGATTTCTCCCGAAACAAACTCTGTCATTATACCTGTTAGGGCGCCTACAATACAAGTGGAATAAAACAATATAATATAATAAAAATCAAATATTTGCTGGTTTAACAAAAATATTAAGATTAGTTGGAGACTAATCATTTTATAATTTAAGGTTTTCTTCTTATTACAAATATGACTTTCTAGTTTAAAATATTATTAAATTGTTTGTGTAATCACGTGATACTTCGTATGTGTGTGTGCTTGTGTGTGGGGAATGGTACCATATCGAACGCTCACATCACGGACAGGTAATTTCCGGAACATGTTTTTATGAAACATTTCAACATCAATATTTCTTAGATAGTTTAGATAACTTCTGTGATGAGGTTATGCTTGCAAATAAAATGTATTAACAACCAAACCATTTTACACAGTGAAAGTTACAAAATATATTATTTCTTTTAAGAGTTAAACCTAGTAGGACAAGATAGTTGTTAATGTTAACAACCACGAGTATATATTTATAACTACGAAGTTATAAATAGTTGTAAGCTTCTTTATAATCATACTTACCTTATAAAAGCTTGAAAGCGGCCTTTCTCTAAGTAGGGAGTGTGATTGTCATCAAAAACACATCATTGTATTTATTTTTTTCCTCTTCCGTCTTTTATTTAGACACTCGAATAAAATGTTTTTTATTCACTTCGTCATACTATTATAATAGGTAGAGGAAAAGTCTTTTCGCATGTAGTATGTATGAACTTGTTATAAAAAAATGCTGTACTGTATGTATCTGGACAGTTTTAATAACATTAAAATGGTTACATTTTAAAAAAGAAAACAATCAAGTTAAATGTTGTATCCCGCCCTATTATAAATAAAATGGACGCAATTTTCGATAAAGTGGACGAAGATCGGCGTGTAGTAGTTACGACGTAGCTGAACTGAGGATTGACCACAAAATACAAAAAAGTTTTGACCCATTTGAAAAAAGCTCGGTACACAAATAAGCTCGATATTTGGGTGCTACACGAGCTCACTGAAAGGAAGCTAAGGAACCGTGTACTAATTTGCGATTCTTTACTGAGACGTAATGAAACCGAACTGTTTTTGAAGAGATTGACTGGACTGGGGATTAAAAGTGGATCATATACGTGGTCTAAGGTCGGTCAGGCTTCGGAGATTGTGACAAAACCCTGTATAACTGGCAATAAGGTTATCTTGTGTGTATGGTGAGAGTGGAAGAACATTGTTCATCATGAGCTTTTACCGGCAGCCAGAACCGTCAATTCGGATCTTTACTGCTAACAGCTGATGAGATTAAAGCAATAACTTGAAAGACAGTGGCCGAAATTTACCAATAGAAAGGGTTCAATTTGGATCTTTACTGCTAACAGCTGATGAGATTAAAGCAATAACTTGAAAGACAGTGGCCGAAATTGCCCAATAGAAAGGGTGTGGTCTTTCATCACGATAACGCTAGACCACATGCATCTTAGTCATTCATCAAAAATTGGAGAGTTTGGCTTGGAGGTATTAATGCATCCGCCCTGACAGTTCAGAATTCTACCCGTTTCGGTCTCTAAAGAATTATTTAGGCTCTGTCAAGTTTACATCAAGAGAAGACTGTGAGAACTACTTAACTCGTTTTTTGATCACAAGTCCCAAAATTTCTACAGCAACGGAATGATGTCACTACCTAGAAGATGGCAATAAGTTATAGAACACAATCGTACATATATACTATAAAAAGTAAAAAAAACGCTGAAAAAAAAATGTCTTGACTTTTCACATAATATGTTACTTAATAAAATGGAACTGATTAAACTTTTATCTTTTAATAATATTGGAAAGAATCTGTAATCAAAATGTTGTGTTCTCAGAGATGACACATGTACCTATTTTCCAAATGTCTTATTTCTTTAAATTTAAATATATAAAACATGCTGGCATACCTATCCATGGAGCAGAAGTTATTAATTGAACATTAATGCATAATACTTTCCCTACGAGTAAACAGTCCTTACTTTTCTTATAAATAATAAGTCCTAAGGTCCTATTTCTTTTTTAATATTTTTAACGTTTTTATGAAATATTACTAAAATTATAAACAAGATTTGAAGTGACTTGTTTAAGTCACTTCAAATCTTGAAAGGTGAGTTTTCACCTAATATGAAAAGTGTTGGAAGTGTCTTAACAAATTTATATAACGTGAACACAACCAAAATGACATAACATAATGACAATCGTATAAAAATAACAGATTCCAAATTCGAATATAATATTTTTTTATTTATAATTGTAACAGTATTTATGGCCAGACTAAGTATATATGTTGGCGGGGAAATTACATATATTACTACTCAAGATATTTATGTAAAATTTAACGAAAATAGTTAAGAATCTATCAAAACTACTTAGCTAAGACAAAATAATTAATAAGTCGTCAAGAAAAACTTGAACGCTAGTTAAATAGATTAAGAAGTTGAATGAAGCTTCGTAGAGTTGTGAAGTAGTCGCCGGTGACGTCATTTGGACATCAACAGGAAATAATAATTGGAGAAGACTGGATTGCAAATGACAGAAACGAATTGAGAATACAAAATGTTGTTATAAATAAATAAATAGAGTGATAATAATATGATATCTATTTTTTGTGATGTTTAGTTTAAGTTGATATCTATATTATAAAAATATAATATTTTAGATTTAGCTACACAACGCAACACACAATGTTCCTTTACTAAAACTATATTAATAAAATATCTATTCTAATTTGAATGAATTCTGAGAAATGCCTATGTTTAATTACTTGAAACTAAAATACTAACATTAATTAGTATTAACTTAAAAAAAAACACTTAAAGCTAACGGTGCTCTTTGCAGATTGCACAGACGTTCAAAGCTCTGTCCTGAGTTTGTGTACTTATTAGTTTAAGCTTTCAGTTTTTTAGATTGCGTTTTGACTTATTAGCGGTTTTCTTTTAGTATTTTTAGGTAGATAATAGTAAATCACACTCTTCTTTTAATTAATAGATAATTTGATTTTTGTTTTTAGTAGGTGACTGAAATCTGTTTTACTAAGTAACTAAACTCTGCCAACGCCGGTCCCAAGCCCGGGCAAGAAAAGAGGAGGGTTCGCTGAGAACAGCAATTCAGCGGTAAAATGCCAACGCCGAGCCATGGGCGGCGGTAATTAACCCATTAATACGGCTCACCAATGGCCATGAGTAATTAAATCCCCTCAAAAATATTGGGTGTATGCGCCTGGGAAACGTGTACTACTATTTTCCCACCCCCCTTTATGAATATGGAAAATGAGGAATGTGATTTGTCCTGCGATCCGGCTAACCCCCGGCGCCATGAGGCACCCGGGCCTCATGGTGTGAAATATGCTACCGAAGACTGTGCGGTTGTGGGCAACCAGGCCTCCGTATCAGTAAATGCTACTGAAAAACGTAAATTTGTACAACAGGCATTCCACCCAGCCCTGTTCACAAGAACCAGAAGTTCTTCCTTAGGGAACATCTCCCAAATAGATAACCCTATACACAGTCCACGGAATAAGGACCCAGAAACATTTACTAGCGAACCCCCTGATTGGCAAAGAGTACCTGCAATCAGAAGCAATAAAAGAAAAAAGATTTCGCAATCACCATCACCTGAGGGCCTTAAAACACAAAACCGATACAAAAACCTACCAGTAGACCAAACAGAGAATGCAAACGAACCAAAACAGAGACGCGTTAGCAAGCCCTCACCAATTATCTTATATGGAATTGAAGAGGTGAACAAGCTTACAGAACTACTAGAAACAGTAGCAGAAAAGGATTGCTTCACCTTTAAAATTGTAAATAGAAGCCAACTAAGAATTTCCTCTAAGGATATTCCTTCTTATAAGAATATCATTGCCATAGTGCGAGAAAAAGGACTTATAGGACACACCTTCAACTTGAAGCACCAAAGATGTTATAGGGTGGTTATCAAAAACCTACATCACTCAACCCCAGCCAGTGCTATTGAAGACGAGATAGAGAAAACTGGCAATAAAGTCTACGGCGAGATAATTAACGCCAAATATGGACCAGAAAAAAAGCCAACGTCTACTTTCTTCGTAAATGTGACCCCTGGACCAAATAATAGAGCTGTCAAGGATATCAAGTATATACACCACCAGTCTGTTATAATTGAGGATCCTAAGAAAAGGACAACTATTCCACAATGTCAGAGGTGTCAGCAGTATGGACACTCTAAGAACTATTGTATGAGGCCATACCGCTGCGTCAAATGCGGCCAGGGACACAAAACTGCAGACTGCCCAAAACAAGACCGCAATACACCAGCAGTATGTGCTCTCTGTGAAGGTGCACATCCAGCCAACTATAAAGGCTGTGAAGTGTACCAAGAGATCCTTTCCAGAAGATTGCCAGGAAAGACAGGAAGAAAATTAACACAAGGACCAAAACCAAGAGATACAACACAAATACCTGAAGATAAAGCAGCTAAGAAACATAACATAACTTACGCCGATAAGCTGAAGAAGAAAGCAACACAAGATCAACCATCTGACATTGACACAAACTCCAACACCAACAATAAATTAGAGGAGGAGGAGGAATTACTAAAACAATCAGAAAAATTCGACCTTATCTTACAACAGATGAATACTCTACTGAGTCTCATAACAACACTGCTAGATAAAACTCACAAGTGAATACTCTTAGAATAGGCACATGGAACATAAATGGTTTGGCCCCAAACCAGTTCGAACTTGAACTCCTGATGGCTAACTATAAACTAGACGCTGTACTCATATCAGAAGCACACTGCACAGAAAAAAGCAACATTAAGATCAAAGACTGCTATACATATACTACCAATCATCCTGATGGCACAGGTCATGCTGGAACCGCCATTGTAGTTCGAACTTCCATGAAACACCACCTCTTACCAGAATATCGAACAAATCACATCCAGGGTACCAGTCTTGCTGTAGAAAACAAAGAAGGCCATATCATCCTATCTGCAGTATACTGCCCACCAAGGCACACGATCGATAGCATCAAACTCCACGAGTACCTTTCCACATTAGGTAACAAGTTCATTGCAGGTGGTGACTGGAATGCGAAACACACACATTGGGGATCGAGACTAACAACAACAAGAGGTAGGCAGCTATATGGGTGTATCAATAGTAACAATCTTAATCCAATATCAACTGGCGAAGCAACACACTGGCCTGTAGATCCCAGAAAGAAGCCCGACCTACTAGACTTCTTCATAACTAAAGGACTATCAAAAAATTACATGAAAGTCGAGTCATACCACGATAGCAGTACCGATCACACTCCTGTACTTCTGACGGTAAGCACTGATATTATACACCATGAAGAACAAAATAGTATGTACAATAACCACACCGACTGGGAAGGTTTCAGAGATTATGTGGAAGAAAACATAGATTTGCAGAAACCACTGAAAACACCAAAACAGATCGAAGATGCTACAAGGTACATAACAAATATAATACAAAATGCCTGTTGGATTAATACTTCCACCAAAGAGAAAAGAACTCCTTCCAGTAATCTCCCACTAGAAGTAAAACTTAAAGTCCAGGAGAAAAGACGAATGCGGAGAGTTTGGCACCAGACACGACTTAGTAGTGACAGGACGGCCTTGAATAAAGCCATAAAAGAACTAAAAGAACTCTTACATATACGCAATATCACCCTAGAAAATAAGCTGCAAAACTTAACTCCTACAACTTCAAATGATTACTCGCTCTGGAAATTTATGAAAGGTTTAAATAGACCACAACAATTTAAATCCGCAATAAGAAATGACAGAGGAAACTGGACCAAGACTGCAAAGACCAAAGCTGATACCTTTGCCAAACATCTTGCAAATGTGTTCACACCACATGCACCGAATTGCGTAACACATGAGAAAGAAGTTGATGTTCATCTGCAGCAGGACCTACAGCTTTCACTGCCACCTAAACCAACGACGGTGCGAGAACTTGTGAAGGTAATTAGGAAAATGGAGAACAACAAGGCACCAGGCTTCGATTTGATTACAAAGGAAGTCCTCGCTCACCTCCCTAGAAAAGCCCTGGTGTTTATAACTACACTCTTCAATGGCATATTCAGAGTCCAACATTTTCCCAGCTTATGGAAGGTTTCAATTATCACCATGATACACAAACCAGGAAAACCAGCCAATGACGTCACATCCTATAGGCCCATAAGTCTACTGCCCGTTCTATCTAAAGTGTTTGAAAGAATTCTATTGTGCAGAATCTCTTCAATGCTAACCACAAATGAAATAATTCCGAAACACTAATTCGGCTTCCGACAAAAGCACTCTACAGTGGAACAAGTACATCGAGTATGTGATCAAATACGAAAATCCCTTGAAGCAAAAGAATACTGCTCTGCCGTGTTCCTTGACATACAACAGGCTTTTGACAGAGTCTGGCACAAGGGTCTGCTTTCAAAGATTAAATCATCCTTGCCCCACAGTTACTATATCCTCATGGAATCCTACCTACTAAATCGCTTATTCCAGGTACGGGAGGATGGGGTCACATCTGCAATATATGAGATAAAGGCTGGAGTACCCCAAGGCTCCGTCCTTGGGCCTGTGCTGTATAGCCTATTCACTGCAGACCTTCCTGATGTACCACAAGTAATAACGGCCACATTCGCAGATGACACAGCTCTATTGGCTAGCAGCCCAGATCCACAGATAGCGTCGAATGCGGTCCAGATAAGTCTCACTCGCATGGATGATTGGCTTAAAAAATGGCGTATGATGGCAAGTGTATCTAAGTCAACAACACTTACACATTGAGAAAAGGAAACTGTCCCCCAGTAACACTGGGTAATAATATCCTTCCACAAAACGACTCAGTTAAATGTCTTGGTCTACACCTCGATCGAAGATTGACGTGGAAGAAGCATATAAAAAAGAAGCGTGATGAAATAAACATACGATTCAGGAACATGAATTGGCTCATCTCACGTAACTCGAAACTAACGATAGACAACAAATTATTAATTTATAAAATGATCCTCAAGCCTGTATGGATGTATGGAATCCAAGTATGGGGAAGCGCCTGCGACTCCAGCATATCTATCATCCAGAGAATGCAAAATTGCATACTAGCAGATGTTCCATGGTTTGTTACCAATACTGAAATACATGAGGCTCTGAAAGTTAAAACCGTTAAGGAAGAGATAAAGTCCTCTACTACCAACTACAAAGGGCGACTCAGGAACCACCCAAACGACCTTGCTAACAAACTAATGAACATTGGTTATTGCAAACGCCTTAAGCGCCACGATATTCCGACTTTGGATACTAGATGGTGATGAAAGAATGGAGACTCCCACTGGGGTGATCCCATAAAATGAGAATGTACAACTACAACGAATCGGCTTATAGTTCGAGACTGATCGCAGATAAACCTTAAAACAAAAAAAAAAAAAAACTAAGTAACTAAACTATCGAAAATTTCAAAGCTTTTTCCTTAAGATTTACATCAAAATAACCTTTCCCATCCTTCTCTTCCTATCTAGGACTTTGTTAAACAAGAGGTTTATAGTATGAAACTGCACCACATTGTTTATGACATCCTTGTAAAAACCACCGAACTTTGTGGGTTTTTTAATTGGTTTATCTCTTGTGTTGTAATTGTGCGAACGTATGTATAGATATATTTTTTTATTTGTCTACTTTGTCAGAAACTTCTATGGTTGTATTATAATGTCTCTGTCGTATAAATTATTATAAAACTCTTATTATTGCGTAAATATTTAGAGGGTTTTTGTTTGTGGAACCTTTTCTGGAAGCTCTTTTTATATAACTGCAGCATTTCCAGCTCTTATTTATTCTGTAGTAAATAGTCTTCTTTAATATTTGCTGCTTCTTTCCTATAAATTCCTAGTTCTATTTTCAATTCTTTTTTGTCCGTTTATTATTAATAAAGTTAGGTTATTTCTCTTAAATATTTTTGTACTTTTGTTGATTTTTTAGTTTTTCTGACTTGTATCAATATATTTTAATAGCTATTTTACGATGTATTCTTGTTTATTATCTAGCAGTGTCTTCATTAGTTATGAATAAAAGTTATATTTGGATTTGTGGAGAAAGCTATCAATTAGTTAATTAATTCAGAAAATGTCAAGTATGCCATTCTGTAATATCTAAAACTTGAAGTTCCGGTGTAAGTTTTTGAATAATATTATATCAATTTTGAGTTTATTGTTAAAATTAAAGTCACACACACTCTAATAAGCTACCTTTGCAATATATATATATATATATATATATATATATATATATATATATATATATATATATATATATGAAGGGTAAAGAAAGAACCATCTCTCTAGAGAGATAGTTCTTTCTTTATCTTTTATTTTATATTATTATAATTTTTAGTATAAGATAATAAATTACATTTCAGCGCTGTAATTATTTACAATTCTGAAATATAATTAACTACGAGTGTATTACTGAAGTCAGTTCTCGGAAGAATCAAAGGATACTGATATCGACACGAACGTATGATGTTATCTGACCTTAGTAACCGATTACGAATCTAACTTATAATTGGAAATAGGTTCCAATTCCGACAATTTTCCTCATATCGCTTCCTGTCAGTTAACTGATCCACTGACTGACCATTTTTAGAAATTATTAAAAATATTAATTTATGCAGAGAGTTCAATATATTCAATGTTAAATGTTTATAAGCTTGTTTATTCTGAACACAATTCTAAAATATTCTTAATTATCTTTGTTCAGTCTTAGTCTGGAGAATAATAAACTGTTTATAAATTGCAAAGCCATCAATTAAATACAGCTTCTAATTCTAATAATTAACATTAAAAAGTAAATATTGACTTGTGAGTCGGTGCATCTGTTGTTTTCTGTTTATATTTCTGAAGAGTAGAAAGTAACACACAAATTGAGCAATTTAATATTGCTTATTGGCTTTAATAAATAAAAAGATTTGCTTCAATAATTAATTACCTCTTTATACTCTGTAGCCAATCATCTGTTAAATATATTAAAAAAACAATTTTAATAAGCTGTTTTATGTAAAAGATAAGCAATTAAAGACTTAGATGAAGTTTAAGCATCATGTAAATTATTTGTTTCTATTAAACATATATATATATTTACCAAATCCTCATGCATTTTTCAAATTTGTCAAATCACAGTTACAAGATGATGACTTATTACATCACATCAGAATTTATTAATCTAACTGTACAAACGATAACCTGCGACTTTGTTCACGACTTAAGCACTTTTATAATTGAAATAGTCCTTAGACATCGTATAATAAATAATACCAGTATAGATTCAAATTACATAAGGATAAAAAATAGAATATAATATACTAGCTGTTGCCCGCGGCTCCGCCCGCGTGTGGGTCGCTTTTCGCGTAATCTGTGGAAACTACAATTATCCAGACCTATAATAGACTTATAGTTAATTCTATAATATCCTATTCCCGTGGAAATTTTATATATATATATATAGGCATTACATTGCTAATTACATTGCATTTTGAAAATGAATAGCCTATGTCACTCGGGAATAGTGTAGCTTGCCAACGGTCGCACTCTTTCAGCATCCTTAGGACAGGATCTCTCTCTGCCGAGCGTTATTAACGCCATGCTCGTTAGTGAGAGATCTTGGCAGGCTGCGGTCTCTTTCTGCGAAAACGTAATGATGCAGAAGGAGGCCGCGGAGCGGGTCAGAGAGATTGACGCCTCCTCTGACTTGCTCCGGCGCAGACGTACGGGGGCAAAAAGGAGACGGTTCGCCCACCTCCTCCGTCCTCCGTAAAGATGGTCACCAGCCGGATGTCGGGGGACTTTCGGCTGGTTAGTCATCAAAATGACCCCATACTTCTGAGGGGTGGCCTTCGTGTGAGCGAGGTCACCCACATTCGTGCCGGGGCTCGGATGAAGTCTCATTTGGGCCTACCGCCGGGGCAAGGTGGCGAATGCTAACGCGACCCCATCTTGCTCCACCGTGGCGGAGAAGGACTGCTCACACGTGGGGTTTTTAGCCGGTACGAGTCCGGCATAACTACTCTGGTACCCCCGTGTCAGAGTGGTATCCATGAGGATTTTCCCCGAGCACAAAAAAAAAAAAAAAAAAAAAAAAAAAGCTTGCCAACGGTGTAAGAATTTTTGAAATCGGTCCAGTAGTTTCGGGGCCTATTCATTTCAAACGTACAAAAAAATAATCAAACCTTTCCTCTTTATAATATTAGTATAGAAAAACTAAATATTATCCAGCCAACAAATCATTTATAAAATAAGTAGATATATTTATATCCCACTAACTTTACTACATCTCTAACATTTTCATGACTATCTTCGGTAGCGGTAACATTTTAAACTGAAAGGGTTCCAACAAATTTGATAGCTTAAAAAAATATATTATTTTAATATAATATGTTTGTATCGGTCTGTTTCTGGTGCTGTATATTCTAGAAGTAATCTTATGAAGCTACAATGGCAACGAGTTTAGGATATTTTTCGTTGAAAAAAAGGAAACCTTTATGTGTTAAGTGTATACCATTCTATATAAATACTTAATATTTATGACAGATCCATTCAATTAATATATATAATAAATAACCAGGTCTTATCAAGTCGTTCGTAGAACAGGCAGCCTATAAAAAAGCGCTAAAACCCAACATGTCGTAGATTGCTTTCTGAGATCGGATTCGTGATAGAAACTTTGTAATGACGGTGTAAAATTGCTTAGAACAAATATTTTAATTAATTAACTGACTTAGAATAACGTTTATTGACATTTTGACAATTTACAAGAATTCTTTGCAGAAATCGTGTGAAAGTGTAGGGTAAATTAGGTTAAAACGTACAAAATCTATATCAGAATAATATTGTGTATATATATATATTATTTTCATATATATTCCTATATTATTAGTTCCTTACTTATTTAGTATCTGTTTTCGCTCTGTTGAATTAATACTTATTCACCATTAAAATTACATTGTAGTCAGAGAAGTCAGAGTATGGTGGCTAGTTGTATCTATCATATTAAATGTTGTATCGTACAGTCTTTTCAATACTTCTAGTAAGAATACACTACAAAATAAAAACTTATCATGCATTTCATCTCTTTCCTCCATTCATTCTCTTTCACTCCAATGAACAACTGCGCTTTTTTAATTTATCATACACAAACAACGGAAATGCTCTCAGATAACATGTCCTGATTCGGGTCACGCAGTTAGACTAAACATCTGGTAACTACCAATTAGCCTATTATCATTTATCGGACCATTCATTGATAGCTAGCTTTTATATGCTACTTTGTTTGTCTTTATGTCTTATATTTTATTCTGAATTATCATAAAGGTAGTAACTTATATGTATTGCAAACAATCATAAACCCAATATTTTCTTTTACTTTTCGTTGATATAATAAAATCATTTCAATAAGAAGACCCTTTAGCTCATAAAAAAAGAAAATAACTTCCTTAGTTGCGCAATCGTGAAAAATAATAATAATGTTTGACATAAGTGTATATACGGTTTACTGGAAATTAAAGCCAAATACAAAATATCAATAGTATTGTCAGACCTAGGATACAAATACAGAGATATCATTGGCTGAACTGTCTACAAGTCCTGGAGAGTATCGAGAAACAATAGAGTAAGCTTGATCAACTAATAAGAGAAATTTGCTCTTTAACATTCAAAAAATAACGATTTTAGAGTGTTAAAATATGAAGAAGAAATTAAGAAGCGATGAAAAAATACTTTTAGAAATAAACTTAAACTAAACTAAATCTTAGCCATATATAAAATGCAATGAAAATGACAAATTAACTAAAATTGATTTACGTTTAGTTTTTGCAAGTGGCCAGTTGTATGAGGAGTACAGACGTTAGCTGGCACATAGTTTTCAGATTTCGGCAAGATTTCAGAAAGACCGGAACATTTCGTATAACAGGATAGTGTCAGATAATTTTGTAGAGATGAAAGAAAAAAGTGTTGAAAAGGATGTGAAATGAATAATATTATAATTGTCGCTATTTATAATCGCTTCTGTATTCTAACACTAGATAGATGCAAATTGTTACAAATGTTTCGAAACCTTTGAGAATTGGGTAGAATCGCACCACACAGAAAGGTAGCTATAATATCTATTTCATGTCGATTTTCTGTGAGGGGTTGGTACCGATCCCAAATATGAATGGCAGTCTGAAAACAGCAGTTAAATCTATCATCAGTTTATACCCAACTCAACTCCTTCTCCTCTCTTATGTTAAACAAGCAGTGTGATTAACCTGGATTTTGCGTTATTCAACGACTTTGTTGTGGTCTGGTTCTGAGGATAAAATATGTATTCGTAAGTCCTGATTTGAAAGAGGTTATTGAGGTACTTAAAAAAAATCAAATGTTGATCCAGAGATCATTGTTAAGGCAGGGGAACGTTTTTTCTTAAATTGTATGGTTGCAATGATGTGAAGTAGATATTGAATTTAGATATGTATGGTTCAATGTGAATATTGGGTCGCTAACACCAAGAGAAGTAGCAATACGGCAACATTCATTCGAACCGAACCAGGTTAAGCAGTGTTAAGATAATCTAGAACAATGGGCATGGAAAAGAAACTAATGGCGCCGCAAGCGAAGAAGATATCAGGTGGAGAAGTTAAAATTCCAAAAGAATAAGGGAATTCCATAAAATAACTAACTTTCAAAACTCCCGGAAAACTTTCTAGCTAAAACTACTAAATGACTGGACTAATAGTCTTGTTAAGAAGGTTGAGATATTTTTCGACACCGGTAAGATTCGAACTCATGAACTCAGACGCATCGTATTATCAATAGCTGTTTATTCACTTAAAATCCTAAAAACTTACATACTGACTAACTGTCGGCTATAAAGATATGTATTTGTTGTTGTTGTTCGAATATACCTACTGGCATATCATAACATAAATAGATTAGGGTCTGGTCTATGATCTAAAGGCATCAGTATCCAAAGTCGTGACCGTATTCGGTATTTTAATATCTCTGAAAATTATGAGGACTCTTTATCTCAGACTTTGTCATTAAACAACAAGGTCGTCTGCTAGCGCACGTAACTAGCAACATATATACTTATCGTGAAGTAATTAGATTTATTAACGATACCGAACATTCATTCATACATTTCAATTGACCATATGCAATGTATTTGGTAGTTTGGGTTAGGGTTTTTTTTGGGCTATAAATAAAAATAGTAACACACTTGACCAATCGAACTATTAAAAGTTGTTGATTATCCTTCTCTCTTTGTGTTTTATCACTAAGACTTAAATTTAAATTATTATGACTAATCTGGAACCTTGGTATATGTTTTGTAGCTACTATGCTAGTGCTAATAGACCAATTGACAACACTCGTTTGTTATACCACTTGAGTAATTGTTGTGCTACGTATCAAGAAGTTGTAATTATTATTAATTTCATAGGGATTGGTCCACATTGTCTTTCATCACAAGTAATTGTTCAATTCATAATTCATGCTCATTATTCAACGAGGTACGTCAATTCATAACCTGATTTTGTTATTGTCATTTAATAAAAATAAAATTTTAACTCAAAAAATACACACCTTTATTTTGGTTAACAATATAAATGATATCTTAATATATCTTTAAGAATGTACTTTTACATTTTCAAACATCCATGCGTTTAATTGAATTAAAGCAATCATATTTCGAAACAGATTTTGTTTTTTTAACATACGAATAAATTTAGGAGAACTCAATTAATAAAGAAGCCATTACGTATAATATAGACTTCTTATCACAGGAAGTAAGAGAGGATGTATAGGATGCAGTGGTCATGGTTCGAACATAACGTAAATTGCGTTTTGAGGATGCAGATGCGTCACTTGAAATGTTCACGATGAACTAAAAGTTAGTATAAAGTATCGTCGTAAATTAATAACAATAAATACAAACTGTACATGAATGTGTCAGAGGTGTTTGAAAAGGTTAAGTTACGTCAAATAATTTTAATTTTGCGTTTGCTGAAATGAGAGTTCTTTTAGTTAATTTTCTACCGCGAATACTGAAGACACAAGAAGGTAAATTTAGTGGAATTAATGTCAATATATATTTGATGTTACTGGTACGTGGTTTAATTCTCTTTTTTTTCGTCGAAGGAGTATTTAAGGATTATAGATACAGTTATATGATAATTGTTCTGGAAGTCAAATTATGAGATTCTAGTATATTTATATTTATTACCAATTGGCATTAACTATAACAATAATAATTTTAACAAGTTTTAGTAATATTATTATGTTAATAATGTTATGTATATATATTTTTATTCATTCATTTTTATAAATAAAACATCAGTATTCAATGAATTTTGCTAATATATACTCAGAATCAACATATAAAATACAGAACATGCAGAACAGATAAAAATAGTTCTTAGTTTATTTATTTCTTATAAATAAAAGTTTTCTTAATCGTTACCTAAACTCATTATCTACCGTCGGTAAAGATTTAAAGGTCCAACAGTTATACCAAATAAAATAATTATCAGGTTTAACGGCGCCACGATAACAGACCCCATGTTTATTTATCTCTATGGTTTTATCAAGGGTTGTGAACGACAGACGAACCAATTTTATGGACCTTATCTTTGTAGGTACTAAATTGTCGGAGTTTATAAAAAAATATATATTCAGAAGTAAATTATTATTCTGTCTCTGTTATGTTATCCATACCTACTTACCTACTTGCTTAGCCTAAAAACAAGAACTATTATTATTTTATTAGATAAAAAAAAAATTATTTATTTATAATCTTTATCGCACTAACCAATAGATGAAAAAAAAGTAATACATACAAAGAAAATACATTTGAAAGGTTTAGAAAAATACTCATTATAAGCAGATCTGTCACCGTGATTTTTAATTATATATGTAAAAAACCTATTTCCAGGGCAACGCAAATTTTGACTATTAAAGGTTTGAACTGGAAGTAATTCATCTTTTAAAGAGAGTCGTCATTCTTTTAAGAGTAATTAACATAGTTACGGGTATTTTTAAAACCAATGCATCAATTATTATTTTTACATTAAATCGATATAAATATCCAAATAAATACTTTATCAATGTCGGTACAATCTTCTTCCACATCACAAATTTAAATAATTAGTACAAGCTATTTTATATGTTAATGCTTTTTATACAAGCGTGGGTTTGGCATGGATGATTTTACTAGTGATGATAGATTGTGGTTTAGCGAGACTAGGGTTGTGACCGAGTGGAAAGGTTATCGCTCCAGGGGTGTCTAAAGTTAATAAATAAATAATAATAAATATATTTGTTTTAACACATTGTAATTTTAGGGTTATATAGTATTTTCGTAAATACTATAATATCTGAGTATAAATTTACTATAATCAGATAAAATACCGTGAATAACAAAATAAACATTAAATTTAAATTTCGAAGTTTATAAACATAACCGGTTCAGTTTATTTAGATTGATATATTACCTTGCAAAGTGTATTTGTTTAGCCTGCAGCAGTAATGAGCCCGTATTTATTTGGTTTCCGCAAACAGTGTCCGCGGCATATGTACCTCAAGCTTCATGTACAGAATAATTGCATAATACTAAACCATTTATGGTTATTAAAAAATATATGAAATGATGTAAAACTATTTCTTGTCCCAGACCGTTTTTTATAGCAATACGTTACAAACAATTAAATCGTTATCGTTCCCCAAAAACATTTTTAAATATTTAAAGTTGCAGATACAATGTCATGTCGGAAGATATTCGGATGAAGTGGCGTAAATTACAAACAGAGGAAAGTAGCGTTGGGAAGCTAGTTTTCTCAGTGATTGGATGAAACGTAGCTGTTATAGTTATTTCACGCCAATCTTCTATGTGATAGTAGTACTACGTCGTACTATCCTACTACACTTAGCCTGGATAAGAGCTGCGGTTAATTGGCTACTCTACAATAATCGATATGTGGGTTTCAAATAAATATAAAATGTATTTACATTTTAAATCCGTATAAAATAGTAGTATACTATTTACATTTATAAAAAAAAACTCTTGTTCTAATAGATGTTTCGTTCTATATGATTTAGTATAGTTGTAATATATTCGATTATATTTATTTGTTCTTGTTAAATCATATATATTATTTAAGCAGCAGCCCTACGTGATTCTAGTCAATGATTTCTTATCAAGATAATGGGCTTCGCGCCAGTCAATCTCACACCACTGAGATTTAAGCGTACATCCAAATAGCCTTGTTCCTCCGTTATCATTAGTGTTGTGAAAAGTATGTATTTTTGTTAACTTTTGTGTTTCGGATCATTTATTTTCATTATTGTTTATTTTATTCAGCATGTTTTGTTTACTAGAATTTATTATAGAACGGTAAATATGTTATTATTAATAGTAATTCTAAATGTGAAGAAGATTGCGATTTTGGATACTCACGGTTTTAATTCCTTATCGATTGTAGATCTCACGCTTGATGCTAAAAGGCATTCTCTATCAGGGAATTTAATTAGGCACAGTGGAAGATATTTATGAATAGATATAAGTATTTCAGAAAACATCTTCATCATATATTATACATTTCTAGGATTTTAAATAAAACTTGTCAATCGTTTTATTATTCTGGGCAAAGAAATTAATAAAACCTGAATTACCTCAGTTAGGTAAGAACCATATAGAAGTAGTTATAAATATAAACACCACTAACATTGTGTTATTATTATAACATACAGATGGTAAATATATAATACGGAATAAAATAAATATATATTTTATAATTATAATCAGTCTCTTTCAATCTCAATGATCAATCAAACTTCTTATTGTAACGGATACAAACATGTTCCATTTCACAACGTTAAGGGATTTGAGATGTGATAAATTATTTGTGGATTATGAAGGAGAAAAAAAGCAAAAAAAATTACGAAAAAATTTTACGATTTCTTAATTATTTTTCAATAATATTTTATTTCGTGGTATATAGTCATTGTTATTGAAGCCGAAAGTAATTCTGTATATATACTATGATAATATATTTCTTTATGTAAATATATATTATTATACAGTACATCCCAGTGAAAGGAATTCTTTAAATACATTAGACATTAGAGAAATATAATAAAGGAGTGTGTTTAAAAATGATAACAAGAACAAAAACAAATAACAACAAATAAATTTATTTAAAAAATGAACATTGTTCTAACACGCGCCTCTCTTCACTGAATTTAAAATTTAAGTAATTTCTCCAGCCCCCTTCCATCACCGGACGTTCCGACGCACGGCAGGTATCCATCCTTTTGTTGTGGACATTCCACCTGTCCGAACGAAGCGCTTTGCTACGTCTTTTTTACTTCGTACAGCGAAGGATTGGAACAGCTTGCCTGCGTCGGTCTTTCCGGCCGAATACAATGTGGGTGTCTTAAAAGAGAAGAGTGAATAGGTTGCTAGCTTAATGCGCCTTACCACCTATGACTACATTACCACATCAGGTGGAATGTAGTCAAGCATTGACCTGGATAGTATATAAAAAAAAATCGAATAAGACTTTAAATTTGAATTTTCAGTTTATTATTTTCAGTTTATTTGACTCCCAAAACAGTGAATTAGATCCTTATTAATGATATTTCATTATTATGTATGAACGGTCATTCGTATTATCTCTTTAGTGCGGTCACGTGTTGATCATCTTATTAAAATTTCAGTCAACCGACCAATAGGAACGCCGTCTATTATTAGACCCGCCTCTGATTATCTAAATGTAGGCAGATATTCTTTATATACAATAATATTAACCTCCAAGTAATGTTATTATTATTCTTATTTATGTATACTGGAGCCTTGCCTTTTATTTTAATAAAATATATTATTGTAGTAAAAAGATTTGCTGATTAAGATGCTAGCGTAACTGCAGAACTAGAAATAGAACTTGCAGCTTATTTTATTAATTAATATTTACTCGAAAATACATCCGAGGGTAAAGGTTGTTGGTAAATAGATCGTCATTTAAACTATTATTTCCATGTACAAGCGAGATTATCATATTAATAACACATAGTGTTATTGTGACTTTGATCAGTAAGGTTATTAAAAAATGCTACCTACGATTATATGTATAATACAGAGTCATGAGTTTTTTTCTATTAATATAATATGTATAATACATTGTTATGAGGTTTTTTGTTATGAAAAATTATAAAAAACTTAACCATTTAACTTTAAATTTGTTTATTTTTTATATATACCTATATATTTTTAATGCACTCTCCATTTTATATACAAATATAATAACAAAAAAATTACCTACCGTTCCATATCATATAATTGTATATTTAGGTGCTAATAAGATAAGTTATATATTGATAACATTACGTAATCTTAAAATATAGTTCATTCGGATAGGTTCAATTATTGTTTTTCTTTTGCTTAAATAATTATTTTGATAAGAATTTATATCTATATATTTTAAAATATTTAATTTGGGGTTAACTTGTAGGATATTTAAATTTTGATAAAATTGTATAAATTACCAAAATATTTATATTAAGAAAACTTTTTGACCCGACTCATTTTTAGGCATATAATTGTAACTTGATTTACTTTGGTTGACTTTCATGATTGTTTTGAGTGTTAAGGCGATCAAAAATAAAACACAGAATTAAAATTCAATCCATGCTAGTAACTGTAATAAAATAGCAAGAAGCAAAATCTGTACATTAAAATAAAAACGTTAAAACAATTGCTATATAATCAATTCTTTGTCGGTCTGTTTATATGATTAACAGTTTGATTGTTGCGTAATCACTACGAAACTTCTATTTGAAGTATTATCAGGGCGATTTCATAAAATTTATACAGGAATGTTTTCATAAAATTTTAATGTATAGCATAGGAATAGAAAAGAAATCTTATTTACAATATAATGTTAATTAAAATTTTATATAAAAGTAGTACAACCTGGAACAAATTGTAAAAACATCTATTAACGGTATACATTTAAATTTTTGGGGAAAAGCGTGAGCCTTAAATATAGAGAGGCGTCATCGCCCTTTTCTACTGGACTATTTGTTGTAGGTAATCAATTTTCTTTTAAATGTATACAAAATATTTTCTGTGAATTCCTCGATATTAGAACTAAAATGAAGTAATTATGCCGATGCCTGTTATATTATATATAAACGTCTATATATATATAACAAGAGGATATGATATGATATGATATATCATTTTTCAGTGGACGAGACAACGGCAGTCATCGATCCGGAAGCAGGCGCGTCTCATGCAGAAGATAAAAATGGTCATTCAAAGATATTAAAGCGACTTGAAACTGTTCCAGACATTAAGAGAGACACTTCCGGTATCACCACACAAAATATCGCTACTGGTATTGGTAAGTTGTATCCGTATTTTTATAATAATTATATATTTTATTATTAATATTTTTTTTTCTTCTTAAGAATTTTGTTGTGCTTTTCTGTTTTTTTTATTATTATTATTGTTTTTGCACGCCTACCACAACCTCTCCTGTACTTCCTAAGGTTGGCTGGTAGAGAATGTCTAAGTGGCATTAAGCCCGCCTTTTATACATTTTTTTTAATTTTGTGCAATAAAGAATTAAATAAATAAATAAAAATAAATAAGTTGTATAGTGACAAAGAAAACTAAATTATTTGTCAAAGTATTTGTCTACATTTTATTAAAGTAATTCGAATTGCCAAAATTTTTAACTAAAAACACGCTCAACGCATTGCACCAAAAAGGGATGTGAAACGACCACACTATAAACTAACTATACTACGTATTACTACATTATTACTACAGTATACAATATACATTATGTTTATTATTATATTAGACTTTAGAATTTGAATTTCTATTTCGATTCATAATAGGTATATATTATAATGATAAATTCAACACTGATATTCAAAAGACCTAGACTAACCTTGGATAAGACAGGTCAAGAACATTAAAGTGTAATCGCATAACCAAAGAGTACAGAAGAAATTAAAACAAGGTTAAAACACATAGAGACATTATGAAGAAACAAAATATAAATGTTTTTAATTGTGTCCCCGAAATAAGGCGCTATTCAGACTTAAAATACCCTCTGGACATTGTCGAACATATTTTTCATTTTTCAAAACATTAAATTCTCCAAGGTTTATTTAATAAAGAACGAATAACCAACTGAATACTTTATTGTTGCAACTTTTGGTTCGAATTGCAAGAACGTTAGGCATGTATCTAAACATTTTAAAAGTATTATTTAAAAATACACGGCATGTTTTATATTATGTTTTATTTATAATGTTATTTGAAATAAAAATATTAAAGAAGATTTAATAGATGTTTAACGATTGATACGGTGATAACTACATGTAACGTAAATTCGAGTAGTTAAATCTTTGAAACTACTGTTGTACAAAAAATAATTAGTTCGTTACTATTAACGACCGTAAGTTGGATTAATTTAGAACTTAATATCAGAACTTAACCGTAGGTTATAGTTTGCCAAAGTAAATTAAGATTAAACAGACTTGGTTGAGAAATTCGAGAATGTGTGTGTATGTACATACACGCACAAACTATTACCGTTTTCATCTATATAAATATTATAAAAGTGAAAGTAATCTAACCTCTTTGTCTGTTATGTTTTTATGGCGAAGTAGCAGGGCGGTTTGTTAAAAAGAAAATAGATAGGTATAACCTGAAGGTTGCGCAAAGAAATAACTACTTACTGCCTACTATTACGAAAATAAGCTTGTCGGTTGAAATAGATTAAATTTTGTATGGGGGATCAATCAAGTTATATCAATATATGAAAAGAGTATTAAGTTATTTTTAAAAATTAACGATGATGATTTTAATGTTCAACATAATTGTACTTTAAGGCTAATACAGAGATGGTTTATAAATTTACTTAAAAATGACTTGTTGACTTAAAAATGACTTGTTGACTTAAAAATGACTTGTTTAATTAAAAATGATTGTCTGTTTGAATAGCAATGATTATTGTTTGTCAAAAAAAATGGCACTAAATTTATATGACTGGTAGTGGTGTGTACTGGTGGCGTTGTATACTTATACTTATTTACTTGCTTATACTATACTTATACTCAATAGTATAGTCGTCTCTGTCTCGCCTCGGTCTACTTCGTCTGCTCTCTCCCTCATTATTTATGACTCGAATAACAAGCAATCTATCATAACTCAATAATTTAATAACAATAACAATAACTATTTATGGATTACAACAACATAGATCAGTAAAGCATTACATAACATTAAATACAAAGTCCAAGATCATCTTTGTAGATGGATGTGCAATAGTACCTAAACTAAGAGACTTGAGGTACAAATGTCCTTCCCTGGATAATAGGTTACAATTATGGTTGACTTTAAATTAGCAAAGTTATAACTAAACCGATTTATCAAAACAGTTTCTGTAGTTTTTGTGTAACGTTGCAGCATCAAACACAAACAAAGACGTAAACTAACAAAGCAGACAACTGTTGAAGAAATATTGTTGTAGTTCGATGTTTTTTTTTCTAAAGTATCAATCATATTTTTTTTATCTACTGTCATTTAAAACTTTTCGATCTATGGATAAAAGATAGAGAGAGTCACAGAGTTTCTAAATTTTTAAATCATAAAAAAAATCTTGGGTCAGTGACACGAATTTACGGTTACGCAATGAAATATCGCTATCTTCAGCACCTTCCCCTGTCCAGAGAGTATGGATACTATCTCCTAATAATATTTCAAAGTCACTGCATGCGGAGGTTTTATATTGTTAATATAATATATTTTTGTATATACAGGGTAATTAACCTCCACCACCTTTTGCAGGCAGCCTCTCTACTTCAATCCCAATAACATTTGTTCTACGACTTTTTACAAATCTTGATAAACAACACAAAAAATACGAAACAAAATGATTTTATTCCCTCTTTTACTTATAACTCTGTATTTTGTAAGAAGTGCTTAAACGGTCAATGCCCGGACACCATACCTATGCTCAGAGTTAATGCCAGTTCAGAGGCAACAAATAAATTTTGTATGGAAAAACTAAAATTTTAAAACCTCTTATTTTAAAAAGTCGTAGAACAAATGTTGTTGGGATTGATGTAGAGAGGCTTCTTGCACAAGGTGGCCAACTAATTACGAATAACACTGTATAAGTAATACTTATTTTTTCCTTGCTACAGTAAATTTGGGCGCCTTTGCTGCCGGTGCGTGTGTCGCTTGGTCGTCATCCGCTCTACCTCTGTTCACTTCAAGGCAATTTGAGGTAACTTTGCCTATTTTTGATACTACAATTTTACTAAACATTAATAGTTATAATTACATATATAATTCTTTTAATCCTTTGTTGCGTTTTGATTAAGATATTTATTTATTTATTTATATATCTTCTTGGTAATTTTTTAAACAAACTATTTACCTTCGCAATGTAATTAAACATGGAGAACACTTAATTTTAAAACATTAATTAAAACATTTAATACCAGAAATATAATAGCAGAAACAAAAGTTTGAATAATTTAAAACAATTCCTAAACAATATTTCACGGCAGCTATAAATAACACTTTCATTGCTGTCGTAATAAATAATCCTGCTGGAATGCCTCAAACACCGCATAAATACTATTTTAAAATTCTAAGACTGGCTGCTGAAAATAATACATGAATTGATTATTATAGAAATTAATAAATAACTAAACAATGTATATACATTTATGAGATATGTTCTTTATCTCTTATTTCTTAACATTCCCAAGCCTACACGGATCGTAAACTAGTATCGAGCTAGTGTTTTAAATTCAGTCTTATACAACGCCCAACTACGCACATTAGTATTCCCAAGACAAAGATTACCTACAGAGTTGATGAATCTTAACTAAGGGCTGCGTTGGGTCGGGAAGTTGACTAAATTAAATTAGCTCTGTCTATGCGAGGGACAGCTTATCTGGATCGGACTTAAAACTTTTAATACCATCTCCAGGAATAGACATATCCAACATGTCTTATTAAAACCATTTACACAGTTCTAGGATGTTGATAAATTACTATTTACTTTCATGTTATAACATTTTATTAATTTATTACTTGTTATTTATAATTCGGAAAAAGATAATGATTTTCAGCACATATTCTTTTAAAAATTATTAACTTAATTTGGCAGGTTACAATGTGATATTGTTTCTGAAACATGCGGCTTTCTTCACCGTATTTTCCTTTAGGGAAAATAAAAGTTTTGACTAGTATATAACAATATCTGTGTGACGGAGGATCGAACCTGGATTGTGTGAATCCAAGTGGAATACGGACTGCAAAATAGGAGAATTC
The DNA here is from genome assembly GCA_959347405.1 of Napeogenes sylphis. Taxonomy (NCBI): domain Eukaryota; kingdom Metazoa; phylum Arthropoda; class Insecta; order Lepidoptera; family Nymphalidae; genus Napeogenes; species Napeogenes sylphis. The sequence continues at coordinate 18,124,424 of OY365781.1, forward strand.
GAAAAGGAAAAACTTTTTGTATTAAACTATTAAATAAGGCAATAAAACTTTGTAACAACATGCGTCCTTTTGTATATAGTGTTCACAAGTCAGGAATATATAACACACAACACACAACACGTCAGGAAACATTAATTCGAATCTTTATTTGAATGTGTTTCTTTTCAATTCTTCTAAGTTTCACGAGTTTTATTAAGCTTTTACAATTATGACTGTGAAATTATTTTTAATAGTGTATTCTATTTCTTGTACTGGTACATACTCAATGTTATTAATCGAGTATTGTTAGAGACTTTAACCAATACATAGACTCTTGTTCATCTTTTATCCATGGATTTGAAGAACATTTTAGCATCTTAGCGTCAGTTTGATAATCCAAAAAAATCGGTATATATTTTTCGTTTATATATTTTACTCGCAGCAGATGTAAATTGGGTGATACGTGATAGGAGAAGGTGGTAGGTTATTAGTGGGAGGTGGAAATAAATATAGCGCAGTGTACTGTGTATTATTATATACATATTACGCATACACGCAGTGTACTGCGTCATATGTATATAACAATAATAATAATAATATCAGGACAATGTGTGTAACATTGATCTAACCCCTAAGTAAGCAAATTATTTGCTTGTGTTAAGGGTGATAGACAACGATACAAACACATATAAATACTGAGAATATATTTAATAAACGATCAAACCCAGAAACACAGACATCTATGTTCATCACATAAATGCCTGTCTCTGCCGGGAATCGAACCCGATCCCCATTGGGCCGTGACACGTTAGGCGTCTGCGCTAACCACTCGACCAACGGGGCGGTGTGTATATAGTAGGTAATGTGTATATTTAGAACTTATTAACATTACATATCCAATACGTTCCATAAATTGGGTTATTATTAATAATATACGAAATGTTAAAACAACCCTTACAATTTTTTACCAAATTTAAAATTAAAAGCGCATAAACACACCAATAACATTCTATATTTAAAAAAAAAGTGGGCTAACCATGTTTTAAAAAAAAAACTAATTCAAATTTTATCAAATAAATTTACAGCATTTCATTATTTCTAAGAGCCGGCCTTCATACAACCTCTGAAAGAGTTTATTGCACGGTCTAAGATAAAACAAATATAATCTTGAAACAAATTTAATCGAAGAATGTATATTAATTAAACTCCAGTTTAGGAGATCTTAATTATAACTGTAATTTAATAATGTAGCTTATATGAGAATACATGGAACACTTTTATTATGTATTCATACATACTTCAAAAATATAATGAAGTTAAAGGCATTACCACCCCGTTGGCCGAGTGGTTAGTGCAGACGCCTAACGTGTCACGGCGTAATGGGGCTCGGGTTCGATTCCCGGCAGAGACAGGCATTTATGTGATGAGCATAGATGTCTGTGTTTCTGGGTTTGGTCGTTTATTAAATATATTCTCAGTATTTATATGTGTATTTCTATGTATTTGTATCGTTGTCTAACACCCTTAACACAAGCAAATATTTTGCTTACTTGGGGGTTAGATCAATGTGTGTAATTTGTCCTGATATTATTATTATTATTATTATTTGTTATTGTTTCTAGTTAACTGACAACGAAGCTTCATGGGTGGCGTCTTTGCTGTGTCTGGGGGCGGTGTGGGGAGCGGTGCCCGCTGGTCTCATATCAGAATACTTTGGCAGAAAAAAAACGTTGCTATATCTAGCATTACCTCTAGTAGTATCCTGGATTCTAGTTGCTTCAAGGTACTTTATCTAACATACTTTTATATTTTTTTATTTTATTTGATTCCAAATCACTAGGAAGTTCTAGTATTTCGATGTCCTCTAACTTTTCCGACGACATTTTAAATAATTTACATAATATTGTTTCTATGAAATTTTGTTTGTTGGTTTCTGTTGGTTTTTGATGCGTGAGATTGATATTTGCTGCATAATTTTACAAACTTCGCAGATAACACAGGATTCGTTAAAAATATATATTTTTTAATAAGTTGTAATATGCATTAAGAGTAGATGTTAAGTGTGAACCACAGCGTGAAGTAAGTTAAGTTAGTTTAGTGAGTTGAGATTTTACTTAAACTGAACATGGTCTTACTAAACTGATGTTGGAAAAGTAAAAGCAATTTAAAAGGTGTATTACATATTCATTAAAAAATGTAAATAAAGTAATATTGTGATATTTTTTTGTAGTCCTAATGTGTACGGTTTGTACGTCGGTCGCTTTGTCGGAGGGATAGCGGTAGGGGCCTTCAGTGTTGGCATCCCGCCCTATGTAGAGGATATCGCTGAGGACCACATGTTGCCAGGTCTCGTTAACTTCTACCATGTACAATTTGCTTCTGGTATTCTCTTTGGATATATTATCGGTGAGTATACATTGTTATAACTAAGTTTATAACATACTTTTTTTTAAATATCTTTTCTTATAAATTCATTTGATATTGTAGATATCGATATCATTTTATTTATTAATATTATTCAGTACACTTTCCCAAAGTTCCTTTTAAGGTGAATGTGTATTCGGTTGGTGAATTTTTGAGCCCAGTTGAAATTGTTCGTGCGAGCATTAGATGATGGTACCCTTTTTATTATTCTCAAAAATGCCCTGTAGCGTTCTCAAAATAATTTATATTTATTTTATGACCACTTTTAATTTTATAACAATTTTTCGCATGTCTTGGCTTCTCGTGCTTACAAGATAACGATACAGGTCTTAACTTGGTGTTAGTTTTATATAAAATTCATTTTGAGGCACACTTATGGATCGGTTTGAGACTAAAGAGCCAAGTCTGAACTTTTGGAAAAGAAAAGACAACACATATATATCTTGTCATTAAATCATAAAAAAAATATTTTCCTATAAACTACATTTCTTGTTTTTAACAATTAACATTTTAATACTAGTCATACAAATAGTAAGTGGAATATGCTTACTTGTTTCAGGTATCGTCCAGAGTACGTCGTGGCAGTCAGTTCTTTGTGCTAGTATACCCGTTGCATATTTTATTGCATTTATCTTCTTGCCAGAATCTCCAGCCTATCTCATGTCGCAAGGAAAATCTAGTGAGGCAAAAGCGGCTCTGCGGTATTTCCGAGGCATTGATAATGACGTTGATTCGGAAATAAAAGCTTTAAGAGAACATTTAAGAAACTCTGTAAAAAATCGAGTAACGTTCAAGGAACTTTTTAATACGAGAGCAACTGTGAAAGCACTAATTGTAACCTATGGATTAATGATTTTCCAGCAGTTAACTGGCATATATCCTGTACTTTTTTATGCAGAGAACATTTTAAAAAAGTTCTCTATATCCTTCTATCTACCGGGCGCTACGATAATCCTCGGCTTTTGTCTTGTATCCTCTACTTACTTTTCTACAATGTTATTAAAAAAAATAAGACGACGTGTTTTGCTGTTGTTAACCTTCATAATGATGTCAGTTAGTTTAATTATATTAGGAGTATATTACCACTTAAAAGCGTCTAATGTCATAGAAAACAATACATGGGTACCATTGTTGACTCTATGCATATTCGTGTCTGTTTATGCAGCAGGAGTTGGACCTATACCTTGGTTGATGTTGAGAGAAATATTCCCATCAAATGTAAGAAGACGAGCTACTGCTATTACAGCAGGGTTCCACTGGTTCTTAGCGTTTGCAGTCACAAAATTGTACCAGAATTTAGTTGAACTGGTAAGTCCAGGATGGGCATTTTGGCACTTTGCTGTTGCTTGCCTCATAGGAACAGCTTTTGTGTACTTATTTGTACCCGAAACAAAAGGACGAACACTGGAAGATATTCATAATGAATTTGAAGGTATCCATAAAAGAAAAAAACACATACATGTAATTGAAGTTGAAACAGTTTCGGTATAACTATCAGTATTTATAAATAATGAAGATTTTAATTTTAAAATGTCCTAACCATATAAATAATTTGAAAGAAATCAGCATTTCTTTAATATAGCCATAATGTTATTGTGTAGCGTGTCGCGAAATAAGTTTATTAAATAATTCATGAGTTTCGCTTGTAAATTACAGTAAGTGATGTGGGGTTGTCTGGAAATGGTATAATAAAGTAAAGCCTTCAGACAGGCTGGTGACAGAATTGACAGGCAATAAATGGCTTTATAAATAATATACAGTAGTATATGCTTGTTTACGAAACCTTAGGTTAGCTTTCTACTTTAAGAAAAGTCTTAGTCTGCGAATGTAATTGAAGAATACACTATAAATGATTACCAAAGTAATAGTGTGGGATAATTTTGTTTGTATTATGACAGTAAATAAAATTATAGTGAGCATTTTGAAGGATTCTTCTAAAAATATATATATTTTGGATATAATTATAATAATAAAAATAAAGATTAATATTTTTTTTGTATATTTTTTAATTGAAGTTATGAAATATTATAGAATTAAAGAGTGTACGTATTTATTAATAACTTAAAATGTAACATGATCAGTTGTATATTTAGATTTTAATTTTTTATACTTCTTTTAAAAACTGGCATAAAATATTCGTAATTTTACTTAATGTTGTGATTTCTTATGAATAAATGTAAAGAAGTTGTAGTTTTTTTTCATGACTATTATTTGTATATAAAAAAATTAAATTACAAAATTTTGTAATTTTGTAACGAAAATTGCAGCTGGAACTGTAGTAACTTATAATTATGGGACTAGCATACAAAGGGTCTCCATTTTTTTTATTGACTTGTGATTGAAATATCAAACATACTTATAAAAAGAAAAGTGTGTAAGGATCTACAAAAAGAAATGAAGATATATTTTTCCTTGTATGATATTTTTACTTCAGTTGGCAACTAAAGAACTTAACATAAGCATACGTCCATAAAAACAAATATGGCATACGTCATTAATATTTGAAATAAAATTGTACAGTATAAACAATTATAAATAAAATATAGTATAAAGAGCAATTAACTGACCTTATAGAAATATTTTAATGGAATTATCTAAAAAAGATTAGGTACAGCAAATCAAAATTTTAAAAGACAAATCTATAAGTTGGTTAAGTTATAATTACGCAAGATCTACATTAAAATAAATCTGAAGATTTAGAATTAGTATTTTAGTTTATCATTTATTTATAATTTATTTATATATAATAATAATTTATTTATAATTTAGTAAAAAACTTCACAAAACAAAATCACCAATTAAAAGTACTGACGTATAACGTTAAAACTTTATCCTCATACGAACGTCTTTTGGAATTAACAAACTGCTTAAAAAATTTAAACTTTGATATACTGGGACTCTCAGAAGTAAGACGACTTGGCTGTGAAATAGAAGAACACGAGTCCTTTATACTCTGCTACAAAGGACAGACGGCGGGACACCACGGAGTAGGTTTCATAGTAAACAAGACTTTGAAAAACAGTATAGAAAGTTTTGTGGGAATATCAGAGCGCGTAGCTATACTCAACTTAGATATTGAAGGCCAAAAAAATACCATAATACAAGTATACTTCCCGACGTCGGAGGCAATGGAGGTTGATATTGAAGAGTTATATGAGACCATAGAGAAAGTACTAAAAACAGCACATAAAAACATTATCCTCATGGGCTACTTCAACGCGAAAGTAGGAGCCCCCAAAGATAAAGAAAACCTGGTAGTTAAGCAACACGGTTACGGAGAAAGAAATAATAGGGGCCAGAAACTGGTGGATTTTGCGCTGGAACATAAGTTGACCCTAATTAATACCTGCTTTAAGAAAAAACCAAATCGCAGGTGGACCTGGCGATCACCAAACGAGCTTCACAAAAATGAGATTGACTTCATTCTCACAAATCAACCTAAACTATTCACGAACTTTGAAGTTTTGAACCTGGACTACCCGTCCGACCACCGCGCCATCAGAGGAACACTACAACTCTTCAGACATAAAAAAAGTAGAGCTCAATTTGCCAATACAACAAGATGTCAGCTTAAAAATGAGGAAGAAATAACAAAGTACAAAGATAAGTTAAAATTAATATTCTCAGAACAAGCAACCTGCCCAGAAAACGACTCTATACAGACTTATTATAACAAGATAAAGGATAGTATCATTGAAAGCGTAAAATCTGCACAAATAAGCAAGAAGGAGCTTAAACATAAAATACTACAAGAGAAAACGGAAAAACTACTACAAAGAAGGACAGATTTACTGAAAACCAAAAATAAAACGCGTGCCATGAAAAAAGAACTTTCTGCCTTATATAAACTTGTTAATAAATACATAAAACAAGATTACGCAAAATACAGACTGAACATCATAAAGAGACACCTTCAGGTCAGCGGGAGCACGAAAAAGCCATTCAAAGAACTTCGAACAAACAATTCGTGGATAAAAGAACTAAAAAATGGGGACAAGAGCATTTACAAACGTAGAGATATCATAAACACCGCCACGGAGTTTTACAGAAATCTATACAGCGATAATAATCAAATTCATACTTCTTTACCATATAACAACAAGAATAACCAATTTAGAAACTTTAAGGAAATAAAAGAAATTGAAGTCATAGAAGCAATAAAAAAATTTAAACTAGAAAAAAACCCAGGTTCCGACCACATCACAAACGAAGCACTAAAAATCGGTCACACTATTTTGGCTGCACCGCTGTCACAACTGTTTAACTTGATACTCCAAAACTCGGAAACTCCCACCCAATGGTCAGAAGCAAATATCATACTGTTATACAAAAAAGGAAATCCAAATGACATTAACAATTTTAGACCCATCAGCTTACTATCCAACCTCTACAAACTGTTCTCATCCATCATAAACAATAGAATAAGTACCACACTAGAGTCAAAACAACCTGTAGAACAAGCGGGCTTCAGGAAGGGATTCTCAACAATGGACCATATACATACATTAGAACTAATCATAGAAAAGTATCAAGAACAACAGAGAACCCTATACATAACTTTTATTGACTACCAAAAAGCCTTTGATTCGGTGTCACATTTAAGTATATGGGAAAGCTTGAAAGATCAAGGTGTAGAAGAAGTATATATTAAAACTATCCAGAGTATATACAACAATATCACAGGAAAGATCAAACTCGAGTCCATTGGCCCTTCTTTTTCTATAAGAAGAGGGGTGAGACAGGGTGACCCCCTCTCCCCAATGCTATTTATATCAATCCTAAAAAACATCATTAGCAAGCTGGACTGGAGCAGATCAGGCATTTACATAAATAGAGCATACTTAAGCCACCTCCGATTCGCAGATGACCTAGTACTTCTGTCAGAGTCGCCTAACCAGATGCAGAGTATGATGGAGTCTCTACACCAAGCTAGTGTCAAGGTGGGACTGGAGACGAACCTATCCAAAACCAAGGTAATGACCAATGACAGTTCGACGAGACCCATAATAACCAATGGAGAGTCCCTGGAACAAGTAGAAAAATACATATATCTGGGAAAATTAATAAGTTTTGGTAGAAACAGCGGCACAACAGAAATCGAAAGAAGGGTACAACTAACCTGGAATAAATATTGGTCACTAAAAGAAATTTTTAAAAGTAATATGCCGATCGGTATCAAAACAAAAGTCATGAACTCTAGTCTCCTACCATGCCTAACGTACGGCTGTCAGACATGGAAATTCACTACTAAAGTCGCAAGTAAAATCAACACCTGTCAAAGGGGGCTCGAGAGAAGTATGCTTAATATAAAAAGGATAGACAAGGTGAGAAATTCAAAAATAAGGAAAACCACCAAAACGACGGATGCTCTAAGTCACGCACGAAAACTAAAGTGGAAATGGGCCGGCCACGTCGTGAGATCCACAGATCAGAGGTGGACCAAGAGAGTGACTCTGTGGAGCGGTCCGCTGGGCAAAAGAAGTCGTGGAAGGCCAGTGTCCCGTTGGGAAGACGACCTTCGAAAAACGGCCGGGATGAACTGGAGAGACGTTGCGCAGGACAGAGAAAAGTGGTCGTCTTTAGAGGAGGCCTATACCCTAGCTGGGGTTCTTGCGGACTAAACCTTTATTATCTGTGTTTTTAATTTACACTAATTAATCTATAAATTGTAGTTAAACTATTTTACTAACATAATTTAAGTAGTAGATACTAACTCTACCAATTTAGGAAGATACTGTACAATTCACTATATTTTGTATTTGCAAGAAATAAAAAGGCTTTTTATTTTATTTTATTTATTTTATTTATTTATTATTTTAGTTTATATGTCCTACGTTTTAGGTCTTAGTTATTAAGGAAGGTTTAAATAAATAAAAAACGAAAAAATATCGAAACGAAGAGGTCTTGAGTCCGTCGCGTTTGTTCTGCAAACTTAACAATCGTGTCTCTGCCCTCTTTGATGAATTTGCCGTTCAGTTAAATTAAAATAAACTTAACTATATATTGTTATAGAATAAACGATTTTATTTTTGTTAGATTAGTTAGAGAATTAGCATAAAAAATATATAAAACTATAACTACGCTTACTTAATTTCAACATTAAAAAAATTTACTACAGCCTATTTTTATTTTATTTGTTAAGTTGTTATTTTTTTTATAAATGTATTTTTTGTATAGCTTACCGCTAAACAAATTTTTTGATATTGTAAAGTTTAAACTCAAAAAAAAAACAATAAAAAACAGTTTTTTTTTACATTTACAGCTTTTTACATAATGAAAAAAAAAATTGTAATTAAAAAGCCTAATTGTTTTGATAAGTTTTTTATTCTATATTTTTTTAAAATAATGTAGGCATATTTTACGACTATGATTACGGCAAACGTTGTTATAAACAATTAAAAATATTATTAAATAATAGTTTTAATTTCTTCAAAATGATAACTTATAAAAATATATAACATAAATGTTTTGCAAGCATGAATGATGATATTTGCCCGGGTTCGATAAACAATTTTGTACGGCGAAGTCAACAATGTTAGTCGTAAATAATAAATAAAGAAAACGTTATCATGCATGCAATAAGCTTTTAAGGAAATAAAAATTATCAAACTATTTCACTAATGTCCCTCTGTCGTTAAATGGCTTGAGATCAACTCGCTAGCAATACTAGATCTAACTATTCATTACCTTTTTTATATAGCTATTTAATCTCCGACAGCAATATGCTTATTTTTCATATGGCAAATATCATTGTTTATCGTTATTTTTTTCTATACAAAAAAAAACATGTAACCGTTATGAATCAGCCATTATTTACAATAATAGCCTAATGCATAAAAATGATGAATGTTCTTTGTTATTTATTCCATTTCCTTCGAGTGGTGCCTAAATATGGGGAGAAAGAAAAAAATACCAGGGCGATGTTTTTTGATGACAATCACTCTCCCTACATTAGAGCAAGGTTGCTTACAAGCTTTTGTAATAAAAAATAAACCTCAATAAAATTAATGCATATTACATTTATATCAGTTTACTAATTATATAAAAGAACTAATTCAACTTTTTGTACTCGAAGGTGAAAAGTTCACCCAAAATATATTATACGTATAAGGAAGGATATATTTTAGAAAATTACAATTGTTTAACTCAAACTTTAACCTCTATCACAATAAAAATACTGTCCATAAACGATACCAGAACTATCCAAAGCCGAATGTTAAAATGTCTCAAAAAACTTGTTCAGGAAATTACATGTCCGTCAAGTGACTCTCGGCACTCTCGTAACACACTTATATTGCACAGAGGCTGACGTGTTAATGTGATATTATATTATTATCAAGCTTTTTAATTTTATTAATAAAACGAAAATAGTAGACGTAAATCGATAATATTAAATATATTGCACAAGTAAAATATTTTGGCGAAAAAAAAATTATTGATCTGCAGTAGGTACTAATTAAATTCATCAAACTTTTTACAATTTAACAATCCCGATTTAAGTGATAAGCAATCCGACTGCGACATCTTTGTCGTAACTGTCAGGGCACTGTAGTCGCCCTAACGAGTATAATGTCGGAATTTGTGTCGGGTGAGGCCTCGGATGTAATAGCCTGTGATAATAGCCGTAATCAGTACGACAAGTTGATGCAACACTTATTTGATTTTTACTTTATTGGCGTACTTAAGGTTTGTCGAACAGGTGAAACAGTAAAATATTAAATGAAAAAAATAACCTTTATTATCATAAAATTTAAAAATAAAACCAATTTAATAAAAATATTGAAATAATAAACAACTTTTATCAACAGCTGCCTAAGGATTATCGGAGAAACAAAAAGGGTGAGAGAAAACAAAGATATTATACAAAAAGGTTAAAATAAATATTGGGTTTGAAATTTAAACAAAACATTCAATGTGTACTATTAATATTATAGGTAAATGCAAAATATAAGCTTGTGGAGTTTGCAATTCTGTCAAAGTAAAAACATCATTTTTAATATGGGTTTTTAGGGGGACAGAGCTGTGAAATAAAGGTTACATATTAAATACCAACGCATAAAAAATACTACTAGGTTTGATCGAAAAGAGATGATAATGACTATAAAATATTATGTTTATATTATTACTAAAAATAATTATCTTTCTACATAATATCCTAATAATTTAAAACATTTATTCTTTCCTTTTTTCTAAAACTGAGATTCCTTAAAAAAATCTTTATCGTGACTCTCCCAAGACACCTCGACAGCGGTCATCACTTCACTATCGACTTCAAATTTTCTCCCAGATTTTATTGGCACCGAGGAAAGAGGTAGAAATCGGGGTGGGGGGGGGGGGGTGCTAGATCTGTCAAATATAAAGGGTGTTCGAGTGAAACAAAAGCTTCTTAAATGGCAGCCATCACAACTGCGGTTTTGTGAACATTGCATTGCCTTGGTGAAACAGCACTTCAGCTCGCAATTTGCCATCTTTTCTCCTTGATTGATCCTAGTAGTCTTCTTATTTGTTATTTATTACTGTAGTGAGAGCCTGTAATAATGGCTCCTTGTTCCAGGTATGCCACCATTATTATTCCTTCAGCATCCCAAAAGACGGACGCTATGTCATTTTCCGCTGAACTTGAAACCTTGAATTTCTTTGGCGTCTGTGAGGAATCTCGTTTTCAGGTCATGACTGTTGTTTTGTTTCTGGTTTAAATTCAGGTCTCGTCCATGGTCACAAAGCGTAAAAAAAAATCCTTGTCTGCCTGTACTTTTTCGAGATTAGCTTTCGAGATGGCCGTTTTTGTTCTGCACATCGATTGACATTCTCGGGACCTAACACGCCGAGACTTTTTTCTTGAGCAAAAAATATATTTTTAAGATTTTTATTTTAGTCAATTATCAGTACTTTTGGATTAACCCTCATATTTCATACAAATAAATAAATAGGTAGGAAACTAAAAGAAACGCGTTATATGTAATTGGTAAATTATTTTATAAGCGTCGTCCGACAAGACACGAGCATATAAATGTCAAAAGGTAGCCGAGTTCTTAAAAAATAAGAATATAAATATAGCATCACATTCAATAGACTTATTAAAAACGATGTTGATGTTTGTATAATGGAAAATACTGGCTAATCGTATAATCGGTCCGTCGCTAAGCAAATCTCAACCACATATGTATAATGATTCAATTTTAGATAAAATATTACAGTGTTTGAAAATATCTGTAAACAAGTATAGCATATTGTAAATATCTGTAAACATATATAGCATATTGAAAATATCTATAAATATGTAAACATGTATAATGTTAAGCTAATTTAAATGTATATAAATATAGAATGAAAAATAAACGGGCAGGGACTCGACCACTGGGAAACCGTCCCGTTGCTCGGTGAATTAATCATACCGTGTTATACCGTATTGTTGATATACTGATATACGTGTAAACGTGTTATAATACGTAATATGTAATAGTATGTGTGTATGTGTGTGTGTGCTTACTGGCAAAGTCGATAACATTTTCACGAGCATTTGTTCTGGTCCTACTATATATCAATGTACATTTACATTTCTTTGTAATATATAATAACTTGTTTCTTTTAAGGTAATTATTAAAAAAATACAAACTCTTCTTATACCTTATTTGTTATTATCTTTTTTTTATAAATTAATTGTAAAGGTACATTTTCTATCTCACTAGGATTGTTTTATATTCAGCACTAATATACAACTTTAAAAGCTTCACAGAATACAACATTGTTCATATTGAACTAGAGAAGCTATTTGATCGAATATATTTATTGTTCCATTAAAGAAAGCCAAAAGCATTCACTTTGTTTTTATCATCACACTTATAAATAAGTTTTTTTACATGCCAAGTTTATTTAGTCTTACTAAGTAACTAACATATTTTAATACTAAAATAGAATTGTTAGCGAAGTTGAAATTTAGGGCTCATGAATTACTTATTAAGGAAGTTGGAATTAAATTTAAGTACTGAATGATTATGTACTATCAACAAAAGTAACAAAACAAACATAAGTTTAAAGCTTTCCCTTAATATATTTGGACCCTTTGATATTATGACTTATATTATATTACGCAACTCTATAACATTTAAAAGTAAAAGTAATCTTAAACAACTTAAATAGCTCAATATTTTTGTTCCAAATATAAAAATGAAACCTACCAGGTCAACATATGCATCGAAAATTGTATTATTCTTAAATTTATACTTAAATTGTTTAATGCATATACATATAGATACGTTAATTTTTATTCAATGTCTGAGAACATCGCTTCCACGTTAACATTAACCTTCATATTTTGTTAGTTTTTGTAGTTTATATTTAAAATTGTTTACATTTACAATGATCCTAATTCTAACTCTCTAGAGAGCTTAAACTCGACAGATCTTATTCCACAACATTTAACGTAAAATTACTGCTACGAAAGAATTCAAAAAATAAAAAAAGAGTCTGCGATGAACCAAAATTGATTTAAGAGATAAAAGAAAAACTGCAAATCATAGTGAAATCGTTCGAAATTCGTGAAAGTATTATAATCTGTTGAAAGTATTAATTAGTGGGCCTGTTTTTGTTATGTAATAATTTATGGCATATACTATATATATATGAAACATTTACATTACTGATATTATCCTAATATTTTTTTATCATAGTATAAATCTTAAAATATTTTATATTACGTAAATTAAGTAAACTACGATGTCCAAATACAAATAATGTCAACGCATATTGCGTTGACATTAGATATTAAAATTATTGAGATATAATTTAATATTAATGATAACATAGATGTCGATTTGTGTTACTTTTTTGTTTGATTACACGAATATTAACTAAAGAAAAAAAAATTATGGTATTAAATGGTTTTCCTTAAGAACATTTTATTTAAATTTATATAAATATAGAATGTAAAAAACCGATACGGGCAGGGATTCGAACCCGCGACTACTGGGAAACCGTCCCGTCGCTCTACCAACTGAGCTACCGTATCGCTGTCCGTTTCGGTGAATTAAGCATTCTATATGTGATCGTCTTTTATCGGAACGGTGGTGACATCTATTAGGTTTCTTTCGAAAATCCTAACCAATGTTCCTAACTTTGCAGTATAGATAAACACTGAAAAGATGCCACTACCGAAATCAATGTTTGAAATTATCTTTAAACATGTATAGCCATGTTAAGCTTATTTAAATTTATATAATTTAATCCGCAAAAAAAAGTGTGCTTTATGTAGTGAAAAAAACGACACACAAAAAAACCATTGAAAAAGATACAAAATAATATCATTTCAACCAAACAGAAGAAAGGCTTTTAAAATGTATAAATGAACATATATGTATGATTTATAGAATATTAATAAAATATATTATCATTAAATTTTATATAAGCATTATATTCGATTTAGATTAAAAGAGTGGAATAGAATTAATGAACAAAATGGATAAAAAACGCAATAATGGCAAGTAAACAAGATTTATGAAAGATTTCATTGTAAATATGAACAGATTATGTGAATATATATAAAATGATATCACTATAGTTAATATCAATGATTTATTTAAGAACCGATGATTTAGAAAATAATAAGCTATACTCTACTGTAAGAATGCTGTAGTTATGATCCATAACCAAATATTGAGATCATATTATTTAATCTTAGGGTTTGTCTCGTTTGCCTGTTAGGGTTGGTAAATTTCTTTTATGAATAAAACGTATAAAATTGATTGAATAGAAAAAAAATATTTGAAAGTAAAAAGAAGTATTTTTTAAACTATGTTGCCATAAAAAAGTATTTGTTTCAAATCTTGTTTGACAATCAATATATTAAATAAATAAACATATCGTTTCTAATAAAATTTATTGACGCTATATTTGTCTCTTCTCTCCACTTCAGATTCATTACTGAAAACACTTAAATTTTCTTCAAATCTCTTTTAATAAAGCACTTTCACATATATTTGTTTGTATGAAAAAATAATAAAATATAATTACTAAAAATAAAAAAGCATACTATTATAAAGTATGGTTGGCAACCCTTAGTTCTCTACAAACTTTTGTTTTCCTTAAGATTACCTTTTCTATATTGATAAACCGTCTAAAAGTTCATTCTAAAATTTAACGACTTCAAGGACAATTTATTAGACAGAGAGTCTCTACACAGTAATACATGTTATAAAAACGCAACCTTAAACGTCATGGGACGTCTTGATCCAGAGAAACAACTCTTATTATAAATTACATTATATAGGTAGCAGCAGTAAAGGTTTAAGAGGAGAGTAAATAGATTGCTAGGTTAATGCGCGTTACCACCTGAGACTACATTTCACGTACCATCAGGTGGAATGTAGTCAAGCATTAACCTAGTTTTAAAAAAATATATATTGGTTTATTTCTCCTAATTACAAAAAAAGCTGTTTAACTTTATTGTATAGGTGTAAATAAGAATATAAAATTAGAAATAAACATTTATAGAAAATTAATGTTGTATAATTAATAAGAAAGAAGATGAGAAATTGCTTAACATCAATTTATGAACATAAAATATGACTTTCTGTGAGTTTTCGACGATTTTACAATCTTATTTAGAGATTTTTAATTATCATTTTATGAAAGAGGTTAACAAAAATCATTAGATACGTGTTTTGATGTGGTGAGTCTACTTTACTAAAAGACATTTATAAATTTATTTCTTTATATTCTTTCCTGTATTTTATGGTGTAAAATAATTTTGTTGGCAATTAATAAAATGTTCGTGGAGGAATATTAAATATATGTTTACTGGCGGACTACATTCCACTTAACATCAGGTGGAATGTAGTTAAGCATTGCCCTAGATTACAAAAAAAAAAATTGGCGTGAACAGTTTACGCCACACCGCCATGCTTAGAGCTTATGAATGGGGTATGGGTAACCTCGTATGGTTTCGAAACTGGTCAGACAAATTCGGACTAACTGAAAGTGAATACAAGCTTTGATTTTAATGTATGAAAAATTAAAGTTTTATTTTTTATTCAGTAGCAAATAAAGAAATAATAATATTTTTTTTCTTTATCTCAAATTTGGTACTTCATGGACTTACTTCACATATGATTGCTTTTATATCTTTAAGATACATAAAAAATTAAATCCCTCTGATTTAATTTGATTTGATTCTATATAATGAAGGCAAAAATAGTAATTACGAAAATTTTTATATTTAATTATTTTAAATAATTGTGTGCTTACGTTTTCCATTTTTCAATAAGAAATATGATATTTAAAATTTGAATTTAATTAATCAATATTGAAGTATAATAAATTGAAGTTATAATTGGTTTAATTACTCGGCAAACAGAAAAGTAAAGTAGTCAAAGTGATGATCGGTTTAAATAATAATAATAATAATCTTTATTAGACACATCACAATTCATACAGTAAACAGATTAAACTGATTTTTTACACTAGCAGTGCTGTGTTGCAAAAGCCATAATTAATATATTTATTTTATAACCACCGCCCCGTTGGTCGAGTGGTTAGTGCAGACGCCTAACGTGTCACGGCGCAATGGGGCTCGGGTTCGATTCCCGGCGGAGACAGGCATTTGTGTGATGAGCATAGATGTCTGTGTTTCTGGGTTTGGTCGTTTATTAAATATATTCTCAGTATTTATATGTGTATTTCTATGTATTTGTATCGTTGTCTAACACCCATACCACAAGCAAATAATTTGCTTACTTAGGGGTTAGATCAATGTGTGTAATTTGTCCTGATATATTATTATTATTATTGTATTCAACTGAATTTAGTGTAAATAATAAGATGGTTCATTTATAAAGCATATTAAATGACACCATGCGGATATGATAGTTGTTATCTCGATGACCTCTAACGTCTTTAATGTAATGTACTGGAAATAGACATTACATTTCTGAAGAAGGGAAAGCTATCAATTCTGACCCAGGGCGTCTTGGAGATGAGTAGGTATGGATATTGAAAATACCTTAAATACTGAGACAGTAATGTTTACTAATTATGTAATATTCATTGCGATTAGATATGTTAGAAATTATTGTTATTGATGCTCAATAAGAAAGTTTTAGAATATTAGAAACTAATAGGGCTAAATTCGGATTAAATAACGTTATATAGCCGGGTAAATATATATTTAATTATTATATGTTTATGTTAAAAAAAAATGAAATTAGAAAATAGATCTTAATACCAAAGTTTTACCTTAATTCAGATCATGAATATTATTTACTTTTAACTTTAGACTGTATTAAAAAAAATAAGGGGTTTTATATCTTTGTAAGTCATAATTCTTATGTCGCCTTAAGGCTCACATATCGGATGGAGCAGTTGATGTAACTCATAATTCACGGGAACGTGATTCACGATATTCAAATGCCTCCGTTAAAGAGACAAGACATGGCACCTACATAATTTACATTCCTAAATCAGAATTACAAATAAATTTATACATTTGTAAAGAATTTGTTTTTTGTTATCAAGATTAAATCACATATGAATATTTAGCGGAACTTAATTTTCTCACTTCAGTGATGCTGAATCAGTTGTATAAATATATTTTTAGTTTTGTTTGTATAGCTTTCCGATTTGTCTTTAACCAATTTTTTTAAATGGTATTTTGAGATAAGGGTTATGAAGAAGCAGCATGGAAAAAATGCTTTTAATGTAAAATACCTGTATCAGAAACAGAAAATCCTTATTAAAAATTTATGTAGTTTATTGGATACGTTTACTTAAAACTATTTTCTGTTATCGCAAAAACTTAGTTTTCCCAAACTGACTGAATTACGAGTAGACTTTTCAGACATGTTTAATGTGCAATGACATATTAAGGAAAAATGTTTTTAGCTAAAATTATTTGTTTTCTTTTCAACTCTTAAGAGGTCATTTGCATATTAAAACAATAGCATCCTGATTGAAATTTGGAGAACAAGGATTATATGTATAAGTCGGAAAACAAATGTTTTAATAGTTATTACTTATTATATTATGTGTATAAGACCTTATAAAATACATCTGACGTGGTAATTATAGTTGTAGCCACGTGGCTGTAGCTCATATATCGCTTGGGGTAAGCGGAACAGTAAGACTTACTTTAAATCGGCCTTCTCACTTTTCATCTATGTTTTGTGCTGCCTGTGAGAGAGAACGACCCCAAATTCCCAACTCTCTTCTGTCTTAGTAATATCTATTCTATATTTAGTAAAGGAAACGAATTTTGCAAATCTTCATTGTCACAGATGACAATTTGTGGCATGTTTGCTCTCTTACTTATGCAATACCTAAAAAAAAAAAACACTTTTGTTTTCGGTTCAAAAAAAATAACGTCTCTGTCTCGCGTCTTAACTCTGTAAAAAATGAACCAATTAAATACACCTATTTCATATTTTACATATTAAGAAGCAAAAACGTCTTCGCATGTAGAATATTAATAGTTTTTAAATAAGTGTGTACTATGTGCAATAAACAAGGGAAAATAAAATTATTGGCTTATGTTAACGTTGTTTTTAAATTTTTCGAGATTCTTATTATTATTATATTATTATTATTTTTTTTAATAATGAGGTTTTGATAGCTTAGAGACTATGTCAGACTCATTGTTATTAGTGAAATAATCATTGTCCTCCTATTCTATATAATTTTATAAACAAACAATACATAATAGCTAATTTTGAAATAGGATTGGAGCGAATCAAATTATAAATTCCCACACATCTAAAATTTACACTAAATTCTTCTTCCTAAACTTTGGGCTTGGCGCAGATTTGAGCACACTCCACTAAAGCATAGTATACATCTTGTAGTGTGATGTATAATGTACCATTAGGAGATTGTTTAACCCAAAATAGGCCGGAAGTCTCAAACGAGTAACTAACATTTGTGGACTAAGGTTTGAATTATAAAACGAGGATATCTTAGGAGGTTCGTTTCAAATTGTTTTATACCTTTATAGACCAATCGTTTGATTGATCGTTTAATACTTTTTCCTGTTGTCTAAGCACTTAATTTTAATAAATCTAAAAAATCGGTGAAAAAGGTACATGGTTTGCAGGTATACTGTCTACAATCCCATTTTTGAAACCATATCGGTCAAACAATCAAGACGAAGCTTCTTAGCAATCCATGGATTCACCGTGCGGGTGCCGGGCCAGAGAGGAGTGCAAGCAGTGCCTGGGACTTGCGACCCAGGAGTAGGTTTAAGGGGCCCCTTTATTGTGCGCAAAAACGCTCACCTTCACCCTCCACACTCCTCTCCCTACCTAACCAAATTTGGAAAGAACCTACTAATGCCGGCTTTGAAATACGTTCTAGAAATGAACCGATGCTTGTTCTAGAAAGGCCAAGGTCTTTAAGGCTATAGAAAGATTTTGCTGTTATACCTTTCGCTCCCACTTCTACCGCGTACAAACTAACTATAAATTTATTCCTGATCAGTTCGTTGGTTAGTTCGTAATACTTATTGAGCTTGAATGTGTGATCCCTTGGGATGTTTGTTTCCCAAGGAACAGTAAGCTCCACAAGTATCACGCGCCTCAGATGTTTCGAATACAGGAATAAGTCCGGTCTGGATGACGAAACACCAACATCCCCAGGGATTTTGTAATGCTTTTCATACGTGTCCATCATGAGAATCCAATCAGGAGCCGCGCCTAATATTGAATAAGGCTTCGCTTTTGATTTTTTGGAGGAGCCTTCTTTTACGAATTCAAATTATATGAGAAAGAATCTGTCGAAATTTAATACTATTACCACCTTTGACTAAATTTAAAAATGTTTCTGGCTACAGGTAGCCATAGTTTAGCCGAGGTGCATCGAGCTATATGTTATGGGGCACTTTTAGAATTACTAGAAGTACTACAAATTATTACCTTCGCATGCAATAATACAGAAAAAAAAATTTTTTTTTCAGATGAATGTTCTTCTTATACCATCCAATCATAAGGATCTACACTTTAATACAACATCTAATATTTTGACGTTTTATATTAGTATTCTACGTCTCACGGGAATATTTCACAACCGCAACTTTCTTTGAAACTTTTTATGAAAGAATTTCATGCCGAAGAAAATTAAAAAGCATACGAACAATAACATTTATTCATCGTGAAAATTTTGTTTCTACCTAAAATTGTATCACTATAACAAAACCACCAAAATTTCTGTGTGAGTTCACTATTAGGACATATAACTTTGTTTTCTATTTAGTGTTATTTAACTTTTAGGTAAAAGACGTAGTAACCTTAAACTTGCAAGTTAATTTCAAATATATTCGTTGTTATAGGAGGAAAAAAGTGCTTACATTTTTAATACACGTAACTTCATATAATTGTTTGTATATACAAACATAAACAAATTTATAATTTTATATAAAGATTCCTTTGTTCACTTCAGGACGCGGTTATTGGTATGTTAGCAGACACTACATTTTGAAGACGAAATTCTAATAAAACTAAATTATGTTCTATTAGGAAAACATAAAATTTAACTTGTTTATTTTTAATATAGTAATTTTTTTTTAATATAAATATGTTTTTATTAGCGACACTTTTGAAGTTTTTTTTTTATTTTGTTGTAGGTAGTGAGTGATTTCTTGTGTGTCATTTTTGTATTTTTTATGCCGTGTTGAGTTTTATATTGTACTATAAATAGTGAAAAATTATTATTCCACACAATCAAAATACAAAATGGGTTACGTGAAAAGAAAACAAATAAGAATTTTATTAAATATGAATTATTTTCATGACAAAATAAATATAACATTTTCGTGAAATCATAACTAAGTCTATATTATCCTTTCCAAATTAGGTTGAGCTCTAAATAGGTGGAGCTAAAGGATATATATAATTTCCTAGAAATATATATTTATATAAAGATATATTTAAGGGGTATAAATGATTAAAAAGAAAAAGCTATATGTGCAATTTACGTTCTGTGCCTTAGGGATTCTTTAGAAGATAAGTTTCAGCAAATTAATGTACTTACAGATGCTGGTCAGTATATTATTAAAATAGCACATAAGATAACTGACAATATATTCAACGTTTAAATATAACCGCTTAACGAATTTAAGAAAGTAACTAAGGAACGTTTGTGTGTATACTTTAATGTTTCCGAATATGAAGAGGATGGTGTATTGTTCGTACTATACACTATAGTACCATCGATACTGAAAATCCAGTCTACTTATTGAAGTAGCCTGGTTTTTTTACACCGAAACAGATATTTATCTGTTTCGAGGTTTTACCTGTATTGAATGTAAGTAGTGTTAAGTTCGATAACTGGCCTCAACGTTTAAAGGACTGTATTGCAGCCAAAGGACACCACTTCGAATACGCTTTTATATTTTTAATTATTTTATATTTGTTTATTTAACTAACACACTGTAAAAGTAATAAATGTTATTTGCAATTAAAGAAAACATTTTTTTCTTTGTTACAATATTCGTGTCAGGGCTAGGTATATAATATATCAAGAGTTTCTGTTCGTGCCTCTTTTTAGGACTGTTTGAATTATTTCTCCGATCTGGTAGCTTTTACAATGAAAAAATGTTTTATATAAAACTTACTTTTAATTAATATTTTTGATTTTGATTGACACGGACCGTCGTAGTATGATGAACTTTAGGAAAAGTTTCATAATATATTTGTGAAAGATGTAGTTTTAGAACAGTATTGTAGATTACTAATATTATTAAAATAAAATATATGTAAATATTTAAGTGATTATAACTTTTATTTTCAGAGATTGGGAAGATTTACCTGTGTAACTTACTAATAATTTATAACTATTTATGCAAAAATAAGATCGTTTGAAAGTCATGTAAAAGCATTAGTTAATGATATAAATAGCCTTGATTTTTATCCTTAATTTCATATTTTTATCATTTATTAACTTATGTAAAATGATATATAATATCCTATAGTATTAACTCAATGTTAAATCAATAATTCAAACTAATAATAAGTTATAATTAAACAAAAAAATCTTCTAAGACTTTTAACTTTTTTAACTGTTGTTATGACTGCAGGCATATCACATGAAGTTTTAATCAAATCTTGGAGTTTACGACATCCAGCCAATTATACAGACTTAGTAATCTGATCTCTTATAGCAAATAATTCATAATTCAAGCATATTTAAAATGTATATGTATAATTAAAATGTTGTATATTAAACAAAATTTTTGTTATCTATCTCTTTTGAACAAGATAGTTTAATTAAGTATTTTGAGATTTGTCAATAAGTTTACAAAAAACAGTACCTTGGTGTAAACGCCGGATTAATTAAACGCCGCTCCGTTGGTCGAGTGGTTAGCGCAGACGCCTAACGTGTCACGGCGTAATGGGGCTCGGGTTCGATTCCCGGCGGAGACAGGCATTTATGTGATGAGCATAGATGTCTGTGTTTCTGTGTTTGGTCGTTTATTAAATATATTCTTAGTATTTATATGTGTATTTCTATGTATTTGTATTTCAATTCGGGCCAGTAGTTCCAGAGATTAGTGCGTTCAAACAAACAAACTCTTCAGCTTTATAATATTAGTATAGATAGATATTGAATTATTTATAAAAACAAAGTAGTACTATAAAAAACAGACACTTATATTATTAAACAAAATTTATGAGATTAAAGATATAAAATGTCGAAATATATTTTATTCGAAAAGAAAATATTGATAAAATCAATAATGCATATGCTTTTTTCAGGTTTTCGTTGCTAAAATCCATTTAAATTTAGTTTATTTAATTACTTTCTCTCCATAAAACCAATTAGGTTTTAAATGGTCGACTGCCATTTTAGTATTATTTATATTTTTATAACAAGTGTCGTAATTTTAGTATATGTTTATATTTCTGTATATACATATATGATTTGATTATTATGTATATGTATTATATATATATATTATTTTATTTATGAAATATGTATTAGTAAGTATTTGATATATAATAATTATTTGCCCTAAGTGTCTTTATTAATTGGTTGTATGTTATATAATATTTCTTCTCAATACAATCCCATATTTTTTAATCCAAGTTCTTGTGTGTCGCAGATTGCTTTTTGCAACAAGACCGCCTTTGAGTATTTGTATTGTTTGAACTCCGTTTGTACACTTTTTAACTCTATGTACAATAAAGTGGTTATCCTTCTATTTAACTTATATACGTACTATGAATAAATGTAAATAATAAACTTTAAAGTATTCTGGTTAATGAATCTCGTTATAATATTGTGAAAGTATATATATGTAGCATGATCTGCTGAAAGATTTAAGTGCACAGAACCTTTCATTGCTCTACAAATTCTAAAATTAGATTTATTAGAAATAGCTTTCACCGTGGATAGCGATTCGAATCGAAAGCCTTATTGTGTCTCAATCTGCCTGCTGTGGGTGCGGAAACTAAGTAATTGTTATTGATTCAGTGGATGTAACACTCCAAAGATGTAATATTAATATCAAGGATTGCATTCGTTTAATTTGTTTTAACATTTAATAATTATAAGTTAATTTGAAGACTACTTCTATGGATAGAGCAATGTAGATTGTATTTTATACCACGAAGTTTGCTACGGGAATATCTTTAGTACATTCTATGGACATTGTTAAGAGATGTCTTAACAACACATTGTTTCAAGTTTCCTGTAATTTTTATAATTATAACTGAAGATAGTTTAAATTTATTATAAATTTCTTCCATGAATTTTTGAGATTAGTTTTAGATTAATTTCTGAAATGGTTGAGATTTTTTTGTTATCTATACCTCTTATTAAAAACACCACTCGTCCTTTAATTAATTCACGGTAATCGTCTCTTATAAAATCCAGTTATGTCCTATAAAACATTAACCCAGATGTATATATAGATGTATGTTTGTCTCGGCAACGTGTTCTTTTACGTAGTCCAGGGATTCGGAGTTACTGGATACTATGTCATTCTAACTGTCTCTGATTTTTTGAAATCTAAATATTTAAGCTACTAATACTAGCTATTAGTAACTCTTACGTATTTTGAATTGAGAATAACTAAAGACATGTGCCGCCTCATTCGAACCTCTAACTTAGTTTTATTTCGCGGTAACGGTTAGTTCACTAACCGAACAAATTCATTAGATTTACAATTATTAGTACTATTATTATGTAAAAAAATATTGAGATCCTGAATAATTAAATAATAAGACAATAAAAATCGAGTATCTGTACATTAAATATTTTTTCAAAAAACTGATAGGGGTCGATTAAAGACGAGTAACAGAAAGCAAAATGACAATTTTTGGAATTTTTGTCTGTCTGCCTGTCTGTCTGGTACGCTATAAGGTCAAATCTACTTAACGGATTTGAACGCGGTTTTCACACATGGATTATATATACCTAATCTCGAGCTTTGTCAGAACTTTGCTTCATCAAAATCGTTTAAGGGAAGAAGAAGTTTACTTCAAGCACTGGTTCAAAACTCTTAAAAAGAATTGAATGCGGTTTACATAACGTGTTTGATTTAGATAAAGCTAGAATTTTTACTTTGTTTATTTAAATTACCCTGTTCTATTTTTATGAATAATTATATGACTATACTATACCCAGATGTACTGGTTTATCGTTTCCTATCATACATTTGGGCTTAAGCCAGATGCTACTAGATCGTGAACTTAATGCATAATGCATTGATCTGCGATATACTACTGAAAGCACTACAATAGGCATTGAGACCCGTATCGTCTCAATCCGCTTACTGCGAGCGCAGGGTCTAAACGATTGTCATTGATGCGACACGTGTCCAAATATTTCATGTATTCTTATTACACAAAACGGTATATTAAAGAAATCCCTTCTCTTAAAACATTATTTAACTTATTGGTGGGAAAAGGTCTTGTAAGGTATTTAAACTTCTTTGCTTATTGATTGAATATTATTGAATGGTATTTTTTTGTGAATGATTATAAGTTTCTTATTCTTTTCGCTACATATTTACTCGATGAATATAGTAGACAATAGAATATTTGCTACAATTCTATGTTTCGATGTCGTTCGTGACGCTAATCATTTTTTTTATTCTATAATTTGAAAATTGTTTAATTTTTGCATATTTAACCTTAAAAGCAAAATTTGAAAGGGAAGTTATTTAAGGAAAACTTTTACGTGACTTATGTAACTGTATATGTATTATTCTAAGTGATTAGATTTTTGAAAACTCAGTCTTGTACACAATAATATAATAAAGCTGATGATTTCGTTATTTTGTTTTAATATAATATCATAATATCAAGACAATATACACACATTGATCTAACCCCTAAGTAAGCAAATTATTTGCTTGTGTTAAGGGTGTTAGACAACGATACTAATACATAGAAATACACATATAAATACTGAGAATATATTTAATAAACGACCAAACCCAGAAACACAGACATCTATGCTCATCACATAAATGCCTGTGATCTGCCGGGAATCGAACCCGAGCCCCGTTGCGCCGTGACACGTTAGGCGTCTGCGCTAACCACTCGACCAACGGGGCGGTGTAATAAGGATAATATCTTTTTTATCAGTAAATAATCGTAACTAAAAACTTTTTTATTACTACTTTAATAATATATCCGTAAAAACAATGATATATAGTTCTAAATAATTCTAAATTCTTAAATCTAATTGTAACAACAATATTACGCACATTTATTGTCAACGGGATTATGTAGTTACATAAATAATAAATCTGTTTTCTAGCTCCATACCAAATAACAATATAATTAACTATCTTATACGTAGCAATATTGCAAAAATGTAACACATCTATGATATACAAATATGATACTGTTTCTTTGAACAACAACAACTTTAATAGGTTGTGTCTATTAAAGTTGTTGTAAAACAACAATCAAATTTGTTGTTGTAAAACTTGTTGTAAAATTTTACAACAACAAATTTGATTGTTTAAAAATTTGTTGTTGTAAAATTTCAATTAAATTTGTTGTTGTAAAACAACAACAAATTTAATTGAAATTTCTCTAGTCTCTAGCACTCTTATATACGGAATTTCGCCGTTTCAATTGAATCGAAGATATTTAGTGAATTTTATTTTATTGAAAAAAAAAAAACCATAATATCTTTTAAGAGTCTAATATTTTATTTCAATTCCATTCCTCTTCCAATTTTATTTATTAATCTGCAGTTCAATCTTTTTATTTTCTGTTACTAAAGGTTGGTACTCTTGGGAGCGAAAAAGAACAAATTCTGATGTAATTACTTTCTATTCCCTCAGTAGGTTCTAAAAAATGTTTGATTCTTAACATTCATTCATTTAAAACACTTACCTTAATACCACTGTTATTATTTCTAAATAATCCGGCTTTGTTCTTAAAACTTAGAATTTAATATAAAAATAATCATTTTGTATTCTCATATATGCAGTTCCAAACATCTTATATATGACGTATCTCAAAACATTCACACATTACAATACTTTATTTAAACGATTATAAATTTGTTTGAAAATGTCTATAAAATAGTTCAGTCAATGATATCTACCTATCAGGATTCTCAATTAGCGATTTTCCTGGGTTCATATGTAAAGAATCAACTAAGCGAGGACTAGCTGATAGATATATATAGTTGAGTAATAGAGTTGGTCAGTGCGTGACGTAATTTGGATATACTATAACAATTAGTATACTCATAGACATACATATAAACAATTAATAAGTTATATATGTTTGAAGTATGATAAATATATAAAATATGATAAACTTATTATAAAGGAACACCCAAGGGTCATGGATAAGAGGAAGAGGGAGAAATCAACTTCACCGCAAGCTGAACTACAGCCAAAAAAACAGCAAACAATAAGCTCGACTAAAAACAATAGAATAAATGCATTTGATATGATGAGAGGCCGTTCTCACTCGCTTTCAACAATTCCAACAACAATGAAGCAATAGCAACTAGATACCGGAGATCAGAAAACAAATCGGAAAGCAGAACAAAAAGAAACAGTAAAAAGCAACTCTTCCCCAAGCCGGCTGGTCCCCGTGGGGAAAAAAGACCACAACCCTCCAGTAAACTCTGTAAAAACAAGAACAAGAATAATAAAAAAATGACAACCAACTCTCAAGATCGGAACTCTAAACGTAAGATCACTAGCTAGAACCAAAAAATTTATAGAACTAATTTACATGCTACAAAAAATAAAAATCGATATACTTGGCTTGGCAGAAGTCAGAAAAATGGGTTATGCAATAGAAGAACACCAAAACTACATATTTTGTTACAAAGGAGAAACACTCGGATTATATGGAGTTGGATTTTTAATTAGAAAAGAACATAAAAATAACATTGTCAGTTTTTCAGCTTTCTCAGATCGGGTTGCGCTATTAAAAATGAAATACAACAACCAACTGCTGACAATAATGCAAGTATACGCACCTACTGAAAAGGCTACGGACGAAGAAATTAACTCATTTTATGAAACTCTGCATGTAGCTCAAAATCAAGCAGGCAACAACGTATTGATTATCGGTGATTTTAATGCTAAGGTTGGCCAACCAAATATAGAAGAATGTGAAAGTTTTGTTCTGGGAAAATTTGGACACGGTAACAGAAATGAGAGAGGAGAGAAACTTATTCAATACGCTTTAGAACATAAACTATATATAATGAACTCTTTTTTTAAAGCCCGGAAAAACCGCAAGTGGACCTGGGTATCCCCTGGTGGCAACATAAGAAATGAAATCGATTTTATATTGTCAAATCATCCCAAGCGGATTCAAAATGTTGAAGTTTTGCACGGCTTTGGATTCGCATCTGATCATCGCTTAGTCAGAGCGACATACGTGCTAGAACAAGAAAAAAAGGGGAGAAAAACATTCAAGGCGCAACCAAATATACCAAAAACCAGTGAGGAAATAACGTTCTACTTGGAAAACCTCGAAAGTAACATACACCAACTAGATACACAACAAAAAGAAGATGTTCAAACTTTCTACAACAAACTAGCCGACACAATCAAAACCAGCCTTGCATGCAGACCAGAAAACAAAGAACTAAGATCTGTTAATAAAATACTCAGTGATTCTACTAGGTCTCTTCTCACGAGACGAAATGAACTTCTGAAAATTAGGCAAAAAACTAAAGAAATGAAGGAAGAACTTAGCACGCTATTTAAAACTACAAGTAAAGCAATAGATAAAGACTATAAAGATTACAGACGCAGAATAATCGAAAACAATCTAAATACTTATAGAAGCACGAGAAAAAGCTATAAGAAACTGATCACACACAAAAACTGGATTCAAGAATTAAAACCGAAGTCAAAGGAAATAAAAACCAGGAAAGATGTTATGAAATGCGCCACGGATTTCTACAAACAATTATATGCGAAAACAAATACTTGTACAACAGAAGTGAAAATAAATAGAATAGTCTCTCAATATGAGAACGATTTGCCTCCGGTGGATGAGCAAGAAGTCAGCAATCACATAAGGAAACTCAAAGTAGACAAAAGCCCTGGTCCTGACGGCATACAAAATGAAGCACTGAAAGCTGGCGTTATCCTGCTAACTCGCCCACTTACGCACCTGTTTAACAAGATTCTGAACACAGGTCAGGTACCGATTCAATGGAAAAGATCCGATATAATACTGATATACAAGAAAGGAGACCCTCAGGACATCTCTAACTATCGTCCTATTAGTCTTCTCTCGAGTGTGTACAAGCTATTCATGTCAATCCTACAAAGCCGGCTAAGTCCCAAGATCGACAACCACCAACCAGTAGAACAAGCAGGGTTTCGTTCCGGTTTTTCTACGACGGACCATATACAAGTCCTGCAACAAGTGATAGAGAAATATAAAGAGTTTAACAGACCCCTATACATTGCCTTTATCGATTACGCTAAAGCCTTTGACACGATCTCTCATGATGCTATCTGGGAAGCTCTGAACAAATGCCATATAGACGACAATTACTTAACAGTGCTGAAAAACATCTACGAGGGTAGCGTAAGCCGAGTTAAACTAGAGACACGCGGTCCTGATATACCAATCTGTAGAGGAGTGAGACAGGGGGATCCACTCTCACCAAAACTATTCATAATGGTACTACAACACATTTTTGAAAATATCAACTGGCATTCGGAAGGGATAAGAGTAAACCAAGATCGACTTACACACCTCCGATTCGCGGATGATATTGTCTTATTCGCCGAAACAAATGAAAAACTTGAAAAAATGATAAGTACTTTAAATGAAGAAAGTGACAAGGTAGGCCTCAAAATGAACGAGAAAAAAACTAAAATACTAACAAACAGCCATACAAACGCTATACACCTAAACGGAAAGCCACTCGAATATGTAAACAATTACATTTACCTCGGCAAACAATTGTCATTTGAACTCAGAAACGAAGAACTGGAAGTCGAGCGACGCATTAACATGAGCTGGAATAAGTTTTGGACTCTGAAGGAAATATTAAAAGGCGATTTTTCCTTACACCTAAAGAAAATGGTTTTGGATACTTGCGTCTTACCTACTCTTACATACGGATGCCAAACGTGGACGTACAATACAAAAATAATAAATAAACTAATAACATGCCAGAAAGCAATGGAGAGAAGCATATTAAAAATAAGAAAAATACAAAAAATAAAAAGGGAAAACATAAGACGAAAAACTAAACTAATAGACGCCTTGCAACATGCTCTGCAACAGAAATGGCAGTGGGCAGGACATATAGCAAGATGTACCGACAAAAGGTGGACATTGGAGACAATTACATGGGAAGGACCAAAAGGAAAAAGAAAAAAAGGGCGTCCCAGTAAAAGATGGATTGAAGATATAAAAGTGATAGCAGGAAGAGATTGGAGAATTAAAGCTACAGATAGAGAGGCCTGGAAAAAGCTGGGGGAGGCCTTTACCCGAGAAGGGGTTCCGATCAATGGTACAGATGAAAACGAAAGCGCATAAATTACAAATAAAAAGAAATAACGAAACAAATTAATTAAATTATTATATATTTTTTTTAAGTCATATGTGTAACTGTAATAAGTGTACAATACTATTATAACGCTTGTAAGAAAAATGTAAGATCGGAAATAAACGGGCTTTATTATTATTATTATTATATGTTTGAAGTGAGGGGTAATATTTTTGAATATAATATTACAACAATTATGTAACATTAAATTTGAATACTATTTAAGAATAAATATTAAATAATTAATTATTACTAATATATTAGTACAATAATATTTTTTGTTAATTAATATGTTTAATTTTAATTTTCTCATTACGTAAAAGTGTTCAATACAACGACGCGACGCGGGTACAAAAACTTTGGGAGTACTTCTCTATACCTATGGCTATGTATTTACATTTAAACTGTCACGTTTCATTATATATTATTATTTAAGAAATCGGGTATTGACTCGTCCGGAATAGGTATCTCATACCTTTTATTTGTCTGACGTTTCGACCAAGTTGCATCGGGCGGCCGAAACGTCAGACAAATAAAAGGTATGTGGTACCTATTCCGGACGCGTCAATTCCCGATTTCTTAAATAGTAGGTTATAAATATGTTCATAAATCAACTTTATTTTCCAATACATTTTATATATACATAATAAATAACGTGAAAAGCACAAAATGACAAAATACACATTTAACTATACAAACAAAAAATAGTAGTTTGTGTCCAAACCAGGATAGTCTGTCTTAATGCTTAAAAGAATGGCTGTTTCACGATTTATAATATGTTGTATATTTAATAATAACTATTATTAAATAAAATATAATAATAACTGCGCTGCGCGATAAATATAATAATAACTGCGCAATAAAGTGAGAAAATAATGGGTAAGTCTTAAGGTAATTCTCTGTTTACTGTCCAAAGTTACGACAGACGTTCTCACCCACCATTTCAACTATTTGTTTTCGATATTATAAAAAAACTGTAAAACTA
Source organism: Napeogenes sylphis (assembly GCA_959347405.1). Taxonomy (NCBI): domain Eukaryota; kingdom Metazoa; phylum Arthropoda; class Insecta; order Lepidoptera; family Nymphalidae; genus Napeogenes; species Napeogenes sylphis. The sequence continues at coordinate 18,154,800 of OY365781.1, forward strand.
TTCTTATGTATAAAGACTGAATCGTTACAATTTTAGCTTTAACAAAAGAAGTTCTCACAACATTAACCATTACGTCGGTCAGGGCCGTCGCTATGTTAGGTCCTTTGTGGAAACCAGATAGATTATCTAATATCTACTTTTTCTAGGATTAGGAACACATGGTAATAAGTATCTCCCTCTACTGTTACTGAAGTTATGTACGCAGACGTCTTATGTTTTGTAATGGAATTCTCGAATGGTTTACAGCGGCTTATGCCAAAACTTTGATTAACATAAGATAGTATGTCAAAGTTAATATATTATCATAAATAAACAACTTTAAAAACTAAATATACATATCTTAATGTGGTAGTTGTGGTTCAAAATAAGAAACACTTCGTGTCGAAAATAAGTAATGATTATAAAAAACACAATCGGCGAATATATTTTTTTACTATTTCATTATCTCCATGAAGTGATAATAGCAAAAAATCATCTATAACTTAAAATATGCAAATACAATAATATTTATCTTTGACATTGAAATCTGCACAGCTAGTATATCCTTATCTAGAATTCTTTATTGCTATAGATCTTGAACTAATTTGCGTAGGCTTATAGATCTACTTTCATAATGCACCGAGGATACGTTTATATTCTTTATTAAGTCGACATAATAATATAATGTTGATTATAATATACTACGTATATCAATAGTATTATTATTTTTTTAAATGTAGGTGTGTAATCGTCTCATAATCGAACAAAAATAAGTAAAAAAATATCTCACCAACAATAACAATGTAAAAATCATTTATATTTAACTATTATTTAGTACGGATGTGTGATCAATAAACACACACTTATGGTCACCAACAAACAAACAAATCTGTCGCTATCTTGATAGAGTTTAGTTTCTCTTAACACAGTTTGTTCTTTCTGTTATAGTGAAACTTCTCTAACAAACCAATAACAGTTTCCTGGAGGCGTAAAATTGAGCTGTAACTACTTCCAGGATATTGTCTATTCTTAGTTTATATTTTTATAAGACTTTGTATAAGTTAACAGAAAAGTAAATAAGTGCGTTCCAGAATTGTAAGTAGCACTTTAAAAAATCGATAAGTATTCGGTATACGTTAAAATAATTCACACACAAATAAATATCTCACAGTTAGTATTAGGTTCAAAAATATCTAGGGTAAATATATATGTAATGCATATATTATAATTTAACAGGTCTCGGGTTCGATGCCCTAACAGACAGAACAATTTTGAAAATGAATATGATACCGATGGAAAGTTAAAAAATAATAATAAGAAACCTTAACTAAAGTATATAATATGGTGAAGATGGAATTGGCACCCAATTAAGATGAGAACGACCTTAATTATATAAGGTGCATTTTTTTCAGAACTGTCGACATTGACAGGTAGGTAATATTGTGAAATGTAGCGAATATAGGATTTAGAAGAAAGTGAGAAATACTTCTTGCTCATAGCTTTTAAGGAACTTTTACACTTCTTGAATGCTATACGAGTCTACTTAGTTATGAACAAACAAACAAACGCTCACCGTAAAGTTTTATATATGGAGCACTTAGACATAGTTGGCAACTGCGTGGGGTCTGGGTTCCAATGAAACATGTTTTCTATTTTATGAATAAGATACTTTGTTACTACTTATACAACATACCTTTGTTATGAATTTAAAAACAGCATTATCTTTTTTACAGAATAGATTATAATTCGAATTTAACATGGTATACAGAAGGATTAAGTTAGTTTCATTTTTGTTTATCGGTCTATATGTATTGTGTTGTTATCACGATATAGGTATAGAACAGATTTTAATGAAATTCGGTATGATGTTAATAGATGTCCTAACTTAATACTAAGCAAAATTTATTGATAAATTTATAAGTCTTTCTGCGGCATAAATAATTTATGATAGAAAACTAGTAGGTACATTTAACCAACGCTATTTGCATATGTTAATAAACTAGTTTTAATTTATAATAGCACTTGCTGTGCTTTTTATTATGATTAATTATCCTCTGGTATGAAGTCTCTTTATAAACGGGATAAGGTTGTTAATTACACACAAGTCGTGCGTGAGACAGACGCGCTCAAATAACAACTTACAAACAGCGCTATCCATAATGTGAAAATGTACAATGTAGGAGAATTATTTTCAACATAATTTTTGTAAATTAATTTTTGTATAATATATAATTTGCTGTATGTTTACCTTTAAAATTCAATTGTTCTTATCTTTGTATCATTAATTAATACTTTACAATTATTTTTATTTAGATAAAATTTGGATAAGTTGCATCTTTTATATTTCCTTAAAAAATGCTTATTTTATAAATGTGCTGATAGCGAATAATTAATAAATAGTATTTTTATTTTTCAGAGGCGTTTGTTTATTTCATTAAAATTACTATACATATGTCACAGCCTTATGCCTCATGCTTCAATTGAGTTTGTTACAAAAAAAAAGCTAAAATATATTGACTCTCTCAGGTACAGAGGCTTTCATCGCTTACAGAATATCAAATAAGTGTCATTATTCTAGCGACGTCACACACACAGTAGCGTTGTGTTTTTCATTACTCTGGATTCGTGGAACACCACGAATTTAAATTAATAAAGTATAAAATATAATAACGGTTTAAATTATTGTTTCCTAATTTTAAACTATAACTAACATAGAGCAAATCAACAGTACAGTTTCTTCCAAAAAAAATTCATTTTCAGCCTAATAGTTATTAATCCCAAACTTACAGACTGCTTAGTATCTTTAGGTATAAGGAGAGACCTTGTGTTTTTGCATTAATAGTATAAGAAGTATGGATAATTGTACATCAAAATAACAGTAGGTAACCATTATTTGTTTTTGATATGTAGATTATCTGTTTTAAATATTTTCTTAAATAATCAGTTGTTGACTTAAAGTATTTTGCATAGTATTATAACTCGAGATTCCGACTCGTTTACTCCATTTATAAACACAATAACTACTCATCATAAATCCCACAGGCAATGTGGGTGTCCGCGGCAGTCAACTCAATTTATTGGAGTTATTTGAATGTCTAAAACTTATAATTTTTACAATAAACTTGTCAGACACATTACGGTCTGTTGTAAAAATATAATCTATAATGTTAAATATTTATTTATATTATTTGGATAAAGTATGGATGACGTTTTACGGATAGAACATGTAACTTTTTACGTAAATATAATAGCAGGTTACATCATTATTATATTTACAAATATTAAGATATCAACAAACTGTGGTGGGGGGTAAGACGCAGCGGGTCTGTCATCAGAGGTCTGAAGCATTGAACGTACTGTATCGCTTTTGAATCATTGTCCTTTATTATAATAAAGGATTTATAATATAGTACACCGGTCTTGGATTATAATTAAAGACCGGTTTTCAACTCACCCACTGTCCCTATAGAACAGAAGTTTTATAGGTACAGAAGATTACGGCTGATTTCGATAGCCTCTCGTAGTGTGCTTACTGTATATTGTACGTTACTCTCAATGTTACGGTCACCTAAAGATAAAACCAGCCTAGACGTTCTGTTGTTATTGAATTACAATAATGTTCAAATGGGAAACCGTCGAAATTTAAATATAAGAATGACTGAACATCTACGAAGTGTTAGAAATCTGAACACAGAAACATATGTTAATAAAGTAGAATTATTTTATTACGTATAAATATCGAAATTATATTTTTATTACTCTAGTTATACTAGTCAGATTTTAGTTATTCACCAAAAAATAGCTTTTAATATTAAGACATCAATCATCCGTTTCATTCTTGCAACTTCATCATTTTCATTTTGTCATGCTTTTATGATTACATTTTTAATAATCATAATTTTGAATAGTTACATTTAAAACTGATAGATAGCTGCTGTCTGTTAAGGAAATTGAATTATTACCTCAATTTAATTTTGAAACGGTTTTTCTAACTTGTGTAAACTTTTATTCACGACCACGACCCATCAACTAATTATAATATTAAAAAAAAAGCTTTTGCGATAGACTTCTATTGCAAAGCACAGATGATTACGTTCTCGGAGATTGCAAGTTATCAAATGAATGTTTATAGTTTCATCTATACTAATAATATAAAGCTGAAGAGTTTATTTGTTTGTTTGTTTGAAGGCTTTAATCTCAGGAACTACTGACTCGAATTATAAAAATTATTTATTTTTTGAGATCTTTTCTCGCGTGCGCTGAGTAATGAGTAAACCGTGAAAGTTACGCAAAAATGATGTACTTATTTTGAAACTGGCATTCGAGCTTTTTGGTCTCGTGCGAAAGCGATAGAGTCGAATTTCTGCCAATGTAAATAAAGCGAGTGGTCCTGATGGTATACCAGCCATTCTGCTCAAGACATGCGCAGCTGAGTTGTCTCCTGTACACGTCTGTTTCGACTCTTTTTCAAGTGTGGAATAGTGCCGAAATCCTGGAAGCTTGCCAACGTGCAAACCGTGCCCAAAAAAGGCAGCCGCGCCGATCCTGTCAATAACAGACCGATTTCAATCACCTCAATACTCTGCAAGATTATGGAGCGTGTATTGAACTTGCGCCTTCTAGCGTACCTAGAAGGTAACGATCTCCTCAGTGACCGACAGTACGGGTTTCGCCGTAATAGGTCTACTGGTGTATGTTGCGGTTCTGGACTCAATTGAGAGGCGAGCAAAGAGGCTTATAGGTGATCAAAATCTTTATTGACGATTCAAAAGTGCTTGTAAATGCCTACTTGAATAAAGATATTTTGAATTTGATCCCGCATTTGGTCGAAGCCGACCTCCACAGTCTTAAACACAGACGTAGCATTGCTGGCCTCTCAGTATTCTATAGGATACATTTTGGTGAGTGTGCACAGGAATTACACGATCCAATTCCCCCAGCCCCCTTCCATCATCGGATGTTCCGACGCACGGCAGGTATCCATTCTTTTGTTGTGGACATTCCACATGTCCGAACGAAGCGCTTTGCTTCGTCTTTTTTACTTCGTACAGCAAAGGATTCTAAGAGCTTACCTGCGTTGGTATTTCCGACCGAATACAATATAGATACATTCAAGAGAAGAGTGAATAGGTTGTTAAAGTAATGCGACTTACCACCTAAGACTACATTCCACTTACCATCAGGTGGAATGTAGTCAAGCATTGCCCTACATTATATAAAAAAAATAAAAAAAATGTAATGTTTTCGAAGGTGTTTTAATTACCATGACATTTAATCCTTATCCAAATAAATAAGTTAAATATCACAGGCACTTAATTGTGAACAAAATTGCTCTTGACAGCCTTTGATTTCAACTAATATGTAAGGAGTTATTATAGTTTTAAAATAATACACAAAGGTCAAATACCATACGCACATCGATGTGCGGGGTGTGTGGCGCGGTGAGAGGGGAGGGCCGACAGTGTCGATAGCTGCGAGGTAACATTGACGTCGGAACGGTTGTTGTCAGCTAACAAATTTTTTAATGCGTTTTTTTCGATATTCATCGTAAATTATTATATATATACTCCACGCGATGAGCCTAGAAATTCAAAACGAATGGGTGACCATAGGAGATTTTTGTATTCCACTAGCTTTGAAGTGGCGCACATTAATTTATGATTGGTCCCCAGCATTATTAAAATTCTATCTTAATGCATTCCAAATGACTCTCCCAGATCAAAGTAATTTAGTAAGATGGGGCAAAGCCACCGAAAAGTCTTGCAACATCTGTGGGGAGGCAATAGGAACCGCGAAACACCTATTAGTAGGGTGTAGGGTACTTCTAGATAAAGGTCACTACTCGCGTCGCCACGACAAGGTATTAGAAATTATACGGGAAGCGGTTAGTCTTTCAGTAGCAAGAGCGCGGAAGGGTATAACAACCACCAAACGATCTGTAGAATTCGTAAAAGAAGGCTCCTCCAAAAAATCAAAAGCGAAATCTTATTCAATATTAGGCGCGGCTCCTGATTGGATTCTCATGATGGACACGTATGAAAAGCATTACAAAATCCCTGGGGATGTTGGTGTTTCGTCATCCAGACCGGACTTATTCCTGTATTCGAAACATCTGAGGCGCGTGATACTTGTGGAGCTTACTGTTCCTTGGGAAACAAACATCCCAAGGGATCACACATTCAAGCTCAATAAGTATTACGAACTGACCAACGAACTGATACGCTGATACGCTGATACTGAACGCGGTAGAAGTGGGAGCGAGAGGTATAACAGCAAAATCTCTCTATAGCCTACTTAAAGACCTTGGCCTTTCTAGAACAAGCATTGGTTCATTTCTAGAACGTATTTCAAAGGAGGCATTAGTAGGATCTTTCCAAATTTGGTTAGGTACAGAGAGGAGTGTGGAGGGTGAAGGTGAGCGTTTTTGCGCATAATAAAGGGGCCCCTTAAACCTGCTCCTGGGTCGCAAGTCCCAGGCACTGCTTGCACTCCTCTCCTTGCAACGCGATGGGCCCGGCACCCGCACGGTGAATCCATGGATTGCTAAGAAGCTTCGTCGTCAATACTTCAATTAATAATTAATAAATTCTATGTTGTATGGTATATTTATGTTGGTTTGCTTATTCTTTTAAACTTTGTTTATTCTTAACTACGTATTTAGGTACATAACTTTAATTTGTAAGATTTTTCTATTAGGTTTTGTTTTCCTGATTTCTTCAACATTTGTTCTTATAGTTGAAGATAGTCATTTATCTAAGCAAATAGTTTGATTTGTCGTACTTTTCCATTGTGATCGGTTTTTATAACGTTTTTAAGAATATTACAAGTAATTATGAAAACATATAATTTAATTGTAGGTATAGTATTTTTATACTGGGTATTGCTTTATTATTATTTAATTTTTTGTTTATTTTTTTGTTTGTCTCTTTGTTTTTTATGTAGTAGGTATATACGGGAGTTTCAAATTAGTCCAACTTTTCTTTTTATAGTTTAGGACAGTTACTAATCTTAGTAAATAATTTTATTTGTCGTATGGGTTTCTTAAAATCTTATTATAGTGCAACAGATTATTTTAAAATACGTAATTAAATTGCATTGTATTATTATTAATTGGATATTTTTTTATTATAAATTTATCATTTGTTTTTTTTTCTAACGTAATAGGTAGGTACGTTCTCTGAAATATATCTATCACTTAAAGATATTAGAAGCTCTAACAAAATCAGGGGTGGAATAATTGTCATTTTTGCTTTAATAGGAGACGGCTAAGTGCCTGATTGTGAAACCAAAATTCATATTAATCACGATTAAGGTGAAAAAGTTACCAATATTGAAGATCTAATATCTAAAGTCTACCCAGGTGTAGTTCAAATAGAACCAAAAGATTATCAATGGATGTGTCAAAGGGCAATATTGATATTGATATTGATATTGATAGGGATAATGTAATGGATCAAGAAGATGCGGTACATTATCCACAAGAATTTCTTAACTCCCTCAATCCGAGTGGCATTCAACCACATTGCCTAAAATTAAAAACTGATATTTCAATCATTTTGCTCAGAAACCTTAAACAACTACATTTGTTTAGAGGGACCAGAAGTATTTTTTTTTGTAAAAATGTGATAGTTGTTATATTTGTAACTGGTCCAGCAGTTGGTCAAACAGTGCGCATACCTCGCGTTCCAATGATTCCCAATGATTTACCTTTTAATTTTAAAAGAATACAGTATACCATCAAGGTTTCCTTTGCTGTTACAATTATTAATAACCAATATTATGAAAACCAGTAAGTACGTTATACTACCACCAAACCAAAATGCAACAAAAAATATCGTGTATACAGAAATACTCTAAAATACGTCTATATTACTACATATATGTTTATATACACTGTATAATCTTATACTTTTTGTTCAGACTGACTTGGTTATAGCTCATAGCCCAAACCGCAAGACAGTAAAATTGGAGGGTACATTTGTCTTAGTACATAGCGGTTTACTAACAAAGGATTTCAAATTCCACCCTTAAGGGTTTAAAATAGAGTTTGCATTTTTGTTTGAAACTCGGTGGCAAAAACTTAAGTCCACGCGGACGAAGTCGCAGGCGACCGCTAGTACAAGACATTGATAAACAATTTATATTAGAATACATTTATTATGCTTAATATATTAGAATACATTTATTATGCTTAAGGATTTAATTCGAATTTTTGACTAAAATAGATTTAGAGAGCTCTAAAGAGATCTAGATCTTAGAGCATATGACGGTAATCCGATATACTCGTCCTATGCGATACAATAGTTATTGAATCGTAATGTGTCAATCCGCTTATTGCGAGCGCAGGTGGTTAGTGATTGTCCCTGATTCTAACGTTATACATTGAACCTTGTTTTCATCCTCGAGTGTCTTAAATAAAGTTAGCTCGTTGCTAAATTAGTTATCAAAGTAGTGAATATCTGAAAATTCAGTTTCATTTAAAATTTGTATTTTGATAAACCAGTACCATACCAGTATCATAACCAATTTGTATTTGAATGAAACAGATAAAATATTGGCATAATTGCTACTTCAAGTCTATGCCCTGTGAGAACTGTTTGTTTTTTCTTTAAATAATTGTCTGTCTGTGGCATCGTTGAGGCCAAACGCGTTAATGGATTTGAATGCGGTTTTTTTAATAGAAAACTATAGTGGTTCCTAGTTATGTTTTGTCGATATAAAAGCAGTCATCTCCAAGAAATTGTGTGTTTTTTGGTGCTGGTGAAATGTTCTTATGCCATTTTGATATTATTTACAAGTGAAAATTAGTGCGTTTTAAAAGCACGGTAAGTAAAATACAGAAATCAGTAACATAACTTTAAAAAGCAGACAAAAATATAAAAATTAAAAAACTTCCGATACAAAACACGTCTAAAAATAATCAAAATAATATTATTATGTACTAGTTGAATTCGTTGCGTTGGGGGACCGTTAAATAAAGCAACAATATGAAATGCAAGCTAGTACCCAAGAAAAATAACAAATTAACGATATCAAATTGATTAGTCTCAGTCCTCATTAATTCGTTCCGCAAACTTAATGAAATAGACACCACGTACAACGGTCCACCGAAGCAAAGGCTTCAATAAGTACATAATAATATTATTTTTATTCTTTTTAGAGGTTTTTTTGTATTGGGGATTTTAATTATTTTTTTTTAATATGTTATACTTATATTTTCACGTGTACACATTTTAATTACACTTAATTTAAAAGATCCAACTCGAGGATAATTGAGTTACATTTTCTACTTTAATTTTATACCGACGTCTTGAATGGTGCAATCTTGTACACGGGAAGACGAGATGAAGGTTTTTGTTGTTTTAATTAAACGTTATGCTTATTTACATTTTAAAAAGGTAAAGGTTCATAAATGTAGCAGTTCTGCAGTTATAATCTTTTTTCATCTCTTATTAATGGCTCTAACAATTCTCTCAATTTAAAATGCTAACAACCAATAAAATTACGTTCTGGGAATTCAATTAATCAAACGAAATATGAAATCACTAAAAAAATTTTGGAGGACTATCAAATAAATCAATGTAATATGGTATGACAAAATTTTCTTTTTCAATTAATTTTTATATTTGATCATATTTTTAATATATCACGATATTATTGTTTAAAAATTTTTGGGATATACTGAATATGCAGTCATTAAATAATTAAATACTGTTACTGACTGACACGGTTGCTGTTGCGTGAGTATATTTATTGTTGTGAAGATATTAGACAAAACCAATATTACTACATTTTTAAACTTGAAAACTTCTGAATTTCTATTAATTTGTTCTTAAAAATAATTAAAAATATTTTTATAACCATTATATATACAAATTATACTAATACATTATTTTATTAGGCATATGCAGACTAAAATGATTTGTGTCCATGACAAGTTTTACAAGATAAAATAACTTTTTTGATTACAGGATTTAAAAATAAATAAAAAAATAAAAAATTAATCTTTTATGTGGTGACCCTACTTTATGATCGTAAAAATATTAACGGTTTCATCAATTCCCTCAAATCATTATCAGCGGACCAAAATTATTTGTTGAGTTTTCCAATCAAAAGATACTTGAATTTATTCAAAGAAATTGTTAAAGAATCTTCAATAGACCTGATTAAACCGTATTTATCTGCAATTGTTTACATTTGTTCATTGAAAACATAAAAAAAATGTATTCCAAAAGGTGGTAGAGTCTGACTTTAGTTAATAATCTGTAACTCGTATACGGGTTGACTCATCCGCGGTAGTAGCTTCCTTTCAAAGATTAAATAATAAAGATTTATCTTTATTATGTAATAAAAAAAATAAAAAAATATATAAAAATAAATCTGCAATTTGTTTAGGTTTTATTTTTCATTTTACCTTATTAAAATTTATAATCATTTACATTAAGAACTCAACGAAGTCCTTCTGGGTATGTCTTTGACATATCTAGACTTTTTATTACTATTATTTTATATTTTAATGGGGAGTTAAGGTTTTTTTATACAATCACAGGAATTACACGATCTAATTTCCCCGGCCACCTTCCATCACCGGACGTTCCGACGCACGGCAGGTATCCATCCTTACGTTGTGGACACTTGACCTGTCCGAACGAAGCGCTATGCCTCGTCTTTTTATTGCGTACAGCGAAGGATTGGAAGAGTTGGCCTGCGTCGGTATTTCCGGCCGAATACAATGTGGGTGTCTCCAAGAGAAAAGTGAATAGATTATTAGGTTAATGCGCCTTACCACCTATGACTACATCTCCACTCTCCATCAGGTGGAATGTAGTCAAGCATTAACCTAGTTTTGTATAAAAAAAATCTAAGTTAATGCTTGACTACAATTCACCTGATGGAAAGTGGCAACGTAGTCATCGGTGTTAAGTCACATTAACTTAGCTACCTATTTATTCTTCTTTTGAAGACACCCACATTATATTTGGACGGAATTACTGACGCAGGCAAGCTGTTCCAGTCCTTCCCAGTACGTACTGAAACAGACGAAGTAAACCGCTTCGTTTGGACAGGGTAAATGTCCACAACGTAAGGATGTATTCCTGCCGTGCGTCGGTGCTGGAAAGGGGATTGGGGAATTAGGTCGTGTAATTCCTGTGCACACTCATCAAAATTTATAATGTAGAATACTGAAAGGCTAGCTATTCTACGCCTGTGTTCAAAGCTGTGAAGTTAAGCTTTAACAAATTCAGGGTCGCTTATAAATCTCTTTTTTCATCTCTTAATTGAGTTCAGAACCGCAAGATGAGACAGGCACCACAAAATATGTGACTACAATACTCCACACACGACCGGATCTGTGCTTTGTATAGTACAATTAGCTATCCCGGTGTAAAGTACTGTAAGAACGGCAAGCTTTTTTGCAGCTGCTCTCGCTCTGGGCTCAATACAAGAGACAACTCAGCTGCGCATGTCTTGAGTAGAATAGCTGGTATATCACCCCGTTGGCCGAGTGGTTAGCGCAGACGCGTAACGTGTCACGGCGCAAAGGGGCTCGGGTTCGATTCTCGGCAGAGACAGGCATTTATGTGATGAGCATAGATGTCTGTGTTTCTGGGTTTGGTTGTTTATTAAATATATTTTCAGTATTTATAATGTGTATTTCTATGTATTTGTATCGTTGTTTAACACAAGCAAAGAATTTGCTTACTTAGGGGTTAGATGTGTGTAATTTGTCCCGATATTATTATTATTATCATCAGGATCATTGGCTTTATTTACATCTAAACGACTGCAATGCTCTCCACACCTCTTTGTGCGGGATGCGGATTTCAGGCATTGAAATACTGCAGTAAGGAAGATGCGCTGGAGGAGTATTGCCATTATCTAGATGTGATTTATCATCTAGCAGAGTAGCAGATACAGGCCAGAGACCCTTCCGGCTGCTGCAGATTAGGCAGTAAGGGTTAGCAGACAATCGATTCGATCGCTTTGGCAAGAAAGCACGACTGTCAGTTGGTCTGACAGAAAGCTTTTTGCCATTTTTAGCGATTTGATCGAGACGAGCTTCCCCTAATGCTTTCTTGTAGGATTTGGCTGATTTTAAACTTACATTCGGAGTTTTGCGGCTTCGAGTATCAGCCCAAACGAGGTATGCCGAATATTTTCGCTCTTTGGCGTGACCACATTCGGAATTAAACCTTGGGCGAGCTTTGCCACAAATGGATACGTCAGCAAAAGGAATAAAATACTCCATTGGTTATAGCATCTGCGCCACTTGAAGAAGCAGACTTGTCGCCAAGTATAAGACGCAAAAAAGTGGCGCATCTCATCTCAATCTGCTGACTTGTAGTTTCACATTCGCTAACAACAAATTCGAAAACTGGTAAGGAATATGTAAACACAAATTTCACTATACAGTGATCAGAGGTTCCCAAGGGGAAGGTGACCTCTACACGATACCTGTCTGGATCAGTTGTTAGTAGAAGGTCCAGGCAATTGGTTTTAAGGACTACTACATCTGATCACTTGCCTCATCAGCTCAACTCCAAACTTCTTTTCCAACATGGTCGGTCTTTTGGTAAGGGAACAGCCAGTCCTGATGACAGGCTTTAAAGTCCCCCAGAAAGACGCGCACGTACACACAGACCCTGGCACGTCAAAGCAAGTTGTGCTCTAACGTGTAACTGGGATAATCCAGATGTGAAGTGCTCAAAGGACATTGCATCTGAGTCTCCATTAAAAAGAGCAAGTGCGGCTGCTCTGTCTGAGGAGTTGGACAGGTAGGATATAAGAGTGCAAGCACCTAAAATTAGAACGGTATAGGTACATTGAATGAGGAGGAGTTTAACCACTGAAAGAACTTGTAACTTTTGTTTGTTTTTCTTCATAAATTAAAATATAAAAGCGGATATTAGACGAAGCTTCTTAGCAATCCATGGATTCACCGTGCGGGTGCCGGGCCCATCGCGTTGCAAGGAGAGGAGTGCAAGCAGTGCCTGGGACTTGCGACCCAGGAGTAGGTTTAAGGGGCCCCTTTATTATGCGCAAAAACGCTCACCTTCACCCTCCACACTCCTCTCTGTACCTAACCAAATTTGGAAAGAACCTACTAATGCCGCCTTTGAAGTACGTTCTAGAAATGAACCGATGCTTGTTCTAGAAAGGCCAAGATCTTTAAGTAGGCTATAGAGAGATTTTGCTGTTATACCTCTCGCTCCCACTTCTACCGCGTACAAACTAACTATAAATTTATTCCTGATCAGTTCGTTGGTTAGTTCGTAATACTTATTGAGCTTGAATGTGTGATCCCTTGGGATGTTTGTTTCCCAAGGAACAGTAAGCTCCACAAGTATCACGCGCCTCAGATGTTTCGAATACAGGAATAAGTCCGGTCTGGATGATGAAACACCAACATCCCCAGGGATTTTGTAATGCTTTTCATACGTGTCCATCATGAGAATCCAATCAGGAGCTGCGCCTAATATTGAATAAGGCTTCGCTTTTGATTTTTTGGAGGAGCCTTCTTTTACGAATTCTATAGATCGTTCGGTGGTTGTTATACCCTTCCGCGCTCTTGCTACTGAAAGACTAACCGCTTCCCGTATAATTTCTAATACCTTGTCGTGGCGACGCGAGTATTGACCTTTATCTAGAAGTACCCTACACCCTACTAATAGGTGTTTCGCGGTTCCTATTGCCTCCCCACAGATATTGCAAGACTTTTCGGTGGCTTTGCCCCATCTTACTAAATTACTTTGATCTGGGAGAGTCATTTGGAATGCATTAAGATAGAATTTTAATAATGCTGGGGACCAATCATAAATTAAGGTGCGCCCCTTCAAAGCTAGTGGAATACAAAAATCTCCTATGGTCACCCATTCGTTTTGAATTTCTAGGCTCATCGCGTGGAGTCGGTAATTATCGTTTTCGTCTTCTTTATTCTTTATTGTACACCACACAAAATAACAGAAATAAAAGAAGAAAAAAAAAGGTTACATAGACAATTATAAATTATGTAGTACAAAGGCGGCCTTATGGCCTGGCGGCGATTTCTTCCAGGCAACCTTAGGGTTAGAACAGACCTAAAAGACAAAGTTATATAGGGAGGTGGCATAAATTAAAAATAATAAACATACATACAAATAGCTACACATTAATACGTAGATTTATTATAAATATTAATTAAAATAAGATATTATAATAAACTAAACCATATATTATAAATACAAGGAGATTGATAACATAATAATAGTTGTGCGTAAATAAGAATATAATAGATTTTTATATTATTACACTTAATTCGTCTTAATTGTCAATACTTAAAAAGTACTCCTTCACAGATTTTTTAAATAAATTTACAGTTTTTGACTTTCGAATAGACAGAGGTAAGGCGTTCCAAAGTTTTGTGGCATGTATTGTGAAAGAGTGTTCATAAAATTTTGAATTGTGGACAGGCATTCTTATAATTAATAGCTGTGATGATCTTAAATTGGAAGGGGATTCTAAAAACTCAAATCTTTCCTTGAGATATGATGGTGTGTTTGGGTGGAATAAAATACAGTACAGCAGAGAAAGGACATGCGAATCCCGGCGACGACGAATAGGAAGCCACTTGAGCTGTTGTCGAAATTGAGATATGTGGTCATATTTACGCAAGCCAAATATGAACCGTATAGCTATGTTCTGAAGTCGCTCAAGCTTATTTAATTGGTCCTCGGTTACATTTACGAAGCTTGCATCGGCATAATCCAGAATAGAAAGGAGAAGAGAATGTGCTAACATAATTTTGGTAGGAATTGGAAGAAAATATCTCAGTCGTTGGAGAGATATCATTGCGACAAATGTTTTCCTGCTTAGATCCTTAAGATGCACAGACCAAGATAATGTCTGGTCCAAGAACAGACCAAGATCCTTGACGGAATCACAGTAGGGCAAAATTACACCGTCATATAAAATGGGGGGGAGATTTCCTCTATCGATCCTTGCAATTATGCCGGGGCTGCCAATAATAATAGCCTGTGATTTAGCAGGGTTTATTTTCAGACCATAGAGACGACTCCATCTGAAGATTGCAGTCAAGTCTTCATTAATTACAGAAATAGAGGAGTTAAGATTTTCAATACTAGAATGGCGGTAAATTTGAATATCATCTGCATACATGTGATAGAGAGAAGATATATATTGAGTGATAGAATTAATGAAAATTGCGAAGAGTAAGGGAGATAACACGCCACCCTGAGGTACCCCAGCCGAGACATCACACCAAGACGAGAGGGACTTATCATCCTTTCGAATGCGCTGTCGCCGGCCAGTGAGGTAACTCCGAAACCAGTCTAACACTGATGGAGATATGTTAAGAGTGAGCAACAACCTCAGCAGAATATCATAATCAACAGTGTTAAATGCATTGCTGAAATCTAGCAGTGCCAATACTGTGAGCTGTTTTTTATCCATCGCTGACCTAATATCGTCGGTGACCTTGACTAACGCTGTAACCGTACTGTGACCGGGACGGAATCCGGATTGTAAGGGACTAAGCAGTTGATGCTTGTTTATGAACGTGTTCAATTGCTCATAGACAATTTTCTCTAGGATTTTGGAAAGGAAGGGCAAGATGGAGATAGGACGGAAATCACCAACATTTAATGGTTTGGATTTTTTTGGTATAGGAATAACTTGAGCATGCTTCCAAGCGTCAGGAAATTTACTACTCGTAATGGAATGGTTAAGAATGTGAGTTAATATAGGAGAGATAATATCTAGGATAGGTACGATCATATTACGGCTTACACTGTCAGCACCAACGGCATTTGAAGTAATGGATAGTACGCCCTTCTTAACACCACATTCAGTGATAGCACAAAAGGAAAAATTGATAAAATCTGGAGTTGGGAGGGATGAAAGATAATTAAGTATGCGATCTTTATCAGCATTGTCCATGAAGTTTGAAGAAGCAAAGTGTTTATTAAGAAATTCAATGTCAAGATTGACAGCAGTATTTGGTGGTCTACCAACTCCAAGCGATTCGAGAAATTTCCATGTTTTGGATGTATTGCCATTTTCGATTGACTTGTGAATATGACGTCGGTGGGCATCTCTACACGATGTATTGCAGCGATTTCGAGCTTTATGATATTTAATGCGGTTAGTCTCAGAGTCTTTTAATTTAAATTTATGCTTCGCTTGGTTTTTTTTCTCCATTAAAATTTTTAACTCATCAGTTAACCAAGGCGCAGGAAGGTGTTTTATTTTGATTGGACGCACAGGGGCGTGTCTGTCGTATAGTTGGGTCAGCAAATGATTGAATACCTCAACTTTGGTATCAATAGAGTCAGCATTAATAACGGCAGACCAATCCAACCCACGTGCATCCTCACAAAGCCGACTATTATCAATTCCTCCAAAACTACGTTGCAGAAGTATACTAGTTCTGGGTTTTGGAGGACGGATGTTATAAGAAAGATAAATCAGATCATGATAGGAAAACGCATCAGCGGAGTACTGACCGTGCTTTAAAACAGAACTAGGTGAAGATACCATAATAAGATCTAGAAGAGAGGGGACACTGCCAGGAAAGAAGTGAGTATCATTAAGGGGTAAAACCTGAAGGTTACAGGCTTCAGTTATATTTAACAAGTTTTTACTGCGATAATTATCTTTTTTCAGGCAAGTATTAAAATCACCCATGATAATGGAATGATTATAATAAGGAATATAGGTTACTAATAGACTCTCAAAGGAATTAAAATAATTCAAGATGGAAGGGGGACAGTACAAGACACCAAGAAGGATTTTAGATTGACCTAATACCACTTCTATTAACAGATGTTCGGCGGCACAAGAGTCCGGTGGCTGAGAAGATGAGCTAACAATATTGAATTGTAAGTGAGTGCGTAAATAGATTGCTACTCCTCCGCCACCCTTACCGACGCGATCGTTACGAATGAGATAAAAGCCTGGCAGTGAATAAGGAGTGGATGGCATAAATGGCTTAAGCCACGATTCAGAAATCAAGATAGCGTGTATGTTGGGAGACTCAAACGATGCAAGCATATCAGAATAATGGGCCGGGATACTTTGTGCATTAATATGAATAACATTAAAAGTCTTCAGACAGTCTGAGAAACACGAATTAAGAGTGACGTTAAGGGGTTGAGCGGCTGTACTGTGAAAACTATCATCACTTAAAGATTCATCACATGACGAGAGGGAAATAAACTGTTCACTACTAACACTATTTGCAGACGACATCATCTAAAAACGTTTTTAAGTATAAAACTTAATATATATAATATATATAATATATGTAATAATATACAAAATATAATATAATAAAATATAATATTGATCAATATAACTATATAAATAAGTAAGTATAAAATAAGTTTTAAATAATAAAATGTAAGTTAACAAAATCAAATAAAATATAACAAAGTATAAATATCAAAAAAAAAATAGATAAAAAAAAAAGAAATAAAGACTAGAACACTTAACGCAAACTAGAACTACAATAACTAGCAGAATTCTAGCCCGCCAGCTTTATGAAAACACATAACTACAGTATTATAACTTAACATATTAAACATTTTAAAAACAACAGAAAAACAAAATAAAAAGAATTTAAATAAAAAAAAAATAAAAATAAAACAAGCTTAACAAAAAAAATAAAAAGAAATAAAATAATAATAATAAAAAATAAAACAACGGCCGATATTGAAAAAACAAATAAAAACATGTCTTCTAATTGATCATTGACACCTCTAGATTAAGGACAACTAATGCCAGTTGTCACTTGTCAATTGTCAGTTGTCAGAAACCAAATGTTATTAGTGATTGTCAAATATATATTGGAATAATGGACGTTTGTTTTGTATCAAAATAAATAAAAGTAACTTTCAGTTTGGTCAAAGCTAAGTTGGAAATCTCAGACAGAAATCTCAGAAACCCTAACAAAGTTATAGTAAAAAGATACGGCACAGGGAATGATTAAAATGTTTAAATGTAACGAATTAGATACAGGAGAATTACTTTTTGATAGTTCTTTTTGTCCGAGTTACCTGAACTTGCTTTCCCTTTAACTCAGCTGACATGAGAGGTGGGGCACGCACCACTGTGGGATCCAGAGAATCAGACAAACTGTTGGCTTGTACACACAGACTGTTAAGCTCTGAGATTGAAGTTATTCTGTGGCGCTTATCTTCTGGCCCAACAACAATAACCATCCCATCCCTTGTCCAGCATCTGGATATTCCATAACGTTGTCTTGCTGCGACAAATGCATCATGCCTCGGCTTAGTCAAAAATTCAGATAGAGTGATCCCTGTATTTTTAAGATTTGTTTTGGAAAACCAAATCTTATTTCTTAGAGACAAATTTCTGAATTTGAAAAGTATAGGTCTAGGCTTATCTGAAATAGTGATGCCCAAACGGTGACAGCGCCTTACATCCTCCATGGAGAGATCAGGCATTTTAAGATTATTGGACAATATCTTTATTGCAGTAGAAGCTAAATCTTCATTTTTGGCCTCGGGGACACCGTGAATCAATAACATTTTTCTTCGACTCAACATTTCAAAGTTATCTTGCTGCATAGTAAGTAACTGAACTTGACGTTGAAGGCCCTCAAGTGCCATCAAGACGAAAGACCTGAAGGCACTGAATTGAGCTGCAACATGTGAAGTAGGACTTGTTGCAGGAATAGAAGAATTAAGGTTCTGTTGAAATTCAGCCATTTTAGTGTTGAAGTGTTGCGTCAGTTCCTGTATTGAGTCCTTAATTGATTCCATAGTGCAAAATAGAACAAGTGCAGTGAAATTGAAGTAGATAAAAGTTGTTACTAGAGGTTACAGTGAGATTTTTTCTTGAGAGATCTGCTGGCAGGTAAAATTACTTTTAGTACATTGCTTAGTTATAAGTTTAAAAGATCTTGTATAATAATATTAAATATTACACTGGGAGCACAAAATAAAACGTGTATACTTATTAGCACCGTCTTGTCGAATAAAAGATTTTGTTATGTCTATGTCTTGAACTTTCCTACTTGATCCTAGCCCTACTTTATTTGTTTGAGTACCTATCATAAACTTTTTATGGAATTGAAGTCGTGACTCGAGCTCTGAGGCAACTTTGTCTTTTGGGAGAGAAGTTACAGTATCATCTTTAGATTTTCCGATGATATGTCTTTTGGTAACTCTTAGATGTTTGTAGAGCTCCGATGGTTTCTTTAATTTTAATCCAAAGTTGTTACGGTCTCTAAATAAGGTTGAAGAGTCCGCTGAGTGCGCTAACCCGAGCCATAACTTCAATGTCTTTATGACGCTTGCATCTAACTTTGACAAAAGGGTTTTATTTATATCATACACGAGGAAAGGCCAATTTAGACGTGATGTTAAATAATTATCGTAAATCCAAGCTTTTTTGACGTTGCTTATTGGTTGGTTGTCTACCTTTTTGAGATCGTTTAAAAAGCTATCGACTATTACATCCAACGATGGAGTACGGCCTTGGTAATCGATTTTTTTACCTAAAAATTTAAACGGAGCTGCTTCCGTAACCGTACTAACGCACTGACCGCCTATTATAAGACCCGGATCGTAAGAGGTATATTTGGTATTCCGTCTACCCAGACACAGACTAAAACATTTACTTGGTTTTGTCCTCAATCCGCCCGTCCACGTACAGAAATCCTCAACTACATTTAAAAGTACCTGACATTGTTTCGGATTACGTGTCAGTATCGCGAGATCATCTGCAAAAGCTAGTATGGATTCTGTGTATTTGTTGTTGAACTTAAACCGATAGCCCCACTTTTTTTCATTTCTAATTAATTTGTCTATTAAAATATTAATAACTATATTAAATATAATAGGAGAAATACAACAGCCCTGAAATAAACCAACGTTATAATTAAGTGGTTTTGAATGGTTTTCATTAAAAATTATTGAGAATTTTAATTTTGAATAATATGATGCAATAATGTCGCGAACTACCATAGGAAAGTTATACCATTTAAGCGCGAACATCATTAGTTCATGTCGTACCGACCCAAAGGCGTTTTCTAAGTCTATCCAACAAACCGTAATTTGTCTCTCGCTAGTTCTAGCATCTTTAAGGCTTTCCGATATTAACGTATTATGTTCCAGGCATCCAGAAATTCCGGGCAAAAACCCTTTCTGGTGATTAGGCCTGAAATATCTAAATAAATATATATAAAAAATAAATATTAAGAAATAATTTAAGAAAACAAACTGCTACGATCATTTGTACTTGGCTACATAGCTGGAGACTGCTACGTAAGTTGTCTATGCGCTACGATCTTTAGTTCTACGATTTGTGTTTGTTACAATATGTATAGAAGACGTATTTTTCTACATCGTAGAAAGAAAAATTGCCATATTATTCTTACCAACATGTATTATTAGGTAACCAAAAAAACAAAAAAATATTAGGTAAGTTCCAACAGTACACATTCTATTAATTATTATAAAAGTTCTTAATTTTATAATTATCGAGGATTTCTCCAAATTGTTTCAGTGGATTTCGGTTAAGTTATTCTGAGCTGAAAGTAGCGAGTTTAATCAAGAAATTATGTATTAACTTAGATTTAAATTTAAACAAATTACGAACCTTCTAACAAGTAACTTATAAGTCTTGAAAATAAAACAATAATTGAATATACATGAAAAACGAATAGTAGGTACATCTTACAGTTATAAATAAATTAATAAAATAAGAATATAGAACAAAATACCTCAAATATTGTACTGAAATGTAAATGCTTTGAGGCCACAAATATAAAATGCTAAAATGATAAGTACGTACGCATGTCTAAACCGGCGGCTTCGCTCTTCAGTGTCACCGAGATAGTCGAGCAGGTAGCGCGTTTTGTCTGTACGTAGAGTAAAGTTATACGAACTATACAATTTGTTATTGTGAAGTGTAGTGGGTGAAGTGTTATATTTAGTGGTAAGTTAATGATTTTTATTAGTTTTGGTAAAAGATCATAGAGAAATAATAATAATAGTAGTTTTTTTTTATTTGATATTATTATTATTTATTTTATAATTAAAAAAAAAAAACAAAAGCCCGAATGCTTTTACCAAAATTACCTCAATTCAAATATAAGTTTTAATGAATCTTAAAGTTTGCATTCTGTGCTTATGTCATATATATTTTAAAATATTTTATAATATAATGAGTATCTATTATAGTTACATATATTTTATGTTTTATAAATAATATTTTTTTATTAAAATCCGAATGTAGAATAATAATTTTCATAAAAAGATATGACACAAATATGAGGCTATTATTTGTAATTTATAAATATGAGGCTATTATTTGTACATTAGATAATATTTGTATGCAATTAGTAATAGTCCATTTAATGTCACTATTCAGTTCAGAAATTTGGAGATATTACATATTAAAGTAATTATTAATATTAAATTAATAATCTCAAAAATACCTAAATGTTACAAGTTGTTTAAAAATGTATCCAACTTTTTTTGGGGTAATAAAAAAACAAATAAAATGCTCGCCTGTTTTCCTTAAATATTTACTTTGGAATAAAAGATTTCAAAAAAGAACATACAAACAATAAAAAAAATATTAATAGACATTGGCAGATCCTGAACGTTACACTGACACGTATACTGCCACAATTGGGTGGTATATATACCAAAATTAGGTTGTATGTTAAAAGTCACAGGTTAGAGCAAGACTGATTTAGCAAGAAATACTTAGAGTCGGCTTTCCTTAAGTGTCGTTGGATAAGTAAAGTATAAGATAATAAAAACAAATCAAACTAAACAAGTCATAACAATAAAATTATTAATAATAAATAGAAGTTGTATCAATAACCTCTTATTACGAATGAGGTACGTTACATCAGTGTCCCAAACCTATCTCGTCCGTGTCTACAATATTCTTGTCCTCGGACACATCAAATCCATTAAGTAACCGATATTCGATACTAGCCATTTCAAAATGTATTTTCAGTAGAAAATATATAAATGATGAATACATTATCATTATTCTAAAATGAATTTATATTTTATGAAGGCGAATTAACTGAAATTAAAAAAGTCTTTCATTTTATCTTGTTAATTATTAAATTCTTTTATTTTATCTTTTATATTATTAACGTTTATATTAGTGTCGTGAGGCTCAATAAAAAAGGAAAAATAATTAAAAAATACTCTGCATACATTACCGGATAAGCCGAGCCTTTGTACGTAAAAACGTTAAATATTATTTGTACATTTTATATTATGTTTTTTTTATATATTCATGCATTGAAAATATAGCACAAAATTAACACTGCACTATTATCTACAATTAAAAACCAACATGCTCCTATAATACAGATTTGAAATCTTGATAAAGTGTAAGGGAAACAAACAATTTCATATCACTTTTTAACCTACTTCTTCAAAAAGGAGGAGATTCTCAATTCGGCCGGTATTTTTTATTTTTTATGTATGTACTCCGATTTCTCCGAGGTTTCTGAACCGGTTTACGTAATTCTTTTTTTGTTTGATGCGGAATAGTTTCGAATTGGTCCAATGAAATTTGATTCAGGTAGGTCCATTAGCTTTTATTTTATGAACATTTTTGTCCAAGTTTGGAACTAGCTCCTCCGGAAGGAAATCAAAACGTGCTGTGACTAATGACATCTGTTGTTTTGGAAATGTGAAGTCTTTTATAGTCTCATAAGAACGTGAAATTGTGTTCCGAAGATATTTTTTACGGAGAAGACTACTTTTATTCGTTCCCGTTTCTTAAGATCTGTATTTTTTAAGGCGCGCAGCACCTTTCGTAGGTCTATCCATGGCTAATTGATAATGTACCTCAATAAACTAAAAAGTATTAAATAAAAATAACTATGTTAAAAAAACCGACTTCAAACCTATTCGTAAATAGGACATAAAAATAATAGGTAGTATATAATAAATATTAAATCTTCATTATTTATTACTTTTTAGTTTTAAAGTCGGTTTTTAAATACAACAAATACATAACATTAACAACGTATATATATATATATATATATATATATATATATATATTTTTTTTTGTGGGAACTTTACTGATTTCTGTGTTATAAACAATGATTATGGCATTCGAACCAACGTAACACTTAATAAAAGCCAAAATTTAATTATAACTATAAGAAATAGCAATAAATATTAAGTTTAATAAGTAAGTTTATGACATTTTTAGAAGAAGTTACTTAAGAATAAATACAAGAGGAGATTCGTGACAATTTTTTTTACTTCAAAAAACACAACCTGTTTACTTACGATACGTTCACTTTATAATTGATTTAAATAATTTTAAATTCAGTCTCGTAGTTAGGATAATAAGGAAAGTTAATCAAACACTCAGGGAATACTCATTCATTAAATTGTGATGAGTCATTTCAGTGCTACGCAAGAGCAAATAAAATATTTAGCTCATTTTAGTAATCAACGATACAATTAGTTAGTGTAATTTTATCGAAGTGATCAATTTTGCTCGACAACTATTCCAGAAAGTAAGTGCTCGTTGTCCTTTGGGAAGTCATTAGTATATTTCAGTAGTGTTCTATTTCTAGAATTCTATTGAAAATTTGTTGGGACGAGAGATTCATTATAGTGATGTATATATTATCTGAAAAGTTAAATAAATGAATATTTTTTTCATGATAATCATATCATGTTTAAAAAAATATTGACAAAAGTTAATTTAATATAATATCCTATCGTCATGTACTTAGAATAATCGTTGACATATTAGTCAGGTTACTAAACCTCATAGTGCAATTGTGCATGACATTTGGATTTAACATAACCATTAACAATAGATTATGTAGAAGCCATTTTGTACGGGATGTCGCTTTTCCCATAATTTTAAAATTTAAGATATTTTGATATTTTGGCGCCGTGCCATGAAAATGTTTAAGAATTCGGTAACAACTGTTTGTAGCCAAGTATTCACCATTTATTATTTTATGCTTGAAAAAGGATACGTTGTTCTCTAGTAACAGTATGACTAAGACCTCAAGAACTATAAAATAACAAAATACTTTCGTACTTAAAATGTTGTGTTCAAGACCTTTACAAGGGTGCCGAGTCATGTTACCTTGTGAAATCCAGAAGACTTGGCACTTTAATGTATAGATACGAAAAGACAAAACAGATATACAATTTTGACATTTGTTTTATAATCAGGTTGACTTTAATCATCTGAGTACTTATTGATTTGTCCCAGAAAAAGCATAGCAGTTTGTGGCCGTACAAGCGTTGCGATTACCCGGATTTTAAATACAATGTTGGCGTAGAATGACGACGTACAAGTAAATTTAATAAATAACAGTGAAGATAAGATATAACAATAAGATGTGTTGAACATCTTATTTCGACATTTTAATTAGCCACTTAAATTAAACGAAGAGGATTCAGGCTCAGTTAAAAAAATATATATTTTTGGGTTCCGTATTTGGATTTAGTCCAAATACGAAACCCTTTACTATACTTATAGAAAAAAAGCTTTTAATTCTATATATTTTAATGCTATAAATTTCAAATGAAATACAATAATCGTTACGTTACTAGATTCAATCAAATTAGAATATTTGGAACCGTAAGATATTAAACGAAAATGATTTAAAACCATATTAAAAAGTGATTAAGCAATTTCAAATTTAATGAAGATATAATTTGTAATGAGATATTATCCTTCAAAAAGTTTCTTATTTCTTTAGTCTTTATGAATACTTCCATTGATTTTTTAAATATTTAAATATGCTTTTATAGGTTCTGATATTCCTTTTTATTACAGATTCATTTCTCTATTAGCGTATTAAAATAAAATTTTTTAGCAAAATATACCAAATTATGTTACGTTTTAATTTAAACGGAATGTTGCAAAGACGACAGTTTCTTTTCATTTTTCCACTTCGTGGAAATTGTCACGCGCTTGCCAAGGTCCTAAGAGAATCGAAAGAATGCCATCGGAATCTTTTGTGAATTTTTTATGGTCTTTGATAGCGTTGACTACAATACTTTATACTTAACCATTACGGGTTCAGGATCCAGCTGTTGATCTTGTAGACTCGTACTTATCAAATAGTAAACAGAAAATTCTTGATATAATACATTTGGGTAATTACTTATTTGGATATTTAAACAATATATATAATATACAGCGTTACGGTAGCTCAGTTGGTAGAGCGACGGGACGGTTTCCCAGTAGTCGCGGATTCGAATCCCTGCCCGTATCAGTTTATTTTTCATTCTATATTTATATAAATTTAAATACTACATATGTATACAAGTTTTACAAATTGACTTCAAATTAGAATATGAATAATAGAACTTTTAACACCAAGTAACGTGTTTATTAGCAAGGGGATGAAAATTAAAGAAATATACTACATTTTTTTAAATAGTCGTTTCATATTAAATTTTATACATTTTTTTTCTTAAATAATATAAACTAGTAGTACGAATCTACCATTTATTTAATTTATTATTAATTAGTTTAAAACGAAGTATTATTACAACGGCTACGCTTGTGTATCTGAGAGGCGCATCTAAAAGAAATCCAACACTGGCTATTGTTAGACAATGAGTCTTAGACATAAGTCTTGGATGTTGTATTTTGCATTAAAAACTATGAACTAATTAGTTAATAATAAAACCAATGTATTTTTATTATTAAACAGTATTATTAATGCTTTTGGTATATAAGCTGTTTAACATTTTCATCAATAATAAGTTCTATCTACCGCTATTACAATTCAAGATCAAAGTGTTTATTACTATTATGGAGTGAATCTTCTCAGAATATTCCTATGACGCATAACTGAACACACACCAGTCAAAATACTTTATATTTTAGAAAATACTTTTTACTTTCAGAACTTTATACACTAAACATGTAAGATTCTGAAATTCATAATTTTGGTCACTTTCCAAGTACAAATTTGAACTTTATTTCAAATTTATTTTATATTTTCTTAGTGATATTTTATTTGAAAAATGCTATCTGTCTGAATATGATATTACAGAATAATTAACAAAAATGTATTACCGATTTTTTTTAAACTGTGTAAGTATATAATAATGTGTAAATTTTTATCTTGTAATGCATTTGTATCATAATTTTTTAATTAACTTTTCCAAAAAATATATAACATACTTTAAAATAAAATGTGTGTTTTCTTTGATGGCTCCGCTGTGAAGTGCTCTGTATACACGGACTGCCCACACGCACCGAGAAAATTAACTGTGCTACACTTTAATCAAAGGTGAACTTTATCAAAACTGTATAGATATGATAGATATAGATATAATAGATGTAGATAACGTTACACCGTTCGTGATTACTACCATTTATTTTAAAAATCTATTTTTAAGTTAATACCTTTAAAAATGAAATGTATATGAATAAAAAGTATCAATAATTCTTTCCAGTAATGGAAATTGTATTAATCACGCTGTTCCACTGACGCTCATGAAGTTATATGCAGATATAAAAACAAAAAATCTATATGTTAATTTCTCTTAATGGAGAGATAATCTTTATTTCTTTCTTTAATCTTTATTAATCTTTATTAAAACGTATCAGTAAGATTGCTGCGATAAATGCGACAATTTATTAAAATATAGAAGTCAGTCTTATTTTATTTAAATTATTTTAAATTCAATTAGCTACATAGGGAAAGATTCCTTTGTAGCTAATTGTTATAAAAATAATAGGACCTCGAATAAGACCTCGCTGTTTCTTAAAAGATGGTGTAGCGGCACTCTCTGTATGTAGACGCTTCAGACGCTTTAAGAATAGTGACATTAATTTTGAATTAAATAATTTTCGGAAGCACTAACAACATTAAAAGACGAAAAACTTTAAGGCATTTTTTGATCAATGGATAGTAGAGCTCGGAAAAGAATTGCAAATGGATGATTCAACAGTTTCAAACGTTTAAAAGCGTTGGAACCCAAAAGCGTGGACATTGGATGCCATTTTAGTTGAAACCGAGAAACGTTGAACGATGTTTTCTCGTTTGTTCGCACGAGAAACACTGCTTCAATGGCAAAAATAAAAATCCAAATCGTGAAATATGTCCGGTCACGCATCAACATCGGCCCTAAAACCAAATATCCACGTTTCGAAGCTTTACTTTGCGTTTGGTGGGATCAGCAGTGCGTAATTTATTATAAGTCACTTAAAAGTTTTGCTAGAAAACTATCACGGGAGCTTGCTATCGACTTCAGTTATTACGTGTGCATCGAGCTCTTAAGGAAAACGGCCACTATAGGAGCAAAGACACTACAAAGTGATTCTGTTACTTGACGATGACCCCTGCATATGTGGCAAAATCAGTAAAATCGTATCTGGTAATGCTTCATTGGTCATTTTTCCCCACTCGTGGTGACATGCCCCCTCCAATTACCACTTGTTTCGCTCGCATGGTTTGAACGCTTCCATTCAAAGGAACTGAAAAATGGGTCGATTCATAGATTGCATCAAAAAGTAAATTGTTTTTTAAAAAAGTGGTCTCTAATATTGGACCACATTTTCAGTAAATGAAACCTCATATTATTATTAGGTTTTTAACAAAAATATATAACAAAATTATCAAAACTTTTTGTAAAGCTTGAAAGATATTTTATCATAATCATATCATGTCGCAACAAACAAAAGATAAAACAAAACTAAAATTATTTCTAGCATTTATTATCTTGTATGCTTTGGTTATCTAATAGAAAATGCTTTTAAACACTACGACCACCTCTTATTTATAATAAACATTAAATAAATGGAGTACTCGGTATTATTGATAAAAACATTATTTAGATAATTTTCTCAAGCTATTTATCTCTGTCACAGTTAATAATATTACCACAACTCCGTTTTATAAATTGCGTGGTGAAGAACAAGTAACTTGGCAGTTCTCTTGTCAAAAGAAAACCACAGTAAACTTCTTATGTAATAAAATACATTTTTCATTTTCATTACCATATAATTTTGTTCGTTTACTCACCGTCAATGGAGTGACGTCATATATAAGTATAGCCTCAGTGGCTGTAGGTGATCGATTGTACTGATTGCTGGATGTAGTATAATTAGACACGGCCTTTCAAACATAAGTTTCTTTTATACACTAAACGATTTTAATATCAACGTTCGTCTCGTCTCGTAAAGAAGACATTCCCTGATATATATGTTTTTGTTTTGTTCTTTTTCTGTCCTTAAAATTGATGTGAACCTTTCAGTTTTATATATATTTATAATTTTCATGTCACAATAATTATTTAAAAATAACAGACTCTTAATTTAAAGATTTTAATTTATTCTATAAATAACTTTACTTAAAAAATAAACTGTAATCTGTAAATACATACAATCTGGAAGCTAGTGCTACTCAATGTACTTCCGGCACTTACTTAGTCAGAAAGGTTCGCGTGCGTTGACTTGGCTCACAGTAGGTATATGTAATATGTAAATGTTATTTATGGGTTTTGCAAGGCTAATGAGCTATCGCTTCTACAACAATTTGAGCATCATCTACTCTAGATAATAGATAGATACAATTTTGAAATTATTTTTTAATATAATAAAGCTGAAGAATTCGTTATTTTATTTGAGATCGCATATTTCTAGATAAATATTTATGCAAGCAATTTGGTTTTTATCCATTCTTTCTTTTGTATATATTCCACTATAAATTTTTACCAGATTTTTTGAATACATACCAACCCCGCGTATTGAACATGAATAAAACGATACTAACCTGTAGGTATATACAGATAAATATTATATTATATGTATTTCTTAATATTATTCATTATATATTATACTAAAATTGTATGTATATATAATTAGGTATGTATTATATGTATATATATATATATATATATATATATATATATATATATATATATATATATATATATATATATATATATATATATATATATATATACAATATGTTATTATATATATATATATATATGTTATATAAATTGTATGTGTATGTGTATATTTATTTTGCAAGTATATATTTTGTTTCATTTGTTCTTGTACCTCTTAAGGTTAGCTGGTAGAAATGGCCAAATAGCATTAAATTCGCCTGTTTAAGACTTTTCTTTTTGTAAAATTGTGCAATAAAGAATAAATAAATAAATAAATAATAGATAAATATTATAAAATATGTTGTTGTAGTAAGCGAATAGTCTGTGTTTGGAATTGCTGCACGACTTCTTCGTTAAAGTTTATACTCACACAATAAGTATATTTGTTTACGTAACAATGGTTCAAAGCTATGTTAAGCTAACATAATCGATTTGCTTGAACTATTAATAATGACTCTACTTATAGACTTTTGGAACAGTGAACTAAACTCTTATGAGCAATACCTATTGCACATAAGAAACATCGGAGGTCATATTTTAGAGGTTTCATATTTCTGATAGGGAGGTCCCTGAATATGAAATATGAAACTTTAAATTTGAATACAATCTCATGCAAAGAAGTTTTGATACCAATTATAAATCACATCTACAACCTAAATACATTTAATCTAAAAACAACAAAATAAGTCATATTAAATTAATCATCATCAATCAAATTAAATTACGTATATAATATCATATTAGTGTGAAACTAAGACATCAAAAAACCATAATTGGATAAATAGTGGTCAATTCCAAACTAGAATTTAATATATTAAAACCAAATACGTAAAAATATTTTTGTAATATATAATAATATATCAATCATATTAAATTACGTATATATCATATTAGTGTGGAACTAGGAAATCAAAAATCCATAATTGGATAAATAGTGCTCAATCCTAAACTAGAATTTAATATATTAAAACCAAATACGTAAAAATATTTTGTAATATATAATAGTATATTACAACATACATATATATTAACTGTTGGTCAGAGCTAGACAGGTAAAGGCATGCGTTAAGAATTGCTAAGAAACAATACTAATTTAGTTGTATTTAGTTACGAGTTACGTCCACATATTCCAGGAGGATTGATCATATTTAAATTCCCTCCCTACGAATAAAATGTGTATTGTGTCATAACGAATACATAGTAACTTAAGTTATAAAATAAGTTTATATGTTCATACATTCTTGTATTAGTTCATAAGGTCGTAATTGTATTTCTTTTAATTTAAATTAGTTAACAATTATTTTTCTTTTTTTTTTGTATCTTGACTCTCCGTTTGTAGCTAACGTCATTTAACTCCATTAAAAGACTAGGTTGATAATAATATAATTATTAGTAATAGTTTCCTTCCCATCGCCTGCTAAATTCTTTGAAGATACTTTGAATTCCAAGGTTCAAAGACTTCAAAGGCGATAATAATAATTTGTCATCGGTTCGAAATAGACATCTCAAAGAAATCGGCGATTATATTTCAATCGCATTTTTTTCCAATAAAATATTGTCTTCTATTATAGACATTTATTTAATATATAAGGCATAAATATAATAAAGACTGAAAGGTTAACCATTTTACATTTATGTTAAACAATAGCAAAATTTTTTTAGACATTTAGTAACTGTTTTAGTAAAATGCCTCAGTCTATCCGCAGTTATAGTAATTTTAATGGTCACAAAAGCATATTAAAGTAAGTGATAGCTAAACAAAGACGTAATTATCTCCATAAAGCCATGGCACTCCGCCAGGTGCGAGTTGTGACAGCATCCGAATAGGTAAGCATTGAATGACTCATACCTTTGTTGATACGAACAAAGTTTTGAAGGGCATTATATCCGTCTTATATTTTGACATATTAAATTTTGTAATCACAATGACGAAATTTTAACGCCTTAAGGCTGAGAGCAGACTTATGATCCGGATTATGGCGTATTTTGAGGTGTCACCGTGATCTTTTCATTTCATGAAACAGTGTTCTAAAAAAGTATGTCCTAAAAATATTTTAACGATACATTTTTTTTATGTAAATAAAATAAATAAATACAGACTAATGCTCAATCAGACATCTTTCTTAACGTTCCGCGTAGCGATACACACAACTTGTAAAAATTGTGGATTATATGGATTAAATATTTCATTGATACTGCTTAGATCTACACACAGTCGATATAATATATGTAAAATATTGGTAATAAAAATATTAAAACTATTATTTTTGAAGTCGATAGATCAAAGAGGTGAATTGAAATGACATAAGCCATTTTTTTTTATTAATAACGAAACCAAACCAATTATTAAGAACTGAGCAATTTTTATCAACGCCATCCATCTATTTATTTTAAACTAAACTAACAAGTAAATACACTTTATTTTGGTGGTTTGTCATGTACAGATCTTAATTGCCTCTTTATTGCTCTATTCTCACAAACTGGGTTTGCATCCAAAAGTCCATAGCAACGGAATTGTTTTTTTTTTTGCACAAATTTGAACACTCAAAATAATTGGTAATATATTACTAACTGGTCCCATGAGATAAACCTGGATCTATAACATTATGGTTTGTTGATAAAACAAGCACTAATCATCTTTTTCAAGTACATGTATGTATATTGTTCATTCTGTTAAAACAAAATGATTCTTTCCTATGTACATTTAATTCATTTAATTCCCTTATAAAAAATCTAGCGCATGAGCAATAAAAAGTAAACAATAATAGATCTTATTTAACATTTAAGTTATGAGAGGTACTTGTTAACTTTTATATTCAATTTTGTATTTCTTTTTCTTTCATCTTTTGAAGACCGTATGTCACTCTCGTTGTTATTCCGCTCGGGATTCCGACGCCAGAATCACAGAAGTCGGTAGGAATTCCTAAGTCAATTACTTCGGACTTTTTAGCACCAATATATATATTTGCGGAGTGGGATCTAGAATATCAACACTATTTATCGGCTGGTATATTAGTTTTATGAGAAATATATTAGGCTGCTTTATTATTTGCGAAACTAATTTGCTTTGTTCATATTGAAGAAACTTATAGCAATAGAGTATTCTTGGTGGATTTTAATAACATTTATATAATATTTTAGAAGTAACGATAAAAAAAATAAAGTCGATTAAAAAAGATAAATACATTTTATATACCACAAATACTAATTTGTTTCAATTGAATTTACCTAAGCTTTAAACTGCTTTGTTTATAGTCTACTGATTTCCGGCTATAAAAAAATATACTATAAATTTAAAATATTTCGAAATGCCGAAATAAACTTTTTCAATTAAATAAAGAAGTTGTATTTTTCACGATCCCTTATTAATTGCAAAGAAATTGCTACTTTCAGAAAATTTTCCTATGTTTTTCCTTTATTTATCGCGGCTCTTTTGTTTTTAACTTGGAAATGAGTTTTAAAGATACAACGAAAGAAGAAAATGTTAATTACTCTCTCTTACATTAGATTATTCGTTGTCTTAAGATTATGCAGGCGATGATCACCGTGTATTTATAAAAAAAAACAAATAAAAATTAGGTAAGGAATAATAAAATACTATGTTTGGAAATTAAGGTTCAATAGCACATTCAGATTTGGAACAGGGATGGTACTCCTATGGGTCTGTATGGCGTGCATGGATCTGCATAACTTTGCATTCAAACTTATAGCATATTATGTAGACGCTATGGGTGAAGCTGTAATTTATAAGATTTCATTCAGAATTCTAGAACGCTTATAAAAAAATATTCTATGTTCTTAAAAAAAATCTAAATATTAAAATTAATAAACTTATAACCACAAATAATAATTAGTTCTACCGTAATATTTAGTTTACATTATCGAGTATTTTTTTTTTTTTGTTAAAGAAGCTCCTGTGTTGAGTTATATATATATAGGATTATTATACGATGTACCAATTATATTATATAGTTGCTGAAAAAAAAGTATTCTGCAAAAGATTGTGTCGTCAGTTTTTATACCCTTGGGGTCAGTTTACACTAATAGAATGAACAAAACGACCATTTGAAGCTGTCCTCGCCCTTACTGCTGTTGCAAACCGTAAAATAATATTTCCGCCTCAATATTTAAAAAATTACCAAGGTTTTAGTGGTATGATTTTTTTTATAGTTAAAGCTATTTATGTTTTTTTTTGTATGATGTTCTAATAATATTTTTGTTCTAATAATTTTTGTTAAATATTTGTTATATATTTTTGTATTATCTATAGATTTTATATCTATACTAATATTATAAAGCTGAAAAGTTTGTTTGTTTGACCGCACTAATCTCTGGAACTACTGACCCGAAATGATTTTTTTTTTGTGTTGAATAGTCCGTTTATTGAGGAAGGCTATAGGGTATATGGCATCTCGCTGTGACTTATAGAAGTCGAGCAGCAATGAAAAATGCTGCAAAAACGGGAAAAGATTTCTTTTTTGAGAGCTTTCCTCGCGTACGCTGAGGAAACACTAAAAACCGCGCGGACGGAGTCGCGAGCGACCCCTAGTTATCAATAAATTTTTAATAATCAATAAGTTTACCTAATCTTTAATAAGTAAACAGAGCCATAATCAACATTTAGCGTTCTCAGATATCCTAAAGAAATTGATTCCAAATAAAGTTAGACACCAACCATAAACAAAATAAACCTCAAATATCGGAAATAAAAATGTTGGTCCTTCGAACTTGATTTATATTTGATCTTGACGATACTTTTCGTTTACTCTACTTTGAAATAGGATCAAAGTCGTTATGGTTTGAGTATTGGTGAACCTTCGGAGACATTACCGAAACCTTTTATTTGTACATTATATTCGGAATATATAATGAGGTTTAACTGTCTGTGTATTAAGAGATAAATAAAAGTATAAAGTAAAACTTATCAAAAAGTTGCAAAAATTAAAGATTATTTTCAAGTTTAGCAAGGAAT
Organism: Napeogenes sylphis; assembly: GCA_959347405.1. NCBI lineage: Eukaryota > Metazoa > Arthropoda > Insecta > Lepidoptera > Nymphalidae > Napeogenes > Napeogenes sylphis. The sequence goes on from OY365781.1 coordinate 18,188,649, forward strand.
TCAAAACATCTGGCAAAGATTTAATAAATTCGATAATTAATAATTTCTTACGATTTTGTCATATATTCAGTTCTCTAAGTGATATGTATATATATATATATATATATATATATATATATATGTCAGCTTTTATATGTCAATCGCTAGTAGAAGGTGGTCACAAAACATATTGGACATACTAAATTTCCCAAAGTTGAGCGAAAGAATTATAAATTTAAATTCTTATTATTATATAGTAGCTTTACCGAGCGGATTCGCTCGGGCTGTATTCGTAAAAATAACAACCTTGTTATTTTAGACGGAAGGGTATATACTATCCTTCGGGTACAGTATTTTTAAGAATTATTTTAATAAAAAAAAAATCCTTTATTCTTTTCTGTACCCCTAGCAACCTTTTTGCAAATGTTCATGTTGATCGGTTGAGTTGTTAAGACGTTAAAGCGTGACAAACAAACAAACTCACATTCTCTTTTATAGTATTAGTTAAGATTACTCAAAGTAGATAAGTATTGGAAAACAATATCCTGTGTTTAAACCTGGGTTATCAACTATATTTATGTTAAAAATATATTACACTCAGTTGTTCATCTCCTAATTAGCTTGTTCATCTCCTATTTATCTAAAACTTTGTTGTTATTAAGCTTTGGTAACTTTACTGCATGTAAAACATATAATATTTTTATTAAAATTCATCAATGAAAAACAGACATAAATTACTAAACATGCAAATATTCAATAACAGCTAGTGACAAATATATTAGTATATCTTTAAATGTTTTTAATTAGCTTTTACATCTTTAATTGGAGTTTTACTATAAGTTAATGATCACTTATTCTTTGTTCTACGCTTTTGTAATCTACTTAAATACACTACTTCAGCATCAATCATTCACTAAATAAATTTTATGTATATATATAGAATGAAAAATAAACCAATAAAAGGGATTCGAACCCGTGACCTCTGGGAAACCGTTCTGTCGCTCTACCAATGGAGCTACCGTTTTAGTTTACTATTTAAGTTAATATATCGTATTCTTCTCATGTCGGAAAATTCATTTTTATTCTATGAGAAAAACACAAAAACTGAATTAGGCTACATTTATATAAAGTACTTCTTACGTAACATTCACACATTTTATTTATATTAAAGGTTCGACTTAAACCACTTTCTTCGCGTGAAAAAGGTTATAAATAACTTTTGAAAAGCTCTCGAAAGCCTGGATAATAACCAGCGATTCTTTAAAGCTATCCACATATATTAAGTGATCATGAGGAGACAAAATATAATAAAATTAATATATATTAAAAGAGTATGGTTGAACTGGTTTCTGTTTATTTAATTATAGATTTAATTTTGTAGTCTTAATTTATTAATATGATATATTATATAAATCAATTGAACTTATAATAATCGTAATACATACATAGGTAATTTAATTCATCCTAAATCAATGAAATATTAATCAAGGACAAGTCTGTAAGACACGTTGATACACGAGGCCCAACATTCAAATCCTGCTGGCTCAGACCCGTCAACGTTATTTTTTGTATATATATGTTTATATATACATTTTTTTTTTAATTATTTAATATTAAATCTGTTTTAACGGCATATCAATACTTTTATCATATATTTAAATAAGAAAAAAGAAATCCATTAAGCATTCAATACATCACTCACGGAACCCAAAACACGTTACATAATTCATCGTCCCTTTACTCATACATTTTTTTGGTTTCTTAAGCACCGGACCCTTGTTACGTGCCTCATTATAGTGATAGAACACTCACCATAGTACTTAGATAACGTAAAAAACTCTCAAAACTTCACTTACAATCTTGACCTCCAATGTAGCACTTGTCTTTAACGAACAAGGGTCGTTATAATTTTGTTATTAAAGATGAGAATGAAAACATGTTTTATCGTCTTTAGCCTATTTATCTTTTGTTCTCAATATTCCAAATTTGCATGAATGTAACAATGATATTAAAAATTAATTAAGTTTTGTTAATTCACAGGATTTTATATCAAATTATTCATACATTTACACATAAATAAATTTAATAAAACCTTAGCAATTCATAAAAGAATATTTTTCAACTCATTTTTAACACACAAATAAATTGTTTGTGATTCTTTTCACATATTATTCTGGATTCTATAATGTTTCCAACTCGATATATTATAAAAGCTCGGATCACTGCTCGTCCGCCTATAATAATTATTGCCAATAATGTAAATTTGTATAAAATTATGTAAGAAAAAAAAAATTAAACATTATTATATTTTTATTTTGTACCAAAAGTAGGTACATTAACATTGTAAAGTACATAAGGTTTTAGTGCTGTTACACATGAGCACAAAATAACACCTTTAGTTACCCGTAATTAAACCAAACAGCTGCACCTGTGAAATTTTACTCAAATGTTGTAAAGCGGCCCAATTCAGCCAAAAATATGTGCAAAAACAATTTGACCTTATATATCTATCCTGCTCTAATGAGCAGATATATATTTGTATATTAATACAAGAAAGATATTGCTTTTTCTTTCTTTACTTTATGGCGTTCCTACGTTCGATCTATGATCTATCGATAAATGTATATAAAATCTTAACATTAAAATTCTATATATAAAAAACTTCATTCGTATTAAAATCATATATTAGAACTCTCTTACAGCTAAGAATCACCAAAGACAGTCGTTCTATTCTTTAAAACACTATGACACTGCTCACAAACACTAAACTGATAACTATTTAAACTCTTTACTATCACTGTTACACTTTATATACTAGTTCTGTTATATAACTTAGTCTCTCGATCAAATACTGCCTTCTCATACTTGGGCGACAATTTTTATATTCACTACTTTTAATCAAATGAGTATCTAATTATAATTATTTATTTAGTCACACTAAACTTCTATACAAAAATTACATGTTTTTGTCATACCATCAACTGATATCTTCATTTTTTTTTATCAAACCTACCCTCCAATTATATTCCTATAATTAGCCTTCCAGCTGACACATATAATTTCATTATTTATTTAAATAAAACGAGGCATCTTTATGTGAAATATGTAAATTATGATAAAAACCTTAAAACAATATTTTATCAACATTTTCGCCTATGTGTCTTCTACTTTAAAAGTTCATGAAATTTGGCTTAATGTTATTACATGAAATTTCTATTATTACCACAATTTGATTGAACCTTCCTACCCAAGTCAACATATAAAATGTTTTTCATATCCAAAATTTATCTTAGTTTAACGGGAAAACACGAAAAACGGTTTCGGGTATAATGATTATAAAACTGCTGTATAGGTTTTTGATGAAATTTGGAGCGGCCATTTTAAAACTAATAAATATATGGTTTTGTTTAAGTTTTAAGCGATGATATCAAATCAAATCAAAAAAATCTTTATAAAAGTAAGTTTTATACAAAATAAAAAAAAATCAAACAGACCTGAAAAGAGCTGATGAGAAGATACATTACAATAATAAGTAAAAAATCTTGAAGTAGCCTGACAGCGATCGCTTCATACCCATGGTGTATAATCCTTTTAATAGTCAGAAACATTGTAGTATCTTTCCCCCGGTGACGCTGTAATAACCGAGAGGGCTAACAGCACAGACACACAAAAAAAAAATAGTATCTTTTCGTACTTGTGTATAAGTGTATAACTTGTGTATAAGTGTATAACTATATTTTCTTAATTTTGTTAAACGGTAATAGTTGAACGTTTGCTGAGACCTGATGTGAAATTGTACATTGCCCAATAAGAGGTTTCCTCAATTTTTTAATTCGAGTAACAGGTAACGCGAACTTGTGTTTATTCCTTATATTTATAGTCTGTATATCACTGTGTTCATTTTAGGTCAGCATATTTAAGGTTTTCAAAAATATAGTGACTGGAAACCGTAATTACATAAATTTTCTTAAACAAATCTTTAAAGGTTATATAAAATCTAGCTTAAATAAGTATCTATCTTATAGTTTCAATGGCGATGTTTGTTGGGGAGAGGTCAGATGAAGTTGCTTCAAGTTGTTGAAAATATTTACCGCTGTAAATAAAATAATAATTTTATACTAACATTTTAGTTCGTTAAAAACATGGTTAAAAATATATGTGAAATACATAACAAAATTGTAAAGATTTTCTCAATTCTAATACTTAGCATAGTAAATGTTTGCTATAGTTCCAGACTTAGTTTAATTACAGTATATAAGTATATAAAATGATGAATATTTTAGTCACGTTAAGCCTTTACATTCTGAGGTGATGTTAATTATTTTTGTTACAAGTTTAATTTTATGAACACATATGAGAATGTTCAAGTTAACAAAAAAATATTCAAATGTAGTTGTAAATGATTTCAGAAACTGATGAGATCGTGTGTATAAGCAACATTAGCTTAAAACTTTGATGTAAAAAGTAACTAATCAGATAATTAAAATGTTTTCAACTCAACCATATATATTCCTCATCAAAAAACAATAAATGAGATCATGTTTTGGTTTCTGAGATGTTCTACGGGCTCTTTGTTAATCTTTAAAAATTCTAATGAATTATACCTAAAAAAATATACTTAAATATTGTTATAAATTTCTTCATAAAATCTTCTGGTACAGATAAAATATATTCTACTCTAAAATATACTACTACTTTATCAATTTCTAGTTAAATACGCCTTATTTTAATATGATAATCGTGAAAGAAAGTTGTAAGTAAAGCTTTGGAACGAAAATAACTCTGTAGCAACATGGAAACACATAACTTTGTACAAGACAGTGAAATTTAATCTGGAACACATAAAACCCTACAGGGCTCGGTCATGCGTTAAAGATCAGCCCCTTTTGTCCCTAAAACGTGACTCGCTGGAAGGCGAAAGGGAAATATTACCAGTCTATTATTATTAGGCAGATACATAGTGTTGTTACCGTTTCATGTACTATAATGCGATTGTAATAAAAATCGTAAAATTAAACTGATATTTAGATTTTCAGTTATTAGAACTTTGCTTGCCTTATATCGATTTTCAATCTACGAATGAAATGATCAGACGTACTTTTTTAACGATAAGAGATAAGTTCCCAGAAATCTGCCAAAAAATGTCTGACTAGAATAATAATTAACCGCAAACTAAGAAACCACTTGCCTTCTTGGATAATGATAAGAAGAGGTCGATAAGACTGCTGACGAGAATTGAGAATTCTTCGCTTCCGTTACAGATTCAAAAAGAAAGGTACTGAAAAATGTAATTATTGTAAACGCAACCCTTAAATGTTATTGAGAAATGAACTCCTATGAAATATTATGAGTCTAAGGTCATATATTGAATAGAAGGCTATTGTATCATGTGGCAAGTAGCCCGTATCTTTATACTTGACCTGGTTAACGCTTAGTAAGTCCACGTTTGAATGCTAAGAATATTTCCGGAAGTTTTCTTTTTACATTGGCTAACTTTTGACCCTTACCGAAAACGATAGTTTATTTAGTTTTGGGAATTTAATTAATTTATAAAATATTTTTTTAACTTATCTAGACGAAAATCAAAAATATTATTAAAAAAATATGAAATATGATTATAATTATACTTGTTTATAATAATCAAAATACATATTATACTTGTATTTATAATTTTGCTCTTCTTTTATAGTATTGCATTGTTGTGAAATATTTTAATTTCAAATTACTGTAAATCTTGGATGGAATTTTTAACAGCACTTAATGCCGTGTAATTAAATTGTAACATTACATCGTTAGGTTTGTTGTACCTTTAATTTTCTTGCATTTAGCCTTAATCTAACAACAAGAACTATATTAATGGTATAATTTGTTTGCCCACGTATTAAATATTATTAATAATCTTGATGTAATTAAAGGTAAAATTTAAAATTATTTCATATATTATAAATAGGTACCTATCTTTAATTGAAAATACTCAACATACTATACATTGATCTTTTATACTCCTGTTTGATATTTACGGAATCTTAGCGGGAGACAATATTGCAAATATTTCAACTGAGATAACACGACCCCAACCGCTTCGTTACTGTCTTGTCATCAAACGGATTATTAGTATTACTTTGTGGGCAGATACTATATACTTATATATGTTAAAGGGTAAATTAATACTTACTTATCAAATTAATACCATAAAGCAGTTTAAAATCTCCACGTTTATCATATTTGTTTGTCAAAAAACTGATTTTTATTTCTGAGTGTATACTAAAATAAAATATTTCAAGCTCTGGGACCTCGTTATGTAACCCTCCTGATAACCACACACGTGTCAAACGTGACGTTTAACAATTATCTTTTATTACATTCATTCATTCATTCACGAGTCGGATAATTATTGTATTATTTACCAAGTATGGAAGAGCAGAAGTTTAGGTTTTTTAAAACCCCTAATGGCTTTTTAAATATATTAAGAAATCTATTAAATATCTTCCAGTGAAAAATTTGTTATCTGCCATATGTATTGTACATTAAATAAAATCATGGACATGCAAGAATATTTATGAAATAAAAAGAGTGATAAAAGTCAAGGAGCGAACGTGGGGCTTTTCAGTTACTTACCCAGTACACAAAACTGCTACCTTTACTACTAGGTTATAAGAGGTATTGGAACCATTCACTATGCGAGAAGCAGAGATAAATATTTATTGCATAAAATGTTAAGAAAAATATATATACAGAGTTCAAACATATAAAAAAAAAGAGTACCTACAATTAAAAAGAAATATTACATAAAATAACCTCTAGTGCCTACATAAATAGTACTAATAATATTAATTATATACTTATGAGTGACAGATCTTATGTTAAATACTTACATAAATAAGTACGGTTAAAATAATAATAAACATTAAATAAACCTAATAATGAGCAACTAACTAAGCACTTAATAAATATTACTAGAACATTCTGAGAAGTAACTTTGCCGCGAATTCAGTATAAAGGTCCTTTATTTTAGACGTCTATTATTAATTACACTGTTAGAACTAGGTCTATCTAGATTCAACATGACCACTCAATTAGTACAATGACGCAGTCAACTCCGATTACGCGGATAGATAGGGTGACCACTACATAACCAATGAAATTAAAGTTTAAAGAAATTATTATACTTGATTTTAAATTCTCCTAGACAATACTAACATTTCATGTAGGTGTGGTAAAATGTATATTATAATGAGATCAAATTAATATCTTTTTAACTGTGATAGTCCGCTAAGATAATATCTTTCTGGACCATCTATTAATTAATAAAAAAATCTTCAACGTTCTAGTAAGACCCATTTCAGTTTTTTAATATAGCTTAGCTTAGGGATGATAATTGTTTTAATAGTTTAAATGACCTTAATACCGTTGTTGCCACATCAAATTTATTCTTGAAGTTCCATGTTAGCGATTATGGTCAGCTGTTAGTTGTTATAACCGATGACTGATGGTGGCTTAAATGGAGGGAAAAGATCGAATGCGACAGTCATCCATCAGACTTCGATCACTTGACTTTATCTTAGATAACTTTTCTGACATCAAAATTTCAACTTCAGAAGGCTTAGACCAGGTCACAGAATATAACATTTAACTTTTTTATAACATTTAAGCTTTAATGTTAGTTTCCACAACCTTGACATTTTGCATGTTTAAGACTGATAAATGGCTTAGCTCTTTGCCTTGCATTGTCTTGTTGTTTCACTGCTATTATAAAACGTATATTTACATAGGAACAGAATGACACTTTGAGCTAAAGATAAATGGTATATATAAGATAGCTCTGAATATTTTGTAACATTATAAGTATTTTAATAAAATATAAACATGTTTTAATCTTAAACTGTTTCCTTGTTAATTCGGTAATTTGAAAACAATATTTAATCACCATACATTTTGGACGTTTTAAAATCTCTGAGACCCTACACCGAAATCTATCAGAGCAAAACTTTCAACATTAAAGTTGCGAAAATTGCGCAGCTATTAAACCTTATCCCAAGAAAACAAAGGCATGAAATTAAGTGCCCAGGTTCAAAGATATCACTAGTGTAGTTGGAGCTCTTGCTAAATGTTCCATCAATGATAATAAAACAACGTGTTTGTTCACCCAAGTTTAATGACGAGAGGAGATAATGCAAGTGATGCTGGACAATTGTTTAAGTTCGTGTTGTATGTGATTCGATTAAAACCAACGTAAATTTGGATTTAATATTATTTTTGTTGGTAAATTATATTTATTGGTACGTGAAGTATATCATTTGTATATTCATATCTATTCTAAATATGTTTATTGATTTATGATTGATTTTTTATTAGGAGTTACGTAACTAATTGTTCAACAAGTTAAAAAAGAAAAATGGAGATTTTTATACTATTATGAGATATTTTATATTTTAATAGAATTACAGACAATACCGAACGTTTTTAATAGTGTAGTTTGCTAGCAAGATATCCAGACCAATCTCCTCCAAGCCCGTAAATAATCCTCCCGCGCAAATCATAAGCCATGCGTCATCACTTATAATTTGTATAAATAAGTTTAATACATTTTTGGTTTTGTAGTAGTAAAACCCAGTAATTTTGTACTTTGCCGTTATGGTAATATAAGGACCTTCTTGGACATCACTACAACATGTAGCCTTCCCAGTCCAAGTGTGCTTGAAGCAAAATATCTGACCCTTGGTCTGTTATGAAGTAAGTATGGACGTTCCAATAACAATCACATTTGAACATTACTAAAGAATATATATTTTTTTTATACATAACTAGGTTAATGCTTGACTACATTCCACCTGATGGAGAGTGGAATGTAGTCTTAGGTGGTAACGCGCAGTAACCGACCAACATATTCACTCTTCTCTTGAAGACACCCACATTGTATTTGGCCGGAAATACCGACGCAGGCAAGTTGTACCAGTACCTCGCTGTACGCACTAAAAAAGACGAAGCATAGCGCTTCGTTCGGACACGTGGAGTGTCCACAACGTAAGGATGGGGGAATTAGGTCGTGTAATTCCTGCGCACACTCACTAAAATTTATCCTATAGAGTACTGAGAGGCTAGCAATGCAACGCCTGAGCTCAAGAAAAAAAGTTGCCGAAAAAACGTTGCAGATAAAACGGATTCCTGAGGCACACCGGAATTTATTGTCAAGATTTCCGAGGAACACCCGTTGTCAAATGCTTTCGAAATGTCCAGAGAGACGGCGATCGCTTCTCCGTTCCTCTCGATGGCCTCACCTAAAATGTGTGTAGCGTACGCTAGAAGGTCCCCAGCGGACCTATTTCGACGAAATCCGTACTGTCGGTCACTGGGGAGATCGTTACCTTCTAGGTACACTAGAAGCTACGAGTTCAATACACGCTCCATAATCTTGTAAAGTATGGAGGTGATTGAAAAAGGCCTGTAATTGGCAGCATCGGCACGGCTGCCTTTTTTGGGCACGGGTTGCACGTTGGCAAGCTTCCAGAATTTCGGCACCATTCCAGTCTTGAAAAAGAGGCGATACAGACGTGTCAATACAGGAGACAACTCAGCTGCGCAGTCTTGAGCAAAATGGCTGGTATACCATCAGAACCACTGACGTTATTCACATCTAAACGACACAATGCTCCCCTTACCTCTTTGTTCGGTTACCTCTTGACGCGGATCTCAGGAATGGAAATTCCTCAGTGAGGAAGATGTGCTGGAGAAGCATTGTCAGTGTTTAGTTTTCTAAATTCTCAGCAAACAGAAAAGCAAATACATTCACTTTCTCTGTTGCTTTATGGACCAGGGATCCATCCGGCTTCAGCAGAGCAGGTAGTGCGGGTTGGCAGAAATTCGACTCTCTCGCTTTGGCAAAAGACCAAAAAGCTAGACTGCCAATTGGTCTGACAGAGAGCTTTTCGCCATTCTTAACGATTCGATCGAGACGAGCCTTTCTCAATGCCTTCTTGTAGGACTTGGCAGCTTGGTTAAAAACTCTTTTCTTTAAACTTACATCCGGAGTTTTGCGGCTTCGAGCATTAGCCCAAATGAGGTATGCCGATTGTTTTCGGTATTCAGCACGGCTACATTCGGCATTAAACTATGGGCGAGCCAAGTATAAGGCGCAAAAAAGTGCCGCATCTTATCCCAATCTGCTGACTTGTATTTCCATACTCGCCTAACAACATGTGGTTCGAGGGCTGGTGGGGAATATGTAATCACAGATTTCACCAGGCAGTGATCAGAGGTTCCCAAGGGGGAGGTGACCTCTAAACGATACCTGTCCGGATCAGTTGTCAACAGAAGGTCCAGATAATTGGCTATTGGCCTATGGTCAACCGGTTCGGCAACGCAACACAAAGCTTTTCAAATCCATTTCCTATGTACGGCTTCATCGAGCAACATGCCGGAACATGACTAAGTCGCTTTGCGGTACGTTTTTGCCCGATGGGTGGTAACCTTGCCGGCGATCCAATTATGGTCTACCACTGAGGAAAACTTATACTTAATAGTATTTTTAACTTTTACTCACATACACACATTACTTAACATATAAACAATATTTTGCACAGGAATATTTGTAGGTGTTTTCCTTACCATTCATTCGACTAAGTTCTTATTTGATTGAATTCATTAACTCATATTGCGTGGGCAATATGTATAATAGGTATTATGTCATGACAATAAGCGTTGTAGTTGTATACTTGATGTGTGATAACCGCTTACAAACACAACAATCGATACAAAGTTCGGGTGGTTAATCTCCTGTCGAGCGACGGATAATCCGCAACCAGATCTATTAATTTACAGACCGCGTTGTGACAAGGCACTTTGTTGATTGACTCCATTCGTTTGCTCAAAGTACGATTAATTAACATCTATACATATTCTGTAACTAAACGATATTGTGAATACATCAAAAATAATATGTTGTAACGCTTAAGTTAATCTTGTAAAAATGTTTTAGGAGCCTAATGTTTAAAAAATTTATATTACTTATAAAATAGTTAATGAAATAATAAAATTTTAATTAAGTAATTTATATTCAAGTTATAATTTAGAAACGATTTTAATTTACATATTGTCACTTACAAACCACTTCAAAGGTTTGTACTTTTATACCACTGCATGACAATGACGTATAGCGCTTTTAAAAGTATAAAATAACGTACACTCTAGTTTAACTCTTATAGTATAGGTATAAGAGTCAAAATACATTAATAGTGGTAGAGTTTTAGTAAAACAATTGAATCTGAAATCGAAAAAATTATCTGTATTGTGAACGTTTCGATGACCACGGTTTTGATATCCGCTCCAAATTGTATATAGACTGGTCTTTGTTCGAAACCTGAGGAATTCTATAGTTTTATGTGTAACATTGTATTGTATTTTTTCTTAACCCTTTTATAAACGCAAAACAAAGAATTTAACTCTACTCTTTATAAATGATTGTTGTATGTTTGTGTTCAAGTCTCTTATTATGAAGTTCTATTATCTATTATTCATTATTTTTTCATTCGTTTCAGTTCTATTTAATAATAATTTCTTCTTAATAGCTGGAATACTTACAAGTTTAAGTCTGTGTGAGCTTTTATTTTTTTGCAGTTTCGTAATTTTTACGACCATGTCTTAAAATTTGTTTTGAAAGTAAAAAAAATGTGTTCTGAAAGTAAATATTATATAAAACATTTTTTCGTTTTCAAAGCTACCACAACTTCGGAAAAATAAGTCTGACAGAGTTGAGAAGAGCTGGCGACAGAAACTCATCGAGATTATCATGTTGTTTTTCTTTCTTTTTTAATCTAATAGTTAAAATCTAAATGACATAAATACATTACAGTACTGGGTAAATACTCTAAATAAATATAGATGTAGCCTGGCAGTTATCACTTCATAACCACGGCTTCATCCTCTAAATATTCGAAAACATTTAAGTGTCTTTTAAGCACGCAAATGTTCCTTAGGTACTTCCTTAATTTTGTTGGACAATAATACTTGAGCGTTTACTCGAAGCCTGTTATAAATTTTGTATACATTGGCCCATAAAACCTTTACTAATTTTTTTAAGTAGAGTAACAGGCAGTGTGAACTTTTGCCTCGTATTTGTGCGCGAACTTTTGCCTTGTATTTATTTTAATTTTTATTACAATTATGTACATATTTTTAGATTTTCAAAAATATACTGATTGGCGACCAGTACATTAGTTTTCTTAATTTTATCTAATGAAGTTCCTCTAGGGCCGGAAGTATAAATTGCACGGAAAGCTCTCTTTTGTAAAATGAAAATGTTATTTACATTATTATATTACCCCATAGTAACATACAAAAAGACATAAATGCTATCAAAGTAACTATAATAAACTAACTTGGCAGTAATATCGTCGGGGGTTTTCTTTTTTTTTTAACAGCGTACGCGGCAGATCTAAGTTTACTAGCCAACCCAGTTCTATGAAGACCGCATTGTAGCTTAACATCAACAGTGTTTTTATTATATCATTCATGCAGTTAGAAGTAGACTCAGTTATTCTAGTGGGTTTAATTTAGTCTCTAAGAATAAATTAAAAACGTTATATGATTTCAACAATGATCTGAATATAATAATGTTAGGAGAATTATATCTCAATATATGTTGAAATCAGCACAAACATTTTTTTTTAAGATGCGAAAAGTTAATCTCAAAACTAGATTCAAAAGAATCATATAAAGAGTCCTAGAAAGGTCTGTAAATACTAACAAAAATGAAACGCCCTAGCTTTGCAGACTATTTCAATAGTCCGAGAGGCTCACAATAGTTTTTCGTTCCTTCAATTGTAAATCATTTTTGAGAAGTCCTAAGGCCGCCTCGCCACCGCGTATAACATTCACCCTGCAGAACTAGCCACATAGTGGTTCTCAAAATTATACAATATTTCATCATACTTGAGCCAATGCTCTTCAACAACCATTTCATCCTCCGCACAACCGTGACTCTCAAGCAACAAGACTCTCTCCGCGTCGACCAACGATATAGCCGCATCGATGGGGAGACGGGCAAAGGTAACGCCCTGGTCCCCATAGCCACCCCGACGGATCTCCCCCACGTGGAGGGCCTCGCCAGGGCAGTCAGTGATGCGACTAATCGCGTCGACCACATCCTCACGCGTTACAGAGTCGTCCAGGCCTTTAAGCCTTACGGCCACACGCCGGACAGGCCGGACGACGTCTGCAACCCCACTCAACACTGGGCGAAGTTTCGCCACCAGTGCCTCCGCCTGCTCGGGAGTGCCCTTAGGCCGCTCCAAGAGCCTAGCTCCTGTCGCCGAGCCGCGAATCCTTAGCCCATCTTTGAGGCCGATGTCGCCGATATTAACCATCTCGGCGGCACGCCTCAGAACATGGGCGTAGGTCACTTCCGCCTCTGCCACCCCGCTCTGCAGTTTTAGTAAAACCGCAGGAGACCGCGGAGATGGCAGCTTCGGGGGACTCACACCGGGGTTTTTCGTTGCCTTCTTCTTAGAAGGCGACGACGCCCCACTGACCTTCTGTTTTGAGGCCGGCTTCTGGGAAAGGCCCTTCTTTCTCCCCTTGCCTTTCCTCCGCACAACCGTGGACCACTCGTCCTCCACGGTTGCCCTAGGGGCAGTCGCCGCGACTGCGACCGACTGCCTCCTCTCCGCCGCCGCGAGTGGCGGCCGGTGGACCGGCGCCGGGAGGAGACGCTCTTCAAGTCCTGCGAAGCGGGAGTTAATTAAAACTCCCACCGAGGACAATACGGAGCGTCTCAACTCCTCAACCACGCAAGGTTCCACCGTCCGCAACTCCGACGACACCTCCACCGAGGAGACTGCTGTAGGCTCGGAAGTCGCCACGGAAGCCTTGAGCTCCCCGAACTCCTTCCGGACCTTCACAATCTCCTCCCTGAGGAAGGACACCTCGCGACAAAGACGGGCGTTATCCGCCCGCAATTGCCGCGAGTCCTCAGGCTCCCCCCGCGATGCTAAGACGTCCACCACCTCCAGGAGGCTATTGGACGCCTCTTTCAGAGCCTTAATCATCGTGCCCTTGAGATTTTGACTCTTCTTGCAGACCTCGTGAATCGAGGCTGCACTCCGCATCGCCATCGCGCGCAACTGCTGCGCCTCCAGGACAGAAGAAGGCTCACAGATGGGAAGCGCCTCCAAGGACAAGTCGTCCTCGGAAACCGGCGAACTCCCAACCGGAGCCCTCCTCCTCCCGCGGAGGGCCCGAGCGCTCAGTACGCGCTCGAACTCGGCCTCCTCCGCCTCCTCCTCCATGGCCCGCAACTCGGCCCTGGCCTGGGCGAGCCCACTTCCTCGTCCTTTAGGCGCTACTCTTCCACGCCGAGCCGTGTTGACCTTAGCCACGCCAACAAACGACTCGGGATCGGAATCCGTAGCACTACCCGGGGACCGGATCACCCCATGGATACGCTTCCTGCTGGATGCAGGACGCGGATCCGTCTGGTCGTCGGAGTCTGTGAGCTCGACGACGACCTCATCCACTACGCCACCATGCCTCACACTATTTTTGTTTAAACTGGTCGGTGTGGTGTCGACCAGGGCAGAGACTCCTGCACGTGAACGGTTCTTGTCCCCCCCAGAGTACGAGGGGCAGACGGCAACAGCGGCCGTGCGGGATTCAGCACCCGCCTGGGGACTCATTTTCGAATCGTTCTTTTTCATGTCGAAGGTGGGCGCTCTCATCCTTACTCAGTCCATTGGCAAGCGCCGAACCGCCAGACTGACACAAAACAAAGAAAAGAAAAGACGCAGAACACGACGAAGAAGAAACAACGACACAACGACGACACAACAGAAAAAGGGTGATTTTTTATAGAGGTATTCTTCCTCGCAGCCAGACGAACAAGACCGTCCGTCCAGCCCTCGTTCCCGCTCAGTGCGGGCTTCCGAGATCTTGTGGCCGTGCAATGCTCGCTCCGAAAAGCAACCAGCCACATTTGCTAGTAGCTGTCCGCGCCGGCCGAAGCCGGTGCCCCCCATATCTGGGGGGACCTCCCCTATCCGCAACCCGGGGGACGCGCCAGATGGCGGCACTAGCGACCGCACACTGGATGCTCCTATAACCTAACCTAACCTAGACGAGATCGTATTAGTTTATTGTTTTAACTGTTAATATTTTATTTTGTAATATTTTCTAAGTTTTTAAAGATTATTATTACTTCTGAAACATCCCTGTAATTCCTATAACAAATATCCTTTAAATATTAACAGACATACGATCATCCGAATTAAGATTTTTCATCATATTATATTCATTAGTTCAGATCAAAGGAATATTATATTCACTTCAAAGAATTATTCTAAAGAGAATAAATACAAAGCGTTATTAGGTTTTTTATTATCTTGGCAATTCTATTTCATTATTCAAAGGTTATTTAAGTCTACTTCTTAATCAATCAAGTTGGTTTTATAAAATTAGAATTGCTCGTTTGGACTCACAGAGTTCCGCTACGCCTATAAAAGTTATTTATAACTTATATTTGTTTCATTATTATATCATTAGTACCAAATAAAAAAAAAGTGGGTAGTTAAAAATGAAAACATTTTGTTATGTTTATGTAAAATAAAATATCTTGCATAAAAGAAATACAAAGTTTGAGTTAACTAAAATAGATATGATAATTAGATGTTGTAATTTTACTAACGTCTTCATATTTTTTTGACAGCACTATATTTTTTGTTATCATGAATATAAGTTAAATTAGTAGTTTGTGAGGTATTTTTGAAACTAGTACAAAAAGGTCATTTCGTGTGTCGTTTGTTAATATTGAAGTGGTATAAAAGGCGCTTAGGCTTTTAGTTAATTAAACTAAAAGTAGGTTAAAAGCTCTTCATTCATGTGTCGTACTCATACATGAAGCACAGTTCTGTGTTCTAATGATAAATATGACTTCCGTTATAACTGCTTTGAAGAGTCGGATACCGGTCGGTTTTTATATAATTTTTATTAGCTTTTGATATTTTTATATTAAAAATATGTATATAAATAATCCTAATAGATCTTCAAAAAAGAAAAAGTATCTTTGGTTTGTCATATTCTAAATAACAGAGTATAGCAAAATAATATATATATATATATATTGAAATAAAACTATTCTCACGAATTTATCTCGCGTATAATGAATTAAATTTTAAATTTACATTTTAAATCTAACCTGAAGTTTCGAATGCTTCGCAGCAATCGTGTTCACGGAAAGACGAGATGGAGGTGTCTGTCAGTAAGTCAGTTAATTAGTCATCTACCTCCAACGGTTTCTAAGTTTCCGGGCGTACAGTTCAGGATTTACACAAAACGCACTAATAGTATCTTGAGGTCTTACAGTGCGGTCACAGACATTGGATTTTATATTTTTCAAGATCCCCATGTGTTAGATAATCCTCAATATCCCCATATATATTATATAAACATAAAATATATAAAATTGCCCAATATTTCAGAGCAATGCAATAATTTTTCATTATAAAACTATACCTATCATAAGTATTTCATGAACCATGTTCATTTAGTTTAAGGTATTAATTAAAGCATTAATCTATATTTGATACAATTATTTAAGTATTTTAGTTATTATATACAATTTATTCATCCTGAGAGTTCATTTCATTGTTTACTTTGGTTTTGCTAAGTTAATAATTATGTTGAATAGGTTTGCATACTTACGTTAATGTAAAACATTGGAACATTGGAACTACGATGTGAACTAACAATAAAAAATAAATGTATTCATTTATATAAATTAATCGTAAATAAGCAAATAAGCAGTGGTGTTTACATAGTCTTAATTCATTTAAAATTCATTATTACATGTTACAAATTCTATAATTTTGTAACTAGCATATAAAAAGTCAATTTATATTTGATATAAAATATGTAAAATAAAAAAGTCATAATCAAGCACAGAACTTGATTCTGAGGCCTCTGGTAATCTGTCCCCGTTGCTCTAAAAAAAGTTTGTGAATCTATCGGGTATAGATGGGATAAATATAGCATTCCATATATCATTATCGTCTGAATGAAGAAAACATGTTGAAAACATTGTTATTTTCAACTTTTTTTTTTAAAGTTTACGTAAGCACAAACTGGCTTACATGTTTATAGACAACTTTTAAATAAATATTAAAATATTACAAATCATCCTACTTTACCTAAATGTTACTATAATTTTAATATCAAGATTTTGTATTTAAATTATGTTTTGTATACATGCGTCGTTTCTAATTTATTAAAAGAAATTGGCTTCATTCCGGAGAACGAGTTTTTCAGAGAATTTGAGATTATTTATACAATTTCACATTCCATTCAGATATTTCAAGTGTGTTTTAACACAAACTAACTTATTTGTATATTTTTAATAAAAAATAAAAAAAAATCTTTATATTACTAACAAACATGTCCAAACATCTTAAACAGCGCGCTTAATAACACACGACTAGTTTGGGCAACAACAACTAAAGAATTCATTTAGTTTAGAATGTAGATAATGGACCGAGTACGTCAAGCTTATAATACCCTTATGTAGATTAAATTAAAAAAAAATAAAAACCCTCGATACAAAAGACCTTTAAAAAGGATAAAAATAATATTATTATGAACTTATTGAAGTCGAGGTGTATGCTTTTTAATTTTTTTTTCTGCTTTTTAAAGTGATGTTATTGGTTTCTTAATTATACTAAATGAACCTACGAACACACAATTTTTATTTAAGTATTTCTATTAATATTGCATAAGAACCTTTCACCCACACCAATAAAACCTCAATATTTTGGAAGCGACTGCTTCTGTTTCGACCAAACATAGCTAAGAACCATCTCGACGAACCAGGCTTTTGATTAAAACTAAACCGCAATCAAAGCCGTCCACGCGTTTGGCTGCTAGAATGTCACAGACAAACACACAGATACACAGGATCGCAGATACACAGATACACAGGTCAAACTTATAACACCCCTGTTTTGAGGTAAAAAAAAAAACTTATGGAATATAATAAATGATCTAATTATTTCTATTAGTCATGTTTTTATTTATTATATAAATTTATTATCAGTGGCCTGAATGTAGCTAAGTGATTAAACGCAACGTAGCATCCTTACCGTTTTAATATAAAATTGAAATGGTGCTGTATTTTGTACAGCTTATTAAACTTATTAAAATGTGCAACATAAAAGAAGACATTTCAATCATCAGGTAGAATTTAGCCATACATTAACTTTGATCTCATCGAAAAAATATATAAAAATTTCTATGCGATGCCTTTGCTAGAGGGAGATAGGTTTGAAAGGGAGAGGGAAATAAAGTACGAGTAGAGAGGAACTATGTTATATAAAACTGCAGTTGAACTGAAGCTAGGCCAGTTCTACCACTCTCCACTTTTTATATGGCTGTTGAATCTATAATGAAATTATAATATATCTACTCCGATATTACTACCATGCCTTGAAATTAAATATTTATTGGTATCCATTATAGCGTATAAATGTTAGTCGGTTTATTTAATAGTACCTACTTCATTTTAATTTAAA
Source organism: Napeogenes sylphis (assembly GCA_959347405.1). NCBI lineage: Eukaryota > Metazoa > Arthropoda > Insecta > Lepidoptera > Nymphalidae > Napeogenes > Napeogenes sylphis. The sequence continues at coordinate 18,207,176 of OY365781.1, forward strand.
AATATACTAATAAATTTTCATAAAATACCAGCCCACGTTACTAAAATTAAAACTTAATTAATTTAACAGTTTCATTATAAAATGAACATTTTTTATTAATGGACAATACAAAAATCGCATCATGAAAGTACGAAATAACAATTCTGTTTTCTTTACTTAATTTAATTTTTATATTGTCTGCTTTTAATCTTATTATACTTTTGACTCTTTTATTTTGAGTCTGAATGGCAGCGTTGTATTTAAAATATGTATTGTTGGTTGACGACACTCAACTTTAAAAGGAATAATAATTGATACCTGTAAGCTTATCTGATATACTTAATAACTGTTTACATAATGTTTGTATATATATCCTTGGATATATTTAGGCAGATTAAGATTATTTAAATTTTATATAAATTTAGACAGAAAAAAAAAAAACAAAATTATAACGTCTTTCCCATCGCTCTGGCAATAAAGCTGCTGATTGGCTAAGCGCTTTCGTGATTCTACAATATTATACATATTCGTCTCTATCAGGACGTTACATCTACCCTGAGAAAGATATTCCATAATGTGAAATTAGACATATTGGTTCGAATTTTTGAAATAAGGTTACTAGATGTCGCCTTTATCACGGTAGTAACGATTATAAATAGAATTCATCGAAGTGAGAAACGGTACGTTATTACATTAGCCAGAACAATGGGTTTTTCCCAAAGATTGCAGGTTCGAAGTCTACCCCTATGAATATATTATTTTAGATATGATTTTTTAATATAATTTTTAAATTTATCTATAGAACTCTAAAATGTAATTTAGTTCTAGAAAACTTTTGTTAGGTTTGAATTAAAGTATCCTAATAAAATAAAGAGTCTGATGATCAAAGAAGCAATATAGCGGTACCTAGTCTTACCAGACTTTGGTAAAATATTTTATTAAACATAAAACTTTTTTTTTGTATTTTCTCTTAATTCTAAATTTATATTTTTGTAGACAATTTACCGAGTGCAAAGTACAAATCTCATTTAAATGAAAATACACAGACTAAAGTAAATTTAATTGGAGAAAAGGATTTCGAAACTAAAACTTTGAATATGTGTTAAGTGTGTCTTTATGTGGCTTTTTTACTCAAAACCTTTATATTATATATTTTTATATACTTTTATGAAAGCTTAAAACGCAGATACCATTAGAGAGAAGTCATGAAAGACGCGACATAACAATTGCCAGATCATTTCTTTTGTATTGCGGCTTTCATTTCTATATAACAATATAATGTTCTTTATTAAAGATTATTATAATATAATAATTATTTATTATTCACAAAATTCAAGAAAATCATCATTCAAGAAAAGAAAATCTAATTTATATTCATTTTTGTTTAGTTATATTATGTTTAAAATGGAAACCATAATGTGACACAGCATTCAATATAGTTTATAAAAGTTAAATTATATTCTTTATAACTATGATTTTAATGAAATATTATTTTTATAAATGATTTTTATGGTTGTATGTTGAGTAATTATAAACATTTTCAGATTAAATTTTGTCGGTTTGATTGCACTTATCTTATCAGTCCAAAATAACATTTTATTTATAGTGAACACATAAATTTAATTCATAAATAAAAATATGAATATAATGAAATAAAACAAATTAGACAGAACATGTCCGAACATGAACATGAACATGTGACAGAACATTTTAGCATGCTAAAATGTAATAAGATACTCCCTAATTAATCAAGTTTCAATTTATACCTTGGAAATTCAGGTTTAGGTATTATCAAATAGAAATACGAACGCATAATCAAAGCCAAAGAATGTATATTATTTGGCTTTGATTCTGCTACGCGTATTACGAGTGCTACGTGCTACGTGCTACGAGTATTCGTAGCACTAGGTACCTACATATGCTATATATTGAGCAATACATTAAAACAAACTTATTAATATGATTTACTGAAGTTAAGGCACTTTGTCCTCGACTGCTCAAGTTCGCTTCGAGAATAGTTTGAAATTAGAAACTTGTTGCTTCTCAGTTTTAACAAGACGATGCAGTAGGTAGTGAAAATCAACCCAGGTAAGACAGAAGTTAAATATATGTATGTCATCATAATATCATTAGGTACAAAATTATAATATACTGGTTGAGTATTCAAGTTGTGTGTTTTAATTTCGAAATAATTGAACAAGTAAAAAAACATCGACTTCTAATTAATGACTATAAATTACTAGGATGAAAAAATAAAACATTGATGACTGCTATTTCTATGCTATTCTTCTAGGTAAAGTTTAATCAGACTTCAGACTGCCGACTACTGCCTCGGATATGATATCAATAAATGAAATTGTATCCAATTTGACAGTGCATTCGGTTAACTTTCAATTAAGACAACTTTTATTTTTCCAGATATGGTGATTATAATTTCCGGTTAGGAAAATCTACAAAATCTGTTGTAATATGAGTTCCTAGAGCTACTTTTATAAACACTCCATAAAAATAATAATATTTATACATTTTATCTTTTTAATACTAACTACTTTTATTTATCATGCTTTTTTTACTATCTTGGTGTGTGTTCGAATATGTATATGAATAACATATTGTGGGTACGAGGCATAAAATGTCACTGCATACCTAATTTACGACCTCGGAGTGCTTCCAATATTTTATCAACTTCGCTATAGCCGTCCTACAAACTTTTAAAAGTAATTTCAGGAGTATATTACTATACATGTCTTGTAAGTATATAACTTGATAAGTGAATAATAAATCACAGGGGAAAAACTTTAGTCTCACAAAAAGACCCACAACACTGTAATTCAATAAGCGACTTACATAATATATTACAAGATAGTTTTGCCAAACAAAATAGATACTATTTGTATTGCATATTTAATTCTAAGGTAAATACTAAAAACAGTCTATTTTATTAATCTGCATATTATGTAAGTAGAACCATTTTGTGTTGTAAATTCTTACATATTTATTTTTACAATCCTAAAAATATTACCTATCCAAAAAAAATTCTATAAAATATAATACAAATATATATACGATGTTTTTGCGTTGTTTTTCCCCTTTGTTGTCTATACTCGTATTGTAAAATCAATCTCTAAAACAAAACATAACATCTTTTCAAGTATGTAAAATTGTATTATTTTGGTTGGGGCCAGTACAATTACAATATTACATTTTGCTGCGATTTCAAGTTTTTTTATTTTCAGGGCTGGGAAATATAACAATAGGGGAGTATAAATAATTGTATATGTAATAGTTATTCACTAATAACTAAATCAGAATAATTTTCCATTAACAATGTACAATCACTTAAATAATTCCCTTCGTATCCTCCAGCGATGTAATATAAGAAACAAGCGATTGAATTGAATTATATAATGTATTGAATACATAACTACATAATAGACGTTAGGAATTTCCATATTCTCAGTTTGTTCTCCAATTATTATAAAATATACTAAGCTAAGAGTTGTATAATTAAATTTTGGATATTACAACAGTTCCTGAGTATTTCGAGTCAGAATTGCAAGAAACTTCACGAACTCTCCTCAACGGTAATAGTATAAACTATTAAGACGTCTGCGTTGAATTACTTAGTTATGGTAAGGAAAGTAAACTATTAGTAAGAAAAAAAATATTAAAAAAGTAAAAATATATTTTTAAACATCATATCATTATTTTCTTTCTTCCTTATACGTCAGGTTCATTTATATTTTGAATAAATTAATAAAAGATAAGATAGTAAAAGATAACAATATATCTTATAATAAAAAAAACCGTACATAGGACTTATGTTCACATAAATTAAGCTTTACTTATTTATTTATTTATTTATTATATATGACACACGTAACAGTACAAAAAGTGGTAGGTCACAAACATACACATGTCGGTTTGTATGTTTGCGAATCTGTCTGGAGCCACAACTGGATATGCTAAAGCAATTAAAGTTACATTTTTACCATCGGAAAATAAATATTAATTATAATAGACATACTCGTAACATTTCAAGCCAACTATTATAAGTTAAGCAATTAGTGAACATTGCATATTGTATTGCGAAGTGTAATGGGAGCTTCCGTGCAAGTGATATCATAACGAAAACGAAATAGCATAATAACAATTCATAAGTGGTTCAGTTATAGTAATAGTTTGTAAGTAAAAAGATGCTGCTATCATTGTCAGAATAAAAAAGGTTTTGAGATAGAGATAGTTATCTCTAAAAGGTTGTGAGATAGTATTGAGAAAGATATAAGAATTGAATACGTTCTCAAGATAAATTAAAATATCGAAATATTTTGTTTCGACTGTAAGTCGTTATTATTGTTGTGGTATGTTTAAATCCAAATAAAAATCAGTTATCTCTAAGTTAAGTTTTTGTTGCTAAAGAATATGCTATACTATGCAGTATTAAAATATATTATAAATCTGTTTAGTATTACTAACTTTACTTACATGTTGCAATCTTTGGTGCATTTGAGATTGATTTGAGATTCATTTATGAGTTTGATTTAATAAATTCTGCTTACATTACATAGCACGTAGCCACAAGTTTTAATTATTGAAAACTTAATAAAGTGTGAATTTGTGTTGTTAAGTCTCGGTTTTAATTATTAGCAGTGAACTAGTGATCAGAAAAAGTTTCCTTCTGTAGTCCACTAAGACTGAGTTGCTGGTAACAGCTAGCAAATCAATAAAAATCATCTTCGTACTATAATATAACAAGAACAACAATACTCGTAATATACCAATACCTCTTATTAAGAATTTATTTCTATCAATTCTTTATGTGGTATGCAATGTAATAGGTATATATAAATGGAAAAGTACAAATACTCACACAAACAACTTTACAAATGTTTGTAGGTATGTAACAAAATAACGACCTGAATTATGTTAAGGATTCGATTAAACCTTTTGGCCTAGTTAGGTCGATAAGCAATATCATTACAAAAAAACATTAAGCTCATAAAAAGCTTAGGGGAAAGAAGAAGAGCACGTAAAACTATTAAGCAATACTTCTCGAAGTTGAACACTTAGCAGTTTCATAGAGTTACTTTAACAACACTATAGTTTCAATTGAAATCCTGACAATAAATTGTATGGCGTCGTAGCGATTGTCTCTAGTTAGTTTCTAACTTAATTTGAGTTTATTTTACACAAAAGTTTCAATTGGCATATTAAGACTCATAAATGGTTTCCTTAGTCTGGGTAAAATCCGACAAATTCAATGGAAAGTTATTTATTTTGTTACAAAACTATTTTTTTTTACAAAACAAATGTGAGAATTTTACTGATATGTATTCTGAATTTTCCGAAATAAGTTATATTTTTTATATAAGGAAAAACTTTACAATCATAATTTGATAACATGATTGATGATTCTAATCCAGATATGTACATTCTTCACGATGGATAAATTTAAAAGGAAAAAGAAAAATTCTTGTAAAGATTGAAAATCTAAAGGTGAAAAAAGGTAAGGGTAAAATGATCACTCGTCTAAGCAAGATGAAATAGATTTGAACACCAAAGATTTGATTTAAGTTTATTACAATGATAAAAATCTGAAGCTGCTAAAATATACAGAAGTTCATACATAAAATTACATAAAACTCGCAATAACACCAAACAAAAAGTTCTCATAGGAACCAAGTATGTCGTTTCATAATAATAATAATTGTAGAAAACAAGATTTCCTTCTTAGCTAACCTAAACTCTTACAATTTCAGTTCGTTTAATTTATTAAATACACTACCCTCCCGATAAAGAAGATCATATAAAGAATTCTTAATTTACCGAGACGGGAAGCGATACGGAAGTTCATTTGTTAGAGTGACGGCACTGATTCCTAAAGGTCGCGGGTTTGAATCCCTGTTCGTATTGATATATTTAAAATTTTTAATATGCTCACTTACTATAAGGCTGTCTTTAATTTTAATTTTACATACCTTAGAACGCATTGAATATTTCATTTGATCATTATTTATGATTTATATACCAAAAAAAAAACATATTTGATTTTTTTCTTGTAATATATGCCACATACTAAATTAGATAAGAAAAAAATTATCATAGTTGATATAAAATCATGTTAGAATAATGTAACAAATTCAAAGCAAGCTGCCGAGGTAAAGCTGATTATATTTCGTCTCGTCTGACGCTGATCCCGTGTAATACCCGCCTTAACAAAACAAATTTCGATTTCAAATTATATAATTTCCTATGGGTGCTAAGATTTCATACGGGTTGCGTATTAAAGAATACATTTTCTTATGCCCTACTTATATTTTTGTAAATATAATATGTAGTTTCTAATATTCTTTTAGTAGGTGGTTTTTACAGATGACACAGTTCACTTAAACTTAAATTCTAACCAACTGGATTTATCTATGACTCGTATAAAAATCAGTCAACCGTGAAATTAACGGATCATACTCGTACGAGTATAACACCAAAGTTATTTATTTATTCTAGCAATCTATGAAGCAGAAAAATACTTTTAATAATTTGACCAGTAGCATTTATTGTTTTTGTAAATATTAAATTACCCTAACTAACCCGTAACGATTTTGTATACCTTTCAGAAAATAAATAAAATAATCGTGTAAAAAATATATCTCATTAAATTTAATTATATATCTCTTAAAGTGTTAATGTAACACACTAAGTTTACCACGACTAATAACATTTTTGACATATTTGAAGGATACATATCTATATCTTTTATATTTGATCTATAAGTTATATCTTAAGTATTTATTTATTTATTGAATAACATATATTAAAAGAATATTATATTATAATCTTTATTTTTTATAATATACCTACGTTTGTCTTTAATCTTTAGACCGTGCCAAAGTGCTATTTGGATCATCCCCATTTTTTCCTTGAAACCCCGCCAGCCCGAATTAGCCAAATTAAAACGTAAAAAGTTATCTTCTTATTTTGTTTTTCCTAACTTTAGAAATTAACGGCTCAACCTTAAGAGGACTTCAAACTTAAGATGTTATAAATTAGGGTATACTTTGTTTTGAAAAGAGAAAAAACATTGTAACAAATGAATTATAAGTTCCACTGTCTGGCAGAGATAAGGTTTGTAAGGTATTTAGTTTTTATGATAGAATAAAGCATAAAAGTAAACCATTTTGTTTTTAAAATTTACTTTTACAGATTTTAAGTAACATCATTCCTAATAGTGGCATGTTTTTTTTATGAATGTTATGTACTCATTCCATTCAAGGTCATTGCCCTAAAAATCACAAAACGGTCTATAATTGCAATAAGTCCAAATGTATGGATGTGCATAATTTTTAAATGATGATAAACGCTTAAAATTAGATCTCACTCCCCAGTGTTATACACAGTCGCTCTTTACACTTGTACTTGTACACTTGTATTAGCACTTGCATGTTTGTACGTGTATACCTGGTCCTACCAGGTATACACGTCCCAGTACCATAGTACTGGTACGGCTATACGTTAAATTCAAGAAGAAACTTGAGTTTAAATAAAATACTTATTATACAAGATCTATTAGAATCGGTCAACAATTTAATCTCAATTAAATTTGATGTCTCCATCTTTGGTATGCAATTAAGGCTTTAATATGTTTGGGCACAAGTCTTTGGAAATTTTAGCCAATGCTTATTTCAGATATTTCTTAGAAGACTCAAAATCAGTGTTTCGTGTAGAATACTCCGTATCTTCTTAAATTTACCATAATGTATTATCCAAGTGGCTTTAATTTCTATAACTTAAAATTCCTGGGGTTCAGATATGTGCTAAATGGGTTGCATTCTTTCAGTTCATAAAGTCTGGAGCGTTGCTTCGAACCAGGTTCAAGCAGATCATTCCTTGTGCACATGTGCAAAGGTTTGAACATCACAGTTTAAAAAAAAATCTAAGACGTTTTACAACACGACCCGAGACGGTTATTTAATACAGAAAAGAGACTTCTTGAAATGACGGCTCCCGCCAATCTGTGCAAGATGACTACTTCATTCTCTTTATAACACGCTTTTATTAGTTTCATGTGTATGTTTGCTTGTTTATTTGCTTGCAACTGACTTTTTTGAATGCATTTTTGTCTCATTTTCCACGGACCGATTTTGATCAAATTTTGTTCACATTTCAAGGACCGATAGTAAATTAATAATTCGATGAGATTATCGCATTATCCCGATTAGAATCTCGAAAATTAATAATTATCTTAAGCTAATTTAGTGTGTTTTTTAGTTTTTTTTAAACTGTATTATTTTTTTTTTAATGTTCCATATTATGATTTAATAATAACTACCAAATAAATCGAATCGAAAACCAATTCAGATGTTTTTAACTTATAATACATTCTATTCTTCTATATATTTTAACATATTTTATTATTATATTATCATAAATTCTAATTCTTAATATTAAAATTGCCAGACTAATTAGTAACGTCATCGGAGTAAAAACAGTTTATATCAAAAAGATATATTTTTCATAAAAAAAATAATAATAAAACCTATTTCGAATATCCCACAAAGACAAAAGCGGGTAATTAAACATTGTATTGATGTGATATCGAGTGGCTGACGTTTATGGTCCGTTAGAACGTTTTTACAAGAGATAAATCACGAAAATGGACTTTCGGGCCGATATTTAGACTTTTTTTTTCATTGTGTTGTTTTATCGAGGATTTCGAGGTTCACTTGTTTTAATTTGAAATCAATTCAGTTTTACTTTGACAAACCGGTAACAGTGTTATATTAATACTTTAAATTTAGCTCTGCAATAAAAAAAAAGTATATTCGAATTAAAAAGTTTTTAAATCGTACTTGTATGTTACCGTTACTTAAATGTAATTCTGATATCGTGACATTTTTATTTATAACAAAATAATGACTATTCCGATTAAAGTATTCCGAATAGGAAAATTTTTAGCTTTTCAATAACCCGGCGGCCAAGCGGCAATACAAAATAAAACATATCACGATGCCCTTTTACGTCAAGCGTGAAAAGAAAAATTATGTGTAATCTCAACGATTTAAATATACAGGCTGGTGCGTATACCGTCTAGAATTATGAGCATTCTAGGGGCTGGTCGGGTAATAATTGATACCAATCGTGCGTTAATGACCCACGCCGTAAAAACTTATTTACGGTTTAAGTCAAAAGAAATTAATACAAAAATAAATATTTTATGCAAGATGTAAAATTATGATTGTTATTGAAGAAATAAAACATTATTACCTATTGGGTTCTCGCCTATAAAAAATGAGTAACATATACCATACAAATAAAAATTTAGTTTTTTTGTGTCCCTTTTTTAAATACGTATATAATTTAAATACATTATATTAAAATTATAAAAATACAAAATATCTCATTAAAAAAACGCTATTCGCTTGTAAGTCATTTATCCCAGCTATTACCACCCTCTATATTCATGTGGAATAGAGAACCATTAAAAAAACATGAGCAGTAGGTAAATATCGTTTTCTATACAAAATGAATATTGCGATATGTTCATGGCAAGATAAAAGTAAAACGGGGAAATAGCCTGTACACCCCTGAGACTTGTAACAATGTTTAGGTATGTTTTTATTACATTTTTGTTACCATTATGCCGAAATAAATGCTATTAAGTACTTTACTATACCTTCACGCGTTGCTTTACTCAGTTGTTGCATGTTTTAAAGTTACCATAGTTTTTAATATATAGAGTATAATAAAAGATAAGTAACTGAGTGATATCTGGTAGAAAAATAATATAAAACACCATACATACCATACACACATACTAATCAAAAACTTTTAATGCATTCCAACTAGCGTATTTAAATCGAGAGTAGTCTTTAGTTTTATTTCATTTATATAGTATGTAGTGTACTATTCATATAGTTAATTGTTTAATATTATATATAGTTAAAAAAAATAAAAACCTCCTATACAAAATACCTCTAAAAACGATAAAAATAATATTATTATGTTGACGTTGTACGTTGACGGTTTTGTTTATTTTATGAAATTAGTACTTAGATTAGACGATTTGATATTGTTATTTCATTATTGCCTTGCTAACTTACTTGCATTTTGATTTCTTCCTTTATTTAGCGGTTCATTGCTTTATTTTATGAGGAATATTGATATAATTTATGCTAGTTCAAACTTTTTGGTCTAGAAAACATTATAGATTGTTGTCATGTAATTCATAGGTATAATTAATAGAAAAGCGGTAGAGTAGTCCATACAATATTCATAAAAAAGTACTATAATAAGGTATTACCTTGAAATGTCACTTCAATTTGTCCGATACACGGACCTCGGCTCTATCAGTATAATCTATCTATAGCGTGCTGTTATTTGTAGGATTTTAACAATACACTAATGAGTTTTCACTTTTACTTTTGGATTTTCGAAAATATAGGTTTGTAATAAAAATGATGGATGAACCGATGGGTATTCGTAAGTAGACAGACTAAAATTTTTAAAATATGTAAAAAATTCTTTTATCATTCATAATTATATTTATCTTCAATGTACAGAGATATTATCCTTACAGTTTCAATTGTAGACTAAGAAAGATTATTAGGCTCGTTTAATTTGAAGCTAAATATTTAAAATACTTTTTATTTTTCCTTCTATTTTCTTTTGAGTTTATTACTTCTTAACTTTATTTCTTGTTTGTTTGTGTTGTGTTGTATATGTTTGGTTTCTGATATAATATTAATAATAAGAAAAATTTATAATATATAAAAAAAAAAATACGTCTGTAATTATCGTTTGAAAAAGAAAAAAATCAATCCACTACGTATTGATTTAGTTACTACCAATTAAAGCATATATTTAAAAACCCATAACATATTTATATAACCTTCTATCCAGTGAATATTTTCCCCAAATATTTACAATTGAAACAAAAAGCTCCAGTTTTAAAAAAGCTAAATCATACAATGTTGGTAAATTAAATTATTGTTTTTTTATGAATTATTACTACAGCAATATTTCCATAATGTTAAGTTCAATCGTTTTTTTGTAGTAAGAAGAAGCTTGCAAACAAACTGAGTTAAGTAGTTCAGAACAAAACAGGTTTCAAAATTTTCGTAGTTTCAGATTTATAACGTTGCTTGGTGCTTCAGAACCCTTCACAAGTTTATACTCGTACTTATTTAATTTACTTGAACTATAATGTTGTTACGCAATATCTCAACAATGTAAATAATCTTTGATTGTGGTAGCATTTAAGAAGTAAGAGGCAACTCAGTTCAGTGGTAAATTAGACATTCAATTATAGTTGTCACTTCTTGACTGAAAATTAAAGAAATATTAATATTTAACCGTAGATAAATATCTAAGAGCTCACTTTGACACTATCATCAAGTATTTCGCAGTAGCAGACAACTTGCACTAAATGTCTTCAATTTGTCGAGAACAATGCTCCAAGTTTCAATGGACCCACATCAACTTTTAATAGCGGTACAATAGTCTGACTACAAACATTATACATAATGACCGTACATACCCACTGGGATATATACCTGCATAACTTACAGAAATTATTCTTACTTATCATGTACGAGATAATGATAATTAATATATGTCGCCTACACTTTGAATATTTACGGTATTTACGCTACAGTACGCAGGTTCAAAACCTGACTATTTTTATATTCATTTAAAACACATGCCATGGCTAAACTTTTTATATACCATTTCTAATTATGTGTTGTTTTACCACGAAGGTATCTAAAGTTACTGAATGAAAGAATAAAAAGTGTGAAATATAAAAGCGTCAGTTCATTTGTCCATTTGTGACGTTCAAGGGACGAGGTCACGAGCTATTCTGCGGTAAAAATAAACAATTCGAAGTCAAAGGTCATGAGTTGTATTTATCATGGAATATTATTTTCGTATTATTATTTTTTCTTTAATTAATATATAGAGAGTTAATTTTTATTCACGACAAATGTTTTAAAAAAAGAACTGCTTACTTAGGCATCTAGATTTATTTGCAGGTTTTAAACATAATATTCTTAAACAGGTTTTAAAAACGGAACTTGACATTACTTTTACGAAATATATGAGACGATTTATTGACTATTATACTATATCTAAGTATAAAATATGATCATTTACTTAAAATATTAAATTTTCTAAATGTACCTAATACTTTTTAAAAATTTAATGTAATAGACATAATACAACCAATTCACATGAATATATTCTATTATGTCTCCCTATTCTCTTGTGTATTCATATAGGTTGTAATTATTGTAGTTTGTATTATTAGATATTTTTGTGTGATAGAAATGAATACCCAATAATAAAAAAATAACATGTAACGTATGATATATTCATAACTCCCGACTCAAAAAGAGGAGTTTTGTAATTTTGACTGTCGAATTGTGTATCTGTGTGTCTGTCTGTGGACGTGGACGGATTTGACTGTATTTTTTTTAAACGAAAGCCTGGTTCGTCAAGACGGTGCTTAGCTATAGCTTAGCTTAGTCGAAATAGAAATAGTCGTCTCCAAGATATTGAGGTTTTATTGGTGCGGGTGAAAAATTCTTATGCAATATTGTTAGAAAAAATTAAACAGGTGAACATTTGTGTGTTTACTGGTTTTATATATGTATTTCATAAGTACATAATAATATTATTTTTATCTTTATAGAGGTCTTTTTGTATCGGAGGTTTTAAAATGTTTAATTTAATTTTTACATTACACTTTTAAAAATGTTTTCAAGTAAATGTTAAGTGTAATTTACTGGTGAAGGATTTTTGTTGGAGTGAACATTCTACCTGTTATTTGTAATAAGGTATTGAATACCCGATGGCAAGTATAAATATAGTTATGCCGTTCACTTTTCTAACAATTATCTCGTTTATATCTGAGTGAATCCCTAAAGCAAATTCTCCACCGAGTGGGCGCAGCGCTACTGTTTTCGTTAATTTGCATATTATCAGATAACATTAGTTACGAGGAACTTGTATAAATATTATAGTTTAAAGTTTTGATGTAGTGAATATTTTTAGACTCTGACTTTATTTAGAGGTTGTCAACTTCTATTATTAGATATTAACTCGATTAAATACTTAATATTTTATCCCAAACTGTATGCATATGGTGTCATATCCTTTTATTACGAAATTTTAACATATTAATAATAAAAGCTAAGAGATTTATTTAAAATATCAATTTCTACAAAGAATTATTATTGCTTCGTGCGTAGAAAGATCTAAAAGCAATATGGGAAAATACGAATGGGAACAGCATTTTACCTTCGGGAACTAAAGCCAGTTTTATGTATGTTTTTGTAAAAGTTTTGTTATCAAAATACCATATTTTATTATTTGCAATAATAAAATATTGTAACAAGTTAATAGTTCGATATTTCATTTCAATTTGTCCAATATTTTACAACACTGTCGAATATCAATGTAATCTATCTAAAGCGTGTCTGTTTGATTTTGATAACTATCTGTGATACCCTTCCTACCTTCATATCGTCAGTTTTGTTTGAGCTAAAAGTGTATTTGTGGTAAGTTATTTATCATATCATATATAATTTCGTATTTGAAAATATCTTTAAACATGTATAGCCATGTTAAGCATTTTTAAATTTATATAAATATAGAATGAAAAAAAAATAAAATATAGAATGAAAAAAAAAAAATAAAAATAATAATAATAATAATTTTCATTCTATATTTATATAAATATAATTTGGTTTTAAACACACCATCGGGAAAAGCGGTATGTTGTAAGATTTAAGTTTAATAATATTGCGGAATCACATATTTATATCACCCAACCCAAAAAGAGGGGTTATAAGTCTGACGTGTGTATCTGTGTATCTGTGTATCTGTGTATCTGTGTGTCTGTCTGCCATTTTCGGAGCCAAACGAGTGAACGGATTTGATTGCGGTTTTCAAAAAATCTAATGCCTGGTCGTTTGAGATGGTTCTTAGCTATGTTTGTTCGAAATAAAAGCAGTCGTCTCCAATATATTGAGCTTTTATTGGTGCTGGTGAAAGGTTCTTATGCAATATTGATTGTAAATATCTACTTTGGCACATGAAAATGAGTTTGTTCGTAGGTTCATTTAGTACAATATAGAAACCAGTAACGTAACTTTAAAAAGGAGAAACCAATAACATTTTTTATTTTTTTTATTTTTGATAAAAACCGATACGACAAAATCTCTAAAAGGATAAAAATAATATTATTATGCATTTTTGAAGTCGTCGTCAGGGGACCGCTAAGTAAAACAAGAAGTCAAAATACTAGTATGTTACCAAGGCAAATAACGAAGTAACAGTATGTAATCGTATAGTCTAAGTTCTCATTCGTTAGTTCCGAAAACTTCGTAAAATAGACTTCAATGAGTACATATTAATATTATTATTATCCTTTTACAGATCATTTTGTATCGGTTTTTTTTTTAATTTTCTATTTATTTTTTATAATCTTAATTTTATTGACATATATCATCGTTTATATTGTGTGAATTTTATTGACATATATCATCGTTTATATTGTGTGAAAAGTGTAGAAGCCTACTCATACCTGTAAGATATATTGTGCTTGCGTAAAGCTCTAAAGCAACTCCCGCTTTCAGTAGCCGCGGCACCGCTGATTTGTTATCTTACAATATTATTTAGATTTTGTACGTTTTACCTTGAAAACAATTTCTATTTAGTCTCTGAAAATCCAAATTCAAAAAGAAAAATTTAAAATATTAAAGAGTTAAAAAAACCTTATAAAACTTTGATATTGTCTAACTTTTATTTAGTAGCTTTCAGGTATATTATTCACTAGCGACCCGCCTCGGCTTCACACGGGTACAATGCTTATACTAATATGTGGCAGTGAGGATTGATTAATATTGAGTTACAGGATGTTTTTTATACAATATTTACGATCTGCCTCCGCTTTTTTGATCTCTGAAATCTTTTAAAACATCCATTTTAATGAAATGCTGTTAAGGGCAATATGGATCTAAATAAAATGTACTATACGAGTACCTTATTTAATTGGATAAGAAATAATACAGTGTTGTATAAAAAGCTTGGTAACTAACACATCATTTTGTGATATATAAAAAAATGGTTACTCAGGGTTATTCTACATAGATAAATATAAACTATTGTAGATTTTCATATTGATGTTTGAAAGATATACATTTCTGTAGTACATTAATTTGATATATATCTTAAGGTTAAGCCTTCTTTTGCGATTTAAGAGCACAAAAATATGTTTATTGCAACATCACATTACCAATAACTTATTTATTCGGCATTTTTGTACTAAAATATATATGTATTATACATATAAACCTTCCTCTTGAATCACTCTATCTGTTAAAAAAGCCGCATCCAAATTCGTTGGGTAGTTTTAAAGATCTGAGCCTACATATGGAAAAACGCGGGGAGCGACTTTGCTTTATATTATGTGAAGATCTAAAATAACACTTGGTATGAACCAATACAATATAAAAAAGTTACAAAACATGTTGTCCACAAAAAGTCTAAGAGCCCATTTTAAAATGTAAAAATATTTTTCCGCCACGGTCACGGTCATAATAAAATTTATTTTTAGTTCTTTCATCTTTGGAGTTTATTATATTTAAATTTGTTTTTTTTTGTTTTTTTTTGTTCAATTTGCTTTGGAGCACTGTAACATTAAATTACGTAATATTTAAAAAGTAAGTATTTTTTATTAGAAAAGCAAACAACTTAAATTTACCTAAAATGTTAAGGCTATAAATATTCCTTTAAAGAGGACAACTCATATCAATTATAGTTACCATATTTTGGACAGAATTTTAAAAAGCCTTATATAGGTTATCCGAGGACACATTTCTAACAAGCGTCAGGTATGTCGCAGTGTCGGACAACTTGCACTAAATGTCTAAAATTGTCGAGAACAATGCTCCAAGTTTCAATGGACCCACATCAACTTTTAATAGCGGTCTAATGATCTGCCTATGATTACATAATTTATTTATAATAGTTTATAAATTTTGAGATATGTGAGGGTTAGTTCATTTGTGTTGTCCAAGGGACGAGTTATTCCGCGGTATAAATTAACAATTCGAAGTCAAAGGTTATTGAATCTTTTTTTCTTTTCTAAGCCCTAGATTCATAGTCATTCATAGTCGGGGAGAGACTCTAGTCATAAGGGTTCCTTTCTCAGGTTAACATTCTTCTATTATTTTTTGATTAATAAAGTGCGCTTTCCATTGTCCCAATATAAAAAAATATATATTATTTTGTAAGCTATTCCAAAAACATTATTTTATAAAACACAATATAATTGCTTCTTAATGTATAACTGTTCTATAGAAATGTAAAAGGAATACCTATATATAAAAACATCTTAGTTTCGTTTGACAATGTTCTTAAAAATAGCCTTGTGGCTTTTGAACAAAAGAAACTATGTACAAAATTATGTATTTAATAAAACAATATATTGTATACGCGTATTACAATTTTTCTTGAGAAATTTTACGTGAAACAATGTTTCATGCGTATATTAGATTTGAGAAAAATTTAAGAATAAGTTTCTTCTTCATAATGTGCCATAATTATATGTGTCTACTACAGTTTTTTGAAACTAAATATCAAGGGAAATGTTTCTATTGATACCTACATCTAAAACAGTAATAACTTAAAAGATATATGTAATGAACGATAAATGCCACTGATAAGAATAAAAATATGAAAAATTCATAATATCGTGATCGTGAATAAGTATATAGAACATAACTCACCTTATGAACGACACACACATCTTTTTACATTAGATACTAAAACAGCATGTCATCAAGCATACGAGTATGTTATGATGGCAGAAAGCGCATTTTTTCTGATACACAAGTTTCGTATTGATTTTAAGGTTTATAAAAGAGATTCTGCAATATTTTCTTTTTATTCATCAGGACAAACTTTGCATTTTATGGCGCTGACGTAACCATGCAGGCAGTTTTTCCAATACTTCTTATATATAAATACCGATTGTACTAATGTTTTTATTTATACTGAGGTATCATTTTAGTCACATTGTTACGATTTTTAAAGACTGACTAAAAATCTGTACTTATTTCAGATTGCATACATTGACAGATACTAGAATATATTTAAATATCGCCTCTTGGTATCCTTCCAAAGAGAATTATATTTTTTTGTTTACCGTTTGAGCCATAATTACCTGGTTTGTTATACTTCCGTTACATTTTTAATCCTTACCTGAACACTCATTTTCACTTCAAGGAGTACATTAAACTTGGGAGAGAAGTGGATACTCCACTTTTTATTTTGCAATCGTCATGCTGCATACACTTTTTACATACTGCATCTCAACATAGAACAAGACCCAGTAAACTGAGGCGACACCAGTACCTTAATAAACATCAAGACCTCAAAAACTAACATCAGTAAATTCCAATTTACCTGATTACCTGAACCCCCATCATGCGTGACCAATCTATCGTATACCCCCTCAACATAATTACTTCTTCCGAACGGTAGCCCCCGCTACGCTACGGTATACGCTACGCTACGATATACGCTGCGCTACGGTATACGCCACGCTACGGTCTACGCTGCACTGTATTGTATCTGGAAACAATGATAAATTTATTATTCTTTTTATTTATGCTATAAAGGTAATGAGATACAATAAAGAAAGGATATTAAAAACATTTTAACTGCAATATTGAGTGCTTTCTGTGAAATTTATCATTGAAGAGGAGCATCATATCTGATGAAATGATGTTTATAATGTACTTGTTTGTTATAATTATATATGCTATTTCTGTTTGAGTTAATCATAATAGCAAATTCTCCACCGGATCGAAGTAGTGCTACTGTTCTCGTTAATTTGCATACTAGCAGATAATACTAGTTATGATGAACTTGTATTCATAATATTATTTGGATTTCTAACTTTTGAATCAGTTTATATTTGGAACTCACTTTACTAAGAAGATTCTATACAGAAACTTTACAGTCTCGAATTTCTCATTATATTTTTCATATTAGTTATATATTTATTTCTTAATCTAAATTGGTATCTTTGATTTATTATATTCGATTCGTGTTAAAGTATTAAATTGTGTTTTAATAATAGTTAGAGTACAATAATAAGTTTAATTACATCTTTTAATTAAAACTTTTCATCTTTAATTAAAACTTTTCATTACAGGAAAATAGTTGTTTTATATTTGTATTGCAGGTTACCTTAGTTCAGATTCCGTAGGTCAGATATAGGTATATTTGACATGATAATTTATGATTTATAATAGCATTACTAACTCATTTGAATGATCTCTTCATACATTTTAAATTTTATTTTTTTTAAAGTGAAAGTATAGAAATGGCTTTCCTGATATCAAGTCCATTTACTTTAAGTACAAAGAAAAATAATATTTTGTGTTTCCATACTGTTTCTTTTTTTTAATCAAAAATATATATTTTTATTATTGTTTTGTTTCCTAAACATGTTTTGAATATTTTTCATAATTTTCAAGAAATAAAACTTTAGCTTCGTTTTTGTGTCCTATTACATTTTCATGAACAAAAAAAGCTGATTACAACATTCTTATCTTTTTGTTTTTAATGTAAGTTTGCTACATATAATTGTTCAATAATAAATGTAACTCATCTGTTAAAAAATCTAGAATAAGTAACAATATTATTTTGATAAATATTAAGATAAATTGTAATTTACAATCTCTGACGTTACATTTACACTCGCTATCCACTACAGTCTTGTCAACACAGGAGTCCCTATAAGTAGAATCTACTTATTATTTAAATATTTTCCCTCTTTAGAAGCGAAAGTCCTCTAAGTTTATTTATTTAAATAAAAATAATTGTCCCTCGTGGTAGTAGTGTAACGATGATTTATTATAACTTGAGTATGGTAAGGAATGTCTTCGGCGTCTAGAATGGTATTACATACCTATTATATATATTTTTGAGTATCAATGAATAAAATATGTTAATCAATTAATAGAATAGAAAACCATCAATGCATTCAAAATTCGAACCTGCAATTTCTGTTAAGTACACCGTTCCCAAAAAAAAAGTAAAAAAATAAATAACCTTAACATGGCTGACATATTTATAGACAAATTTAAACATCAATAAAATTACAATTAACATTGTCTGAAAAGAAGCTTAAGTTAAAGTTAATTACTTCCCTAACAAATCGTTACTCAATATCAGATACTAGTTCATAGTAAAATTAAGTATATTAGATATTCTCAGCGGCTTCACCCGCTATACATATATATATAGGTAAATCTACTTTCTCGGGTAGGTTTTAGGATTATTTATTTCCCACATTGTCTTCTGTACCCTCGGCAATGTTCATCTTCTTCTAATGTTCGTTAAATGATCGGTTGAGTAGTTAAGCATGACAAGCAAAATAACTCATATTTTTCTTTATAGTAATAGTTTTTAAAGCATTAGTAGGATTACTCAGAAGTTCATAAACATTAAAAACATGAATTTTAGTATTTTTCAACTATTTTATTTAGATTCTATATATGATTTATTAAATAAATTGATTATGTATTGAATGATCTTCGTCTTTACGTAGATACACATATATATACATATATATAAAAATGTATCTATATCATATAAAAATGTTATATGTTTAACAATTGGTTATCAACTTATATGTATACCAAAGTGCATGACAATCCGTTAATCAGTACAAGGTTTTCATACAACACTTCATCCCCTATTTCAGACCCTCAGGTAATCTTGAATTATTAACTATATTGATGCCCAAATTTTTTACAATCGGCCAGTTGGTTTAGATTTTCATACAATATTTCATCCCCGATTACAACACTTTAGAGGTTAATTTTGAAAAAAAAGTAGTTTGACCCTGGGTCTACAACTATTTTCATTCCGAATTCCATGTAAATAGGGCGTAGCCGTGAAAGTGTAACAGAAAGACAGACCGACACGACAGACTTTCGCATTTATAATATACGTATGAGTTTATCAAACAATGCTTAATAAAAAAAAAGGTTAGTATATTAATTCGACTCAAAAAAATAAAAACTGTGTTTTTCAGAATACCTTGAAACCATAAATATTTAACTACGAATACAATTTTTTTAATCTCAAAATAAAAAAAATAAAAAGATCATTCGTATTTAAAAAAATTAAACAGATATAACCATAACATAATAGAAACAATACTGTTGCGCTTTTAAAATAAATGTAATAAGCCAGCGATTCCGATACAAAAAGATACAATGGCAAAACGACAACAACCAACCAAACTAAATTTTGTAAAAATTGTCGATTTTATTGTCCGTTATAAGGAAGCTCTTTCACATATAATGTTGCTATGAAACTAAGCTGTCCGTTAAAAAATAATTTTCTCAACCGTTTACACGTCAAATTTCAAAGCCCTATCAATATAACCCGTATATATATGCAGTATGTATGTATATATATATAGTACGTACAGTTTTTAAATTTCTGTAAAATCAAGTCTGTAAATGTATGTTTGCATGTATGTATTGGAGGTAGTATATACAAGTATACACATCATTATGTGTTTACTTGTATATATATAGCCATTTTAGTTTAACTATCAAATCTACGGTTTTATAATAAATAAGCGAGTTAAATCCGTTTCATATAATCTTCCACAATGAATTGTGAATTTTTCCTCTTTTTTTTAACTTTTATATTTTTATGTTTTCGTAAATTTTTACCGAATTCAGTGAAGAAAAGCCAATTTCAATGATGTTGATGTATATATAAATATACATAAAACTTTACATACTGCTATTATGAACTTCAACATTACTAGAAAACTCTTTATCGAACATCATTAACAATGTGACTCAATTCATAATATTGAGAGCGAGGAACCGATAAATGCTATAGTTCTATACTCCTTAACTTTGAAAATTAATTCTTGCAACTCACTAAATGTCGGCAATTTAGCAGAACAATGTTCCTGGTTTCAATGACCCCGCAGAAACTTTTAATGGCAGCACAGTTCAGTTCATATGTTTTTTATTATACCTCTAGTACATACTTAAAGAACTTTGGAATAATTTACTCCGGTTTAAAATAAACTTTATATTTTTCATACCATTATCGTTGTTTTTATTTTAACAGTGAATGTGATTATATTAATCAAAGCGAATATTAAGGAGCGTCAGACTATTTGTCCATTCGTAACGTTTAAAGCACGAGGTCACAGGTCATTGTGATGTAGAAATAATAATCTGATGTTAAAGGTAGGCATTTGGGTCGCCATTATCATTAAATATATTATTAGAGATATGTTCAAGGAGGTCTCACATTATCTTAATAGTAATGTTTAATGAACTTATAACAATTATTTATTTAATATAATTAGTAGTGTTTTTCTCTAAGCAATTATTACAAGTATGGGAAGAACTTACACAATTATGAAAAATAATAATAGCCAAAAGATAGCAGAACTAAACAAAAAGAATAGCAACATTAAGAATATGTATATTACAAAAAAATAAACAAGGGGAATAAATAAGGCGCTAAGTGAAAAGAATTATAAAAAGGATTGGATTCCAAACATGAAAAATAAAAATAGTGGAAAAATCAGCAAGTACTACAAATTGGGAATTCTACCAAAATTTATTCCAAAGTCAAAATATAATGTAGTAAAAAAAGAGGAGATGAAATCGATTCTAAAAGTAGGAACAATTAAGTATATTGAAATATAAAAAGTAGATAAAGTACGTATATCAGACTTAATTCTAAGGCTTACAAATCTGTTCAATAAAATCTTTGAAACGCAAATCATTCCGGAAGTTTAAATCAAATCGGCAATCATACTACTGCATTAAAAGGGAGATAAAAATGATATAGGAAGATTGTTTAACGTAAAATGTTTATAAAATATTTAAAAAATCATCCTAAAAAGAATTTCTAATAAACTAAATGAAAACCATCCTAAGGGACAAGTTAATTCTCAACTATAGACCACAATCACACTTTACGAAAGATACTACAGAAATAAAGAGAAAGAAATAAATAATATAGTGGTTTTACAAAGCTTCCGATACATTGGAACATGATTATGTATATAGTAAGTACCCTTAAAAAATACAAGGTGTACAAAATATATATATTCAAATAATATAAAAATTATACACAGTAAGCACTGCACAAGATAATCTTGAATCTACGGGCAATGAATTTCCTATTAGAAACGGTGTACGCCAGGGAGATTCTATATTCCCTTAATTATTGTCAGCAGTGCTAGAAACGATCTTCAGGAATCTAAACTGGACTAAATAACGAATACTCGTCTTTGGAAATAGTTTTGGCTTTTTAGGGAAATTAATAATAATGAAGAATAAAACCATACCAATGAAAGGAAACAGAAAGCATAGGAAATATGTATTATTGCCAAGCTTATGCTACGTTTGCCAGACATTGGCGTTAAAAGAAAGTAAATTAAAAGTAAAAAATATATTATTATTATTTTTAAAAGGTATATTATTAACATTTAATTCGGTTATTTTTTTATAATATTTTAAGTTTTTTGAATCCATAATAAATCTTACCATCAAATTGATTGCATTGGCTCCAGATTGTTAATTACTTACTAAATATTGATGTTTGTGAAACAGTGATCACAAAAAAAAAATACCCGACTGAGTTTGCTGTGTGGTTTTTCTCAGACCAGGGCGCACTCGGAACCCTCGTAGTTTTAATTTTAAGCTGGTTAATGTCATTACATTAACCAGCTTATAAACTTATTTCGATAAATTTGATGAAATTAGATTTTTGTGTTTTAAAAAATCTATAAACATTTATCAACGTTACGATTGTTTAACTTTAAAATAATTACAGAGAATAAAATATAAACCGATACGGGAAGGAATTTGAACACACAACCTCAGGGAAGCACGGGACAGTTACCCAGAGATTGCGATTTCGAGCACTTTATTCCTCTTTTATTTACTATCGGCAGCATTGTATGTGTTGTGCTTTAATTTTGCTTTAAATTGGCTTTGAAAAATTATCTCATTAAAAATATGTTAATTCTGTTTGTGTTTATGAGAGGTCAAATCATTGAAACGTGTTTCAATATGCCATTATCATTTAGGAATACAAAAGTAGAAATCTGTAGCTTTAATAACTTTAATGATTAAATTCTTTTTCTGTACTACTTAGTTCGATATTGTTTGATAAGACAGAAATAGACATTTCTCTTGCATTTTGTACTTATCGTACTTAAGAAGTTAAAATATTTTGAATATTGCTTAAATTTTGGTAATGATTTCCCGAACTTAGGAGTGTGGTGCCTGGGGTGAAATATGCGTCGTACATATTTTATTTAAATTAAAAAAAAATCATTTTTCAAAATACTTATTTCGATACATATTACTGATATATGTTTGTGTGTACAATTTAAGAGTCTTTTATTACAAGTTTAAATTCAATATTATGAATTACAAATGGCACGTAAAACGCAATGTTCATTCGTAATTAAAACAATGTTAAAATAAAATAGCCGATAAATTAGAAAACAATTAAAATAATAGCATTCAATCTACACGAATCCTTAGAAACTCCAAGCACGTAAATCTGCCGAGTGTAATTTGGTAACCAAATTGTTATTTTAATGATACCCAAATTTCGTAAAGAATTTAGAAACAAGGAATATTTTTTTGATAAGTGCTGAATAAACTCAGATACGCTGACAGTAATAAATACTGTCTAATGAAATCTGGACGACAAATATAAATACCAAAACTGTTACAAACAAAATAAAATCTCTATATAAATTATATGTATGTATTGTATACAAATAAAATGTCTATACCAAAACTGTTTTTTTTATATAAAAAGGAAGACACACGAACATGCGGATTACCTGGTGTAGAATAATCACTGTCCCTCTCGGTCTCTTGCAATATTAGAAGATGCACAACAGTATACTATACTCTGACAGGGTCTCTCGTGTGTACGCGTGACAAGAGTGTTGTTGAGTGTTAATGTCCCTACCTTCAAGATTGCCTAGGTGATATCATTCCTTCCGAACACAGATATCCCAGATTGAGGTTACCCCAAAATGGTATAAGAGTTTATACTCAGGTTATACATGATGTCGCTTAGTTAAAATATCTTTGTCTCCGTTAACAGTAAAGCCGGTTGTACCATCTCAACGTGGTAGTGGACGACATTTATGTCTATGTCCAAATACTTTATATTACTGTATTTAAAATGGAGCTAGAAAGCTAGGAAGTATAGGCCTCGTTTGGCCCTTTATTAGGGGCTCTGTGGCCTCCCCTAAATACGGAGCAAGATGGTTCGAGAAGGGATTCTCTAGCTTCTTATGGAGCCAGTACCCTGACCCTGAAGGATTAGAATCTTTTCAAGGACCGCTATGATATTCAAAGGAGGGGTTGGGGGTTGGGCTGTTCGAAACTTACAGTGTTCGACAGTAGGCCACTTCTTTACTCTGGACTTTTTGCGAGTGTGTTATCCGGTCGAATCCGAATGCCGGTCGAATCAGCCCATTCATGCTGCAGTCAGAATAATGCAGCGTGATTTTAATATGTAGTAGGACCCTTAGTCACCTCTTCTGACATCAAAATTCTGAAGAAAATAAATTGCTAATCTAATGTTATTTATAAAACTGCATATATTTGACATCAATGTGTATTAAATAAGATTTTACTGTTAGTATTCAAATCATTGTTGAAGTGGCAGACTTATTAGGTACGGTCATGTGTTAGCTTCTTAAGATTTGTGGCTCGTATGAATCAATTCCAATCCTGCTCGATGTATATGCGTTGTACACACTTTAAAGTATTTCTGAATTATTGTGAAAATAAAGGTGGAAGGCTTTAAATATAAAGATTGTATCTCTTATTACTATTTCAAATATTTTAATGTATGAAATAAAAATTCAATGAGCATCACACTCAGCTCTAATACTAATTCAAAACCAAATTTATAATTCCAGGATCATCCCTGTCATAGCAAAGGCATAGTGAATTGATAAACTAGGTCAGTTTGTAACTTAATTTTAAAAATAAATACTCAGCAAGAAATATTTGTAAAGGTTAGTTTAGTCAACATTATTAAACTGGTACTCGCAGATAGTCATCGGATCTGCATAGCTGGCGGTTTACCAAGTAAGTGCATTACGCTACTATTTACCTTGTTAGATTGGATTAAATCATCGAAACTGACCTTAATATAATCTGTGCCTCTAAAATTAATATTAATTAATAATAATATAATAATAATAATATCACAGGACAAATTACACACATTGATCTAACCCCTAAGTAAGCTAATTATTTGCACGTGTTAAGGTGACTACCTTACGAGGATACAAATACATAGAAATACACATTATAAACAGAGCGAATATATTTAATAAACGACCAAACCCAGAAATGCAGACATCTATGCTCATCATACATACATACATGCCTAACCCTGTCGGGAATCGAACCCGAGCCCCATTGAGTAGCTATATGTTAGGCGTCAGCTCCAACCACTCGACCAACAGAGCGGTTGAAATTAATGAATCAATAATTTATCACAATATTTAATGTTTAGCAGAAGAAGAAACTATGTTTAAATTGTCTATGTGTTTATGAGTTGTACTTGACAATTTAGTTTGATTTATCTATTATTTCGATAATGATAAAATCAATACGCTTAGTAGAGTTAGTCATAAAACAAATATATGTTATATTCAAAGCGTAAATCAACAAGCTATTTTTATAAATATTCTTTTATCGTATCTACGAGTGTATTTGTATCTTGGCTTCTTCGCTCATAACATATTAATTTAAAATCGATTATGACATTGAAATACTTCGACGATACATTTCTGTTTTAATATAGATTGTCTACATGTCTAACATGTCTTACATGAAAGTTATAATATTTTAAAACGCATATAGAAGAAAAATCTAACCATGTTAAATCGTTAAAATTTAAACTTTAATTCAAAACAACGTAGATAACTTACTCCTTGGGATATTTGCTGTAAGTGCAACAGAAACTACATTAAATAATGTCTAATAAGAGAGGAACTACTTAATTTTAACTATTTCATAAATCAAATGTTTACTTGGCACGTATCCAACTGAATACACTATTAACAGCTAACATATGTATTGCTACTAAATCAGGAAGCATTTATTTACTTCCAGTTTACTCGTACATAATAACATTGTAACTAGAGCAAATGAAATATACATTTATTTAGATTCAAAGTAAAGAGTTATCGAATTCGTTATTACATTCCAAATTATAGTAAAAGTACTTATTAACACATAAATTAAAAGAAGCTATGACATATTCATATTCACGGTTATATAATTCAAACACCTTATTATTATTACAAAAACTTACTTATCTCCAGTTCTGCAAACATTATGGAACGCTGGATACAGTGGAGCCCAATCTGCCTTTATATACTTGTTAATAATACTCCATACAATGATCAGAGTGGAAATATTATTGATATTTATCAAAATGCCATGGTTAAATAATAATAATAATATCATAATTATAATATATGATTTGTAATAATACTCGCAAGATTATTGACATTCAAATGAAACCTACGTTCGTTTCTATTTTTGTCTTCCGCTAGAATATCGATATTTTTGCATGACTGCGGAAGGTAATGAAGGCAGCACTCATTTATATTTCATCGACTAACGTGTTTAAATACTAACTTAAACTTGAACTTTGACCATATCATTCTATTTCATTTAAAAATATCATGTAAATTTAAATATATGAAGAGTAGGTTTCGAATCAGCATTTTCGAAAAAAATATATATTTTTATTAATTCAATCACAGAATGCTTATGTTTTTGACAAAACAAATATGTTTACTACTATTTTCTAAGACTTACTCGAGTACTACACATTGAAATAAAACTATTTTTACGGATTTAACTCGCGTATAATTAATTAAATTTAAAATGTAAATTTCCGTAAAAATAGTTTTATTTCAATATGTTTACCAATTTGTGGAGCTCAATTGCTTTAATCATTTAATAGTTACATTTAGTTATTTACCTATTTTTAGTAAATATAGCATCATTTTATCTCTCCCTGTTAATTATCTTAAACATCTATCACCATCATGGCGATTACGTTTTGACGTACGTAAATCTCCAGTATTTAAGGCTCAGACTCAAAGTTTTCAAATAAAGCTCTGTTTCAAATGGCTCTATCTTATGACATATTAATGTTTTTAGAAGTTCGTGACATGTCTTTATAATATATTCCTTTCTTTTCATTTTAACTATAAACTATATCAGTGTAATATTGCCATAAGAAATATGCTTAGAACTCAGTCGAATAATATTATACACATTATTTTTCGAAATACGAACATATCGAAGGCTTTATAATATATCTTCTTGTTCCAAATTCAACTTTGGAAGTTCAAATAAATCTTTTTTATCTTTACCACCCCAGGGTTTTTTTTAAGTCATAATTACACATTGAATGGTATCTAAAAGGCAGTTAGAGGTTGTTAAAACATTATTGCTGGTATAAATCACGTGATAGCGTATCGTTATACTAACCGGCTTGGCGTAGCTCCACGTATATTTAGAGGAAATCACCAAAATTGGGCACTATAAACTACCCTTATAGTGCCCAATTTTGGTTCAACTTAATGTATTTGTAGTTTTTAGAAATTACTTTTACTAGTTTTTTAGGGTTCCGTATTTATTTATTTTTTATTTCCGTGTTTTTTTGTGATTCTGTCTATCCCAAGGCTAATGAACCGTGACGCTAGTCATTAGAAATTTTCACAGATTAATTTCATTTTACGCCCTTAACAAATACTTAAAACAAAATAAAATAAATATTTATGGGGGGTACACACAATAAACGTAGTTCTTTTGGGCGGTTTTAATAACAGAAATAGGTAGGCATTTGAAATATTCACTGAATATAGTTATATAATCATTTTAAAAATAATAAATATAATAATAATAATACAAAATTAAAACAAAATAAATTAATTCAAATAAAGTAAACATTAAATCCATACAAAAAACGTGATTTTTTGGCATTTAATTTTATAAATGGTACGGAATCCTTCGTGCGTAAGTCGGACTCGCCCTTGGCCGGTTTCCTTTCCTCTCTGTGTCTAAGCATATCAGTAATATACAGAATGGATATCTATAAAATGTTTAATATAGGTATCCCGTAATGAAACCGTAAAAAATATTTTTCATTCTATATTTATTTATACATGATCATCTATCAAAATTAATAACATTGGTTAGGATTTTCGGAAGAAACCTTATAGATATCAACACCGTAACAATTAACACGATCGTATATAGAATGTTTAATTCACCGAGACGGTTAGCGATACGGTATCTCTATTGTTAAAGCAATCGGAACGTTCCCCATAGGTCGCTAGTTTGAGTCCGGAGTAGAGAATGATAGCATTGTCAATTAATGCCATCAATATATATCAATCATATATATTGATGGCATTAATCAATATGAGCAATTTCTATTTTGAATCATAAAAATAGAATATGCGGATGGAACAAATCTCCGTGATGTAATCAGTACTCAATTATTATATTTTTGTTCATACATCTGAGTCAATAAGGACATAATTTCATTCAATATTTACAAAGATTGATGGGTTTCCAAACAAACACAAACTTTAGCAATGAAAAGCTAAAGGGATAAATTCAGTACGTTGTGAATAAAGTTCGGAATATTTAATAATTTCCCTTTTTAATGGTTCCGTAACATTTTTTATTTTATTTTTACTAAATTATTTTATGAAGAAATCGTTTCGGTACTAAACGCAACATAAAAACACAATATTAAAATTTATCAACTTAAAAAAAACGTTAGCCTGAGTACCTAAAATTTGAATTAATTGTAACAAACCATCGAAGAAACTAAGTATACGAAAATATATCTTTATTTTAGTTTCCATATTTGATGACTTGTTAGAGTAGTGGTTAGTAACCCTGACTACCACAACTGACTCTTGACTTGACTTCTTTGTGTGATCCGCAGATTGTTGTTCTGAGTCTAGATATACTTGTACGAGTTATACATGTGTTTGTGAAGGCTCCGCGACGTAGGGATAATATAATAAATATTTTCACACATCTTTGTACTGATCTCTAAAGTCAGTTAGTCTGCTCTTTCCATTGGTTTTTCAATTAACACCGGCGTAATGAAAGCTACGCTCTACTGCACCAATATCGTATCAGACTCAATGAAAATATGTATTTCTTGCAACTTGTGTTATGTTCTAATGATTTTGGACATTTCTGAACATTTATTTATATGTAGGCCGATTACTGGTTTAAGGTTACTTTATGTAGCATATGATTAAAAATGAGTTAATTTTCGTAAATCGAAAAATGTATTTAGATTGCTACTAGCTTACCCTCACCTTCTTCTCTACATGCCATATTCTTCAGTAACTTTTTTTGGTTATTATTAATGATCTTGGTTATTATAACTAATATTTTACAAAAAATACAGCTGTTGCTAAAGAACTTTGAAACTTCTTTAAAATTTATAATTTATTTTGACAATGGCTTATGTAAATTTTGGATATTTTACCATATTGGTTTCACTATACTTTATTTAATAATATTTTAATAAAATTATATCTTTGTAGTTATTCACATTTGAAAATTAATTATGTAGAGTCACATAAGTTTCAAAAGCACTTCTCCATCAAATTAAATTTATAAAGGTATAATTAAGCACAGTTATAAAAGTACCCTAAAAGAATTAATCATTAAAAATAATTGTTTACAATATTACTATGAATTGTTAATGAGGTTTGGTATTGTTTTATCATTCAGTTTATTGTAAAGTTGAAGCTACATGTGTTACTAAAATAAAACTACAGAAAGTAACACCTAGCTTCTCACTTGTATTCACAACGTAAAATACGATACAAACAAACGGAAAACATTGTTCCTACACGTAGTATTATGTAAAGTTTTTATATAGTGACTTTGTACTATTACTCTAGGAGAAATTTAAATAACAGATACGTTTATTATGATATTTATGCCAGTTACTAATCTATAAGGACTTTCAATAGAACAGAGGGTAAATGGGTCACAGAGGCCCTTTGAACAGCCTAGGCTTTCCTGAGATAATGTAATGGGGTCGTATATCAAAGGTAAAGAATAGCCTACTTAACCCTAGCACTGTTAAATTTGAAGACAGCCACTGGTGCGCTTATACATTTACTAAGTGTTCGAATTTAGAAGGGTTATATTAAAAACAACTGCAGTAATAACAAACTAAATCAAAACTAAAAGTATTTTCTATATCATTGAGAACATAACAATCAACTGTTCTATTTAGCTAACACCTCAATTATTAATTTTAGTTCTTACCTTGTTTATTTGAAATTTATAATAAAAATTGTAAATGAAAAAAAATGACGATGACATAATATTAATACCTTAATCAAATGATCATCGCTTTGATATCATCAACATCAGGACCATTAATGACTTAAGCATCTTCGCGTAGGCCAGCCCAGGCCTTCCCAGTCGTAGGCCTAGGTGAGAGAGGGGGGCGACCTCTCTCGCCTTTGCACGGGCCTATGACGTAGGGGTACACTGGTTGCCCGGGGTACCCTTATCGGGGGGGATCCTCCCGGATGTCACGGTGAGTGCGAAAGCGATCCCGTGGCGTCCCATTGCAGCGATGAGGGCAGCCGTTGTTTTTTTAGTGGGGTGCCTTAAAAATGGCAGCGTCTCCTATGCTGCCGGGTGCCTCACATACCGCCCGGCTATCGCCTTCCTGGCCGGTGTGACGATGCGGAAACGCATTTTACCAAGGTTAAAAAAAAAATAAAAAAACAGGTACATCATCCAACTATATTTACTCCATCTAAAACCTTTCATAAAACATAATAGCGTAGTGGTCACTTGGATTAATTCTCGCAGTCACAAAGGTTCAATATTTACTGTATATGATTTCTCATTTTATGCTGAATATAACTAAATTCAATCGACTTTATCCACTTCGGTAACTAAACAGTCTATAAGTTTGAAAAATTAAATCGTTAAGTATAAATTCATTTGTAATAATTTTTACTTAGTAATATTTAAGCTTTTTATAGTCTTGAATACTATCAATATACACAGATTAGAATTCTTTTGCAGCTTTCAGAAAGGCTTTCTAAAATTGTTTAGCATTTTTTCAAACAATTAGCGTTTAGTCAATAGAACCTTACCATTCCAACCGACCACTAATGAACTGTCCCTACCATTGTTGGCCTTTTAATTGCTTTGATAAACTTTTGTACCCGTGTTTAGCAATTAAACGCTAAGTCGATCCCGTTAGCGGCGAATTGAGGCTTATTTAGGTATTCGTTTGAATCAAATAATTCATTAAACACGCTAGAACAAATTTAAATTAAATGCATTAAACAAATTCGTTATTCGGCAAAAACATAAAGCCTTTTACATTCAGATTTCTATTTTGTTTCCGCTCTTGTATGTTGCTACGAGCGAGTGATTCATTCACTCACAAACTCAACATTTATTCTGAACAACATTTCATTTGTGCTTTTTGATTTGAACATTTAATAATGTATTTTGAAATGATTGTGTAGCTAATTCTGTGTACAAATCTGAATAAGCTTTCTATAAATAGTGTTCATTTACTCGTAGGTACGTATCTAATTGATATGTAACAGCATATAAAAAGTTTCAATTATTCATTAATAATAAAGAAATTAATGATTATAAAAAAAATATTATATAAAACATAATACCTTCTTTTTAAGAAATACATTTGTATACAATTTTCACTACTAGTTATATATAGTCTATATAACATTAGACTTTCACTCACCCGCTAATTATGAAATTTCAAAACCCAAGAAAAATATAAATAAGTACGTCTCTGTAATTTAGTGAAGATCAATTAATGTTTTAGAAAATTTTAGCTCTAGAGGGTTTAAAAAAAAGGGGAATTACTATTTATTTGACAGTTTATTTATTTTTAAATAAGAATTCACTGTTGATTAGAGTTTTGTTACAAGTAAAAATCATTCGATAGGTGCCGTAAAAATATTACTTTATATAAACGGGCGAAGCTTTTGGCTATCACATATAGGTGATAACATTAGGTAGTAAATTTTAATGAACAAGAAAATATATAGTCGGTACACCCAGAAAACCTTTGAAAATGACTAAAAGTATAAGAGGCAGCTGGCAAAAACTTAAATAGATCTGTGCCTTACAGTTGAACATATATAGATACTTCGCTAGTGTTTGCCTTGTGTAACAAACTAAAACAAGATCGGTGCGATTACATCATTAAGCCTTACAAGCCTTTAAAGTAAAGGTATTCATGGTTCGTTCGAATGTTGCTATCATTAATTATTAATCGTTACCACAGATGCGCGTGCATAACTAGATCTGGACACGGCTTACAAGCGGTGTCTCTCTTGATTACAATGATTTAAACGTACATACAACTTAAATGATCTGTTAGGGTGTTATTATACCACATGTATTTTATTATTTCTAATAATTAAATATGATCACTTTGCAGAAGCTGTAAATCTTCTCCATGACCGCATAGAGGTGGCGATGCGCCGCGCGACGCGTGCGTTTTTACGTGCGTGGCGCGTAATATGCGCTCGCTAAACGCCACAGCGTGCGCGGCGCTGCTTGAAGACGTTCGCTGGGACGAGCCCGTCAGCGTCGCGAGCTTATCCATTCTTGGGCTCATTGACGTGCTAGTGATCGCAGGTACACTTTCACCCAATTTCTCGAAGGCTGTTTAATAAACAACAAATAATTTTTTGTCTAATCTGATGCCTGATAGATTGTTATAACCAATTAGTAACAAACCTTAACTATGCTGCCAAATTTAATTGCTATTTTAATTTAAACTCTATTTGAAAAAAAAAATTCTCCCGTTTTCGCTCTTTTTCACTTCTTCTTCTCTTTCACACTTTCATTTTTATAGGTATCTATGTTATTCATCTAGTTTGAGCATTCATCTCGTTGACTCTATTCTGATAAAAAAAAACATTTCTATTCCGAAAACTGCAGTAATTTGAATGAAAGTACTATATTTACTTGTGTAAAGAAATTAGCAATTTCAAACAAACTGCACTTATAAAGAATGTTAAATCTTTTAGTATGGAGCTATTAATATTTCCAATAAATTGAAATTGCAGTTTTACAGACTCTGCTGATTCTTATATTCGTCGCTGTGGAATTGAGTTTTATCGAAACCAATAAATTATTCAGGTCTTGTTTCAAAGAAATCAAATAAACCGCAATTATATAACGAGGTACATTGGTTTATATAAAAGCAAGAATAGAATCTAGTTCAAAGAGATGGAGCAATGGTATACATTTGTAGGTGTCGGAGGGGATTCCATTAGTAGATTACATTTGTTTGTCGGCTCTCGACTGAATGACTCCGCAATGGAAAGGTTCTATTTTGTTATATTTATACTGCCGCCAGGATTCTCTTTCCGGTACTTACCTTTTGACGTTGGTCTCTTGATGCTTCTAATAACAGTAATGGTATCATCTCAAAAAGTCTCCTCAAGTAAGGTTACACACAAAATAAATTATAAAAGGACTTAAAATCTCTATTAATTAACAAAATTGCAACAGAAATCCATTATTTTTATGTTTCTTACCCATGTTTCTAATATTCCATTATAATACAACATTATTTGATAATATATAAACAGTTGTCGCTATGTTAGCTTATTGGAATACTCAATTGGTAGAACGACGGGATGGTTACACAGAGGTCGTGGGTTTGAATCCCGGCCGGTATCAGTTTATTTGTGATTATATATTTATTTGAAATTTATAATGCAACATTCTACTTATTCTAATAAAACTTTGTTTAAAAATGGGTACGTTTTTAACCATTATTTTAATATTTACTATATAATATGGCTTCATTAATTAATAAATAAGAAATGTAGAAGAATATTGGAGATAGGTTTAGAAAGAAACCGCTTAGGTCGTTCGTAACACTTGCCTATTTAGAATGAAGGAATAATTTTAGAACGGAAATAATACGCTGAGTATAACAAAAAAAAAATAAAAAAATAAAAAAAAAAATATATATATATATATATATATATATATATATATATATATATATATATATACATATATATATATATATATATATATATATAGTATAGTTATTATATATATATATATATAGTATAGTTCAATGCCAATGATACGAGTACGCTTAAACTTGTAATACACAGTAAATACCATAATAATAATGTTAATGTTCATAATTTATGATTCCAATCACTAATAATAATCTAATTAGATGTTTATACGGAATACTAGTTATGATTTTATTAAAACCTATAACATGAAAATGGTAGGAAAATAATAAAAAAACTATGCTTTTAATTTATCATCATTTTTTTAAATGATTGATACCTTTTTTATTCCTAAGCCACATTTAACTAGAATTGTAGTTTTTTTTCTTTATTTAAATTAAATCATCAAAATAGAAAACTAGTTATAAATAATGATAGTTTATTAGTATTAACATTTAATTTATAGACTAACATTTAATTTGTCTTGTTATATTTACTGCATTTTACAATAATTTTAATACTATCGATTTAATCCTGTACACATTAAAGTTGAAAAAAACAAACACAATACCTGTCAGATATTACCTTTTTTCCACCTGAAAAAAAAACCGTAGAACACCCCACTGAAAATCAATCAGCCAGTGGAATTAACATCCCTGATTTTTACAGATTTCTTCTTATTTCGGAGCAAACAGAGATTTGTCGATCGAATGAGGAATCCATTTAGGAAAAAGCCTTGTCATGTCTTATTAGGTTTCAAAATGCATGTAGTTTACATAAATGTTTTATTTATATATGTTAATAAACAACATCCGAAGTTTATATTATCTGCTTATATTTGGTATATATAAGTATCTATCTATCTTTTAATTAAGTTAAAATACTTTTTAGCGAATATATTTTACTTAAATATTATATTTTTATACAACAATGCCACGTTCAATATTTGATGATATCAGTAGATTAAATAAGTCTTCGGAGATAAATGAATATTTATTGCTAACTTTATGTTATTCGAAAGTTTTTCAATATTTTTCAAGCACTTGTCAAAAACATCTGCCGCTAAATCTATAAAGTGGCTTCAGACGCTCGGAGGGAATTTCAGTGGGCGAGCACAAGAATGAAGGCATGTCTCGCCTCGCCTCGTTTTCTCATATATATTTTTGTTATTTGCTCAGATTTAGATTTTTTAGTATCCTTTACTAAATAATGTTATTTTGTAATTTTTTAATTCATGTTCTTCAGCCTAAAAGTCACACTATTCATCCTAAAATTTCCTGCCTTTTTACTATTTATTCCTCTGTAGTTGACATTACTAGGTAATTATCTCTTTCTCGCGACTTGTTGGTGAGAGAGTGAAGCCGGCCTAACAGTGAGTGTGGATACGCTGAAAGTTTTGACATTTCTATACATATTAAGCAGCTAGATGTGACCGCGACTTTCGTATTTTTTTGAATGGAAAACCGCAATTTATCTCAAATACCAGCAAAATCGTTGCATATTAAAAAACCGTAATACTAAAAAATCAGCAATTCCACAGGCTTCCACCATAAAAATAAAAATAAACGGTATGGCCTATTTTAAAAATGAACAATACAATCTCAACGGTAATGGTATCCGCTCCCTTCGCTTTCCTTCCTATATTATTCAATAAGGTCTTTGTTATTACGTTTTCTCGATTTGGTTATTCAGAGCCGGGAACATCGATTGTGTCTCGTTCAGCAGTATTGGGTTTACTTTTTAACATCGCCATTCGGTTTTGTATTTCTACAATCTAATTTGAAATTAGATTTACCAAGTATACAAATACGGTCTTCAATCGAATAGCAATCGATAAGTCAACCTATCCTGTGGTATTAAATTACTAAATAATTTTCTCTGGAGACTATTTATTTTACGCAAAATGTTGGTAAAAGAATCGGGTTTTACCAAAGTCGTTATAATCGAGAAACTAGGTCCGTCTTCAAATTGGAGAAGCGATATTGAGTTACAAAAATACAATTTACATCCAAATTACTGGAGGGCCGTTTCCAATTTATATTTTATGTTAGAATTTTATTTGTTTTTAATATCTTAAGGATTGACTCTGATGTTATTATCATTGCGGCAATTACAGTAAAAAACATTACCATCTGAATGCCGACATACAATTTTCATTAGTGCTCGACAGTTCTCATCACACATCGTTCTTAATCCAAGTTTAATTTCGTGATTTGTAATCATCGTTAACCAACTGATCTTCTATGTAATTTTTTTTATTTAATTTTGAATTATTTCAAATACACTGGAGACTAAATTCAAATACCCATTTCCAAAATATTTTGTAATAAATATTTATAATTCAGTGTCGGAATTTTTATTTTCCTTAAATATAAAATAAGACAAAACTCTGTAAAGTCCAACTTTTAGTATCTCCTTTCCAATCTTTAAGTTGGTACTAAAGTTAAACATTGAATAAACTAATTAGGAGTCTAGAATTAAAGAGTTAACTGCACAAAATAGATCAACGTAATTTTTGAACGAGGAGATGTTAGTATAGTAAAAGATAAATTCATTTGCACTTTTAAATTTAAATTTTATTCTTATATTTTTTTTAGTAGTACGTTAATGTTTTAATAAAAACAATGTTAGTATTAAATCTGTTTTAGCAACTTAATACACTGAGATACTACAGATACTTCAGATATATCGTATTTTGTAGCTAACAAGATAAATTGCCACATATATCTTTCGTTATTAAATAAAATGTGTCTTTAGACGAATTTTGTATATGAGATAAAATCGTAGAAAAATTAAATAAACGAAACCTATCCAACATCTATATTGTTTATTACTGTACTTAGATATTTGATAAAATCAATGATTTGCCCTTAATATCACATTTGCTATACGGAAGCAAAGTGAAGAATTAGCTACGTCACTTTCAGGGGATTAAGTTTCCCCAAGAAAAAAAAATCAGTACAAAAAAGATCATAATTGACCATTTCATAAACAAAGTTATATGGATATATTAGTACAAATATATCAGTTTTTACAATATTTTTTCTTCTTTATGAACATTCACTATTTTATAAATTTAAGCTTATTATTATTATAATTAATAAATTATATATTATAATTTAATAGCTTAAAACCATATAATAAAACCTGCAACCTCTGGGAAACCGTTTCATTACTTTACCAATTGAAATACCATATCGCTACGTGTTTACCTATTACTATTACTATC
Source organism: Napeogenes sylphis (assembly GCA_959347405.1). NCBI lineage: Eukaryota > Metazoa > Arthropoda > Insecta > Lepidoptera > Nymphalidae > Napeogenes > Napeogenes sylphis. Next base: position 18,244,552 of record OY365781.1, read on the forward strand.
ATCAAGTATGGGTTAGATTTATTTCATTAATAATAGTATTTAAACTATAGAAAATTTTATATATAAAAGACCTGATCGATGAAGGCTAACTAACACCTGCAAATTGTAAAAAAAATATATGATATGAAGTTTTTCGTTATATCCCTGTACGAATCATGCGAAGTTGCTGGAAATACTTGTACTTATATCATATAGATTTTTATCTCTAAAATATTAGAGTCAAAGTGTAACAAGGTTAACATTATAGCAAAATACATTGAGATAAAACTTGTTAAGGTAGTGCCTAAATGTACAGAACCAATAATGCGGGCACTGCTTTGTGAAATAGCATCGAAGGTCGTAGCTCCCATAGCTAGTTCTATCTACGGTATAACTTTTATATAATTTACTAAGTTAATGAAGCAAAAACATATCTATGAAACAGTTTTTGGTTTTATCGCAGCTTTTGCAATTCTTAATGCCTACTGCATTTTTTACCGAGTTCGGTACAACAAAGGTACAATGGTTTTACTATGTATGAACTCAAATGAAGGGTCGAATCGCCTTTATTATACAAAGATTATATTAGCACAGAATACATATTTATGTGTAGTTTTATGTTTTATGTGTATAACGGACAAAAATAGGAATGCTTACCATACACCAGTATTCCAAAAAGTAACAGAAATACCAACAATAAGCATTCTCGTGGAGATTTGATGATAGAATAGCAGACGGACCTTAAAACTATTGCAATATGCTAGAAATTGTATCGACTAAAAATTGGTATAGCAACAGATGATTCAGCCAATATTTGTTTTACCATATTTTCAGGCAACTGCCTGGTGATTGCGGCTGTTCTCTGCTCTTCTAAGCTGCGGAGTGTGACAAATCTATTCATAGTGTCGCTCGCAGTCGCTGACCTGCTGGTCGGCTTAGCCGTCCTGCCGTTCTCGGCTACCAGGGAGGTATTTAAGGTATGAAAAAAATTAAGGTAAATCATTTTTTTTTACTCACAATTCATCAATAGCTTATACCTTCTTTCTTCTTCATTGATAACAAGACCTTTAAAAAAAATCAATGAAGTAATTAATTTATTCCATTCCATTTTTCTTCTATTCCCTGTAATCTTATTTATTTCAATTAAGTTTGAATAATTCTCCACCTCTTGAAAAGCAAAGACATATGCGATTTCGCTTATGTCACGGACGTCATTAGACCAGGATTAGTCCGTGTCAAGTGCCTGTGGGATTATTAAATTTTCAGTAACAATTCAATTATATTTAGTATAAACAATGTAATTTTACTGAGGCATCGTTACTACGGATAGTGTATATCGTCTAAGCCACAAACAGGAACAGTGATTACTTATTGCTGCGATAAATGCCAGCCTGAGACACTAATGGCGACCATAATTGGCAATTTGAATTAAATTTTGGCAAGATTATTCAAATGTTTTAATTTTTTCAGATTTTTTTTTTATATTCTCTAGGGCAATGCTTGACTACATTCCACCTGATGGTAAGTGGAATGTAGTCTTAGGTGGTAAGACGCCTTGTGGTTACCCTAGCAACCTATTCACTCTTCTCTTGAATGTATCCACACTGTATTCGGTCGGAAATACCGACGCAGGCAAGTTGTTCCAATCCTTTGCTGTAGTAAAAAAGACGAAGCAAAGCGCTTCGTTTTTATATCTATATTATTAATACGTGTTTGTTTTGTAAACTCTAAAAATAATACAGATATTTTATTGTCCTTTACTTAATATGACGCTGATTTCAAATGAATACTCTAAAAACAATCCTTTTGTATTGCATTTTCGCCTTTAACGTCTGTAACGCTAACAATGTCAGAAGCATCACTTGTGTAATTAAACACTTTCCTACCTCTGTACCAAATGTTGTGGCAATGTGTATATTCAAAATAAGACTTAATGTCTATGTCAATAATTCCAAGTTTCACTGTTTCAAAAAATACCATACGGTTTCAATTTGGCTTCTGCTTTGAAAATAATACATTTAGTCTGCAGGGTATATTAAGAAAATCCAGTGCCTTTCTACTGTTAAATTTCAGATATTATGATATATATACCTTATTTATTGTCCTTATGGTTGATATTGCTTTACTTTGCAACACTAAAACATACATTCGTAAAATAAGAGCAAACTGTAACAAACAGACGTAATTTGTTCTGAAAACATGTCTAGTTGTCGACAGTCGACGAACGGCTTTTACTGAATACTGCAAAAAGTTCTTATATTTGATTAAATAAGTCGTACTAATAGGTACAAAAAAGTTAGCGTAAAGAATTGTTTTTTTTTATAGCTCATAACAAATAAAACCTCTTACCTTGATTGCAATATTTAATACCACTTGTAAAAAAAATGCGTTTCGTTTTACCACTGCTGGTAGTTAATAAACATATTATGTCCATCAAATGGTTCTTAAGTTTTGTTTTGTATCCTTGTATATATACATATTTAAGTAGGTATGTCTCTGTAAGGAATTCCTAAATCAATTGTTTCTTCTTGTTAATATTATTTATAGATCTTGATTATTATTATAACTTTACTGTAAAATATTGAATAACGTATTTTTTTGATAATATAGTGTACATAAAAAATAATGCGTCTCAATCTAAAGTTATTATGTAAAAAAAAATTACAAATATTTTTTTTTTTAGCATTTTTTTGTCAGATAATTAAACTTAAATTGAAATAATATTATATCGTTACAAATTAATTTTGATAACACTATTTTTTATTTTATTAAAAATGTTTTTCGATCTATCGCATAGTAATAACAGAAACTTTTCAAAAAGCCATTACCAGTTAATGTTCGGACTTCGGGCTAACTTAAAGCTACTAACACACTATCATTACTAAACGCCTAGACTCCATTAACTATCCGTGGTCGCTATTAATGTAATCAACATAGTTTCTAATTATTTATTGTAATTTTGATTCTTTTAAATCAGTAAGATTCATTTACTTTATATATATTGTACTTTTTTATTTGCTGTAAGCTATGGTTACTTATAATCGCCAGGAGACTTAAATTGCTTTGGTACTTAAAATAATACCATAAATGTAAAATATGCCTGCCGTTGGTAATCCTTAATTATATAAATGAACTCAAAGAGCCAAGGAGTGGGATACAATACTTAGTAATACATTTGAAAAACTATATTCTTATATTAATGTCCTACTTATTTAAGTATAACACAAACTGCTTACATAAGGTTTAAAAATATTTATAAACATATATCTTATTTAAATTTTAAATCCGGTATAGTCCGGTAATAATCCGGTTCCGTCCTGGTTTCCCAAAGACCAAGGGTTCAAATCCCTGCCCGTATGAGTTTTTTATTTTTCATTCTTTATTTATTCAAAATTGGGTTTCTTAAGACCTTTGAAACCCAATATTGAACAACTAATTACTTCCAATATAATGACAACGTTTTAAAAAGACTTAAAAAACATAAATACAGAATACCTTTCCTAAAATAAAGTATAAAAGTATCTAAATAAGAACGTACATAAGTAAGTAAACAACAAATACTGGAGTAGTCAGTGCTTTATTAAATGTTTAGAGACGAAGTCCAAACAATGACCGGCTTAAATTAGTTCTCTTCTTCTTTCCTGCGCTTCTGTTAAATGAGATTTGAGTTTCCGGAAAGTTATAGCAAAATCAAAGTGAAGTTATAGGTACATTGAAGTTTTATAGTTTGTATTCTATAATTTTGTGGTAGCACTTTTAACGCACTAATCATATTATATATTAAACTACCTTTTGTCAGCGAAGCTTTCTGCCTTCCCTTTAACCATTTCTTTTAATATATCAGTAATATCAACACTTAACATGATAGCAAATCATACATAAACAAGATTTATTGTAATTTTAGCCCAAATAGTAGTTAGTTCATTTAAGTCCGTCCAATAGTTTTATCATATTGTTGTTGGGACTCTCATCAAATTAAAGTAGGTATTTTCCTAAGTAAGAAGTATCCTATATATTGAGTGGGGGCAATAATCATACCGAATTTCATAAAAATACGTGCAGTAGTTTTCCGTAATTCGAAATACGATCAGACACACAAATGAAAGAACCACTACATTATTTTGCGTTTTGTATTAAATTTCATCAACATTGTTAATTTACTGAACACTAAGCATTTTTTTGTTAAAAAAATATTTAACATTCATATATACAGGGTTATTTGTAATTAATTGGCCACCTCTTCATCTATCCCACAAACATTTGTTCGACGACTTTTTACAAATATTGATAAACTACACAAAAAAACGAAACAAAAACATTTTTGCTCCCTCTTTTACTTTTTACTCTGTATTTTCTAAGAAACGCTTAAAAGGTCAACACCCATACCCACGCTCGAAGTTAATGCCAGTTCAGAGGCAACAAATAAATTTTGTATGGGAAAACTTATATTTTTAAAACTATTAATTTTAAAAAGTCGTAGAACAAATGTTATAGGGATTGATGTAGAGAGGGTGCCTGCAAGAGGTGGCCAATTAATTACAAATAATCCTGTATATCGTATTTATTATTCAAATATATGTCGTAAATATGTTTCGTATAAATATTTAATTTTTATAAATTTACAAAATCAATCACCTAAATCCTTAGATAATTGTAATTGTTGAAGTTATATTTATTATACAATGAATAAAAGTGGCACGAAAAAGTAACTAAATATATATATCTCGATTTAATTCAAAGGGTAAATATTAAGATCTACATTGTATAATAAATTATCTAAGGAAGACGAACCAACAACACTATTCATTTAGAACTCCATCCATGGAAAATCTTATTATAACTTTCATTATGGTTATTAAACCCTTCCAAACCATATTTATCAAGCCATAAGTTTGAAATAGGCCAATATGTTATTGTGGTTTGCACACACAGACCGTTATGGCGTCCAATATAGATTACATTGTTCACATGGCCTCCACATAAATAACCTCGTATGTGCAAGTAGCATATGTATGTACGCAGGTGATGGCAATCGTTACATTTATGTACTTCTATATTAATATATGTGAATAATATTTATGTTTGAATCCTCATACAATCACAAGTTAATCGTTATCGAGTTAAATCTTGTTCTTCTATCTTAACTTTCATACATGCATACATTTAAAAAAATATGGCGTCGAGTGAATAATTTACATTAACATTCTATTTAAGGTAGACTTTCTAAATAACGTTAATTTCTGTAAGTAGTTAATCAAGAGTTATTTGCACAACTCCTTCAGATGTCCTTTATCGACACCCACATCTGCTAATAATTAATCCTTATCTTATAGTAGGTAGGTACATTAAACATAATCTTATTCATTAGTTCTCTCGTCGCGGATATCAGCTCCAGTAGCTGAATAAATAAACATTAAACGTCGTCGAACATTAGTATGTAAATTGAAGTTTCGAGGCTTTTACAACGTTATTGGAAATAACATTGTGTACCAAAATACTATATTTTAGACTTTACAAAGCCATACATATTTTTTCTAAGATCTTTTTACTCATGTTTGTTAAGTTAGATTCAATATTAAACTATTTATATTTGTATAGCACCGAAGGTTGCAGGTTGAGGTCTTGTAAGTAAATAATTTACATTTCAGCATCACAACAGATACCTTCTGTAATATCATAAACAATTTCCCGTGTATTTTGAGGGCAGTTCGCTGAAAGCGGATCGCCATAATAATATTCATTATTATTATTACTCTAATTGAATTTAATCTGAGCACCATCTGTCGTTTCCGTCCGGACTTCTACTATTGAAATACGCTTGGAAATATCGACTTTGTTTTTTCTATATTACATTATCACCATAAATGGTTTTATTTAATAAATCAATTACTTGAATGGAATACTCACATAAAAATACTATTCAAAATTAATATAATTATCTTAAAATATCACATAAAATATGTTTTAGGGGAAATTATCATAAATAAATTTGGAACGTAATTCTTAATCGTATAAGAATATTATGAATTGTATTGATTAATTTACAATTTATCTCATAGTAGCGGTATTCTTGATTGAACGTTTGCTCAGCGCTGTACATCTAAATCTATGCTCCATACAACACACTACGCATGCATCTAGCTAACTTTGTTAACTTGTTTTTGTATCTAACTTCGTTTGCCTTGGACGTGAATATCTTTGAATGTTAGTGTAAAGCCATTAGATTGCAAATTAGTTCAATAAACATATTTTGGTCTGGAAATTTTGTTGTATAATATCAAGTTTATAAATGATTTAATTAAATTAATGTACCCTCGTTGGGGATTCGGGTTCACATTTTGGAACTACAATACATATATTTTAATTTTGTTTCCCTACAAAATAATATGTGACTTTTAACATTTTTAAATATTATGTGTTCAAAAATTCAAAAATATTATTAGTATAATGACTTTTTCAATACTATCATTAAATTATTTAACTTTGTATTTACCACAAAGACAGTGGTTGTTAATAAAAAATAATATGGAGTGAGTGGGCATCTGCTGAGTTGCACAAAAATAGAGAAAAACTGGGTATGTGATATGTATGCGAAATTAATGTTTAATTCTAGTAATGTTTAATAGTAGTAGCATTAATATTTAATAATTGTTTAGAATGTGGTATATTTCCTGATCTCATGAAACAAAGTAAAATAATTCCATTGTTCAAATCTGGTTATTTATTGGATCCTAGTAACTGTAGACCTATTTCAGTCTTACCCACATTTAGTAAGATCTTTGAAAGAATAATTCTTAATCAATTTATTGCATATTTCAATAAAAACAATCTCTTACATAAAAACCAGTTTGGTTTCACTGCCGGTCGCTCTACAACACATGTTTTAACATTAAGTTAGAAAGAGCTTTTACAGAAGGGCTTATTACGATGAATCTAGTATGGAAATAGGCCCTCCTGATACTTGCATTTTGACGTACACAAGTGATCACGGATGTGTAGAAAACAAATAAAACGTAATAATGCTCCCATTTTATTATCCAATCTACAGAGCACTAGTTGACACTAAAAAATAGCGAATAAGAGAGCCTACCAATGAAATGAAAGCACTGAAGATGGAAGCACTAGCTCACTGACAGCCTTTTCACAATGCGATATTAGTAGCCTAGTTAACATAGCATTCGAGAAATTTGATAATGATATAGCTGGAAATGCTTTCTTCTGTGCTTTGATAAAATCTTTTACGTAGCGAATAAATCTTCGCAGGTACCCTTTTTAAAAATACGAAGGCAGTTAGTGCTTTTGTGCGTAGACACAATAGTCTATATTTAATAAGCTTTCCTGATCGTAATCAAAGAAAAAAAGTTATTTATTAAAATTATAGTATTTCTAATCACTTATGTACCTACTTCAACCTGCAGTAAAAAAGCAACAAATCATTACTTACTATTAGTCGTATAATATCTTATTGGTTGCTCAGCTCAAATTATTCCACCAGGTATGGATTTTTGGAGACGTCTGGTGCTCAGTCTGGTTAGCTGTGGATGTGTGGATGTGCACAGCATCCATTCTCAATCTCTGCGCGATCTCACTGGATCGCTACGTGGCTGTCACGAGACCGGTCAGCTATCCTAGCATCATGAGCAGAAAGCGGGCGAAGGCACTAATAGCAGGCTTATGGGTGCTTTCTTTTGTAATTTGTTTTCCGCCACTGGTTGGATGGAAAGATAAACAGGTAAATTTAAGATTAGTTATTGCGATTCAATAATAAATTAGATAACGTATGATTACTACGATCTTGTTTTTATTTTATTAAAAATATTCAAATTATCCTTTCTGCGGATTTAATAAACTTTTAGGTAAAAATAAAACCATCGCGAATTGTATTTATATCGAACTCCAATATACTTTGTACAATATTATAGGTATTCTGACAAACGCCTCCGTTCTTGTAGCCTGATTAAATTCCTAAAATAGCAGGTATTTGCGTATTAGATTCTGTTAATATTAGCAACTTTATCTCGTCTTATACACCTCACTAAGGTATCTAATCATATTTCAGCATCATAAGAGTGTTTGATTTCCAATAAATTGTAAGTTATTCATATTCCGTTATTAATATTCCATAGAGGTAGATATTCTCTGAAATCTAACAACCTCCAAAGCTTTCTTGGAAAGTTTGTTTTTATCCGAACTTACTAGTTGTTAGAAAATAAAATATATTTGATAAAAAAATAACCGGTTTGATGGAAATTCGATAATATTAATTTATCATAAAAAAATATATATATATTTTTTGTTGGTAGGCAATAATTAAATATTAAATGTGTTAAATTATTAAACGTTAATAATTTTTTATATTTTGAAAAGTATAAAATATATATTATAGTCAAATATTGAGGCTTTGGAACTCCTAGGTTTTAAAAAGAAGAAAGTTCAGGTCTAACACGAAGTCTTAGCGAAAATCCGAACCGTAAATAATATATACATGAAATGAATTAAAATTTTGACAATCGACAATTTCTCCCTTTTCACAGCCAGAAGAATCGGAGCTCAAAGAAGGCTGGACAGCTAATCCCCCGTGTCCTTGGACGTGTGAGCTGACCAACGATGCTGGATATGTGGTATACTCAGCTTTAGGGTCATTCTACATACCCATGTTTGTGATGCTGTTCTTTTACTGGAGAATCTATAAAGCTGCGGTCAGAACCACAAAAGCGATCAATCAAGGGTTTCGTACCACAAAAGGCAGTAAGTGTTAAAATTATATATTATTATGATACCATTATATACGACGGCTTACAAACTTCTATCTTATCCAAAGGGTGCTAACACGACTAAAGTCTCTGAAAGAATAGTTATTGGGTTGAAAAAAATCAAACTAAAACGTCGGTTGTAATTTTTTTACAGATTGATTAAGTGTACATATATTCTTTGTCTTTTTGTTCCACTGTTACACGCCTTAAGACCAATCGACTTTATCTGTTCAAGAGTAACAGCTGGTCACTTTTCCAGAGTATGTAGAGTATGTAAAAGAGCAAAGAAAAATATTTTTTATATATATATAATATATTTTTTTGTTTTGATTTTAAAGTGACCAAGATGAAATGTTAATCGTAGTGTTGTAAAGAAAAAATTTTTTTTTAATCTACCCTAAAATCGTTTTTATTATTTTATTAATATAAAATTTGTTATTATTTATTAAAATTGTAGGTGGGAATTAAAAATATGGTTTTAACCAATTATCCAAGTGCAGTTTGTAAAAAGACCTATAATATATTGAAACGAATTATCTTTTAACTTGACAATTTTCTCTTACATTCATTAAAAATGATATCCTTAAGGTTTCCTGAAACTTACTTTTCATAAAAAAGTATACCAGATACTTACAATATAATTTAATATTATTACATTAGTAAATGACTTGCTATGATGACATTGCGGCTTTTCTTTGAATCAGTGTTCGTGTAATGAATATTTACGTTTTGCGGATCTGTTTGTGAATAAAATCTGGTACAGTAGGTAAAATTGTATAATTATACTGTACTGTAAAAAAAGTTAATTATATCTGATATTTAATCTATCAAATACAGGTTAAAAACTTTACAAATAGGAATAGCTTTCAATTAAATAAACTGCATTGATATTTGTGAAAAATAACACAAAGAGATAAATAGTTTTCGACTCTTTTACTAACTTTTTAACATTCAATGTTTTCACATTTAAAATGCTTCTATTAAAATAACAGAGGCTTTATGTTGTATTTTTTCGAATTCGTCTATTATAAAAGATAAAGACCATCTTATATTCCTGCCAAGCATTCATTTGTTACGTACTTTTCTTTGAACTATTAAATATTAACTCACGGCATTTTATGTCTACGCAAGAATAATCGATAAGCCTAAATTATATGTGTATATGATAATTATACATTAATTACTTATCTGCACTTAATGGGTTCCTAACAGATTATATCTATTACAGGTAGAGGTCTCGGCAGCAGGTTCGATGACAATCGTCTGACTCTTCGTATACACCGAGGTAGAGCAGCAGCGCGGCCGCATGGATCACCGATGTCCACAGCATCCAACCATTCGACAAGCACGTCGCTTAGCGCTTCACCCGAGAGATTGAGAAGGTATTTTGGAATCATAGGGCTGTTTTCAAATTCTGAATTCGAATAAGAATCATTTCTTCCCTTGCTGAGTATAGTCCGAGTGGACTCAAGATAATTTACATTCACATTCATTGCGTGTTGTTAATTTTTCTCTGTCTTCTCGTTCATTGAAACGAGCTAACACTTTAAAAAATATTAATAACTTATTTTTTCATTGTGTTGGGATCTAGGTATACTGAATCTCTCGTTATTACACCGGAACTTGAAGCTTGTAATATATTTTATTAAATATAACAAAAAAGTACTAAATGTGTCCATATAAAATAACTCGGTTACCTCTCTTTCCTTCTGCTATACGTAATTGATCAGTCAATTTTACAAAGCAAATGTGTAGTAATAAGAATGTTTTTTTTATTTCAGACACTCAAGCGCGAGACGAGCTCATGAAAAAATTAAAATATCAGTCTCATATCCATCATCAGAACAAATTTGTCCCGCCCATGAAAACTCAAGATCACCCAGTAGATCACCAAGTCCATCGCTATATGCTGTGCATTACGAAAGAGATGGGAGAGAGCTCACTGAGAGTCGGCTCAGGGTTCGGCCTTCTCATCACCTGTCTCCTGGACCGTTGTATGACGAATATGATGATAAGCCGAGAACAAGAAGGATGGGTAAACGGAATATCAAGGCACAGGTAAACAACACAAAATTTTATATAAAATATTATTTTTTATCAAAAAATAATTAGATTACAGTTATAGATTAATTCATATATTTAAATGAATCACACTTTTTCTAAGATTTTCGAGTTTCGAAGATTTTTAAGTATTCGAGTTAAAAATATTATGTAATGAAAAAAACGCGAGTAAAAATTTCATTTAAACTAATTGAAATATTACGCAATAACATAATATATTTTTTTTAAACTTGTTATGTTCGTACTTTTTTGTTATTACCAGAGATTTTTATTCTTGTAAAAAATCTAGGTTCATTCATTGTAGGTAAAACGTTTCCGAATGGAGACCAAAGCTGCTAAGACCCTGGGCATAATCGTGGGAGGCTTTGTGTTCTGCTGGCTTCCGTTCTTCAGCGTGTACGTGGTGCGAGCGTTTTGTGGCGACTGTGTCACTCCAATTGTATTCTCCGTATTGTTCTGGCTTGGTTATTGCAACTCTGCCATCAATCCGTTAATATATGCCTTATTCTCTAAAGACTTTAGGTATGTATGCTTATTGGTACATTGCATTAAGTGTTTTAAGTTAATTAATTAGATAGTAAGAAAATCGTTTATATAGTTAAGTAATAAGTACCTAAGTAGATAATCGTTTGTATAGTGTAACCAGACACAATCAGTTTTTTAATGTATTTTAGTAAATTATAATCGATAAAAAAATGTTATCACGTTATTAAAATACGCAGTTTTAGTTACTAATAATAACCGATAAGATAACCAAATATTTATTTTATATTTAGGTGTGCTCTCTAATAATTAAATACAACACATAATGTTTTAGACATAATTAACTGTTAGTACCTACAGTAGTAGTACATACCAAAGTAGATCTTGATTTTTATTAATTGGATAGTATTATTTTAAAGGAATAATAAATATGATCCAGGTTCGCCTTCAAGCGTATAATCTGCGCGTGTTTCTGCGCGGGCGGCGGTGCGCGGCGCGAGTCCGCCGCCGATGACGTCACACGTCGCGCGCGACCCAACGCACACACGCACACACACTCGCATTCGCACTCGCTGGACGAAGACTTGCACCCTGGTACTGGTGCTGGTGGTACCACTGATAGGTAATCAACGTCTCTATAGTCCAAGTCTTTTACCTTAAGAGAGTGGCAGATGTACATTGAATACAACTACAACAACAACGGTATTTCTTCCCGTTAAGTAATATGGCGGGCACAAATGAGTTACTATGAGTTACCGCCCTGTTGGTAGAGTGTTTAGCGCAAACACCTAACATATAGCGACGCAATGGGGCTCGGATTAGATTGCCGACAGGGACAGGCAAGTATGTGATAAGAATAGATGTTTGTATTTCTGGGTTTGGTGGTTTATTAAATATATTCTCAGTATTATTTCTATGTATTTGCATCGTTGTCTGACATCCTTAACGCAAGCAAATAATTTGCTTATTTAGGGGTTAGATCAATGTGTGTAATTTGTCCTGTATTATTATTATGTTTATCAAGATCACGTTTATATATTTAAACAATAACAATGATCATCTGTGTCTTTGATGTGATCACTAGTTTAAAAATTTCAATATTGAATGTGCTATTTAAAAACAAGTAGAACCATGGCAATCAATTCGATCGGAAGGCCTAATGACTTAGGTTTATTAAACTTGCAAAAAAATATTAAACGATACGAGTAAAAAATAAGAAATCAGACAAATATTCTTTTTATTAAGATTTTAACTATTTCCAATGTTTTGGTTTCTTTTCACAAAGAAGTCTTTTTAAAAAACTCTATGGCGCTTATTAGACGGACCTATATTTTACTACGGTTTCTTTTAAACCAAATTTAAAAGAAACCGTAGACAGTAGAACCATTTTATTTTACTATTAATGTTAATATCTATAATAAATTATGCATTAAATAAATCCTAATTAATCAATAAAATATCAGTGAGAGAATTATTCCTAAAAAAATCCTGAAAAACTGTTGCTCAAAAAATAAGTGCAGTGTATATTTAAATAATAGATACTTGACATCTATGAAATATATTCATCAACGAAGTTTATTATTATAGTATTAGTATTTTATAAGAAAAATAATATTTTTAATAACTTTGCTTTGTTTCATAGTCTTACGTCAAAAGCCATTAGACAAATGACATGAACAATTTTCTTCAATTTATTATTAAGAAAATATCCTTCAAAAAATCTCGACCCCGATTTCACGTAATCTTGTCTGTCCCACCCCCAAAAGTGTTTTTATAAATCCGGAGTAACACACTATTGAAACCCAAACGAACTGCAGCGGCTGAGGCGGGTGACTAGTTGCCGTAGGTGCGTAGCCGAACTTGGGTTTCAGTACAATGGTCCGCAAAGGTATAGGGGCTGCCCTTCCCTAAGCTCCGGGGTAATCACAGAAGTCCTAATGACTTTAATTTTAAGTCGGTCTTTGCAAAACTTAAGCTTCGGTATAACTCTAAAACTACAAATATCCGCGGGATATGAGGGGTGTCAGAAGTTAGGGCGGGTCGGCTTTCGTAGTGTCGGTGGATTTTTGGTTTGAAAATAGTCTCATTTGAAAAAGTTTGGTCTCAACTATCTTTTAATACTATTTCCAGCCCAAGCAAACGTGTAGTTTTAATTAATGATTTTTTTTTTGTTTGCTAGTAACCTTCCGTATCATCACCAATATTAACACAAGAACAATATGTTAAAATAATATTTCGCATCTATGCAATATATTTATCAATTATGTTTATAATTATATTTGTATTTAATTTTAATTTAACTAGAAAAAATCGTAACTACTTTCATGTTTTTGATTCCCAAATGTCAATGCCGGTAACTTGACTAGTGAGATTTGTGATTAGAATTATCCCGTTTCAGTTTCGTAACAATCGGTATAATATGTCTAAAACTAAAAAAATGCTAACGATATAAATGTCAGGGCATAAGTCCTTAAATTGAATTTTTTTCGATACTGACTCTATCAAGCCCGACTCCACGTAATCTTGTCTGTCCTACCCCTAGAGTGTTTTTGTAAAATCGGAGCGTGGAAGAGGGTAGTCCCCACCCTCTGTAACACTGTGTTGTAATCCCATTGAGCCGTAGCGGCCGAGTCTGGTTGCCGAAGGCGACTAACAAGCCGAAGTGGCGAGGCGAGCTTGGGTTTCGGTACATTGTTACGCAAGGGTGAAGGGGCTGGCTATCCTGAGGCGCTTGAAGTCCTTATTAAATAAATATGAGTTTAGTTTTTGCAAAACTAAAAATTTGCTTACGATATAAATGGTGTCAGGGTAAAGGGTTTAGACACCCCCTATTCCCCACCTCTCCAACTTTCAAATCTAACGACACTAAAGGAAAGGACACCGTTAGGGCTTTTGTACCCTCTACATCTCCTTTAACAATCAAATCCCTACGAAAGTAAAGTGATTTTTTTCAATAGCACTTTTTACAACATATAACTTTGTTTGTCTTTTTAATCAAAGAGTCATTTTCACTAAGTAAAATTGTCACTAAGTAAACAAGAGACTATTGTAGTTGGTGATAAAGTGAATGACCCCAATATTATACACTTCATTGTGATAGATTATGAGGAAAACATTTGTATCATAATCTATAAGTATATAAATATAACATTGGTTAATTTGACACTTCCAGATGACGTCAAGCCCTGCGGCGGCAAAACGCGCAAATTCAAACGTCTGTCGCTTGTGTATGAGGTTTAAAAAAAAAAAAATGTGTAATAAGACAATAGTTTTATAGGTGTGAAATAATGTGTATGTATATAAATGTTCTATAAATGTGTTTAAAGCACTGTAGATATAAATAATAATTATTATAATAATAGCTTTGTGTATATGCATGCATTATTAATAATTCTTATTAGACTTTTGAAACAAATGTATCTCTTATACATGAAGACGAGCAATAAACAGATACCTAACATAAAATTGTCACATTTCCTAATATATACCTAAATCAACGGCTGTGCTACTAATAATATATCAATTATTTAGTTAAATAAATTTTATTTATTATTAGTATACAGGGTTATTTGTAATTAATTGGCCACCTCTTGCAGGCAGACTCTCTACACCAATCTCAACAACATTTGTTCCAAAACTTTTCACAAATCTTGATAAACAACACAAAAAAACGATATAAAAATATGTTTGCTCCCTCTTTTACTTATAACTCTGTATTTTGTAAGAAGTATTTTAAAGTTCAATGCCCGGATACCACACCTACGCTCAGATTTAATGCCAGTTCAGAGGCAACAAATAAATTTTGTATGGGAAAACTTAAATTTTAAAAACTATTCATTTAAAAAGTCATAGAAGAAATGTTGTTGTTATTGATGTAGAGAGGCTGTCTGCAAAGGTGGCCAATTAATTGTAAATTACCCTGTATATATTCCAAATATTATTTCTTAATAATTCGGTCACGCTTTATTTTCTAGTCAATATTTTTTTATTTTATTTATGAAATCAAATATTCTATTTATGTTAGATAATTATTTATATAAATGGATATTATTTGTCTTATATATTTTGTAAACTTATTAATTCTTTTAGAAATAATTAAGAGATACATCTCTTTAAAAAATACTCTCTAGTTTTTCGATATATATCTAAATAGTACCAGAAATACCATAAAATATCGCACATTTTTTTTTTAAATCACATGTATGGATTTTAATTTTTTAGCCTATGCTACGTTATTTTTTCTTAATCTTATTTTTTTTAAAGAGTTAGCAAAAAGGCAATCCAAAATCAGTCATAAACTTTTACCTCATTAAGTGAATGTACTAAAAATGTTTTGCTGATTATTTATTACACTTGGATGAGTTATGTATTAATTATTGATGTAAATCTTAATTAATAATAATAAATAAAAGCTGTTTTCATAAAGGAATTTAAAAACATGCCAACCAAAATTAACTAATCACCTATTAAAGTCTTCCTTTGATACCCTTGTCTCTCTTGTATTTTGAACTAAACTTTAATTTTCCATTTTTCTGGTTATTCTTGTCGCTTATATATAAAGTATCTATTTATTTTAACATACTATCAAGTGTTCAAACATTTAAAATTTTATATGATTAATTAATATCTAATTTAAATGATTTTTTTTATTATCCTCTTAGTACATATAGACAGTTTAAAAATAGTTTTTTTTTCATGGTAATAATGTACAATGATTATTGAATGCTTATATAATTTTATGTATGTACGTAATTGTAACATTAAATGCTTAGATTTGATCGAAAATAATTTTGTAAAAATGGTTTATGCAGACAATGTATAAAATTAAAACAAATGTGAAATTTGTTCCGATTTTAAGTTAAGATTTGACTGAATACTTTAATATACAATTATTTATGTTATAAATATTATTACGCGTATTTATTTAGATATAAGAATTAAAAATTATTTAATTGTAAGAGATTTCGACGTTCCTCATACTATTTGTTGGTGTGTTCGGTGTTAATATATTATATAAGTTAAAAGATATACATTTATGCGTGGTGTTATATCTTTAAAAATATATAAAATAGTAATTATAACCAATTTTTTTTCAACCCCCTGATACCGCCTGGAATATAAATTCATGCTATTTTCATTTCAAAAAGTGTATTTCCTATAACAATTAATAAAGCAATACATTTTGGATAAAACATTATAATTTACAATATAATGTTAGGTTTTTTTTTTAACTTTATAACTATATTATAATACAGAACTTTTTGTTCGAAACACATGTTTACTCTCTGGTGAGTATTTTTCACAAATATTACTAACATCGATAAATCTATCGGTTTTGACATGTTATGTAATCTGTGAAACAGCTCGTCACTAGCTGTCACAAAAATTGCTTCAATGTCATATTGATTACCCACTATAAAGAAGTCGGAACGTCAAACGTCAGCGTCATTTGGTCTCAAGCTTTAGTACGTCACCCGCTTTCGTGGCAAATATATGTGTCGATAGGTTATTGTAATATTATTATCTCCGCTCTGTTTTTATCACAGGGCTTACCGCCCACGCTTTCCTTTTTGTAAACAAAGTACACTATGGACAAAACTATGTATTTTGGAGGAGTTGAAGGGTATGTACTTGTTGGAATTTTGTTTATACTAACAATATGCTAGATTCGAAAGTAGAAAGGCCTACCTTGAATCTTTGTTGTGAAACATTAATTTAAACATTGTTCTGTATTTATATTTAAGTACTAATTTATTTAATATTATTTATACATTTGTAGCAAGTTAAATCATTATTTTTTATACATTAGGTACTCATGACTATTATTTGAACTTGGTGTGTATTACTTTTATTTTCATATAAAGGATAATTAAGTCGTACTTAAAAAGTGCTTATGATTAAAATTTTATTTTAAAATAATTATTTATATTTTATTTATCATTTCTAAAGAATGTCCAAAGGTCAATATGTCGAGTAGTTGATTTTTTATTCCCGTTACCATAAATGACTATTATAGTCAGTATATCAACAAGAATTAAGAAGGCCAATCAATTCTTAAAACCTACCACGTATTTTTTTTCTCTGTCATAAATACGGAGGACAAACAGAAACATTTCATAGAATCCAGCAAATATAATTACGTATTTGAATTTAAGCCTCTAATATAATTGATTTTTCACTGAAATGTACAGATTCTTCAAGATATCATGACATTTATTTATTTAGGTAGGTATATGATATAATAATTTATAACGCAACTAAAAACCAAACGACATTTTATATCAGAAATATACCTAAGTAGCTAACAAGTCATAAACAAAATATACTTATGAAGATTTTAAGAAAATGCTATCCTCATGTAAAAAGGAGTCCAAAATAAACAAATTATTTTTTCTAAATAGCCATATTGTGTAGACTAATGTTGCTCATATTCTCATACACAATAACTATTTAGAACTTCATATGAAATGCTATACTTTTACTATTAAAAAAAAAAATCTCCAACCCTTAATTATCTCAAAACATACCACTTAATAGTTAATACTAATACCCACTATGTCCGATGCCGTCGAGTACCTTGTACCTACTCCTAGTTTTGACGTTACGAAAAGAACAAATGAATCAAAATATATTAATAATTATATCAATTTAATCTTTTTAAAAATATAGTTATTTAGGATAATAAATCATCCTTAAAATATAATCGTTAACCGATTATTTTAAAAACGTGTATAGATTTAGATTCTTAGAGAGTTGGTAAACTGTCATAGTTTTCGTAACGTCAAAACTCGTACTAGGGGTACAGATATTTTTAACAACAAACACGTAAGTTAACTGATATTACACTTTAAGTCTGTAAAGATAAGGTTGTTTTTAAATAATCGTAACAAATATGCTAGGAATTCTCGTTGTTGACAACCTTGGTATTTTTGCCTTTACTCTACATCTTTACAATATTATCGTCGATTTATTTGTCTGCAATAATAATGAATGCGCTTCAAATTGAGGCATAATGGATGGTTGGTGATTGACACTCCTCACTGTAAATAGGTCAGGTTAAAACAACTTTATCTCTAACCAGCTGTGGCACTTTGTTATGCTGCTTGTAAGGTCTTTATTGTATAACCTACAACGAACAAAACATTTTTTGAAATCTGTCTCTTAGTTACACAGGTTATCGTAAACGAAAAAGAAAAACAAACAACCTTATTACATTTCTATAGTTTCTTGTCATGTAGGTTACGTTTCTTTTTTATATGAAACGACCTTAAACATATCTGCAGTCACGAGAAGTCCTTTTCGTTATTACAGCTTAGACGACAAAGATACTACAATTGGTATTTCCTCAGCACACTTGTATTCTATTAATCTTGTTTTAGTACACTCTAGTTATCCAATAAAAAATAATGAACAGTATGTTAAAAAATACCAATTCAAGGTTACCCAAGGTCGTTCTAAGTAAAATTATTTTATTGTAGATCTCTAAAGGGATTTAGAGTAAATAATATCGAAACATTCATAGAATCTTAAAAGCCAAATTACATATTGCTAAAATGCTTGCCACAGATTTGAGAAGAACTTGCAAAAAAAAAATATCCACCAATAATATTTATTATAGAAAATATATAGAGCTACCATCATTCAATAGAGACGGTCCATGTATTTTTTATACGAAGTAAAACATTCAGAATTAGCCTTGAGTTACTCAGACTAGAATTTTTATTTACACTTGAGTGGTTGACATTTAAATTATGTTATGTTATGATAGTTTATTAAATTAATTAAATCCCGTAACTTTTTATCTTTATTTATCAGAACTTACAATAATAAGGTACTTTTAATGTTTACTCGCGATGTGTGCTAATCAGAGTCCGAGACCTATACTCTATGACTATTGGTAAAGTCAATAAAAACTAGGAATTGGGATCACTAAGTCATCTTTGTTTATACTGGGGATCCGCAATAGGCTTTTTTACTAAAATATTAAAGAGCCTATTTGTTTTAATAAAAAAACAATAACAATTTAATAGTATATTGTGCAATAAATGAGTATTGTAAATGAGACTGCTATCTTTACGTTATAATAGATTTTTAGGTGTTCCGATTTTAAATGGTTGGTGAAAAATAAATCATCTTATATTACCTACCAATGTCGGATTACTATTTAGAAATTCGTGTTAAGCATCCATTTCATTATACTATTTACTAAGCGCTAGGTCAACTAGCGTACCAATTTAGTATTGTGAAAATTCTGGTAATGACACACTGCTGACTTCTGACTGATGAAAACTTTTACTTTATACTATACTATTTCGTTTCATTATACTATATTTTATATACTATACCAGTCATCATAATATATTTTGATATACTACATATTAATTATTCCATACTTCAAATAATAGTGCACTGTAAATTGGATAATGAAATGGACGCATTAGCATTCAAATCATATCAAATATTGAAGCGCTGATAGACACCCACATTGCATCTTCCGGTGACAACAAGTAGGTATTGCCAATTTATACGATTAATCCAAAAGTATTATTTAAAATGTTAACAATACGGGTGATAATTTTAATTAGTAAGTAATGTTTGTTTTAAGCATCTATAAAAATGTCATGTGTTTTTAACTTACAATAGTAACTATAACCAGTGAGAATTTAATCTTAATTTTAACAAGGATTCTTTTATGTTGTATATACAACTTATACCACTAACATAAAATACATAAAAATTTTCTTTGACGCTTTTGTTTGCATCGTGTTTTTGTTCCATCCTTATTGAAGGTGTACAGTCCTTGGCATGTGACGCACGTCATAGCGAGTAAACTATTTGAAGACCTAACATTGCCAAGTGGGATATAAAGAGAAGGATACTGTTATGCTATATTATATGAATAGTATTAGTTTAAGACTTACAAAGGAAGTCCAATCATTTGTAGGATATCATATAGATTTTTTTAATATATATATATAATAATAATATCAGGACAAATTACACAGATTGATCTAACCCCTAAGTAAGCAAATTATTTGCTTGTGTTAAGGGTGTTAGACAACGATACAAATACATAGAAATACACATATAAATACTGACAATATATTTAATAAACGACCAAACCCAGAAACACACACTATGCTCATCACATAAATGCCTGTCTCCGCCGGGAATCGAACCCGAGCCCCATTGCACCGTGACACGTTAGGCGTCTGCGCTAACCACTCGACCAACGGGGCGGTTAATGATTTCTTTTTACCAAAATCTAGTACCTATATCAATAATGTGACGAATATGTAAACGAAATTTTGAGAAAATTGACAATTTTACACCAACCGTACTGTTTGCCACTTAAAGATATTTGTTTACTAAAGTATTATTATTATTTTAATTTATCAGTATTGATTTTCCTACAAATGCTACACAATGTTATCTTCTCATCAAACACATAGTCGCTGCTGTTCCTATCATAGAGATAAATAGACAAACAAACAAACTATAATTTTATTCTTAATATAGCTACTTGATTGATATGTGCCTTCGTAACTAACAATTCAAACTACTTTTTATGTAACTTTGATCCACTTTCATTAACGTTAAATAAGAACGATTACATCGCTCTTTAATAATTAAAGTTTATTTATAATATTTTATTTAATGACATGGTTAAACAAAAATACAATTCTTACTATTTTATTGTAGTGCTTATTAATTTTAATCAATTTGGTGTGTGTAGTGCTGCGTTTTATCTTCTTATCTAAATTAAAGAGTACAGACCGTTGATGTCAATAATTCTAAATCAGCTAGATCTCACGTAAAAATAGGTGTTCCACAAGGATCTTTTCTTGGCCCATTTTTATTTTTACTTTATATCAATGAATTGCTCATTTTTGTAGCAATTAAAAGGCTTCATTAGAACCTACCACCTCACCACTCGCAGCAAACTCAGCTTGGCCATTTTGCCAATTAAAAAAGTATAAGAATTAATAGACGTTTATACTCGACTCGACTCGTTTATTTTAGTTATTTTCATCATATTATTTTGGGGTATTTTACTATGGGCGGTGCTCTCGAAATTAATTCTATATTTATTTTATAAAAAAGAGCTTTGCAGGATATTTATAACTTAAAACATAGATATTCCCTAAGAGATAAGAGATATTCTTACAGATGCTTCTCAATACATATTTAATAACATATGTATACGCCAAAATTTGAATACTTAAAATTAAAAGTATATTATTAAATTAAATTTATTATAACTTTTAGAAGTTTTTGGTTGATCAAAATGTGGGAAACTTGGGTTGTTAACTCATTTACAGGGTTGATGTTATAATGTATACGTCAAACATTGTTAAGCAACTGTTAAGTTTCTAATCAGCTCTTCGGAGTAGAGTAGCATTCTTAGCTGGTGGTAGCTTACTTACGGAATGATTATACTGACCATTTTAATGTAATCATTGATGATTCATAAGTGCGTGTAAAACTGAACTTACTTTCTATACGTTTTGTTTTTCCGATCCATTTAAAATTTTTATCCGGTCATAAATTTAAGACCAGACCAGATATTAAAGTGGGTGTGTATGTGGGTGTGTCTACAGATTGTTTCTTACAAGTTGTAAGTCGCCCGCATTCCGGAGGTAGTTAATACTTGAATTACAATCACTTGTTAAGGTAAAATGGATTTTTATCTACGTAATATTCAATGTCATGTCATGTGTACGTATATGCATATATTAGCATGCATTTGTTTGTATGTCATGAGTGTATATTTTATTACAATTGATAAATGTGTGTGTAAGAGATTACTTAAGCGATATCTTTATACTAGCTGTTCCCAGAAACTTTGTCTGGCAAAATTAGTTTTATTTTGTTTTTAATGTGTAATAACCTATAAATACACCAAATTTTATCAAAATCAAAAACAATATAAACCTATTATTTTGACTTCTGTCATGAACACGTCACAATTACGTTTTAAAAATATTTTCCTAAAGATTTTCTGATATTATTATTTTATTAAATGTATAATAACGGAAATCTTTACTTAGGATCCGGAATAAAATAAATATTGTTTTAATGAAGGCCAAGTTCACGATTCGATAGTTATCTGTAATATGATAAGCATAATCAAGTCCTTATCAACATAATTGTTTCTACTAATATACTAATAATATATATATATATATATTATTAGTTGAGTCTAATATCAAATATTTATTTTTCGTTCGCTTTACAGAGATGTTTACCAAGATTCGTTATTTTGGCTCGAGTATTATTAACTAATGTCAATGACCGCGATAACAAAAAAAAAATTAAAAGTATTAATATACCAACATTTATAATACGATAAAACTTGTACCCTATAAGTTAAGCAACTATTTGAATGTTGGTTTGTTTTAATAGGTTAATCTGGTACAGCGTATCTAGACCCCTGATCTTTCGTAAGGTCACGTTTCGGTATACGGGGATCGGAATATATACCAAAAATAAAGTGTAAACATTGCAAAATTTCGATAAACATTCAACTGGAATATAATAGGGGCTTCAAGGATTTTTAAAGCTATTGGTTGGCAGCTACGACAAAGATAAGGTTGAGAAACACAGGTCGCTGATAGTCCATACATAGTGCTCACTTAGTCCATATAAAGCACCGAAGTAGCTATTTTATTATCCAATCTACAGAGCGCTAGGTCAACTAGGGTACTAACATCACATTGTGAAAAGGACGTTAGTACTCCCATCCGATTGGTGGATACTCTTTCTCCTAATTTTTTAGGGTCAAACAGTACGCTGTAGATTGGATAATGAAATGGGCGCATTACTTAGTTCATCTATATTATACCTACTCCTTACAATATCTTGCTTCTAATATTATCTTAATAGTAAGTTATAAATAAATATTCAGTTGCAGTTAAAGTCTGTTTAACGTTGAATAAGATAATAAATCAATCCCATCTGTTGTAATGTAGTTTCGTATTTATTTACGCGCGTTTCTGCAAACATCTTAATGTAACAGAAACGCTGGGCACGTTTTATTTATCTCATTGTTGTATTTAGAATACACTATATATTATTATTTCGATCTATAAGAGAGTTTTTAACTTTATTTTGAAATCAACTTTAAATTGCTTTTAGATAAATGTTTTATCAACAATAATAATCTTAAATATTGTAGTGTTAAATAAAATTAATACATAATAAATACTAATATAATGTTAAACATTATCCGGTAAGCACGTGGAGTTTGAAGTTCAATGAAACTCTTCATATAAGTGCCTACAAGTTACGTACATACCTACATCCTTCTGTTTTCCTTGTATGTATATAATTGATTCTGTACGGAGTCATTTATCAATATATTATTTAAATTCTGATGGTAATTTGTTAACACCTTTTCTGTAACTGTGTTTATTCTATTCTACCGTCTCCGGTTAATTCTCCAGTAATTAAAAAAAAATCAAATATAAAAAACGTATGTAGAAGATTAAATAAACGAATACTGATTTAAAAATATTCAATTCTGTTTAATATAAACATTTAATTCCATTGTTTCTTGTTTTATTTTAGCAACTGTTAAATTGACTACAAAAAATTGTAAAGCCAGCCTGTAGTGTTATTCTGTAAGAACATTTTATAATCTCGAAGCGGAATCCGCGGTGAAATATTTAATATGTATTCTCTAAAACACGACACCGCACACATTTTGAGGTGTGAAAACGAGATTAGGAGATATTTAAGTGTAAGATTTGTAAGATTAATGAGTTATTTTGTTACTTATTAACAAGCTTGGACAAATTATTTTGACATAATCGAATCTCTTGATCAGAAATGCCAGAATGTAAACAGAAGCGTTCACTTTCGTAGTGAATTTTTCCACTCATATGAGATTCGAATTCGTGTTCTGTTTTTACAGAATAGCATAGCTGTTCTGTTATCATGAAGTTAAAATCCTTTTTAAATTTAATAATAATATTGTAAACAGACTTTCATATTTTAAAGTCACCCGAATTTCAGTTAATAGCGTTTTTAAATGTTATGGATGATTGGTAATTTCTTTAATATATATTCTTATATATAATATATAAGAATAAAATATATATATTAACATGGTTAGTAGGACAGCTAATGAATTAATGTACCTAATCGTTTTGTGATTAATTCTTAATGTCAGAATTGATACGTTACAATACATTTTGATTATTCCTAACTCAATAACCTTAATGTGAATATAATAACGTAAATCTATTATTTAGCTTAGTTTAGACATTCATAACAATAATGACAATTTAGTTGTTTGGTCAATAAACATAATAATTAGTAATGCGCCGAATATTGGTTTCACCGAATAACCGAATACTATTCGGTTAATCCTTTACCGAACCGGATATTCGGCCAAATTATTCAGTTTTCCATTTCATTGTTTGTCTTCTGTCTAGATGAATAAATATGTTGATTTGGGGCTTAAAAATATTGTTTTGAGGTTTAAAAATAAATGTTGATTTGAAGCTTAATTGCTCTATATCATTAGCTTTATTCAACACATTATTTGTATGATTTCTTTGTAATATTACATGACATGTTTGACATGTTGACATGACATGTTGTAATATGACATAAATCTTAGTTTTGTCTTTTATATCTTTACCGTATCGTGTAGCCGAGAAAATAACTCGTACCGAATATATTATTTTCTTCTGTGTAAATAAGATTTATTTGAATTAATATATCTTACAATCCTTATTTCAGAGGTGCTACACATTCAAACCTGGTGATATGTGATCAAACAGGACGAGTCGTTGGCAAGTCTGCCGGGCCCGGCACCAACCACTGGTCGCTGGGTGTAGAGGAGTGCGTCAAGCGGGTTATAGATATGCTACACGCTGCCAAAATAGATGCTGGATTAGCTGTCGACCAGCCTTTGGACTCATTAGTGAGTAAATTGATTTTGGGGCTATTTTTTGTTATTAATTTAACTATATTATTATAACATTGTTATTTTGTAATATTTAAAAAATGTCTTTACTTTTACTTCTACAGGGTCTTACGCTTTCTGGATGCGAACAAGAAAGCAGCAACGCAGCGCTCGCCGCCCGCCTGAAGGAGAAGGACCCGAGCTGCGCCCGCGCAGTCTACGTCGCCTCTGATACGGCCGGCTCGCTATTCACGGGCGCTCCAAATGGCGGGATGGTTCTTATTGCCGGTAATTATTCATTATTACATACTATATTTTATATAATAACCTTTTCCCAAACAAATGGTAATCAATATTGTTATATAAACCTTCCGAGCATTAAAAAACGCACTCGAACATTTCCCTAAGAAGATTGTTATTGAACTTAATGATAGTCGTCTCATGCCCCTGTTTTACTACGTCCATTAGATAACCCGCAACCCGAGATAACCTTGCACCTTGCAAGGTTACAGTAACTAGGTTACTCCTCCGTCATTGGTTATTGAATTAATAATTTAATATAACTTTTTATACGAATATTCTGCAATTCCTAATGTATTATATTATATTAGTTTCCGGTTTTAACTTGTCATTGAATTTTAATAATGAATTGCATTATGTGATGTCGACCTCAACAAGCTTGAATGTTTTATTTTTGTTCTTAAGTGATTTGTTTATATAATATTTTTATAGAATACTAGTTAATACCAGCGACTCTATCAGTTTCCATATATCTATAATAAGCTATAAAACAAAATAAAAAATATATATTTTTGTGATATTATTTTCTATAATAATTGAAATAAGCAAAAGTTTATTGCATAAAAAATGGTGACACAAATTTAGTTTCACTGATTGTTACACATTTTTTTGTAATTTAATTGTTATTGAACACGCCAAGTTAAATTAGAATACAAAAGATAAATCAGGATCTGTCATAATAATGAATTGTTAATATTGCTTTTTTTTCTAATATTATTATTAACTTTGTACTTCCAGTTTATACTTCTTATTAAAAATATATATATATATATATATATATGAAATATCAAATCTGAATTTCTTTTTGAATTCTTAAACTCATTTATTAAAGAATGATTTCTAACCTCAGATTACCTGCTAGTTTATTAAGAGGATGCCTTCTTAAGTTAATAAAAATGAGAAAAGTATATGACAGCAGTAGCTAGGGTTGCCAACCATACTTTATAATTAAGTATTATACTTTATTTTTGGTAATTATACTTTATACTTTTGCATATAAATAAAGTATGTGAAAATACTTTATTTTCAACCTTCACTGCGATTCATAAAACAAAACATTATGGGATTTATGGGTAAATACTTAACTATTTAACATATAAGTTAGAACACGTCATGATGGAAATGATTTATAATTACTGAACGAAATGTTATACCTACCGTATAGGCTACCGTATGAAATAATACCAAAACTATCATCCAAGTAATTTTAACCTTTCTGTTTCAGGAACAGGATCCAACGCACTGCTCCTGACTCCGGATGGAAAGCAATACGGTTGTGGTGGGTGGGGACACTTCTTGGGTGATGAAGGCAGTGGTATGTAGCGTTAAAATATTACTAGCTTTCGCGTCGCTCGCTCTGGCTAACGGTGCTTTTTTCTCTACCTTTTTAGTGGCAGATTTAATTATAATAGAATGCCTAATTGAAAAAACTTACAAGAAACTGGGTGTAAAATTTATTACAAAAAATGTATATATAGAAATATAATTTCCTTAAGCAGAGCCATATAAATATATATAGGTAAACATCGTAATTTTGCGAATTTCTGGTAACTAAAACATTGGGGTTTTTATTCATGAGCTCGAAGCTGGTAAGTTAAATCTGGTGGGTCAAACTGCGATATAATACACGCGAGTACAGCCGGGTACAACTATACATGCAACAGTAGTATCTACAGTTTATATATTTGATATACATATAATTTTTTATAGAACGAGACCGCGTAGATCACAAATAAAGTCACAATTTTTACTAGTGACGTATTTATCATTATGTAGTAGAAAGCAAAGTCGCTTTCCGCGTCTGTCCCTATGTGTGTATGTATGCTTAGATCTTTAAAACTACACACCGGATTTTGATTCAGTTTTTTTAACAGATAGAGTGATCCAAGAGGAAGGTTTATATGTATAATAATAATCTCAATATATTAGAGAACCACTGATAATTTCAAGATTTTTAATGCGAAGTCATAAACAAACACATTGTTTTGCGCTTACAATGCAAACGCTGGCTGAACTCTACGAGATAGATCAAAATCATGTACTAAGTATTGTATAACTTAAAAAGTTCTACAAGAAAGTCCGCGACGGTATATGTTTATCTCTTAGGGATATCCCACAAAAGCCCATTTTTTGCCTTATTACGACAAATAATGGCTTATTTACTAAGCGATTTTAAGCAATACAGCGTTAATCCTTATGTAATTAAGTGCCTTAAATACATTTTACACTTAATACAGAAGAATATAGACCTTTACAGAATATAATTTAAATGAATGTTTTCGAAGGTATTAGAGATTTAAAATATAGGGTTGGTTTGCGGCGGTACTATCGGCCGGCGCACTATGTTATGGAAACCGTATCAAAAATGGCTTTTGTGAATGTTCAGTATTGAAAATTTTGTTAATGCACATAGCTAACTGAATGTCTAATACATATTATTTAGCATTTAAAATATAATCTATATATGTAACCAGACCTGCAAGTTGACGGTCAGAATAACGTATTGTGTAGCTCGGAATTCCTCAAGTTTACATGGTCATATTTTGATTATTCATATTAATGAAAATATATAAATGTGATACATGGTTAGAATGGTTATTAAGTACTCTGTTTAAAAAGCATTTAAATGGAGTTAAAGTAAAAACAAGATAGGTATTAAAAAAATAAAGTATCTGATATTGTATAGGTACTTATTAAAAACTTTAAATAGATTTTTGACTGTGAGCGATATCTGTAGATGTCGTAAATTTGATTGTATCAATTAAAACAAGTCATATAGAAGCCAATACTACGAATTTAAGGAGTGCGAAGCCGCGGACAAAAGCTAGTATATAATATAATACTTTATTAATAACCTACTTGTATGTGTCATTAAATAATCTAAATTGATTGTACAAGTGTTTTATGAACCGATAATATTACACAGAAAATAGATATGGGGGAATTATTACTTGTCAATTGCATATTTCCTAACAAATTGGGCAAAATGTACTTTATGCCCATGGCTCTACGGCATATTTCAGCGTACTGGATAGCCCATCGCGCTGTCAAAACTATATTTGATGATGAAGATGGTCTCCGCCCTTCAAAACATCCCACGGGAAAAGTATGGGATGCGATCAAAGAACACTTCGATGTGACGTCACGAGCTGAACTCCTGCCACATGTTTATAAACATTTCGACAAGGCACAGTTTGCAGGTGAGAGATTAAATATCGTATTGTTTAAACAAATTCAAATTTTTAAATAATTTGACCCGCAACTTAATAATGTCCTATGCAAGTATATATTTTTTGACATATTATGGAGAAAGTTCTAGAAGTGGCCAAATAAATTGTCGGAAAGTTATAGTACCGTACCGTTGACTCTTCAAATATTAAACAAAAATCTTCAAGTAGGTGAGGTAAGAACTGTCCTAACATCCGATTGACATTTCACACACAATATAAAAAACACAATCACACTTACAATACAATACTCAACGTCAAATTAATATGCTGCCTAAAAAAAATCTAATGCGGACGATGTCGTGGCTATATCTAAGTTTAAATGTTTTACGAGTCTGCCCTAAGATACTAGTAACAATCTCCTACATAACAAATCTAAAAGGAA
Source organism: Napeogenes sylphis (assembly GCA_959347405.1). Classification (NCBI taxonomy): domain Eukaryota; kingdom Metazoa; phylum Arthropoda; class Insecta; order Lepidoptera; family Nymphalidae; genus Napeogenes; species Napeogenes sylphis. Next base: position 18,273,655 of record OY365781.1, read on the forward strand.
TGAACGAATACAAACGATGTCATTACAGGTCTAACACTGAAGCTGTCGAAGCTAGCGTATGAAGGCGACGCGCTCTCTGCGCACTTGTTCTGCGAGGCGGGGGCCGCGCTGGGGGCGCACGCGGCGGCGCTCGTTTCCCGCGCGGGGAGGGACGCGGGGGGAGGTGCGGGAGGGGACGCCTCTGTGAGGGTCGTGTGCGTGGGGTCGGTGTGGAAGAGCTGGGCGTTGATGAAGTCGGGTGCACTGCGTCAGCTGGACTGTAGAGGGGTGGGTCTAAGATTTAAATAACATAAAGAAAAACGCCAGAGGTCGCAGTCCCACAAGACAAAAACCTGAAAACGACAATTTGTAAAATTAAATTAAATATATTGCAGATAAAAATCAATCTGGAGTTTGTGAAACTGCTGGTGTCGAGCGCGGTGGGCGCCGCCTGGCTCGCGGCTAAGAACATCGGCTTCGACCTCCCGAGGGACGATAACGCGTACTGCCGAGTGTTCTACACTTACACTCCGGATGTCGGCAAAGTGAACAAAGTGAATGGGCATAGTGAGAAAAATGGAGTGATCGAATGCGGTTGTTGTGATTGGGAGTATTGTAGCTAATTATTAAGTACGGTAGGTTTTATTAGTACGTGTATAAGAATAATGTAAAATTTATTAAAATAAAAAGTATTTCTATGATGGATTTGATGAAATCTAAAATTATTTAGTGCGTTATGTGTTATATGGCTGTTTCTCTTGATCAACATTTTGCAGATGCCACTGTTTTTCTTGTTGTAGTTTAATGATACATCTAGTCATTAAGAAACTCGAAATTGCTTCAATTTTTTTTTAACGTATTGAATTATACCTTATTCTTGTAGCTTGTTAAAAGGATCTTTGATTAATGTAGTTGTAGTTCCTAATATTGTTTGTTTTATGTAAGGTTTGTATTTTTAGTTAATTAGGTTTATATCACACACATATCATCTTGGTTAATTGTTAAAACCAATTAATTAGTATATTTTATTAGTAAATTCATGTATCATTTGATAAACTTATATGAAATTGTATATATATACATATCTAGACAAATAAGAAATTGTTTACAATAAAATAAATATATTTTATATTTAAAATGACACAAGTTTGCTTTTATTTTGCTCCCCAAAAATTTTTCTTCTTCCTAAACATTTTAAACTTAATGAGTATTGTTAATAAGTAACTGATATACTTTAGTTTCTCAAAACTTGAAAAATATATTTATGAGCAAGTTAAAAAGTTTTATGAACATATTTTTTTATTTTAGTTATTATTTTTTTTATTTTAGTGACTATGAAATAGAACCTTATGAAATGTAATTTATTTATATATGTATTATAATACATATATAAATAAATTTTATAATACGAATGAACTAAATTATTATATTTTTGTCGTCTCATAAATTTTATTGTAATGTTTAGATTATATTCAATGAGAGTTTAAAAACCGTTACTTCTTTTACTTAGCTATTACATCACTACCGTTCGTCTCATATATGGCTGACTGTCAGGTGACGTCACGAGGTGCACCGAAGCAAAATTTTCGACACTGATTGAATTCACCGGTGAATGAGCAATCTCCGATGTTTCACCGGAGAATTAAACCATTATTCATTTGTTGCAAATGAGAATGACAAATAATATTATTCCCTAAAGTGTAAATTCGTTTAAATTTATGCTTTAATATATTAGTAACGAAAAAATTTTAAAGGAAAAATAAATAATGAATTGATATTTATAGTTTATAGATGGTTTTTGACCAAATAAAAACTTTTAATTTAAAAAACAAAATGTTAATAATATGGCGTAACACATAACTCCTGAAATTCACATTAAGCTCTGAGCGAAATTTGGAGGGGATATCTGCACATGTACTGTCGCGCACAAATACTTCTGTACCAAACATTATTTTTATTTATATTTAATAGTAGGCAATGTAATTATTACCTAAAAGCCGTAGTGTCTACATGTTAAATTTATATTTTAAAAATTTATTGACAATTATTAGTATATATTGTATCTAAGATACGATTTATTAAGGTATATGAGGATTACGTATAATAATAAAAACAGTCAAAGGCACAAACAAACGTAACCAAAACAAAAAAAAACGCAATAATGGCGATGACAATTGAGTACTCAAATGTACATTGGAAGTGAGCGGGGCTTAGTATCGGTGCGGAAGACGTAACGCGATTGGAGACCCAATCAGCGCTATGTACACCCAATCTTCATCTCTCTCAGACCCTCATATACCTTAAGAGATTTCTGCTCAGTCAAGTCCATCAGGGATTATTCGTGCCGCTAGTTATACTTTCTATAGTCGAGTGTGGGACCTGTCGTGAAAAATACTCAATCCGACATTCCAGAAGTTGTAGGCACTGTTAGATATTTGAAAGCTATTTCATCTAAAGGTTTTAAATGTCTATATAATTTCACCACATAAATAAAATATTCATTTCGACTGCGATCAACGGAGTTTAACCGGTTATTTACCGATTGATTTAATCGATTATTTTCACCAGTACATCACCGGTGATTCTCCGGTACTCACTGGTCACTGCTCCGGTGCAAACCTCTAATAATAAATATTATAGCACGATGTCAATACGAACCGTATCTAGGTTTTTAATTAAAAATACTAAATTAAAATTAAGCCATAGAAATATCTGCCGAACTTTATCAGCCTTCAATCAAGATCATAGTCAAGACAGTTTTAAATCTAATTACATTTTCGGTGGAATATTAGGGGCTGTGGGTATTGTAGGCTATGTAAGCCTGAAAGAAAGGTTATCGGCAGCTACTGAGTTTAATTTATCAGGAAGACGGGATCGGTTCAATTTTATTGCCGATGTTGTAGCAATTTCCGCTCCCTCTGTAGTGTACATAGAAATTGAGGATGGACGAAGGATAGACATATCGACTGGTAAACCATTAATATTATCCAATGGGTCTGGTTTTATTGTGAAAGAAGATGGATTAATATTAACTAACGCTCACGTTGTTGTTAATAAGCCTAATGCAACTGTAAGAGTACAATTGATGGTAAGTTTTCAATTGCATACAAGTTACATCAGATATATATAATACATTTTTTTTTACTAAGTGATACATTAGGTTTCTTACTTACACTTTTCTACACACCTATTATGTTTGTGATGAATTTGCCTTATCACCAAATTGGCCCCAGTATTTTGTACTTATTTCCTTAAAATCCATTTATTAAGGAAAACTCCCAATTCTTAAAATTGTTCCAAATATGTGTTGCTGCTTGTTTTTCCAGTATGTTTGTTAATAAGTTTATTTCAATTTTCCTAAATTTATCAAAGTTTATGAAATGTGTGTGACAAAACACTAACAGAAACATCCATCTTTGTAAAAATATTATTAATATTAGTTGAATGTAGCTATAATTCTTTCAATTTTATTTAATTAAAAGAAAGAACGCATTTCACTTCAATATAGGTTTGTATTCTGTTTACTTAGCTTGTTATGCAACATTCAGTATAGTATAATATTAATTGCATTTAAACTGTGCTACAACCACAGTTGTAACACAGTTTAAATGCAATGGCTACTTCCACCTTTTCTCTGAAATTAAATACACCTTACATTTTCATTACTTGGATTAAATGACACACAGAAATGAAATATTTAATTTTGTCATTAATGTAATTAATTGAAAAAAAAGATTCAAAAAAAAGAATAAATAGCATTGTTTCTTTGACATTTGTATTTATTAACAGTAGTCAGGGTGTTTTCTGACCCACTAGACTCTTCCATATTGAAAATACACAAATCTATAGGTACATGCTCTCCACATGGAATTCTATAACAGCATGTCTAGCCAGCTTTGAGATTATCCTCCCAGCATTGATGTTCTATGATGTTTGTTTATTAATAATCTTACTCTTGTTGATTATCTTTTACACCTATATTAATATTAAAGACAATTCATAATACAATATTCGTAATTTCAAATGTTATTTTCCAGAATGGTTCTAAACATATAGGTGTTGTTGAGGATGTAGACATGAGATCAGATCTAGCCACCTTAAGGATACCAGTGAAGAACTTAACCACAATGAAACTAGGCACCTCCTCGGACATCAAGCCTGGCGAGTGGGTTTGTATTATATTTTGAATCATACTTGAATATGTTCTTGACTTCAATTATCAATATTTAATTCAATCTCATTATGATTTAACCAGTCTATGAAATGTACTAAACTGTTAAACTAAAAAGTATCCTTTACCATTATTTTAATTACATTGGAACTGTGAATGGGTACTAAATGAATGTTTAATAAAATGAAAGACAAAGGGCAAATGGGTAAGAGACAAATGGAAAGTGTGAGGTGGCCAGGTTCTTATTGGCTCTGGGTATAATAAAAAAAAAAAACAAACAAACAATTTGAATTGGTTGTCAGAGAACCAGTGCTTCAGTTTTCACTCAAAATAGTCTTCCAGATAGACCATTAAATATAAAGAAACTTCGTATAGCCAAAGCTTTAGGCGATAATCAACTTAGTCACCAACCCTCTAGGGCATTGTAATCAATTCTTAAACGTATCCAAGGCATAACAAATCAAATAACAAAAAATCCTGATAGCTTTGATCGGGCAAAACATGAACTAGACTATATAAAAATCCTTTTAATTTTCAAAGATGAAAAATGTAAGCTCTTGACCAACAAGCAAATTTTCGAACATTATAAAAGCACATACGAAGTGCCAGAAAACCAAAGACTATATGGGGATCCAAACGAACACAAACCTGAGACAACTGCTGAAGAATTTCATGCCAACCCACCAACTCTGGAGGAAATCAATAAAATAATTAAAATGAAACCATCTAAGTCAGCACCAGGTCCGGATGGTATCCCTTATATAGTTTACAAAAAAATTCCGTCGATCCATAACTATCTTTTAAATATATTCGGTAAAATCTTGTCAAGAAAGCAAATACCGGTATCATTCGGAAAAGCCTTTTTTTGTCCTCATTCCGAAAAATGACAATGTCAATAATCTTAAGGATAATAGACCGATAGCCCTAACAAATACAATTTCAAAAGTATTTTTCTCTTTTTTACAAACAAAAATGACGCAATTCATGATTAACAATAGATATTCAGGCCTAATTACCAAAATGGGTTTTTGACCGGCATTTCTGGATGCTTGGAACATAATACGCTAATGTCGGAAAGCCTTAAACATGCTAAAACTAGCGAGAGACAAATTACGGTTTGTTGGATAGACTTAGAGAACGCCTTTGGGTCGGTTCGACAAGAACTGATGATGTTCGCCCTTGAATGGTAAAACTTTCCTACGGTAGTTCGCGATATTATTACATCATACTATTCAAAATTAAAATTGTCTATAATAATAATAATATGGGGACAAATTACACACATTAATGTAACCCCTAAGTAAGCAAATTATTTGCTTGTTCTAAGGGTGTTAAACAACGATACAAATACATAGAAATACACATATAAATACTGAGAATATATTCAATAAACGACCAAACCCAGAAACACAGACATCTATGCTCATCACATAAATGCCTGTATTTGCCGGGAATCGAACCCGAGCCCCATTTCGCTGAGACACGATAGGCGTCTGCGCTAACCACTCGACCAACGAGGCGGTCAAATTTATAATTTTTAATGAAAACATTCAAAACCACTTAATTATAACGTTGGTTTATTTCAGGGCTGTTGTATTTCTCCTATTATATTTAATACTAGCGAACCCAGCCCGCTTCGCTGGGCTAACCCTTACTTTATCTGGTGGCGAGTTACATCAATGGGCATAGCATATTCGTTTTCTTCGAGGAAAAATACATGGTCATACCAATTTTTATGACAATCGGTTGAACGGGGCGGAAGTCGATATTTGACAGCGCCGCCTGGTGGCGAGTTACATCAATGGGCATAGCATATTCGTTTTCTTCGAGGAAACATACGTGGTCATACCAACTTTTATGACAATCGGTTGAACGGGGCGGAAGTCTATATTTGACAGCGCCGCCTGGTGGCGAGTTACATCAATGGGCATACCATATAAACCTTCTCCGTGGAAAAATACATATACATACCAATTTTCATAATCATCGGTCCAATAGTTTCTGAGTTCATCGATTTCATATATACAAACATCCTTCTATATATATATATATATTATTAATAACTATCTATATATATATATATATATATATATATATATATATATATATATATATATATATATATATATTTTTTTTTTTTTTTTTTATACAATCTAGGGCAATGCTTGACTACATTCCACCTGATGGTAAGTGGAATGTAGTCTAAGGTGGTAAGGCGCATTACCCTAGCAGCCTATTCACTCTTCTCTTGAATTTATCCACATTGTATTCTTTCGGAAATACCGACGCAGGCAAGCTGTTCCAATCCTTTGCTGTACGCAGTAAAAAAGACGAAGCAAAGCGCTTCGTTCGGACAGGTGGAATGTCCACAACAAAAGGATGGATTCCTGCCGTGCGTCGGAAAGTCCGATGATGGAAGGGGGCCGGGGGAATTAGATCGTGTAATTCCTGCGCACACTCACCAAAATGTATCCTATAGAATACTGAGAGGCTAGCAATTCTACGCCTGTGTTCAAGGCTTTGGAGGTTGGCTTCGACCAACTCGGGATCTCCTATGAGCCTCGTTGCTCGCCTCTCAATTGAGTCCAGAACCGCAAGATGAGACTTTGCGGCACCAGCAAATATGTGTCCACAGTACTCTACACACGACCGGATCTGTGCTTTGTATAAAACAAGAAGCTGTCCCGGTGTAAAGTACTGCCGAACCTTCGCAAGAACGGCAAGCTTTGCTGCTGCTGCTCTTGCTCTGGACTCAATGAACCGACCAAAGTTGATGTTCGAGGAAATCTCTAAGCCTAACAACTGAAGCCGGTCACTGTATTCCAAGGATACATTCTGGAAAGTAGGAGCCAAGGTGAAAGGGCTCCTTTTGGCGGTGAACAGACACGTCTGCGTTTTGGTGGTGTTGAATTTGACAAGATTGGCATTGCTCCATGCGGAGACTGCCTGAAGTTTGTCATTCAAACGCTGCACCATGGCTTCTCTTTCAGACTGTACTTGATCTCGACTAGCCCGAGTACTCGGCAGATATCTTTCTACAACTGTGCTGTCGTCTGCGTACCCATAGATACCGGGCTTCAACAGATCGTTAATGTGCAGCAGAAACAGAGTTGCAGAAAGAACGGACCCCTGAGGCACTCCGGCATTTATTGTCAAGGATTCCGAGGAACACCCATCGACAACTACTCGGAGAGATCTCTGGCTCAGAAAGTCCGTTACCCAGCCGATCAGACCAGGAGATATACCGTACGCTGAAAGCTTGCTTATAAGGCTCGCATGCCAGACCCTGTCAAATGCCCTCGAGACGTCCAGAGAGACGGCGACCGCTTCTCCATTCTTCTCGATGGCCTCGCCTAGAATGTGTGTAGCATACACTAGGAGGTCCCCAGTAGACCTATTACGGCGAAACCCGTACTGTCGGTCACTGAGGAGATCGTTACCTTCTAGGTATGCTAGAAGGCGCGAGTTCAATACACGCTCCATAATCTTGCAGAGTATGGAGGTGATTGAAATCGGTCTGTAGTTGACAGGATCAGCACGGCTGCCTTTTTTGGGCACGGGTTGCACGTTGGCAAGCTTCCAGGATTTCGGCACTATTCCAGTCAAATTCAAAAATATATATATATAGATAGTTATTATTAAGTTAATAGACAAATTAATTACAAATGAAAAAAAAGTGGAGTTATCGGTTTAAGTTTAACAACAAATACACAGAATCCATACTAGCTTTTGCAGATGATCTCGCGATACTGACACGTAATCCAATACAATGTCAGGTACCTACTTTTAATGTAGTTGACGATTTCTGTACGGGGATGGGCGGATTGAGGACAAAACCAAGTAAATGCTTTAGTCTGTGTCTGGGTAGACGGAATACCAAATATACCTCTATTAAATCGGTCCAGGAGTTTCGGAGCCAAGTAAACCAGGCAAATAAAGAAATTAAGATATCGAATCGTATAGTCTAAGTCTTCAATGATTACCTTCGTAAAATAGACACCATCGTCAACGTACGTGCAACGGTACCCCGACGCCATGACTTTAATAAGGACATAATAATATTATTTTTATTGTTTTTAGAGGCCTTTTGTCTCGGGGGTTTTTTTTCTGTTATAAAGTCTGTAAAAGTTGCAATTTATTAACAAAGTAGGAGAATTAGGTATCCGAGTTTCGAATCGAATAATAATGTTTGATTCGGAACTCATAATTCGTAAGTTCGAACTATTCGCACACCCCTAATGTTTATCCATCTATTTATCAGTGACTAGGCTCGTATTTTTAAACCAGTGCTAGATTATTTCAAATCTTGGACATCTAGTATAGTATGTTCATTGTTGAAGTAAATATAACGTGATATTCATTCTTAATTTGTTTCAAACTATATGTATACAGTAGTACCGTTGGCTGCAGGTGGTAGCACTAGGCAGTCCGCTGGCTCTCAGCAATACGGTGACAGCCGGCGTCGTCAGCTCCACTCAGAGAGGGAGTGAGGAACTAGGACTGAGAGGTGAAGATTGTTTATTATATATTATGGTTTACTATTACTAGATTACCAAAAATAAATTAAAAATAGGAATATTCAAAGCTAAAAATATAAACCTTACATATATTTTTATTTATGCAATTATAAAATTAAATCTTTTCTTAAACATTTTATCAAAGGGTTGCTCGGATAATATCTGAGAAGTATTGGACAAAAAATTATGTATCTGTACTATAATTTCAGGTAAAGATATGGTGTATATACAGACGGACGCTCCCATCACATTCGGTAACAGCGGAGGTCCGCTCGTCAACTTGGACGGTGAAGCCATCGGTATTAACAGTATGAGAGTCACGTCTGGAATCTCATTCGCCATACCCATTGACTATGTCAAGGATTTTTTACAGAAACGTGAGTATTTTTCTACTATGAATGGTAATCGGTTTAATAACATAAGGATGCAAACACTAAAAAGAGCATAGAATCTGTGATATTTTGATTGACGTTCGTCAACTAAGCTATCGTGTCCGTGCTGACCTCGAGTAGATAAACGAAGAGTTTAATACTAATGTCTGTTTGGTTGTCTGCAGGACACACGAAGTCCCCTCAGGTGTCTCGAAGGTACCTTGGCATCACGATGCTGTCGCTGACTCCTAACATCCTGGCGGAGTTACGCATGAGGAATCCGGAGGTGGTATATAATTATTCCAAAAATAATTATATAAAATAATATAGATTTTTTTGTATGACTTTTCTAGATTTGTTTTAAGATATGATATCAATGATAATAAATGTTTAGTGTTATATAGGCACTTTTTTGCTGGGCGTTGTTTTTTTTTAAACACTCGTCAATTTTAATAAGAGTTGTGAACAATAAATCTATTTTTTTTGTAGCTAGCCATAGCTAACCATAGTTACTTCCTTTATTGCTCAATGTTAAAAATTCAGTCCCGTACTCAGAGTAATTTTGTGTTTTTTGGAGCATGTGAATAAATGTTAGTAAAATTTGATAAAAATATTTATAATTTCTTTCTTTAAAATCGTATTGTATAGAAATATTTGGTACACATTTTTTTCAGATGCCTCCAGATATACAACATGGAATTCTCGTATGGAAAGTCATAATCGGGTCACCCGCTTACAAGTATGTATACGCCAGTACCATTATAGAAACGAATACAACAGACACACGCACACACATACATAATTGCAAAATAACTTAGACATATCAAATAGTATATGTTAAATTATACGTTTAAAAATGTTTCAATAACTTTTATGTGTTAAGGTTTTATATATTACGATTATTGCCCGCGACTTCGTAGGAAATTAGTTTCTCACAAATTGGATTCAGCAAAAAAATATTTTTATTTATCAGAATATTATAAAATACAGGTGTGCGAATACCGCGGATAAATTCGAGACGAATTTGGAAAATGTCCGAAAACCGACAATAATAAACCGCGAATTACATATCATTAGATTTTTTATTCTATCTCGACTTAATATTTTTTATATATTTTATAAAAATATGTGATTAAATTAGTCAATTTCTATTACAATGTCATTGTCGAGTTGCAATTTAGTGACAAAGTATTCGAATTTTTGGAATTATTCGTAAGGTTTCGAATAATTCGATCATTAGAACTATTCGAATCGAGTTTCGAACCGAATAATAATTTTCGATTTGGAAAGAATAATTCTTAAATTGGAATCATTCGCACACGACTAATATCTCGAGGTCTTCGTTCACCTCGAGGTTCCATTTTAAATGTTTCTGAAAAAATATTTTATTAATCGGATATTTTCAGATTGCGTCCTTTACCCAATTATATAAAAAGTGTAACTTTGATAAGTAAATATTAATTCCAGCGGCGGTCTGCAGCCCGGCGACATCCTGACGCACATCAATGGACGGCCTGTTAGAAGCGCCGGGGACATCTACCTCGCACTGGAGGACGCTGTCGCGGGACTTAACATGACCGTCGTCAGAGGAACCACGCGGCTCGTACTGACGGTCCAGCCAGAGACGCACTGAGATTAAATTATTATATTGCACTTGTTGTCCTTATTTACCTCATGCCGGTCTACTGTTAAATCAATCGAAGGGAAATTATTATTATTATTTTTTTTTTTATACCGACCGACCCCTTTGGAGGCCCGAGGTTGCGGGGGATACTTGAATAAGGTCCTTAGTGTTAAAAGATTTTTATTAATTTAATTTTTGTAAGTACCATTGAGTTCAAAATTCTTGTTGTAAATAAGTTTTATACAAAACATTTTTTCATTAACCACCAGCTCGGAATAATAATTTTCACAGACCTAAAAACAGCTGGTCACAGAAGCCAAGAAATCCAGGGAACCCAAAAAAGGTTCTTTATATAAATAATGTTTTAAATTCAAAATTACATTAATACATTATGATTATGATAAATTACCTGAAAAAAAATTAAGTAGCCTGGTAGCGAGCGCTTCATAGCCACAGTGCAATATTCTCTAAATATTGGGAGGCCTTATAATATCCTTTTGCACACAAATGTTCATTTGCTATTTTCTTAAATTTGTTAAATGGTAATACTTGAACGCTTGCTGGAAGCTTGTTGTAGATTTCAATATATTGCCCTATAAAAGATTTATTTGCCTTTTTAAGTCGAGTTAACTCTCTAGGCCCCAGATTGTAAATTCCACAGATAGCTCTCTTTGTATGATGAAAATAAGTATCTTTATAATAATAAGTATCTTTATTGCCCATTTATTAAAACATAGAACATTGTTATTAATGAATCCTCTGATATCCGAACTAGTTTAAGCTGTGTCTCGGATGGCAGTTTCTTCTTCTTAACATAAGTATCCCAAATGGTAACAAAAGATAGGAACTAAACTAAATTTTATGTAAATATATATAAATAGAAACATCCATACAACTCCATAGCATATTTCAGCGCTCTGTGTGTGTGTGTGTATGTGTATGTGTATGTGTGTGTGTATGTATGTATGTGTATGTGTCTGTTTGTGGTTGTGATCATGTGTGTGTGATATATTATTATTACTGTAGCGTAAGTAGTTTCTCAACATTGTCATAATCAAACTTTGTTAACCACGTAAATATTATTTTTTTAAAAACATTATTTGAAACCTTTTTTATTTGTTTGTTCTTGCAATCAGAGGACATTTTATTATATAAATAAGGGGCAATATATAAGATATGCTTACGTGCGCTAGCACTGGTACATCGAGGAACTGGACAGCGTTCAAGTCTTTTTCGAGAGACTGGAAGGTAGGGAACTACTTTTCTATGATAATTTCTCAACGCCTGGTAAAAGAATAATTTTCGAACAGATAAAACCTTTGTTTCATCATACAATGCTTGACTAGGGTGTCGAAAAGGTAAAGACATTGCAACTTTAAGTACCGCGCGTTGTGCTCGTTCTACGGTAAGTATGTGACTACTAGCCGCGCCACCCCATGCACAGATACAGTATTGGATAAGACATTCACAAAGGGATTTATATGTACTATCAGTGATTTATCAGCAACTACACGTAGGCTTCTAAAAATTGGAATTAGTTTTCTTATTCTACTTCCCAAAAATGTTGTGTGGCTCTCCCATCTTAAATTAACGTCTATTACGACACCCAAGTATTTGATTTTGTAGGCTCTAGGCATTATTGGGCAAAGGCATTGGTTATCCAATGGGTTTCTATTGCAAGGATATATATGAATCCTTAGTTCTAAGTTAGGATTGGGGCTACCTGTAGTTGTTTTGCTAAAACACAAATAGCTGCATTTATTGGTGTTGAGAGAAAGAAGGTTATCCTCAAGCCAAGTTGTGACTTTAGACAAACCGTTTTCTGCTAGATGAAATACATGGTTCCAAGTATTTCCATGGAAAAGAAGTACGGTGTCATCAGCAAACATGATAAGTTCCATTCCGGCGGCTTGCATTTGGCAAAGATTATTTATATATATTAAGAAAAGTGTTGGTCCTAAATTACTACCTTGTGGGACCCCAAATCTGCAGATACCACTATCACTCTCGTATTTTAGTACACGAACTTTTTGGCTCCTGTCTCTAAGATAACTAGAAAACCACTGCAAGATAATTCCACGTATACCAATATTTTCCATTCTTTGAAGAAGGCTTTCTGAAGGTCAAGAAAGATTCCTAAGCATTTCCTTTTTTTGTCCATGTATTGAGTAATAAGTGATGTGAGTGTTAGTAAAGCATCTTCCGTAGATTTACGTTCTCTGAAACCAAATTGGCAGTTGCTCAGCAACTTGTGTTTATCTAGATATCTTACTAGCCGTTTACCGGCAATTCTTTCAATTACCTTAGAGACAGAAGAAAGTATAGAGATAGGCCTATAGTTGGATGGGTTTTTTTTATCGCCTGATTTGTAAATAGGACTGACTTAAGTTGCAGATGTACACAAGGCAGTCGTTTATTAAGGGAGCAAGTAATTTTAAAATATTGGAGGTTATCATATCCCATCCTGGTGCACTGTTTGATCTCAGCGAAGATAAAACCCCCTTAATTTCTAATGTGTCTGTTAAAAACATAGTCATAGAAAAGAGTGGTGAATTCCCCAACAAGCGTGCAGAAGCGGCCAAATCATCCTCATTCTTATTCATTTTATTCAGTATAACATTTGCCAGTTGATTTCCTATATTTAAATAATAATTATTTACTACGTTTAGTAAGCCTTTGGGTGTATCATTTAACGTAACTAGTTCATCAGATACCAGTTTACATTTATTTATGTTACATACTTCCTTGATTGTATCCCAGGTTTTAGAAATATTACCTTTATTCTTAATAAATTCATTTCTGTAATGTAGACATTTAATTCTTTTGACTAATTTATTACATGTGTTTCTATACAAAATATAATCTCTGTATAAAATATCGTTCTCTGGGTATTTCTTCACTTTTTTGTGCATTTTATCCCTTTTTCGTATACACTTAACTATACCAACTGTTATCCAAGGTTTTATAGGCCGATTCCTTTCCTTAACGCTCTTAATTTCCGTGTTATTATTAATAGATGCAACTAGTTTAGACGTAAAGATATCAACTGCAGTGTCAACATTTACTGCTTCATATAAGGTGGACCAGTTAATCTGACTAACTTCGTCCTTAAGACCGTCCAAATTTATTTTTACTTTCTTATAATTTGAAGATTTTCTCGTTATTTTGGTGTTATTTATGTACAGAAGTATAGCAGAATGATCAGTTAGTGGTGGTTCGAAAACTATAGTTTTACATTCATGTCTGCATTTAATCATGAAGTGATCAATACACGTAGACTGTCTTGTGGGTTTGTTGATTCCTTGTCTTAGCCCATACATAGCCATAAGATTCAAATAGTCCTCAGCATAACTTGTTAAGTTTTCTGGTAGAATATTAATATTCAAATCTCCTGTTAAGATAACATTAGAAGTAGACAAGCTTTTAAGAAGAATTTCTAGGGAGAATAAGAATCCAGACGGGTTGTAAAAACAAGGGGGTCTGTATGTGCATATGATTGCTATATTTTGTTCAATCACTATCAGCAAGCAATTCCCATCCTGAATGGCGGGTTCTGAACAGCTAATTGAAAGTTCCTTACGTGCATAAACCACAACACCATCATTTTTGTTGATACAATTCTTAGTAAAATACGTATTAAAATCGTCCAAATTAGTAAAACTACTATTATCATTCGTCCAACATTCCGTTAAAACAATTACATCAATTTTGAAAATGGTATTGATATGAGAAGCACAACCCCATAGAGGTATCCCTCTATATATATTATGCTATGAAAATAACTATAATAAACTAACTTGGCAGTAGGTAGTCTTGTCAGTGAGGGATCTTATTTCTTTTGCAGGTTACACGGACGAACTAATTTTACTTGTCAATCCAGCTATATGAGGGCTCTATTGTAATTTAGCATTACTAGGCCATTGTTAGTCTACAATTGTAGACATCTACAAATCTACTTATACAGGGTTATTTGAAATTAATTGGCCACCTGTAGCAGCCTCTCTCCATCAATCCCAACAACATTTGTTCTATGACTTTTTACACATATTAACAAACAACATTTGTTCTATGACTTTTTACAAATAAAATTAAACAACACAAAAAAGCAAAACAAAAATATTTTTGCTCACTCTGTTACGTCTTACTCTGTTTTTTGTAAGAAGTACTTAAAAGGTCAACGCCCGGGACACCATACTGACGCTCAGATTTAATGCTCGTTCAGAGGCAACAATTTATTGTATGTATTTTATGCAAGTATGTAAAAATCTAAAAATAAAGGCGTAAGATATACTTATAGTAATATAAAATATTACACGAAATATATCTTAAAATATGCATGTAATAAATATTGTTTTCCTGTACTCATTTTACTGAACTCTTCAAAAATTGCAACGAGAATTTTATTTTGCATCTTTTGTTCAACTGAAAGCACTGACAGGTTGACGAGTCGCTCTTGATTCTCTGTAGATTTATCGGAGGTAATTTTTAATTAGTTTCGGTTTAAAAAACTTCTCTCAAATGATTTAATCGAGATGCAAATTAAGAAATATTGAAGTACCTACAAGCGGGCAAGTAGGGCAAGGATTTGATAAAGTTCCAATTCATTAGAAATTGTAGGACTTCTTAGGCTGTCAATCTAGACGCAACATCCGTATTCCGTAGTCGTGTCGGTGAAACGGACGTGTCTGCGGAACCTTTTTATATTTTGTAAAAACTGCTCCTTGTTAAATTCATTGTAAATTTCTACCAGATTCTCTAGTGCTACAGCCAGATCGTCATTTGAAGTATAGACTTTGATTTAACTATTTGGAAAATATTGTTTATTTACTTAATAGACACGTATCATTGCGACTATTCCTTTATAAATTGATCTAGGCATTCAATCACTGACCGACGTATTTCATCTTGAATCGATTATCCACCATCATGAGATTGTTTAGCCGCCTAACTGTTTTAACCTTCCTTCTCTCTCGATGTTAATATCATATCCCATAGGTTATTTCATTTCTACATTTTTCTTTATGAACATTTGTATCTATGTTCACGTGCCGAGATCTTTAATTTTTCAAATTTGTTATAATAATTATCCTTGTCTGTTTTACTTTCACATTCACCATATTGCACTTCGAGGTGCGCTTATTGGCATATTGGTAATTCCGATACCAACGCTACTCTGATGACTACTGCTACTAGTAATCGTGAAAACTTTTTCGAAAATACTTTTTGCCTTCCATCTTCGAGAGTGTATGCATTTCATATGATTTGCTCTCCTTAATTATGTGTTAATTTAGTAAGGACATGTGCTGTATATTAATGATAGGTTTAGGTAAAATTGATTTGTGTCTTTAAATGTATTGGTAGTCATTGTAGTTTAAACAGCACGCGACTGCCTCGCCTGCCTCTTATCGTCTTTTATCATAGAAAACGTCAGGATATTTATTTATAAGTAATCTCATGCTTGAGTACAATTTAATTGAAAAATATATTGGTTGCTTTTAAATATGTTTCCTAAGTACTGAAAAGATAAACCAACAATGAAAGAAACATTAGAATTATATCGGTTTTACTTTTATTTCTTGCAGGTGAGTTGAAATAATAGGTATTAGGTACATTTTTAATTACTTCCATTTAAAATGAATATATAACATATATCATATTATTGTAATTATAGCCTAAACGAATATTTGTGTTGTAATGAATCTGTTACACAAAATTTCATAAAATTGTGTCCAATACTTTTTCGTGATTAGTAGTTTACTACAGTAGGCTATAGTTACACTGTCAGCAACTATAATCTAACCCATGTTTTGAATAAATATTGAATACCTAATTTATCAGAACGGCTAGCGAACGGTTCAGCGACGGTAAGGTTGCCCAGAGGAAGTGTGTTCTATATTCATTTAAAAATCTAAAGGTACAGATTTATCCTATACACTATTAGTCCAGGAACCAGTGACAGATTTTCATGACCAATTTCCTCCCAAGTGAGAATTCGTAAGCTGCGACTCCGGCAGTCGAGTAGGCAGTGGCAGCCTCCCACGCACGAAGAAAAAAGTTTTTTAATTCATGAGGGAGGAAATTCATGATGAAAATTGGTCACTGGCTCCCGGACTACCTATATTGTATGTAGGTTTAGATTAATTCTCTTTTAAAGAACCACGAAATGTGGCATAAACATTTATTGTACAAGTAAAGCGGATATTTTACTAAATTTAACTGATTTATTTATTGATATGTACCTAACAAAACAAACCAAATTGGAAGTAACATGCTCCGTTCATAAACAAGGCATTCATTAAATCTACTTGTAAATTTTAATTTTCATATTCAAATACTTCTTGCCTGCTGAGTCAACATCAGTTCAACTTCCTTTTTGTTATTAGGTATCGATACATTATGCGCTCGGTTCAAACAGTCCTCGTTCTCGTAAGTATCCTTCATTTTAAAGAACTGCTCGAATTGTTACGAGTTACGTTATGTTACTGATTTACAAAAAGAGACCACAAGATTTTTCTCTGCCTGTTTGTTATAGTTACGAAAACCGCTGAGAAAAATATGTTTTGATTTTAGAGTGAGAACACACTTATTGTGTATAATTCCTAGTAGGTAGGTAGGTATATTCCATTATCCCTCATTTCTCACGAATGGCAAAGTATTTGTAAATCTTAAGTTTGAAGATGTGCGCTCATTTTTAATACGCTTTTATTAGTTTTACGTGTATGTTTGTTTGTTTAGTTGCTTGTTTGTTTGCTTGTAACCGACTTCTTTGAATGCGATTTTGTCTAATTTCCCACAGACCGATCATGTTCAAACTTTGTACACATATCAAGGACCTATAGTAAATTAATAATTCGATGAGATCTTATTACCCGGATTAGGTTTTCCAGGAATAATAATTATTAATGTTAATGACAGGTACCTACTATCAGGTCTACTCACTTAACTTCCCATAAAATATATTGTGATATTCTCATTATTTATTTTTGTTACTCAAAAATATTTTGGTTTATACCCTAACGAACAAAATTCTATTGACTAATGTGATTTTAAACGACATTTCTCATTAGCTAAATTGCATTAATAATTAAGAAAATATGTCCTGAGATTAATTGGTAATAAATTAAGACTATTTAGCTACTAGAATAATCACATTATCTGAATTTTATAATGATGTTACGGTTATGTTTTGTTTTTAATTAGTTAAGTATACGTTTACTTATTATAGATACTTTTCTTTTATAATTTTTATTACATAAATATGGATGTTGTAAAGGATGCTTGCAAAGAAAAAGTATCGAAAATATTTTGAATTAATGTTTCTTGTGTGATTGTACAAAGATGGCATATGAAGTGCCTTAGGGCTAACAACATAGGGTTTCGTAGAATTGGTTCTTATTTCTCCAATAAGACTTAAAGTCTAACTTTTAGGTTAACATTTCACGCTATTCTTTTTAAAAACATTGGGAAAGTGAAAAACAAATAAGGGTCGTTTTTTTGATAAATAATTTAGTGCTCACAATTTAAAAAAATAATAATTTAGTTATTAATTAATTAACTAGATTCTTTAATTACACTTTATTTCTCGAGAGTCAAATATTCGGTGGCGACGGCACCACTTAGGTACATCAGACAATTTTTGGCTCGTTAGAAAATCTGTAACAATGAAATATTAACGAAAGGTATATTATATTATTTATGTACATTATTTATGCCAATTGATTTACCTAACACCTGTATTATTGGTGGAATCAATAATATTCTTGTAGATTTAATTTTCACAGATATTATTGATAATGGAAAACCAATTTTAAGAACTGATGTAGACGATTATGATAACAATACATGTAAGTACCTACCTTTTAGTATTAAAAAGGAATTTAGATAACTGTATGGTTCTTATTTATCTCTCCTTATTTTAATCACATAAAAGAAGTTTCCGTAGTGTAGCGGTTATCACGTGTGCTTCACACGCACAAGGTCCCCGGTTCGATCCCGGGCGGAAACAGCTGCTGTTTTTGCTGCAGAAATATTGTCTATGTATTGTAGAATGTTTAATTTACTGAAACGAGTTACTCGATACGGTAGCTCTATTGGTAGAGAGACGGCACGTTTTCCTAAAGGTTAAGGGTTCGAATCCCTTTTTATCCTGTATTATTTACATTTTTTTTTAAACCCTGTCTTTTTAACCGACTTCTTCAAAAAGGAGGAGGTTCTCAATTCGGACTGTATATATATATTTTTTTATATTATAATTATATTTAACCCCTTAAGTGAATACGAGCAAAATAATACAATGAAATGCGTACTTTAATGATTAAGATACGTAAATAAACATAATAAAAAGAAATTAAATCTTAATATTATAAGCAGCTTAAACAATACGAAAAATATTGAAAAAAAAACAAAATTATGAAAATATATTCAACAGAATTCTTAAACTACATGAACATGTGAATTATGAAATGCCTACTTCAAAAATTAAGATACGTAAATAAAGCTATAAAAGAACAATAAAATCTTAATATAATTACTAGCTTGAATCGATACGAAGAAAAACAAAAAAAATAAATAATTATGAAAATGTAATCTATTAGTGAATAGGACATAGTAAATAATAGGTAGTATATAATAAATATTAAATCTTCATTATTTTTTACTTTTTACTTTTACGGTTCTTTTTAACGTAGTTATTTTTATTATTTTTCTTTTCCTACTTCTAGATTGTAATAACAACATTTGGTTATATTTTATTTTTTCTTGATAAAGTAATAGTAATGTTTATTCTTATAAGGCAATTTTATTAAATATATATATTTTTATTATACCCCTCAGCAATTGATAACGAAAATACAACTAACCCTCAATGGCTAAGAGAGCTGCGCACGCGCATCCCTCAGTTTATTAACGAGCACGGGTATCGAGACGCGAAGCCGTATATACAAGAGCTAGTAGAAGGTATTATATTCGTTACCATACCCCAATTCGTTAGTAATAGTCTTTTTGGTCCTTATTGGTACAAAAATTATTATATTTTAAAATTATACAAAGTTCTTGTTATATTTCCAGATACCGAAAAAAAAATGAATGTCCTTTTACACGTAGAAGGTAATTTATAAATAAAAATTCATATTTACCTACTTATAAATATTGGAGTTGAAATTACGTTTTTTTACTATTTATAAATTAAATCATCCACATACGGAAAATTCTTGGTAGGTACACTTACATCTAGACGAAATTAAAAATAATATAATATTTTGCATATAAAAAAAAATATCTTATGTTCCTAGGTAGATCGATATATCGATTATCTAAACCAGATTATACTTAAAAAAATAAATACGCAAATTAGTGTAAAGGAAACATAGACTGAAAGACTCTTATACACTAAGGTTTTCGGTAGGTAGGTACTACATGACTGTATTGAACTTATATTTTAAGAAAATTCGTTTGTCTGATACAACACTTAGAAACTACCGAGGCATTGAAGTCTACACGGAATCAGGAGATTATCTTTATATTAAATTTCCGATGATAAACTATTTTACAGTTCAGTACATATAGTGGACGGTTGTTTGTATCGTACCTTAATATATCATCATAGGTAATTATGGGGAAAATATTGAGACTTCTGTCTTTAATAACTGAAAAAGCCATAAAAAATTTAGACAATAAAAAAGATATAAAATCATTATGAGCACTAAAAGGGGAGTAAACAAACTTTGTTAGTTATCTACTTATTCGCACCTACTAATAAAACAATAAATAATGAGTAGCGAAATTCGTTTGATTCCTGCAATAAAGGAATCTTACACTGTATTTGACATAAGAAAAAATATTTATAAGAATGGGTAATATAAAAAAAATATAAAAGAAATAAAGTTGAAGTCCGAGAAAAGACGTTTCAAAAAGCTAGTGTTAGGAAAAGAAAATTGTGTGGTAATAAAATTATATTTTACGATACTTTTACTTTCTTCTTATTAGTTACGCAAATAAAACATTATTCATCATTTCATCTTTCAGTGGCGCAAAACGGTAAGCTTATGAGTTATTGCTATGTTTTCTTTTGATACGAAAATAAACCTACGCCTTATAATAATATTACGTAGTTTACGTTTTTATCCAGGTTTTCTTAGTAATAACCATCTTAATAAAAATGATGATTATACAAATTAGCCAAAGATACTTGAGCCACTAGTGCTAAAAAGGTTTATGTTGAGTTCATTGAGCTTTTATTTTTTTATAATTATTTTCATAATAATAGGTACTACATCGATTGAAGTCGGACCAAACTTCAGAGCAAAGAAACATAAGAAACATTTGATCTCACGAGGTCATATATTTGATGAAATTTTTTTAGATATCATTTTAGTACTTGCAACTAAAATATTAATATTTTGTTTATATTTTCAGATAATGAACTTGA
This sequence comes from Napeogenes sylphis, assembly GCA_959347405.1. NCBI lineage: Eukaryota > Metazoa > Arthropoda > Insecta > Lepidoptera > Nymphalidae > Napeogenes > Napeogenes sylphis. The sequence goes on from OY365781.1 coordinate 18,294,743, forward strand.
AAATGGTAAAATATATTTTGTAATTCATTATAGACTGGTGAGATGAAAACTATAAATATCTAGGCAATAGTTTCGTTAGTATCTCGTAGGTCGTAGCTACGATGGACCGCTACGAGTTTTATTAGGATGCTCTATACAGTAAATTCTTGGTTTTTTAAAATACAAGAGTATAACTTTAAACAACAGTGGAGATATCAGAACAGGGCAGGATATACACAAAACCAGTACCAGAGCATACGTCATATATTACATGACTTGTATTATTATTATTATTGTTATTATTGCCATTAGTTGCACGATGATAATTTTTTATTATAAATTTTCACGATATCTTTGTCATTTAGTTCCAACATGGCTGGAGGAGTTCAAAACGTTCATCAAGGCATTGGTGCAGAGCTACGGCTGGACAAAAACACAACAAATGATGTCTTTTTTGATTGAAAGTAAATTGAATATATGTTTTATATTACTTATTCAGATTAGAAGCATATTATAATATCTACACAATAGCTTAGGGAAAGTCTTTTCGTATATAGTAAGTATGAACTTAAAAAAAAATCTATAAAATATGGCTGTGCAAATAGCCAGCATGTTACAAATAGTGTAACAGGCTGGTTTTAATGACATTAAAAGATTTAAATCGTTACATTTAAAAAAAGGAAACAATTAAGTAAAATGTTGTATCTAATGACTAAATTAGATACATTTTAAAGTTGTATTACAAAGTAGGAAAAAATACTACGCAAGCCCCGAATAAAAATCAGACGTTTATGGACCTCATGCAGTGTCAATAAGACTAGCACTTTTGATGTCAAAGTTGCAACTCGCTCTGGTCGCCTTGTTACAAATAAAATGGACCCAATTTTTGGAAAAGTGGACCGTGATCGGCATTTCACTAGTATCGGCTCCTGAGATGGTATGGCCACGTTGCGTGCCGACCTAGAAACTATTTCGGATGGAAATGCCTTGATATGTCTGTCCCTGGAGTGAGACTTCCCGGATGCCCAAGGAAGCGCTGGTTATTTATAATGCAGTCTGCTTTGACGTCCTCGGTGATTAGATTATTGGCTCTCATATCCTGACCCAATGATCTAACCACCGAGGAAGTCAAAGACCGTGCAGAGTTGAATCGGTTGAGCTGGAAGGCAGACAGATATAGATCTGGCATTAATCCTGACATCCGTCGGGTTTAATACCAGGAAAAAGAAGTAACGATTAAAAATCTGTACACTAAATATGTTTTTTCTCGTAAATTCCAAAAACAATACTAACAAAAATGTCGGAACGGTTTTGTATAAAATTTGGTAGAGACTGACAAACACTAATACAAGAAAACTACTGGACTGATTTTAAAGTTTTTGTTACATTATTTTATAAATAATTTAATCATTGTGTTTTTTCGCAGTCATTGAAAAACAACATGGAGTGGTCATAGTCGATGTAGACGGTAAGTTACATTATTATATTGACTGTTTAATATTAATGTATGTATTCCGTTCTCTTGGATAATATACCGGAGACTAAATAATAAATAACAACATAAAAACAGACGTACTGACCCCATTTCATTAAATTAGATTAAAAAATAATATTTATTTTAAGAAGCAAAAAACTTTTGTTTGGGAGTTGTAAACATAATGAAAATAGAAACAAAACAAATGTTAAAACAAACAAATCAAAAACTACTTTAAAACAAATTATAATATAGTTTACAAAAAACATAACATTGAGTATGGTTATCAGACATGTAACATCACAACACGATACCCACAATATTAAAAAATATTACCATCCGCAAAAAATAGTTTTACTTCAATAATAGAAAAGTACCTTTTAACACATAACAAAGTTTATAATTAAAAAAAGGAAAAAAGGAAATTAAAAAAAGGAAATCAACGCGTACGAAATAGGTATCACCTTTTATTTGCCTGACGTTTACACGAGGTTGCACCAGCCGTGGTCACAGACTGACTTATTTTATTCGCGTTAATTACCGTTTTTAAATATTAATATATTATGAAACACGATAGTTTAAAAGTTAATATAGGAAATCATTGGATATGTATCCTTGCTGGTCCTGATTCTTTTCGGCCGTCTTCAGTCCACAAGGAAGGACAGAGTATTGGGGAATGATTGTAATAACCACTGGCATTGTAAACTATAATTAAATACAAAAATACTGCTCTGTATAATAATATAGGACAAGTTACACACTAATCTAATCCCTAAGTACGCAAATTATTTGCTTGTGTTAAGGGTGTTAGATAACGATACAAATACATAGAAATACACATATAAACACTGAAAATATATTTAGTAAACGACGAAACTCAAAAAAACAGACATCTATGCTCATCACATACATGCCCTGTCCCTGTCGGGGATTGAACCCGAGCCCCATTGCGTCGCTATACGTCAGGCGTCTGCGCTAACCACTCGACCAACAGGGTATATATTATACTAATGCTTTGTAGGAATTTTAAATCTCCTTTCAATTGCCATCTTTTTTTGCTCATTAATTCATCATTATTTGCTCGTATTACCTATTAAATAATAATTTATTATTTTATTTTGTTCTCTAGTTGACCAGTATGGTAAGTTATTGTCACTGTTAATGGGTTCCCATCGGCCTGTGGGACGGAGATGCACTTTATATATTTCTATATACTATATATAGACATAGATCTATATATTATCTATGGGTATACACTCATCAGTTTAGTACGGAAAACCGCCTAGACATTTCTCGATTTGAGATTTGAACCTGGGTTAAACATGTTAACTAAGATACCAATACAAACAATTGGTTATTAATCCTATGTTGATTTAATGTTAATTGTTTTCTGTTCTAGGGGAAGTGCTCGTTCAATATCATAACACAACACTACATTTTTCGTTTAATTCAAAAGAAAAAAAAAATAAATCATAACAAGAGTAACTTCATGGAAAACGAAAACCAATTAACCAAGTACTGTTTTATAAAATGTTTTCAACTTTCAAAGATTCAATAAATATATTTAATGAATTTGATTGTACAATATTTTATCAATTTTTTTAAATGATTTCGTATTGATGACAATACGTAGAAGTCATAATTCCATTTATATTACAATCCATATAATTTACTTATCACACAATTGTACAACGATACTAATTGTGACGAAGTAAACAGTGCTCTACCACATGTTCTTTATTGGTTCTTAATTAATAATTTAGCCTTAAATAATAAATGCATGGAATTTACACTTTCCAAAGTAAAAAGTCACAATTGTAGTTATGCTCCTTAACAATGAAGTGTTAGAACTTACTGACTCAACAATTTTCTTATGTTACTTAAGATACAATTTACTTTAGATGAAAGGCATCAATTGAGCCCCCCTCTTCAACACACGCAGACAAACTTAGCTCGGTCGTCTTTGCAATTAAAAAAGTGAGACAATTAACAGACGTTAATACAGCGTGACTCGTCTATTTTAGTTATATACATTCTATTTCGTCTTACGATATTTTACTATGGGTTGTCAAATTTAATTCTATATTCATTTTACAAAAACGAACTATGTGGGCTACTTATAACTTAAAAAGCTAGAGATTCCCAGATATGTTTTTACAGAAATTGGTAGAGTATTCTTAACGTTGCTTCTGAATACATATTTAATATATTTTCTTATAGATAACGTATATATTTAAATTACTTCTGTTGCTGAGTGACTGATCACTGACTGATAAAGCACAACCGAAACTACTAAACGCATGAACCTGAAATTTTGCATGTGTGCTTGTTCGGGGGAACATCTTTGGAATATCATTCCCTAGGGGGTTAAACTTTCTAACTTTGCAGTAAACACAAACATTCTATTTTTATTTTAAATGAGCTTTACATGGCTACACATGCTTACAGATGTTTTCAAACATAAATTTTGGTTGTTAGAAATTTCGAAAGAAGCCTATTAGATGTCACCACCGTCCTGTTAAAGACGATCGTATATAGAACGCTAATTTCACCGAGACAGTTAGCGATATGGTAGCTCAATTGGTAGCAGCACTTTCATTTAATTTAGGTACAAATAATATCACTATTCCACATAGTAGTAACACGGGTGTAAGTTTAGGTGTCACATGTGACCGATATTTTTGATGATTTCAGATATAACCGAGATCACCAGGACAATTTTACTTCTGCTGCGGCTTTTAGTAGGTTACGCAACTTTTTTCCCATCTCTAAAAAAATTGCTCTGACAAAGTCTCTTCTTACCGATTCTTGATCTGTCAAAATCTGTTATGTTGAAGTTAGTGAGGAGCTTTGAAACAAACTTGAGAGCCTACAGCACTTCAGTAATATATTTTTATTTGATTTTTGCAAATATGACCATGATTCTCATTTTCGTGCTAAGCTCAATTGGCTTCCGATTTATCTTTGCAAGAGTGCTCACATACTTAATACTCTTTATTTGATTCTGTTTCTTGTTACCTCAAGGAACGATTTTTGGGTGCATCATATGAACGTGAGATCTGCGATTTATATATACGCATATATATATATATTCGAATTCATTCCATTACTCCTGTAACAGCTGTTAAATACTCCTTAATTTAATTGTAGCACATGTCAATAAAACCACAGTTGTTGTATTTTGGCTTTAATAACGCTTTGTACAATAAAGATGTAATATTGTTGTTAGTAAATAATGTGGTTGAAACCGTATTAAAGAAGGCTTTGAATAACGCTTTTAAAAGATCATAAAAGTTATTTCATTTTAATCTATTATTGAAATAAAATGTCATCAAAAATCATCTTATAAAAAAATATGGACCTTATTTGTCACAATTTGTTTTTCTAGAATTGATTTTAAATCAGAAGTACCTATATATAAGAGTAGAAAGTGTTTTCCTATTGAATAAAATACTCTCGGTCGGTCATTACAATCATTTCAAATAATGAAACGTTTCAAATAATCATTTAAACCACAATCAATTAAAACAAACATCACCACTTATCACTTAATAAATTAATTGTCAATATTAATTTATTGTACAGTAATCCACTTGAATAAGTTAACGATTACTGTACAATAAATGATAAACAATTAACAATTCATTGAAGACACAAGAGATGTGTTCTGCTTAATCTTTAGAGAGAAAGTTCCAAGCCAGCGGCAACTGGATGTTTTATATTCAAGTTTAGAATGGAGCGATCGTTAGTTCGTTTTTGCCTTTTGGAATTGTGCAGTGTACCTGCAAAACACCTGCACTGCGAAATTTATTTGTTTTTTCAATGCACCGATATATATATGTCGGATCACCGAGCATGGAATGTGCACACAACGCCACGATAAAAAAAAATAACAACAATCTGACAGACGCTCGTTAATCATTCACCGTGTCTTCTTGACAGCGGAAGGTGATACAAGGGCGAAACCCTTATTGTTGCGACGTTCAATCTTTAGGTGCTTTGTGCATCTACGTCCTGGGTGGTGAAGCCTTTAAAGGGGACCGCAGGAAACCGGATAAAAAATATGGTCTGACAAACGGCTTGTCCATATGTGTTATATACCACGTTCACCACTACGATGTTGCTTTACGAGTCTTTGCACAAAGAACCGAGCTACCATTTAAATTAAAATTAATATTTTTAATTCTTTATAGATTGTAAAGAAGCTATCCGTGTCTTTGTGTATTTTTCGTAATGGTGATTCTAAAATTTTTGTATTTAAGGAAAACAAATGTGGACGGATTTAAGAAATTTATGATTAATGGATAAATCTTGCTCCCCTTTTTGATACGACATTTTAAAATAAAAATGTAGATAAAAAAAAAACATGCGTGCGTACAAAGTACACATGTCAGAAGTGAAACTTCTTTGGCGAACTAATTTATAAATCTTGTTTATATTTATACAAATCTAAAACTTTAAATTTCCAAAATTAAGAGTAAGGGAAAAAGGAAGATAGGTTAGGAATTTAATTGTCATTAAAATAATTGCTTGATACAGGACAACTTACAAATTTATTCACAAAGTTTTTATTTATAAAATTCACTTACTGTTTATTCACTGTAGAAGTGTCTAATAATATTGTAAATATTACGCTATGCGACAGAAATGCCATCTAAAGTTCTAATAATTAACCATTAAACGAATACACAACCAATAGGGCGTGTATTCTTTCTCGATATCCCATATTCTCTCTCTCTCTTGTTCAGTCTTTCTCACTATAGCTCTCTCCCACCTCACGATCCATAGCACTATGCGTGATACGACGTTCGCTCTGTCTCACTTTTTCTCTCAATCTTTCTCACTCGCTTGCTCCCTACTCTCGCTCCACGGCTCATGCTACGTTCGCCCTGTCTTACTCTCTCTCAATCGGTCTCGATCACTCTCTCTCTTTTCCGACACTTCCGTTGCATACCGGCGTGACGTTTCATTTGTAAAAATTTTACCCTCATGCGCCTAAAGAAGTTTCACTTCAAAAATATGATTTTAGATTTTACTTAGGCTTTCTTTGAAATAAATACTTATTTTAAATTCTAGTCACATAAATTTTTATCATATTATGATATAAAATATTTTTACATGATAAGCTCAGACGTAATAATAAGATTCGTGACTATTGACGTCTCTGATTCTGAACGACGACGCAGATGTTATTCATTATATGATAATATGTTGACTTGCCAGAAGTATGTAACAAAATATTGAATATTACTGGTGTGTGTGTGTGTAGAATTATGTTTGACAAAAACAAATTTCGTATGTTTGTGTGTGAGTAATAAAATTTTGAGCCCTATTGATATCTTTTTTACTTATTTTCAGTACACATATGTAATTTAAATGTAATACTTATCCTTATTTCAGGCATGTGTTTGTAATTCTTCGAAGCAGAAGTAAGCGTATGAATTAAGATGTTGTAATATAAGAAGTCGTTGTATTTCGGTTACTATTTTTTAAATTTGTAGAGTTAAATAAAGTGCCAAATAAAAGCCGGTGTCGAATTTTATACAATACTAGCTTTTACTCGCGACTGCATCCGGATTTCATAGTTACTTTGGGCAGCAGTTTTATTTTTTACGTCAAATATTTGCATTGTAGGTAATTGTGATGATTTTTTTTTCTTTTGTGTGGAAAATGTGAGTTCAAAACAAAAGAAAAACACAATCACATTTACTTAATTATTTTAGTATATAAATAAAACTATATTTTTATGAAAAGACTAAAAGTAGATTACAAATTAAAAAATAACTGAAAATTATGAAAATTCCTTATTCAGATCTTTATTAAGTATCAAAACCGGCCAAATGCAAGTCGGACTCGCGCACAAAGGGTTCCGTACTATCATCTATAATAGAAAATGACGTTTGTTGTAGTTTGGTAAAATCTATTCCTGAATTCGTAATTGTATCCATAAAGGGCTATGGTAACTAAATAGTGCACAGTACGTGCCAACATTTAAGTCAATATTGCTAAACACGTGATCTCTATCGTTTATTAAGATCGGATAAAAATTGCTAAAAAATTACATTTGTTGTACGGGAGCCATTAATTTTTATTTTATTGTTATTTAATTATTTATTTTAAAAGGTAATATACAATATTCTGAGAAAATTTGAAGCGTCTACCTGTTACCGTTTTTAAGTATTTATTGTTATAGAGGCAATCAATCAGGGCTTATGAGATACAGCCTAGAGACAGACAGACAGACGGACAAACAGCGGGGTCTTAGTAATACGCTCCCAATTTACCCTTTGGGTACGGAACCCTAAAAAGTACACAAAACCCACGTACCTACTATGATAAAAAATAATACGTAAATGTACTAAATAAATGTATAACTTAACTACTTCTGAATAATGAAATAACCCAAGTATGAAGAACCTTAGTCTGCCCTCATCTGTCTGCCCTTTTCTAAGCCCTGCTCGTTTGCTGCGTGCGATCGCGGCCAGCGCATTACATATTGTGTTTGGCGCGTGACGTTTTTTTTAACACAGTATTTTTCGCTATGAAAGTTAGTCTACGTATTTTTTGTAGGTTTAGCACAGCTAGGTCTAAACCTAGGTTTAGGCACGCGTTGACATTTAAAAAGCTTACAACATTCCTTTTCACATACTTTAAAAACCAAGGCTTATCTTTGTACAATGGCCGTCGTGATAGTCACTTTATTTCATAAGAAGTGTATAATATATATGTCTCGCATTCGCATGTAAATTTAAACGTTTGAAATTAACTATTCGTCTTTTTTATTTTGGCTGACCTACCACCACAAATAGATGTATGCTGCCTCGGACTTTTAGATGTAAATAAGACCATTTCATTAGAACATTGCATACATATGTCAAGTACTATGACGTCAACGTATCCGTGAAAAGCGGTGCAGCGGTGATTTTCTTCCGATTTACGTTGTTTCCCGTGGGAATGAGAAGTTTTTCCGCAGTAAAAAGTAGTCAATGTCCTTTCTCAACGTTTTATCTACGTTTATGTCATGTTTCATCAAAATCAATTTAGAGGTTTAAGCGTGAAAGCGTAACACCTAAACAGATAGGCCGAAATAAAACAAATATAAAAATAATATTAGTATGGACATCTAAATAAAAATTATATTACCCCATGTCTGTTTAAAACAATATCAAGCCATAGCAAATTGAGATTTATGTATTAAATTGGTTAGTTAGTCTGTTCGCTTCTCATATCCCATAGTTCCTTAGTTTGTAAACATCCAGTTTACTTAAGTACAAAATGTATGAAAATTAGATTTGCGTTAAATTTGTTTTTGAACACAACTATCAAGCAACCCTTCTAAACCCGCGGGCGAGGACTGTGCGGTCGCTGGTTCGTTAACTTGTTTTATTTATTACTTCTCGCCAGTTCTTTACACGTGTTACCTACATGTATGGAAAATGTTATTATTATAATATAGTTTTGTATTATTATAAGAATGTCCAGGGTTTTCTTTATGTTTTTATCATAGCTTCAAAAGTGATTTTTTTTTAAATTCTACATAAACCTTTGCATAAACTCTAAATCTACAAAGATGCATGTATAAGTTGTTAAAAAAAAAGCGTGCCTATCAATTAGTAAGTACTTTAAGGAATACTACTAAAATACTGTGAAGTAAGTGTATATCTTATATTGTTTAATTTGATATAAATTTTGCAAGTTTCCGTAGTGTAGCGGTTATCACGTGTGCTTCACACGCACAAGGTCCCCGGTTCGATCCCGGGCGGAAACAATTGTTTTGTTACCAAATCTCTAAATGTCTTCTTATTTAATTATTATTTATTACTAACTGGCCGCAGGGACTTCGTTTTCATATCCCCCCTATTCTTTATAAATTAAATTTTAACAGCCTAAGTACTAACAGGAACAAAACCATTTATTTTCAGTTTTGTTGTTCGTTATAATAACCCAAATGAGTTTTGGAGTTCACTCGTGAAATTAGAGATTTTTCCGAAATATAAAGTATCTTATTATAGTCCAAACCAATTATTTTGTGGTTCCGCCAAAATTCTTTTTGGTGATGCAATCTTTATAAATATATGCGGACTGAGAGCACAAACTAATAAATACATCAAATATAATAAAGCCATCTAGTAGGTTTTTTGTTTTGTAATTTCGATCTAAATCAGTTTTATGCCTTGCTGTATAAAAATAAGAATATATTTTATTAAAACGTATCCTATCTGTCAACCGACAATATCCAAAAACGCAAGTAAATTTAAACTAAGAATCACGATTTGAGTCACGACGTACTTCAATTTACAGATTTTTGCCTTTTTACTGTATTTCATGTAAATAAGACCGAGTATATACACAAAGCATTAAATATACCTTCCTATTAATAAACTGTAATATTATATACGAGATAAGATTGAATATTTATTATTAATAAGAGGTATTAAATTAATTCCTATATATTTATTGTTTAAACCAGATAAATTGATGAGATATGATGATTAATTATGACTTCCTTTGCTATTAAACCGCTCGACTCGCTCATCATGTAATTAATATTGGAATAATATATTAATTAAGAACATGTTTACCAGACATTATCTTAATTAAATATTATATTCATTTAAAATGTTAATTCTATAAACTATTACAGTTAGCATTAGCGTATTAATTATTAATTACCTAGTTATCAATTGTATTAACTGTCTACATGTATAACATAATTTAAGATATATACCTACCTGTAGGCAACTTCCTAATAGTCCGGGAGCCAGTGACAGATTTTCATGACCAATTTCCTCCCGAGTGAAAATTTGTAAAATGCAATAGGAAGTTGTATTATGAAGCTTCGCGATCGTCAGCTGCGACTCCGGTGGTGGAGTAGGAAGTGGCAGCCTCCCACGCACGAAGAAAAAAAAAAAAATTTTTAATCATTTCCTCCCATTCTAAAATTTCTTGAATAATAGTTTATCTAATATCTTGAAGGGAAAATAAAGTCAGCTGACCATAATATGGCGGATTATACGTCAGCTGGCCGCTCGAATATGAAAAAAAATAAAAAATTTTCAATGATTTCCTCTCAACTAAAAATTAAACTGATCATAGTTTATATGTTAGTGTGAATGAAAATTATCATCAGCTTGCTGTATCTCAGTGGAAAGTTCGTCAGCTAGTTACTTGAAATGTGTAATGTAGCAGCATATATCACCTACTGAATCTTATCAGCTGACGACTTTTCCCTTTACTTACAGCTAGCTGATTTGTTTTATTATTTACTAGAGTATATTAACTATTCTCTTATATATTTTTATCCAGGAGGGTGCAAAAGGAAATAAGACATACTTAAGCTATTATTCAAGAAATTTTAGAATAATAATAATAATAATAATAATACGTATTTAGAATGGGAGGAAATGATTAAAAAAATTTTTTTTTTTCTTCGTGCGTGGGAGGCTGCCACTTCCTACTCCACCACCGGAGTCGCAGCTGACGATCGCGAAGCTTCATAACACAACTTCCTATTGCATTTTACAAATTTTCACTCGGGAGGAAATTGGTCATGAAAATTGATCGCTGGCTCCCGGACTATAAACAGTGTTGAGGTTTACGGAGACATTAAATGAACTGAAAATCATGAATAATAATAATAACTAGCTCCGCACAGCAGGCCAGCTCTGCACCCTCTCTTTTATAAAAACAATCCTTATAATTTATTCCATATTTAAAATAATAAATTAATGTCTATGGCAATTCATTGGTGGATAGTTAATGTCTAATGATCTATGATACTTTTAAAAATTATAGTCAATGTCAATTTCGATTCTGAGATAGTATGGGTAAGCAGTTTGAAAATTCCGTGATACAAGATGTTCCACAATGCCGAACATCAATCTGCATTCTAATAGCATTCCGCCAGTCCCACCCGTCTTTGAACAATAAAAATAATGAATTGCGTATGATTCGGTTCATTAAGGCAGCATGGTTGTAAAACTTAGCCTGTCTAAAAGGACAAATTTAAAAATCTAAAAAAAATATTTAGTTTATTAGTTTGGACGTCCAATCGTTCAGCAATTAGGTCAGGTGAACGGTTAAGAGATTCGCTTACGCTCCGCTTAATAATAATATTACAGGACAAATTACATACATAACATATTGATCTAACTCCTAAGTAAGCAAAGTATTTGCTTGTGTTAAGGATGTTAGACAACGATTCAAATACATAGAAATACACATTATAAATACTAAGAATAAATTTAATAAACGACAAACCCAGAAATACAGACCTCTTTTTAAACCACAGATCTCTTATGTTCAATAAATAGGTACCTAACTATATTATTGCAATGACATTGTAAGACTAGCGTGGATTTTCAACTTTTTGACATTCTCACTAAAACTACGACCTTTAAATTATTATGTGGGTATTTTTATTTTTTATGAATGGCCCAGTAACTTTATTATATGTATAATTATTATTATATTTCGTTATGACGCAGTTCACAATACTATGATCACTAATAGATCCAAATGCAAATGTTTAATAACATTACCGAGTCTAAATACGAGAGTTTGAAATCAATAATAACAGTTCAATTTGCTTTTAGCGAATAGTTCAAGAATTTACGACAATGAACTGTTTTTATAAATGTATGGCGCTTTCGTGTTTAATTATCTATTATTTAACTTAAACCTTTTATACATTGATGCTTGAAATTATTTATCCTCTCATTATTATTTTTTTCAAGAAGAATAGTTTAAATTTATCAATTTTCATTCTTTATTCTTCATAAACTGTTTCACCAGTACTTAATTTAGAAATGTGTCATTTCTTACAAAGAGAGACTTTATAACGGGTATTTAAAACATACAATAAGAGACATGTTTTCGGTCGTTTAGAATTTCAAAATAGACCTACAAGAAGCACTTCTTGAATACTTGCAAAACCTACATTGTAATATACAATACAAATCTTAGTGTTTATATTGATCAAGTTTATAAGGAGAAATTATTGTATAGAATGAAATATGTATTTAAATGTTATTTTTATCACCAGTAGTAGGTACCTACATATATATATTAAAGAACGCAACACAAGGGTGTACTTCATTCATCCACCACCAAACTGTGTTGGTCAGTCTATCTATCCATTTCGGAGGCAATCCCAACCACGGTCCAACATTTTTTAAAATCACGCAAAGACTTCAATAAATCTTGGATACATAGGTACCCTAGGTCTGTTTGAGTTATTATATATATTGCATATTATTCAACAACTTGCAAATATACCAACCTACAGTATAAATACATTTCTTATAAAAAAAAACAATTCCTGTTCCAGGTATCAACCCTTAAACCGGAAAGCTTTACAAATGTAAATAACGGACAATATCGAAATCAAAATGACAACCGACGTTTTAACAGCAAGACTGTTTAAACACAGATTAAAAAAAAATATTTAAAAAGAGAAAACTCCTTTTAAACGAAATAAAATTTGAAATAAAGTTTTAAATAAAAAGGGTAAATTAAAATGTTTTATAAAAAGTTCCTTCAACAAGGTCACGTATGTTAGTACATAATTCGCTGTTTCACACGATACAAGTCGCGAATATGACGTAATTAAGCACTTGCTTTTAGATTTCACTGACGTTCCTCTTGACATGGTTTTTGTTGCCTGTGAAACTTTTTAATAGATCTGTGAAGGTTTCTTACTTTTTTAAAATATAATCTGTTTCCTATGCATTGATAGTCGGTCAGAAAATTGTCTACCGTTGAAGCTAATCTTAGAACTTACGGTGATTCTTGAACGAATTTCAAGGATCATAACAAGAATATATAATTATGTAGTAACCTTTGATTATAGATATGCAAGAGCCCAAAATGGTCCTGCTATACATTTAACAGCCAGTGGGTCTTAATAACATCCTATGTAAAAAAATCTGTTTAGGAGAAATTAGGTTTACTCACTTTAGGTTTACTTGTTTTGATTTTTTTAGCATTTATCTCTTTTTTATTTATACTCCACACATACCTAAATGTTAATAATCAAACAGAAACTAGCGTACGATTTCAAATAGGTAGTAGGTAACAGTAGATCGGATAAAAACAATTAACTTTAAAATCTATATAATCTATATTTAAAAATACCTATAAATATGTATAGCCATGTTAAGTTTATTTCAATTTATATAAATTTAAAGTCTGTATATTTTTAGAATCCATTTATTAGGAAGATATTTAAAGAAAGATTTATTCTTAGAGGAATCGATGTTTAAAGAGTTTTGTATTCACTTTGAAATAAAATAAGACGTCTTGATTTACCTTCATTTAGAAGACCGATGGAAAATTTACTTAATGAAGTTTCATTTGCTTCAGGGCTTTGCGATTTACAATTTCTAATTAGTCTGATGCGAGGAATTCAAGAGAAGTATGATAATATATTTGGGTATTTTCAGCAATCTTAAGGATGAAAAGATTTGGATACATATATACCTGCCTATGTAAAGTGAGTCGGTTATGTTTAATACATGAACTTATTACAGTAATAAGTTATGAAAATGTATATATTTATATATGATTAAACTGTTTGAAATATAGCTTTAAGTCAAAGAATGTGTTCTCTGATTAAATGAATCTCATTTATCTCCTGTATAGTGAAAGAAATTCTTCGAAGATGATTGCGATTGGTAAAAAATTAAATTAATTTTAATTTAATAATTAGGTCATTAAAGAGAATAACTAACTCACATGTACTATGTGAGTTAGTTAGTTAGTTAGTCACATGTACTATGTTACTTTATCAAAAGTGTTCATACCTAATAAACTAATGTTTCTTAACCTGATGTTTTTGTTGTTCTTTGCATTACTTATTCGTGACAACAAGTTTTTAATTATCTATTTTATCAAACACTGGAAAGAGATTTACTCTTGAACCAAACCATCTATAATTGAAAAGTAAAAACACTTTAAAAGTTCTGTTTTCTAAATGAAAAATAAAAAAAACATGGGGACAAACGAATAGCTATTAATTAAAACTTATACTATACTTTATATCAATAAATAAATAAGAATTTAGAGGAAGTAAATTTAGAGAAATCTGTACCTAAGTAATAAATAAAGAGACACTGAGGAGTAAAATGCATATTGTTACATACATCTATGTTATAAATAAATCGTGTCATGTCATCGGAATTCACAAAAAATATTATATATTCATAATTTAGCATGTTATTATCAGCCTATTTTGTGAGAATTGTATTAATAAAAAACTCTTAAAAGTGATTATTTAAAAAAACTGACAGCGGTGGGATTCGAACCCACGCCCTTTCGGACTGGTGCCTTAGACCACTCGGCCACGCTGCCTTATTATGTATATCTTTTATATATCGACGGTTCCAAGGCCGATTGATACCGTATTTCCGAAACTACACACTATAGTATTTGACATATTAACAAAACTATACGAGGTTGTTTAGCCAATATATGTTTATACATTATACATAATTATACAGGACATATTATCTAATATAAGTGTCTTTGTTTTATGGACTAAGGCAGAATGATCGAATTATCTGTAATTTAGTTTATAGCAAAAAGTATATTAGCTCAGTTAGATAAGAAGGTACAATAGTCTACGTCAATTAACAGAAAGTAATTGATACACGAAATTAGGGTGTAAATGATACAGACGATGATTAGCATTCAAACTAACTGAACTAAAAAGTAGGTACTCTTTCTCTCTTAAGCCGTTGTTATGATACTGCATTTTTTATGGAAAGATTTTTCGTATAATAAAACCATCTATAATTTCTTTTAAATAAATTTAATTGTTATTATACTTAGTAAATTTACAAACCCCTAACCTTCAAATTATTATAGAAACTTCAAATAATTATAATAGTGACGAAACTTGTTTTTATTTATTTTATAACAACTAAAACAATTTTTAATATATTTATCACCTACGCTTTAATAACATAAAAAAATAAATAAAAAAAAAAACATTTTAATCTCATATTAACTTGACACAAAAAGCTATAACAAAAGCTATTACAATGAATGAATTATAGAATGAATAAGTTTTAATGTTTCAAGCAACTAAGTCTCAAGCCGCAATATGATAAAAAGCAAAATGTTTTAGGCGACACATCCAACTTTTTAACTACAAAGTCTCAATGGTTATAAATATTAAAAAATTGTACAAGGTAAAATAATTCGATCATTATATAACAAGAATCTTTAAAAAAGTAGTTGGTTTAAGTTACCTGATACACCAAATATTTAATTTTTTCTGGCAGTTGAATAGTCCCCAAAAATAGAACCAAATTACTGCTCAGTAATTAACAATATTTTTTTATATTATAAGCCTAGATCGCTGATTCGATTCCAAATATGTATTATATGTATAATAATTATTAGTTTTTTGCATTGTCTCGCGTTCTCATTAACTACTTCGTTCCTGAAAAGTTTGTCTGTAAGAGATTGCTTTAGCATTAATAAAGCACCTTTTTTGTGTAGCTTATTATATTTTTTTACCTCATTTTGTATATTTTTGTATTCTGTGTGCAATGAAGAATTTATCTATCTATGTAGGTATATCCATTAAAGTAAACTAAATTCTGCTAAAAATATCGCTTGAAGGAAATAGTCCGGAAACCGTCGATATAAGATAGATTTTGTAGCTCAAGTCTAGATATGTATAACATATGAGCATACGAGTAAGAGAGGTCAGTAGGTTTATTTCATTAAAATATAGGACTGTAATCCTGTTCCGGAAATTAGATGTTTCAAATATGATAATATACATACAGTCTTGAAGATTTGTCAACCTATTTATTTGTATAGCAGAAATGTGATTATGTAGGAACTACATAAATATACTAAAATACATACTTATAAACACGTTATGTAACTGAATGATTAAAATAAATAAATTATATAGTTACATAACATGGACTGGGCTGAAGAAAAGATTCAGCTTACACACACATACATATCCAACTTGTTACATGTCATAAAAACATGTTCAAAAAATATATCATAAAAATAAAATGTTCTACCTTTGATAATATAATATAAATGAGCTTACACACACATACATATCCAACTTGTTACATGTCATAAAAACATGTTAAAAATATGTCATAAAAATAAAATGTTCTTCATTACAGACAATATTTAAAGGTATATATTATCAACGTTACTTATATTCATTATTAATCTTAATAAATGTAATAAATGGAGTCAGTTAATTTAATTGAATATTCTTTCATTTGTTACCAATGTTCGTGATAAATTGAGATATTATGAAACACGTTAATGAATAAATGGATTATCCTTGGACAGGAAATGGAAATAACTTCATCAAATAATGTAATCAATCATAACAACTTTACGATAAAATAGCGATGTTATGATATATATTTACCTATGAACTGTTAACTTTATCTCTTTTATTAAAAGTAATATAAGAAGAAAGATAATTCATAACATTCAAACTAATTTAATAATAAAACTGTCATATAAAGGGTCGATGTAACACAATTATAAAAGATAAGGTACACCGCCAATCACTATTTAAGCGGAAGTTTTGTAAGCTTCCGCTCTTAAATGTTTATGACACAATAATTGATAAACTTGTTTTCCAATTTATAGCAATACTTTGATATACTCCACCATATACTTAGAGATAAAATTAAAAAAAATAGGTAATAAAATATTTCTGGGTCGTGTAAAATCGGTGTGTAAAATCGGTAAATACAGGAGCGGACCAGTTAGCTTTGAGGCTACAGACTAAAAATTATACAGAGATTTGAAAAAGTAAACTAAATTTATGAAAGTTGACGGACATAGTAATAACAAGTTTGCTTGAAAATTACTTTAGATACCAATTCGCTGTTTATTCGATTCTATATCGTCGAAAGTAATTCCGAAAAAAAAAAACAAAAAAGTACCGGGCTACGATAGCCTGAGCGCTGAACACCTGCAATTATCTAGCCCATACCAGTTGAGAACTCTGTTTAATGATTACATTATCTGGTGGTATAAGTTAATACTTATACGCGGCCATATACCATCGGAACATTACTAAAACTGCCGTTATAACCTTTTTAAAAAACTAGAATACTATTTTTTTTGCAACAATAACCGGAAAAATATTTAAGAGTACTGTATCAACGTATATAAGACCGTTTATAAACAAATGGATTTTAAAAAGAACACAGAATTTATGACATGACAATTTTCTACTCTGAATCAGATTGTGACATATATAAAAAAAAACCAGTGTATTTGGCTAGTTCCTATATCTGAGTATGGTTTTCGACCGATTATACTGTCTAGTATACTTCGGGTCTGATATGCATAACAGGACAACTTTGTCAAATGGGGAACTCATGCACCTTGCTCATTTTACCTTTAAAATGGTGTAAGACAGGAGTGTGTTATGTCTCCTAGTCTTTTCAACATACTTATGGGTGGTTTAAACAAGAGATTAATGGAGTATCATGTAGATCTGTCAACAATGTGTACGTTAACCACAATGCCTACGCAGATGATCCGGTGTAACTTAACACACACCAAATGGTATATAATAATTAATATATATTTATATATTTCATATATATCATATATATGTCATCTTCAGAGGTCTCGTCCAGGTCTTCATCACTGGTCGTTGTAATACGTCGTGTGCTTAACACTGAACTTACTGTCACTGTATATAAATTATGGTTAATGTCCTTTGTAGTATTAATTACCGGTTTCCAGGCCCTAGGTTACATCCAACCTCTATCGGTATTGAAATTCAGTAGACGGCTGATTTCGATAGTTTCATGTACGCTATGTCAAAATGTATGCACTGAAATGTTCCCGAATCTGAGACGAGTTCCACTATCGCTGAGCCATTATTTTAACCAGATTATTAGCACTTCGTGTATGTTCAAATATTTTTAAAGTGACATTTTGACGAATTTTCCCTACCTTGACAAAATACAAAATTTGTTGTTTTCACTTACGGTAGAGGTCCATATATTGTATCACTGGTGAGGCCTACTGATAATGCCAACTCTACTGCTGCCCTCTTTAAATATTCTGGGCTCACAACACACAAGAATCTCTCACATATCGACGATATTAATCGACAGAGAAGAGCAACCACTTAATAATTAAAATGATTTGAAGCATATTTCAAAATGTGCAATGAAGAAGTCAAAAACGTTACTTAGCGGAGTTGTCTATATGAGCATTTTTACTAATGATCTGTGGTATAAATATACTCGAATATCAGCATGCAATAAAATACTGCACTGCGAGTAAATATTCAAATTGCCTCAATATTGCAGTGCCTCTGAAATGTTCGCGGTCAATCGTCTGCGGTGATTTGAGAACACTGATGAGATATACCACAGCTAACACATGGCATTGTTACTTGCAGAGTGAGCACAAACTCATTAGAACCACAACTGAAGTGAATTTTGGTAACTTGACAAGACACAAGAAGTGTGTTAGAGAATTGATCATACATCAATGTAAAAATACGGTAATAAATAATCAAATATTTATTTCATTTACTTATTAATTTACGTTGTTCTAAATATGATTTAATATCACTTAGTTTGGCATTCATTGTTATGCAATTACATTTTTAATTAATTTAATATTACTTGTTTGAATTTATACCTATAAATATTTTTTTATTTTTATTTAATTGCCTTTACTTCAATTTATTTTCTTTAATTGACAGTTTAAACACTTTACTAAATTTTATTTATTCAATGTATCTTCAATTAATTAAATTTTATAGTAGGTATGTTTATTTCATTTTAATCACTTTCATTCACATGATGGATTATTATTATTTTGTGTTGTATTGACAACAGTTATGCTGAATTACTCATTGCAAATTAAATTTATCGATATATATAATAAAATTATTAGTGATCCATTTCCGTTCATGGATAATATTAAAAAAAAAAACATCATACGGGGCCTTTATAAGAGCAAGAGAACCCAAAACAATGTTTTTTCAGTTTGTCTGTATGTTTGTCCACGCTAACCTCAAAAACGACTTAACCAATTTGAATTCGGTCTTAAGAAATATATTATCACAGTGTTTACTTAACATTTAGTGTTTATTTCATCTAAATCGGTTAAGAAATAAAAAAAGTTACGTCAATTTATATCAATCACGTAATAGGTACCTACCATGCAAATCTTATTTTATACATGTAATAAATCTGTAGAGGAGTAGTCTTTTGTTAACTAACAGAATCCATTTTGAGCATTTTTTAAATATTTGTCTGTTTATCCGTTTGTCTTTTAGCTGTGTACACAACACGAGAAAATATATATTTTCAAAAATGCTTACATCTTACATATAAGAAAAAAATGTTTTTTTCTCATTTTGTCGTCTGTTTGTCTGTATATCTGTATGTTTGCGCAAGCTTATCTCAGAAAGGGATTAATCGATTTGGATGCCGTTTTCGGGAATATATTGTCATAGGATTCACTTTATATTTTATTTTATTTTTTACAATCGGTTAATAAATAAAGAAATTAATAATCTCTTATTGTCGTATCATTGCTGCTCACCAGTTTGAAGTTTTATAATTTTTACATACATTTTTACATACAAAAGGTACGTTTTATCAAACAAGTTCTGACCCATATTTCTTGGTACTGTAAATGAAACATATTTTTTAAAAGCAGTAATTCAACTCACTAACTCACTATTAGTGAAACAATTGGTGTAATTAGGGTTACCAACTTTTTTTGACGAAGACAACGTACAAAATTGTTTGAGTAGAAAAAAAGTATTTGTAAGAAAAAAAAAGTTATATTGCCATAAAAACGTGTTTTTGTGTTCTTTTGGCACAAGTATTTTCAAATACTTTATTTGTATGCAAAAGTATAGAGTATAATTACCAAAAATAAAATATAATACTTTATTATAAAGTATGGTTGGCAACCCTAGGTGTAATATTAGATCTCCAATCTATCCGACAGTGTGTCGCTTTATTCCAAAAATCAAGCATAGAAAAGATTCTCTTGAATTTACTTACCGTGTTTAGAGAAGCCAACTAGATTTTTTTTCCAGATTGCAAAATGAGCCAGGGGGTGTTTATTTAAAACGTCTTAAGAATCTTATTCCAAAGTAAGAATGTTTACTTTTGTATACGAATAAAGATAAAACGATATAAATGATGGTACATGTATTATTGAATTGTTGATATTTCAATACATTTATTAAGGATTAGGTATGTCAGATACAACAACTATTTTGACCATCATCATTACACTAAACTATTGTATTTGTTATATATTATAAGATTTTTGAAACCCCACTCACGTATCATTTTTAGTAAAAAAATGCATTCCAATGACCTTGAATTCATGATACACATCTGCGCCAAATATTATCCAAAACGCTGCATATGTTCCGATCCATATATTTTTATCGTGATAAATAATAACTAATATCTGATATCTTTACAAACATATAAATTTCAATCCTTAAATTATACCTTAATTTATAATAATATCAGTTAGTAATAAGATCTGTCTCAAACAAAAAGTGATTGGTAGATTCGTTTATTATTATAGAACCTACTGGTTAAGCTAGTTTCAATCAATCTGGACTAACTTTAATTGTTCCGAATCATAATTGTTTTATAAGAATATCTTTCACTGAAGTCCAACTTTTGAATTAGTTTTGCATTTTCATTCCAACTGGTATCAGTAAAAAGCCCAAACTTTTGGAAATTTTATCTTTGTTCAAGTGAAAACTGTTTTAAATTATATATTTTCTCACATATGCGTTGCGGAAAACCCTTTTGCGGTAAACCTTCAGAGTTCAGGTCACCACTCACAGTACTGTTGTAACCTTCGTACTGATCTGACGCGTGCTGTTCCAAGTTGTGAATTAGTGAGTGCGCGGGAAAATTTGAGCTGTAAGTTTTTTTTTTCTATAGAAAATTGCTTTGATTAAAAAAAGTTATTGTCTGTCATTTACTATTTTGTTATTATTTTTATGTGATTTTAATGTTTTAAAAAACATTTAGATTAAATAATTGGTTAGGTTAAAAAAAGATATTAACAATTGTAAAGTTATAAACCACGTAATGAAAATTGGTTCAATTATTATTTTTCAAAAACAACATGCCTTAATATTAGTATCTGCTCGCTTCTTAATTACCTTACTATTTTGAATCCTTTTAAAAATGAACCAGTCATTTTAATCTCCGAGAAACCTAATTAATTATATAAATTCTTCTAAGTGGACAAATTGCACTTTATATTTAAATTCTTGCTATAGGTACGTAAAAAAAATATGTATAATATATTTTATATAGAAGTTTAAAAACGTAACTGACCTAATTTTTTTTTAAAGTGCTATCAAAAAATATTAGTTGTGTGTGAAAATATATATTATAAAAATAATATAACTTGAACTATTGATAATAGGGTGGGTCTAAAGCGGATGCTGGTATAATAAAAGATAATTTCACTACACAACTTTTGGATAAGACTTAAAGATAAAAGATACTTTCAACAAATCATGTTTTAAAAACAAAAGTAGTTAAAAGATAAGAAAATTTAATTGCACTCTTGATCTCATGTCAGTTATTTCGTAAGAACGACTTTTATTACATCTACGTTGAAAATTTAATTTTAAAATAGTTTTGCTATTTACCAGTTATTTAAAAAGTAATGACAAAAAGAACATTATTGATTTGTTTATTAAACATAATCTTTATTTAATTTACCGACGGTACCGAAGTCACTTTTTATCTCTATCAGTTTATTTGCACCCATAAAAGCTGACCTCTTTACATTTTATGAACAAACATTTATCTTTCTGTACATAGTCTGTATTTAACAATGCGGGCGACGGCTAGTTAGCTAAAATGTTTGCAGAACTCTGTCATATACAAATAGTTGTATTTTTAAATTTGCTAGCTGCAATAAATATTTCAATTTTGCTGCAGTTGCCAATAGCATTCTTAGTGATATCAGTAACAGCCCTAGATTTTCAAATCCGCTGCGAGCGGCTATTTTATTGAATAAGTCGGATTTATTTTTAATATCGAATAAACTTTTACTCAGTATTGTAAAATCTTGCTTATAATTACCATTTAGATAACATTATAATTTAAGTAAACAGTTTTTCCTGATGTTGTATAATTATTTTTATCGTGTCTTGTTCCTTTCATGTAACAGCCAGTGGGTAAAATGTGCTAATAGAAAAAAAATACCGGAATTTTGTATTCTCCTGCGGCCTTTATTAAATTTCTTTGAAATGGGAATATCTGACATTGTTTTATGAAAATGATATGACAAAAGTAACCAACAATTATTAAATGTATCTCTTTAATATAATTTAGTAAAAGCCAATACGTACTTTACAATTTTGCAAGGCAATTTTATGATGTAAATTGTAAATCTTCATCTAGACACGCAGTAGCGTGTTAAGCCAAGTTCACGCTTACAAAACTGGCGAGCCGCACCGTATGTTATATTAAACGAAGCATTTGGAGCTACTTTTGACATACTCATAACTTAAAAATTATTTTACATGAGCATGTCAAATTGGCTCGAGAGATACAAAGGGCACAAGGACATTATAAAATATTTTATATTAATCCAAATAAAATTCAGGAATAACTATTGAAATTGACACTCATTTAGATCTCACTTATTTTGGCGTTAAAGCTAGCGACCAAGGAATATATTATAAAATTGAACTTGGATAGGATATTGATAACATACAATTTTAAATTAATTGCTCGCAGTCGGACACACTGAAATAAAACCTTAAGTCATATAATAATTGGTACCATGCCATGCAAATACTATTTTTTTTACTATTAAAAAAAGATTGGTCAAATTTATGCTTTTTTTAAGTCAAAGGTTCTCTAGCAATTGCTCATGCCCTGTAATTTCGGTTCCCATATTTTGTTGTCTATATTCTGCACAACAAATTTACAATGAACTCTTATAGAACATTCTTTCATTTCCAAAGCGGTATTATATATATTATCTATTAAAAAAGAAAGAAGTCCAGTTTGTCCGTTGTTATTATAAAGTTATTAAGTAAAAAAACAAAAGACCTGTCGTGCGCAGAACGCTTCATACCCGGGTAGTATTATACTAAGTAAATAATATTATATTTATTGCAAATTAATTTAACGTAAAAAGGAACTTCTTATTTGATAACACCGTAACAAACAATTAAATTCGTTATAACCTACTATTGTTTCATATCTTTTGACAGATTTTTTTTTTAATGACCGAAATGTACTTTACTGTTGCACCGCAGCGTATTTGTAGTCAGTGAAATTCTTAACATAGTAGGTACAGACATTGTGTCTTCATCGCAATTTCATAGGAAGATCGTATGGTAGGTATTTGATATTGAAGATGGTTGGCATAGTGTGGTACCAACAGTATTTGACAACAAATTACTTAGAGCAATCTAGTAGGCAAATCTATTATAATTATTGATGCAAACATATGAATTGAAACTTGTGATTCCGGATCTTGATTACGGCGACCATCAACCAGTTCTATAATGATTTCCGTGTTTAATTAATCTCAATAAAAGTGTTAATAAAAAAAAATCTGATATATTTAGATGCAAATTAATTTATAAAAAAAATGTAATAATTACTATTAATGTAATAATTAATATAGTAGATATTCACTATTATTGAAAAATACAATAAAGAGATTTAAGTATCGTAATGATGGTAGAATTTTTATTTTTTTTTATTTGTATAAAATCCAAGACTTGGTATAAAACGACGACCACGGTTAATTGAGAGCATGTGAATTCATTAATTGAATTGTAAAATCATTTCGAAATAAATGTACAAAAATAAATTTCGTAGAAAATATGGCGGCATATTCAGTTTTCATTTTTATTTGACTATTAAGTTTTATTAAAAGTACGATTTTATGTTCGTTTGACATTAATTTTATTTATAATAAAACACAGACTAAATTAAGCACTTATAACTAGAAGCTGGTACAGATTCAAGTAAATTAATTGTAAAGAATATTGTGTACGGTATTTAAACAAAAACTAAGCATTTATGAGTTCTTTTCAAAGAGGCTACGTATCTACCTTCAGGCTACTTACCGTAATTACTCAAGCTATCATACTTGAAATGCCTCTGTCTTTTGGAAAGTGCATACAGCGTAAATTCTCTGCACATTTTTTTTATAGATCTGTAGATTTACTGCTCCTATACTATAGTATAATACTGCTATAACCGCCATACTTTTAAATAACTACTAGATTATTAATACAGCGTTTGTTTTGTATATATCTATCCTGTGAAGTGTCCATAGCGTAAATTCTCTGCACATTTTTTTATAGATCTGTAGATTTACTGCTTCTATACTATAGTATAATACTGCTATAACCGCCATACTTTTAAATAACTACTAGATTATTAATACAGCGTTTGTTTCGTATATATCTATCCTGTGTAGTGTCTATAGCGTAAATTCTCTGCACATTTTTTTATAGATCTGTAGATTTACTGCTACTATACTATAGTATAAAACTGCTATAACCGCCATACTTTTAAATAACAACTAGATTATTAATACAGCGTTTGTTTCGTAAATATTTATCCTGTGTAGTCATTTTAATGACCTTGTTAGTTCTCAAGAAAAGGAAGAACTAATACAAAATGATAACGATAAGTTGCAACCTTCAAAGTCTATTCAGGCCTGGAGCTATTTATAAGTTCTTTATAAATATTCAAGCGACATGTCTCTGCATACGTAAGCAGTGCAGTTTTTGACACCAGACTTCTGAGCTTTCATATTTTTAAAATGACGCCCGAATATTTTGATATTGAAATTTTGATTAATGTTATATAATGTTATAGATTTTATTCCATATAAACAGTTTTGATAAGCGAATGTTTTTTACACATATCAAATTTGTGTCAACATATCTATATATATATACCATTATACTTTAAAAATGTTATCACTAAGTATTATGTTCATATAATATTAAGATGTTTCTATAATACCTGTTCAACAGTCGTGAACAAACAAGATACACACGTAACTCAAACTTATAAATACCAAGAATATTCAAAAAGTTTTCATTTAATTTCAAACTGTGGCTAAATTCAACAGAAAACGGAAGCTGACAATTTTGAAACTTACCTACCTGTTCTGAATAATTTGTCAAGTTTAGTATAATTTTTAAATATTATTACTGAAAGATATTTTACATCATGTAATGTTTGAGTAAACATGTTTCAGTAAACAAAAATATAATCAAAGCTTGAATCTCGACCACAGAGGGTTGATGTAAAATAGAACGATCCTAAAATTTCTTTCTTTTTGGATTCATTCATTTCACATTTCATTTCGTTATATTTGATACCAAGTAATCGAGGATTAGAGAAATAAGTTTAATAAATATATATATATATATATATATATATATATATAGCTATATAATACATACATACAAGATGTTGGTGTAAATAAAAGAATACAAATTATATTAAAAAAACTTTAATCAATAATATTCTTTAAGCTTTCAGTGAACACGTTTTATAAACACAATACTGTCATTCTTTAATTACACTATAATATATAGCCCACCTTCAAATTACGTGATATTGAATATTAACTCAAGGGAATATCGATATGTTGACTTAAAGTAAGTAATCAAGGGTGCTCCACGATTTATTATCTCTTACCGCTAATATATATGTGTGTACATGTATGTGATTGACCTACTACACAAATAACAAAAAACTTTGTAACAACATATTTTAAGTATTCCACAAATTTAATTACAACACATTTTCTGAAGATATATTTCTTAAATTAATAAAAGTTGCGTAATACAGAAAGCAAGTAAAGAGGGTTTAGGTGTACCAGGACAAATTAGGGGAACAATGACCCCAACCACCCGAATTTAAAATTTGGAACCTGTTCTTTTAAGTGTTTGATAAGAAATATTTTTAATTATTCTAAGAAAACGGAAATAAGAAGAATAAGAGATATTCAAAACATAGAATTTGGTCTTAGCATTACTATTTTCAATCTCCAAGCAAGGGTTAAGGTTATTTGTGACCTATTTAAGATCGACTGTTTTGGGCCAAAGTCTTTTTCCTAAATATATTTTAAACTCATATTCGTCTTCTTACCGTATTTTTTAAAATTAATACTGACTTGATTTCTTTAGTGTTTATCTGAAATTAGTAGCTTTGGTTCGAATTTAACATGTAAGCCACCTTTTATTGGTTACCGGACCAGTGGAGTACCTACCGTACAAAGCGAACAAACCGCGATGTAACATTGTTTGGTTGTTTCTAGTTTTTCCTGTTTTGTATTTGAAACTAAAGTTTCTCTTTCTTTTTAAGTTTCTGAACTTTCTAAGCAGAAAGTGTTCCAAGAATTACGCGTCTCAACTTAATAAAATTAATTGATTATTATATTTTGGCACCATTGCTAGGTCAGGTTTTTTATTTTATGATTGGGTACTAAAGTAAGGAACTTTTAGCTTCTAATATACAAATTTCACTTCACAAGATGCACTTAGCTCATAATGCATTTTCGTAATATGAAGTAATTACTTCTAAAATTCTTCAAAACAATTTTGACTGATACTATTCTAAAACGATCTCTATTGTCTAGTACATAAGTTAAATTTCCTTTGTTAGGAAAGCGGACAATAAGGTTGGATTATTTACTCTATTAAGGGGATAAAAGGTTGCCTTTGGGTTGTTTCAAAGACTCAAGTATCTTAGCTGGATGAAACAGAAACTAGACAAATATCTTTGTTTGTGGACTGACTCAGTGTTTGGGTCACTTTGATGGATGGATAATTATTACAGACAATGGTGGATATTACAAACTAGATGGTGTTAAATAATTGGTAAATAAAACTGTTTATTATCTTCTTTATAATACTAAAAACTGTCGATGGATTTGTTCGATTTGGTCAATAAAATAGCTAATGGTCATGTTACTAGTAGGTACTCCTCCTTGCGGAAGGAGACGCTAGGAAAACATAGTACTAATATAAATGCAAAATAATATTATATCGGTTTGATTAAAAATTATTCTGTTAGGTTGCTAGAGATCACCTACGTACACACACACACAGCCTGAACATGTAAGGATTTATGCATTAAAAAAAAAGTTTTATATAATAATGTTGATTACTTTTTGTAATCGTCGTTTACAAAAATTAAATTACAATATATTTTTTTATTACAAAATGAAAATATGTATGAATAAATCTTGTATATTCAAGTAATTTTTCGTCATATTTTTTATAGGTTCTATAGGTTGTTATTGCTATTTAATATTGCTGGTATCTTGCAATTCTGTAAACAAATTTCTGTAACAGACAAAGTTAATTTCCTTTCTATGAAGAATACATCACTATTGCTTCTTTTAAAAATCTAATCAATATTCTTAACATGGCAGTATAAAGTAAGATTTAAAAGATGCCACAGGGGATATTAATGTTTGAAGTTATCTATAAACATTATTTTGGGGATGGATTTTTATCTCATGTGTTGCAGATTTATTCTGTTATTAAAAAGTAATAATAAGTTTAACATGGTTAGCATTTATTAGAGTTGAGACAATTATTTTATAATTTATAATGTCATTAAGTTAATTTCTTACGTGATCCTACAAAAGAAAAATATTATACTGCAATGCACCACTACTCAAATAAATTGATTTATTGGTCAAAAAACTCTTTTATATAAATATCACTAAAATTTTCAAACACATTCGAAATAAGAGTAAATTCAGTATGATTATTCGTAGAGTTGCAAATATTATAATTCATAAGTTATTCTTGTTTGTCATTACCCGCCTTCTACAAATCCCTCTATCTAAGAAAAGCTTAAGTTTATAAAACTTTAACTCTAACGAAGTGTTATTGCTCGGAAGTAGGTAACAAACTTGAAAATTCACTTCAATTCAAATATTTTCTGTCATAAATTTAAAAGTGCAAGATTATAATTCAATGTCTACTGAATCTACAAACATATTTTTAATACTGTAAATTAGATTAGTAATACATATGGTGGTTTCACCGAATAACCGAATGGTATACCGTTTAACTTTTATCGACCCGAATATTCGGCCGAATTATTCGCTTAACCATTTCATTGTTTGTTTTTCATAAACAGGTTCTAACATGTATGTTACATGATGCTTCTGGCTAGATGAATAAATATGTTGATTTCTAGCAAAAAAAAAACTATTTGTCGGATTGGAATAATGAAATAAATTGGTTGACCTAATATCTTTCGAAATAATTGTTGATTTGAAACTTAATTGCCTTATTATTATTATTTACCTTTATTCAACACATTATTTATAAGATTTCTTTGACTTATAATATTACATAAATCTTAGTTTTGTCTCTTATCTCTTTACTGTGTCGTGTAGCCAAAAAAATAGAAATACTCGAACCGAATACATTCGGCACCAAAACCGAATAATTCGGCCGAATACGAATAGTGTAAAAAGGGTCGAATATGCCGAATACCGAATACTTACCGAATATTCGGCGCATCTCTTCTGTAAATTCAAATAAGAAACGACTTAGAAATAATTATAAATACTTACCGAAATATTTTTAGACAATAGATCTTTATCGAGTTTCAAAAACAGTCCTAAATGCAAATTACTTCCATTTGCTGATTCCATTACAGCAAATCAAATTACTTATATAAAATAGACGATAAGTAAATATAAAATCCAAAATCTCCGAAAATCAATACATGTCAGTAATCCCAAAATGACGAGCAATCTTAGAAAACCAATTTATCACGAAGTTAAGTGTTTGTCGATAAACGATCTCAATATCACACATTAATCAGAGATATCAAATATTTTTACTTTAGTTAAGGCCTTTGGTTTTTTGTACCTTCGTAATGATACATTAATTATCTTAAGATATTAAGTTATCTCTTTTAAATTTTTAAATTATGTAATTCCGTAAATAATGGTTTTAAAGTCCAAAATCGTAGCGTATCGGGCAGTAAGTTCGAAATTAATTTAATATGAAATGTTATAGTTATCTAAGAATAGTAATATGAATATTAAAAGCACTCTTATACCTAAAGTATTTGGAACGTAAGAGGTATATATGAGCCCAACCTAACCGTCGATTATATTAGAAGTAGATAAAGATAAATCTATTTCAATTTAAAATTTAGATTAAAAAAACTTATTAATAAAATAAATAAAAATAAAATAATAGGTCATCTTTTATTTTAACTTATACACTGAAAACCTGACAATATTAAAGAAGGTTTCGTTATTTTAGTTATTTAGGTCATCTATATATGTATAAAAAAAAATATCTCTCGTAGGTTTATGTCGGCTGAGCTCAAAAAGTAGACTATGATTTAAAGTGATACTACTTTTTATTTAGAATTTAATTAAACTATAAAGCTATTTTCATTCTACCTTGAATAGTTTTGTCTCTGAATAAAAGATAAAGGGACATTTAGATATTAGTATATTATAAATCTATTTTATTTCTAGAACTAAGTTGTCATCATTAGAGTTTAACGCCTCAGTAATGACATGTTATATAACGATGATTGCTTTAATAAATGAAGCCACATGCGGTAATTATATTTCATTATCATACAGAGTAATTACGTGTTTAATTTTGCATGTGTCCCTGTGTGTGTCATCAAAAATAATGGATAGGACTTACATATTCAAATTAAGAACATTTTATATCAAAACAAAACTAATTTTGCTACAATATAAAACTATCAAGGAAAAAGTATTAAATAAATAATTGGTAGTACAATACAAATTGACTAAAATATATGTTATTCCTTTAAAGATAAGAAGTTACTTTAAAAGATATTTTCCCAAAATATGTTCACAGACACATTTACAATCCCATCAGTACAAAAAATAAAAAAGACTGTTAGGGTCTCGTATCAAAGATGATTTAAGTGAAATAAAACGACTTTTTGTGCTTTTATAAAGGAGAGGCAGATAACTGAGGCTTTTATAATAAGAAATTAATATTTGTAGCAAAAATAATAGGAATTTCTTTTTAATTAAACTCCCAAAACATCTGTATTATATGGTTTGTTGACACATTCTCAACCATATTATAATTTTCTATATCTTATATACGTTTATTATTTTATACGTTTATATATCTATACGTATATATAATAAACGTATATAAGATATATACGTATAATAAATAATAGTAAAAAGTTTATTATACGTTTATTATTTAAGTTATATGTCAAATTGGAATAACTTGGCACTATAAGATAGTTATAATATTTCCGACCACAAGATGGCAACACTTACTTACCTACATGCAGCATGCTACAACGAGAGCACAATATGCTAAACTACTCTTGAGGTCAAGCATCCCAAAATATTTTAAACGATGCAAGTATTTTTAAGTATTTATTTATTTATATTTTTTCCACTTTTAGTCCATACTAGAGATGACCTGTGCACGTCAATCTTATTTAGGACATATAAACATTTTTATATACATAAGCCATAATTAGTACAAAATTATTTATTTAATAACCTTTTTTTAAGTGAATTAATTTAAGAAAAAATTACAGATATTTAGTATGAGTCCTTAGTTAATTTACTATTTTCAACTTATTAGTAACTACTAATTTCAACAAAGAACCGTTTTCAACATCAAACTAATTCATAGCACAAGGTCGGTTTAAACGGAATTGCTTTTGGATCACCGCCAGTTTCATAGCCATCCTCAATTTTAGATCCTTAAGACTAGAATCAATTCGAATTCGGAATTCAGGTACTTTTAGTTCATTGATGAAAATGTGGTCGCCATAAGTGAGATAAATTGTCCTATTTTAACTGTTAGTATTACTAAGACTTGACATAAACATTTTCTTTCTTTTAATATATATATAAACGTTTTTCTTTCTTCATATATACATTTCTAGTAAACCTTTCCCTTTCTTCCTTTATTTAGCGTTCTCCAGACTTCAATAAGTACACAATAATATATTTTTTATCCTTTTTAGAAGTCTCTTTGTATCGAGGGATTTTAATTGACGAAGGTGATGAAGTCGTTTGAATGTTGACTTCCTTGATCGTTGCCTGAAGGTATCCTATTGTCCCTATGCCATCAAACTCTGTAATGATATGAATACCTATTTATAGCAATAGCATTCTATACGTAATAACATTTTTTTCAGTGTTTTCTTTTTCCCACTTTTTATTATAGGTCATGGCCAGTGGTAGCACATCATTACAGAGGCTTAGGCGGCACCATACATACATACATACATAGTACACAAGTATCTATGCCTTAACCATTTAAAAACGAAAGGAAGGCCGCTAGAGAAACTATGTCACTGACTTAAAGTGTGTCTCAGACCAGTATTTTGCATGGAAATTAAAACAATTATGAAATTTGCTTATTTAATTATGACCTATGACATTTGTACAAAATTATTGAATAACAAGACAAGAATACATTGTTGAATAAACAAGTTAAGAGTATTAAACAAGACAAGAATATTAAACAAACAGACTTAAATCGATTAATTTAGTTCGGGCCAACAATAATGAATATGAAATTCGATTAATCTTAATTGTTATCTTTTAGTATAGAACCTTATATATCCTATTAAATATAGTAAAGAGAGTATCTCCTATAAAGTTTATTATTAAAGTTTTTATATGTGAAGGTATTTTTTAAATAGAAAAAAAGGTTATAATCATAATTTCGTTATGGTTACTTATTATTTGTGTATACGAAAACTTCAATCATCAAAATTTCGAACTATAAATCTTGTAAATTCATTTTAAAACAGATTTTTTATCGATAAATACAGGGTTATTTGTAATTAATTAGCCATCTCTTGCAGGCAGCTTCTCTACACTAATCCAAACAACATTTGTTCTACGACTTTTACAAATCTTGATAAACAACACAAAAAACACAAAACAAAAAATTGTTGCTCCCTCTTTTACTTGTTAGTCTGTATTTTGTAAGAAGCACTTAAAAGGTCGACCTGGGCACCATACCTACGCTCAGAGTTAATGCCAGTTCAGAGGCAACAAATAAATTTTGTATGGGAAAACCTACTTTTTAAAAACTATTAATTTTTAAAGGTCGAAGAAAAAATGTTGTTGGGATTGATGTAGAGAGGCTGCCAGCAAGAGGTGGCCAATTAATTACAAATAACCCTGTTTAGATAGAAGATTATTTATTTTAATCCTGTTACTTATTAATTGTATTTTAATCAAATACGGATTTTTTTTACATTGTGGTTTTAATAATGAATATTTATCTACAATAAAAATAATCAATATTTTTAAATAATTTTATTTATAAGTGTTCATGTTTAGTCGTTACCGATTTTACAAATAAACATTAATAATACACTATATACAATATTTCAAACCAAATATATCTTGTTTGCTTGTTTTATATCTAGTTAAAATATAATTAAAATATTAAGAAATCATACATAAAATACAAATATACAATAAATATTAAAAAACATAGAGTATAAATATACGAGAACTCGTTAGCTTAGGGTCCCTAAGTAATGGCATTCAATTAAAAGTTATTTGACGTAACATTTCCAGAATGTGTAATTACACATTTAATTTAATGGGGTTTGTTTTTATTTCTCTACACCAAAATACGGCTCTGTGTTTTCATAAATGATTTCCTCATTTCGAAGGGATGGATATCATTTGATAAGATAATTCAACGCAAAACAACATGACTTTTGTTTTCTGTTGTAATATATATATATGTATATATATATATATATATATATATATATATATATACATATACATTACTACATCAGCGTTGCTGCCGTCACTGCCGTACTCTTCGATGGTGGTTTATTATTACGTCTTCTAATTAAAAGTTAATCATTGAGGAGTTAGACTATACGATTCGATATCATTATTTTATTTATTTGCCTTGTTAACTTACTTGCATTTTAATTTATTCTTTTATTAAACGGTCCCGCGGCGCAATGACTTCAATAAGACATAATAATATAATTTTTATTCTTTTCAGAGGTCTGTTTGTATCGGGGGTTTTTTAATTTTTAATTTATTTATTTTTCTGCTTTTTAAAGTTCTGTTACTGGTTTCTTAATTGTACTAAATGAACCTACAGATACACAAATATCCAGTTGTTTAAGTATTTCTATTAATCTATCCTAATATTATGAAGAGGAAAGATTTGTTTGTTTGTTTGAATTGAATAGGCTCCGAAACTACAGGACCGGTTTAAAAAAAACTTTTAGCATTAGAATCCTTTTTTTTTTTTTTTTTTTTATCGTTGGAAAAATGCGTTTCCGCATCATCACCCAGGCCAGGAAGGCGATGGCCAGGCGATATGTGCGGCACCCGGCGACTGCCTAAGGCACCCCACTAAAAAACCAACGGCTGCCCTCATCGCTACAATGGGACGCCACGGGATCGCTTTCGCACTCACCGTGACGCCCCGGCGGAACTCCTCCCGATAAGGGTACCCCGGGTAACCAGTGTACCACTACCTCATAGACCTAGTGCAATGGCGAGAGAGGTCGCCCCCCCCTCTCACCTACGCCTACGGCTGGGAAGGAACGGGCTGGACCCTTCTCCTTCGTAGCCTCCCCCGCTGAAGCTCGATGTGACTATGTTGCCATAACCACAGCCGGCTCCGTGCTGGGCTCCGCGCTCGAGGGTTTCGCACCAGGTGCTAATCCTCGAACTCGCGGAGCCTTGCACACTCGGCTCCCCAATAGGTGGGTTGCTGTGAGACCTCGGTCCGCACAGTGCAACATTCCGGTGCAAGTGGCTTGGGTATGCCCCTCACCACCGCACCGGAAACAGGCGGCGCTACGGTCGAACGCGGACGGGCAAGCCGCACGCACATGCCCAGGTGCCAGGCACCTGAAGCAGCGCAGCGGCTGCACCTCCAGCAACTCCACCCTGGCTGAGCTCCAGCCCACCAAGACTCTCTCGGCGTCGACCAACGATCTAGCCGCATCGATGGGGAGACGGGCAAAGGTAACGCCCTGGTCCCCATAGCCACCCCGACGGATCTCCCCCACGTGGAGGGCCTCACCAGGGTAGTCAGTCATGCGACTAATCGCGTCGACCACATCGTCTCGCGTTACAGAGTCGTCCACGCCTTTAAGCCTTACGGCCACACGCCGGACAGGCTGGACGACATCTGCAACCCCACTCAACACTGGGCGAAGTTTCGCCGCCAGTGCCTCCGCCTACTCGGGAGTGCCCTTAGGCAGCCCTAAGAGCCTGGCTCCTGCCGCCGAGCGGCGAATCCTCAGCCCATCTCTGAGGCCGATGTCGCCGAGATTAACCATGTCGGCGGCACGCCTCAAAACATGGGCGTAGGTCACGCCCGCCTCTTCCACCCCGCTCTGCAGCTTCACCAAAACCGCAAGAGACCGAGGTTTGGGCAGTTTCGGAGAACCCGATTTCGGCACGTCCGCCTTCGATTTCGCCGAAGACGACTTCTGCCCCTTTGAACTGGCCCTGGGAACAACTGGCTTTTGGGGAGGGACTTTCTTTTTCCCCTTGCCATTACCACCCCTACGGACAACCGTGGTCCAGGGCTCGGTTGTGCCGGGGGCCTTCGAGGACGACATCTGCAGGATCGGCGATTGACACCCCTGCAGATTGTCCTGTTTAGGAGCCACAGCTGGCACCTTAGTGCTCCTTTCCGCCAAGAGAGGCGGCCGATGAGTCCGCGCCGGGAGCAGACGCTACTCGATACCTCTAAAGCGGGAGTTAATCAAAACTCCCACTGAGGACAACAAGGAGCTCCTCAACTCTTCAACTGCGTCTGAACCCAACGGCGGCATCTCCGGGGGAAGCCTCGAAGAGACGGAAGGCCGGGAAGTTTCCACAGAGCTCTTGAGCTCCGCGAACTCGTCCCGGACCTTAACGATCTCCTCCCTAAGGAAGGAGACCTCGTGACGCAGACGAGCGTTATCGGCCCGAATGCGCCGCGACTCCTCGGGTTCACCCCTGCAAGCCAGGACACTCACCACCTCAACGAGGCCACTAGATGTCTCTTTAAGGGCCTTAATCATAGTGCCTTTTAAATTAAGGCTCTTTTTGCTGACGTTTAAAATGGATGCTGCGTGCTTCCCAGCGACTGCTCGCAACTGCTCAGCATCCATGTCAGATGAAACGGGAGCAAGTGGCGCCTCCGAAGAGGGATCCTCTTCGGAGCCCGGCGCACTTCTTGCTTCGACCATCGGTTTGCAGCGGATCAGAGCACTCAGTCCGTGCTCAATAGCGACCTCCTCCGCCTCCTCCTCCATGGCCCGCAACTCCGCCCTTGCCTGGGCGAGCCCACTTCCGCGACATTTAGGCGCACCCCGTCCACGCCGAGCGGTGTTGCACTTAGCCACTGCAACACCGGACTCGGGATCGGACTCAGATGCGACCTCGGGGGAACTGCGGATCACCCCATAGGTCCGTTTACGTCCAGCGAACGGCTGTGGCTCTGACAGATCGTCTGAATCTGTCAGAACCACAACCGGACTCTCATCACCACGCCTCACACTATTTTTGTTTATCCTGGTCGGTGTGGTGTCAACCAGGGCAGGGACTCCTGCACTCGAGCGGTTCTTGCCCCCCCCAGAGTACGAGGGGCAGACGGCAACAGCGGCTGTGCGGGATTGAACACCCGCCTGGGGACTCTTTTTGGAATCGCTCATAACATTGTTTTTAGTGGTGCCCTCATCCTTACCCGGCCCTTCGGCAGACGCCGCACCTCCGGACCGATACAAAACAAAGAAAAGAAAAAGACGCAGAAACACGAAGAAGAAAAGACAACACGACGACGACACAACGAAAAAAAAGGGTGATTTTTTATAGAGGTTTTCTTCCTCGCAGCCAGACGAACAGAGCAAGCTCCGTCCGTCCAGCCCTCGTTCCCGCTCAGTGCGGGCTTCCGAGATCTTGTGGTCGTGCAATGCTCGCTTCGGAAAGCAAGCAGCCACATTTGCTAGTAGCTGTCCGCGCCGGCCGAAGCCGGTGCCCCCCATATCTGGGGGGAACCCCCCCTATCCGCACACTGGTAGCATTAGAATCCTACATTATCCCTGATGAACATAGGCTCTATTTTATAATGATCATTATCATCATCATCGTCACTAATATTATAAAGAGGAAAGATTTGATTATTTGTTTGTTTGAATTGAATAGGCTGCGAAACTACTGGACCGATTTAATAAAATATTTTACCTTTATAATCCTACATTATCTCTCTGATGAACATAGGTTATATTTAATACGAGAAAAAATAAGGATCCGCGTGAAAATTTTGAGAATGTAATAAATTATAAATGTATTAATTAAGTAACATGTTTCAAGACTTTTTCTTATAGATATATACGAATATTAAAAAATATAAATATTTAGAGTTTAAATGATTTACAATAACTATTAACACTATGATGAAGGGATTTATATTATCACTAGCTGTTGCCCGTGACTCTTTATGACTACAATCATAAGCCATATAAATATATTATTCACAGTCTAGGTGAACGCAGTCACGGGCAATAGCTATCCCTAATAAAGTACTTTACCTGAGTAAATAAGTGTAAAAAGCTTTTGGCCTTCATAACAAGGCATTTTTCCTATATGTTGCGGGCAAAGCCGCTGGGAACAGCTAATTATTGCATAAGAATCTTTCACTAATAAAACGTCAATATCTTGGCGAAGACTGTTTCTATTTCCACCAATCACAGCTAAGAACCATCTGGACGAACATAGCTTTCGATAAAAAAAACCGCATTCAAATCCGTCCACGCGTTTGGCCGCTACATTGCCACAAACAGACACACAGATATACAGATACACAGATCGACAAGTCAAATTTATAACACCCCTCTTTTTAGTCGGGGGTAAAAATTATTATTTTTATTCTTTTTACAGGTCTTTTTGTGTCGGGGGTTT
The DNA here is from genome assembly GCA_959347405.1 of Napeogenes sylphis. Lineage (NCBI taxonomy): Eukaryota > Metazoa > Arthropoda > Insecta > Lepidoptera > Nymphalidae > Napeogenes > Napeogenes sylphis. The sequence continues at coordinate 18,332,181 of OY365781.1, forward strand.
TTAAAATTTTCAATAAAAAATTTTGACGCATGTACTTGCAGCGCTATTAGCAACACACAATATTATTATGTTGATGTTTATTTGATAGATAATATTACCATCAAACATATATCGACGGTTCCAGGGCTGTTTGCTCTAAGCAACATTAAAAAAAAAAAAAAAATAATAATTAGAAAGGATTAAAGCTTTTTTTGGAAAAAAATAAAATAAAAAGTACTTTTAAATTTATACATAATTGATACCAAAACATTGTTCTTAGAAATTTTAAAACTAAGTCAAACTATGCGGAAAAAAAATCTTGATTCCAATAAATAAAAGATAATTTCGCTAAAAATGACCCTTAGAACAAATAGTCCTGGAAACGTAAATATTATTAACGTTCTGTCAACATGATTGTCGTAAATAAAATATACCATCGATTGGAATTATTCACAAAATAATCCAGAGTAATTTAATAACACAAGAGAAATTTTAAATTTGTATTAAATATTGCGTTTTGAATATTCCATACCTCGTGAGAGCTTCTCATAGTAGGATATATAATTTTTAATAGTAGTAGGATACATAATTTTTTAATATGCAAAACATTTCCATTTAATTTTGAAAATGTCACAGCTTACTGAGATTTTAATGCACTTGCATGAGATTTCTGTCACTTAAAGTAATTACTTCTCTACCAAAAATCATTAGTATTAAACTAGCTATAATACTGTAAATGAGCTCTATAAGTAAGGCGTCTAAGTCAAATTTCCTCTGCGAAGGAAAATAACTATACAATAGAATTGAAAACTAACTCTATTACAAGAACATAAAGTTGCTTTTAGATTGCCTCAAAGGTCAATTATCTAAGCTGGATTTAACAGAAGCAGGACTAACAGCTTTGTTTAGTGTATGGAGGAGTAGTTTATTGAGGTCACTTTGATGGTAACCTGCATCTATACCATATTTATATTTGAATTTGGAAGGAAGAAAAAAATATATTACTAAATGGATATCATGATGTTATAATGACCAGTATTAGTATTATATGTACTTTATCATAAAAAACCACTTAAATATATTACTAAAATAATTTTATTAAATGTTTAGAGAAATGTAAATATTATTTTAATTTAGATTATTATAGCACCCGAGTTGCTTTTTTTCTTTGTTTTGTGTGATTTTCTAATCAAGCCTGAGGTCTCTGTATGTATGTATGTATGTGTGTGTACCTTCGTGCCTATTGTTTCTTTATGTTTATGCAACCTTGTATGTTTTTTTCAGTTCATTTTGCTTTCTTTTTTGTGGTTATTTCTTTAGATAGTCTACGTTTTATAAGGTTACTTTCATAGTTTTTCCTCTGTCCTTAATTTAACAAATATATATTTCTTTACATATATTAACTTTAGCAGTAAATTTTTTTTTCAAAGGAAAACACAAAACTACTTTAGCTATAAGAAAACTAAAATTATATTAATTTCTTTGTAATTTTAATTAGTTAGTTCCTTATTCAAGAATGTACAGAAAATCTAGACGATGTCACTGCATATCTTTTCACATATAAAATACATAATATACCTATCAAGTAATCTGTAGTTACAAAAACTAAAACTAGTGTACAGGCCCCCGGAAAGCAGTTACTTAATATATACTAATTAAAAAAAAGGCTTATTATATTACTATTATAATAACATATTACGATTACCAAGCTATACCATGCATGTTGCACAATATGTTTACCTGACTATGACTGATTGCAAATAAAGTTAAATGATTGTTGATTAACTACTTTTTACGCAATATACACTATTCTAGGTTAAGTTTGAAATTAACTTCAAACCAGAATTTATGCTTTGCAACGGCTCTTTTTAAAATGGACTAGATCTGGAACAATGCCAGTTTCATACACATTGTCAATTTACGAGTCCTTAAGGCTTTGTTTCTGAATTTGTTATTCATTGAACTTCTTTTTTGGAGTTGGAAATATTTTTTAATACATACATAGTTCTATTGAAGCAAAATATATTTTTTTAATTGTGGCTTTACAAAAGAGATTATCAATTCGTCGCGATCACTTCTGATATGTACTTTAAGAAATAGCTCTTCAAAATGTGTCAAGATTTTATCCCTATAACATTTTCATCAGTTATTATCAAAGTAAAAAAGTCATAAATTTATGAAATCAAGTCCATCACTAATAGGTAAATTATCATAGATCGTGGGTACTTTAATGATTTGTTTCATTGTTATCTAATAAGATGACTTTCAAATATAAATTTCGTTATAACTAAAGCTTTAAGTAGCGTGGACGCTTGCCTAGAAGATTCCTATCCCTTATTAAGAGTCCCTATCCTACCTACCTACCTACCCTATCCCTTATTAAAGTTAGGTGTTTAGGACTACTAGATACTACTGAATATTATTCATTGGCTTTAATGTATAAATAATAATCCCACGTATACCACTTATTTTCCTCCCTTATATATCCTCTTATATTACCTCCTTTTATATCCTGTTTATTATAAAATACTCAGTAAAAAGTCCTGGGAAATTTAAAAATAATAAATAATCAATCATTCATTAACATTTTATACAGCAGCAATCTTATAATTCTTATTTACTACCTCTCAGACCTTTCTTTAAAATTTAAACAAGCTGTCAATGAACATATTTGAAGACAACTAAAAGCAATAATTTTTGTTTGAAGAATCCTTTTATATTATTCTATAACAAAAAGTTAAAAGCAAAACATTGGTTGGGTTTTTCAAAAGAAGTCTAACAGATGTCACCTCTATTGCAATAAATAATCAATTTTGAATTTATCCTACAAAGGCAAGCATTATACTAGAACCATAAAATTTCTTCAAGAGCTCAAATAAACAGTAAAGACATAAAGGTGCATGAATATTTAAAACTAGTAACCAAATTATAAGTAAATAACTCAACGAAAAAAAAAACATAAATAAAAATACATATTACATATTAAGAAACTGGGATAGATTTTTTTTAACTAAATATTTGGAAATATGTATTTCTTTTAGAAACTTTCCTAATGTCGGCAGATAATGCATTGCAAACTTATAGCCTATGTGATAAATGAGTTAAATTAAAAATTTGTGCTAGAAAAAGGCACTCGAAGTATTAAAATTCAAGTGGAGCGAAGTTGACGATTATGTGTTTCACCGCGAAAATGAAAACGGGATATCCAATAATTAGTATTACAACAGGACAAAAATAGTTTACTCGAGGATCGTTACCGATACAGTAGTTTGACAGTCGGACAACTAAAGTACTCAGATGTAGTCAGTGACGAAAGTTATCCTAAAGGTTGTTGTAACAATTTGTCATTCAAAATTTATTAAAGGTTGACGTGGTTAAACATGTTATTAGCACATTAAATCATTAATTGTGTTTATATTTCCAGAAGCACTCGTTACATTAAAATAAAATAAATATTACTGTTGTGATACTCGAGAATCGTTGCGATAAAAGTATAATTCTTGTAAAATAATCATAAAATCTAATTCACTTTTTGTAAGTGATGTGATCAATATCAGCTACTATTTCAGCAAGATTAGTTACAACACGCTGTATAATACATGATGATGCAACGATGGATAAAAGAAAAGTTGTGTTTCTATTAAACAGAAACTCTATATAAATATATAGTTTTGTTACAAATATATAAACTGTATATGTAGTTATCGAAAAAATAGAATTATTATCTTTTTAAATGTTAATAAAAAAGTTTACATTCATTCAGAAAAGGTTAGCTGTCTCGTTTAAATTTCGTTCGGAAAACTTTAATGAGTAACTCATTAAATCTAGAATAATCGTTATTTCATAAAATCTGAACCTAAAAGTTCATTCGTTAATGATTTTGATTCCTTAATGAAACTGCCAGAAAAAGCATTAATATCAAAATCGGTTAATTTCTAAAATGCCATAACGTCATATTTCAATAGCAATTCATTACACAGTAAAGTGTTTGCATGAACGAGGCTTTGAAATCACACCAGTGCAGTGTCTATCTCATAATCAGCTTCAACAAAGACCCGAACATCTGCTCAATTCTCAACTTCAACTCAAAAGCAATCACTTTAGTTTTAAAAGTATCCACGAAAAAGAAGCTTAGAATAATAGCTTAAAGTTTAAAATTTGTTCAGCCCCATTTTGGACAGTTGCCAAATTGAAATGAGTATCCCAATTTTAATGATTTACTACACAATGTATTGCTGTACATGGTAATAGGTACTTAAAGATCTTATTCATAGTATATAGGTCATGCCAATTTAGTGGATGTCAAATATTGGAAGTTAACTTTCTCACGTGAAGTTTGATCAACCAAGTCATCTGTGTTTGAAGACGTCTTTCAGTGAACGGTCATTTAAACTTCAGAAGTTGCAGTAAACTTTACTTAGTAATTATTCATGTATTTACCTGTGTTACTAGTAACAATTAAAATTACATACAATATAATGCTCTAATTAAAAGGATATGGAGGGTGTCAATTAAAAACACTATTTACAATTATTATTAAGAAAACTAATAAATAAAATCTTATATTATTTTATTGGAAATAACATATTTATTTTTTAAAATTCCTTAACAATTGTACATTTGTCATTGTCACTTTGTAGTATTTTTTTCTACTTTTAAGAGTTGTTTCCAAAATACAAATAAAAATATTTTATATTTCTTGTATTAAATTACAATAAACACTTAACAAATTGACAGCAAATAATCTATACTAATCCATACTAATATTACAAATTCGAAAGTAACGCTGTCTGTCTGTTTCTCTGTTATGTTTTCACGCTTAAGCCACTGTACCTATTTTAATGAAATTTGGCATAATCACAGATAAGAAGTTGAAAGAGAACATAGACTACTTTTTATTGCGAGAAAATATCTAATTCCTGCGGGAAACAACGTAAATTGAAAGGAAAAACCGCTGCACCTTCCTTCGGATGCGCTGCCGTTTTAGAAGGTGAATTGTTGATGTAATGTTCTAATAAAGTGTTCTTTTTTTAATAGATCTAAAAATAAGTCCGTGGTACCAAGTATCTATTTGTAAGTAAGTAGGTCAACTGACCTACTTACTTACAAATAGATACTTGGTACAAATAGATACTTGGTACTAATTATGGGATATTATAAAAATAAAAAAAGTGTATAGTAATTTTCAAATATTAAAATTTAACGATCTATCTACTCTTATGAAATATAGTAACTTTATCATCAAGACCATTAAACGAAGATAAATTTTACCTTTTAAAATGTTGTTTGAATGCACTATGCATTAAGAAATACGGGAGGAAAAATATCAACGCGGTTTCGTGAGCCATGCTTCTCAACGTTTGGCGCAAACTGTAGTCCCTACTAATGATATGTTTCCCTAACCTAGACCTAGACCTAGCTATGCTAATCCTACAAAAAAGATATAGACTATCTTTTATCGCAAAAAAATATATATTTAGTACATTTGCTTTGTTTTCTTTTTTTTATAATATGTTGTTTTTTTGTACTTTTTGATACTATATGATAAGGTCTGTATAAGGTTTTTTCATAATCTTCCGTTCTTTTTTTAATTTTGTTATATGTTATTTTGCTTTAAGCCTTTAAAACACGGACGAAGTCGCGGGTAAAAAGTAGTATTGTCAATATTGAAGATTCTTACATTACCTCAATATAAGCAAATTATGTATAATTTTGTATGTATCTTACATTTATCATACTGACAATGTATATACGAACGTGTGTGGAAGACGATCAATGATAACAATATGTTCAATTTCATCTTTAAAATCATTCTCTAAATATTCGGACTGATAACAACAACAGAGGTAATTAAAGATCATAATTGAAATGGTGCTAATTTTTAATTTAGCTAAGAACAAAATTATTCTGCAAGTACAACAGAAACTAAAAACACGCTATTGTTGGAGACCTTTGGCATCGTAGCATTATAACGGAGAACAAAAGACAATTACACTTTTCATAATGCCGCTTTAATTGTTCTTAGGATCAATTTTAATCCGCCATTAAAATGTATTTTAGTTCTTTTTAAAAGTTTAAATCAAAATAATTATAGGCACGTAAAATAATTTATTTCAAACTGTGATACAAGTAAAAATTAAACAAAGAAAATCAGTTGTCTGTAAAGTCGTTTTACTGACGATAGTTTACCATAACAACGTCATAAGAAAATACTAATAGAATTGTTGCATTTTTCAAAAGAAATTTTTTTTTTTTGTTTGATAGATATTTTAGACAGATGTCGAACGCTGACGAACGCGGTGGCTGATTGTGCCTCTTAGTCGCTCGTTCGAAGCTCTCGCTTGCACTTCAAGCCTTAAATGGAACGACGTATAAGACGAATTATAAGACGTTGTCACGTCAAAATATGTTTGTTGTAGACATTTAGACGAATTTTTGAATAGTCAATTACTACATTAATAAGGTCAGTTTAGTCGAATCGTGAGTAAGTTATTACCAGCTCGAAATGTTGCTCTGCTGACAGTTTCTTTTTTAAACGAAGTGTAAAAATGTTTGTGTAAAAGTGTAAAGCAAAACTTTATAACATAAACTCTGATAATGAATCAACACCCCAAATAAATAAATATAAGAATCTCAGTTCTTATATACTTTTCATATCAATAAGTAAAGACATTCAGGATGAACTTTTAAACTGTCGCGTTTCATTATATATAATTATTTTTAAATCGGGAATTAACGTGTCCGGAATAGATATCACATATCTTCGTCACAGACTGACACCGCGGCCGGTGTAACCTCGAAACGTCAGGCAAATAAATTTTTTTAAATAATTATACATTTTCAAAATTGGTTACCCTACTTTAAAACACTTTCATACTAATACTAGAATGACTTGAATTTTTGAATTGAATGGTGGCTTACATATGTACAATAACTCTTTAAAGTATATTCGAGAATTCAAATTCCTTCATTTCTATTCTTAAATCTACCCGATGCCCTTAATGTAGTCTTTTGTAAGGATTGCCCGAGTTTATTAACAATTCAGAAATTCCCGTCTTAATTAAAAGTTTGGGGTAACAGAATTATACAGCAATGTATACAAATACGAGAGGAAATTGTCACTGGGTGTTGATTACAAATTTTATTTGTTGCCAGCGACTTTGTTACTCCTCCCCTACTGGGGAGTACTCTTCTTAAATTATCATTTTAAGAAATTCATACATCTGTAATTTTGTTGTGATTGTTATAGTCAAACCAGTTATTGAGTTCTTTTGTGAAAATGAAAAATTTTTCTAGAGTTAAAAACATATTAATATCAATAGTAAATAGGTATTAATCAAAATCTTTTCAGTAGTTTCGACGTACGGTAAAAGCTTGTTTTAAAATGTTTTCTTTTGTACAAATGAAGTTCTATTAAATAGAAAAATGTTATCAAAAACTTGTTCGAAACATTTTTCACAAACATTCCTGCAATATAACTTAACTGGTATCATTTATCATTTTTCTAAGATTTTAATAACGCTTTCTTTTTCTTTCTCTCAGTGAAGCCAGTGATGATTGATTAGGTCCCACTGAGACCAAGTGACGCGTATTGTTCTGTCAAGTGCTGTTTAATGTTCAACCCTAAGTCTAATTTATCATATTATTTGCTATAAATTATAGTAAAATAAAGAAGCATTTGAAAATTAAGAGTATTTAGATACAAAAATAGTCTATTCGTAGTACACTATGTGATTAATCTATACATACAATAAAACTCTTCTCACTCTCTGTTTGTGTCTGTCTGTATATCTGTATATCTATATGTCTGTACGATGGTGTAATCTCAGAAACGGATTAACTTTTAGATGCAGTTTTCGGGTAAATCTTTTAATGGGCTTCACTTTAAATTTAGTGTTTTTTTTATATTTAAATCTGTTAACAAATAAAGAAGAAAATAATCTCTTATTTTCGTACCATTTTGCAAGAATATTTTTTCAAAATTGAGATAGTCGTCCTCCCTCGGGGAATAATACCGTTTCCAATAAAAAAAGTAAATCATACTACTTACTCTGTAAAAAAATATCTTTGATTAAAAATAATAAAATATATAAAAATCAAATAAGAATACTCGTACACGCAAAAACTACTTGACGCAGTTTGTTGAAATTTTAAAGCGTTATAGTTTATATTGGTAGGATTATACATTGGTAGTTAATATTATTACTCAGCTTGGTTAAAAAAATATTGATATAAATATTAATAAATATTGTATGTGTGTGTAAATATTCATTTCACATAAATTTGAGAGAGCACATATAGATAGATACATTTCAGTTCGTGTTCTATAGAAGATGGATATAGAAATAGCTGTCTGGAAATTTATATCGAAAACGGACACAGCAGGCAACTGAAAATCACATATTGGGTTCTGAATGGATTTCATTATCCAGAGTCCAGACTCACTGAAACCTATTTGCAAACTTTTTTTGACAAGTCCAGGCATATGCGAATTGTTTTCGAACATTCATGTTTTTATTGTGTCACTATAAGTTTTCCTATGCTTATCAGTATCAAAGGTTTCAGGTTTTTTCTAATATATATCTATGGATAGATTCGTATTGAAATTCACAATATCTGGAATGGCGTTTTCATATAGATTTGGAAATTATTTTCATTATTTTAATTGGTCTATAGACATGTTTAGCAAGGTTTTTAGATTTTTTGGATGTTTAACATCTACTCCTTTGATAGCGTGTTATGAACTATGTTACGGCAATTCTGTATTCTTAAGGTGAATAATGAAATTAGCTGAAACAAATTAGCACTGGGTCAAAGTCGAGAGCAAGACTATTTAAAGGATTTTTTTTTTAATTTTTCCGAATAAAATTAATAAAATACAAAACAAGACTTCTTAAAGCAGGCGTTTCTTGTCCATACATAGTTGTATGTAGCTACAACGTAGCGTTCGTAGCACTGAAATAATTATTATCAAGAAATACACCACCAAGCTAAAGAAATACCTGCAACTTAAAAAATGTTACGTCATTTTTTTAACTAATGTATACTTTGTTTTAAATAAAAAAGTAGAGGATTTTAAAATAAAAATATTTTTATCACAAATTATAAAAATGAGAACACCAAGTTTGTAAATTAAGTAAACTTCATTAAAAAGGTGGCTATAAATTACCCAAAAAGATTGGTAACCTCCTTGTTAACCTTTCATCAGCTTGCTTTACCTCAGTTACCTTCATAAAAAATATCTGGTTTTTAATTAAGCGACTTTTCCTTTTACAGTTTGTGTATTTTTTCACAAATAAGTCGCATTTAAAATGGTTTTGTCGAGATCCTATTGGGTTTTCTAAATTCTGTTTAATTATGTTTTATGTTTTAATTATGTTCAAGTATATAATGTTACATATATAATTAATTGGTTAAGCAAATAATGACATAAAAGCACATGATTCTCAACTTTCTAAATCTGAGACCCCAAAATGATTAAACTATCAAATCTATTTGATTGCGTCCGAATCCAATTGCTTTTAAATGACAGTTTTAGAAAGCCTGATAAAAGATTCATGAAGTTAGACTTGAGAACTATTCGCTATAAATCTTTGAAAAATGATTCACTTTCAGTGTAAAAAAAATAAACATATTCTTAATTATATTTTTAAAATATCAATTATTTATTTGAAATTTTAATAAGCTTAACATTTATAGACATGTTAAGCTTATTCAAATTTTAAATAAATAAAGGACGATAACTTAATTGATACGGCCAAAGAATCGAACCCATGACCTGTGAAAAACCGGCCCGTTGTTTTACTAAGAAAGGTATCGTATAGCTTCCCGCTTCGGTTAAAGTAATCAATGCTCTTAAACAGTATTTAAATAGGACAAAGCGTAGACATTATCGAATTCTATTATAAAACTCCTTTCGTATTGTAATGATACATGAGAATAAACAAGACAAAAAAGTTTTTGAAATCAATCTTAAGAAAAAGAAAAATCATAAAAGCAAGTTAAAAATTTACCTACAATTACGGTTACAGAAGTAAGAAACATTAAATAATGCAAGTTTGAAGTAAAAATAATAATTTAGGTCTATTAATTTGAAATTGGTCTATATATATTTAAAGACAATAATATTTTAAGAAAATAGGTATGAATTTTGTTTTTACTTTTATTTTTTTTTGACAAACAAATGTCGATCTAATAGTTATCGAACTTAATAGTAATTGGAAACTTAATACAACTTTATAAAACTATTTTAATCAAAGGATGCAGTCTTTAAATAGTATTCAGAAAGATAGGGATCTCCAATTTAAATGGTTATAGAAGCGAATCCGTCGGGACGAGCTAGTAAAAAATAAAAGTGGAACATCGAGTAAAAACTCTTTGCCGCCCAATTTCGGATATTTGCATTTTTAACGCTCAAACACATGAAGGAGAAAATCGATGTCTTCGATCGTAATTGTAGAAAGTATAGATTCACATAGTTAGGTGTGTGATTCACATAGTTAGGTGTATTAAAAAAAAATATTTTTTTTCATTAATAATAAGTTCATAACATTAATTGGATTTTATATATATGTAAATCTTTCTTTTGATAGTGATAATATTTTGGTGAATAATAAATTGAAGGATTTTAAACATGATAGTGATTGATGTTGATTGAGTTTTTAGGGAAAATAAGTGACGCGTATTGTGCTGCTGAAGTGCGGGTTGGTGTGTAACTCTTGAGCCTATTATATTCATTTATATAGTTTGAGTCTAACATATGCCGGCGATTTCGTCTGAACCCGATGCCTTCCCTCCCCTCCACCTCAATTAAACATCTACTTATCATAACTTAAAATAAAAAAATACATTATTTTAGAATAACGTAGTTTTGGTGTTTTCTCATGTCAATGACAAAAAAAAAATATTTTCGTGTTGATAATAGTATTTGAAAATTGAACTTTAAATAACTATTGAATTAAAAATAAACCTATACGGTCAGAGATTCGAACCTGGAATCTCTGGGAAACCGTCGATTTATTTAAAATTTCCATGAGTAGTTTTGTTGTATAGAAATTGAGCCTTGATTTTAATAAGTTTTATAGTTGTTTTCTCGTGTGAAAAATATAAAATACTAAGGTATTAGAATATACATTGACAGAGGTATTAAGTTACAAGTACTTATATTTAATTTCATCAAAATAAGTCCTATAAGAAGACTTAAGAAGAAGAATAAAGAAACCTAATAGATGTCACCACCGTCCCGATAAAGACGATTACATATAGAATGCTTAATTCACTGAGACGGACAGCGATACGGTAGCTCAGTTGGTAGAGCGACGGGACGGTTTCCCAGTAGTCGCGGGTTCGAATTCCTGCCCGTATCGGTTTATTTTTTATTCTTTATTCATATACATTTAAGTCCTATAAGTTTAGCGTTCCGCGCAAATAAATAAACATACAAACATTTATAAAACTGCTTGTTGAAGATTCAGTGTCTTTTACTTAATAATTTATGTACTTATACATTTTTGATTCAAAATTATTATCTATATATTTTGTATAAGTTGAAACTGCTGTAACGTATAATTAATATAGAAAATAAAATATTTCGACTCAATTAGTTATAATTAACAATTCTAGCCAAACCTTAATAAAACATGTAAACATTATATCCTCTATATCTATGTGAGCAGTGATTGGTGTACGTTGTAGCGCTCTCGTTCTGTCGCTGGGACAAAGGAATACAATTTCAGTAAATTTAAAATACACCGCTTCAATAAATATTTAGTTGCAAAACTGATAACTGTCATTAAAACATTTCGCTTCAAGTGGTCTCTGTACTGCTTTTTGAGATGTGTTAACACTATTAAAATTTACACGAAAAAATCGTTTATACCAAAAATAAACTACACGGAATATAAACAATACAATTCTTTTTATACATTCATTAGTTACTCATATTACGTTAATACATTAAATGAGAGGTTCATAATTTAATATTAATGGCAAATAAATTGCAAAAAAAGAATCCATTATCTCTACTGTGCGGTTTTCAAGGACATTTTTTCCCACGTTCCACTCGCTTGTGGAACGAACTCCCTTCGGTGGTATTTCCAGATCGGCACGACATGGATACCTTCAAAAAAGGCGTCTTCTCCTACCTACATTCTACCGGCAACACTCTTGTAAATCCTCGGTTGTTGCAAGAGTTCATGGGCGGCGGTGATCACAAGTCATCTGTGACCCGCCAGCTCGTTTGCCCTCCTGTTACATAAAAAAAAATAATAAAAAAAAAATTATCGTTATTTTGAAATAAAATGGAATACTTATACAAATTCATGAGCATTTTTAAACATAATGAACTTATTAAGTAATCTTATAATCGAAATGAGATCCAGTTATTATATAATATTATCTCCGCGCTTCTATATCTAATCTGTACAATTATTAACATTTTTAAAATTTGGTTTTGTTTTGTTTTTTAATTTTAACTTACGACCTTGGGGTCATGTTATTTATATCTCTAGATAAATACATAAATTATGTGACATGCGTGGTCGTATATCAAACGAGGTACCGATTCATATCAATTTTAAATACTACCAACTATTTCTTAGCGTGAATAAATTTTATTTATTTATTTTATTCTACATAACATGAATCAAATTAATGGTAGCTATTTTACTGTATTGCGGTTTAAACAATTACAACAATTATTTAAATGACATTGACCTCAGGAAAATTTACATTTATTTCCTCCATTGCACTTGTAATTGTTTGACCATAAATGGTTATTGTTTATTGTAGTTATCAATTAAAGAAAAGTGATAATACATCAACACCTAAATCGATTTAATTTAAAAAAAATCGGGTGCCATATTATTTATCTTTGTAATATATATGTTTATCTTAAGTATATATACATTATATTATGATGATTATTTTATTATTCTATATATATTATTATTATATTTATTAATATTTTGTTGCAGTAAGGTTTGCATTATTCCGTGAATTCTCAAGTATCCATTATTCATCAAGGGTTGCCTGTAAGATATTGTTTATAAATGATAATTACTGCACGTTTTTTTTTAATTATTACCTTAATTATTGGATTTTTTTGTAATATTTTAATATTCTGTAAAATTCTAAATAGTGGTAGCTATTTCTATGTTATTAAAGTAATGAGCGTCGTTTACTAGAATAAACTATAATTAGAAACTGAATGATAAAAAGTATGTACCTCACAACTAAGAATAATAAACATAGAATGGAAAATCGATTAAAATATCAAATTTATTCAATTGAGTCTGCATACAATCGCTTTTAAATGAAACCCTTTTAGGAAAACTCATAAAACTTTAATGGAATTGGACTAGTGATGATGATTTTATACATCTGACGAGCTGAAAATGTGCGCTAAATAATCGTTAGGATATATATCTGTCTATCTACAACAAGAAAGAATAAAAAAAATGTATTTTTATTGTTTTTTTTTATTACATTAAACAAAATTTTTATTTAAGTCTGATGAAAAATAATGTTTTGAAAAACCAAGAACTTTAGATTATAAAGAAGTTAAAGATTTCTACTCAAACGAATTTAGTATTGGTCAGCTAGTTATCTAGATGCTATGAAGGTTTCAATATTTTTATCATAAGTATCTGTAAAACAGAATTGAATAACCAACCGGCGGCTATCACGTAATAGTATTTCTCATCGGCCTGGTTATATGTGCTCACATTGTGCGATAGAAACTGTTCACAAAGCGAACGTGATGAACAAACAGATAAAACAAGTTAGCCTTTAGTCATTTCCTATATATGATCTATTTTAAATTAGTTTTTTAAGTAATATAAAATAACGTTAAATTAAATATTGATATGTGAAATTATTATTACCATATTTTTCTAATAAAACCCAATAATACGAATTAAATGGCAACCGCCTTGCAAATTTTGATGATATCTGAATTTTAACGCTCAGACAACTTAGGAATAAAAACGATTTCACGCCTTAGCTGGCAGCGTTGTAGGAATTTATTGTACGCGAAGTGAGATTTAGTGGATTATGATTTGAAACTAGGTACATAAAGTTGCTATGTTACCTCCGTTCCATCTCAAGTCATTTATTCTGTAATAAAGTCATAGTATAGATAATATTTTTTTAATTTTATCTGTTCAGGATGAATAAGGAGGTACTATTAGTAATATCCGTAAGGGATCCTATGATAGGTTTTTTAGAGTTTTTTTATGGTCTAATATGAGTCCATTATTTGTATGTCCTTGAAATTCTTGGTCATATGAAAATTTTTCTCTGGTGAAGCAATTATTGTTCATAAAATAATACAAATACACTCTCAGCTTCAAGATAATTCAAGAGATTCACTGATACAACAGCAAAACAGAACAACTCTTATATTATTTAAACTCTCAAGAGGTTTAAACCTTCAATAATAAATGTACACATCATTAATAATATATATTTATCGTCGAAGCAAAGCACCTGGCAGAAAAATTAAGAATGTTGAGCGGTCTATATATCAAAAGATTACAGATACACGCTGACCCGGCAGCGACCTGGGTCATTGGGATTCCATTACAAAAGGGCTGACGAAACATAATGGGGATTACGATCCCAAATAGTAAGACGCCCTTTACACTTATAGTCGGAGGAGAAGGCAAATGTTTTAAGGTTATCGTTAAATCCAAATGACACGTTTTGGTTTTAATGGTATTAACCTTAAGTAATAAAAAATTAAAACCACATATAGAGTGTCGTCTTAAAATTTGACAAACCATAGATAATAATTACTTTTTAACTCCTATACTTAAACAATAAAAATCGGTGCTAGTGTAATGTATTGTTCGAACGTATATCGGACTTTTGAGACATTGACAAATGTGCTTTTAGCGCTTTCGGTTACCTGTGAACTTTTGTTTCACCGTTCTCGATGAATATTTTACAATGTAGCAATATTTTAACTTGGAGCTATATTTCATTACTTTGTACTTTATAGTGATTAAGACATAAACAATAAAAGCTCTAATTTGACGTAAACTAACGAAGTCTTGTTATAAGTACCTCCGCTGTAAAAACAGGTTTTAATTCACGACGACTTCAATAAGTACATAATAATAATATTTTTATGCTTTTTAGACGTATTTTTGTACGGGTGTTTTTTTTATTTTTATTTATTTTTTCTTTCTATGTTAAATTTTTTCTATGTTGTACTAAATGAACACACGGACACACTAATTTCACTTGTTGAGGTTTTTACTATCAATATTATATAAAAACCTTTCACCAGTACCAATAAAAGCTCCATATCTTGGCAACGGTTGATTCCATTTTGACCAAACAGCTGAGAACCAAAATTGACAAACCAAGCTTTCGATTAAAAAAGCCGCATCCAAATCTGCTCAAGCGTTTGACTGCTAAATTCCCACGGACAGACACAGACAAATACAAAACACACAGATACCTAGGTCAAACTTATAATACTTCTCTTTTTGGGTCGGGGGTTAAAATAAATACTGATTTTGACGTTGTTAGTTAATTCGGCGATTGCATCAGATGCTCAGCATTTAAATCACGCCTAATTTTAAGGAGAGTTCAACAAAAAAGTCACAAAAATAGACGCCACATTTATGTCAGTATTTATTTCCAGATTATCATTTTTAAACTTTACAGGTCCATAAACAGCTCTAGTTTTTCCAGTAACACTAGATAAACATCACAAGATGCCTTTTTTTACTTTTTGAATTTAATATTTTCTTTCCAATAAAAATCTACCTAGCCTGTCTGCAAACGTCCTTAAATATTTTAAAGAAATTCCTAACTTTATTCAAAAACACCGGAATATGATTTTCTCGCCTCTCACCAAGTCAATTATATAACTTCTGTATATTCTCATGGTTACTTAATGACAAAATTAATTATTTTTAAGTATTTTGTTATCGTTTTTGTCTTAAAAATAGTATTAAATTCGTGTAAGAAGAAATAGAAAACTTTTTATCTTTTTATTATTATTGGGTTATCATGTCTACTTTTTCCACTTTTTGTTCTTTTGTTAACGGTATTTTAGTAATTTTTTTGGTCTTTTCATTTTCATGATTAAATCATAAAGTACATTGTTGACTATAGTAGTCTGAACTTAAATTCGTCATTATCGTCTCTTCATAAATGTTACAATGATAAAACACATTATCAATACAAGTCGCGGAAACACTAGTAATACGAGTAGGTTCGGAAAAGACGTTCATAAAGTATAAGATTTAAACAAATTCAATAAACATACATTACACAAAGTAAATCGTAATATATCTATATTGAAGTCACCGCACACTATTACGGACTTGTTTTAATAACGAAGCTTATTTAAAATATCCTCCATTTTGTTTTCAAATTCATTAAAGTAAGGGGGTAAGTTTTTATGAATTTGAACTTTTTAAGGACACGCATAAAATAATGATGTATTCATTGGGCTCAATGCATATATAATTATTTTATGTAGTATATGTAGTACAATAATTCGTTCGACAGAGAGCGCCGCTATGTCCGATCGAAACTTTAAAACTAGGTACATCACTACGAGCTAAGATAAGTGAGCCATTGCGAATAGCCTCCTCTTTACAGAACAAACTTGACAATTTATAATTTTGTATATTTATAATATTGTTACTCTGACAACCTGTGAACAATAAACTAATGTTAATTTTTTTTACAGATAGTTCCACTTAGTTCAATATAATGTAATTAACATTTTTTTTTAATATAAAAACTTTTCTTACATAATATATTTTGCTATTTAAATGGACTTTTATTTTGTAAAGAAGACATGTGTTCTCTTGTCTCTACGTATATTGTACATGTATAGGTTATTTTGTATTGAAGTTAAATGTTTTTTAATATAATTAAATTATTTTTTTTCTCCTAACAGAAAATGCCAAGCATACGACTATCTTCACTCTGCATCCTGCTGTCATGTGTGGTGGCTGCTGCTAGCATCAAGTGTTGGCAATGCGGCCAGTACAGTGACGGAGTTGGGTCTATTACTCCTTGTAATAACAGGAGTGCGGCTAGACTCAACCAGTGCCCTCCTGATGCTAAATACTGTATTGTGAGTATACTCTATTGTAATTATAATACAATTCCAGTTTAACTTGTTATGAAAGTATTATTATATTTATCCTTACCCTCCAAGTCAATTTGATCATTCTAGAAACAATCTTATAATCTTCTTATTCGTTCTTACATTATCTACTTAATTTCGACTGCTTGCTTTTAAGTTCATTGTCTATGTGCTGTTTCATGTGCAACCCTCTAGCTTGTTCTATTCGTTGTTACTTTTAGAACAAACTAACATCATTTTAAGATGGCCAGGATAATACCACATTTTTTTAAATAAATATCAGATATTCGTTTAGAATTTACGAACCCTAACATAACTGTTCTTTTTTCATATTTTTTACTTTTTATAGAAATAGCCCAAATTGATATGTCATTTATCTTAGACGGCTTAAAGATTTTTTTTATTTCGTAGCAAGGTAGTAAACGGTACTTCTTATGATGTTAAACTGTTAAATATTATAAAGTGAAGTCAAGTCTATTGAATAATTATCGGCAAGTATGTGTTTATTAAAATGTTATTCTGTAAAAATATTATTTAAAATACGTATTTTCAATTCGCAAACCATTAGCCTAATTAAGAGTCTTCTCCTAAACCAAAACAAGTAAGTGGAGCTGAATATATTGACAGTTATTTATAACTGTTTTCCATAATGGCGTAAATGCCAAAAAACATGGCGGACGCTCGTTTAGTGAGTAAGTGATTTAAGCACCCTCAATTCTTAATCTTAATCCGTTTTGTGTTAAGGCCCCTGGAACAAACTGGCAAGTTAATCCGAAATCGAATTTTCTTAGACCGTAGAATAAACCAGAAAGATTAAAGGTTTTATTTTGAGAATCATTTATTTATTTCTGAAAATATCTTAAGCTTCGTTAACATCCTAACCTATTTCAAACTTTTCAGTACATTAGATTCAGTACATTTCAGTTTATCAACATTGAAAAGATGCCCCAACCAGAATTGATGTTTGAAAATATGTATCTTTAAACTATATTGCAAAGTTAGAAACATTGGTTAGGATGTTCGAAAGAAGCCTAATAATCATCAATGATTAAGATGATCATAGATAGAATGCTTAATTCACCGAAATGGTTAGCCATACGGTAGCTCAATTGATAGAGCGACAGAACAGTTTCCCAAGGGTTTTGGTTTCGAATTCAAGCAGAGGCCCGTATCAGTTTGTTTTTCATTCTATATTTAATTAAATTTTATTAATAAAACTATTTCTTTCACGTATAATTAAATTTTAAATTTAACCCGACGTTTCGAATGCTTTGCGCCAATCGTGTTCACGGTAAGACAAGATGGAGGTGTCTGTCCCTACAGGACAAAAAGTAAATTTTAAATTTAATTATTCGCGAAATTATTCCGTAACAATCAATTTTGCTTCAATAATAAGTAGTTTATAACAACCCGTAATAACAAAACTTTGAAAATCATGGTATTTTTTATTGTGATTTTCATTTAAAAACACCATATGAATTGCCCACTTTTCCAATTTTAAAAAATATATTTGTAATATAACTTTACTTGATTTTTATTATTATTTCCATTAACTACTATGCTATATTGTTGCTATATTGTTTTGGGGATGGTCGATGTATGAGAACATTTTAAATCTCTAGAGTCCTTGCTCTAGAAGGGATGTTAATCGAAAAAATATACCTTTTTATTCAGGTCAATACCCTAATGGATTTCTATTCTACATCAAAAACTATTTAAATCGTTATCCAACAGTCGAGTTATTGAAATTTATTCACTGCATTTTAAGATGTCGAATAAAAAGTTCATCTCCGCACTCGACTGAATAGATCAAGTCAAGAACTAGAATCTATATCCCAATAGAGACCCACTTGACTTAATTCTATTTTATAATTGTTGTTTTTTTGTAGGACATGAGTTGTTATATAACGTTTTAAATACACGAACAGCAGTTCATAACGGAAATTAAAATAAATATTAGTTTTTAGTTCACATCAATGTCATTAAGTTGAAATTAAATTGCTCGCAATAGAGAGTATGTCCTTGTCAATTCACGTTAAATTATATGAAATGTTGCAAAGTAATTAATTTTAATTTAAAGAAATACTTTAGTAAGAATAACAAATATATTTCCCTTTTCATGTAGCAGTTAAATCTAAATAAGTTTATTATTAAAAGAAGAATGCATTAAATTTATGTTTTAATTCGAACTTTAATGTTTGAATTTAATGTGTTTAATGCGAACCAAAATACAAATAAAACATAAATATAAAATACTAGGTTCGATTTTATTTTACTTTTAGAAATATGCCACATTCTGTATTTTAAATTTCAATTATAAATAATTGATGCCTTAGTTGGTATACACAGATTTATATACATATAGTCAATTGGTAGAGTGACCCCGCCTGCCCGTATCGGTTTATTCTTCATTCTATATTTATAAAAAATCAATAAGTTTAAAATGGTTGTTTATAGTTATTTTCAAACAGTATATACAGTTTACTCTGACAAACAACCAGACTGATTGAAATCAGAAAATCTGAAAAAGGCTAATACTTTGATCACTATCATTTTGACGAAATTGTTAGAATAAGCAATGGCTCTTTATTTGATTCATAATGTTTAAGACTAAAAATGCTATGATATAATTTCTAAGTATATATATCATATATATTATGTAATTTACAATTGATATTATGAAACGCTTATCAAGGACTTCACATTGTTCTATTCAATGAAGTGGAAAGGCGATATTTTGTAACTTAAAATTATTAAAATATTTAATATTATTTACAGTGTAAAGCCTGGTTATGCATTCATATATCCTCGGGCTATGTATCTATTATCAACAGTTTTTTTATTAACTCATCATAAGCACGCTACATTTAATAGTGGTGTAGTTGTCACGCTTAGATAGTCATCGGTTAACATCGGGTACATAAAAAATATATAAAATAGGTCAAATTATACAAACAATGACTGTATATTAGCTGAGTATTCTTGGAATAATGTAAGAGTTAATAAAATAAGATAGCTAGTATTTAAAACTTGCGTTTTTTTTTTATTATTTAAAAAAAAAATAAGTATCAGATATGGTATTTGTAAATATATTACTTGTCTTTACGCTAGACAAGTACCTACTTTTTAATATTAATATTAAAAAAACTGAAGGTAATTGTAAAAATAGTCTAAATTCGCTTACTTCAGAAAGCAATTCCGAGAAAAACTTTTGTGAAGTAACAAGCCTTTTTACATTTTAAGAGGCTGTAAAATGCTGTTTTTAATTTTATTGAGTGAAAAGCTCCAGGTAAATCGTCTTGGAATATTGTAAGTTTTTGCGCTAAGAATTCATTCAAAGCCACTTTTAATGCTTTACGTAGCGAATGTTTCTTTTACTTTAAATATGAAAGCAATATCAAAGTTTTTTATGTCCTAAATATTTTCTTATTTATACTTTTTGCAAGAAAATCTTTTTGTAAAAAGTATTTAATTATAATCATAAATGTCTTAAATCTACGGCGGTAGAGAACAACAAAATTGCAATATTCGATGAAAATCTTTTATCGTGAGTTAACAAGTGTTTTATGAAAAAAAAAATCTTAACTAATGTAGTTATAAAACTACGATAATCATGTTATATTATAAGACAGTTAAGAGATATTGTTAGAGTGGTCTTGCAAAATATATCAAAATTATTCTCAAGGGTCTACTGCTTAATTTCAAGAATATTATTTAATAAGAAGTTACGAGGCATACAGTTCGGCAATAGCTTAACTGGGGATATAACTTTTCTCTCTTCGTATCTAAGTAATTTCCTTTTTAATTGCATGTGAACTAAAGCTTAAGAAATATTAATAGGATAATAAAAAAATAAAATAAAATGTGGTACGAAAAAGTAAAAAACGTCACTTAATTTTATATTCGGGAGCAGTATGTTTCCTCAGAAAGAGTAATATTTACAAAAATGGTGTCATTTTAATTACCTTTATGAATAATACCTAACATTAAACACAGTAAGTTAATAATTAAAAAACATTAAGTATATTTGTAGGTACATTAACTTGACAATAATAAGAAGATAACGTCTTAATGTACAATATTTCATTATTATTTTGTTTGTAGATAATCACAATTTAAATTTTGTTGCTACTGCCATTGTCCATGTAGGATACCAGAAACATATTACTAAAGAGTATCTTATCAAGTGGATTGACAATGAGATGTTTTTCATTCAGTAGTAGCTTATATAATTTTGTTATTGCATTTTGATCTAGTTAACCTAAAAAAGATTTAAATATTTTAAATTGTGACCTGCATTCAAACTCTTATTTAATATGCTTAGCTTGACATTTATTACTTGTACGCTTTTATTTATATAGTAAGCTTAACATTTATTGCTTAATATATCTCTCTTCCATTCAGATAGGTATATAAAGCTCACCAAATTCGTTGTTTAACATTTCTGAATAAAAAATGTCGAACATGTTCAAGAGTCTAAGGCTAAGATAAATAATGTGTCTGTGTAAAAAAAAAAAGAAATTTAAGTTCATTAAAAAAAATTATAAAATATGCACAGACATCTAAGTGGACCAAGTTTTAGATAACTGAACAACTCACATTGAGATAAATTGTAATTATGGTTCAGTTCATCTAAACAAATGTGCGTCTCGTTAACCGTTTGACATACATACAATGAAAAAAAAACGAGATAACGTAATGTATTTAGGCTTCAACAAGTTTTACTCAAGGAATATGAAATATATTATTTATTTTTTCCAACCTACATCTAAATACTTAGTCTGGCCATAAATACTGTTACATTTAAAAAAAAAAAAATATTACATTTGAATTTGAAATCTGTCATTTTTATACGCTTGTTCATTGTGTTTTCTCATTTTGGCGTATACATACATTGTACAATATTTTGCGATATTAAAATGGATTGGGGTGATAAAGAAAATAGAATCGCTGTGATTGCATTACACAAAGTAGGTATGGAGCTAAATGTAATTTTTAAAACTCTCCATACACTTGGTATTAGCCCAATGTTTGTGTACCGGGCTATTAGTAGGTACAATGAGACTTCCTCTGTTTGTGACAGAAAAAGATGTGGCGGTCCACGTAGTGTTCGTACGAAAAGCATGATCAAAGCTTTAAGGGAAAGAATTCGAAGAAATCATGTCCGAAAGCAAAATATTTTATTTTTGGAAAGGAAGATAGCACCTAGAACCATATCGCGTATTTTAAGAGATGATTTAGGACTTGCAGTCTATAAGAGATACACTGGTCATTTCTTAACTGATAAATTAAAGATGAATAGGGTGGTAAAATCCAAACAACTAATGAAGCGGTACGCAAAGGGATGTTTTATTATTTTATTCATATAGATATTGAAAATATTTCAAAGATTTTAGACTAAAGTATTTCACTCATTTAGAATTTAATCAAATTGTTTATATTTGGCATTAGGTATGGTGTGAATGAACCACTCAATTATTGGGCTCAATTAATCCGCAGCGTTCAATTGTTATCAATTGAGTGGTTACAACTAAGCTTCTGTCATCTTGTCGTAGAATATTAATTTATCTTGAGCTTATGGTAACATTAGGATTTTGAATTAATTATTAGGTATTGAGCGGGCAAAAATTTGATCTACGATAGTAAGTAAGTCATACATTCCTTCATAGGGTGGATGGCAACAATGTTCGTGGAAATTTAATAGACTTTTTTTGTCATCTGAAAGGCTTAGTACTAACATTCTGTCCGTCTAAATCTTTTGCAAATGCTTTTGATTAGGATGTAACATTAATCGTCTTAAGCACGATGTAGATACACAAAATAAACCGAATTGGAAAAGGTACACACTAAAGACAGGATGCAAAATAAAAAAAAAATCACTATGAAAATTCAGAAACCTTACTTAATCTGTACAATTCGTAGTGATATATGTAGGTTTTAATTTAAATCAAGATGACTAGTGAGACTTAATCGAATCAGATGGCTTTTATTTTATTTTATTGAGAAATCATTTTAAACTTAGTAGTACAAAAAACAGTACAGGACACATGTTAAGAGAACAAAAGAAAAGTGGCCCCGATTAGTAACGGCATGTTACCCACGATAGTAAAAGGAGCAAAGGTTGATAGTGAAAGGACTAAACGTGAGGAAGACGACATGAAAATGACAGCTGAATGAAAACGCATTGCATAGGACGGGACAAAAACTAAAGATTTCGAGATGGCCTTTTGTCGAAGGACAAGCTGAAAACCAGAAACCGGATATCAATACAAATATTAACAATTAATAATGTTATTGTTATAGTTATTCTTATTAAAGTTATAGCAATAAAATAAAGGTTTATTTTATTTTATTTATTTAGAACTTAAATCAAACATACGTCTTTTAGTCGCGAAATATAAAATTGCTGAGTTAATATAAATAATACATTGAACATGAATGATAACATGTCAAAATGAACAGGTTTTATTTCCAACAGTAATACAATACACTTATGAAATTTTTATTTGTTTTTGGTTTAGGTTTTGATGGTCCATAGAAAAGAACCGCCAAAAATTCTATGGATACTCTTTATTAAATTCCTTCTTTTATGAAAACAAAATAAAATTCAAGAAAAGAAGACTGGAATAACCAAAACACGCTACTATTATTTCTATGATTATCTCCCATTTACTTATTTTCCTAACTATTAATAGACAACACTTTAGAAGTCATTACAATAAAGTAAAATAAACATGATTGATAGTAAATTAATTATTGCCGCTGGGAATATCAAAATCAGAGACCTTAATTTTGTAACAAGCTTTACATAAAATAACGACTTTAATGTTTTCTTCAAATGGTCTATGGTTTATAGTATATAACATTAGAAAAAAAACTAATTTCAACGAGTTATTTATGATAGCGAGTTTAAATTTAGGAACCTTAAAAAGTCCCTTTTATATAAAATTTTTGAATTTTTTTCAGACGTGCATAATATTCTTTAAGTACCTAATGGAAGTCTAAATATTGTAGGGCTAAAACGTTTTTAAAATTGTCATAGTTTTCAAAGTAATAGATATACATGGCTAAGCTCCTTTAAGACCTGGTTAACAACTACAAAGTTTGTAACTTCATTTAATGTCGATGAAGCAAATTCAAAGCCCAGTAATTGCTTTGATAACAAACTTATCCAGTATATTATTATTATATATAATTAAGTATAGAGATGTAGATTAAGGGCTTAATTAATTAACACTAGATTCACTGGCATTAGAAGATAAATAAGAATTAGATATATAGATTTTATTTATATCAAAATTCTAAAATGAATAAATAACATATACATATTTTACTGTATTTAATGAAAGTAAGAATGGTTTTTATACTGATACTGATAAATTTCTAACGCAATCTAGACAATTTTTTGCTTGTGTTACATAAACAGCCAATTTTGTTAAATGTGGAGGCCGTGTATCAATAGATTTTTCGTTGTAAGAGGCCTTATTATATGATTTTATTTAAAAGATTAAAAGTGTTCAAACGTAAAAATCTGCATTCGATCTATATCTGTCGAAATATGTAGCTAGCTATGATATATAGCTTTCTTCTTCTTATAATAGAGCTTTACTATGCATTGTCCAATAATACAAATAAAAAGTAATATATTAAAATTCTCTTATTACAAAAGAATCACCAATGACGGTCATTCTATTAGCACTGCTTACAAACACACTGAACTGTTTACTACTTATACTCTTTACTACTGTTACATTTTATTATACTAGTTCTATTACACACCTTACTCACACAATCACACACTGCCTTTTCTTAGGTGGGAGACGATTTCTATATTTACTACTCTTAATCAAAGTAGTATCCAATATTACAATTATTAATTTAATTCATTGAACTTCTTTACAAACATTGCATTAGTTTTAGTCAAATCAACAACTGATCTTTATCAAAACCAACCAATTATATAAAAGCGAACAAATATGTAATAACACATTTATTTTACTGAAACCTGGTCAGGTATAAGTATTTCGAGATGTCCTCAAAGATTGAGTCGGCCATATCCATGAAATATGACACCATTAGTTGCAGACATACCGTCTATAACTCTTGAACACATAGAGACGGTTTTATATACGTGAAGTCGTTTATGACTCAAAAAATGACAATTAAATTTCTATCAAATTAACCACTAAAATAATAATTAAGAACCTGCATTTAGATACCTTCAAATAAAATTGACAGAACGGTTATTTGAATGAATTTCCGGAAACTAATTGTAATTTTATTGTTTTCTCAAAACACTTCGTTATTGCGCTTACGTAATTTCTCTTACGTCTAAGTGTTAGTAGTGCGCATAATTCCCCTGCAGTGTAATACGTATACTAAATATACGTCACCTAATATTTTTCAAGCCTCGCTGCTTTAAGCTATATTGTATCAGAGCTTTGCGTTTAAAAGCTTAGTTATCTTGACATGTCGATAATTATAATTATGTATAAATTGCGGAGTAATTCTGTGACCTAATTCTTTTCTGACGTGATAAGGTTTAATGGTAATTGATTTTTTAATGATACTGTTACTAATTTAAAAACGATATAATATTAAAATAATTTTATACCGTTTATATTAAACGTTCTTTTATTCGTAGATTTTGTTTTTTTTTATTCAGTCCTGAAAATTTAATGTATAGTAATATGCCTTTCATGACTAAATTTTCGTGAAGTGAAGACATACTAAGGACTTTTGTCCACAGTATGTCCTTCTCGTCTTTATTTTTAGATTCCACTTGGAACTTAAACAAGTTTAGATCTCAGATAGCTAAGTTTCAGTAAATATTATTTCTTTTGTTAAAATAATGTACACTTTAGTTCAATGAATGTAGGCCAAGAGCCAATAAAGTTATTAGAAATAGGTACTAGCTATTTCTTACAAGAATAATTAAAAAATTGATTTAAAAGGGAACAAAATATATAACGCCAAAAGTTATTTTTTTAACAGGATTAATCTTATTGCTTACAGTCATTTACAACGATTTATGTTTTAAAAAAAGAATAAAAAAAATGTATGTAACGGAATCCGAGAATCGTAGCCTTACTAACAATAAATAAACAAGGTAATATTTCAGCTTACGTAAATAAGAGATGCTATACGTCTTCAACGTACTTGTCATTTTTGCGGTTGCCGCGTGCTAAAAACATTCACGATTTTCATTATTAGCGAGATATTTTAAGATTTGTATTATCGCTTTTGGACTGTTAATACCTTTATGTCTTTCCTGAAGTAATATATCTGATAGTAATATTTTTAAAGCCGCTTTACTAAATAGTTCGATACCTAGGAAAATTAAATAAGTCTAGTGGTGTAGTAAGTAATATTTATAATCTTTGAAACGGAATTTTAACAAATGTGTATAGTGTTTAAAAATGTCATAAAATATAAAAAAAAACACTACGGGACTGTTTCCCAAAGGTCGAATCTTTGCCCGTGTCTTTTTATCACTCGTTTTCTATTTATTTAAAAAATAATAATGTAAGGTACTGTAAAATTTTCCTCATAAGCTTCATAAATTCCGAACATGGTAAACGAAGTACACATTTTCAAATCATTTCAAATGTAGATTAATTAGAATATAACTAAATATGGTATCATGATAGGAATTACGTATTGATAGCAAGAACTATTTTTGTAATAAAGGTCTTTTAATATCTTAATTACTTTTCTTGTTTCAGAAATACGTCAGCGAGCTGACAGTAGTCCGGGACTGCGTACCGACATGCAGTGAAAAAGGTAATTCTTTACTTTATAGACGATACAAAATAAATAGTAACATATGACCTGGATGCTAGCAACTTCATCCATCCCTTTCTTCTGTCCTGCATCCCGCTTCCTCCAGTGCCAAAAAATATAAAACTGTAACTTCATAAAATGTTCTTATATATTGATTTCATAACAATTATGTAGGTCAAGGTCGATAGATAATAATAATAATAATCGCATTTCACTTTAATATTTATCGCGTTAATCCAGACATCGCTATAAAAACTCAAAAGCCAATCTGACATTTAAAAATAAAATGTATAAGTTTACCATTATTTCTACTTCTGTAGACTTCCTCTGACATGCTACTGTTATTATTTATTTTCTATTATAGTTTCAGTTTTTAATCAAAACTATAGCGGAAACATACGAAAAACATTAAAAAAATCTATATAAAATAGCTTTTGCTGACTCGAGCGAATAAAGGCAAAAATAAAAAAAAAACATTCCCATTTACGAGTCGGAAATGCACACGAAGGGTTGTATGGGAGACCTCCTTAAAAAATTGTTTTATTTTATTTTAATTTTATTAAATATTTTAAAGTTAATAAATAGCTAAATATTCTAGATAATTTCCAGCGCCTACCTGTTTGTTATATGGAAGCTCCCCCTCAAATGTTTATTTTATTCTGTTTTTAGTGTATGTTATTATTAAAACGAAGACTGTTATTTCTTCACACTCTTCATTAGCTTTTATTGAACGGACTCTGTTTCCGGAGTTAAAGAGCCTGGTGCTCACGAAACAAACAGGGGTCGCTATTATTTCTATTATACCGGTAGCCAATTATGTCTTAAATTAATTATATCTTAAATAATTATGTCTTAAATAATTTCTAATCATCTTTTAACAATTATATAAACGTATTCTCCTATACAAACTAGGTATTTGAACACTATCTGTCACTGAAGTAATTTATATGTTTATGTAAGTAGCTATTTGAATACTTTAATTATATATTAGTTATTATATTTGTCATTGTATATGGTTACGGAATGTATAAGTGGGTAGGTAATATCTATAAGTGGGTAGGTAAAAAGTAAGGTAAATGTAGTGAATTATAAAAATATGTGTACCTTTTCAGCCCTCACAAATGTTCTTTTCCAACTCTCAAGGGTAGCTGAATAAGATCTCTTTATAGAGATAAGCTGATCCTTTGTGTACATTTGTGTCCATATTTTGTTATCTGTATAAACTCTGGTACACGCCATAAATAAATAAGTATATAAATTCCCGGTTTATTTAAAATATGATAGACATTTTGGCGTTATGTTAGCACACATTAATAATTCATATATAGATTTTGCGCAAATGTTAATTTACAGCAGAGGATCAGAATGTATGTTTATTCAAATATACATACTGATTTCATATAATAATACAATATGAAATGGCTATATCATAACATTATAAATAATAAATAATTTCTAACCTGTTATAAATAATAAAGTTTCTGTTTATCTCATATACATTTCATATAAATACTGAATCATTCAGAACTGTAACAATACAAGATGATTTATAAGACCCTTGTAACTATATTAATATTACAATCAAATTACATCAGAGCAGGTGCCTCAGGTAATAGGGAATTCTGTTATCAAATAATTGAATAGTCCCGAGGTGTTTGTTATTAATCACCGTCTGAAGAATAGGTTGATAATAAAACAGACAGATGATATATAATTTGTAAAACGTTTATTTTATCATTTAAACAGTTCGATTTTCTAATATCGTAATCCGTATAAAATTTAAAAGCAAATCTTTCATTCTTACAAGGCTTTCTCGGTCGAAGAACGTGACTTACATGCTATAAACTGTCATCTGTTCGTGATCTGGTCACAGCTTGTACCGTGGCAGATTAACTTTTTATATCAACAAAAGAAAATCTTCTATTTAATATTAATTATTTAATTAATGTTAGTCTTCTAAAACTAAAAATTGTATGTTATGTGGTTAAAATGTTAAGATTATATATAATTTGTACTTGTAATTATAATTTTATAACTTTTACAATATTTTTGAAAGTTGTTGAAATATTATTATTTTCCATAATATTAATGTTATAATAGGTTTTTATTCATAAAATCAAAGGATATTTTTTTAATTTTAATAAATACGAGATAGGTAGTTATAATTTATGTTTTTAATTCTAGTCTTCATCATGGCCGCCTCTTCTGCAGGTATAAATTCTTCAAGTTAAAAATACTGAAAAACAAAAAGTATATAATATTCCTTTAAAAATACCAACAAGAAATATTTGAACATGTTATTTTTATCTGTTTTTAGAAATTAGCAATAATTTAACTATTGCATAGATGGGAATATTTTTTTCATATCAACTAATATGAAAAGTACAACATGTATAAATTATTAAATAGTAATATATTTTTGTTTAGGTGCTAAGTCAGGTCATATAAGAGTCTGACTCTTACATTATTGTTATTATTGTTTTATGCTTTTGTATATGAGTTCATTTTAAGTAGAATATCTAGACTACGTTTTTAATATTTTTTAAATCACTACTAACCCTGGCCTTACTTCTCATTATAGGTTGTTGTGTGAGGAAAAGTTATAATCTCTAATTCAGTCATATTTTACAAATCCCACATTTAGTAAGATCTTTAAAAAATAAAGCATAAAAACTGTTTGGAAATTTTATATCTTTAATAAAATTTCCAAACAGTTCCAAAATAAGAAAATGCTCTACAACAGATGCTGGTGTTGAGTTACCGTTGAAGATTGGAAAGAATTCCTGACTTCAAAAATCTTCAGCAGTATTTTTCTTTATAGTGATTCTTCACAAGACGCGCTTGATATTTTCTGTGATTAATTAACGGCTTGCAACTGCGTAGAGTATGAAAATCAAATAAGTAAATTACAGAATTATGGAGTCATAAAAATGATCTGATTAATTAATATGTTCATGAAAAAATAAAAAAAATAGACGTCAATGAAAAGCATTCTTCTTCTTCATTTGTTACAAATGGAGTAGCACAAGGCTTGTTGTTAGTGCTATTCTTGTTCCTCATATACTTAAATGAATTACCTTGCTTTGTGAGATAGTATTATTTTTTGCTCTTTTTAAACTAAACAGACATGAATCGGTAATTGACGATATAAACAATGTTCTTTCAGATATTGTACAATAGTTTTACGTTTATATTTTGTTGCTTAAGAAGAAGACAAATGTTCTGTACTAGAACGTCACAACCAATGTACAATTAAACCGACATGAATCGGTTTTGGTTAATTTGGCAAAATTTATTCTCTCATTCTAATTCAAAGTTATATTGGAGACCTCATCACCCATTCCCCCATTTTATATGTGATTTGTCGAACAGACCTAGTTCTGCCACATACGCGGTTCAAATAATATGCCGGTTGACCAATGTTGTAACTGCTAAATTAGTTTACTTTAGTTATTTTCACAGTATTTTGTCATTCGGCATAGTATTATAATATAATGCATCAGACATTGATACTGAATCATTAAGAAAAAAATCGAAGAAATTGGAATTATAACAGTATAGATTTAATATATTTATCAAAAATTGTTTATGTTCATAAAAATATTAATAAATTTAATAAAATCTTCGAAAATCCTATTATAGTGTATATCACGATGGGAATGATATTTGACACTCGCGTTATACTCGTAAACGGGTGTTGCTTGGTGACCAAATTTTTTATATATTTTTATTCTTTTTTCGTACATACATTTTATATATTTTATATATATTTTTCTTGGTGGTAGACCATAACATCCGGTCGCCGGCAAAGTTACCACCCATCGGGCAGAGTCGTGCCGCAAAGCGACCTAGTCGTGTTCCGGCACGTTGCTCGATGAAGCCGTTTATGGGAAATGGGTCTGAACAGTTGCGGTGCGTTGGCGAACCGGTTTGACGTCGGGTTGGTGTTTGTTTTGTCGGGTGTCTAGTCGAGGAGGGTAGCGGGATCCGAAGCGACGGCTTTCCGCTGGCCGCTCGCAGATAGTTGGGGGCCCAATTAGTGGGTTAGCCACCCACGAAAGGCTGCCCCGCCAGCTGCGAAAAATCCCAGGGTGGCTCCATCGTGCTGGTTGGCGACCAGTCAAGGAGGCCCGATGGCGATCCCTGGGGGGGTTCGGGCGTCCCCGCAGTCTCCAGACTAGCCTCCCAGTGGCAAGACATCACCAATTTCGACGTCGGGTTCGATATGTACCGCCTCGCTCAACTGCCATTTCCCATCCCTATTCACTTTTATATTTATTTTTTTATGAAAAAGTTTCAAAAAGGGAACAAGTTAAAGCAGCGGTTGCACTCCTCCTCATATAAAGTGCACCTCACTAATATAAGGGGTTTGCACTCAAATCTTTTAGCTGTCCACCACTACCTGGAGACAGAGCAGCCGCACTTGCTCTTTTTGACGGAGACGCAGATACAATGTCCTTTGAGCGCTGCATACTTGGATTATCCCGGTTACTCGTTAGAGCACAACTTTCGCTCACGGGCCGGAGTCAGTGTGTACGCGCGGAAAGACCTCTGTGTTCAAGGTCTCCGTCACCTTGAAGACCCCACTTTTTCTTCCCTATGGGTTTTAGTGGACACAGGAAACGAAAAAATCCTGTATTCCTGTGTCTACCGTTCGCACAGCGGTGACCAGGAGACAACTCGATTATTTGAGTATCTCAGTGAGGCTGCAGATATGGCTCTGTATCAGTACCCTTCGGCGCAGCTCGTCTTTCTGGGGGACTTTAATGCCTGTCATCAGGACTGGCTGTTCCCGTACCAGAAGACCGACCATGCTGGAAGAGAAGCGCGGAACTTTGCGTTGTCCTTGGACCTCTTTCAGCTGGTGAGGCAAGCGACAAGGGTACCAGATGTGGTAGGCCATACAGCCAATTTCCTGGACCTTCTGATGACAACTGATCCGGACAGGTATCGTGTAGATGTCACGTCCCCCTTGGGAACCTCCGATCACTGTCTGGTGAAATCTGTATTTACATATTCCCCACCAGCTTTCGAACCACATGGTGTTAGGCAAGTATGGAAATACAAGTCAGCAGATTGGGATGAGATGCGGCACTTTTTTGCGTCTTATCCTTGGCGGCAGGTCTGCTTATCTTCTTTGGATCCGTCGAGTTGCACGGATGCTATAACTGATGTGGTGCATCAGGCAATGGAGTATTTTATTCCTTTTGCTGACGTACCCATCGGTGGCAAAGCTCGCCCATGGTTTAATGCCGAATGTCGTCATGCACATGACCGAAAACATTCGGCATACCTCATTTGGGCTGATGCTCGATGCCGCAAAACTCCGGATGTAAGTACAAAGAAGAGAGCCTTTAACCAAGCTGCCAAGTCCTATAAAAAGGCATTACGGAAGGCTCGTCTTGATCGGATCGTTAAGAATGGCGAAAAGCTCGCTGTCAGACCAACTGGCAGTCGAGCTTTCTAGTCTCTTGCCAAAGCGATCGAGTCGAACTTCTGCCAACCCTCACTGCCTGCTCTGCTGAAGCCTGATGGATCCCTGGCCCACACAGCAACAGAGAAAGCGAATGTATTTGCTTCTCTGTTTGCTGAGAATTCGCATCTAGACACTGGCAATGCTTCTCCAGAACATCTTCCTCACTGCGGTATTTCGATGCCTGAAATCCGCATCACTAACAAAGAGGTATGGAGAACATTGTGTCGTTTAGATGTGAATAAAGCCAGTGGTCCTGATGGCATACCAGCCATTCTGCTCAAGACTGAGTTCATGAATCAGCCATTTTGCTGAGTTGTCTCCTGTACCGACACGTCTGTATCGTCTCTCTTTCATGACTGGAATAGTGCCGAAATCCTGGAAGCTTGCTAATGTGCAACCCGTGCCCAAAAAAGGCAGCCGTGCCGACCCTGTCAATTACAGACCGATTTCAATCACCTCCATACTCTGCAAGATTATGGAGCGTGTATTGAACTCGCGCCTACTAGCATACCT
Source organism: Napeogenes sylphis (assembly GCA_959347405.1). Classification (NCBI taxonomy): domain Eukaryota; kingdom Metazoa; phylum Arthropoda; class Insecta; order Lepidoptera; family Nymphalidae; genus Napeogenes; species Napeogenes sylphis. The sequence goes on from OY365781.1 coordinate 18,365,048, forward strand.
AGAAGGTAACGATCTCCTCAGTGACCGACAATACGGGTTTCGCCGTAATAGGTCTACTGGGGACCTCCTAGTGTATGCTACACACATTTTAGGCAAGGCCATCGAGAAGAACGGAGAAGCGGTTGCCGTCTCTCTGGACGTCTCGAGGGCATTTGACAGGGTCTGGCATGCGAGCCTTATAAGCAAGCTTTCAGCGTACGGTATATCTCCTGGTCTGATCGGCTGGGTAACGGACTTTTTGAGCCAGAGATCTCTCCGAGTAGTTGTTGACGGGTGTTCCTCGGAACCCTTGAAAATAAATGCCGGAGTGCCTCAGGGGTCCGTTCTTTCTGCAACTCTTTTTCTGCTGCACATTAACGATCTGCTGAAGCCCGGTATCTATGGGTATGCAGACGACAGCACAGTTGTAGAAAGATATCTGCCAAGTTCTCGGGCTAGTAGAGATGAAGTACAATCTGAAAGAGAAGCCATGGAGCAACGTTTGAATGACAAACTTCAGGCAGTCTCCGCATGGGGCAATGCCAATCTTGTCAAATTCAACGCCACCAAAACGCAGACGTGTTTGTTCACCGCCAAAAGGAGCCCCTTCACCTTGGCTCCTACTTTCCAGAATGTATCCTTGGAATACAGTGACTGGCTTCAGTTGTTAGGCTTAGAGATCTCCTCGAACCTCAACTTTGGTCGGTACATTGAGTCCAGAGCAAGAGCAGCTGCAGGAAAGCTTGCCGTACTTGCGAAGGTGCGACAGTACTTTACACCGGGACAGCTTCTTGTATTATACAAAGCACAGATCCGGTCGTGTGTAGAGTACTGTGGCCACATATTTGCTGGTGCCGCAAAGACTCATCTTGCTGTTCTGGACTCAATTGAGAGGCGAGCAAAGAGGCTTATTGGCGACCCTAAATTGGTTGACGCCAAACTCCACAGCCTTGAATACAGGCGTAGAATTGCTAGCCTCTCAGTATTCTATAGGATACATTTTGGCGAGTGTGCGCAGGAATTGCACGACCTAATTCCCCCATCCCCGTTCCTTTGCCGGACGTCCCGACGCACGGCGGGTATCCATCCCTACGTTGTGGACATTCCACCTGTCCGAACGAAGCGCTTTGCTTCCTCATTTTTAGTGCGTACAGCGAAGGACTGGAACAATTTGCCGGCGTCGGTATTTCCGGCCAAATATAATGTGGGTGTCTTCAAGAGAAGAGTGAATAGGTTGCTAGGGCAATGCGCCTTACCATCTAAGACTACATTCCACTTACCATCAGGTGGAATGTAGTCAAGCATTGCCCTAGATCGTATAAAAAAAATATATATATATATATTTGTTTTTGCAATTATTTTTTTTGGAAAGACTTATCACAATGAGTCTTCCCATCGAGTTAATTGCGATGGTTCTAGTTGTTCGTAAACTGTTTACAAAAAAAATGACGTTTGTGAACCACTGATAATAATAATAAAAATACCTTGTAGCTTTAATTTTAAGATGTGGAGTATGTAACAATGGTATCAAAATGGGCCCTCCTGACACTTCAATTTGACGTACACTAGTGGTCTCTGCTTCCGATTCAAAACGAGGAACATTATTTGTAATTAATTAGCCACCTTTTGCAGGCAGCCTCTCGACCTTAATCCCAACAACATTTGTTCTACGACTTTTTAAAAATAAGGTTTAAAAATTTTAGTTTTCCCATACAAAATTTATTTTTTGTCTCTGAACTGAAATTTACTCTGGGCGGCGCTAGGCGGTTGATCTTTTAGGTACCTTCAACAAAATGCAGAGTAATAAGTAATAGAGGGAGCAACATTTTTTTCTTTCGTTTTTTTGTGTTCATCAAGATATGTAAAAAATAAATAGATAAAACAAATAAATAAATTTGTTTGAAATAATATAAAACTATTATACTATAAAAAGACGAATAAATAAAAATATTGATTTACTACTGCAACTAAATAATTAAAATTATTTTACATACATATTAAATCTTTTTTAAATTACAAAGAGTTAATAAATTAATCTTTTTTTTTTTAAATTACCAAAACAGACTGGGTACTTCACTCAAGTCTTAAGTGCAAAATTAAGCCTACTTGATATAGTCCGCAGCCAAGATACTTCATTTGAGTACAGCTTGGTACACAGCGTGGTGAGAGTTTTGTTTAAGCAATAAATATTTTTTTAGAGAAAATAAATATGCATGCACAATTTTATGTTATCATGAAGTTAACATCGTTCTACTTCGAGGTTACGTTACGAGTACCATCTACAAAAATCGAAAGTCGCGCCTCGGATTACGTTTCATTTTCTATAAATATATTGATTGACGAAAACGGATTTACCAATTATTTATACTCTTTTTATTGTATTATTATCCGTAATTAGTACGTAATTTGTCAATGCGCTGTTTGGTTAAATTTAATCAAAACGAATTTATCAATCATAATATTTATTTTCTTATCGTTTATTAATAGTCTAGAAAAATATATTTTATTTCTGGTTCTCAAAAAGTACAATACGATATAGGTGATGGATGTGTTAATAATCGTCTGATGTAATAATATTTATTGTTGACAGAGTGGTGGGGAGCCCGTACTTTCTGTTGTGAGACGGACGAGTGTAATGGAGCCTTTACAAGAACTCCCAAAGCCGCAGTAATCGTCGGGTTTGCGTCTGCGCTGGTTCTAGTGTTTTGGCTTTCGTAACTTACTACACTTACTTACAGTTAGCTGGTTTTAATTCACCTTAGTGGCTTTATTGGACTCACAAAATAGTGACTTTTTGTGCGTCATTCTTATACTTGTACTTTTTGTTGTCGTTGAAATATTATTGTTGTGTTATTTGAATTAGATGTGCATAAAATGTTATTTATTGTAGACTTTTTTAATGTGTTCTATAACTTGAAATTATTTATCTGCTTTATAAATAAGATGAAGATTATTTTACTAGCTCTCCAGTATCTGACTAGTTGAGATGTTGCTATTGATTTTACCTAAACTGTAGGAAAGCAAAAGACAACACTTTTAGTTAGTAAGTAACACATGAAATAAATAAACAAGCAAACAGTTATATTTGAGTCATAGAATTCGATAGATGGATAAAAAGTACACACTAGTTAGATTAGCTTTTCCTAGACCTTGATAGCAAGATTTATCTAAAAGGGTCAAATCGTAGCTCAGTAAATTGTGATTATCTCTGCGTTACTGTTTTTGGCTAACATTATTCTATAGTTGTATTTATTTAAATAATATTAGATTGTTCTAGATTATTCCAAAACATTATTTAGCTGATTGCAACATATTTCAAAGTTTTGAAGTCTTAGTCAAGGCAAGATAATTAAAAACTAAGAATATAAGGTTTCATTATCCCCGCCTTTAGTGACATATTTTTTAACATCAGAGATCATTCTCATCTCTTAAAAAAAAATTTACGTGTCTACGAATAAGGTTACGGTCATATTCTCTTACAATATATTCTTGAACATAATATTTAATATTTCATGGGCGATAATAATAGTTCCTGTAACGTTGTAAGTGATATAAAAAAAAATTCATTTCCTATATTTTGAAAAAGCCGTTAAAATTAAACTTCAAAACAAATAAGTGTATAAAAATAATAAGAAGAAATTTATTATAAATTAATTATTATGTTTAGGTTAATGATTTAATAAATTAAATTGTTAAAAATATTAGTTGTCGATAAATTATCAATGCAAATGGGAACCCCACTACAGAATATTCCGCAATCTCTCGTCAATAGTTGGAAAGTTACGGATAAGTCAATTAAATCCGTAATCCGACTTTCCCAATTCCATTTAAACTTAACGATTTTAAAATCTCGCTTATCCGTCGGCGGTAGCTTAGAATATAAAGTAAATGAACGTAAAATAAATCATAATATTAATAAAAAGAAACATTTCATTTTTAATTATTTACACGTAATAAATAAAACATTATTTCTATACGTATAAGTTATAAAATAGTTATATAATACAAATAATAATATACATTATATTAATAGTTTTAGTCACTTAGATGTAATAATCTTCAATATAATATAATAATAACACTTTAAACCAAACGCTTTATAGATTATCACATATATACATCAAAACTGAATTATTCTAAATTATCATTAACTTTTATCATAGTTACCGTGTGTAAGTAGGGTAAGGGTTTGATAAACCGCCGATTAAATTGATTTATTATTATACAAAATGTTTTATTAATTAGAGATCACACTTGTTAACTAAATAATATGTATGTATTATACGAAACAAAAACTCCGTAATTTGTTTCGTATAATACTATTCACCTAGACTTTGATCAATATAATCATGAACTGTTGTTAATATAACAAATATATTTATTTTACATGTTAAAAGAGTGTTATTAAGATTTATTTAAGGTTGCTTTTATTTCGTGTGAATCTTTTATTATATAATTGTGACAGATCCAAGTTCAATGTTAAAGCAATAATTTTGTAACATCACGCTGTTAGATTTCGTTCCAAGCTAAATAAAGACCAATTTATTAATCATTAAATGTTTTCTTTCTTATCGTTTAATTTTCTTCAGGATGAAGCTATAAATTTATTTGGAGATAAACCACTCCGGCCGCGGATTTTCTTAGCTTTTCTTGGATTAAATTCACTTGATGGAATATCTTTTTTTCAGCTTACAAGGGAAGGTGAGCGATTTATCTTTTTACGTTTTTTATTTTTTGTTCTGAATATATTTTTTGACTAATATCCTTAATAAGAACGGTTTTTAAAGAGATATAAGTAGCAAAACTCTCTGGAGAAGTTTTGGGTTCAAATTTTCGATAACATTGAGAAAATTTAAGAATTTGTCATATTTGTCAGTAGCACACACACAAAACCAAACCGTAAGTTATATTTACCTATGTTTTACACATTGTTATTCTTCGGAACGTTCTCCATGGATACAATAGTATCCACTATTCAAGGGACTGTCGGCAAAATAAAAAAATAATTATAAATCCATGATCACTTTCACTATATTTTGTACTCTATGTAATATAGTTTGTCAACTCGACAGTAAATCGCAGGTGTCAAACTTTGTTCGTAAACTATTAGTTTCCAACTTAGTGCGACTTGTTTCATTAACAATTAACTAAATTTGTTAATATGAAATTAGTGCTGTGAGGTTGAGTTGTTTCATAGTATGTGTTGTTTATAATTAAATAGTAAATTGTTATTACTTCTTAGTTACTGTTGTGATACAGAAAATTGTAAGGTATGTGAGTTTCTGTGAAAATATATATTTCAAAGTGAATAAGCTTGACCTTTACCAAAATATGTAGTCATATATGAACGTAGACTGGCAAGTGCTTATTATTGATTCAATGAAAATACATCTTTTAAAAAGTATTAAATGTGTATAATAATAACGTTTTGAACATTTAACTATGTCTTTACTGAATGAATACTGTAGCAATGAATAGAAAGATTAAAGAGCAAAACCTATTTGTATAAAATATAAACCCATTTCAGTTCTATTAAAATTAAACAAAAGCGACGTCTGCGTCTGCTCTCTCACTATGAAAAATTATCAAAGACTTTTTTTTAAAGCAAAAAGTAAACATCTGTAATCAATTGATTTATTAGTGATATTGAAGTTGGATTAAACAATACAATAGAGATATAGAATACAATAGTTATGTACAATTCATAGAGTAATTTAAGCAAATGTTCAATAAATATATATATATGTGTATATGTATATATTATATATATTATAATTTATTATTTCTATATTTTTATTTATTTATGTATATTATTGGTTTATATGTTTGAATTTTTTTTTTAAACAACACTGTAAAATATATAGTATCTACATTGTATTTTTTGTGTACGTTCTTAGTTTTATATATTAATTCCAATGTTTTTTTTTATTATTTTGTTTTAATTATTTAAGTGATTTAAACTAGTATATCGCCTCTTTGTGTTATGTTGTCTAGTAGAGAATGCTCTTAGCATTAAGTCCGCCTTTTGTACCTTTATTTGGCTCAATAAATATTCAATAATAATAATAACTTTAAAAATTTGTGTAGTTGCTGAAATCTTAGAAAGAAAACGGAACAAAAGAATATACAACATATCTAGAGAAGTCGCAAAACGTGACATGAAGATGTAAGAAGAACATCATATATTCGACGTTAGAATCAGAACGCTTTGTCGTCACCAGCAGTCACAAAACGAGCTGATTCTTGAGTCGGTGTATGTATAAACGAATAGTGCTGATAGCTTCTAGGATGCGGCCGGAATTAATTAAAGGTAGTGGTAGTGTTTACGCCTAACGTATAGAGACGCAGTGAAGGTCCGGTTCGATTCCCGACAGGGACAGGCATGTATTCGATGAGCATAGATGTCCGTATTTCTGGGATTGAACATTTATTAAATATATTCTCAGTATTTATAATATGAATTTCTTGTACTTGTATCGTTGTCTAACACCCTTAACACAATCAAATAATTTGCTCACTTAGGGGTTAGATAAATGTGTGTAATTTGTCTCTTATTATTTTTGTATTATTTATGGATCTTTAAACGTAACAACTAGTGCAATTTAAATGTAAAGGCTTGTTAAGAAAATCTTATTCTGGCACTATGCCAGCTCAGTACGGTAACTACAATTTGCGTTCCTCTCTATTTACTTTATAAAGCACTTTCAAATAGTATCCACCTCTTGGATAAGCTCTCATATAACTTGAATTTAGTTTAAAGTAATAATAATAAAAAGATTTTGCGAATATAATGCAACAAGTAATATTATTAAAATTAATATTACAATGACAAGTGAAGCTTTATAGAACAGCAGTTGAAGTGAATGATATTGTATCAGAAGGTTAGTTGCGTGTAAGGAATATTTATGAAAATAGTACATTATATATATTATTTTCATATGTACCCGATTTTAATCTCCATGAAACAAAATTAAATGATAATGAATAAGCGATTTTATAAAAGGTATACCTATTCTAAACCAGTGACAATGACCAATGAAATTATCACTGGTTACAATTAGTAACCCGTGATAATTTGATTATTCGAACACTATGTCTTATTTAATATTGTTATTTATAGTGATAAGTGAGTTAAATATAGATGTTTTTCAAGTAAAGAAGAGCGTCAGATACAAATAACAGATCAGATACAAATACAAAAAACTTTACCTACACTTAAAGTCTATACACATTCCCCTGTAGATAGGTATTTCTAATTATGGCGAAGGCTGGGAGCGTCACTCATGATGTTGTTCACTACAATTTAAATGGCATAGAATTTCCTCTAAACTTCAGGTAACCAGAAAGTGTATAACTTCACCAACCTGACACGGAAAAGTGTAAGTATACTCTTAATTTTTTTTGTTCGATCCAGGTTCGAACCGACAACATGTACTTACAAAGATAAGCACTTGTACCTCTATGTCAGATGCTCGCACAAAGAAATGAACATTAGAAATGTAATAAAACTAGTGAACTATTTAAATTTATATAAATATAGAATGAAAAATAAACCGACACGGGCATGGATTCGAACCCGCGAAGCTTCCCTCTAGACAGCCGTCTCGTCCCTGCCCATATCGGTTTATTTTTCATTCTATATTTATATAAATTTAAATAGGCTATATATGTTTATAAATATTTTCAAACATTATTCAAATTTGTTTACAAAATAAATGTTTTTAAGAGGTACATTCGAATTGTATTTAATATTACGCTGAAAATCTTGTGAAGCTTTTGACAAGGTATGTCAGACGACTGAAGCAAACAGATTATACATTATACTGTCACAAAATATGATTGATGAAGTTTTAACAAAGACTATTGGATTATCTTGACATGTTTAATGCGAGGTAAGATTTTGATCCCTTTTCAATGTGTAATTTGTTTAATGTAAGAAATATTGAATGTAAATTTTAAGATGGTTCAGAAAATAAAAAAAGGTATTTAATCGTGTTTAATGGTTTTATGTATAAATTATATTTTATTTATTTGTAGGGCTTTAATTAACTTTTCGTATATATATATTTGTATAAAAAGATATCTATTGAGAATAAAAATCTATAATTTAAATATTTAACAATAATAAAATATAAATTTTTAGGAAATAAAATTTATTAATTATTCTCAAAATCAATACATTGTTCTATATCTATTAATTTTTTTGTGAATCGAACAGCTTCTTGCGTCGTTTTGCAATAACAAGTAAAGAATGAAATAGAAGAAAACATAATTAACAATTTTAAGGCATTTTGTATGGAGATCATTATCGAAAGACTTACCTATAACAAATGTTGATAAACATCTTTACTTCACTGATAAGTCAGTTTAGTGTAAAAGACTTTAACTTACTCTGAGAAAGAACCTATCGTTTATTGAAAAGACTAAACCAGGAATCTTCAAGAGTTGATAACAATTATATAATCTCTACAGCTGAGACAGTTGAATTTTTGTGGTCATATATAAAAAAATAGTCGAACAGTTTGTGGATCCATTCAATACAATTAAACAGTATTCACTTAACAATAACGATAACAACATTTACTGTTCGTTTTAACAAACGGTCGCTCTACTACTACTGCTTGTATCCTTTTCAAAAATATTCACGGAATTCAAAGAATCACGGGAGGATTTTAGAGTATTATTTGATATAAATAAGATATTCGTTCTTGTTTAACATGAAACATTGTTCAGAAAATTACACTTCTGTTACTACAAGCAAAATGGTATGGCATTTAAATAATGGTCTTATTTTCAGAGTTTTCCAATATAATTCAGTTTGGAGGTTGAGGTGAATGAAAAGAAATCAGCAGGAGATCCGAATAATATAGAGGCCCTTCGAGATTTAATCAAAGGCCTACTGTTTCCCTTGTTTATATAAATCTACCTACCTGTCTAATATTTATGTAAGCTAAAATTATGAGATAGAATTATACAAAAAATAAAAAATATATAGATTAAAATGGTCTGATGTAATGTGTTTTTATGTTATCATAACAGACAGGGCCTTGTTATCAAGGCCCTGTCTCAAATAGTTTGTTTAGAGCTAATAAAGCATTTGAATAGAGTTAATAACTTATTACTAAATAATAAAAAGGCAAACCTTCTCAGATTTTCAACACAAGATATAGTACAAGTAAAACAATAACAATATCCTGTTAAAAAGAAAACGATGCTGATTGGTGAAATTCCCGTTTTCTTAAAATATTTTTTTGATGCTAATTTACAATAGGGACTAAATATGGTGTGGACTATTATATATCACATAAAAAGAGAAGGGCTCAGCTTTATTTTTTTTTAATGAAGGGTATTTAACAGATGTTTACCTGACTGTAACTTTTACTTTTAATTAGAATCACTGCCACCACTGCCAGTAATATATTTCCAAACATTATTCTTTATTTTTAATGTTTAATCAATACATCAGATTCAGACCACTGTGATCAACTTGTTGAGTTAAAAAGTAATAAAACGATAATAAAAAATATTATTTTTATACCAGAAGTGCAGACCATGTAAGTAAAATTAAAAATGAAATCAAACCCGAATATAACGTATAATGATTTTTTTAATACTCTTAAAAAAAAATTAACTCGTTGTTTACAGCTAAATCGGTACTTTTATTGATACATTAGTACTTTGTGATCGGACTTTAGCAAAGTTACATAAACATAAAGTAAAATTTGAATAATCTGCTTCTTGTAAGTACATAGTGGTTATATTTTGTATTAGATTTGTATGAAGCAGAGTTTTACTGTAGGTCTACACTACCCTGCCCCCCCAGGTAAGACCGCTCGTTTCTCAGCTCGCTTCTCAGAATCTGTTATGGACCTTGCTAAGAATAATTTCCGGGACTTTTTAAATTCAACTAGAGGGAAACCCCACAGTTATGCCTCCCGTACTCGCTGTATGTTTTAGGATCGTTGACACGGGCTTCAACATCACCACCTTCCTCTCCCTTCCCAAAGAGCGCCGTTGACATGGAAGTCGAGGCCGCCTCTTAGTCCTAATAGGGATTCTCCCTATTAGTTACCATCACATTTGTTTTCTTAGTTTCTTTGAGAAAATATATGAGAGAGTCCTCCTTCTTAGACCTAGATCAGAAGTCGAGAGACTAAAAATCAGATGCAACGTCTTACAGAACACATATTGATAGCCACCGTGAGGGCCGAAAAGTATAGGACAGGAGCGCTTTTCCTCGGCATAATGGATTGGTGTTCAAGCTATACTAGTTCAGGGTGTCGGACTGACACGTACTCATTAGGGTACAAGGGACGCCCTCTCAGATCACTCCTTCCGCTACAGAGTGAAGTGTCAATCCCCAGTTCAGTTCTTTCCAAAATTTTCTACTCCATCTACGCTAGCGACATTCTTAGTCTGCGATATACAGACTATCTGGGCATGTACACGAAAGATACCGCAATTTACACTCTCTCTAAGGACAGTTATCATTATGTCCAATCTCCTTATTAAATACCTCCAATCCGCAGCCAACTCTCTCGGGAGCAGGTTTCGGGAACGGAAGATTGAGGTAAACCCCAAGAAGAGGGCTTCGGTGCTCCTTGAACGGGAACTCATAACGGTTCTCCCGCAAATCAAATACTTTGTTAGACCGCTACCTTGGCCAAAAGAGGCCAAATACCTAGGAGTGAGGCTAAATGGAAAGGTAGTTTTCACCTCGCACGATAGCACCGTTAATGAGTGCCTTCATATTAGGCTGTTTTTATCTTCTGATAGGCAAGCAGAGTAAAATGTCCCTTCGCAATAATGTTACACTTTATAAAGCCTACATACGCTTCATGTTACCTAAGACTACTCAGTAAAAGAAGACCCAAGTCGATGCTCGTCGATTCCCAAGACGCGTTCACGTTAAGAAAAGCGATACGCGTAGGCATAATACGCCCAACACAGCACACACATCCATATTTTATCGCAGAAGACAAGGGCCCAATAAATGCACTTTCCTTCGACGTTCTGCCATCGGAGGACGGAAGTATCAAGTTCTCAAGTTCTAAACCCTTTCTTTCATTCCCTAACATCCCTCCCGACAAACGACGCCCTGAGCCGAGGTCCGAGCTTAGCACAGCTCAGTAATTAAATTTCTAAGTTCTAAATCTCTAATCCAAATTAGTAAAATAAACATCGGAGCAATTTTACTCCAAAACACAAACAACGACGATCTAAGAAGCGGCGAAAACGGCGAATCGTAAGGATATTTTAGAACAATGTGCACGGTCATCGTTGCGAGGGATGCCTTTATAAGCACCCCACTTCCCTGACCTTTGTTTTTTTTTTTTAATATTGAAAAAGGATTTACGAGAGCGACGATTTTCGGCTGACAATGAGATGAATTTCGGGTGACAATAAGTCGGTCGTAGAGAGCCATTTTTAAGAGAAGAATCTTTTTTTTTCCTATAGTTATAGTTTATACTATAACTAGGCATGGTATTTACAATGTGAGAAGTGTTTTTCTCTATAGAGGAATTATATTTAAAAATAAAAATTTAAGAAGTGTACTTTTCGATCATGCTACTTAATTAACCAAAACTAGGTCGCGATCTTGTCAGCCGTCCAATAACAATAGTAATTAAGAATAATCACTAGTTACTTTTTTTTATAATATAATATAATAATAATATTATATTATAAAATATAAATTACACACATAGATCTAACCCCACCGTTAGACAACGATACAAATACATAGAAATACACATATAAATACTGAGAATGTATTTAATAAACGACCAAATCCAGAAACACAGACATCTATGCTCATCACATAAATGCCTGTATCTGCCGGGAATCGAACCCGAGCCCCATTGCGCCGTGACACGTTAGGCGTCTGCGCTAACCACTCGACCAACGGGGCGGTAATTATATTCGTTAAAGAATTATTTAAATACTTCCAAAGATATTGATTGTCGTATATATAAAGTAAGAGCATGCCATAACGTGGTGGTTGCATAATTTATACAAATTGTGAAGGACACTTTATGAAAAGTGGAATTATGAACAGGCATTTTTATAATAAGTTTTTGTGATGTCCGTGCAGTGTCTGTCAGGTATTTTAATTAAAGAAATGATAATTTTCTTCTCACATGAATTTTTTAAGTGAAAATCATCTGGACCACCTACACATTTTATTATTTCAAGAAATATTTAGTTCACTTTTAGCTAATTTAAATTGTAATGAACAATTTTTAATTTTAATATTAATCAGCAATTAATTTATTTTAAACTAGCTGACAAGGCAAACTTCATTCTGCCTAACAATCAACGCATTAGCAGATTTAGGTTTCTAAAATTAGTACATTATTACATTATTTTTTTATATCTGAATATATTAATATAAATTGTATATGTAATTGTATATCTAAAGCCGAAAGAAATTTGATTTATAGCATGAGTTGCATTTATAAGTGACCATGAGAAAAACTGTCCTTATGAATTGTTAGTCGTCATGGGAAACGCAAAACAAATTAGAAATTTAGTTCGTTGGGATCATCAAAATCCTCTGAATGATAACTTCCTCACCTTTGAAATTTTTAGCACGCTGAAAATTGTTTAATCTGTGATTTCTGATATTTGCTCGATGTTTTCGTATTGCTAACCAAGACGTTTTAGGGGCTGCCTCACTTTCTTCTTGTGATATTGGAAGCATGGTGTCCATACATCCATCCTTGCCATACAAACTTAGAGCTCTTCATATACGATTTCTTATTCTTCGTCAGTCGTATCATTCGCAATGTTTAGTATCCTTCTTGCATTACGGCTTTGTCGAGAAAGGTTCGACCGTTCTAGTCACGTCATTGTTAATGATTATTAAAAGAGAATATAAATTACTGATAATTATAAATTTTTCCACCACAATTAATCCTAGACAAAATTACGTTTAAATTACTTACTCCTCTTTTGCGTATTGATATGGCTATGGTTATTATATCCATGTCAAATGCCTTTTGGTTATACCATGTTTTATCGTGACATCACGGGAACGCGCTGAAACGGGATAAAAAGTATCCTATGCCCAAAGATCTTAAATCAAACTTTTCTAGATTGATTAGTAAATGAATGTAATAAAATTAATTCTTTTATAGTACTGATAATTACGCAACAAACTTATTTAATTTTGCTCTTAACTATAAATATAAATAATATTGCTCTAAAATCTTTTGGAATACACGTTAAATTGATTGTAAGTTATTGTAGTAAAAAACATCGAAATAGTTTAAAAAAAACATAAAGAATGTCAAAAAACCTGTTAAAAAGCTACAAACTATGATTGAATGTGAACATCAATGAATGTAGTGAAGTTTTTTTTCCCTGACTCCCTCCCCCTCGTCCCCCAAAGCAACTATGATAAGACATACGACTTCAATACGATGACTTTACGATGACTTCAATAAGTACATATAAATATTATTTTTAACCTTTAGAGATCTTTTTGTATCGGGCGTTTTTATATTTTTAATTTAAAAATAAAGTTTAAAATAATATCATACAGTCCCCATTGAAGCGTTAATATTGGTCCTACGAGCCATCTAAATGACGATTTTACCTCAATTATTTCTACCTGCATTTCTTTGCGTATACGCAGAGGTAAAACAGAGAATAATAGTGTAGTGTCACATTTACAATTATATGCTGAAGATAAATACATTGTTTAGAACGACAGAAGAAGGAATTATTAAATCAAGAATCGTATGCCTTTTGGAAGTACATTGCAGTAACAAGGCAGCACAAATATTAACAAACACGTTCAATCCATTGTGTGCTATAAACAAACGAAATTCGTTTGTTTAATTCTTCTTTATTCTTAACTAGCTGACCCGGCGAACTTCGTAACACCATATTTTATTTCTCTAGACGATTATCCTCTAAACTTTTATTCTCTAGTCAACGATTGTACTCTAAACTTTTATCAAAACTCACGCAAATTTAAGCCACAAACTTAAGCCACAAATTTACTTTTTGCATTATAAAAAAAACTTTTTTTTCTAATTCGTTATGTATTTTTTTTTATTTTTGTCAATCTATCTGTCATACTTTTTTATTTCTTTTTTGATTATAGCTAACTCAAATAATAGTTGACAGTGACATTAGTGCTGATACTGATTTGTAATAAGTAGGTAGACTTATTTAACCATACACTTGATCTTTATAAATACTTATTTATTTATTATTATATGTATGTTTATTCGTTAACTAGTATCCATAATTGTCGTCGATTTCATCGTGTTAATCTGTGTTATTTTCGTTTTATATTATTTTTTTAGTTTATAATTATTTTCTAACCTTTTTAAATGTAGAAAAAAATAAGTATTTTTTATATTTCTTAATATGAAAGTCTGGTCCTGACAATAAAAAACTCATAAAAAAAAATTATCCAATTTGGTTAAGTTCTTCTGATACATACATACATTTCGGTGATTTATTTTCATTTATTTATATAGATTAAGTCATTGCAATTAACCGCACGAAACTAGTGAGTTCGTTCCACTTCTATATTTTTTAAACTCCCGACAAAGAATCAGGGGTGTTATAAGTTTGATCTGTGTATGTGTTTATCTATGTATCTTTGTATCCGTGTGTCTGTCTGTGGCCTCATAGAAGTCAAACGAGTGGACGGATTTGAATACGGTTTTTTTATTCGAAAGCGTGGTCTGTCGAGATGATCCTTAGCTACGTTTAGTCGAAATAAAAGTAGGTGTCTCCAAAATATAGATATAGATATAGCTTTTATTGGTGCTGGTAAAAGGTTATTATGCAATATTAAAAAAACCTAAGCATATTAAAATTAGTGTGTTCGAAGATTTATTTCGTATCATAAACAACCCAGTAACATAACTTTAAAAAGCAGAAAAAAAACCCGAAGGATTGATATTTAACCTAGTTACGGTTCCATACAGTAAGGGAAGTTAATATCACCACTTTAGGCTGGGAATATATATTTTTGATTCCTTAAAATTGATGCCTATTCTAATTGGCCGTAAAATGTTACAAGCTAGAACGCTACAATAGAACAATTTCTTTGGATGATCATGACATCTAAGGAGTAAAACATACAATGCTTACAAAATAGAATGAGAGCACCATTTTACATCTAATGGCTGCACTCAACTATAATAGGTATTTAGAACTATAGTACACAAAAACCACGAAAAACAAGAAACCAACGTAGTATTTTCAAAGACTTTCATGAGTATTTAGTAGTATGTATTCACATTAAAATGAAACTTTTTTCACGGATTAACTCTATAATTTATTAAATTTTAAATTCACATATTTAATTGATAAGAAAAATCTATTGTAGAATAATCATTAAGATATAGAATTCACTAGCATTATATGGTTAACTAACTTAAAATCAAATTATTAATTAGTTTGGTATTATTGGTAATACCAACTTGTGGCTTCGTTTAATCAATAGTGAATAAATTAATCATATGTGACTTCGCAAACAATTTCAAAAAAAGTTTGGGTGTGAATTGGAGTATGTGAATGCCGAAATATCTGTAGTTTCAGTATTAGCAGCCTAAAAAAGTTCAGTAAAACGTAGTAGCTCACGATACACCAATTCAGCTGACGAAGACTAAAGGTCACCCTTAAATGCACTCCTGATACCCAATAGCACTAATGGTAGAGTGTCTACCCAGTTGCTATCCACATGGCACATTTTCACATTTTACCGCCTCGTTGGTCGAGTGGTTAGCGCAGACGCCTAACGCATAGCGACTCAATGGGGCTCGGGTTCGATTCCCGACAGGGACAGGCAAGTATGTGATGAAGATAGATGTCTGTATTTCTGGGTTTGGTCGTTTATTAAATATATTCTCAGTATTTATAATGTGTATTTCTGTGTATTTGTATCGTTATCTGACACCCTTAACACAAGGAAATAATTTACTTACTTAGATTAGATTAGATCAATGTGTGTAATTTGTCCTGTATTATTATTATCATTACATGATGTCTGCTTTTAACTGACGATGGGATCGTTCCACTACCCCATTGTATGATGATTTATTGATGTTTGAACCGGATAATTTTTCCAATATACTGAAAAATTGACGCTTCAAACTGTCGACCGCGATCAGTGCCTATATCGGTAGGACATTTAAATCTGGATATTCATTATTGAAAGGCCTTACCAGGCCAACCAGTTCGGCAATAATTATATAATAATATTATTTTTGTCCTTTTTAGATCTATTTTTGTATCGCGGGTTTTAATTTTTTTTTTTATTTCAATAATTATCACACCACAGAAACGTTATCTGTTCTATTATTTATGTTTTATATTTTTAACATTTCTAACTTGGAATATTTAACAGGCTAATACAGTAATGCGATTAAAATTAATTAATTATAGGGAAATGGTTAGATAACGCTCGATCTAAACAATTTTTCGGCAGGATAGTATTTTAACATTCAATAATACTCTAGCTTAAAATACCTAAGTAGTTGGGCAATGTTGAATTGATATTGTGGAAGTCTAAACGGTTAGTTAGTTATAATAGAAATGCAAAGGAGACGCCCTTCCCGGCTTTCGATTTTAAGATTTTTGTGATTTACTTTTTAGCAATAAAGAAATCTTTACTTTCATTGCGCAAACGCAAACACCGCGCTTAAATTTCCTACGTTTTACACCTTTGTAAGTTAGGCCGATCCTAAGATATCTTAGTTTCGGTCAAGCGTGACAACACATACAATGAGATAAATATTTATAAAATCGAATTATATTAACCAATAATCATATTAAGCAATCGATTAAGCAATAATCACAGCGCGTAATTGAATTTTCAAATAATTGGTTTATGGTATTTAGCCGTGGTTATATACCTACTGATATACAGATTTTATGGTAATAAATGAAAATGAGTTAGTATGTGTATGTATGTAATATTGTACAAGTAATTTATATATACCGTTAATATGTATGTACGTAATATGTTTCGTTTAACTACTGCCCGTCTAATAATGTTGTCCCTGTAATTGTATTTAGCCTGTAAGAGATCACTTTTAGTGATATGGTCGCCTTTATACCAAATGGTTTTAATGCTTCCATGAACTTGTTTTTTGTTTGTTTTATATATATTCTACATATTTGTGTAAATTTTATATAAATTAATTGTTATAAAGAATGAAAATTTAGTGTGGTTGTGGTTACGAAAGTTTCGTGAAAGTTACTAGGTTCATTAATAAAGTAATATTATATATATTTTTTAAAAGAAACGGTGGTTATGATTGTAATACTCTGTTTTCTTTTCAAAGTATTTTCCGAAATACGGTTATGAATAAATGAATTTAAAATACCTCATTGCATATTCACATCCTAGATCTTTAATAAGTTGCTTTTACTGCTATTATTTTAATTTGTTTATAAAACCTTAATTCCTATAAACAAAAACAATTTAATGTCTCTATTGTCACACAATATAAAAGAAACTCTGGTTTCAAATGGAAAAAAAGATTATATCTTTATATACACATGAGCATGTAATTTTGCCAAATTACATCAATACTCCGATAACGCCAAATGCATATATTTTACTCCCTACAAAAGTGGAATTCACGGCGTTTAAATTAGGGCTTGCGATCCCAGAATACCGAGATCTCGTTATTGCGGGATCCCGCGTCATTTTTCAATCCCGCGCCGGATTTGCAGGACTGAAAAAGTCGAAGAAACCGAAGGGGCCTCTTCTGCTGCCGGCTATATTGTGTCCAAAATATTGATGAATTGCGTATTGATATTCGATGTCAAATGCCTTTTGGTTATACCATGTTTTATAGTGACATCACGGGAACGCGCTGAAACGGGATAAAAAGTATCCTATGCCCGAAGATCTTAAATCAAACTTTTCTAGATTCATTAGTAAATGAATGTAATAAAATTAATTCTTTTATAGTACTGATAATTAATTAATTTTGCTCTTAACCATAAATATAAATAATACTGCTCTAAAAACTTTTGGAATACACTTTAAATTGATTGTAAGTTATTGTAGTAAAAAACATCTAAATAGTTTAAAAAAAACATAAAGAATGTCAAAAAACCTGTTAAAAAGCTACAAACTATGATTGAATGTGAACATCAATGAATGTAGTAAAGTATTTTTCCCTGATTCCCCCTCCTCGTCCCCCAAAGCAACTATGATAAGACATACGAGTTCAATACGACGACTTTACGATGACTTTAATAAGTACATATAAATATTATTTTTAACCTTTTTAGAGATCTTTTTGTATCGGGGGTTTTTACATTTTTAATGTAAAAATAATGTTTAAAATAATATCACGCAGTCCCCATTGAAGCGTTAATATTGGTCCTACGAGCCATCTAAATGACAATTTTACCTCAATTATTTCTACCAGCATTTCTTTGCCTGTACGCAGAGGTAAAACAGAAAATAATAGTGTAGTATCACATTTACAGTTATATGCCGAAGATAATAATACATTGTTTAGAACGACAGAAGAAGGAATTACTAAATCAAGACTCGTATGCCTTTTGGAAGTACATTGCAGTGACAAGGCAGCACAAATATTAAAAAACACGTTCAATCCATTGTGTGTTATAAACAAACGAAATTCGTTTGTTTAATTCTTCTTTATTCTTAACTAGCTGACCCGGCAAACTTCGTAACACCATATTTTAGTTCTCTAGTCGATTATTCTCTAAACTTTATTCTACAGTCAACGATTATCTTCTAAACTTTTATTCTCTAGTCAACGATTGTACTCTTAACTTTTATCGAAACTCACGCAAATTCTGCACTGTCTGTACTTAAGCCACAAATTTACTTTTTGCATTATAAAAAAAACTTTTTTTTCTAATTCGTTATGTATTTTTTTTTATTTTTGTCAACCTATCTGTCATACTTTTTTATTTCTTTTTTTATTATAGCTAACTGGCGTCGCCAACACAAATAATAATTGACAGTGACATTAGTGCTGATACTGATTTGTAATAAGTAGGTAAACTTATTTAACCATACACTTGATCTTTATAAATACTTATTTATTTTTATTATATGTATGTTTATTCGTTAACCAGTATCCATAATTTAAATCTATGTAATTATCGTCGTTTTCATCGTGTTAATCTGTGTTATTTTCGTTTTATATTATTAATAAGAATTTTTATATTTTTACATGAAAATCTTGATCTGACAATAAGGAACTCAAAAAAAAAAGAATTATCCAATTTGGTTAAGTTTTTCTGAAGTTATGCGCGTACATACATTTATTTTCATTTATTTATATAGATTAAGTCATCGCAACTCTACATCGTTCCACTTCTATATTTTTTGAACTCCCGACAAAGAATCAGGGGTGTTATAAGTTTGACCTGTGTATGTGTTTATCTATGTATCTTTGTATCCGTGTGTCTGTCTGTGGCCTCATAGAAGTCAAACGAGTGGACAGATTTGAATACGGTTTTTTTATTCGAAAGCCTGGTCTGTCGAGATGATCCTTAGCTACGTCTCAAAATAAAATAAAAGCAGGTGTCTCCAACATATAGATATAGATATAGCTTTTATTGGTGCTGGTAAAAGGTTATTATGCAATATTGATAGTAAAAACCTAAACATGTTAAAATTAGTGTGTTCGAAGGTTTATTTAGTATAACAAACAACCCAGTAACATAACTTTAAAAAGCAGAAAAAAACCGAAGTATTGATATTTAACCTAGTTACGGTTCCATACAGTAAGGGAAGTTAATATCACCACTTTAGGCTGGGAATATATATTTTTGATTCCTTAAAATTGATGCCTATTCTAATTGGCCGTAAAATGTTACAAGCTAGAACGCTACAATAGAACAATTTCTTTGGATGATCATGACATCTAAGGAGTAAAACATACAATGCTTACAAAATAGAATGAGAGCACCATTTTACATCTAATGGCTGCACTCAACTATAATAGGTATTTAGAACTATAGTACACAAAAACCACGAAAAACAAGAAACCAACGTAGTATTTTCAAAGACTTTCATGAGTATTTAGTAGTATGTATTCACATTAAAATGAAACTTTTTTCACGGATTAACTCTATAATTTATTAAATTTTAAATTCACATATTTAATTGATAAGAAAAATCTATTGTAGAATAAGCATTAAGATATAGAATTCACTAGCATTATATGGTTAACTAACTTAAAATCAAATTATTAATTAGTTTGGTATTATTGGTAATACCAACTTGTGGCTTCGTTTAATCAATAGTGAATAAATTAATCATATGTGACTTCGCAAACAATTTCAAAAAAAGTTTGGGTGTGAATTGGAGTATGTGAATGCCGAAATATCTGTAGTTTCAGTATTAGCAGCCTAAAAAAGTTCAGTAAAACGTAGTAGCTCACGATACACCAATTCAGCTGACGAAGACTAAAGGTCACCCTTAAATGCACTCCTGATACCCAATAGCACTAATGGTAGAGTGTCTACCCAGTTGCTATCCACATGGCACATTTTCACATTTTACCGCCTCGTTGGTCGAGTGGTTAGCGCAGACGCCTAACGCATAGCGACTCAATGGGGCTCGGGTTCGATTCCCGACAGGGACAGGCAAGTATGTGATGAAGATAGATGTCTGTATTTCTGGGTTTGGTCGTTTATTAAATATATTCTCAGTATTTATAATGTGTATTTCTGTGTATTTGTATCGTTATCTGACACCCTTAACACAAGGAAATAATTTACTTACTTAGATTAGATTAGATCAATGTGTGTAATTTGTCCTGTATTATTATTATCATTACATGATGTCTGCTTTTAACTGACGATGGGATCGTTCCACTACCCCATTGTATGATGATTTATTGATGTTTGAACCGGATAATTTTTCCAATATACTGAAAAATTTACGCTTCAAACTGTCGACCGCGATCAGTGCCTATATCGGTAGGACATTTAAATCTGGATATTCATTATTGAAAGGCCTTACCAGGCCAACCAGTTCGGCAATAATTACATAATAATATTATTTTTGTCCTTTTTAGATCTATTTTTGTATCGCGGGTTTTACTTTTTTTTTTATTTCAATAATTATCACACCACAGAAACGTTATCTGTTCTATTATTTATGTTTTATATTTTTAACATTTCTAACTTGGAATATTAAACAGGCTAATACAGTAATGCGATTAAAATTAATTAATTATAGGGAAATGGTTAGATAACGCTAGATCTAAACAATTTTTCGGCAGGATAGTATTTTAACATTCAATAACACTCTAGCTTAAAATACCTAAGTAGTTGGGCAATGTTGAATTCATATTGTGGAAGTCTAACCGGTTAGTTAGCTATAATAGAAATGCAAAGGAGACGCCCTTCCCGGCTTCCGATTTTAAGATTTTTGTGATTTACTTTTTAGCAATAAAGAAATCTTTACTTTCATTGCGCAAACGCACACACCGCGCTTAAATTTCCTATGTTTTACACCTCACTCGCCTTTGTAAGATAGGCCGATCCTAAGATATGAGTCTAGATCCCAACACACAAAATGAGATAAATATGTATTAAATTTAATAATATTAAGCAATAATCAAATTAAGGAATCGATTTAGCAATAATCGAATTCAATCACAGCGCGTAATTGAATTTTCAAATAATTGGTTTATGGTATTTAGCCGTGGTTACATACCTACTGATATACAGATTATATGGTAATAAATGAAAATGAGTTCGTATGTACCTATATGTATGTAATATTGTACAAGTAATTTATATATACCGTTAATATGTATGTACGTAATATGTTTCGTTTAACTACTGCCCGTCTAATAATGTTGTCCCTGTAATTGTATTTAGCCTGTAAGAGATCACTTTTAGTGATATGGTCGCCTTTATACCAAATGGTTTTAATGCTTCCATGAACTTGTTTTTTGTTTGTTTTATATATATTCTACATATTTGTGTAAATTTTATATAAATTAATTGTTATAAAGAATGAAAATTTAGTGTGGTTGTGGTTACGAAAGTTTCGTGAAAGTTACTAGGTTCATTAATAAAGTAATATTATATATATTTTTTAAAAGAAACGGTGGTTATGATTGTAATACTCTGTTTTCTTTTCAAAGTATTTTCCGAAATACGGTTATGAATAAATGAATTTAAAATATCTCATTGCATATTCACATCCTAGATCTTTAATAAGTTGCTTTTACTGCTATTATTTTAATTTGTTTATAAAACCTTAATTCCTATAAACAAAAACAATTTAATGTCTCTATTGTCACACAATATAAAAGAAAATCTGGTTTCAAATGGAAAAAAAGTTTATATCTTTATATACGCATGAGTATGTATTTTTGCCAAATTACATCAATACTCCGATAACGCCAAATGCATATATTTTACTCCCTACAAAAGTGGAATTCACGGCGTTTAAATTAGGGCTTGCGATCCCAGAATACCGAGATCTCGTTATTGCGGGATCCCGCGTCATTTTTCAATCCCGCGCCGGATTTGCAGGACTGAAAAAGTCGAAGAAACCGAAGGGGCCTCTTCTGCTGCCGGCTATATTGTGTCCAAAATACGCAGTAGTATGGCAAACGACACTTTAGATATGTTGTGTTTCCTTCCCAAATATTTTCAATTGAAAGCTGACCAAATGACTAAACTAAATAATGGTTTTGAGTTAAAAATGGGTTTTGTTTGATTTTTTCTATTTTTTTTTGTGATAAAGATAGATTTTTTTGTTTTTTCTAGTATTTGTTATTGATTTTTTTTATAAATAAACAGTGTAATTTTATTGATCTCATACTAATAGTACCTAATGCCTAATTAAATATGGAGTTAGTTGATTAATATTTTTTTTATTTGCCTTACATAAATATGAATATTTTTAGTATGCGGGATCCCGTAAATACCGAGATCCCGCGGGATTGAAAATTTTTAGTCCCGCAAATATCGAGCTTGGATGCAGGCTGCGGGATTGGAAGCCCTAGTTTAAATATATAGTCAAACTATTTCATCAATTCATCCTTTTTTCATAAATCGTTTCTGACAAATATCTTTGTAAAATGTAATAATATGAAGATTGTAACATCCAAGTCTATTTTTTATAATTCAAGTTACTAGCAAAGCAGCCTGTAAAGAAAACATTTTCTCTCCCGCTAACAATACTAGGTATTTAAATGGAAGCCAGTTAAATACCCGTTTAAGAATAATTTAAAATGTCTTATCTCTGTACATTTGAATATGCTAAGTCTTTACACGTTTCATTAAGTTAAGGTTAAGTGATTTTAGTTTAAATTTATTTTATTTTTTATTAGCATCAAAATATATATAATGTGGCGACTTAATATACTTTCAATTATAAAATACGAAAAAAAAACGTTACCAATAATCTATCTAGAACTTATTAAATATATATTAACCCGGTTGTTCACGTAAGTTAATCGGAATTTTGCCCGACTTTTGAAACCATTCATGAGCCAGAAGCTCGGCAGACCCGCGGCGTGAACTGAGGCTTAAATTTACACCATCTATGAAATACGATATTCATAGTTGTCGAATATTAATACTATTTTATATTATGTAGCAACATAGATATAAAAACTCAACCGACCTTACAAGGGCAATGGTTAATTTCTGGATACTATTCATAGTACATTGACCTTAACGATAACACACATGGTCGCAATCCAATCATCAACGCACGAGTTGACACATTACATACTTGAGAATATGAATTCTGTCGAGTTAGTACCCTTAAAGTTATTTGTTCAAATTTCGATCAGTTTATTCTTTTTTATACTATATAAATGTTGTCGTTATTTAAAATTATTAAAATAAAAATACAAATACAAATTTAAAAAAAATTAATCAAATATATTTTACCAATAAACTAGAGGTAGAAGGAGTCACTTGTACATCAAGTTACTATCGTCGATTAAATATGTACAAATAAATGGAAATTTATTATATGTATACAAATAAATATAAATTTATTATTAGTGCTATTTATATCGAGTAAACGATTTTTTGGTGTAAAAATAAAACAATTGTTCCGAGTGAAAATTATTATATTAAGTAACTACCAAACTAAATTGTATTGAAGAGTAGTTTTATAACTAAAAATACTTCATACGACAGGCAAACGCACATAATGTCAAATAGAAAACATAACACACATTTTAAATACAGAAAAGCAGAATTGCAAGCACCGAATACGAAGAAATTTTAAGAACTTATATTTATATGAATATAGAATGAAAAATAAACCGAAAAGTCACGGTAGCTCAATTGGTAGAGCGACGGGACGGTTTCCCAGTAGTCGCGGGTTCGAATCCCTGCCCGTATCAGTTTAATTTTTATTCTATATTTATAGACATTTAAATAAGCTCAACAAAGCTATACATGTTTATAGATATTTTCAAACTTTAATAACTTATGTTTATTTAACATACAGGATTTGCTTAATTAAATAAATAAATATAATAAAAAGTTCATCAACATGGGCAAGGCTGAAACCTACGATCACTAGGAATTTATCATCGTTACATTATAATAATAATAATAAAAGATGGTAATAATATTTGCTCTACTACTTTCGATTCATGATTTC
This sequence comes from Napeogenes sylphis, assembly GCA_959347405.1. NCBI lineage: Eukaryota > Metazoa > Arthropoda > Insecta > Lepidoptera > Nymphalidae > Napeogenes > Napeogenes sylphis. The sequence goes on from OY365781.1 coordinate 18,389,649, forward strand.
ATGAGGTCGAAGTATGAATCCAATAAATAAAATAATGTTACTATGATATAATATATATCTTTGTTACGGTTAATAAAGTTTATCCTTCCCTAGGGCTTGAACCTTTGGTCGAAAGTAAGATACTCATGAATTTGTTATACAGTAAAGTAAAATATAGGACAACATGGAGTTCAACCTCATTTGGTCATAATATTAATTATTTAAATATCTATAAATAGTATAAAACGCAGCCTCTATTCTCATGTTGGCATTTACAGTTAATTATTTAAAATTTTATCGGTTTAAAATGTTATAAAAATATTTTTACTAACAACTAAAGTAATTCTTTTGGAATTATAATTTGTAAATTGGACATATTAATATAAATGTAATTTATGTACAGCTTCTAAGTCACCTAACCATTATTTTTTTCGCTTTTCACTATTGTTTAGATTTTCTTAAGCTTATTTAAAAATTTATAGATCAATAGATTGATCCTCAACCAATTAAATTTGGAATATTAGTAACACAAGAAAAATAACAAAAAATTTTATACAACGAACGTAAAACGAACGGAAAAATTATAAATCACACGGTAGTAGTAAATTGAGGTCGTGTGAAGCCTTAGTAGGTCACAAGTAAATCAACGATATATTTCCTAAAAAATATATCGTTATTTTCATGTTGTATTCATTAGATTTAATTATAGTCATATCTTTAAATAAAGAACAAAATAGAGTTGAAAGTTGTAGTAGATAAAAGGGTCTACTTAAGCAGTCTTCGATGGTTAATTCTCTTGAAATATAAGCTATCATTCTCAGAAAGTTACAAAATATAAGTATCATTCAGAGACTATTTTCAGAAAGTTATTCTTTTACAGATTTGTTATTGTGATTCTTAAAAATCCTTTCTTAATTTAAAAATTTCCAAACCTTTTGTGATTAATTCATTCAAACATATAAAAGTTACAATAAATAAAATAAAAAAAAATTATTAATGCCTCGGTTTACAAAATAATAATGTTATAGATTTTTTTATAGAATCCATTTAAAAAACCAATAGGGAATGCAATGTGCAATAAATTATCTCAAGTGTATATACTATAAGCGGATATATATTTCGTAATAACTATAACAAAACTGTTATAATATATAGATGATTGGAAATGTATATACCATTTTCATTCTGTACAGGGTTATTTGTAATCAATTGACGACCTCTTGCAGGCAGCCTCTCTTCATCAATTAGAACAACAATCGTTTTACAACACTTTGCAAACCTATCAAGAACCGGTGACAATGCAATATTATAAAAAAATAAAATTAAAAAAAATCACGCATGTATAAAACATCTAACTAAAATAAGTTCAATAAAACATAATATGTAATAAATTTTAATAAATTTTTATCAAGAATAGATTTATAAAATTAAGTATTATAAATAGTAAAAAAAATGTGATTAGTTGTAAAATGTATGTATTTGGTGTTGGAAGTAATAAATATTTGATTAACTAATATGAGAAGAAGGACATAATATATTAGAAGAATCATTTTAAAAATATCTTCAAGACACCCCAAGCTTTTTTCACAAATACTTTTTTGTTATCTACTATTCTCAATTAAATTTTATTAGTTCTTATAATTTTTATTTAGCTTAACTGTTTTTTTTTTGTGCGAATTATTAAATGTTTGCCTCAGGAAAATATTATTTGAATGGCATACATTTTAATACTTAATTATCTTATATTTCAGATATTAATGTTATTATAAAGTAAAAACCGGCCAAATGCGAGTTGGACTCGCGCACGAAGGGTTCCGTACTATCATTTATAATAGAAAATCACGTTTGTTGTAGTTTGGTAAAATCTATTGCTGAATTCGAAATTGTATCCATAAAGGGCTATGGTAACTAAATAGTGCACAGTACGTGCCAGCATTTAATCAATATTGCTAAATACGTTACTTATTTGAGTATAACCCGTTGTGATAACAACATGAGCAAAAAACACGTTTATTATATGGGTACCCATCTTAATACATATTTTTAATTATTATTATTTGTTGTTATAGCGGCAACGGAAATACATCATTTGCGAAAATTTCAGCTTTATAGCTATCACGGTTTATGATATACAGCCTGGAGACAGACAGACAGACAGACAGACAGACGGACAGACAGCGGAGTCTTAGTAATAGGGTCCCGTTTTAACCTTTTGGTACGGAACCCTAAAACTGAATATATTTCGATTCTTTGTTGCTTATTAGACTAATTATTTTTTTATGTAATTTGTTCAAACCTTATCTTATCAAACATTAAGAGACATAAAACACTAACAAAAACCCATTCATAAAATATCAATACAGCTAAATCTGTACATTAATCATTCAATAATAAATAAATGCTACATGTTTATTAGGTAATAAAGAATTCATGACAATACCTAAAATAATTTCCTAGCAAACAAATTCTTATCTGCTAGGTAGCTCAGCGGAGATACTGGATTTTGTCCAAATTCGGTATGGTTTAATCTGTTTTACCTTACCACTTTGAACCCCGAAAAAATTATAATTTTCAAAATTTAATGAAATTAAAAAATAGCATTTGTAGTGATAAAAATGTCTTTTGACATGATTTCGAAGCGATAGGCAGGCGGAGTCGCTGGCATTAGCTTGTATACGAATATTTGAGTATAAATTGAAATTGAATTAAACATAAATTTAAGTGTTGTTTATTCACACGATAACTAGAGTTCCATCTTTTACGTCTCATCGTTTTTATTGCAGTTCTCAGCATTATATTTGAAATATTGATAAATTAAATTCTAAGGGAAATTATCACTCATACAATTAAAAGTTGTGTAAATAGTATGATAAAATAAAACAACCCCGGCCAAGTTCGAGTCCGACTGCTGCACAAAAGATTCCGTACCATTATGTCTAAAATGGCACAAAAACCTCGTTTAGTATATGGGGCCCCTTGAAATACTATTTTAATTTAATTGTACATTAGGGTTCCGTAACAAACAATTCCTCGAAAAGAAAAACGAACCTTTATAGAATCACTTTGTTGTTCGTCCGTCTGTCAGTCTGTCAAGACCCCTTTCCTAATGAACGCTTCGAGGTATTAAATTGAAATTCATAACAAACACTCCGGGGTATAATACCTTAAGATGTAACAAAATCAAGCTTTTATGCTAACGCAAAAGAAACAGCAATTTATGGCGCATTTTTTCAAACTCGCAATATATACTCGAAATACTCTCAGGGGAATCAAAATTGTATCTGTATATATACTATATCTTGTTATTCAAAAAAATATTGTTTACTTTCATTAGAGCTTAAAAGTTGATGTCAATTCATAACAAAGGGATTAATATAATAATAGTAAAAGCACACTATAATAACAACAGTCAACTGGCAATGAAACAAAAAAGCGGCCTTTGTTACCCGACTATGTCGTTTTTATTGTTTATTTTTGTTATATTCTGAAATTCAGTTTTTTTAACCTGAAAACATTGTAATAGTTTAATAAAAAAATGACAGCAAACAAAATAAGAACTACATTAAAAGATTATACAATGTTCATTAAAAAATACTAACTCATATTTTCTCAATGTCATTAATAGTAATAAAATGAATTTTACAAATATAAAGAAAGTATAATATCTTTTATAAATGTATGTTATATTATATAAATATATAACTTACTTTTAAAAATAAACACATTAGCAGTAATTTATAACATTTACCAAAGTGTCCAATAGCCATGAAAGCGGACAAGGTCCTAGAGATGTCATTTGTGTAACCAGAATTTACCGTCTTAAGAATACGAAAAGCAACTTGTAAGGACTTTTTCCTTCCACCATAATGTAATCTGATTCTCAATCTATCCTGGATTAAAAGAAAAGATTTGTTTGTTTTTTTATAATCAATAAACTCTTAAAATACTAAACAATTTCCCCTTTAAAAGTTTTTTTAAAGTTCCCTTTAAAAAAAGAAGTCCGCGACAGCATCCAGCTTTTAAGGTTGACTCACTATAACCTTTTTTATGGTAATCAAATTAGTTCTAAAATAATATTATATTTTCGGAGGTTTTAATTACCATTATATTAATCCTTATCTAAATAAATAAGATAATTATCACAGGCACTTAATTGTGAACAAAATTGCTCTTGACAGCATTTGATTTCAACCAATATGTTATTATTAATAGTTATTATAGTTTTAAAATAATATACAAAGGTCAAATACCACACGCACATTGTGGCGCATGTTGTGGCCAGCGAACAAATTTTTTTATTGCGTTTTTTTCGATATTCATTGTAAATAATACGTTAATACGTTTAAATAAAAAAATATATATTTTCCTCAATTTCTATGTTGTATGGTTGTTTTTTTGTTGCATATTGCTTTGCTTATAATTTTACAGTTTGTTTATTCTTATCTACGTATGTAAGTAGGTACATAACTTGATTTTGTAGAATTTTTCTATTATATTTTGTTTTCCTGATTTCATAAACGTTTGTCCTTATAGTTGAAGATAGTTAATTATCTGTTAAAATTGTCGAACTTTTCAATTGTGATTGTTCTTTATAAAGTTTTTTTTAAGTATATCCCAGGTACTTATCAAAACACATAATGTAATTATATAATATTTTTATATCGGATATTGCATTATAATTATTTAAGTTGTGTTTGTTTGTTTTTTTTACGTAGTAGATAGGTTCGTAAGAATGAAGATCTCAAATTAGTTCAACGTTTGTTATTTTTATATTTTAGGAAAGTTACTAATCTTAGTAAATAATTTGATTTGTCGTTTTCGTCAGCCGTGTATGCTGCGTGTCTGCAGCGTGTCTGCCGCTAGTCTGCCGCGTGTCTGCAGTGTGTCTGCAGCGTGTCTGCAGCGTGTCTGCAGCGTATATGCAGCGTGTCTGCAGCGTATATGCAGCGTGTCTGCAGCGTATATGCAGCGTGTCTGAAGCGTATATGCAGCGTGTTTGTATACCGTGGGACTGATGTGTGATTGCTGTTTGTCTTCTGTATGTATACAGTGGGTCTGTTGTGTGTTTGCTGTTTGTCTGATGTGGATCTGTCGTGTGTAAACTAATATGTTATTAAAGTTTTTAAGAGCAAAAAAAAATTGAGGCATTACAAAATAACTGATTTTCAAAGTGGACGTTAGACGAAAGAAGTTTGGGAATCTCTGATCTAAAGTAACGTCACACCAACAAACACCATATATTATAATTCGTTTAGACTACAATTGTTGCATGTTATTATTGCGTATTACATGTAAAGTGATGCAAGAGATGCTACAAATGTTATAGTGACTTTCGGTAGGGTTATCATCTAAATTCTAAAGTAACGTCACACCAACAAACACCATATATTATAATTCATTTAGACTACAATTGTTGCATGTTATTATTGCGTATTACATGTAAAGTGATGCAAGAGATGCTACAAATGTTATAGTGACTTTCGGTAGGGTTATCATCTAAATTCTAAAGTAACGTCACACCAACAAACACCATATATTATAATTCATTTAGACTACAATTGTTGCATGTTATTATTGCGTATTACATGTAAAGTGATGCAAGAGATGCTACAAATGTTATAGTGACTTTCGGTAGGGTTATCATCTAAATTCTAAAGTAACGTCACACCAACAAACACCATATATTATAATTCATTTAGACTACAATTGTTGCATGTTATTATTGCGTATTACATGTAAAGTGATGCAAGAGATGCTACAAATGTTATAGTGACTTTCGGTAGGGTTATCATCTAAATTCTAAAGTAACGTCACACCAACAAACACCATATATTATAATTCATTTAGACTACAATTGTTGCATGTTATTATTGCGTATTACATGTAAAGTGATGCAAGAGATGCTACAAATGTTATAGTGACTTTCGGTAGGGTTATCATCTAAATTCTAAAGTAACGTCACACCAACAAACACCATATATTATAATTCATTTAGACTACAATTGTTGCATGTTATTATTGCGTATTACATGTAAAGTGATGCAAGAGATGCTACAAATGTTATAGTGACTTTCGGTAGGGTTATCATCTAAATTCTAAAGTAACGTCACACCAACAAACACCATATATTATAATTCATTTAGACTACAATTGTTGCATGTTATTATTGCGTATTACATGTAAAGTGATGCAAGAGATGCTACAAATGTTATAGTGACTTTCGGTAGGGTTATCATCTAAATTCTAAAGTAACGTCACACCAACAAACACCATATATTATAATTCATTTAGACTACAATTGTTGCATGTTATTATTGCGTATTACATGTAAAGTGATGCAAGAGATGCTACAAATGTTATAGTGACTTTCGGTAGGGTTATCATCTAAATTCTAAAGTAACGTCACACCAACAAACACCATATATTATAATTCATTTAGACTACAATTGTTGCATGTTATTATTGCGTATTACATGTAAAGTGATGCAAGAGATGCTACAAATGTTATAGTGACTTTCGGTAGGGTTATCATCTAAATTCTAAAGTAACGTCACACCAACAAACACCATATATTATAATTCATTTAGACTACAATTGTTGCATGTTATTATTGCGTATTACATGTAAAGTGATGCAAGAGATGCTACAAATGTTATAGTGACTTTCGGTAGGGTTATCATCTAAATTCTAAAGTAACGTCACACCAACAAACACCATATATTATAATTCATTTAGACTACAATTGTTGCATGTTATTATTGCGTATTACATGTAAAGTGATGCAAGAGATGCTACAAATGTTATAGTGACTTTCGGTAGGGTTATCATCTAAACTCTAAAGTAACGTCACACTAACATACACCATATATTATAATTTTTTTAAATTAAACAATTATTGCAGTCGCAACGTAGTTACTGGCGCCGCCAATATGCACGGTCGATTTGAGCTGAGTTTCTCTTTTTTACAATATGAAATGGGTTTACAGCATCTCGTAAAGTAAAGCTAGCGTCGAGAATTGTGGCTATTTTCTCAAGCCTAAGAAGAGCTCGCGCATGCGATTTCAAAACGTTTGACATGTAAACTCTATGGGACACGTATTTATCTCTACCTCAAAAACTACAGTCAGGGTTAATTATAAAATTAATATGTGAAAAGTTGAAAAGAGAAAAGGTGTAAGAGCTTTACCTCAAGCAAGTTCCTCGATTTGAGCGGTAAAGAGTTTTGCCTCGCTCAGCTCAATAAAAGTAATATAAAATTATAAATCGATAATAATCTTTGTCAATTATGTGTTTACACACAGGAATGTGAGTGAACATCTGGTTGAAAAAGGAAAAAAAAATAAACTTAATATTTTATACATACTCTATTAAAAAATTGCTTTTACCAGGCCCTGGCTTGGGTAAATCCTACCGTCTAAGCTGGACTGTCAATATATATAACCTATGATTTGCACAATCACATGTTTTTACAATATAATTCTATTCCAAGATTGGTCATGCTGTTTTTAGGTATGTAATGACATACAGACAGCCAGACGGATAATAGAAAAAATTACACTAAATCATCAATATGGTCTACTAAGCAAGCAAAATGTAACGACAGAATTTTCAAATTTATACATTAGTATAGATTACGAAAACCAAGATTTACGGCTGTGACATGCCCGCGGCTTCAGACGCAGATAAACGATTTTACTAACATACAAATACATGTACTTTAATTCCGTATACTTTATAAGAAATATTTTACAACTAATTTTAAGTTACAACCCGTTTCTATATGAAATGTGTGTCAATATTTTCTAAATTAGAATAACGAATTATTGATGTCCATTTTTACTGACAGGATCTCGTGAGAATAGAGAAAATGGAGAAAATCAATCATCTCAATATGTCAGATACCTATGTTTTTACAAGATATTTTTAAACCTTTAGTTAACAATGTACCTTTTTCCTTTTTTTTAATATTTTAAACTCTTTAGACATATTTTTGTTAAGAATTGATTGGATTATCGCATTAAATAAATTATAATTATCATTTATGTACCTTTTCTTTGTAAACAGTTGTTGAGAATTAATAGACTCTATATCAGTTCTACATTTTTGATAATTTTTCCTATTAAATATACTTATTATTGATGCCAATGTTTTAAAATTATCAGTTTTTTAGGAAGCTCATATTAACGAGTATAATTTAAGACCCGAAAAAACCATATTCTACGGTATTTACATAATTGATAATCTTTTGCATTACAAAATACTAGGTCTATACACTTTGCAGAAGTTTTCGTAAGTCTGGTTGGTTCTTTAACTACTTGAGCAAAATTAAAACTTTGTATAAGGGACAAAAGATTTGAAGTTAATTTACTAGATTCCAACACATTAACATTAAATTCACCACCAATCAAAACATTCCTGCATTTGTTTTTTCTTATAAACTATTTGCAGAAGTCTTGTCAGTTTATCAAGAAATATTTCGGGTATTCTAATGAGATTCTATGAATATCTGTCCTTTATTTAAAATCAAACTCATTTCTTTAAATATACATATTTTTCATCAAGATAGTCTGAGACTGCCAGCCCTGTCCCTCTAAAGAAGTAGTTGTTTCTTGAATATAAATAATCATATTTTTACTCAACAGCTCGATAACTATCAGTTATCGTCTGTGTGCTCTTCCTTTTCTTTCAATATCTTCTATGTGTCCCGATATATCAATATTCAAAATATCTTGAAAAATATTAATGATTCTGTACAATTCCTTTCAAACTCTTAGTTGTGTCTGCTTTTGTTTAGAAAATTTCATCTGAATTTTCTTTAGTAATTTTGTCATGTCTACTTTTGATTTCTACCTCTTATTTTTTCTTTGCTTCTTCTAGACTTTCTATATTTCTGTGTACATTCTGAATTAAAATTTTAAAGTTACGATTTCGAGATAAAGCTCTAGTTTCATTTATAACTAGATTAGTAGTAAGAGATTTCATTTATATTCTTATTGTCGATTTAAGTTCTGTCATTATTTGCTCTTTAAATATAAGTAGCTGTTTATTAATTATTACATTTTACATCATCTGTGAAAATTACAATTGTCTAGGTATCACATTTCGTGAGATATATATGCCGTAGCTAGGAAACAGACAGACGGACAGAAAGACTGCAAAGTGCCGTAACAGGGTTCCGATTTGACCTTTGGGTACGGAACCCTAAAAATAATGGAAAATATTTAATTATTAGTTTCATTACTTGATTACATTTTGTGGCATAAAAAGCCGTGATGCGTGAAATAAAAGGACTGTATTTATCATTTTAACGCAGAATGTTTTCGAGAAGATATTTCAGCAAGACTAAATAATATTTTATAAATTTATAGTATTTTTAATTTGAAGATCATAATGTGGTATTTATCAAAAAAGAGTTGTTGGAAATCTGCCTTATTGATCGGTAAGAAATAGGTGAATCATATAATAAACAACATTTATTAACTGTATTTCCTATAACATTTTTAATATTGCGTCTTATCAGTTTTTTTGTACTTAAAGCTATGCAAACCACAAAACCCAGGATTGCGACAGAGGAAACCAAATAGAGGACAAACGCCACCAGACCCAATATTGCCAGAAAGGCCAAAAAAGGAACCAAGACCAGAGGGTGAAATACAGCGTCCACAAGACATGCCTCCTCCCTGGATAAAAATCACTCCGGGGAAGGCGGATGGTGCTGCAGGAAAGGCAGCCGGAGATGAAAAAAATAGGTAGTATGTTAGTACTACAAAAGATTTGGTGAGACGCAAGTGTGACTCTTCTCACCTATCATAATCCCCCAATGCATAAGTAGTCCACGTATGCATTGGGGGGGTGACACCGGGGCTTCACAGTGATTAAGAAAGCATTTACGTGGCGTCGCACTATGGCAATGAGGGTAACGGTTTTTTGTGGGTAGCATTAAAAATGGCAGCGGTCTCTATGCTGATCGGTCGCCCCACATAACTCCACTGTCATCACCTTCTAGACCGGTAGGTATTCGCAAAAAATTTTCCAACGAAGAAATACGACAATGGACGCAATACAATATTAACTTATTTCTATTAATACATTTTTATTCATAAAACCATGCATTTTGCTGAAGAATTAAAACTACTTTTAAGTATAGATATCTAAACTAAAAACTATTACTAACTAGCTACCTATACTTTTTTAAAGAAATAATAAAATAGTCCTGTTTTGAAACATAGTTTTATCTTAAGTTGAAAAAAAAAAAAGAGTTTTAGGTAAGCTATATAGTATACTCGTATATTAATAACTAACTAATTGTAATAGTTTGCATGATTAAGATAATTATTTGTATTGTCAATGAAAAAATAGATTCACCATCAAGATCACGACGCCAAAGAGATATATTCGAACAACGCCGATGCGTGTCTCCTTTGCAGAAAACTGCGACTATCTAGCATATTACTGCCTTAGGGCTTACGAGTATGTACACATTGTTTAATTATTCAACTATGGACCATATACCCATTAATTTTTATATATTTGATTATTGCAGACTTCATGAGGATAAATATTTTCTCTGTATTTCATTTTCTGGCTCTCAATTGGAAACTTTCTATCTTCTAAATAAATCCAGTTTAATTAACAAAAAGTGCTTTATGTTTCATTTCTTTTATTCAACTTTTTGTGGACAATAAAAAAATTGTATCATCTAGTTACTAATGACACGATCACCAATGCAAAAAAACGAATAAACAAACAAAACAACTGTCTTACACTTAACATAATAAAAATTAATAATGCAAAACCTGCAATATTGTACTAAAACGAAATACGTTTTCGTTTTAGCACAGGAAGGCTGTGCGGACGTACTATATACTACGGATACTACACATTTCGAAACTATTGCTTGCTGGATTATGTCAACTGCATGGAAAGATTTGAAGGTACAGCAATCTATTGTATTGTACTTATTTTTATGAACTTATCTTTATTTCCATTTGAACTTGACCTCATTGTATAACTTTTTCAGTTTGGCAGGTGGTACATATGGGGGACTGTTTTGATATTAAGATACTGACGGAATATTTACGTAAGTAATAAATTCTCAGGTAAATCAATTGTATCAACACTAACAACAACATTTGTTGTTTCTGTTGATTGAACTAAAAGTTTATCTGTATTTATATCTTTTTTTTTTCAGTTTATCCGTATGATGACGATTATTTTTTGGACCAATATTATATACTGGAAGAACATAAATAAAGCAGACCTCCTATAAGCTTCTTAATTACTCTTAAAAACGATATATTACTGTCTTATATAATTATTTACATGTAAACTAGTTGTTAGTAAATATAAATATAAATTTGAAAATAATAAATTAAAGTTTAAAAAAAAAATACTTTACATCACATACATTATTATCCAACTACAAAAAAATACATGATAGTAAATAAAACGAAACAAATGAAAGTAAAGAGTAAATCAATGCTGATAAGCTATTGCTTATTGTTATTGCACACTATTGTGTGTCAAGCCACAAACACTTAGTTTTGAAAAGAAAATTGTCTAAACCACTTGTCTAAAGATTTTACAAAAATTTTAAATACATTGTTTGAAAAATATCTACGAAGTTCTTTTTTATTCTTTTATTTAAAAAGAAAAAAGTGTTAAAAGTAGACTTTTTCCATAAAAAAGAGAAATAACTGCTAAATTTTTTTTTTTTGCATTATTAAAAATATGGAATATGGTTTGTTATTGCAAACAAAAAATCAATAAAATTAACACTCTTTTGCTAAATTTTAATTTCGGTACTTAATGATAGTCAGTGTAATTTAAGGAACTTGAATGAATATGGCTTGAAATTAATAATATTCAATTAATATTGTGTAATTTTATCATCACACAATAGTTTGTAAAATGCTTTAAAATAAAACTCATAAATATATTTTTTTACAAAACGTTTTTTTTTTAAGCTCAACTGTTATACTGCATTTCAAAGTTAGAGCCATAAAATTGCTGATGTGCTATCCCTCCAACTAAATATATTTAAATTATTGTTAAACAATAAACAGTTCGACGCCCTCTATTGAAAAAAAAAAACTATAATGATCACAATGTACAGAGTGGACCAAAAGTTAGTTTTAATTTGAGAAGTGGCTTCGGCTGGGTGTGGCGGAAAAGTTATGAAGCGCAAGAGTTGCCATTGGGAATTTAGCACCATGGAGTCCTTCACCCGCAATGAAAATATGGCACTTATTACAACATACGGCGTAAAAATGAAGCTCCATGGATTCAGTTGATAAGAAAATGAGTAAACAAGTTCGGACATAATAACCTTTCGGACATAATAATTCTACAAATAATAACCATTATCCGGTCGACCTAAAGCAGCAAGAGATCCCGAAATCTTCGATACTGTCTCTCTACTTGGAAGCAGTCTAACGCCTTAGGTTCAACCCAGATCATCTTTGATTCGCATTCTTCTCAAGAAATTACGTACAAAATCCAAATGATACATAAATTAGGGCCTCAAGAGCACGCTCCTAGGCTCCAATTCGCAAACAAAATGTTAAAGAGGTTCAGCAGCTTTTCCAACATTTTTTTCTCAGAAAAGGCACATTTCTATATATAGGCAAAATTGCAGGTATTGAAATGACACTAATCCCGAAATGAAGCATCAAAAACCTTTGCATTTACCAAAGGCCATTATATGGGCTTCTTTGTCAGCAAGAGGAACTATTAGTACATACGTTTGTGTAAAACGCCGAGGAAATACTGTTATAGTAAGCTCAGAGCAAGATATTGTCATACTACAGAATTTTTTAAGCAGCACTACAGGATTTCTATGGTTTTAATCTTCCAAACCTTCTTAAACAAATGGACTTTTTTCTTTGATAATGGCGCTGCTCACTATACTTCAATCTTTTTAATAGTTATGTCAATAAGTCCCTTAAAATTGTATGCTGAATCAAAGAAAAAAATTCTAAAATTGCTAAAGAGGATATTTTAACTTTATTTTTTATTGGATTATTAACAATTTTTCTTATGTTGTCTATGATCTATATAGTTATATTTGTAAGTTACAAATGTAAGACCTTATAAATTTTAAACTCCATGTCTTATGTCTTGTTTAATGTAAGGGGTATCCCTCACTCAAGGACATGGGGTTTATTTGTGTACTGTTTGATATAAGAACATTCATCAGAGCTACTATGATAAATATTTATTATTCTTTACCAGACGAAAAAAAAATCGGGAAGATCTTTACGGGGTATATTAATATAAGATAGGTTTTATTTTAAAGGGTATATAATAATATACACTTAAAAATCAAATTAACCTTTTCAAGTCGTAAACTTTAGCAAACTCTTCATTAATCTACTCGCTGATTGAGCTATTATTATTCATTAGGAAGTAAGGCTCGAAAAGTCTGAGAGCAAACTCTAGTTACGATTAATTATTGTTTCTGTTACTTTATAATGTAAGGTGCATAAAAGGAACTTTCTTTTACTTTTAGAAGGTAGGTACATTTTTAAAATCATTTATAAATGTAAAATGTTGGTATTCTTTTTGTAGACGTTTTATATTTTTCTATATCAGTTATATAAATTATAGGTATAATATATATTCGTTTCTATATAAAATTAAATTGATTTACTGATTTCCCATTAGTTTTTTGGAATCTATCAAATCAGAGCAGATTTGTTTCCCTAAATAAATCAAGTAACTTTAACCAACATAGACTAGCAGTGTATACTTTTGTACCAAGGTCTGTAGAGGCGGTTACAATTGAGGTTAATCGCTGGTTTTTTTTTTATAAGAGGAATATATACTAGGTCTCCTGGATTTTCAAAAATTAAATAGCAAGATCGAAGACCGCTCTTCAGTAAGTGAGTTGTCATTCAGAATAGCAAGTTTTTTTTAATATATGTTGAAATTATTCCCATTTGTTTTTCCTTAATAGTTGAAGCAATAAAATACTGGTTTCAGAACCTGGCAGCACATTGTAGAATGAAAACCAATTACATATTTTTGAAAAAATAAGCAAATACCTCATACTAATATATATAACCAGGATCTTACCTTAGAAGATCTAAGTAAATATTATAAGATCATTTAAAGATCATTTAAGGAAAAACAAATGGGAATAATTTCAACATATATTAAAAAAAACTTGCTATTCTGAATGACAACTCACTTACTGAAGAGCGGTCTTCGATCTTGCTATTTAATTTTTGAAAATCCAGGAGACCTAGTATATATTCCTCTTATAAAAAAAAAACCAGCGATTAACCTCAATTGTAACCGCCTCTACAGACCTTGGTACAAAAGTATACACTGCTAGTCTATGTTGGTTAAAGTTACTTGATTTATTTAGGGAAACAAATCTGCTCTGATTTGATAGATTCCAAAAAACTAATGGGAAATCAGTAAATCAATTTAATTTTATATAGAAACGAATATATATTATACCTATAATTTATATAACTGATATAGAAAAATATAAAACGTCTACAAAAAGAATACCAACATTTTACATTTATAAATGATTTTAAAAATGTACCTACCTTCTAAAAGTAAAAGAAAGTTCCTTTTATGCACCTTACATTATAAAGTAACAGAAACAATAATTAATCGTAACTAGAGTTTGCTCTCAGACTTTTCGAGCCTTACTTCCTAATGAATAATAATAGCTCAATCAGCGAGTAGATTAATGAAGAGTTTGCTAAAGTTTACGACTTGAAAAGGTTAATTTGATTTTTAAGTGTATATTATTATATACCCTTTAAAATAAAACCTATCTTATATTAATATACCCCGTAAAGATCTTCCCGATTTTTTTTTCGTCTGGTAAAGAATAATAAATATTTATCATAGTAGCTCTGATGAATGTTCTTATATCAAACAGTACACAAATAAACCCCATGTCCTTGAGTGAGGGATACCCCTTACATTAAACAAGACATAAGACATGGAGTTTAAAATTTATAAGGTCTTACATTTGTAACTTACAAATATAACTATATAGATCATAGACAACATAAGAAAAATTGTTAATAATCCAATAAAAAATAAAGTTAAAATATCCTCTTTAGCAATTTTAGAATTTTTTTCTTTGATTCAGCATACAATTTTAAGGGACTTATTGACATAACTATTAAAAAGATTGAAGTATAGTGAGCAGCGCCATTATCAAAGAAAAAAGTCCATTTGTTTAAGAAGGTTTGGAAGATTAAAACCATAGAAATCCTGTAGTGCTGCTTAAAAAATTCTGTAGTATGACAATATCTTGCTCTGAGCTTACTATAACAGTATTTCCTCGGCGTTTTACACAAACGTATGTACTAATAGTTCCTCTTGCTGACAAAGAAGCCCATATAATGGCCTTTGGTAAATGCAAAGGTTTTTGATGCTTCATTTCGGGATTAGTGTCATTTCAATACCTGCAATTTTGCCTATATATAGAAATGTGCCTTTTCTGAGAAAAAAATGTTGGAAAAGCTGCTGAACCTCTTTAACATTTTGTTTGCGAATTGGAGCCTAGGAGCGTGCTCTTGAGGCCCTAATTTATGTATCATTTGGATTTTGTACGTAATTTCTTGAGAAGAATGCGAATCAAAGATGATCTGGGTTGAACCTAAGGCGTTAGACTGCTTCCAAGTAGAGAGACAGTATCGAAGATTTCGGGATCTCTTGCTGCTTTAGGTCGACCGGATAATGGTTATTATTTGTAGAATTATTATGTCCGAAAGGTTATTATGTCCGAACTTGTTTACTCATTTTCTTATCAACTGAATCCATGGAGCTTCATTTTTACGCCGTATGTTGTAATAAGTGCCATATTTTCATTGCGGGTGAAGGACTCCATGGTGCTAAATTCCCAATGGCAACTCTTGCGCTTCATAACTTTTCCGCCACACCCAGCCGAAGCCACTTCTCAAATTAAAACTAACTTTTGGTCCACTCTGTACATTGTGATCATTATAGTTTTTTTTTTTCAATAGAGGGCGTCGAACTGTTTATTGTTTAACAATAATTTAAATATATTTAGTTGGAGGGATAGCACATCAGCAATTTTATGGCTCTAACTTTGAAATGCAGTATAACAGTTGAGCTTAAAAAAAAAACGTTTTGTAAAAAAATATATTTATGAGTTTTATTTTAAAGCATTTTACAAACTATTGTGTGATGATAAAATTACACAATATTAATTGAATATTATTAATTTCAAGCCATATTCATTCAAGTTCCTTAAATTACACTGACATATGAATATGAAATATTTTTCATCGAAGTTACAATATGTTAGGTGTGGATATTCTTACGACCTACAATTTAATAGTATATTAATACATAATATAAAACTGAAGAAATTGATTGATTATTTTTTTTGGATGAAACCATAATTTTTGGAACTATTTTTTCATTTTATTTTCGAAATATTATTTATTTAATAAATCAGGAACTTTTTTACAAGCTTTGTCACATCATTACGGTCTAAAGAGTGTTTATGTATGATCTCGCTAGCACTGCATGAAATACGATTTGAAACAACAATTTAAGCCGCATATTTTATATATATATATATATATATATATATATATATATATATATATATATATATAAAAATGGTACGGACACTTCTTCAATCACTCTCGCACTTAGTAAATTTTTCATTCATAATATTCATTACAGATTTGAAAACTGATACAATTAAATTTATATTTATCAATGGAAATCCAATAAGTGTTTAAAATCTGTTATGTTACAAAGTCTACACTAAAACAATTCCATGTTTCCAAAAAGAGTACCCAGTGGAATAGTGTCAATTATTTGTCCTATAGACAAAATTTCCCAGAAGACCAATAAACTCTCAACTTTAGCCGCAATGTTTTGATATTCGCGTGACATTCTACGCTCGGGTTTAAACTATTGAATTATGATAAAGACATTTAGGACACAGGACAATTTGAAAAGTACAACACATCTTTTTAATAAAATGCAATATCACAAATTTGTTAACTATTCTACAATAATGACATTAAATGGTCATAGTAGGTAAACAAAGGTTCATTCTATTTTAACCAAACATGTAATTTATATACGTTTTTTTATGGAAACAAAAGTTTTTTTAACAAAAAATATATATTTTTTTAAATATTGTAAAAACTCTCTTCACACTAAGAGATGATTGAAACTGCAGAATTTATTGATATCGAGTTATAAAATATTTAGAGTATAACGTTTGATATCTATAGTACTTGAAAGAGGAATGGAATGACAAGTGTTTTGCAGTTTATACATAAATAAACGCCAGTGCTAATAATAAAGCAATTCATACAAAACATTAATTATTGATCTGAGCATAAAGGAATCTCTTAACCGTTCATTTCGCTATTTTACGACCGATACCTTTCAACAGATATTCATGATTCTTACCAGGGTGTTAGAACTTTTATTAGATATGTTTTCTAAAAGAACAGAATTTAAAAATTACAACTAAAAAAAATTACAGCAAAAAGAAATTTGTCTATGGAAATTTGGAGTTTAAGACAAATTAACAAAAGGAATTAGAATGCCAACCGCGTTTGTAAACTGTGTAAATCTACGCTTATACTGTTCAAAGCTGTAGGGATACTGGAATGACTTTGAAAGTTAATAGCCCATTTAAGTTCGAGCTATATGTACAAAATAGGTACTCTAATTTGATGACGATCATGAATGGCTTAAATCAAATTTATAGTAATTTTAGCACTAAATAAAAATCTATCTTTAAAAAAACCACAACATTTCGAGGTACGAGATATTGTTAGATATGTCTCGATAACGTAGATGAACAATCGTAACAATCTTCTCGCAAATATTATTTAGGGTAGATCCATCCAACTAGCATTTTCGATGTAGTTTAAGATTTTCTTAAAACTCTGTCTATGCTAAATATATTGGAAATATTTGGTATCGAATCGAATATGTCAATGACATGTCTTCTAAGGGAGAATGTGGCAGTGAGTTTCGTAGTTACTATCGTAGGTCGTAGGAAACGGGTTGTATCTAAAAACATATTCTAGCTACTGTATAAGACTGTTTACAGTTTTGTTCAATAACTTATATGATATAATTGACTCATGATATCGAATTTTATAATCCAACTATATGAATCCGAAACAAATCACTTTTAATCATTTTTTTCTGATCGAATTGTACCAAGCTAGTGGTATTATATAGATTTTTACACAAGTATTTTTTGTAGGAAAAACTTATGGCTGAGGTTTTGAACAACACCACTCCACCGACGTCATAACAATAAATTATGTTATATTATTTACAAGTTTAAAAGAACAATTATAATAAATCTAAAATGTATGTATGATCAATACAGGCAGGATTACGGGAGGAAGACCGTCCAAATGCTTTGCTAATACAATATGGTACGAGTAACGAGTACCATACTCGATTCGATGAAGTTCGCATTCTATCAATATTCTATAAATATAAATATTCTTTCTTTATAGAGATTATTATAACATCTGTAAACCTTATTTAAAAAATCCAAACAATTAATCAAAATTTTGTAATATGAACATTCCATTCATATACGTTCGTTTCTTTGATAATGGCATTATGTTTACTTTTATACCTATAAAAAATAGTCGAGCTATAAAAAACCTTGAAGTAGTAAACACTTGCTTAAATTTTACTACACTAACTAGCCCAATGCAGTCTAAGTCGAGGAAACTGGAACTTATAATAGTACAACATCATTAATCATTAATAAAGTTGTAGATTGGCCCTTTGACCCTATATACTAAAACTTCTACCTGTTTGTAATTTTCCACTTGTTGATTACTATGGGAATTTGTAGTTTGTGTTTAATTAATCGCTAACTTTGAAAATTTCACAAAATGAATTTTGTGTCGAGAGTAAGAAATGCTACAAAAATCTTCAGAAGTGCATTTCTTTTCTTAAATAATAAGTGTTCTGTAAACTAGCATTCTGATATCACTAAGTCTTTGCTTTCAAGTCAAAAGATAACTAAAAATATATGAGAGCAAGCAACGATTTTACTGTACAAAAGAATATAAGATAGAGGTACGAGCGACTAAGAGCTAGTCGATCAAATAAAACGCATATGCATTATGGGATTTTATTTTCTGATATGTATTACATTATTTACATTGTTACTTATCATATTATAGGGAAAATTTCTAAATACTCACACTGAATTCAAAACAACACCTACCTATTGTGTTCTTATCAGAAGTATATCTGTTTAATTCGTCTAATCTATTCTATCCGAATTTTTAACCATTTTTGTTTCAGACAGAATAATTTTATTTTATTACGTATAATACGTAATAATAGCATCATGTTTTATGTTAAGGATGTGCTTATCATAAAATATGATAATATTATTATAAAAATAAACAGTAATTAAAAGTCGTATTTAAAATAAAATTCTATGTTCTTAGCCTCTGTGCAATCTTCAACCATACTTCACTCTCCTTGACTATATATCGTACATCCCAGGCTCATATAAATTCACTGGAAAACATTTCTGTCGTGACTGCTCGTTGAAATCGCGTCAAGACAGGTGTTCTAAAGCACGCCTAAGACAATAACTTATATGTATATATATATATATACTAATTTAATCACCTAAAATGGACAATCCAAAATTGTATAACAAAAATAATAGTCAACAAAAAAGAGATGCCCGGCAATGTTTAGAAGAATATGCAATAGAAATGGAATGGAAAAAATATGGTGATACAGTAATAGATATAGGATGCGGGGATGGAAGTGTTACGACGAGTATATTGAAAACTTTTATACCTAATAACTGCAAAGAACTTGTAGGATGCGACATTAGCGAGAATATGGTTCAGTTTGCTAATGCCCACCACGCCAAGAACTTCGTCAGGTTTGAGGTACTTGACATAGAGAGTGACTTGCCTGGCAAATTTCGTGAAAAATTCGATCACGCATTTTCATTTTACGCTCTACATTGGATAAATCATCAAGAGTAAGTTTATTTCTTTTATCCATTATTATTAACAAGTCATTTAAAAAAAGAGATCGTTTGAATTATGAGCTGCTAACGAAAATAAAGATTAAGAGGGTAAAACCTTGGAAAATGTTATGTACCAATAACCAATAACTTCTTGAGTTTAGTTAGTTTATTTTTTTGTTGACACCTGTTTTACCTGTTGGTTGGTTGGTTGGTACTTGTTGACAATGTATGTACTATAAAAATTTATCTTATAATCAGCACAATCATTATTAAAAAAAATTTTACTTGATAAAATCGTTAAACAACGGTTCAATGCCCGGGCGGAGTTCCTATAATATAAAATATAATTTAAAATCATCCCTTCAACCATAACGAAAGTAGGTAGTTATAAAACGCATATACTGCTAAACGCATAACTACCGTATGTGCTGCCTTGTGAAGGAATTTAAAATTAGGACTTCTTAGAGATGCTCCGCCAACATACATGTTGCGTTCTTCATGACACGTTTTATTAACATTTGTGGTTTTCTTTAAAGTTAATGTCAGGTGTCAAAAACTTTCATTATTATAATTCCAAATACTTTGCTTGCCCATACAGACAAAAATTTTGTTTGAAGAATCAATAATTTTTCTAGTTAGTCTTATTTTTAATAACTCAAATAATAATCATTGATGTTAATGTATATATGTACTAAAAAAAAACAATAGCGTAATCTATAAAATTCTATTAACACAATACAATAGCAAAAAATAGTGTAGCATCTTTTAATAAATTAGCATTGTTACTGCTAAATTAACCCGTATCACGCTATTTCCTATATATCATGGCACATGCGAAGAAAAACATACCTAGTCTTGCCATAAATATTGTGACAAAGAAAAAATTTTTTTTTTAATCGCAAATAACATTTATTACTTTTACAATGTATTAGCTTAATACACAAATAAAAACAATTAAAAATATAAAAAGTTTATTCGAAGTGGTATCCATTGGCTGCAATAAACCCTGCCTTTAAACGTTGAGGCCAGTTATCACTAGAAGCACGCGCTCTTTCCATGGGGAAATTCTTCACTGCCAATCGTATGGATTGTTTAAGGGACTCTAAATTATCATGGCGTTTAGAGCAACCTGTACTCTCTAAAACTGACCATAAATCATAATCCAGCGGATTAAGATCGGGACTAGATGACGGCCAGTCTTCAGCTCTGATGAAGTCCGAGACGGTCGCTTCTAACCAAGACTGCGTGGACCGAGCTTTATGACCCGGCGGCCGGCGCCGAGTCTTGCTGGAAGGACCATACTTGGGCATTTGTGCCGATGTTTTTATACCCTTTTCACAAAAAAATGGCTCAGTCACAACTTCATAGCTAACACCCCCCCTCCACCCCCCACCAAAGCATCACTGAAGTTGGATAATGTCCACGTTGTATTATGTCGAATATTTGGAGGCTTCCTTAAAGCTTTGAGCATAAATACGGTCATTTTTTTTGTTAAAATGTTGCTCAATTGTAAAAAAATCTCATCCGTGAACAAATTTTTTATCGATTTTACCACGCTATTCATCGTTAATTTATCAATTAAGAAATGACCATTGCGTCTCTTATAGGCTGCAAATCCTAAGTCATCTCTTAAAATACGCTACAAGGTTCTAGGTGCTATCTTCATTTCCCAAGGTAAAATCTTTTGCTTTCGGACAGGATTTCTTCGAATTTTTTCTCTTGCTGCTTTAACCACCTTTTTACTACATACCTTCTTTGTGGTATGCAATCACAACGATTCTGTTCTCTTTATTTTCGTATCGCATAATATTATACAATGTATTGGCGCCAAAATGAGAAAACACAATGAACAATCTTATAAAACTGACAGATTCCAAGTTCAAATGTAATATTTTTTTATTTTTAATTGTAACAGTATTTATGGCCAGACTAAGTATTTATTTCTATTTTTGTGTTCGATTGTGGTTTTGAATACATTCAAAAAATTTTGAAAAACATCTGTATGTATAAAATCCTTATAATACAGATTGAAGCTGTGGGTAAAGTATTAAAGTAGGTCAGTCAAAATACTTAGTGATCGTGAGGGACGTAAAGGCAGTAGGACGTAAAGGGTTTTAAATACAAGTTAATATTATACAGATAAAGGGAATCTATGTCATTTTTAATAGTTTATGGAGAAGAAATTACAAGATGTTTATTAGAAAAAGTATTAACATGCTACAAGTATTTTATGTTCGGATGGATGATTTGGTTTCGAGGCATAATTCAAATAACTTAATATAATATTTGTGCTTAATTATAATTGTGCTATAAATGCCAGCTAAGTTATGTTTTTGTGTATGTGATTATCATGTATATCAAATATGGAATTAAAAAGTTCAAAAAAGGCATTAAATTAATTAAACACTTTTCTATGTAAGAATCGCATTTCTCAACATCTACAACCTTCTGGTAAGAGGAGGTGATTGTCTATTGATGTTCCTGGGTCACTCGTCAGTGTACGAAGTATGGCGAGAACTGGCGCGCTCACCTCGCTGGAACCATTTGCTGAATGACATAAACCACTTTGTCTCACCTTATCAAGACTGTCAGGTATAATTATTGTTATATACAACTAACTTTACGTCAAGCAAAGTCAGTGAAACCTCATTGAATTGAATAGAGTCGTTTTGAAGTGTACTCCTATAGAAGAAAGTTTTTTTTATAAACTATATACAAATAAGATATATCGGTAGGTCCTATGTATATTACAGGAGAAGCTTTCAAAGATAAAATTTATTACAACTCTAGATTAACAAAACCGAAGCTTACGAAACTTTTCTTGTTTGCTAAAACAACTATCCTCTTCATTTATATAGTACTAACTGTGACTGCGACTTCGTACGCATAGATTTCGATTTTGATAAAACGTACCCTTTGCAGATGCAAAGGTGTTATAGTTTTTATAAGCATTCAAATTGGTAAGCAGCAATGGTACGACAATAAGATTATTATTTTCTTTATTTTTTAACCGATTGTTAAGTAAGTGAATCCCATGACAATATATTCCGGAAAACTTCATCTAAATCGATTAATCCGTTTCTGAGTTTAGCGTGTACAAACATACAAATATACAGACGAACAGACAAAATGAAAAAACATTGTTTTGGGTTTTCTTGCTTATATAAAGGTCCACCTGTATGAATTTTTGAAAATATTTTTTTTTCGTGTTGTGTTTACAACTAAAAGACAAACAGATAAACAGACAAGGATTTTAAAAATGCTGAAAATGGATTCTGTTAGTTATCACTTGACATCCTGGTATATTTTTAAAACATTTTCAATGTGCAAAGACTACTCCCCTACAGGGACTCTAGAAATTATTACATATACAGGTATATATAATAAGGTTTGCATTGTACCAATTACGTGATTGACATAAATTGACATAACTTTTTTATTTCTTAACCGATTTAGATGAAATAAATACTAAATGCTAAGTGAAGACTGTGATAATATAATCCTGAAAACCTCATACAAATTGGTTAAGCCGTTTCTGAGATTAGCGTGCACAACATAGACATACAGACAAACAGACAAACTGAAAAACCATTGTTTTGGGTTCTCTTGCTCTTATAAAGGCCCCCCATGATATATGTTTTTTTTTTAATATTTTCCATGTACGGGAATGGATCAGTGACAATTTTATTATATGTATAGATTTCTAACTATAGTTTCATGTTCTTATTTTTTGTATATATACTGGATTATTTGTAATTAACTGCCCACCTCGTGTAGGCAGCCTCTTTACATCAATTCCAACAACATTTGTTCTAAGACTTTTTACAAATTTTGATAAACAACACAAAAAAAAACAAAAAATAACTGCTCCCTCTTTTACTTATTACTTTGTATTTTCTAAGAAGTAATTTAATAGGTCAACGCCCGGGCGCCATACCTACGCCCAGAGTTAATGCTAGTTCAAAGGCAACAAATAAATTTTCTATGAGAAATCAAAATTTTAAAAACTAATAATTTTTAATATCGTAGAACAAATGTAGGGATTGATGTAGAGAGGCTGCTTGCAAAAGGTGGCCAATTGATTACAAATAACTCTATATAGAAAAATCTTATATTATTTAAAAATAAAACCTAATTACTGGTAGTATTTTCATCAGCACTGATTTTTCTTTTCTCGTTCATATTTTTTAAGATTTTACTAATTTAAGGCTCCTGAAGAGGATATAAAGATAATGATGACATCTATAGGGTTTACTAACGTCGAAGTAAAATATATACAAAAGGATTTTGTCTACACTGGAGTAGAAGCGTTTAAAAGTAAGTCAACTAGTAGAAGTTTTAATTACAGTACCACTCTTTAAATTATAACGAAGTTTTCCTAAATTAAACAAGAGTTCGAAAGAAATGTTATTGCAAAACAAAAAAAATAAGTTGGGTATTCCAATTAGATCTTCTTATACTACAGTACTAAATATATATGGACCCGGCTTAAATTGAAAATAAATCGGAAATTGGCCCGACTAGTTTCGAACCCATTCAGGGTTCCCATTCATGAGCTCGAACCATGGCAGACTCTCAACGTGAACAAGCTTCAAATGATAATTTGTATTATTTATTGTAATTTTAATAGTCCCTATTACTTAGTATTAATTATATTTAATTCTATTAATATTTGGCAAATGTGTTATTTTCCAGACTATCTGAACAGTATTAATCCTTTTAATATTCCTTTGGAAATGCAAGAAAATTTCTTAGACGATCATGTTAAAGTGGTTCGTGACATGAAACTTGTCGATCATACAAATAACAATGAAGATGGTACATTCAATGTGAAACTGAACTATAAACTCATCATAGCTCAAGGCAAAAAGTAAATTTAGAAGCAGCCTTCGACTTTTATTTTTTAAGCTTATAATATTTAATCTATAGATTGTTTTAAAATACGAGTACGCGAACACTAAATAAAAATAACTACGTTAAAAAAACCGTCTTTAAAGCTAAAAAGTAAAAAATAATGAAGATTTAATATTTATTATATATGTATATGATATTATTTATATGACCTATTTACTACTACCATCTAATCAGAGCATAAATGACATAAGTATCCCCTGGAAGTGCTTTCTCCGCTCGTGCCTTTCTCATGGCCCACAATTTACATTTGTAACACATCATCCAATCTTCGATAATCGGTTCCTTATACTTTTCTTCACAAATCCGACAATAAAGCTCTTCTTTATTTTTCTTATTCTTATATTTTGCATTTACAGAAAATTTCAGATTCTTGACGCCTTTTTTATTTTTATTGATAATTTTCCTTGGTTTGGGCTGTGATACTTGAGGATTATTAACAATTTCCTTAAGTGGAATGGATTCGTCCAAATTAACTATTTGAGCCTCAGGTGTTATGGTTCCTTGATTTTCTGATGAGTGTGCTTCCTGAGTATCTAGTGTTGGAATATGTGAGAACCAGTCCTTTCCGGCAATTTCAAAATTGTGCTTTAAATGGTTGACTACGGCAAATGTGAAGGCTATTTTTGGAACCATCTCAATGGTTCAACCATAACCATGTTTACAGCAATTTAAAATATGTTCCCTCCCAGTTCCACTTTCTGTTTTTCGGAAAATATGGCCTTCCTTCCAGTTCTTGGAGTTTTAAGTGTGTCTTTTTTGAGGACATCACGTATAGTACTTTTTGGTACAGAATAAGTAGTAGTAGTCATCTTCGAGGTAGTCATGTATAGTATTTTTTATTACAGAATATGTAGTGCTTGGAAAGCCCAGAGAAAGTGTCTTAGTTTTGACAGCTTCAACGGCTGTTTCCAAATCCACTAACTTAAATTTTGTCTCAGTCTTTCTTTGAAAATTTCTTGGCATCTGAAATTATTGTTTATTCATAATTAATAACGAATATCATAAAAAAAAACGTTTAAGGGTAACTACGGACGCTTGTAATTACCTGACTTAAATCGTCCGCCATTAGCCGGGCAAGTGGCTAGAAATAGATATTACATTAATTTTTTTTTAGGTTAGAACCATGCGGTGCACGAT
Source organism: Napeogenes sylphis (assembly GCA_959347405.1). Taxonomy (NCBI): domain Eukaryota; kingdom Metazoa; phylum Arthropoda; class Insecta; order Lepidoptera; family Nymphalidae; genus Napeogenes; species Napeogenes sylphis. The sequence continues at coordinate 18,415,684 of OY365781.1, forward strand.
ACAAGTGCCTTAAATCGTTGTTCAAACATAAATTTATTCAGAAAAAAAACAGCATCCTGCTATGTTTTTCGTACATTAAGATACACTCATTATATTTTTCACAAAAATCAAATAATAGAAAAATCTTTAAGTTTAACTTACTTTAAATGGAGGTCGCGTTCTCATCTTAGCAGTTACTGTTTGCAACTAAGTTCAGAATCGACTTACAATCGCAGTCATTCAAAATATCTCCTATTATGCTCTAACATAGTTAAACCTATGCGTCCGCGATTACCCACCATCCGTAATTACCCCACCCCTACGTATCTCAATTTTTGAAGTAGGCATTTCATAATTGACATGAGCATTTATTTTAAGAATTCTGTGGAATACATTTTCATAATTTTGGTTTTCTTTTCATTATTCTTTGATTGAACTGCTTATAATATTAAGATTTAATTGTTTTTTATTATGATTATTTACGTATCTTAATCATTAAAGTGGGCATTTCATTATATTAATTTGCTCGTATACATTTATGTAATTAAATGTAATTATTTGTTTAAGGCTTGGCAACTACGTTATTTCTGTATAGTATATAATAAATATTAAATCTTCATTATTTTTTACTTTCTAGCTTTAAAGTCGTTTTCTTAACGTAGTTATATTCATTTAACACTTTTTAGTTTATTGCTACATTTTCCATTAGCCATGGGTAGACCTACTAAAGGAGGCCTGTCCGTCAATTCAAAACTGTCCTGTCCTGTCAATTCAAAACTGTTCCGCATCAAACAAAAAAGAATTACGTAAATCGGTTCAAAAACCTCGGAAAAATCGGTGTACATACATAAAATGTATATATATATATACCGGCCGAATTGAGAACCTCCTCCTTTTTGAAATCGGTTAAAAAAATTTATAGTTTAAAGTCATGTAGTAACTTGTCAAATAAGGTCAATCTTTAAAATAATTATTGTTTATACTTTTAATATATTTTTGTTGGTTTCTTTTATATTTAAATAATAAATTCGAATTTTGTATCAAATTAGTCCTAAAGAAGGATTTATAATTTTAATGTTCTTTAAAATTTCTAAGCACAACATAAGTAATACAATATCTAGACACTATGATTAAATAAAGTAGTTAATTTGAGTTTGAATTGTTTTCTGACCTTAACCTTTTCTTACATTAACTCATTCGAAGATGAGACGTCTAAAATATTTTGTTAAAATATTGTCAAGAAGAATAGAAGACTTCATATGTTTTATGATTGGCGTTGCAAACGATTTCGTCTACCTAATCTCCAGTCATTTCTTCCGTGTTCAATTCTCTAATTGATTGTTTCACGACTCACGTATTACATAAATTCAAGTAGAAGGAATAGTCTCGCATTTTTTTAGTCAAATATAAAAACTGTGCTGACCTTATAGTAGACTAGTAGAAAGTAACTAAAAAAATATTAGATAAAACTACTTAGTGCTTAGATGACATTAAATATGGTTTTAGCTTATTCGGGCAGCGATTAAATTTTTATAATACGTAAGGACAAAGCATTAAAATGGTATTGATTAGTTTTATATTCTGTACCATGTAATATTGAAAGGATATAAGTTTTTAATTATAGTTAATAAGTTTAGGAGTAAAAGTAAGTTTGAAAACTATTCATTCAATTTGAAACTTTAATTTAGCAGTTTTCTTAGTTAACGTTGTGGAATTGGTGGACATGTAAGTTATATATTATTTTGGTACAATAAAAGTGTTTTTCTTAAAGAGTAATTTTACAACTTATGTAGACGAAGTATCAATTGTATACTGTATTGTTAAAATAAAAATAGTAAAATAGAAGTGGGTGGGACAAAGGAGTTCTAATAAGACAAAAAAATAAAATAAATGATTGTGTGAGCTTGCAGAGGTGGTATTTTCTTCATTCTCAAAAAATAAACTAAATAAGAGAAATAAAGAAACAAACAAACGAACTAACAAATATAAACGGGCGCCAGAGAAGCAGTGCTTTAGAATCACTCTGAATAGTCTGCCGGATAGGCTATTGAACTATTTTTCTCAAGGCGGACATTAGTGTGCATTTTTGGTTTGTTGACAGAGAAAGCAAAGACAAGAAAAATTACAATTTAACATATATTTAAAAAACAATACAAAAAAAACTTGTAACAAGTTAAATTTTACAGAACTCTATAATTTAAATAAAAAAATTGTACTTACAGTTTGGTTTGAAACAATACTTAAGTAATAATTATAAAGAACCCTGTTTTGCTATTATATTCTTTCCACAGTCAGCAATATAGGTTCAGCCGTAGCACATCCTCAGCAATACATTTTTATTTGTCGTTCTTTATTGGCAAGCGGGTTGTGAAAGCAGGTCAGTTCTTAAAGCTCTCATGCTTCAGGCAATAATAAAATAATGACAATTGTAGCCAAGTGCAGAAATGTACAAAAACAGGTGAAATGAGAACGCCAAACCAAAATGGTTAGATATATGGATAAACAAAAGATGCAAATAACTAAGATCTAATGGGAGATTAGAATAGAAGACTAGAATTGAATATTAATTGATCATTAATAGAATAGAAGAGTCAAAGAGAAGAGCTGTAATAAAATAGAAGCAATTGATGATCAGTAGTTCATACACTTAAAAAATATTTGGAAAAGAAAATGTGTATGATATGACTTACCGCTTAAGCACGTGTTATATTATTGTAGTATTGCTACATATAAGATTGTTATTATATAGTAATTTGGTTTGTTGATAATATAAATATGTAATTATTTATTTACCTACATAATAACATTAACAATAAATATTGTTGTTACAATTAGATTTACGAATTAAGATCTATATATCATTGTTATTACTGGTATGTTATAAAAGTAGTAAAAGATATTGATTTGACGAGCTATCGGAAGTAGCCTTAAGATATTAAATATATTGTATTTACATATCTTATTAGGTAAGCCATAAATGTGTGAAAGATATAAGATTGTTATAAAGGCTTAGGCATTTAAAATGGTTATGTACTATTATATTGTTATTATGATATATTTAATGATGTTTAAAGTTGTGAATATGACTTATCTCCAGAAGCTGCCGTTGGCGCTTCTGTCGATGTTGTTATGTTATAAATGTGGCTGTAAGCCTCTATTAAAGGCAATCGTATTGGACAACAGGCAAGATAAGTGATTCTTATACTTACATTGTTTATAATATGTGTAATAACTGTTGTGGGTATTTCACCGTATTGAGTTATTGGTAAATGTGTCTAAATAATTACACAGTAATAACTATATTACTGTATTTATTATATTCATGTACCGGGAGTCATTTTGTTATATTAAATGATATATTTGTTTAGCTCTTTCTTTTCTTTAAACTTATCCAAATAATACATTGAAATATATTATCATATTAATATGTAGTATGAAGTAGCTCGATTAAATAATTTACACTATATTAGATCAGTGGTTTTTAATTGTAGAATCTTATAATATCTAACATCAGAAGTGGGATCATCCCGGTCCTCGGTATCGACAGTTTGACTACCGAAACTATATTTTATCGTTAAAAACAAAGATACCCTCATTGTTGTTATTTTATTTGTTAATTCGTTGCATTTCATTTTGTGTGATTTAAACTTTACTAATATGTTGAAAAACTAATTCACAGGGAAAATCACGCCGCCATCGCTATATACGTCGAAATACCATCACCTCTATGATGTCCAGGCGTAGTTTGGGAAACGGCGGAGTGATTTCTAATTAAGTGGTTTACGAATTAAGTTTAATTCACGTTTGCATTACCGCAGCCATGCCAGCTGAGTCTGCGGACCCAGTATGGCCCTCACCGGTGCAGCGTCGAGCCTGTGATGCTCCGGAAGTAGAATCGATAAGAAAGGTCAAGTTAAGCTGAACCACCAAAACTATTGACCAATTCAACGTTTTTATTTATCTTGTGTTTGTTATTAAAAGTTAAGTCAACAGGTCAACTAGAACTACTATAAGACCAACGAGACTCTTATCGGATTATACGTGACTTACTCAGTAGAATATACTAACTTTCGTTTCAGCTGAAGCTGATTGAACTGGAGTAGATAAAAGCGGGTGAAGCTTCCAGTGCGTCTCTTCCACCTTCTATGCCCGAAGGGAATTCCATGGTCATCAATAAGGCCATAAGGATTCTTGGATGACGAGGGGCTAAGGATCAGCACAAATGGGAGATCTTATTTCGATGCCGTAGTGGCGATCACAAAGGCGAAACGCCTAGTTGATATGGCGTTGATCGAGTCTCTCAAAAAGGATTCGGAAAGGGGAAGGTCGTGGCAAAACTTATGAAACGAAAAAAAAAAGCAGTTCTACATACGATACATCGAATCGGTGGACTCTTATTGTGAGTGTGCTTGAAAACAAAAGTGATTGTGTTGTACAAAATTAAGTTTCAGTAAATACTAATTCTTTGAATTAGTTTGTGGTAGTATATTGGATATTAATACCAAAATTTCATCTTTAGTAGTTTAAATATTTGGATATATGTAAAAGTAATTTGCAAAAGTAATGATACGTTTTCTAGGTACGTTAATTATGATAAATAGCGTAATATTGTGTCAGGTAGGCCGAACAGGATATAAAAGGTTTAGGCAATTAAAGGAATCTTGTTTTCGAAAAGGAAAACCTCGTTACTGGAGTAGGTGGATAAAAAAAAATGTTATTGTGGAAAATTAAAGTTGTGAAAATAAAAAAATAATAACAAGACAAATATTTATTTATTATTATTATATATATATTTTTTTAAATTGTTATATATTTATATATACTATCTTACTTTTTGTATTACATATATAGTTTACTAGTATATTGTATATATATTCTACTTTTTTTTTTATTTAATGGGATAAAAGTTGGTTGATTTGTAACTCGGCATTAGAGCAGGTCTTATTTATAAGATCTTAGGTTTCGCTGGTCGGTCTTTTGCTTGGTGCAAATCTAGTTCACTGGCAGCGGGTGAAGGGATTTGACACGTCTAGGCAACTGACAAAACCTTAAAAAAAAAATGTTTCCGCTGGTCGGTCTTTTGCTTGGTGCAAATCTAGCTCACTAGCAGCGGGTGAAGGGGATTTGACACGTCTAGGCAACTGCCAAACATTAAAAAAAAAATGTATGTGACAAGTGACAAAACATAAAAAAAACATGTTTATGTAAAGGGGTTTGACGAGTCTAGGAAAATGACAAAATATAAGAAAAAAAAAGGAATGTATATAATATATATTATATATATATAAAAATATATGTATATAAGTAGGTGTGTATACTTCGAGAGCGAAGTATATGTCAGGTTGGCCGTGTTATATTATTGTAGTATTGCTACATATAAGATTGTTATTATATAGTAATTTGGTTTGTAGGTAATATAAATATGTAATTATTTATTTACCTACATAATAACATTAACAATAAATATTGTTGTTCCAATTAGATTTACGAATTAAGATCTATATATCATTGTTATTACTGGTATGTTATAAAAGTAGTAAAAGATATTGATTTGACGAGCTATCGGAAGTAGCCTTAAGATATTAAATATATTGTATTTACATATCTTATTAGTTAAGCCATAAATGTGTGAAAGATATAAGATTGTTATAAATATGCTTAGGCATTTAAAATGGTTATGTACTATTATATTGTTATTATGATATATTTAATGATGTTTAAAGTTGTGAATATGACTTATCTCCAGAAGCTGCCGTTGGCGCTTCTGTCGATGTTGTTATGTTATAAATGTGGCTGTAAGCCTCTATTAAAGGCAATCTGTATTGGACAACAGGCAAGATAAGTGATTCTTATACTTACATTGTTTATAATATGTGTAATAACTGTTGTGGGTATTTCACCGTATTGAGTTATTGGTAAATGTGTCTAAATAATAACACAGTAATAACTATATTACTGTATTTATTATATTCATGTACCGGGAGTCATTTTGTTATATTAAATGATATATTTGTTTAGCTCTTTCTTTTCTTTAAACTTATCCAAATAATACATTGAAATATATTATCATATTAATATGTAGTATGAAGTAGCTCGATTAAATAATTTATACTATATTAGATCAGTGGTTTTTAATTGTAGAATCTTATAATATCTAACACACGCGCTCATCGATTTAAAAAAAATATTGTGCCATTTATGATAAAAGAATGCACAGCAAACCTTTTAAAACCTTTGATTTCTTTGTGTTATCTGTGCAACAGAATGTGTAACTATTATGTAAACAAACCTTTTGCTTTGTTGTATTTAAATTAAAATATCCCCAAAAAATTAATTATTAATTTCTCAACGTTTTTGTCTGAAACTACTTTACGGTAGCTGGGATTATAAAACAAGTGGCACGATTATTTCGTTAACAGAACGGCAATGAATGTAGATTTTTTTAATAAAAGCAATTTAGCATGGATTAAGCAAGTAGCAGAGGAAAGACAGATGGACAATATTTATTATTATTAAAGGTATTACTGCAATAGACAACATGGAAAAATCTGTGGTGGTCTAGGGCTACAGTAAAATGGATACTAATTTTATATTGGAAGTTCCCTCTATTGATCCTAATATACAGGGTTATTTTTAATTAGTTAACCACCTCTTGCAGATTACCGTCTCTTCATCAATCCCAACAACATTTGTTTTACAACTTTTTACAAATCTTGATGTACAACACAAAAATAATTAGCAATTAAAAAAATTATTGCTAATTATTTATTTAAAATAAATAATTAGCAATATTTTTTTAACTGCTCATTTTCAATTTATATTTTAACAAATAGTATTTTATATTTATAATAAATAATTTACACTCTATGAGTGAAATTTTGATTTAAATTTTACCTGCACACTTGTCACATAACATCAACTTTTATACGGAAGAACAAAAGAAACTGTTTATATTACTTTATTACACATATATTTGGCCACATCACTTGCATCATGCACATCATGATTTCATACAAAGGTCAGTCAATTCTCAACTTTTAAAATGAATGTCAGAGTTTGAAACCCAACTGAAAGTATCTCCATCCAAAAGTGTAACTATGTTTCGCTTGAGTGAAGAGTTTTTAAACTTTAAATAGCATGTCTGGAACATATTGACACTGCTCCAGCAGCAATTGGTCGAAGTCTTGAAAACTGTTTTAATGGCCGAGAAACACAGAAAGAAAATCTTGTAACTCTCTGGTGTCAATGAGAAGCAGGGAGAAGACTTACCGTCTCTTATTTTATCTATTATCCATGAAAATCTGCAGCTTAGTGACATTTTTTAAATCTTGTCAACTGGGAAATTCTTCTGACAATAAATGCCGTTCAATTGTTATTAAGTTCTGTGATGAGGAGAATAAGACAATCATTTGGCAAAGAAAGTCTTCTCTTAAAGGAACAAACTCTGTTTTGACTGAATTTCTCACTAAGCAGAAGCAGGGTTGGTTCATGTCAGCCCGCAAGCATCTTAGCGTCCATAACGCCTAGACTTCATCAATTTACCGTCAGGTAATATTAAGATAATGTACTCTCGGGAAGAACTTAAAACCGTTCTACTGCAAGTGCCGAGTGTCGACGTCAATTCTTCGCCACTACAGCATACAACTGAACCACCGAGAGCTGATTCGAATCGTGTTAAACGTGTCACTACTATGAAAAAGAAGGTATTATCGATTTTAGTATTTCTTTTTTTTTCCTTATTCTGTTTTTTTTTGCCTCCTAATCAGTTGAAAATAATTTAAGTACACATATGTGTTACTTAACTTATATCTTTTTAATTATAATTCAGTTATACTTACAGTTTATCAATCCTGCAAAGATATATTTTATTTGACTTTTTATTAATTATAATGCTATACTATTTTAATTTAATGTTCACATAGACTACAATATCATTTATCTATAATCTATCATCACCTTTTGTCACTTGACAGCAGTGTTGCCAACCTGGAACGATGCGCCGATCGTACCAAGGGGCGTAAAATTATCGTACTTGTCAAAGAATTAACGTACATTTTCAAATAACGTATGAAAGTATTAGTTATGTATTAATAAAACAGATATTGTTGCGAACTTATATTATGCTCGACCACCCGTCACGTCCTTATTTTATGATTTCTCATAGGTATTTCACATGGGTACACCACATAAAAAATGGCGCGAAAATTTGGGTGATTCAAAAATTTTACAAAAAATAAGTGACTTTAAAGTTGATCCGTCAATTATTATATTTATTAAAAGAAATGCGGTTATAATAAGGTCTGTCATGATTGACAGAGTCTCTCTAGTAGTCAAATTTCGATCTGCAATTAAAATATATATATATATATATAATATCGAAAATTATCGTACATTTGCGTACGATAATGAAGAGCAATCGTACATCGTACGTTAGGCCCAAATTATCGTACATGTACGATAATTAATCATAGAATTAATATACATATCTCTATGTAATTAATACCGTACAATTATCGTACGGTTGTCAAATGTCAATACTGCTTGACAGTTGACTCGAGGATGACTTGTTATTCTTTCAGACGGCCAGCTAAGGTTTATAGCCATACTGCCATAAGACATCTGACATTGAACATTTTGGACTAGAACTTTAAACCTCTTTACTCACTTCTTACAAAAATATTATTTTTCAAAGTTTGTAGTTATATTGTTTAATTTACTTTCTAAACTGCTGTCGTTTAATTACATAGTTAATTAGTAAGTAGCTATTTTTTTGTCATGTATTTAGAACTGTTTCATCCTTACTATTGTTGCTTTAATGTAGTTGTAATTTGGGGTACATTAGTTTTTAACTGCTGTCATATTGATTATTTTTTAATTATTGCTGTTATGATTCCATTTTTTTATTGTAGCAGAGATAATACAGCATGTAGATAATGTAGCATTTGCATAATACTTACGTCATTATTTTATTCGATTTTTTTCAATCTATTTTTTAGTTTAGTCATTTGTAATAACAGTACTTAGATAGATTAAGCTTTTTTTGCTCTTTTTTTTCTCATGTTATTTTCTGGTTGTGGTTTTGTCTTTTATATTTTTGCTAATTTGTAAGTTTTGTTAGTATACACTTTTATTATTGTTTGTATTTAGTATATTATTATAATTAAACATATAAGTAAATTATGAAAGTCATAGCCGAAGAATGCAAAAAAAACAAGATTACTTTTAATTATATTTAATTAAATTATTACAATATATTAATTATTACTAAGAGATGACAATTCTTCGAAGAATGAACAAAGACTGATTTACTAAATTATTAGATTACGAAAGAAACATCGGTCATGTCCGGTGTTCAGTGGTGGTGGTGGTTTGCAGCGTAAGCAATACGCCCGGGGTCAATCGGGATCCAGCACGCAGCAGGCTGTTGCAACACATCTAGATGTGTTGCAACAGCCTGCTGCGTCAGCGATACGCCTCGTGTCCGTTGGTAGCTACGTGTGACCCCAAGAACGATGAAATACCTAGCTAGCAGTTACTAAGCTAGGTGCGAGTGGAACTCCTCTCCCCGAAGATCAGTGACTAATCGAGAACATTGTTTGAGATGGTCGCTGAGATTTTACCATGATCTACTTTTATGTGCCTAGGACTGGTGATCTTTGGAGTTGGGATGGCATATTTTATTGGCATGGCATATTTTATTGGATGGCATTTGAATCTTAGTTTCTTCGGCTTGATTTGGCTTGCTGGTACTTCCGGCTCGTAGCTTCCTGTTCATTAGTGCACTAAGTATGATGGCACTTGCGCCTAGTAATAGACTATAGACAGGGATCGTAATGTGGTTCATAGATTGGTCTATATCTCGTCTAAGATGGGTAGGTTGTTCAATTGATGTCTTGGTATTTAGGTTATGCAAATTTTCTAAATTGGCTGAGTTCAAAATGATAGATGTGCGGTTACTGCGTCTAAATTAGCTATAGTGTGGCATTTCCATAATTCTCACCGCACTTCCTTTTATGCGATTATCTGAATTAAAAATTGACAGTTCAGATGTCCTTAATCCACAATTGGTTGGTATCACAGCTAAATAACTGCCCAGGAGAATTTGATATCATTCTTGTTATCTTGATTTTCGTTATCGTTATCTTGATTTTCGTTGGGACTGGAAAGTTAATAGTGTAATACATGTCGTCGAGTTCTTCAATGGCTACATTTTTTAAAACGACTGGAGTCTAGTTACAGGAGCTGCTTATTTCCTGCTGGGTAATAAGTAGTTGCACGCAGTCAGGTTTGCCCTGGATGCTGTAATCTGGCTTAGACTCACAGAGAAACCATGAATTTATTTTTGGACATTCAGTCTCCATATACCTAGAGTCATTTCTAGAGATTGCTACAGGGTGAGGTAGGTATTAGGACTACGTTATGTTTGTTGGGAACTATGGATAACTTATAAAGGTTATAGTTGTTAGGATTGGCAATAGGAACTTTGATAACTATGACGATTTGTTTCTCTACGAAAGAAATTTCTTTAATCTAAATCTAAGACTTCTTCTTTTAAATATAAAGTGTTAATCTTAAATAATATATTTTTTACTTCATCTAAATTAACTATAATATAGGATGTGCTCGGTGCCCGAATAAAAGCTAAATTATTTTCTAAATTTCTAAGCTCGTTAGCCAAATTTTTAATATTATCTTTTAAAATTAAAAGATACTGGGTTAAATAAGCGTATTTAACTAAATCTATTTCCCTATTGCTATTACTTTCCATAATTAAATTGATCATTCCATAAATCCTACTCTGATTAAACACTAATTTATCTATGATTTTAGTACTTTCAGTGGTCCATTCTTTATTTAAAGTTATATAATTATTCAACTCGTTTTTTAATATTTGTTCATTATTTTAAAGGTTTTTTATGGCATTATCGTACTTAATGGCATCAGAATAATCTAGATTGCCAGAAATGCTTTTAATCACGGTGCAGAGTCTGGCTAAGCGCCTGCACGAGTTTCGAGAGCAATATAAATTTTCTTTATAATTATTCTACGTACAACTTAGTTTATTTCATTGTCATCGCTTTAGCTATTTCGAATCTGGAACAACCTCTCGACCATCACTTGTTGGTAATAATCAAACAGTTTCGTATCAAATATCCGGGTTTTTTTCCAAACTATAATAAGACTCGCATTATGCTCACTGAAGCATAAACATTGGCGACCGTGACAGGACTCCAAAAACGAATTAAATCAAATATATCGACGTGACGTGCCATCTTTAATACGTTTGAAGCTTATATTACAAACCAAGGATTGGAATTTTGAGACGGACAACGAGTCCAGCAGTAAAGCAAGCTAATAAGACTTCGCAAGGACTACAACATTATGTTGCCACAGAGATAAGTGTCCTTTCCTTGACCCTGACTAACATAATCAATTCATATTTATTGTCTCCAGTGCTTATAAACCATCCATTCTTTCACAGACTTCATTTCGTTATTTTAAGAAAATATAATAGATTTCAAAGCTAAAGATAAATTAATTATTAAAGTTATACATAGTCAAGGTACAAAGGTCATTTTGTAATGGACGTGTACTTAACATTTGAAATATATATATTTTTTTTCTAATATTTTATTCTGTAGTGTCATGCAGTGAATAAAATAATTTCTTATCTTTTCTTATTATTATTATTTTTGTTTCTCATCGATATATTGCCGACATTTCCAGCTACAACAAAGTACTTCAGAGCTTCAGAGCTGTGCAGCATCGGTTTCTAAGCTGTGATATCATCGAACCTACTACTGGAAGGCGTTTATCGTATTCTTGTGCAGCTAAGTGGATTTAAAAGTTTATTTAAAATTATTTTATTCTTATTTTTGTTTTTCCTTTATTCTTTCTAATTTTTTAAAGCCATAGCAACAGATTCAGATAAGCCTAGTGTAAAATATCGAGAATTGAATACAAAGCGCAGTTCTATTAAAGGTCAAATCACTAAATTTAAAAATTATATTTCAAATTTAAACTCAGAATTGTCAACGATTGAACTGGCTGAACTGTCATTAAAAATAAGCAAATTTGAAGGATTATCAATAAAATTTGATAATATTCAAACCGAATTAGAGGTAATTAATAATCAAAATTTAGACACTGAAATCAATGAGCGTGATGGTATTAAGCACGATATAATTTCATGTATCGCAATAGCTAAGAATATGATTGAAAGGGCTAATATTCAGTCAGATGCTCGTAAAAAGTCAATTACAAATTAAGAATGTCATCATAATCATGATTTTGAAAGTTATCTCAGATTCATGTATCAAAATTTGACGGTTCGTATTTCCGATGGCTTGAATTTCGAGATACTTTTCAGGCGTTAATACATACAAATGAACGCATAGCAGATGTACATAAATTTCACTATTTAATTTCTTATTTATAGGGTGACGTGCCCGAGTTATTTCAATCTTGAAGTTTCTTCATCAAATTACAAAGAAGCCTGGTCACTACTGTGTATTCGTTCAAGTCAATCAAGTCTAGGCCAACCGACTGAGAAGTGGGATATATTAATAATTTTTAATTTGTATAATTTGTGTTCTAATTGTTTAAAACAAGGCCGTAAGGTATCAGAATGTCGATTAGGACCTTGCAAATTATGCAAAAGCCGACACAACACTCTCTTACATGATTCTTAAACAATGTCTTCTACAAACCTAATGGAAATACAAGCAATATTTACTAAGCAATATTCTAATCAAGTTTTATTATCTACTATCCTCGTCGAAGTATCTAATCCGTCGTCTAAAGGGTTAGGTGCCACTGAAAGAGTCCGTTGTCTACTTGATTGTGGCAGTCCAACATCTTTTGTGTGCAATTTTCTAAAACAGAAATTAAATTTAGTAATAAACAAAATAAATGGCATAAATATAACAGGAATAGGCAAGAATATATACGGCAAAGTTTCTGGAAACTGCATTTTAACTTTGAATTTAATATATACATCATACAACATAACAGTATCATGTTTATTGCTTGATGAGTTAACAGGTGATTTAAGGCCAGGTATCCCTACAAAACGCATTGTTAGAATTCGTTTTTGAAATAGTAAACATTGAAATTTAAATCTAAAAAAAAATATTGTTAATTTTGAGGATATATTGCAGGGAATGTACCCGATGAAAACATGATTTAATAAAATTGGCTCGATAGAAAAAAATCACAAAGTTACCTCTTTTCCGTCTTTTTGTCTCCAATTTTTCGGTTTTATTTCTAAAATAAGCTATTAAATATTATGGGTCTTTTACCAAAATAATGTTCATTGATTTCTCGAGGCATTTTACCCGATAGTTTTTTTTTATTCAATCTCTTATTTTTTTAATTAATTATTCAAGCGAAATTCGGTCCACAGAGAACTCGTCAGTGTCTCGCGAGACGTTGACAAGGTAAGACGTGTATCAAAATTTTGCAGATGCAATTGTGCGATTATCATGACATATATTATGTCATTCCCTAGTTTACCACAGTCTAGCTTTTTCAGTAGGTCCAAAGAGAATAATAAAAATGTTAAAATTGAAGACGTGTCAATCGAACATTTTGCAAAAACATGAATAACTCTCAAAGTAATCGAATTAAAATAGTAGATCATTTGAGACGTGGTTAGTTTACAACTTTATATCACTAAAAATTTTTATAAACACCAATATACACTCCGAGTAGGAATCAAACCCGCGACCGCAGATGCAGCACACGCACCATTAGACCATAGTGTTTTCTGTAAATTACATATGTTGTCTCTCTGACTGTCGATACATTCAACGAGAACTGGCTGTTTAAGCAGATACATCTAGTGCGCGACTTCGTGGTCACGCACCAGATAGACGTCCTGTTAGTACAAGAGACCTTTTTGAAGAAATGATAAATGATAAAGAAGGTTTTTTCCAACCTGTTACCTGTTGATGACAATTACTTTTTAAGAGAATTACAAGAGAAAGCACGCGACAATAATTTATTTAATTGTAATGCAAGTAATTTATGTTTAGTCGATGAAAGAAGAAATGGACTGATATCGTCTTTTAAATTTGAATGCAATATGTGTAAAAAAAAATATATAAATATAGAATGAAAAATAAACCGATACGGGCAGGGATTCGAACACGCGACTACTGGGAAACCGTCCCGCCGCTCTACCAACTGAGCTACCGTATCGCTGTCCACCTCGGTGAATTAAGCATTCTATATGTGCATTCTATGTGTACTACCAAGTAAAAGGCCAGTTACACGTAACAGAACTACAAAAGTGTCTTTTGGCAATATGGGCAGACGAGAATGAGAAAATATACACACAGTTCATTGAAAAAGATGATTTATTTTGGGACACTGATATGAAACCAAAATTATTAACATTTTATATAAATATATATATATGCAATTTATATGCAAAATTTTATATAAATATATAGAAATGCAAGAGGTATGCCCATACGAGACATATAAATTCAGAAGGAAAATATGACTGATACAACTAAGCGTAAATCTAAAAACCCTGACAAGGAATCTATACCGGCACAAAATATACGCCGATTAAATTTTATTCAGTTTTAAATTACTTTAATTAAGAGTTACCTATTTTATTGTGATTATACATAAACATAATTTAAATTAAATATATAATTTGTTTTATTTTTATTCTATATGTACCACTTACACTTTATTTATTTACGAAAATCAATAACATTAGCACATAAAAATATATTAAAAATGCATTAATATTTTGAAATGAAATAAATTATTAAATATGGTTTAGTTCTAAACTGTGGCGACAGGATGACGTCACGTGGTCGCTTTGTGCAATGCCCGCTGCGAACGCGCGATGTACCTATATTACGCGGGCGGGGGTTGCACTGAATGCCTACTTTTGCAGGGATACCTGGCCTTAACAAAGGTTCCTATGAATATAAATCAAATAGACTTACCTAAAAACATACAACTCGCAGATCCTCACTTTAACGTTCCAGCAAAGGTAGATGTTATTCTAGGAGCTGATGTTTTCTGGGACATTGTGGGATCCAAACAACGTTCGTTGGGACCACACAACCCTCGGTTAATCGATTCAAAATTAGGTTTTCTTATATCAGGCCCTATTAATAATGATCTTTTTCAATACAACAACATACAATAAAACTATTCAGCCAAGGCAGATACTATATGCAAAACAGAAAAAGGTGACTAAAGATATCCAAGCTCTGGGAGATTGAAGAACTTCCACAAAAAACTCTTAACTGCTGTCGAACAGCATTG
This sequence comes from Napeogenes sylphis, assembly GCA_959347405.1. Classification (NCBI taxonomy): domain Eukaryota; kingdom Metazoa; phylum Arthropoda; class Insecta; order Lepidoptera; family Nymphalidae; genus Napeogenes; species Napeogenes sylphis. The sequence continues at coordinate 18,430,957 of OY365781.1, forward strand.
TGAAGAACATTTTATATCTAATACTATACGTTTGAAATCAGGTAGATTTCAAGTTAGTTTACCTCTCATAGAGAAGCCTGAATGTCTTGGTGACTCCTATAATCTAGCAAAAAGGCGTCTACTTAGTCAAGAAAAACGCTTTCGCAAAAATCCTACACTAAAAATACAATACACAGAATTTTTAAAAGAATATGCACAATTAGGTCATTTGTCTAAATTTACTTCTAATATTCCTTCACCTAATTATTTTTTATGTCACCATGCAGTATTTCGTGAGAATAGTGAGTCTACAAAGATACGAGTAGTCTTTGACGGTTCTGCGTCTACCTCTTCGGGCTATTCCTTAAATAATATACGCATGGTAGGCCCGAACATGCAAGATTCTCTTTTTTCCATATTGATCAGAGCTAGGCAGTACAAATATTTACTTAATGGCTACATAGAAAAAATGTATCGCCAGGTTGAAGTTCATCCCGATAATCGAAACCTACAACTGATTTTATGGAGAGAGGACGAGTCCCAGCCTATACAAACATTGCAACTTAATACCGTCACTTGCGGAACAGCAAGTGCGAGTTATTTGAGTACCCGTTGTCTTTATCAGTTAGGAGAAGAATGTGATAAATTAATAAAAACGATAATTCACAATGACTTTCTGGTAGATGATTTAATTACTGGTTCAAATAGTGAAGACGAATTACGATTTACGATACATACAAAATGAGGTATCAAAAACATTAAGTATAGCATGTTTCTCTCTCAGAAAATATAAAAGTAACTTACCTAATTTATTAAACAACAATATACAATTTCAGGATAAGTTAATATTAAGTGAATCATCTAGTACCTTAGGATTGGGATGGAATCCTAACGAGGATTATATTCATTTTCTAATTAAACCTATTTGCAATTCTAATACAGTACATGTTCCAAACGATCTATAATGTCAGATTCATTTAAAATATTTGATCCACTATGTTAGCTTTTATATATGTAGTAGTTTGGTTTTGACTAAAATAAAGATATAAGTTGTTTATTTGACTAAAACAATTGAATCTCTGTATAGAAGTTTAATTGATAAAATAAATGTAATACTGGATACTGATTTGACTAAGAATAAGAAGTATATAAATCTCGCAGCTTGGTTAAGAGAAGGCATTGTGAAATTGGGAGTACAAGTGGTGTGGTGGTGCTATTGTGATAAAAGTGTAACATTAGTAGTTAGTAGTTATAATAAACCGCTGAGTGTGTGATCAAGAGAAGAAGTTGTGTAACAGTGATAGTTAAAAGTTTAAATGGTAAACAGTTTAGTGTATTTGTGAACAGTGTCATAAAGTGCTTTAAAGAATAGAACGACTGTCGTTGGCGATTCTTTGCGGTAAGAGAGCTCTAATAGTTCAGAAGTGGGATTGTTCCGCGGCATCAAGAAAAATAGTATAACGTGCAATGAAGATAATACAATTGGAACTGCATTCATCTGTGATCACGGGTTGTTTTTGCCGAGTCTTCGCCTCCAAAAGGAAATGTGGTAACTTAGCTACATATTATATGTCTTTATTTATTTATTAATTCAATATATTTAATATGTAGAATATACTAAGATGATAAAAGTAATTACTTTGAACAGTTTTCTAAAAAGTATTTTATGTGGTTGAGGGTTTTGTTGTCTGATTACTTACATGAAGCCGATAAGCCGATCTATGGTTACAGTGTTTGAGACAGTAAGAACATCAAATGCTCGCATGAGCCCGATAAGCCAAATGACGAGTGTAGCATTTGAGGTATAGGGACATCAAGCGCTCACATGAGGCCGATAAGCCAATTTATGAGTAGCGTTTGAGAAGATCGAATACTCACATGAGGCCGATAAGCCAAGTTCTGAGTAGTATTTGGTACATTGAGGATATTGAACTGACTATGACTATAACATTTGAGGTATTGGGACATCAAATGCTCTCATGAGGCCGATAAGCCAAATGATGAGTGTAGCATTTGAGGTATAGGGACATCAAGCGCTCACATGAGGCCGATAAGCCAATTTATGAGTAGCGTTTGAGAAGATCAAATACTCACATGAGGCCGATAAGCCAAGTTCTGAGTAGTATTTGGTACATTGAGGATATTGAACTGACTATGACTATAGCATTTGAGGTATAGGGACATCAAATGCTCACATGAGGCCGATAAGCCAATTTATGAGTAGCGTTTGAGAAGATCAAATACTCACATGAGGCCGATAAGCCAAGTTCTGAGTAGTATTTGGTACATTGAGGATATTGAACTGACTATGACTATGACTATAGCATTTGAGGTATAGGGACATCAAGCGCTCACATGAGGCCGATAAGCCAATTTATGACTAGCGTTTGAGAAGACCAACATGAGGCCGATAAGCCAAGTTCTGAGTAGTATTTGGTATATTGAGGATATTGAACTGACTATGACTGACTATGATTATGATTTATGAGGCAAAATTTGGCGGTAAGAGAGCTCTAATAACTAGGTCTACTTAGTCCATGTATTATCATACCCAAAATAATGTTGCAAAAGTTATGGCTTCTTAACAGTGATTGGGACGAAACTGTTCCTAAAGATATTCAACAATCTTGGGACAAATTTTGTGATAAGTTATCTTATCATTTACATTTAAAAATACCTAAACCTATAACCATTAACGAAGCGATAAAAATCGAATTTCATTCATTTAGTGATGCATCTCAAAATGCTTATGGAGCATGCGTTTATGTTAAGACTATAAATAAATATGATGAAGTGTGCGTTAAACTTCTGTCGTGGATAAACAGCACACCACGAAATCTAAAAACGTTTGTTGCCAATGTCAATCGTGTCGGTGAGATCTTAGAGACAACACAACCATCTCAATGGAGGTATGTACCGACTTCTCAAAACCCCGCTGACTTTATATTTAGGGGAGTGAGTCCGGATCAGTTACCAGAAAAGGATTTATGGTGGTGCGGTCCGAAATTTTTAATTCAAGATGAATCCAAGTGGCCTGTTTTAAGTTCACAAATCAATAATCAGGACCTACCAGAACTCAAATTCAATAGTTCGCTAATCATAGAAAAATTTGAAAATTTGAAAATTATTCTTCGTTCGACAAGCTTCAAAGAATTATATGCTACGTTATATGATAATTATATGAATCTTTTAATCTTTTATGCTATTTTTTTCAACAACAATCTTTTAATACAGAATACAACATTTTAATTCATAATAAAACATTACCTTTAAAATCTAAAATATTATCACTATCTCAGTTTATAGATAAAATTAATTTAATAAGAGTTGGCGGTAGGATCCAAGCATCGTCATGTACGTACGAAAAGATTCATCCAATTCTACTTGATTCACCCCATCATCTTACTAAATTGCCTTTCAGACGGGAGCATTTACGATTTATGCACGCTGGACCACAGCTTCTCTTGGCAACAGTTAGAGATCGTATTTGGCCGATAAACGGAAGACGAGTTGCTCGTCGTACAGTTCATACTTATATAACGTGCGTTCGTTTTCAAGGGAAAACCCTCAATCCTAAAATGGGTAATTTACCCTCTTGTCGTGTAACTCCTGATTTTCCTTTTTTATCGGTGGGTCTAGACTTCGCAGGTCCATTTTTTTATTTTAAACCACAAAGGACGCGGTGCTAGACTGTCAAAGGCCTATTTGTGTATATTTGTATGTATGCGATATAAATGCGTTCATTTGGAGGCAGTTAGTAGTTTGGATAAGAATGATTTTATTATGACTTTACGCAGATTTATTTAGAGGCGTGGGAAGCCAACGGAAATATATTCTGATAATGGTCGAAATTTGGTTTTGGGGGTATTTTTGCGGTATATGGGAGTCCGTAATTAAATCTGCTAAACACCACATAAAACGTGTAATGGGTCAAAGCCATCTAACATTTGAAGAATTGCAAACTCTATTTGCACAAGTGGAGGCAATACTTAACAGTCGACCCTTATATCCTATGTCATCTAATCCTTATGATTCCCCTCTCCCCAGGACACTTTCTTATTGGTAGAACACTCACTTCGTTCCCGTCTCCGATAATTTATGATGAAAACCCTAATAAACTAAAACGTTTCCAGCGACCAAAACTATTACGACAGCATTTTTGGGCTCGGTGGCAGCAAGAATACGTGTCTGAATTGCAGCAGCGGCTAAAATGAACTAAAGAGTCAACGCCTCTCAACTTAAACGACTTAGTCCTGGTTAAAGAAGAAAATCTACAACCACTTTCCTGGCGTCTTGGAAGAATAGTCAAGTTAATCTCTGGATCGGATGGTACTGCTGTTGTTGCAGATGTAAAAACTTCAAATGGAATTATTAAACGTTCATTAATTCGTCTGTGTCCATTATCCACTCCGGAAGAAACTCTTAGTTGAAAGAAATCTTTCAACGGGTCGGAATTTGGCTAAGCGCCTGCACGAGTTTCGAGAGCAATATTAATTTTCTTTATAATTATTCTACCTACAACTTAGTTTATTTTATTGTCATCGCTTTAGCTATTTCGAATCTGGAACAACCTCTCGACCATCACTTGTTGGTAATAATTAAACAGTTTCGTATCAAATATCCGGGTTTTATTCCAAACTATAATAAGACTCGTATTATGCTTACTGAAGCATAAACAGAGTCCATCAATTAGACCTCTTTTATAACGTTTTGGTTCTAGCATGGGTAACTGGTCAGAAATTTCACTAAATCTTATGGTAAGGTGTTTTAAATGGGGGTCAAAATATGATAAAGTGTTATTATTTAATAGAGGCCAAAATTCTAGAATTTGTTGTTTAACTAACTTATTTCGGCTTGAATGACATTTAGGTCGATTTAATTTAGGAAAGAGTGATAATGGGCAATTAACTTAGATTTTAAAGGGAATAATTAATTTAAAGGGAAGTAATCCAGGTCCATTGTCTAATGAGTCAATTGTCACGTCTTCTCCTAACGTCCAGTGAAGTAACAGCGTCAGTAGTAGTGTCCTGTAACAATGTAGAGTCTTTAGGGCTACGCTTAAGGCGTGATTTGGCTACAGGTTCATGTTTCTTTTTAGTATATATGTGGGTGGGCAGATCAGCCAGAACCGTATCCTGAGTATATCGTGGGGCTAGTTTCTGTCGGGTAGCCATAGGGTTACGCACGAATATTTGTTGGTCGGGAGTGTAATCTTTCTCGGGTTCTCTATTTTTGTTCCCATTTTCCGTCAGTTGAGTTCGGTCGTGTAAGGCAGTCTCGTCTCGTACTACGTTTACGACCTAAAACGTAGTTCATTCGTGTCTTATGGTCTTGGGAGTATTGTTGTAAGAGGTGTTGAGTCAAGTCAATATCTAACGGTTCTCGTGGATCAAAGTGTCCTGTTATAATATCTATGGGTCTACATTTAGTAAAACTAAAGATTATACTATTGTACACTAATAACGCATATGGCATCAGATTAACGACTGATTCTCTGCGTTTTTCTAATTTTAGGAACCTAAGATGTTCTAAAATTGTTGAATGGAACCGTTCTATGATACCATTACCGTTTGGGGTATATGCAAGAACTTTGTGATGTTGAATTTTTTTTGATTCTAGTAAATTCTGAAAATATTTGATTCTTAAATTCAGTTCCTCGATCTGTTACTATTGTGAGAGGCATGCCATGATGAGTACTTAATATTAATAGCGATTGTACTACGCTTAACGCTGTGCTATACTTAAGATGATACGCTTGAGCGTATTTAGAAAATGCATCTATTATAGTTAAATATTTCTCATTTTGGGCAGTGAAGAGATCAAGGTGGACTATTTCAAACGGATTTGAAGGAGGTGGCACAACAGAAAATCTTTGTTTTATAGGATTGCGGTCGTACTTAGCTTGACCGCAAATGCTGTATTCATTAACGTATTTGGCGATTGATTCTTTTAGAAGAAAGGGCTAGATAACATTCAGTAATACCACGGTGGTTGGTTTTACCCTCGTGATATTTTTGTATGATTTCTTGTTGCCGTAAATACTCTTTTACGTTTTCTAGTTCGGTTTTTGTTAAAACTAGATTCATGGAAGAGCTCTTAAATTTGTCCTGAATAAATGGAATGATTTTATACATGGCTAGAGCGGGATGTATTATAATTCCAGTTTTAACTTTGGGCATCACAAATTCTTTAACTGCATTTATGACATCGGTTTAGAGGTTGGATTCGGATAGTTGGATAGTAGTTCTAGTGTGAGTCTCAAAGGGCTTGGTTGTAGTCGGTCGTTTCTTTATGTCACCTATTAATACAAAACAGACTTGACGGTTAAATTTATTAAGAGGATCGTCAGTTATTGGGATTTCTAGAATAGGGTTTTCTACACTTGTATGAGTGGTCTCAGTAGATGAATCTGTTAGAGATGGAGGTCGCTCAGATGCATTTACTACAATGAAACTAGTATCTTCGTTATTTATTTCTACACGAGATAAAGCATCGGCGTTGGTGTTATTTTTGCCTTGCTTGTACATTATAGTGAAATTATATTCGCTTAATTTAAACTTCTAACATGTAAGTATCGAACCAGGTTCTTTTAGACTCATTACCCATTGCAAAGGCCTATGGTCAGTAACAATTAAAAATTTTCTGCCAAAAAGGTAGGGTCGAAAATGCTATAGTTAATTTCATTTGAATTTAAAATTTGCAATGCATAATCTATGGGTTTGTCTGTTCCTACTGAACTCTGTGAAAGGACAGCTCCTATGGCGGATTTGGATGCATCTATGGTAAGGACGAAGTCTTTCGTAAAGTCAGGATATTGTAGGATAGGGTCATTAGTTAGTAAGGTTTTACATTTTTCAAAACAGTCAATATAGTCAGTGTCATGTATTCTTATCTTTGATCCTTTCTTCAAACATTGTGTCATTGGTTTCGTAAAACGAGCAAAGTCTGGTATGAATTTCCTTTAATATCCTAATAAGCCAAGGAAACGCTTTATTTCGTCATTGGTTGAATGTTGGTCTCACCTGGTTCCACAGGATGGCGATTGGGTCTTCAGTCAATGTCACTTCGTTTTGTGTCTGCCGGTCCGATGGAGCGTTTTATTTCCGTCTAGGTCAGTCTTGGTCATGTAGTTGTCAGTCTTGGTACTTCTTTTCCTCAGTTACTCTCCTTGCAGAACTACTTACCTCCACGTGTCTGCAGAATTGCATGAACCTGTCCCTCTTCTCTGAGTCATCCATTATTGCCGGTAAGTTGATTCTGTTGATAGTCGTGTCAATTTCTGCTTCTATGTCATATCTCTTTCTCGCAAATCTTGGGCAGTCGGTAATCAGGTGGATTACGTCCTCGTCAGTCACGTCGTCACATTTACATGCAGAGTTGTCTGTCAGTTTAAATCCGGTCAGGATTTGCCCCGTCAGGGAGTTTATGTCAAGTCGGGTTATTATGTTCTCGGCTCTTCGGACGTCAGGCAGAAACGCTTTTGTGACTTCTGCCGTTTCTCCGGACGTGTATCGATCTTACCATGTTGCTATGGTGTCTTTTCTCAGCTTTCTTTTGGCAAAAGAGATCGGGTAGTCGTCGTAGCTTGTTCTTCGTTTCTTGTTCACTGTTGCTTCTTTTGCCAGCTGGTCCGCTTGCTCGTTCCCCGGTACCCCCACATGCGCTTTAATCCAGATGAATTGTACTGTGAGGCCTTTGTTGGTGATTCTCTGTAGGTTTTTTATGATTTTATTTGCAAGTGGGTGCACCGTGGGATCCGAGTTGATTGCGTCCAGTGAGGGCCTAATTCATGGAACTAATCCATTTAATGTCTATCTTATGATAACATTGATATCCGGTGGTAGACCATAACATTGGCTCGCTGGCAAGATTACCACCCATCGGGCAAAGTCATGCCGCAAAGCAACCTAGTCGTGTTGCGGCACATTGCTCGATGAAACAGTATATGGGAAATAGATCTGAACATCTACTTTGCGTTGGCGAACCGGTTTGGCGTCGTATTGGTGTTTGTTCTGTCGGATGTCTAGTCGAGGAGGGTAGCGGGATTCGAAGCGACGGCTTTCCGGAGGCCGCCCGCAGTTCCCTATCTACTGAGACATCGGTAGATAGGTTTGCAGCCGAACTACGGGTCAGCTGCTAAGATCAGGGTACTACGAGACTGGTACCTAAGCCCTCCGGCAGCGATGCATGCGCTTGCGTGTTGCCCTCCGGCAGCGATGCATTTTACACAGCTGCCCTGCCAGCTGTGTAAAATCCCAGGGTGGCTCCATTGTGCTGGTTGGCGACCAGATGAGGAGGCCCGATGGCGATCCTTGGGGGGGCGTCCTCCGTAGTCTCCAGAATAGGCTCACAGTGGCATGACATCACTAATTTATACGTCGGTCTTGATACGTATCGCCTCGTTCAACTGCCATTTCTCATCCTATTCACTTTTATTTTGATTTTTTTATGAAAAAGTACAAAAAAAATGAAACAAGGTTACACAGCAGTTGCACTCCTCCTCATACAAAGTGCACCTCACTAATATCAGGGGCTTGCACTCTAATCTTTTACCTGTCCATCACCACCTCGAGACAGAGCAGCCGCACTTGCTCTTTTTGACGGAGACGCAGATACATGGTTCTTTGAGCGCTGCATTCTTGGATTATCCCGGCTACTCGTTAGAGCACAACTTTCGCACACGGGCCGGAGTCAGTGTGTACGACCTCTGTATCCAGCGTCTCCGTCAACTTGAAGACCCCACTTTTTCTTTTCTATGCATCTTAGTAGACACAGAAAACGAAAAAATCCTATATAAATGTGTCTAACGTTCGCACAGCGGTGACCAGGAGACAACTAGATTATTTGAGTATCTTGGTGAGGCTGCTGATATGGCTCTGCTTCAGTACCTTTCAGCGCAGCTCGTCTTTCTGGGGACTTTAATGCCTGTCATCAGGACTGGCTGTTCACGTATCAGAAGACCGATCATGCTAAAGAGAAGTGCCGAACTTTGCATTGTCCTTGGATACCCTCCGAACTATTATTAGAAGCAGATGTGCTACTGTGTATTCCGTAAACAAAAAATCTTAAATACAAGTTTAATAGATTTAAATAGTGTTTCACGTGCAAAGTAATTAATTTGGTACATGTTTTGACTTTTGCATAAATTATTTATTAACTTCGAAACTTGTTTAGGTACACTTATTTAGGACTTAATTAGTTCGCCAAAAGTGATATTAAAGTGACCTTTGTGTGACCTACGTAAACAATAAATCTTAAACACAAGTTTAATTGACTTTCAATTGTGTATTAAGTGCGAAGTATTTAATTGCATATATTATTTAACAATCTTTGTGTAGTTCGCGTTGTTATCGCCCCCATTGCTCGCCGAACCTTGGGTTAAACCCTGATTGTATCCATATAAAATAGATTTTGTTTTCTAAAATATTGTTTCTTACTTTGGATCATAGATATTAATAACAATGAAGTACGAATGTTGTAAAGCTACGAGAGGTACCACCGACTGCATAGTTTGCACTAAGTGCAAAAAAAATTATCACCTCCAATGTTTGTATCCATCGAAGAATAATAATAATAATAATATTCCTATCGATAGCAAAAAAACGTGGATATGCCCAGAGTGTGCGATAACTCAGCCTCATCATTTAAATCTGGATAACACACCGGTTCGTAATACAAACGTCGATGATAACATTAATCTGCGCAGAGGCGGCTCGACTATGGTATTTGGTTCGCCTGATAACCACTCGGATGCACCTAAAATTATGGATACCGCCTATGTTATTGCAAATGTAAAGTCTGTTATCTTCGCGGAGATTTCTAGCCTCAAAGAAGAATTTAAAAATTTCATATTACCTCTTGAAAATGAAGTTAAAGCTTTGAGACAAGAATTTTTAAGTGTAAGAGAAAGTTTGGATTTTTTTAACACCAAATTTGAGGAAATAAGTGCCAGGTTGACACATTGCGAGACTGAAGTAAAGCTGTTTTCTAGCAAATCGATGGAATTGGAACAACTGGGTTCAAAACTTGAATCCATGGAAATCGAAAATAATAAGAGGGAACAGTGGGCTCGAAGATCTAATATTGAAATTTATGGAGTGCCTGCAAGAAAAAATGAAAATCTATATTCTATATTACAGAATATGGCAGAAAAAGCTGACGTAAATTTTAATATAAACACCGACATTGATTTTGTAACGAGAGTAGCTCCAAGGAATAGTAACATTAAAAAATCTAAACCTATTGTAGTGCGGTTCCTGTGCCGGTGGAAAAAGGACGACTTCTTATCACTCATTCGTAAGCGTAAGTTATATCGCAACGACTTGGGTTTCGACTGTGATAATCCAATTTATGTAAATGATCACCTCACAGGTTTAAATAAATCACTCTTACATTCGGTTAAGAAAATTGCAAAGGAAAAATGTTATCAATATGTATGGGTAAAAAAATGCTGTATTATGGTTCGCCGTTCAAATACCAGCCCGGTCATACATATCGCTTCGCCGACTGATTTAAAAAGGATGGTTTAAGAACTACTTTTCTGTTTAAAATAATAATACTCAGTATTTTTATCTCAAATTAATGTAATATTATTAATTTCTTTTTTGTATGTTTACTTGCTATTTTTAATTTAATATTGATTTTGATTTCATTTTTAATTTTTAAAGATATATTCGAGGTGATGTTATTACTTTTAATTTTGGTTTTAATACTCCATTTATATCTAATCGCGGTTATGGTTGGTTGTTTTATTGTTATTTTAAATTTTATTATGATTGTCATTTTGTATTTTACTTTGATTAGGGATATTAATTATTATTATGATTTTAATATTACTTTTACTTTTAAGCACGATTCTGGTTTTTTACTTTATTTTATAATGATTTTGAAGTTTATTTTAGTTATAAATTTAATTTTGATTTATATCTTTATTTTAAAGATTGATATTAAGTGTTTATTAATTTATATTATTTTATTATTGATTATTTTTTACTTTATGAATAAACATATTTTGAAGACTGGGTTAATTATTATAAATTGTACTAGTTTTGGTTCATTCAGTATGGGTGAGTTGAGTAAATTCGTGTGTTTAAGTCCAAATTTGTATAGTTTATATGTACTTGTTATATTTGCCTTCCATTATGGTTAAGACTCTCAATATATATTATCAGAATGTTCGTGGACTTAGAACTAAAACGAATACCATTTATAGAAACCTGATGCAACACGATAACGACATAGTTTGTTTCACCGAGACCTGGTTGTACGCGGGTATTTTTGATACTGAAATAATTGATTCCCGTTACACCGTGTACAGGAGTGACAGGTGTTATGATTCTCGAGGAGATAGCATGGGCGGAGGAGTTTTAATTGCTGTTAAATCTAATCTCTCTGTTTATTCTTCTTCGCAAATTTTGTTAACTAATAGGGCGGCAGACGTAATTAGGGTTTCAATAAGGACTACATCTGGTCCCGTTTTAAGGCTCCTACATGTGTTTTGTTGTTATTTTCCACATTGCAAGTCTCAACACGAACTTCAATGTTAATTATATGAAATAATTTCACAGGAGTTTCTGTGTCGTGCCGGTGATGCTTTTTTATTAGTAGGTGATTTCAATATTTCTGAAGCTACATGGCTGGCAAAAAATACACATATGACAATTGACAATTATGGATCTGGCAATGATTTAATAAAATGCTTGTACAATTTTCTTCAATTTAATGATTTGAAACAATTTAATAAAATTCCAAATCAAAATGGTAGGTTCTTAGATCTTGTAATTAGTAATTATGACTGCATAGTAGATAAATGTATTGGTCCCATGACGCAAGAAGATGCTCATCATCCGGCTTTGCATATAGGGTTAATGATATCTACGCACAAACGAGGTAATACAGCTTCCCGTTCAATACGCTTATTCCGTCATGCAAAATATGATGCTATTAACCTGATCTTGGAGAGTGTGGATTGGTATGACATATTTAATGACTGTGATATATCACGGGCAGTTGATATTTTCTATCAGACCATAGATCATGTTATCTCTAATATGATTCCCACTAAGGTATTTAAATCCTTTAATAACTATCCATATTGGTATACCCCGTCCTTAATAAAAATTATTGCAGAAAAGTTAAAATACCACAAAAAATGGAAAATCTATCATAGGATATCAGACTACGACGCATTTGTTCGTTTACGAGAGCGACAAAAATCAGTTTAAATTAAGTGCTATGATGATTATATTCATAAGGCTGAAGTCATGATACGGAAAAACAGCAAACACTTTTGGTCTTTTGTTAAGTGTAAAAGATCGTCCTCCGGTCTTCCCGATAGTCTTTTTTATCTGATAGAACTGCCAGTGACGAGGAGGGAGTATGTGCGTTGTTTAATGATTATTTTAAATCAGTTTACAACGATGGATCCGCTAACGTAACATCTAAGAAAGAGATTCATAGCTGCGGTAGTTTGGATATCGGCCATATAGAATTATCAGTATCCACTGTTAAAAAATACTTGAGATCACTAAATACAAATAAGGGATGTGGCCCCGACTATATACCACCAATATTTTTAAAGAATTGCTGTAACTCATTAGACTATCCGCTCTTTCTTCTTTTTGATAAGTCATTGAGGTCTGGTTCCATGCCAATTATTTGGAAGCGTTCCTTTGTGGTGCCAATATTTAAATCAGGCGACAAACACAATGTTCAGAACTATAGGCCGATATCTAAATTGTGTACTGTAGCTAAAACGTTCGAAAAAATTGTTTATGATAAAATCTATCCTTTTATACGGGGTATTCTGATTGATGAGCAACATGGTTTCGTCAGTAGAAGATCCGTAGAAGCTAATATGTGTGAGTTGGTTCATCGTGTGCTGGCGATCATTGATGGCGGTGGCCAGGTGGACGTCGTGTATACCGACTTCTCTAAGGCTTTTGATAAAATTTCTCATAACATCCTTTGTAAAAAACTGGAGCAAGTTGGTATACATGGTGACCTACTTAGGTGGTTATCCTCTTATTTTCGTGACAGAAGTCAGGCAGTGACGGTGAAAGGCTTTTGTTCTTCATTTACTCCTGTTTCATCTGGTGTACCACAGGGCTCTCATCTTGGTCCGTTACTATTTAATATCTATATAAACGATATTGGTAAAGCATTTAAGTACTCTTCGATATTATTATTTGCAGATGATTTGAAAGTTTTTAGAAGGGTGTCCGGGTTGTCGGATTGTTTGCTATTACAAGAAGATCTCCACAGTCTATGCAAGTACTGTGAGGATAATCAGCTCTCTATTAATGTTAAAAAATGTAGTGTTATCTCATTTACACGTAAAAAAAATCCGATTGCTTATGAGTATCATCTTAACGACCAAATTATTGACCGCGTTTCCGAGGTTAGAGATCTGGGTATTTACCTAGATAGTAAATTGACATTTGGAAGCCATATAGACCGAATTGTTTCAAGGGCTTATCGGATGCTTGGCTTTATACTTAGGGTTGGTAAGGAATTTAAGGACTCTTACACACTTACTCTTCTATACAATAGTCTGGTGCGCTCTTTGTTGGAATTTGGGTCCTCTGTCTGGAGCCCTCAATACAAAACATATATTGATTCCATTGAAACTATTCAACTTAAATTCCTGAAACATTTGCAGTATAAGTTTTATCACTCGTGTCAGAGCAGGCCTACAGTGGACTCACTTGAGGTTCGCCCTATGATTAAGGACCAAATTTTTCTATTTAACCTAGTAAATAATTTTATTGATAGCCCTTACTTACTAAGTTGTTTGACCTTCAATATTCCAAATATTCTTAAACGTAATAATAATCTTTTCTATTTACCCCGTACTAAAACTAAATATGCCCAAAACGAATTTATTCAACGTTCCTGTAGAATGTACAATAAAAAAAATGATAATGTAGATATATTTTCATGTTCGCTTTCTAACTTTAAGTGTAATATTAATAAATTAATGAACCAATTTAATTAACCTTTTATGTACTTACAAATTATTATCTTTTAACTAATATTTATTTTATTTTTTTTTACATTTTTTGAATTTTGAATTGCAAAATTGAATATGTATAAGTTTGCATTTGTATTGTATCATTGATTTTGGATGTTTTAATTTTTGATGTTAAATTTTGTTTCTATCTCTTCTGCTTCTTAAATGTATTACTAATTAGTGGAAACTTTGGTATATGTAATATCTTGTTGTTATTATTATTTTGTGTGATGTTGTACTGTTTATTTCCCAAATACAAATAAATAAAATAAAATAAAATAAAATCTCTTTCAGCTAGTGAGGCAAGCGACAAGGGTACCAGATGTGGTAGGCCATACAGCCTATTGCCTGGACCTTCTGCTGACAACTAATCCGTACAGGTATCATGTAGAGGTCACCTTCCCTTTGGGAACCTCCGATCACTGTCTGGTGAAATCTGTTTTTACATATTCCCCACCAGCTTTCGAACCTCATAGTGCTAGGGGAGTATGGAAATACAAGTCAGCCGATTGGGATGAGATGCACTTTTTTGCGTCTTATCATTGGCGACAGGTCTGCTTCTCTTCTTTGGAGCCGTGGAGTTACGCGGATGCTATAACCGATGTGTTGCATCAAGCGATAGAGTATTTTATTCCTTTTGCTGACGTACCCATCGGTGGCAAAGTTCGCCCATGGTTTAATGCCGAATGTCGTCATGCTCAAAACCGAAAACATTCGGCATACCTCATTTGGATTGATGCTCGAAACCGCAAAACTCCAGATGTAAGTATAAAGAAGAGAGCCCTTAAGCGAATGTATTTGCTTCTCAGTTTGCTGGTAGTTCACACCTAGACACTGGCAATGCTTCTCCAACACATCTTCGTCACTGCGGTAATTCGATGCCTGAAATCCGCATCACGAACAAAGAGGTATGGAAAGCATTGTGTCGTTTAGATGTGAATAAAGCCAGTGAAGCTGAGTAGTCTCGTGTATTGACACGTCTGTATCGCCTCTCTTTCAAGACTGGAATAGTGCTGGAAGCCAGGAAGCCACAGTGCAAACTGTGCCCAATAAGGCAGCCGTGCTGATCCTGCCCATTATAGGCCTATTTCAATCGCCTCCATACTCTGCAAAATTATGGAGTGTGTATTGAACTCACGGCTTCTAGCGCATCTAGAAATTAACGATCTCCTCAGTGACCGAAAGTACGGATTTCGCCGAAATAGGTCCGCTGGGGATCTTCTAACGTACGCTACACATATTTTAAGCGAGGCCATCGAGAAGAAAAGAAGAAGTTGGTGGACCGTTATACGTACGTTGACTATGGTGTCTATTTAACGAAGTTTTCGGAGCTAATGATTGAGGACTATATAATTTGATATTGTTATTTCGTTATTGGCCTTGCTAACTGATCTGCATTTTGATATCTTTCTTTTTTAGCGGTCCCTCGACGCAACGACTTCAATAAGTGCATAATAATAATAATAATAATTTTATTCTTTTATCTGCCTTTTTTCTTTTAAATTACTGGTTTCTATATGAATCTACGAACAAACAAATTTTCACTTGTTTTGATTTTTCTGTCGATATTACATAAGAATCTTTCACCAGCACCAATAAAAGCTCAATATCTTTTAGACGGCTGCTTTTATTTCGACCAAACTAAAAACATCTAGACGGACCAGGTTTTCGATTTAAAAAACCCCAATCAAATCCATCCACTCGTTTGGCTGCTACGATGCCGCAAAACAGGTTCACAGATATACAGATCTACAGATACACACGTCATATTCATAATATCTCTCTTTTTAGGTCGGGAGTTACAAATTCTACAAAAAGTCTACAAATACTGAGACTGAATTTAAAATAACACAATATCATCAGAAGTATTAGTATACTGTTTAAATCATCTAATCTATTCTATCCGTATTTTTAAACATTATAAAACATGATGCTATTATTATAAATAAACAGTAATTAAAAGTGGAATTTAAAGCCAGTTTCTTTGTTTTTAGGCTCTGTGCATACTTCACTCTCCTTGACTATATATCGTACATCCCAGGCTCATATAAATTCACTGGAAAACATTTCTGTCGTGACTGCTCGTTGAAATCGCATCAAGACAAGTGTTCTAAAGCACTCCTAAGACAATAACTTATATATATTTATATATATACTAATTTAATCATCTAAAATGAACAATCCAGAATTGTATCACCGAAATAATAGTCTACAAAAAAGAGATGCCCGGCAATGTTTAGAAGAATATGCAAAAGAAATGGAATGGAAAAAATATGGTGATACAGTAATAGATATAGGATGTGGGGATGGAAGTGTTACGACGAGTATATTGAAAACTTTTATACCTAATAACTGCAAAGAGCTTGTAGGATGTGACATTAGCGAGAATATGGTTCAGTTTGCTAATGCCCACCATGCCAAGGACTTCGTCAGGTTTGAGGTACTTGACATAGAGAGTGACTTGCCTGGCAAATTTCGTGAAAAATTCGATCACGCATTTTCATTTTCCGCTCTACATTGGATAAATCATAAAGAGTAAGTTTATTACTTTTATCCATTATTATTAACAAGTCATTTAAAAAAAGAGATCGTTTGAATTATGAGCTGCATCACAAAAATAAAGATTAAGAGGGTAAAACTTTAATGGGAGGGGAAAATGTTATGTGTGGAAACCAATAATTTCTTGAGTTTAGTTAGTTTACTTTTTTGTTGACACCTGTTGTACCTGTTGGTTGGTTGGTTGGTACCTGTTGGCAATGTATGTACTATAAAAAACAACCTTATAATCAGCACAATCATTATTAATTTTTTTATTAAGTTGATAAAATCCTTAAACAATGTTTCAATGGCCGGGTTCAATGGCCGGGCATCGTTAGTATAATATTAAATATAATCTAAAATCATTCACTTCTTATTATAACAACATGGAGTTGATATTCCTACTTAAAAACGCCATGTTAACATGAAGCCATAATTCGTTTAATGAAGCTTCCGAAGTTTACATCATAACAAAAGTAGTTACAAAACGCATATACTGCTAAACGCATAACTACCGTATGTACTGCCTTGTGAAGGAAGTTAAAATTAGGACTTAGTACAGACGCTCGGCCAACATGCATGTTGCGTTCTTCATGATATGTTTTATTAACATTTGTGGATTTATTTAAAGTTAATGTCAGGTGTCAAAAAACTTTCATTATTATAATTCCAAATACTTTGTTTGCCCATACAGACCAAAATTTTGTTTGAAGAATCGATAACTTTTCTAGTCTTATTTTTAATAACTCAAATAATAATCATTTATGTTAATGTATAATAACTAAAAAAATAATAACTAAAAAAATTAATGGCGTAATCTATAAAATTCCATTAACACAATACAATAATTAGTGTAGGAACTTATAATAAATTAACATTGTTACTGCTTAATTAACCCGTATCACGCTATTTCCTATATATCATGAGGATCATCACATACGGAGAAAAACATACCTAGTTTTGCCATAAATATTGTAACAAAGAAAGAAAATGTTTTTTTTCATTGCAAATACTTATGATTACTTTTATAACGTGTTAGTTCAATACACAAATATAAAACAATTAAAAATATAAAAAGCTTTTACGAAGTGATGTCCATTGGCGACCAATCATTTAAACATTGAGGCCAGTTATCAGTAGAAGCACGCTTTTTCCATGGGGAAAGTCTTCACTGCCAATCGTATGGATTGTTTAAGGAACTCCAAATTATCATGGCGTTTAGAGTAACCTGTACTCTCTAAAAGTGACCATAAATCATAAGATTAAGATCGGGACTAGACGGCGGCCAGTCTTCAGTTCTGATGAAGTCCGAAACGTTCGCTTCCAACCAAGACTGCGTGGACCGAGATTTATGACCCGGCGCCGAGTCTTGTTGGAAAGACCATACTTGGGCATTTAACATGGTGTTATTAAAGGACTTAACTACCTACCTAAGAATGGTGTCTTGATACACTGTGCCAATGTTTTAATACCTTTTTCACAAAAATATGGCTCAGTCACTCCTTCATAGCTAACACCCCACCAAACCATCACTGAAATTGGATAATGCCCACATTGCACTATGTCGAATAATTGGAGAGCTTCCTTAAAGCTTTGAGCATAAATACGGACATATTGTTTGCTAAAATGTTGCTCAATTGTAAAAAAAATATCATCCGTAAACTAAATTTTTATCGATTACCACGGTATTCATCTTTAATTTATCAATATGGAAATAACCAGTGCGTCTCTTATAGGCTGCAACTTCTAATTCATCTCTTAAAATACGCGACAAGGTTTAGGTGCTATCTTCATTTTCCGAGATAAAATCTTTTGCTTTCGGACAGGATTTTTTCGAATTCTTTCCCTTACTGCCTCGACCACCTTTACACTACATACCTACTCTGTTTAATACAATCACAGCGATTCAGTTCTCTTTATTTTTATATCACATAATTTGTACAATTTATTGGAGCTAAAATAAGAAAACACAATGAACAATTTTATAAAAATGATAGATTTCAAATTCAAATGTAATATTTTTTTTATTTTTTGTAAAAACGTTTTTGTAAAAACGTTCAAAAATTTTTGAAAAACATCTGTATGTATAAAATCCTTATAATACAGATTGAACCTGTGGGTAAAGTATTAAAGTAAGTAAGTAAAAATACTTAGTGATCGTGAGGGACGAAAAGGCAATCGGGCTTTAAATATAAATTAATATTATACAGATAAAGGGGGATATAGGGAATCTATGCCATTATTTAATAGTTTATGGAGACGAAGTTTCAAGATGTTTATTAGAAAAAGTATTAACATGATACAAGTATGATATGTTCGGACGGATGACTTGGATTCGAGGTCTAATTCAAATAACTTCATATAATACTTAATAATAATTGTGCTCTAATAAGCCAGCTAAGTTATGTTTTTGAGTATGTGATTGTCATGTTACCCATTTTATTCTCATATTTTTAGCAACAAATATGGAATTAAAAACATTAAATTAATTAAATTAAACACTTTTCTATGTAAGAATCGCATTTCTCAACATCTACAACCTTCTGGTAAGAGGAGGTGATTGTCTATTGATGTTCCTGGGTCACTCGCCAGTGTACGAAGTATGGCGAGAACTGGCGCGCTCACCTCGCTGGAACCATTTGCTGAATGACATAAACCACCTTGTCTCACCCTATCAAGACTGTCAGGTATAATTATTGTTATATACAACTAACTAACTTTACGTCGAGCAAAGCCAGTGAAGCCTCATTGAATTGAATAGAGTCGTTTTAAAGTGTACTCCTATAGAAGAAAGTTTTTTTATAAACTATATACATATTTATTATCAAAACCGAAGTTTACGAAACCTTTCTTGTTTGCTAAAACAACTATCCTCTTCATTTATTTAGTACTAGCTGTGCCTGCGACTTCATACGCATAGATTTCGATTTTGATAAAACGTACCCTTTGCAGGTGTAAAGGAGTTATAGTTTTTATAAACATTCAAATTGGTAAGCAGCAATGGTACGACAATAAGATTATTAAATTCTTTATCCATTAACCGATTGTTAAGTAAGTGAATCCCATGACAATATAATCCCGAAAACTTCATCTAAATCGATTAATCCGTTTCTGAGATTAGCGTGCACAACATACAGACATACAGACAAACAGACAAACTGAAAAACCATTGTTTTGGATTTTCTTGCTGTTATAAAGGCCCCCCATGATATATTTTTTTTAATATTTTCCATGTACAGGAATGGATCAGTGACAATTTTATTATATGTACAGATTTCTAACTTTAGTTTCATGTTTTTATTTTTTGTATATATACTGGGTTATTTATAATTAAGTGCCCACCTCATGTAGGCAGCCTCTTTACCTCAATCCCAACAACATTTGTTCTAAGACTTTTTACAAATTTTATAAACACAAAAAAAAAAAAAAAAAAAAACTGCTCCCTCTTTTACTTATTACTTTGTATTTTGTAAGAAGTAATTTAACAGGTGAACGCCCGGGCGCCATACCTACGCCCAGAGTTAATGCCAGTTCAAAGGCAACAAATACATTTTGTATGGAAAAACTAAATATTAAAAACTAATAATTTTTAAAAGTCATAGAACAAATGTTGTTAGGATTGATGTAGAGAGGCTGCCTGCAAGAGGTGGCCAATTGATTACAAATAACCCTGTATAGAAAAAAATAATATTATTTAAAAATAAAACCTAGTTACTGGTATTTACATCAGCACTGATTTTTCTTTTCTCGTACATATTTTTTAAGACTTTACTAATTTAAGGCCCCTGAAGAGGATATAAAGATAATGATGACATCTATAGGGTTTACCAACGTCAAAGTGAAATATATACAAAAAGATTTTGTCTACACTGGAGTAGAAGAAGAAGAAGAAGCCTTTAAAAGTAAGTCAACTAGTAGAATTTTTAAATACAGTACCATTTTTTTAATTTTAACGAAGTGTTCCTAAATTGAACAAGAGTTCGAAAGAAGTGTTATTGCCCAACAAAAAAAAAATACGTTGGGTGTTCCAATTAGATCAAGATTAGAATTAGAAATTTGCCCGACTAGTTTCTAACCCATTCAGGGTTCCCATTCATGAGCTCGAACCATGGCGGACTCGCAACGTGAGCAAGGTTCAAATGATAATTTCTATTACTATTAATTGTAATTTTTAACCGACTTCTTCAAAAAAGAGGAGGTTCTCAATTCGACCGATACATATATATATATATATATATATATATATTTATGTATGTACTGATTTCTCCGAGGTTTCTGAACCGATTTACGTAATTCTTTTTTTGTTTCATGCAAAATAGTTTCGGATTGGTCCCATAAAAATTTCATTCAGTTAAGCCCATTAGTTTTTATTTTATGAGCATTTTTGTCCAAATTTTGAACTAGCTCCTCCTCTTCCTCTCCTCCTCCTCCTTTGAACGTACTGTGACTAATGACATCTGTTGTTTTGGATATGTGAAGTCTGACGCGCCGCTGCTAGCCGGTTCTCACGTTGCTGAGCAGACTCGGTTGCTGTACGTTTGCGTATCACTTCTAACCTATGAGCCCTCTGCTTAGTCGACTCGTTCTCTAAACGCTCAATAATGAGGCAGACTTGGCCTTTTAGCTTTCTGCTCAAAATACACATTAGCAAGACGCTCTCGGATATGACCGAGTCTAGAATTATGCTGATCAAGAGTTTCTTGATGTAATCATGATTTCATATATGCCTTCATGGCCAACCAACGTTTTTACCATCTTTAATAGTCTCTCAAGAACGTGAAATTGTGTTTCGAAGAGCCTTTAGGTACGAAGACGACTACTTTTATCCGTTCCTGTTTCTTGAAATCTGTATTCTTTAAGGCATGCAGCACCTTTTGTAGGACCACCCATGGCTAATTGATTATGTAGCAATAAACTAAAAGTATTAAATAAAAATAACTACGTTAAAAAAACCGACTTTCAAACTGAAAAGTAAAAAATAATGAAGATTTAATATTTATTTTATACTACCTATTATTTATATGTACTTTTAGCAACTCGAAGCAGGAGTTTCTAAAAAAATAGACTAACACGTAACCTGGAAATCAACTCATCAATGTGCCAACAGTTTCGTCAGTCAGCGACTTCGTCAGCCACCAACTCCTTCAGCCAGAACTCCTTTAGCCAGCAACTCCGTTAATCTATGGTGTATACGGGTCTGATCAAAATTTCACAAAACATAGTTAGCGTTTCGTTCATCATCTTTCAAAGGCCCTTTTTCCTTTCTCACGTAAACAGCATGCCATACCTTATAAAAACAATAAAAAAGTATGTTAAACAGACAGAGGCACTATTACGCATGATCCTTTGGGCAGAGGCACTATTACGCATGACCCACCACACAATTACTTTACCTTACGGGCAGAGGCAGTATTACGCATGACCCGTGGTACTATAAACGGACAGAGGCAGTATTACGCTTGTCTCAAACTGCAAAACAGCAACAGCAGCGGTGACATGTCGTACTGGCACCACGTGGGCGCCACCACACGTGTACAGTC
This sequence comes from Napeogenes sylphis, assembly GCA_959347405.1. Lineage (NCBI taxonomy): Eukaryota > Metazoa > Arthropoda > Insecta > Lepidoptera > Nymphalidae > Napeogenes > Napeogenes sylphis. Next base: position 18,453,025 of record OY365781.1, read on the forward strand.
GCACAACGCTGCTAGCACGTGCTACGTGCACTGCTACACGAAGTCACCACACGCATGATTACGTCGGCATGCGCGACCATACGTGAAGATATCTCACGGATCACACGACTCCGCATGTACAAACATTTCTGTAACATAGGGAAATTAATTTAAGTTACGCACTCTCGAAAAATTGCTGCACAGCTCTCGGGACACCATTCTCCCGATATTTATTATTGTCAGTCTAAAAGTTATACTCTTAATCATACATCTCACACACAAGCTACTCTCATTCGAATCTGACAAATTTCCCCTCGCTCGATTCATACACCATCCATCCATCCATCCTCATGAGACGTCTCGACACTCATCATCTCTGTAAAATACAAAGTTGTACTATCATTAAAAGTCAAAGTCAATTATAGTCATTCAGTAAATACACGCAGTGACCGCAGTATGCTCAACGTGCAGTGACCCCAGTATGCACAATGGTCTGTAACCGAAGTGTTACCGAGACGTAGTGACCGCATCCGGAACCAGCTCTGGAGCAGCAGCTTCAGGATCATTCGTTGGACTTGGAAACAGGGTTTGTGGACCAGCTAGTGCAGACTGCTCTCCATCATAAGTTTATATCGTCCACTCGCTAAGAGAAGTTCGTATCGTCCACTTGCTAAGTTTCTTACAACTCAATAAGGGCCTTAGCATACCGGAATCTAGTTTACCTGTTGATGGAATTCTTAATAACATACACAAGGAACAATAACATTAAAAAGCATCCTGCAGGGATTTATTGAATAATTTTCTACAATAGTTCTGTAGCTCGGCCTAACCTGACCTTTACTAATGAAGTAGACCTCCACTTACACGAGATCTCAATGTTGGTGATATAAGCGTTGATGTTATAAATGTAATAAAATTTATTAGATAGCATATTTATAAATCGTATCGCATAAATGACAAGGTCGACTTGTTTGATGTAGTCCACCAAACAAAACGCTCCGGTAAGGACACGACCACTGACATTTGAAGCGCGACACAGGCTCGACACCGGTGGAAGACACAAATACCGCTAACACTGGTAACATCACCGCTACTAGTGATAGCACGACCTGCAGATACCGAGTATAGTGCTAGTTCTCAAATCCTGCATCACATCGTCATCGCCTTCTTCCATCTTCGCTTCCAAAATCTTGTGCATTGGAACATAAAAAGCCCACAGGACACGTAGAGCTACGGAAGGTCCTTAAACCAAGAGTAAATAGTAAAGCGAGGCGTTGCCGCGGAAAACTCAATCAGCAGCGGCGTCCTTATCTGCTACGCTAGGCTCCTGTTGTCGAGGTCAAGGCAGCTGATTCCGTTCTTCTAATCAAAACAGTCGTTCTAGAATGTGTTGCAATTGTTACAGTTAAAATATTAATAGAAGGGCTGCATTGTCTGCAACTTGTATCACGTTGACTGAAAAGCTAACTGTTATTTCACGAGCGACTTACTACTTTTTATAGTAATACTATGCGCATGTTTTTCAACAGACACTCTTTGATTGTGTCTAAGCGTGTATGTGCAAATAAACCTTTTGTTCATTTTAGAATAAAAATAAAAAAATGGAAAACATGCACGAAAACTCTCGTTATTTATTTAAGGTTTAAAACGTTTTACTTACAGTATATAAACCGATTTATTAATTTCAACGTGAATGACTACACTAATAGGAACGACTCCGCAACATAGATCTAGATAATTTACATCGTTATAAAGTTGTTCAAATTTGCAACCGTTTAAGAGTTTTATAAACTGGCACCGGAAACGGCAGCTGCTATTTTATTCTGTATTACCGGAGTGATAAAATTCACTTCAAAACCGAAAGTTCCTGTTCTCCCTTTGGCCGATTTCCGATCGAGAGACTCGATAATGTCGATATAATCCAAGCCTTATTAATAGAATAACTCATTAATTTCTTATTCATTATTCTGCTTTAGAGATTATAAAATGTTCTTACATAAAAGCACTATTGCGATTAATATAAAATTGCGATTGATTGTAGTTAAATAGCTAAGAACAGAACTAAATTCTTTACCGTCAAGTTAGCATTTATGGCGACAGCCGTAATTAGTGTGTAACTACCGAATCACGATCTCGGTCATCAGACCCTCAAATATGAGAATAAGTGGAAAACTAATAAACTACTAGTAAACTTGGTTAATCAGTTAATCATGGAAGCGTCAGCGAACTTCACGGGGTAGAGGCATTTGCGAGATACTCGCCGGGCTGTCCTCGACTGATTCAATCTCACTACAATTGAACTTAGCACCTTTTCCTCTCAACTATCGCGGTCACAACAGCGCGGACGACGGTGACGATCTCCGTATCGACCTATCGAGAGGCACTTCGACTGAACTACTACGTTATGGCGACGCAACCGCAATAACAAAATTAACTGACGGCTATCCGCTAAAACTGGTATAAAGAGAGCACAGGCGAATCGCACTTCTGATTTTAGCAACTCGAAGTAGGAATTTCTAAAAAAATAAACTAACCCGTAACCTCGAAATCAACTGTCACCATTTTAATAAACTTATTATTAATCTATAACACAAATAGCCGGGCATTTTACACCGAAAAACAATAAATTACAGAGCGTCCTATAATGCTAGACCCAAAGCGCGAACGTCATCCGACGCGTCTTTATTACTTCCGTTTTTTAACAAACTGTCACGCGGCAATTCTAATCGGCCAGCAAATTCTAACAATTCCAACAGTACTATTTACTAATAGGTTTAAAGTCGGTGCCAAGCCTTATACAAATAAGTAAATTTAACCACTTAAATGAATACGAGCAAATAAATACAATGAAATGCCTACTTTAATGATCAAGATACGTAAATAAACATAATAGATAGCAATTAAATGTTATTATTATAAGCAGCTCAATCAATACGAGGAAAACAAAAAAATAAATAATTACGATGTATTCAACCGAATTCGCTATACTAAATTTCTTGGCACTGACTTCAAACCTATTGGTAAATAGGACATATAAATAATAGTTAGTATATGATAAATATTAAATCTTCTTTTTTTTTTACTTTTTTTTAAAGACGGTTTTTTTTAACGTAGTTATTTTTATTTTAGTAGTATTACCTAGTATTAATTATATTTAATTTTATTAATATTTGGCAAATGTGTTATTTTCCAGACTGTGTGAAGAGTATTATTCCTTTTAAAATTCCTTTGGAAATGCAAGAAGATTTCTTAGATGACCATGTTAAAGTGGTTCGTGACATGAAACTTGTCGATCATACAAATAACAATGAAGATGGTACATTCAATATGAAACTGAACTATAAACTCATCATAGTTCAAGGCAAAAAATAAGCTTAGAAAGAGCCTTCGACTTTTATTCTTTAAGCTTACAATATTTCATCTATAGATTCTTTTAAAATACGAGTACGCAAACACAACAGAACTTGATAGTTTAAAGTCTATGTCGTAACTTGTCAAGTAAGGTGCCGGTTAGCTTAAAAATAATGATTGTTTATAGTTTTAATATTTTTGTTGGTTTATTTTAAATTTAAATAATAAATTGGACTTTTGTACTAAATTGGTCCTAGAGAAGGACTTCTAATTTTAATGTTCTTTAAATTTTCTAATTACATCATAAGCAATATAATATCTAATTAAATAAAATAGTTAATTTGAGTTTTTATTGTTTTCTGACCTAAATCTTTTCTCACATTAACACTAACATTAAACTCATCTAAATACTCATTCGAAGATAACACTAGACAACTAAATTATTTTAATTCGATTAGTCAAGAAGAATTAAAGACTTAATACTATGGTTTATGATTGCTGTTGCAAACGATTACGTCTACCTAATCTCTAGTCATGTCCTCCGTGTTAAACACATAAAAACCCACTAAACAGTTGTATATTGCCTAATAGTTTCTCTCTTTGATTGTTTCACGTATTTATTTATTTTATTTATTTAATATTTGGAAAACCAACAGCACAAATAACAATACATAACAATATCAATAAGACAACATTTGGCTAATAATAAGTCTTCACATATAAAGAATAGTTTGTAAATAACATACCTATAAACCGCGCGGTCAGAGTGATTGCACGTCAACGCATTACATAGTATACATACATACGCATACAATAATCATCTCGCCACTGCCACACCAGAATTGAATACTTACATCAAAATCACCCAGTCTACACATATTATTTAGACTTTTACTTGCGCGCCGCAGGAAAGCATTTTGGCAGTAATTTGTGGACACCAAAGGTAGATGAATAGGAGGGTAATGTCTAATCTATTTCGTTGAAATAGTGAAATTATTTTGGACAGTAGCTCCGGAGAATTGATTTTATTACAGATTAATTTTATTAACAAAACAATGTCAGTCTTCATGCCGTTTATATAAAGGAAGCGGATGGAATCGTGCGCATTAATTAAGGTAAGTTTTAAAAGAGTAGGACACCCTTAGCCGATAACACAACAAAACTTTACAAATTTTATATGGATTTGCTCGATCCTGTTAACTTACTTCTTATAACGGGGATTCCAGATTTCTGATCCATATTCGAGGATGCTTCTTAAAAAAATGCAATACCAAATTTAAATAGTTTTAATATCTTTAAAACTTTCTGTGGTTTGATGACGAATCCTAGTGCTTTTGAAGCTTTCTTCATCATTTCATCAATATGCTCTTCATAGACAAACCTTGGAACATGAATCACCCCAAGGTCACAAACCGTCGTAAGTCTTTGCAAATCATGATTTTTTAATTGATATTCTGATAGAATGCGCTTTGACTGACGGCTGAACGATAAAAATGAACATTTAGATGGATTAATATATTTGTTTGGCAATAGGAATCCAGGCGTAATAAATCAGACTGGTCTTATAGATTTTCATATAATCAGCGAAACAAAGTAAATTAGAGTGACAAAAACATGATCCAATATCATTTACAAATATAACCAAAAAATAGTGGACCCAAAAAGGGAGTCCTGAGGTACTCCGCTGGGAACAACAACCCAACTAGATATATAGTTATTTATAACTACAGCCTGGGATTTGTTGGAAATATACGATTCAAACCACCTCAGTAAATCACCATTAATTCCAATATTTTCGAGATTACGGTTTAGGGTAGGATGGTGTATTTTGTGAAAACGTTTGCTGTAATCGCTATAAACTACATCAACTTGTCCTCCCTTGTTCATACCACTAATTATAAATTCGTTTAACAAAATAAGGTTAGATACTATATTGTATGACCGTTCTTTCCAAAAACCATGCTAGCTATCTGAAAAAGAGTTTTTAAGTTATGAATATAGTTGTTTATATATTATTTTTCGAATACTTTGGCTACAACACATAATTTTGAAACCGTACTATAATTTGTAACATCGGTTTTTCAGATAAAGATTTAACACATAATAATTGAATAGGCTTAGAGATGAATTCGGCGCATTTTACTAAAAAAATAGGGGGCAGATAATCTGGACCGGCTAATTTTTTCACATCCAATGACATAAGTAATTTAGAAACTTCATTTATATTTGTGTAAATACTAGATACGTTAGTTAATGCCCTAATATTTGTATATTAGGTCTGATTTATACTTCCCGAATAGGAAGAGGTTTGAATGAAAGTTGAATAAAAAAACTCTGAAAAAAAGATTAGCAATAGCAGTCCGATCTGCTGCAACAGTACTATCGCATGTTTTGTATCGCGATTCTACAAATGTCGAAAAATATTTAGGGTTATTTTTGATTGATTTTTCGAGACATGATATATAATTTAGATAGCACTCTGATTCAAGGCGATTAACTCTTTTTGAAGTAGCATATAAGTGAGAAAACGTACTACGTAAAATCTACTAAAAGGAATAGTCTCGCAATTTTTTAGTAAAATATGAAAACTGTGCTGACCTATTAATAGTAGACTAGTAGAAAGAAACTAAGAAACTACTTATGTACTTAGATGACATTAAATATAGTTTTAGCTTATTCGGGCAACGATTAAATATTTTATAATAATTAAGGACAAAGCATTAAAATGGTATTGGTTAGTTTTATCTATACTAATATCCTTACAATATTAGTATAGATAAAGTACTAAGTTTCAAAACTATTCATCCAATTTGAAACTTTAAACATGCAGTTTTTTTAGTTAATGTTGTGGAATTGGTGGACATGTAAGTTATATATTATCTTGTTACAATGAAAGTGTTTTTCTTAAAGAACAATTTTGCAACTTATTTCGACGAAGTATCAATTGAGTGAAACGTTTCGTTCAAAACAATTTTATAAAAACTGTCGACGCCTACACAGTTCTGGAGAAAAGCGAGAAAATTAATTAATGATTAATTTCTCAACGTTTTTGTCTGTTCACTGTTTTGTTGAATACAGTTTCGCCTTATGGTTTTAAACAACACATACGAACTATTAAATCTGATGCTATAGGTTGTGATGAAATAAATAGAAAAATGATTTATTAAAATTGGAAGCCGTCGCTAATGTCTTATCTCATATATTTAACTTCTCTCTAATTCTTGCTAATTTCCAAGTAATTAGCGTAAAGCTTTAGTGGTACCTATCCAGAACATCCAATACCCTAGTTCATTTGAACACTATCACCCAATATCCATTCTTCATTTTCTTTCCAAAGCCCTTGAGCGGATTGTGCATTATCAGCTAAGTACGTTTCTTCGTGCTAATCCTAAGTCCCTTCCAATCGGGATTTCTACCTGGTCACAGTATTACCTCGGCGTTAATTAAAGTCTGTGATGACATAACAACCAACAAATCTTCAACCGCCCCGTTGGTCGAGTGGTTAGTGCAGACGCCTAACATGTCACGGCGCAAAGGTGCTCGGGTTCGATTCCCGGCAGAGACAGGCATTTATGTGATGAGCATAGATGTCTGTGTTTCTGGGTTTGGTCGTTTATTAAATATATTCTCAGTATTTATATGTGTATTTCTATGTATTTGTATCATTGTCTAACACCCTTAACACAAGCAAATAATTTGCTTACTTAGAGGTTAGATCAATGTGTGTAATTTGTCCTGATATTATTATATTATTATTATTATTACATACGTGCTGTTGTCAATAATAGATACATGATTTTAAGATTATTATTAAAAGTACTATAAGTAGTACTATATAATCTTAAAATTAATTGATGTAAGTCGAAGTGCAGTACAATAGTTCCATTCCTATCTGACTGACTGTCACCAATGTTAAAGTTAAATTTGAATTTTCCAAATTTTTGCTATTTAGTACCGGCGGCCCGCAGGGCAGTGTACTTTCTCCCCTTCTATTTACTATTTTTATGAATACTCTTTGTTCTGCTCTTACCATCTTTATGCAGATGACTTGCAAGTCTACGTTGCTAGTTTTCCAGCTACCATTGATGATAGTGTAGCAAAAATAAATAATAAACTCGAAAAAGTTATGGAATGGAGTAAAGCGTTTGGTCTGGCTATAAATGTTAACAAATCTCAGTTTGCTGTTGCAGGTAATCGTAGACAAATTTCAAAAATTGATTTCAATATCTTAACTCCAGTAATGTGGAATAAAGTCATTGTACCATACCATACCATAGATATTTTTCTACGGGACTTCTAAATAAATAAGAACGTTTGCAAAATATGTGCATCCGTTTTATATTCGGGCTGCTTAAATTCGATCATGTCGTCGATCACTGTCGCAACATCGTGCGCCGTTGGGTTACTCTTCTTTACACTATCCTCTTTCATAACCAAATCCCTCATTACCTCAAGGAGCGTTTCACTTTTCTTAGTTCTCAGTCTTCATACAAGGCACGCTCTGTTTACTCGCACAAACTAAAATTATCTAATTTCAACACACGTTTTTACACCTGGAATGACCTACAGTTAGAAATTTAAACTTCTAAATCACTGTTATTTTTCAAAAATCGTTGGAAACAATATTATTTATCTACGTAATAAATATGTTTATTATAAGTATATATACCTTATATTATATAGGTTATTCATTTTATTCTTTATACTTATATATACGGATATATGTATATGCGTATGTGTGTATGTATGTATGTATGTATGTTATAAAATGTATGTATGCTCTCTTCCTCCTTACACTTGGAATTAGCCAAATGTTTGTGTACCGGGCTATTAATAAGTACAATGAGACTTCCTCTGTTTGTGCCAGAGAGAGATCTGGCCGTCCACGTAGTGTTAGAGGTCAAAGCAGTAAGGGAAAGAATTCAAAGTAAAGTAATAAATTTTATTTGCAATTAAAAAAAAATATTTATCTTTGTTACAATATAATAGCAAGACTAGGTATATATATTATTATTATTATTTTATAATTTATTCGATAACTTTATGCCATCTTATAGTTAGTGACATAATCCCGAAGAAATAACGTAGAAATTTGGTGACTTCTGATAATAAAAACATTGGCGAGTTATTAAGTCCTTTATATACGTTCGTTTTAGGTTTTGTCTTTTTTTTTATCAAAACTTGGTTATATCTTACGTTATTTATTTGTTATAACGCTGTTGTTTTCTTTGAAGTTTATTTTTGGTTACCTTCTTTAATATTTTATTTGTTGTTTTTCTCTTTTTTACTTAGTATAATATTATTTTGTTAAGGTATTTCTTAGTGTTGAATAATGCCGTTTAGTTTTACTTTTATATTAATTAAGTCTATTTTTTATTATTAGTTATGTTATTAGTCATCTGGTTTTCATAACACAATTTGTATATTTATTTTCTGCTCGGTCTTAGTGTCATTGGACCGGTTGTGCAGAAATCTAGCAGTTATTAACCTTTTTTGTAATTATTATATATTTATTTTATAAAACTATATCTATCTAAATTTTATTATTTTAACTATATTATTAATTTACTATAATTTTTTTGTTAAGTCATACACTCTTATTATTGCTATAATCTCTGATGATAGTATATCGTATTTATCCGCGTGTAGTTCAGAGTCCTTTTGCTCGATAAATACTTACTTCAAAATCGCTAATACCTTTTCTCCGCGACGAACTTCTGATTGAGCTTGGACCCGTTAAAGAAAAATTTAATTGTTATCATATTAATGTTCAAAGCCTTCCTTCCTTCCTTTCCTTTTGGACACCTTTTATGAGATTGATCCCCATGACATTCTCATATCTGAAAGCTGGCTAAAACCTAATTTAAGCTCTACTGCGTATTCCTTACCGGGCTATATCTTGATCCGCTGCGGTTGTACCGTGAAAAAAGGTGGCGGCATTGCAATTTACCTACGCCTCAATATTTCTCACAGAATTTTAGCTGCTTCTAACTCTACTTCATCAGCTTCAACTGAATTCTTATTTCTGGAGATCGATTTTAAGGGATCTAAAGCTGTTCTTGGGGTTGTGTGTTCCTCCGTCTACTGATTACTTTTTAGACCTAGAATCAGTTCTTGAAAACTTTAGCTCAGAGTACCTTCAATACATAGTTATGGGTGACTTCAATACCAATCTTCAAACAAACACCTTATATCATCATAAACTCATTTCGATTCTCCATTCCGTCTCTCTCACTGTCCTTCCCTTAAATCCTACTCTTGTCAACATAAATTCTCCAGACTCTTGGATTGACCTAATTCTCACGTCTTGTAAAGATAAAGTTATAAAATATGGTCAATTATCCGCTACTTGTTTCTCTAGATATGATCTTTTATTCATCTCCTATAACTTAAAGCTCCCTAAACCTAAATCCACAGTGTTGCACTTACGGAGTTTCTCAAAACTGAACTATGAAAGTCTCCTCCAGGATGCTTGTGTTATTAACTGGTCACACATTTTACATTCCTTGGATGTAAATTCCATGGTTGAACTTTTTAATACGACAGTTCCTTAATATATAAGATAAGCACGTTCCCCTAAAAATGGTTAAATTGCGTCATTTACCTGATCCTTGGATTACGGATCCGATTAGGGTTGCTATGAAGCGAAAAGATAAAGTTTTTCGTAATTTTAAGCATAGTCGCTGTGACGACAACTGGAACCATTACAAGAGATTGAGGAACAGATGCAATCAGATGATAAGAGCTGCTAAACGCCGATACATTCATACTAATGCTTCTAATTCTTCTTCGGCAGTTATATGGAAATTTCTTGAAAATTATGGTATTGTCCCCAATAGTGGTCAACCGAAATTATCGTCATTTTCTATTGATGGTTTAAATGGTCATTTCTGACTGTTCCCGTTCTGGACGCTAATACTAAACATCCCACCATCTCCTTCATACCCTCCATGCCACATAGTGTTTCCAACACATTCACATTTTCTTTAGTCTTCGAGGAAGAAATTAAAAAGACGGTGCTTTCGATTAAACCGAATGCTGTTGATGAGGACGAAATAACTCGGTTTATGATTATCTCGTTAATTGACCCCCTACTTCCTACTTTTACTCAAATTGTAAATACCACGCTCTCCACCGGCATATTTCCGTCATCCTGACGTAAAGCACATGTTATCCCAATTCCTAAAGTTGCCAATCCTACTGTCCCTAATGAATTACGCTCTTTCTCCATATTACCTTTTCTATCAAAAGTCCTGGCAGCGATCGTATATAAGCAACTTTCTTCATTTGTTTACTATAACAATCTCATATCCCAATTTCACTCCGGGTTTCGTCCGGGCCACAGTACAAGCCCGTTCTTCTTAAAGTTGTGGAGTCGTCCGAGTTGCAATGGAGAGTGAACGATTGTGTTAGTACTGTGTTAGTACTTATAGATTTCTCAAATGCATTTAATTCAATCGATCATGACATACTTATTGCTCTCCTTTCGCAACTAAATATTTCTTCCAAGGAATTGAATTGGCTATCCACTTATCTTTGTGGTGGACAGCAAGCCATACACATTGATAATACTATATCAGGGTGGCGTAATTTGGTTGCTGGCGTGCCACAAGGCGGTATTCTTTCTCCCCTTCTGTTCTCCTTATTTATTAACTCTATCACCAATGATCTCAAATCCTCTTATCATCTGTATGCTGACGACCTACAAATCTATGCACACGGTAATCCGACAGAAAGTAGCCTGAATGATGCCATCAATTTAATTAATAAGGACTTAAATCACATTCTGAAATGGTGCCATATGTTTGGAATTAGTGTGAATCGGCTAAAAATTTTAGGCCATAGTTCTAGGTAGGATGATTTGGACCTTCTTTCAGTAAAATTTGATAACCGATTCCATTTGCACAATCAGTTTAAAATCTTGGCCTCTATATCGACCCAACCCTCAGTTGGAAAGGTCACGTTTCTGAAGTTTGCCGTAAAGTAACTTTCTCACTACGCGCGCTTTACCGTCACAAAATTTTTTTACCCATTCGGACCAAAACTCTGCTAATGCAATCTCTGATCCTTCCTCTCATTGACTATGCTGTTGTCTGTTGCTCTAATATCTCTGAAAATCATCTTAATAAATTAGATCGTCTTTTAAATAGCTGCATACGCTTTATCTTTGGTCTCTTTAAATATGACCATATATCCTGCTACCGTTCGCAGTTGAAATGGCTTCCTATCTGTGAGCGAAGAACTTCAAGATATTTATGTCAATTATTCTCTATTCTCAACGATCCACTTTCTCCCTTGTATATGCAGCGTAATTTCAAATAATTAGGTAACACTCATGACTTTCATCTTCGCCCATCTTAAACTTTTTGTTCCTCCCCATCACTCCAATTTTCGCGCAAGTTCCTTCACAGTTTACACGATAAAACTCTGTAACGGCTTACCAGAACATTTTAGACGGTCTCCGAATAAACAAGTTTTTAAGAAATCCGTCTACAAATATCTTTGGGAAAGTATTAAGGATTGATATTATATGTATGGTATACATTTAGTTATATAAGTTTTATGTATTTGTCATCAAATTAATAAATTTTCTTAATATCGTATGTATCTTAACTATATTTATTTATATATATTTAAATATAGGTTTGTATGTATATTTATGTATATTTTTGTGTATTTTTGTGTATTTTTGTGTATATTTTTAAGTTCAGACCACTGTGGTCTAAAATTTTCTCTATTAATTAATCACGAAAGTGAAAAGCCCCAAAAGTTTACTTGTAGACCAATTACTAAAAACCGGGTCCTAACATTTAAGAATACTGTTCAGCAAAAAGTGGGTAAAGTAGACATGACCGATGATAATCTAAATAATTTATATAATAACATTTTCGGTTTTTTGTTACAAGAGTTTAATAATGTTTTTAAGCCAAAAACTATGACTAAATACCTAAAACTTAAATTTAGTGATTGGGCTACCGTGGGAATATATAAAAGTAGAGATAAGTTATATGATTTATATGGTGAGAGGCAATGGAATCAAGATCCGGTATTCTTGAATAAAGTTAAGATTTTTTCTAAAATATTTAAGACCGTTTGCATACAAGCTAAGTCGATTTACATAAGAAATAAAATGTTAAACTCAGAAAATAAAATGAAGGCAACTTGGGATGTTTTATCTAGTATTTCTGGGAAAAATAGGGCTGCTAATGGACCTATTAAGTTAAAAATTGATAATATTGAAATAAATTCAAATTCAACTGTGGCAGCTATTTTTGAGACTTTTTTCAACGAAATTCCTTTAACAGTCACGAGTAATTTAAATTCTTCACCATGTGATGCAATCTTCGAATTGACGAATAACGTAAGAGTCAGTAACAAATGTTTTGTTTTTAAACCTGTTACATCATATGAAATTGTAAAAATTTTTAGAAATCTAAATATGAAAAAAACCGGTGATCTTTGGGGTATGTCAGTAAAATTACTATTAGAGCTCTCTTACCGCAAAGAATCGCCAACAACAGTTCTTCTATTCTTTAAAGCACTTTATGACACTGTTCACAAATACACTACACTGTTTACCATTTAAACTCTTAACTATCACTGTTACACAACTTAGTCTCTCGATCTCACACTCAGCGGTTAATTATAACTGTTACACCTTTATCACAATACTACCACCCCACAACTTGTACTCCCAATTTCACAATGCCTTCTCTTAACGGAGCTGCGATTTATATACTTCTTATTCTTAGTCAAATCAGTATTTAATATTACATTTATTTTATCAATTAAACTTCTATACAGAGATTCAATTGTTTTAGTCAAATCAACAACTTATATCTTTGTTTTTAGTCAAAACCAAACTACTACATGTATAAAAGCTAACATTACTAATAAGTATTATAAATGATATTGCTCCACAATTATCCTTAATTTTTAACAAATGTATTGAAACCGGTACTTTCCCAGATTTAATGAAAAATAGTAAAGTAGTTCCTTTGTTCAAAAGTGGCGATAGACTAGAACCCGGAAATTATAGACCTATCTCTATTTTACCTACTTTAAGTAAAATCTCCGAAAAAATTATACTAAACCAAATGTCAGAATTTGTTTATAGCAATGAAATCATGCATAGTGAACAATATGGTTTCACCAAAGGCAAATCAACAACTGATGCGGGTGCCGATCTTCTTAAGCACATTTAAATGGAATGGAAAAGTCACAGAATGCAATCGGAGTGTTTTGTGATTTATCTAAAGCCTTTGATTGCGTGGACCATCAAACATTACTTTGCAAACTTAATCACTATGGTGTGCGTAGTGCTGCGCTTGATCTTATTGCCTCTTACTTGAATCAAAGAGTTCAGACGGTTGATGTAAATAATTGTAAATCGGTTGGATCTCACCTAAAAATGGGTGTTCCACAAGGATCTATTCTAGGCCCTTTCTTATTTTTACTCTTTATTAAAGATTTGCCCTTTTACGTAAAAGGACTATGTGACATTGTACTTTTTGCTGATGATACCTCACTTATTTTTAAAATTGATCGTAATAAAGCTAATTTGGACAAAGTTAACTATGCTCTGTCACGTGTTCTTCATTGGTTTGAAATTAATAATTTGGTATTAAATACTAAGAAAACTAAATGCATGGAATTTACACTTCCTAATGTAAAAAGTCAACATTGTAGTTTATTCCTTAACAATGAAGTGTTAGAACTGACTGACTCGACAACTTTCTTAGGTATAACTTTAGATTAAAAGCTCCAGTGGAACCCCCATCTCTCGACACTCGCAAGCAAACTTAGCTCAGCCGTCTTTGCAATTAAAAAAGTAAGACAATTAACAGACGTTAATACGGCTCGACTCGTTTATTTTAGTTATTTTCACAGTATATTGTCTTACGGTATCTTACTATGGGGCAGCGCTGCCGAAATTAATTCTATATTTATTTTACAAAAACGAGCTATACGGGCTATTTGTAACTTAAAAGCTAGAGACTCCCTAAGAGAAGTTTTTAAAGAAATCTGTATTCTTACGGTCGCTTCTCAATACATTTTTAATAACTTACTATATATACGCCAAAATTTAAATGACTATAAAAAAAAATAGCGACAGACATACTATCAATACAAGAAATAAAAATAGGCTCGTAACGCCTAAATTTCGACTTCAAAAAGTTAAGAAATCCTTTATGGGCTTGAGTATACGCATATATAATAAGGTTCCACAAGATATCTTAGATCTTCCTTTTCTTAGTTTTAAATCTAAAATTAAAGGTATATTATTAAATAAATCTTACTATAACATTCAAGAGTTTTTGGTTGATCGAAATGTGTGGAACTTGGGTCATTGACTCATTTGCAGGGTTGATGTTATAATATATAAGTCAAACATTGTTAAATTTCATTTAAAAAGAGCAACTGTTGAGTTTCTGGCCAACTCTTCTCAGCAGAACAGCATTCCGAGCTGGTGGTAGCTTACTCACAGACTGACTATACTGACCAATTTAATGTAATTCACGATTCAAAAGTGCGTGTAAATGCCTACTTGAATAAAGATATTTTGAATTGGTATTTGTATGTACACACATATATCTATATATATATATGTGTGTGTATGTTGTGTATTTAAGTATATATTGGACTGTATGTTTTGATATAATGATTTTTATAACTACAATAGTAATGTAAATTAAGTATAAATTCGATTATTCTAGTTTTACTGCCTTATTGTTAATGTTATTTATAATGATTTTTTACTCAGGTTGACTGGTAGAGAATGCCTTGTTGCATTAAATCCACCTATTGCACTTCTTTTATTTTGGGCAATAAAGATTAAATAAATACAAGTAGTTTTGGCAGTCAGGACTACATGGTGGATGCAGTTAATGGATGCATTATGATGCTTCCCAGCCAAACTCTCTTCATTTTTGCTGAATGACAAAAAATGTGTGTCGTCTAGCGTTATCGTGATGAAGGATCACACCCTTTCTATTCATCAATTCCGCCCGCTTCCTTTTAATATATATATATAATTATTAAAATTATAAATATATAATTATCTACAGAAATGAAATTTCTATGTAACAGTGTCTTCAAGAGAAGAGTGAATAGGTTGCTAGGGCAAAGCGCCTTACCATCTAAGACTACATTCCACTTACCATCAGGTGGAATGTAGTCAAGCATTGCCCTAGATCATATATAAAAAAAAAAATAATAATGTCTTTTATACATAAAAGACATACATTTTATTGTGTCAATAAGACTAGGAGAAAGTTGGTTTAAGCGTTTTCAATCCAAATTTTGATGTCAATGATTCTCCTCGCTCTGGTGGCAACCAAATAAATCTGTTACAAATAAAATGGATTCAATTTTTGAAAAAGTGGCAAAAAATCGGCATGACACTAGTTACGACGTAGCGGGAAATTGACCACAAAACAGTTTTGACCCATTTGAAAAAAGCTGGGTACACAAAAAGCTCAATATTTTTGTGCCACACAAGCTCACTGAAAGAAACCTAATGGACGGTGTACTCATTTGCGGTTTTTTACTGAGATGTGATCAAAACGAAAAGATTGATAACTGCTTATGAAAGTGGATCACATACGATAAGAACGTGTGAAAACGGTCGTGGACAATGATCGGTCAGGCTTCACAGACTATAGCAAAACTCGCAATAAGATAATTCTGTGTGTATAGTAGGACTGGAAGAGCATTGTTCATTATGATCTTTTACCGTCAAACAGGACTATCGATTTGGATCTTTACTGCCACCAGCTGATGAGATTAAAGCAAGAACTTAAAAGGAAGCGGGCGGAATTGATGAATAGAAAGGGTGTGATCCTTCATCACGATAACGCTAGACGACACACATTTTTTGTCATTCAGCAAAAATGAAGAGAGTTTGGCTGGGAAGCATCATAATGCATCCATTAACTGCATCCACCATGTAGTCCTGACTGCCAAAACTACTTGTATTTATTTAATCTTTATTGCCCAAAATAAAAGAAGTGCAATAGGTGGATTTAATGCAACAAGGCATTCTCTACCAGTCAACCTGAGTAAAAAATCATTATAAATAACATTAACAATAAGGCAGTAAAACTAGAATAATCGAATTTATACTTAATTTACATTACTATTGTAGTTATAAAAATCATTATATCAAAACATACAGTCCAATATATACTTAAATACACAACATACACACACATATATATATATAGATATATGTGTGTACATACAAATACCAATTCAAAATATCTTTATTCAAGTAGGCATTTACACGCACTTTTGAATCGTGAATTACATTAAATTGGTCAGTATAGTCAGTCTGTGAGTAAGCTACCACCAGCTCGGAATGCTGTTCTGCTGAGAAGAGTTGGCCAGAAACTCAACAGTTGCTCTTTTTAAATGAAATTTAACAATGTTTGACTTATATATTATAACATCAACCCTGCAAATGAGTCAATGACCCAAGTTCCACACATTTCGATCAACCAAAAACTCTTGAATGTTATAGTAAGATTTATTTAATAATATACCTTTAATTTTAGATTTAAAACTAAGAAAAGGAAGATCTAAGATATCTTGTGGAACCTTATTATATATGCGTATACTCAAGCCCATAAAGGATTTCTTAACTTTTTGAAGTCGAAATTTAGGCGTTACGAGCCTATTTTTATTTCTTGTATTGATAGTATGTCTGTCGCTATTTTTTTTTATAGTCATTTAAATTTTGGCGTATATATAGTAAGTTATTAAAAATGTATTGAGAAGCGACCGTAAGAATACAGATTTCTTTAAAAACTTCTCTTAGGGAGTCTCTAGCTTTTAAGTTACAAATAGCCCGTATAGCTCGTTTTTGTAAAATAAATATAGAATTAATTTCGGCAGCGCTGCCCCATAGTAAGATACCGTAAGACAATATACTGTGAAAATAACTAAAATAAACGAGTCGAGCCGTATTAACGTCTGTTAATTGTCTTACTTTTTTAATTGCAAAGACGGCTGAGCTAAGTTTGCTTGCGAGTGTCGAGAGATGGGGGTTCCACTGGAGCTTTTAATCTAAAGTTATACCTAAGAAAGTTGTCGAGTCAGTCAGTTCTAACACTTCATTGTTAAGGAATAAACTACAATGTTGACTTTTTACATTAGGAAGTGTAAATTCCATGCATTTAGTTTTCTTAGTATTTAATACCAAATTATTAATTTCAAACCAATGAAGAACACGTGACAGAGCATAGTTAACTTTGTCCAAATTAGCTTTATTACGATCAATTTTAAAAATAAGTGAGGTATCATCAGCAAAAAGTACAATGTCACATAGTCCTTTTACGTAAAAGGGCAAATCTTTAATAAAGAGTAAAAATAAGAAAGGGCCTAGAATAGATCCTTGTGGAACACCCATTTTTAGGTGAGATCCAACCGATTTACAATTATTTACATCAACCGTCTGAACTCTTTGATTCAAGTAAGAGGCAATAAGATCAAGCGCAGCACTACGCACACCATAGTGATTAAGTTTGCAAAGTAATGTTTGATGGTCCACGCAATCAAAGGCTTTAGATAAATCACAAAACACTCCGATTGCATTCTGTGACTTTTCCATTCCATTTAAATGTGCTTAAGAAGATCGGCACCCGCATCAGTTGTTGATTTGCCTTTGGTGAAACCATATTGTTCACTATGCATGATTTCATTGCTATAAACAAATTCTGACATTTGGTTTAGTATAATTTTTTCGGAGATTTTACTTAAAGTAGGTAAAATAGAGATAGGTCTATAATTTCCGGGTTCTAGTCTATCGCCACTTTTGAACAAAGGAACTACTTTACTATTTTTCATTAAATCTGGGAAAGTACCGGTTTCAATACATTTGTTAAAAATTAAGGATAATTGTGGAGCAATATCATTTATAATACTTATTAGTAATGTTAGCTTTTATACATGTAGTAGTTTGGTTTTGACTAAAAACAAAGATATAAGTTGTTGATTTGACTAAAACAATTGAATCTCTGTATAGAAGTTTAATTGATAAAATAAATGTAATATTAAATACTGATTTGACTAAGAATAAGAAGTATATAAATCGCAGCTCCGTTAAGAGAAGGCATTGTGAAATTGGGAGTACAAGTTGTGGGGTGGTAGTATTGTGATAAAGGTGTAACAGTTATAATTAACCGCTGAGTGTGAGATCGAGAGACTAAGTTGTGTAACAGTGATAGTTAAGAGTTTAAATGGTAAACAGTGTAGTGTATTTGTGAACAGTGTCATAAAGTGCTTTAAAGAATAGAAGAACTGTTGTTGGCGATTCTTTGCGGTAAGAGAGCTCTAATAGTAATTTTACTGACATACCCCAAAGATCACCGGTTTTTTTCATATTTAGATTTCTAAAAATTTTTATTATGATGTAACAGGTTTAAAAACAAAACATTTGTTACTGACTCTTACGTTATTCGTCAATTCGAAGATTGCATCACATGGTGAAGAATTTAAATTACTCGTGACTGTTAAAGGAATTTCGTTGAAAAAAGTCTCAAAAATAGCTGCCACAGTTGAATTTGAATTTATTTCAATATTATCAATTTTTAACTTAATAGGTCCATTAGCAGCCCTATTTTTCCCAGAAATACTAGATAAAACATCCCAAGTTGCCTTCATTTTATTTTCTGAGTTTAACATTTTATTTCTTATGTAAATCGACTTAGCTTGTATGCAAACGGTCTTAAATATTTTAGAAAAAATCTTAACTTTATTCAAGAATACCGGATCTTGATTCCATTGCCTCTCACCATATAAATCATATAACTTATCTCTACATTTATATATTCCCACGGTAGCCCAATCACTAAATTTAAGTTTTAGGTATTTAGTCATAGTTTTTGGCTTAAAAACATTATTAAACTCTTGTAACAAAAAACCGAAAATGTTATTATATAAATTATTTAGATTATCATCGGTCATGTCTACTTTACCCACTTTTTGCTGAACAGTATTCTTAAATGTTAGGACCCGGTTTTTAGTAATTGGTCTACAAGTAAACTTTTGGGGCTTTTCACTTTCGTGATTAATTAATAGAGAAAATTTTAGACCACAGTGGTCTGAACTTAAAAATATACACAAAAATACACAAAAATACACAAAAATATACATAAATATACATACAAACCTATATTTAAATATATATAAATAAATATAGTTAAGATACATACGATATTAAGAAAATTTATTAATTTGATGACAAATACATAAAACTTATATAACTAAATGTATACCATACATATAATATCAATCCTTAATACTTTCCCAAAGATATTTGTAGACGGATTTCTTAAAAACTTGTTTATTCGGAGACCGTCTAAAATGTTCTGGTAAGCCGTTACAGAGTTTTATCGTGTAAACTGTGAAGGAACTTGCGCGAAAATTGGAGTGATGGGGAGGAACAAAAAGTTTAAGATGGGCGAAGATGAAAGTCATGAGTGTTACCTAATTATTTGAAATTACGCTGCATATACAAGGGAGAAAGTGGATCGTTGAGAATAGAGAATAATTGACATAAATATCTTGAAGTTCTTCGCTCACAGATAGGAAGCCATTTCAACTGCGAACGGTAGCAGGATATATGGTCATATTTAAAATATTTGTTGTTTAACATTATAAATTATAAGGTTTAATGTGTGGTTGTATTATTTTTGATTATATTAATAAATTAATTTACAACCTAAACCCACTTTTATTATTTTTTTTGTAACAACACCCACATTATATTTGACCGGAAATACCGACGCAGGCAAATTGTTCCAGTCCTTCGCTGTACATACTAAAAATGAGGAAGCAAAGCGCTTCGTTCGGAAAGGTGGAATGTCCACAACAAAAGGATGGATACCTGCAGTGCGTCGGGACGTCCGGTGATGGAAGGGGGACGGGGGAACTAAGTCGTGTAGTTCCTGCGCACACTCACCAAAATGTATCCTATAGAATACTGAGAGGCTAGCAATTTCACGCCTGTGTTCAAGGCTTTGGAGGTCGGCTTCGACCAATTCGGGATCGCCGATAAGCCTCTTTGCTCGCCTCTCAATTGAGTCCAGAACCGCAAGATGAGACTTTGCAGCACCAGCAAATATGTGACCACAGTACTCTACACACGACCGGATCTGTGCTTTGTATAGAACAAGAAGCTTGCGACCAATTTTTTCCTTGTTTGTAATATTACTTTAAAATATGTCCCATTTTGTTCATTAGATTTACTCATTTTGACAGAAAAACAATTGAAAAACGGCGGGAAACAACATTTTACTTAATTGTTTCCTTTTTTAATGTAACCGTTTTAATGTCATTAAAACCAGGTGGATACAAAACGTAAGACCTAAGAATTTTTTTGTTACAACTCATACATACTATATGCACAACTACTTTTCCTTCCACCTATTACTTATATAGAAAAACAGTAAAATACATAAGACAAATACAAGAATTAAAAATAAACCCGTAACGCCTGAATTTCGATGTCAAAAGTTAACAAATATATTAATAATAATATAAAAAAAATATTATTAAAACATTCTTATTATACATACATACTGCACTCAGTATGTATGTATGTATAAGAAAACTAAGTACATTTATATTCAACGATTTTATTTAAGGGTAGTTACTATAATTTTCCAAAATCAAAATATTAGACTATTTAGTTGTTGTAATGAATAAATAAAAATAAGTAAACTAATGAAATGCTTTTTAAATCCATTAATGCTCTTTTATTTAAAAAAAAATTTTATATTTAATTATTTAATTTAATAAATATAACAATTAAATACTTTTTAAGTTTTATATGAAAATAAATCGATTACCAAAAATAAACTAAGAAAGAATGTTTATTTGATTTATTATTATTTTATTAATATGTTTCATTCTGACGTCATTTTTTATATCCATTTTAGTTATATAGATAGCCAGTTTAGTTGTAAATTAAATAAGAATAGTAAAGATCAAGGCCAACGATTTTATCATAAATAGAATGTACATACATCAGACATTATAATTTCAAATATATATTCAAATATAGGTATAATATATATACATATGAGTTATTTTTATTTATAAAATAGTTGGATATAAAAATAACTTCTAAGTATAAAAGTCTATCGTCGTAAATTGCTAACATTAATTAAGTTCATTATAAAAAAAAAAATCTATTTTCTATATTGGTGTTATAATATTTAAGGCGTATTGTGTGCTAGGTGTACGCTACCGCTGTTTTATTTTGCGGCATAACTTGGGAGATTACCATTAAAAAGGTTAATTTTGGTATGCTTTCCAGATAGTTACTGACTTTTTACAACATAATCTCAAAGTTCATATGGCAACCTGCAACGCTACCATGTGTACCAGTGAAGCTTTAACTAGAGTCAAAAGGGTGAACTACCTTGGTGTTATCCTGAATGGATACCTAAAGTTCTAAAACCCCATTGACTTACTCTCTGGCCGGATGCGCAAGATTATTGGAACCATGAGGAATTTGCGGGATGTGGTTACTCCTGATATGATATATGATATGTCCGTATATTTTTCCTTATTTCAATCACTTTTAAATTACTGTCTCACATGCTGGGGTAGTGCAGCTTCAATATTTATCATAAGGGCTGAGAGAGCGCAGCGCTCCATATAGAATACTTTCTATGTTGAAAAAGCCTCGGAGATATCCAACAAAAGATGTTTTTTTTTTATACAAAACTAGGTTAATGCTTGACTACATTCCACCTGTTGGTAAGTGAAATGTAGTCTTAGGTGGTAACGCGCATTAACCTAGCAGCCTATTCACTCTCCTCTTGAAGACACTCACATTATATTTGCCTGGAAAAGGATAGTGCCGTGTTGAATGTTTGACAATTATTTATTTTCAAAATAACACTCTCCGTCCATAAAACTATTAGAGCAGCTGTTAACAACGCTACTTCATTAAAAACCTAGTTCACAAATTACCTATTCAATTCTTAAAATCAAATTTTGCTCATTGATTTGGAGAATATGTGAACATAATAAGAGCCCATGTATACAATGCAATTGTGAAGCATTATAAATTAAAAGAAAAGACAGTAATAAAGGTGAAAAAGTTGCTCTAATGTTTTTTGAGAAATCTTCATTACAATAAAACAGAAAATTTGTTAAAAAACATAGGTCAAAAATAAAAAGTTTTTACTTTTAAATATTAAGTATCTTTATAATATTTATAACTGATATAGATTTAAATAAAACTTGTTGTCTTTGAAATAATAATTGTATAATCTCGTGTGTGTGTCAAATCCAATGAATGTATTCTAAAGACAAAATAAGAAAATCATATGCAATTATACGTAATCATATGCAAATCATATGCATTCATAATATTATGAAGAGCTTAGTATCACTTATTATTTATTTATTTTTTTTGCGCAAATGTCTAACTTTATAAAGTTCTAAGTTCTAAATTAATAAATTCGTGCCAAGTTTCCCCCAGCACAGGCCATGCCTAGTGCGGGAAACAATGTTTTATTCTCACTATCTTATGTCGTTCATAAACATAGTAAAGTTTATTTTTTAATATTTAATTTCTTCCTAAGATTCATGTATATATGTTAATAAAAATAAATAAATTAATTAATTAATTACCATATTTTTTATTAACTCAGCTAAGCGACTCAGCGACTATAGGAAAATAAATTAAAGAAGAAGTGGTGGAAGCTGGATTTTTATTATTAATAATGATCTGGCTGGTGAACAAACTTTAAATACAAATAAATATTACCATATTATGTCATTTAGTAAGGACAATGAACCACATACAGACGCTGGAACAAATTGTACAAAAATATCGAGAATTCAATAGGTCGCTTTATGTGGCCTTTATAAATTTCAAAGTCAAAGACAAAAATTCCTTATTTCATAAAAATGTTTTACATTTATTTGGACACGTCAAGATGAAAAAAAGATTGCAAAAAAATATCATAATAATAAAAATATATAGATTAATTTACCAATTTTGACTTGTAAAAATGACCGTTCAATTAGTTGAGCTCATCAGAAGATCCAGGCAAAGAAACTCATGGCTACTCTATTCGACTGCCAATAACAGATTTTTTATGAGTTAGGTTTCCAATAGTATAAAAGGGAATAGTAGGTCTTATCTTGCAGTTTCTGCTTTACATACAACTTGAATTTTGAAAGTGAAAGTGTTTCAATTTCTGCAGGAACTTTATTATAAAAACGGACACTTAATTAAAATGACTTATGAATCTTTGCCAACCTGGTGTGAATTGGAATCTTTATTTCTCTTCTTTACTTGCACATCACGATTTTATTATGAACTACATTAAATTATCAAATATAATATATTCACACGGTAAAGTTATAATTTAAATTTTCTTCAATATTTCTCTTAAGTAGTGCCTACTAGACAGATTGTAGATTGCCCGAAAATAACCTTTTCTGCAATATGAAAATAGTTTGAACATCAGCTGCGTGTCTCTATAACAGAAAACCATAAAACATCACGCCGTGGAAGTAGCTGAAATAAACAAGCCGCGCTGTAACTTCGTCTATTAACTGGCGTATTTTCTTAAGTGCAAAAGGTGTCTAGCTAAGTTTAGTTATATGAGAACCATTGAAGTTTTTCATCTAAGGTAATACCTAAAAATGCCTTGTTGTTTACAAGATCTAAATGTTCACTGGCTGACACTATACTAGGTTTAGTTGCCTTTACATTTGGTGTTAAAAATTTAATGCATTTAGTTTTATTACTTTATTATTTACGTTAAACCAATTAATAAGTTTGGTCAGAGAATGATTTACATCATTTAGAACAGTCTCGCCTCGTTTTATCTTAAATATGAGTGACGTGTGATCTTATACAACTGTGAATACAACTTCGCTATTGTTTTTGATTTGTTATGGTAGATCATTTAAGTTTTAAAAAATAGTAATGGGTCTAAAATTGAACACACACATACACCAATTTTTATGCTAGACCCGGTAATTTGTTTAGTTTGCTTACCATTTACATCCACTATAAACTTCCTGTTATCAGGGTACGATACAAAGAGCTTAAGTGCGGTATTCCTTACAAAATAATGCTATAATTTCCTGATCAGCGTCTCATGTTCAACGCAATCAAATGCTTTGGAAAGATCATAGAAAACACCCAAAGTATTCATTGAAGCCACCCATGTATCAAAAATATACTTTAATAGCTCTACATCAGGGTGAAACCAAACTGCTTTAACATGTTTGCATGGGAATAAATTAGAAATTTAATTGATAAAAAATTAACTTTTCGAATATTTTACTTAAAACAGCTAAAGTTATAGGAGTCAGCACCTACAACCTATATTTGTTGTTAGAAGTATTTGTAATTATATATTAAAAATAGTAAAAAATAACTTGATTCTAAAAAAAACAGAAAAAGGTGTGAATTTGAAAATAGAATATGGATATATGTTTTTGTATACGTATTAAGTTAATAATCGTTACATAAAAACGGTTGTGACAATGACGGCCTGTTGGTTAGTAGTCCTGCTACTACTCGGGACAGACGTTTGTCATTCACAAACATTGTTTACAGTTTAGATTTTCTTTATGTCCGTAAGTTCTTTGTTTGTAAAATCGGATCACAGAGATTATAACTCTAATGTATAATCTCAGAGTATCCTAAAGTATAATATAAATTTTAGAGTATAATGATAAACAATAATCTATAAATACCACAAACGTCTTTTCAAAAAAGATAGACATCTAAAAGTATAAATTATCACTTGAAAAATTTTATTTTTTTTGTAATATCCATTTAAGCTCATTTAACATAAAAGAATTATACTTGATAATATTAAATGCTTTTTATATTTATTTGTATTGACCCTAAACAGTTAAAAAAAACTCAAATTACAAATCGTAAGAAAGGATTTTAAAATCATATAATATAAAAAAACCGACTTTAAAACTAAAAAGTAATAAATAATGAAGATTTAATATTTATAATATACTACCTATTATTTATATGTCCTATTTACTAATAGGTTTGAAATCGGTGCCAAGCCATTTGCTATAGGAATTCGGTTGAATACATTTTCGTAATTATTATTTTTTTTGTTTTGTGATTCAAGCTAGTAGTAATATTAAGAATTAATTCCTCTTTTACGGCTGTATTTATATAGCATAATTTTTGAAGTAGGCATTTCATAATTCACATATATATTAAGTTTAGGAATTTTGTTGAATATATTTTCATAATTTTGGTTTTTCTTTCACTATTCTTCGTATTGATTGAGCTGCTTATAATATTAAGATTTAATTGCTTTTTATTATGTTTATTTACGTATCTTAATCATTATAGTAGGCATTTCATTGTATTATTTTGCTCGCATTCATTTAAGTGGTTAAATATAATTATTTGTTTAATGCTTGGCACCGACTTCAAACCTATTAGTAAATAGGACGCCTTTTGTACATTTATATAATAATGGGTAAATAAATAAATAAATAAATAAATAAATAAATAAAAATTTAAAATTTTTACTTATTATTATTTAATTTTTCTAACATATGCGTATTAATATATAATTAAATTCACAATATTAAAATGCATTTAATAAATCATAAAGTGAAGTACAAGGAGATAAATTATAATAATCTTAACAATACAAGATGTTAGATCTGAGGTGTTTGTAAATTTGACAATAGATAACTACTTATAAATGTCTTAGTTTGTTAATAAAGTATGATATTATTAACAAAATTAACCAGTTTATACACGTCATACCCAAAATCGCTTTTTAGGGTTCCGTACCCAAAGGGTAAAACGGGACCCTATTACTAAGACTCCGCTGTCTGTCCGTCTGTCTGTCTGTCTCCAGGCTGTATCTCATAAACCGTGATAGCTAGAAAGCTGAAATTTTCACAAATGATGTATTTCCGTTGCCGCTATAACAACAAATACTAAAAATTAAAAATATATATTAAGGTGGATCCCCATACAATAAACGTGTTTTTTACTCATGTTGTTATCACAATGCAACGTGTTATACTCAAAAAGATAACGTGTTTAGCAATATTCACTTAAATGCTAGCACGTACTGTGCACTATTTAGTTACCATAGCCCTTTTTGGATACAATTTCGAATTAAGCAATAGATTTTACCAAACTACAACAAACGTGATTTTCTATTATAGATGATAGTACGGAACCCTTCGTGCGCGAGTCCGACTCGCACTTGGCCGGTTTTTATTGTCTTCTGGTTAAAGCAGTTTTCACCCATACCAAAACTAATCGCGCTCCTCCTTGACAAAAGACCGTGCGTCAATGGCTAATATAAATTCATAGGAATAACATTTCTGCAGCGACTACTCTCCGAAATCGCAACAAAATAAGAGCTAGCGATAGTGACTATAGAATAGTATAGAATATTTCAGATTAATACCCTTAAAATGTACAATGCCGATTTGTATCAGAGAAGTAATACTCTACAAAAAAGAGATGCCCGACAATGTTTAGAAGAGTATGCCAAAAAAATAAAATGGAATAATTGTGATGACACAGTAATAGATATAGGATGCGGGGATGGGAGTGTTACGACGAGTATATTGAAAACTTTTATACCTAATAACTGCAAAGAGCTTGTAGGATGCGACATTAGCGAGAATATGGTTCAGTTTGCTAATGCCCACCACGCCAAGGACTTCGTCAGGTTTGAGGTACTTGACATAGAGATTGACTTGCCCGGCAAATTTCGTGGAAAATTCGATCACGCATTTTCATTTTACGCTCTACATTGGATAAATCATCAGAAGTAAGTTTTTTATAAATCTTTATTATTAATTATTAAAAAGTCTACCATAAATTGATATTTATTCATTTATTAGTTGTTTATTTAGTCTTTATTGCCCATAACTAACAGAACAGACGGACTTAACGCTTAAAAGCATTCTCTACAAGAAATATCTCTACAAGAAATTTATTTTAATTTCGGGTTAAAAATTGTATAAATCTGCATATATATATATAAATTATTTAAAAATATAGGTTTTTAAGATATTGATCTTTTATTGGTGCTGGTGAAAGGTTGTTATCCAATTTAATGTTAATAGTAAAAACCTAACTAAGTTAAAATTTGTGTATTCGTAGTTTAATTTATACAATATAGAACAAAAATAATAAAAAATGTAAAACACCCCCGATACAAAAATACCTCTAAAAAGGATAAAAATAGTTTTATTATATACTTATTGCAATCGTTGAGTCGGGGGAATAAAAGAAGGAAGGAAATAAAGAAAGAAATCAAAATGTAAGTAATTTACATAAGTTAGTAACTCTAGTCTAGTACAAGTCCTCATTCATTAGCTTCGAAAACTTCGTTAAAAAGACACCACCGTTAACGTAAATACAACGGTCTCCCGACACAACGACTTCAATAAGTATACATAATATAATAATATTTTTTAATCCTTTTTAAGAGTCTTTTTTTTAATTATTATTATTCTTTTTTATATCTGCGTATTAAACCGTTATATTCCTTGAAGATATATCATATACATAACATCACATATAATATAGTTATTTGAAATGAAAAAGAGTACTTTTAAATACTAAAGATTTATTAAAACAAAACGATAAGTTTTCTTTTTTTATAAATATAATACTTTGAAAAAGATTGTTATAATAAATTAATAAATCATTTTTTCTTCAAAAGGAACGCATTTTCCAACATCTACGATCTTCTGGCGAGCGGAGGCGACTGTCTATTGATGTTCCTGGGTAACATGCCAGTGTACGACATATTCCGAGAGATGGCACGCTTACCTCGCTGGTCTTATTGGCTAAAAGAAGAAGACCGCTTTATGCCACCTTATCATGACTGTCAGGTATAATTAAAAATACTATTGTTCTAGTATTATTTAAAATACTATTAGCGAATGGCAGTAATTCGACGGTAATTTGAAGTTTTAAACTCTATATCTCTCTCTCTCTCTATATGTATTATTTTTTTGGATTTTATTCAATTAGGTTGGCGACAATCATCTCTTATGACTATTTAACATAACACTAATATCTACTTAATAATATAAACCGGTGGACATATTTAGCGGAACTCAAAAAACAGACTGCAAGATCATATGAAAACACATTTTTGTTGTACAATACATTTGATTATTATTCTGAATTAATTCAATTAACATTTTTGAACATAAAAAATCACAAAATTAAAGCGAAAGAAACGAAATTAAAGACAATAAGGTCAGTGACTTAATTCTGAAGAGTTTTGACCTAACACAATGAAAACTAAAGAAAAGTTAATAATGTCCAAATGACTGGTTTTTTCGCGATGGGTGATACAATCAGTATTTAGTGTTGCCACCTCTTACTGTTAAAACTGTCTGCATGCGTCTGGGCATGCTCTCTATTAAATTGTCAATAAAACTTTGCGGCATTGAGTTCCATTTTTCAACCAATGCGGTTTTGAGGTCTCTTACGTTGACAGGTGATGGATTTCTTTGTTTAATTTGTCTTCCCTGTTTGTCCCAAACGTGTTCTATTGGATTTAGGTCTGGCGAGCGTGCCGGCCACCTCAAAACCTGGATTCCGACCTCATTAAGATATTCCGAAACTAATGCCGCAATGTGAGGTCGAGCGTTGTCATGCATTAGAAGAAAATTGTCTCCAATGAAAGGGGTAAAAGGCATCACAATCTGCTCTAAAATGTCGGTTACGTATCTTCCCGCAGTCAGGGAGCCGTTTTCTACGATGTGTAGCTCCGTGCGTGCTCCTAAGCAAATACCGCCCCATAGTATTACTGACCCTCCACCATACGGCTCTCTCCCAATAATGTTACACTGAGCGTATCTTTCTCTGGGTCGTCGCCATACTTTGGTCCTTCCATCATCTGGTTTGAGACAAAATCTGGACTCATCACTAAAAAGAACTTTTCCCCAAGCGTCATTATTCCAATTTAGGTGAAAACGAGCAAAGCTGGCCCGAGCCACTCGATGACCTGCGGTGAGCTGTGGACCTCTGGCAGCCAAGTACGCCCCTATACCAGCTGCCTTCAGTCTTCTTTTGACGGTTTTGGTACTAATTATCACTTGTCGAACTTCCTGCAGCTGGTTTCTTACCTCAGAAGAAGTCAAGGTACGGTTTCTGAGAACACTGCTGACAATAAATCTATCGTCTCTCTCTCCTGTTACTCTTTTGCAACCTTGTCCTTTACGCCTGGTATACTCTCCAGTCTGCCGGTATCGTTTAACATTGCGGAAAATCACAGACTTAGAAACATGTAATGTTTGAGCCACTTCATTGTAAGTGTAACCATTTTCAATTAAAGTTACAGCTTTAGAAACCAGAGCAACGCTGAGATCCGGCATTAGCGCCTAAATTTATCGAATTAAGTTCACTTCACTCAATAATGACAATTTTTCGTCAAAAAACAACAGAAATAAAGTTTTTGTTAAAAACAACAAAAGCCGACGAAAATTCCATACACTACGTGTCTCAGAAATTAGCAGATAAACAAAAAAAACAAATGAAATCTAAAATAAAATTATTTTTAAAATCATCTTTTTTTTTTAATACATAATATTGGTATAGTGGTCAGTACGAAAATATGAAAATATTTTCCGTTATTCGACCTTTTTTTTGCGTTCCCCTAAATATGTCCATGAGTGTATATATATATCACATAGACTTATTAAGTTAAACTATGCCAAATTGCATACTATTCCATCCTCGTATATTTTGTAAAGGGTTTTGATGCGCGTATTAATGTCATAATAATTAAAATGGGCACATTTTAACAAAATGCACTTAAGCCCCAGGCGAAGCATAGCTTGTATTGTGGATACTAGACATTTGATAAAGCGACATAGGCTATGTATTTTTATTGCTTTATAATATTTATTTATTATTATTTATATTAAATACTTGATATAATCGTAGACAAGAAATGATATAAAGAAACAGCTAATGTGTAAACCACGTGTAAGACAAATGATTTTTGAAGGTGTATTTGCATCTTTATACATTACTAGTGACCCGTCCTTACTTCGTACTTTATATCCCTATATTGTAAATTATAAGTTTCAAACCATATCAGTTTTGACTGTGCATCGATATATGTCAGTCAGGAAGAAAAAGTGTTTCTGTATGTATTTATAGTTAGGAAAAGAAAATAACACTAAGCCTACAGTGTTGTTGCATTTTTCCAAATCAAATCTAGAGCGTCTTCAAAGTGACGCTTCGTTAATTGAATTGACGTATATTTTGACATCCGCACATATAACTGAAATGGTTGAAAATTTCAACACATTAACTTTGAATATTTACTACCGTGGTGGTAGTAAATATTCTTATTTTCATAATTTATTAATTTGATTACAAAAAACATTAAATCCTCGCATTATATGTATATTAATGACTTCAAATGTATGCTCATACTAAACCTAGTATCACCATCACCATCAATAAATTCACATGAATAATTTGTGCTGCCGATTTGAAATTAAAATTAATCCTGTATGTTGTCAGGCAATGAGTAGGCCCTCAACGACAACTGCAA
This sequence comes from Napeogenes sylphis, assembly GCA_959347405.1. NCBI lineage: Eukaryota > Metazoa > Arthropoda > Insecta > Lepidoptera > Nymphalidae > Napeogenes > Napeogenes sylphis. The sequence goes on from OY365781.1 coordinate 18,483,933, forward strand.
TTGGCATCAGTTGTTCAATCACTTGCCAGCTATAATAATATACCCATCATCTTCACGCAAACTATCAAAAACCTTAGCCTACTTACAACACATTATTTGGAATGCTCATTTTTTGGAGTCAAGCCGTAGAGTAACAGGTTTACCAAGTGCATTAGATCCACATTAAAATGTATTACTGATTCGAACTAAGACTCTGTTAGTGCAATCACTTATCCTTCCTAACATCTCCGAATGCAACTTAAATAATTTAAATCGTATTTACAGTTGCATACGTTTTATTTTCGGTTTTCGTAAATACTACCGTATCTCTAAGTATCGTTTGAATCTGCAATGGCTACCTATCTGCGGGCGAAAATGTTCTAGATATTTTTTGTCAGTTGTTCTCATACATAACGACTTCAATAAGTACATAGTAATATTAATTTTATCATTGTTAGCGATCTTTTTGTATCAGGAGTTGATACGATTATTTTTCTGCGTTTTAAAGTTATGTTACTGGTTTCTTTATTGTACTAGATGAATCTACGAACACACAAATGTATAGATGTATATGTATGTAGGTAATATTTAATTATTTCCATCAACATTGTATAAGAACTTTTTACTTGCACCAATGAAACCTGAATATCTTGGAGATGACTGCTTATATTTCGACTAAACATAAATAAGAACCATCTCGACGGACTAGGTTTTCGATTAAAAACCGCATTCAAATCCGTCCAGTCGTTTTTCTGCTAGAATGCCACAGACAGACTGACAGATACACAGCTACACAGGTCAAACTTATAATTCTTTTTGAGTGGGGGGTTAAAAATATAGGTTTATTAATTTACAAAAAAAAAACACAAATTACTCAATTCTATTACAAACAATAAAGATTTATTTCGATTTGGTAGTGAGAAAAAAAAGTTCGAAAAACGGCCAACTGAATGCAATAAAAAGCCATATCTCATTCTTTTAGACCGTTTGAACGTATTATATAATTTTCATTCTGTGTAAACTTAATGAAAGATCATGAAACCTGAATGTTATCTATAACATTCTTTATGTATTAAATATATATTTATCCAGTCATTTTCATGTAAATTAATCGAAAATTTGCAAAATTAGTAATAAACATAAGAATTAAGATATTATAATCTCTTTGAAACGTCAATATAAGAAAACCAATCATACAAAGTGTTAAAAATCTGGACAGTAATGGTCTTATATTCGGGAACGGCTCATTACATAAGTTTTGACAGTCTCCGTTTCAGATAGGGAAAAAGTTTTAGTATCGCGTAAAGACGTGGAAATATTGACTAAATTGAAAGTTTAAAAGACAATAGTGATAAAATAAGTTCATTGTGTTTACAACATATTGTAATGACGAGTGACGAAAACCATGAGCATGAGACATTACATTTTCCCCCTTACCCCCACTAATACCCCCGTGACGCACGCTGCGAGTTGCGGCACGCAGTTCACGCTAGTGCAGGGCCAGGCATGCTTCGAGTATCAGTAACGCAAAATTCCGATTAACTTACGTAAACATTGCAGGGTAAATATATACTTAATAATCATCATGGCTCATGAATTATAAAAAAATATCCATCTACGCATATAATAGATATAAACGTTAGATTAGATTCAGACCGTCAAAATATACAAGATTTTGTGACGTAATTTTTTTTCTAGTTTGAGGACCGAACTCACGCCTACCAACACAATACTCGGAGTTACAATTCTAAAACTTGATTGAAATTGTGATTTTGCATATATCTCTTTACATATACATATATCCTCTTTACATGTATATTTATATACATATATAAATATACTACATTTATATAAAAATAACGAAGACGTTATCTATACATATTAGCAAGAAAATCTGTAAAGTCCCATCCGAATAAATAAAGTGGTTTGAAAAAGTATATAAATGTATTTACATATATAGTTTTTTTATTTATTTTTTAATCCTGGGTTAAAATCTAAAAACTTTACCGTTCTCAGGACCCTGAAAAGTATGTAAAAGTTATGATGACAAATATAGGATTTACTTGCGTCGAAGTAATATGTCTACAAAAAGTATTTGTCTACACTGGAGTAGAAAACTTTAAGAGTAAGTAAAAGTTTAATTACTTGTAACGTAGAAACGAATAAGCCAATTAAATATATAACTACTAGAGATTAATTTTTTTATTGAGGTATTGCAATAAAATAGTATTCATTCTAGACAATAATATAATTGGGTTCAATAATAAAACCGCACTAAATAACTGGCAATTTAACATTTGAAAATATGTTTATTTTTTCAGACGCTATGAGCTCCATTAATCCTTTCAAAATTCCATTGGAATTGGAAGAATATTTCCTGGACGATTATGTTAAACTGGCCCGCGATATGGGATTTGTCGAACATACTAACAACGATGCAAAAGATACATTCAATGTGAAAATGAATTATAGGCTCCTCATAGTGTATGGTAAAAAAAAATCGAATCAGAAGCCTTTTACTTTTATACTTTGAGCTTATTTGAGTATAATAAAACTAAAAAAAAGCTTATTTTATTATAGTAAAACTTTAAATAAAAAGCAGGCAAACTCAGTTCAGCCGTCTTTGCAATTAAAAAAGTAAGACAATTAATAAACGTTAATATGGCTCGACTCGGTTATTTTAGTTTTTTTCATAGTATATTGTCTTACAGTATTTTACTATGTACTGTCTGTACTGTACTGTTGAAACTGTAATGTTGAAATTAATTCTAGTACTGCTGAAATTAATTCTGTATTTATTTTACAAAAAAGAGCCATACGGGCTATTTGTAACTTAAAAACTAGAGATTCCCTGAGAAATTATTTTAAGGAAATCGGTATTATTAAACGATAAATAAAAATAATTAAAATATAACATAAATAAGATTTCTATAAGCATATCGAATAAGGATAGCAAATGTTGTTATTACATATTATAGAAGGAAGTTACATTGATTATTGTTACTTGAAGAAGATTTATTTTAAATGTGAAGTTACAAGTCTAATGTTATTAAAACAATTATTAATCTTAGAAGAAGAATACCTTGTGAGTGTGTTCTACTACAAAAAACAATTGAACATTGTTTGTCGGTTAGTTAATAAAACTAGAGCATTAGTAGACTATAAAAGCGATTGAGGTGTATAGTCTGGTTCCCGCTCCCCCAGTGACGCTGTAATAACCGACAGGGCTTACAGCATAGACACGAACAAAAACAAAATAAAATAGTCTGGGTATTTTAAACCTAAACTAAGAGTACTCTATTTTTTTATATTGTTAATATGCCACATATATTTTTTTATTAAATAAATCTAATTGAAATAATTGTGTTTATTATTTATCTTTGAAAATAAAATTAAGTTGAAGTTATGTTTATATTGTTATTTAAACTATCAATTATTTTAAAATTCATATTTATACCATACTAGCTTTTGCCCGCGGCTTCGTACGCCTTAAATTCGAACTTTTTAAGGTATTCAATACTTAGTACATTATTTTCATATATCTCTTAAAGTTCAGCCAGCGTTTGCAATGTAGGGGAGAGTGGGGGAATTGGAGCTATGTAAGGAAAAGTGAAAAAAAAAAACAGTTTCGGCTACAATCATAGACTTTTATAGATACTAATCAGTCTTTTAGTTATCTGGCTTTCAATAATTGAGAAGTACCATTTATAAAATATATCATTAGATAAGTAAAATCACCTTTTTTTAAAATCCTACTTTCGCCCCCATTACCCCTCGCATCGGGTAATGAGAGCCAAGAAGCTTTAACATGTGAAATGAGAGCCATGAAATAAAAATAAACAAAATAAAATCTATTTTCACCTATTTAACAGAAATTTAAACAATTCAAAACTTTAACGTAATCAACAAACCATAAAATATATCATTTTTAACAAAAAATAAAATAAAATAAAAACAAAAGGTAATTTAGGGATTTAAACAAAAATTGCAAATATCATCTTTAGGATGATCGCAACCTGAACATTCAGAATGGGCCCATTTGCCACAAGTTCTGCAACGATACCATAATTCTCCATTTTTACCAACATATCATGCATAGATTTTCATCAATCAATAAGCGTCAATCATAAAGCATCAATCATTAAGCGTCAAATAATAAGCGTCAATTATAAAGCGTCAATTATTAAGCGTCAATTAATAAGCGTCAATCATAAAGCGTCAATCATAAAGCGTCAATTAATAAGCGTCAATTAATAAGCGTCAATTAATAAGCGTCAATTAATAAGCGTCAAGCATTAAGCGTCAATCATTAAGCATCAATCATTAAGCGTCAATTAATAAGCGTAAATCATTAAGCGTAAATCATTAAGCATCAATCATTAAGCGTCAATTAATAAGCGTCAGTTATTAAGCGTCAATTAATAAGCGTCAATTAATAAGCGTCAATTATTAAGCGTCAATTAATAAGCGTCAATTATTAAGCGTCAATCATTAAGCGTCAATCATTAAGCATCAATCATTAATCGTTAATTAATAAGCGTCAATCATTAATCACCAATCGTTAAGCGTCAATCATCAATCATTAAGCGTCAATCATCAATCATTAATCTTCAAGCATTAATTGATAAGCACTAAGCATGTAGCATTAAGCATGAATCATTAACTATTTGGGATAAATCATCAAACATAAAGCTTCAAGCAGTAGCTATAAAGTAAAATTTAAATATTGAATAAGCGAAAATAATAAAAAAATATATTTCAATACAAATTTTAATAAACTCGTTGTTGCCTACATGAAACATTTTTAACATTGACAGTGTTAACATAAACAATGAAGAAGAGTGAGTTACGTATCGCATTGTAGTGTGTGTAATGCTTAATGCTTTTCAATTAAACGAAGCGGATTTATAAAATTTGTAATAACCATATACCAAATATAAGTTTTTGGGTGTCGCAATTTCTGCAGAAAACAATCATTTAGTCATTGTAAACTTTTTCATGATATTAAGTGCAGACAGTCTTTGTTTTTCTGTCTCTGGCTCTTGGACAAATATGACATCTTCTGGCTGTTTGCTCGACGTATCTATTATTTTTATACTATCTTATATATTATGCATATTATTGATCATAACCTTTTTAATAATCGTTACTTCTATTTATAATCGTTACTTCTATTTAAAACTAAAGTGATTGGCGTATATTATAGTAAAGTTTATATATTAATTAAAACTACGTTTTAGTCAATATAATTTATTACCATACAATAGCATGTAGTTAAGATTGATGCCAAGACTAAGTAAGGTAGTTTCTAGAAGTACATTTTTATTAAATACAACTTTATCTACATGTATGTATTAAGTTATTATACTATAAATGCTAAAGCTTGTATGTTAGTTTGTTTGTATTTTACTCCTTTACGTAAAAACTGCTGAATCGCATGAAGAGTTCAGTGTTAAGCACTAAGCATCCAGCATCAATTATTAATCGTCAAGTATAAAGTGTTAAGCATTAAGCATTAAGCAATAGGTGTCAAGCAGTAAGCACAAAGCATTTGTAATAAAGCATTAAGCATCAAAATATAAGCATAAAGCGTCAATTAATAAGCGTCAATCTATAAGCGTCAATTAATAAGCGTCAATTATTAAGCATCAATTATTAAGCGTCAAATAATAAGCGTCAATTATAAAGCGTCAATTATTAAGCGTCAATTAATAAGCGCCAATTAATAAGCGCCAATTAATAAGCGTCAATCATTAAGCGCCAATCATTAAGCGTCAATCATTAAGCATCAATCATTAAGCGTCCATTAATAAGCGTCAATTAATAAGCGTCAATTATCAAGCGTCAATTATTAAGCGTCAATTAATAAGCGTCAATCATTAAGCGTCAATCATTAAGCATCAATCATTAATCGTCAATTAATAAGCGTCAATCATTAATCATCAATCGTTAAGCGTCAATCATCAATCATTAAGCGTCAATCATCAATCATTAATCTTCAAGCATTAATCTTCAAGCATGTAGCATTAAGCATGAATCATTAACTATTTGGGATAAATCATCAAACATAAAGCTTCAAGCAGTAGCTATAAAGTAAAATTTAAATATTGAATAAGCGAAAATAATAAAAATTTATATTTCAATACAAATTTTAATAAACTCGTTGTTGCCTAGACATGAAACATTTTTGACATTGACAGTGTTAACATAAACAATGAAGAAGAGTGAGTTACGTATCGCAATGTAGTGTGTGTAATGCTTAATGCTTTTCAATTAAACAATTTCTGCAAAGGTGTCGCAATTTCTGCAGAAAACAATCATTTAGTCATTGTAAACTTTTTCTTGATATTAAGTGCAGACAGTCTTTGTTTTTCTGTCTCTGGCTCTTGGACAAATATGACATCTTCTGGCTGTTTGCTCGACGTATCTATTATTTTTTATACTATCTTATATATTATGCATATTATTGATAATATCTTTTTTAATATTTTTTATTTATAGCTTTGTAATTGCCGCGGTTGTTGCAAATATGGGTTTTGTAGCAGTAGGTGTTTTATACCATAATGAATAACTACAATGTTCTGTATATTAATTATGTAGTTCTTAATTCAATTTTAATTTAACTCTTAACTATTTATGTAAATGTAAACATATTTTTTACATTTTCAATGTATATAATATATGTTAAAAATGTATTATAATCAGAAAACTACCACCTTTTTAGATTTCGGACCAGGAACACCAATATTTTAACGGCCTGCTAGAGATGTGATTACTATCAGAGATAAGGATTACTTAGTGTAGTTGTAGAAGTATGTGTGCGAACTATAGTTTTGACCGTTACAAAACGGCTAAAAAGGATTCATGAAGTTGATGCTTTATTCATCCATCAGAATATTCAGAACCATAATCACAAATATTATTTTCATCAATAGATGATTCGTCAGTAGTGCTCTCTTGAAACAAATTTCTAGTTACTCTATTTATGTTTTTTTAACATAATTTATTCTTAATCTGTATCATATTTTTACATTTATTTATTTGGATTTTCTTTGGTTTTATCCCTTTCTTCTCTCTTATATCTTTTTTCTCCTTCTTCTCCTCCATCCAATGTAGCATGACTATTATGATTGTCGATAATAAGCAAAATCTGTTGTTCCTGAGTAGGACTTCTAAATTTTATGAAATGCTCAAGCCATTTTACGAATATTTTTTTGAACTATTTAAATTTTTCAACTCGTAAGGGGTAATAAGAGCCATGGCGGGGTAATGGGAGCGTGAGTAGCTCCCATTACCCGTAAACTATCTATTTAAAAAATAACGACACCAACCTAAAAAACTTCGCTAAATTTATTTAGTTTTCAATTTTATCTTAAAATTGATTAAATAGTGCATACAATAGAAACAATATACGACGGAATAATAAAAGTTTAGGTACTCGATAGGCGATCACGTGATGTAACCGAATGTTTATGAAGCCATTCCTTTCAGTTTCGCGCTACTTATACGTTCCTGTCTCTTTAAATTTTAATAGCTCTCATTACCCGCTAGCTCCCATTCCCCCATGTTCCCCTAAGCGCAAAACACTTTTGTTTAAGACTTAGCATTAGAAATCTTGAAATTATCAGTGGTTTTCTAATATATTAAGCATGTTATTATACATATAAACCTTCCTCTTGAATCACTGAGGACAACAAGGAGCTCCTCAACTCCTCTACTGCGTCTGAACCCAACCCGGCATCTCCGGGGGAAGCCTCGAAGAGACGGAAGGCCGGGTTTCCACAGAGCTCTTGAGCTCCGCGAACTCGTCCCGGACCTTAACGATCTCCTCCCTAAGGAAGGAGACCTCGCGACGCAGACGAGCGTTATCGGCCCGCATGCGCCGCGACTCCTCGGGTTCACCCCTGCAAGCCAGGACACTCACTACCTCAACGAGGCCACTAGATGCCTCTTTGAGGGCCTTAATCATAGAGCCTTTTAGATTAAGGCTCTTTTTGCAGACGTTTAAAATGGATGCTGCGTGCTTCCCAGCGACTGCTCGCAACTGCTCAGCATCCATATCCGATGGAACGGGAGCAAGTGGCGCCTCCGAAGAGGGATCCTCTTCGGAGCCCGGCGCACTTCTTGCTTCGACGATCGGTTTGCGGCGGATCAGAGCACTCAATCCGTGCTCAAAAGCGACCTCCTCCGCCTCCTCCTCCATGGCCCGCAACTCGGCCCTTGCCTGGGCGAGCCCACTTCCGCGACTTTTAGGCGCACCCCGTCCACGCCGAGCGGTGTTGCACTTAGCCACTGCAACACCGGACTCGGGATCGGACTAAGATGCGACCTCGGGGGAACTGCGGATCACCCCATAGGGCCGCTTCCGTCCAGCGGACGGCTGTGGTTCTGACAGATCGTCTGAATCTGTCAGAACCACAACCGGACTCTCTCCACCACGCCTCACACTGTTTTTGTTTTTCCTGGTCGGTGTGGTGTCGACCAGGGCAGGGACTCCTGCACGCGAGCGGTTTTTGCCCCCCCCAGAGTACGAGGGGCAGACGGCATCAGCGGCCGTGCGGGATTCAGCACCCGCCTGGGGACTTATTTTAAAATCGCTCATTCCATAGGGTTTTGGGCGCCCTCGTCCTTACACGGTCCTTCGGCAGACGCCGCACCTCCGGACCGACACAAAACAAAGAAAAGAAAGACAAAGAACACGACGAAGAAGAAAAGACAAAACAACGACGACACAACACAAAAATAGGGTGATTTTTTATAGAGGTTGTCTTCCTCGCAGCCAGACGATCAGAGCAAGCTCCGTCAATCCAGCCCTCGTTCCCGCTCAGTGCGGGCTTCCGAGATCTTGTGGCCGTGCAATGCTCGCCCCGAAAGGCAAGCAGCCACATGTGCTAGTAGCTGTCCGCGCCGGCCGAAGCCGATGCCCCTCATATCTGAGGGGACCTCCCCTATCCGCAACCCGGGGGACGCGCCACTGGCGGCACTAGCGACCGCACACTGGAGGTTTAACTCCCTAGAGAAAGATTGCATTAGACCAAATTATTAGTCTATTCATTTATTTAATAAGATAGGAAACCAACGTGACATACATGTTACTTTAAATATAAATATGAATTATACACATGTTCTAAAAAAAGGGTGAGGTAAAAGTTTCTTAGCATTTTATATGAAGTCGAGAACATTTTTCAAAGTTTGTTTACATTTATTTATTGTTGAACTTAATAAATTTTATATCTTAAAAATAAGTAATTATTAATTTCATAAATTTATAAAATGAGGCGACAGGTAACGAAGACTTGAAGAGACCTTTGAAGACAACACTACATCACCCCAAACACCACAGTTGTGACGCGCCTAGCGAGTTGCTGCACGCAGTTCACGCTTTGAACTCATGAATAGAAACCCCGAATGGGTTCGAACACATTCAAGGTCGAGGATCGTCTTTAATATTAACATTTGTATGGAACGGACTTTATGTTGGTTACACGGACAAATAGAAACGCAATCAACATTTTTTAGGTACTAGCTAGTTAAAAATAACAGACTATAGCCAACATCATCTTGACACCAAAAATATTTGTAAGTACAAAAAAGGTTGGTATCCTTAGATATGTGATCTTCATTCTTAACAAGAACTAGTAATCTAGTTTATACTATATTAAAAATGAAACAGAGAAAACGAATGACATATTTTTTGACAATTTTTTTTGACTCGGATATCATGCCTTAATTAAATCAATCAATCAAAATATAACAGAGTTTCGGTGTGAAATAAATTTACTTTTTTAAAGAATATGAAAAAAAACAAGGTTGTAAATAATATTTTAATAATATTTTTTCAAAAATATTATTAAAGTTAACAATTAATCATTGTATTTTTATTTTGAAAAAAAATAATTTATAACATAACTGACATGGACTTTATCGACTCTAAATATTATAGAATCGATCGGAGGTTTCTTTGGCACCAATCAAATCTGAAACGCAATGCAAGGAAGAAGTGTATGTTCCACCTCTTGATATTTTTACCGTCAAAATCTGGGACATTCGCATTCCGGACGAGGAATCGAGACCTTACGCCGTTAAGATTACGTATTTTGATCAGTTGCTGTGTTCAAGTGTTGTCATTAGTACGGGGGGAAGAGAAACTAATGACGGTAGCAAAAAGGTCCTCGCTAGAGGCTACATGGATTACGATCCATCAGATTATGAAAAAATGTGCCTTTTTGCGGATAACCCACTTATAAGTATAATTTATATTTATTCTTTATTGCTTACAATTTTTGATATAGGTTACTTTTATATGTAATATAATTTCTTTCAGTTCAAATATGCCCTTGCAAAGGTGAGGAATCATTTTTTTCTGGCGGTCATAGTTCTACAATTCCAAGTCAATCTACCAAATCAAAAACTAAAAATATAGATATTTACGGCTGCAATATTGATATTTTACCTATATTCATTGGTTTGTATTGTGAAAAACAATTTTAAACATTATAGAACAGTGATTGAATGAAATTTATTTATTTATTCTATTCACAATTATAGATACTGATAAAATGTGTTTTAAAAAACGTATGGAACCAATTGTGGCACCTTCAGTTCTTTCAGCAAAAAGTTGGGATAATTTGCCCCTTATAACAGTAACAGTTAAAGCAAAACGAAATAATGAAAATTTAAAACATCACAAAATACTCGAAAAAGCGAATTTTATGAAACTTACTGTTTTGGGTAGTTATAACATGATCATTCCATATGACGAAGAGTTTGAATATACTGCGGCATCAAAACTACCTCTAGAAAATGAAACGGTTGAATAATTTTAATAAAACTTTATTCTTAATTTATCACTTATTTTATTGCAATATTTCATACTTATATTTCCATTACAGGGTAAAGGTCTAATGATTTTTAGCCAAGGATTTAAAAATTCGAAAGGATTTAATATCCGTTCATTCTACCCTCAATGGGAAAGTTTAAGACTTCGGGACAATGTATTTGCCAAAGGAGACATACTTTTTCAAAATAGTATTCATAATTTACAAAATGAAGAAAATATCGACTTTGAATATTATGAGAATAAAACACCTAATCAATGTAAGGTTAATAGTTATTATATTTTGGAAGTTCTTATCCGACAATGAGGCTTAGTAAATTTAGAGGTCCTATGACTTTGCAGTGTCTAATCATTACTTATAAATAAAATATATGTTAAGTTATGATATGGCTGTTTTACTATTTTATTAAATTGGGTTAAGGTTTGTGTTTTAAATTATGTATTAAACATGTAAATCGGTTCTACATATTCTAGTTACTACCATATGGGCGTCATTTCACCGAACTCTTCTATTCAAAGAAAAAGAAAAAAATCTGACTGACCACTTACTTAGATACAACTGGCCATTGGAGGTTCATATAAACGGGAAAAATTGTGGTTATAGCTTTATGGCATTTCTGGATCTATTTCAACTACTTTATCCAGGCGGTAAATTTAATATTTTTTATAACAAATTATCTATAATCTACAATTATTTTTACTTGTTATTCTAATTTGGTTCTAGAAAAACAAGTCCATATGCTTGTTCCTTTGAAGTGGATGGACTTAGAGGGTATGGCTTTAAAATGTGGATGCGAACCACTCCTTCCCCACGAAAAAGTATCTTCACTATTAGCGACAGTACAAAAGTCTAGCAAGTATGATTTACTTACGTACCTATGTAATACTTACAATTCTAGTTATTAATAGGTAAATAAAAACAAATAACTAACAATTTTCAGAGCAACCACAGTGTCAGTACCATCTAGAACAAATACGGAGATAACATTTCTGTCCCGACCAACGGGCGGTGATGGGAACAGTGCTTTTGTGGTTGTCGAAGTGAGTCTTGGACGACCTTTTAAGGATCCTGTTATACCTCCTCATATAACAGAGTAAGCTATCCGTTGTTCATTTCACAAACAACTTAAAGTAAAAGTTAGAAAGTTCAACGGATTAGAGCTGCTATAAACCTATATTCTATAGAACCGGATATCGTTCCACTATTTAATATCTAGCTGACATTAATCGGGTACGTAACAATCATGTCAGGATAACGCCGGGGTTTGTAAAAACAAACCCTTTAAAAAATAGTTCATATATTGTTACTCAATACTCATAGAGTAATTGAGTAAAAAAAATTAAAACTCTTTTTTTTTCTATTTCTTGTTTATTTTCACATGAACCAGAATGTAATATAAATTAATTAAGTCGAGATATAGCGTTAGTCTACATATACATTGGAAATATCAGTGGGGGAAAATTCTTTACTCCCGCAAAAAACCACAACATTGACTTGAGATTTTTAAGAGATAAATAAGTGCAATCGCCCATGACTACCTATCGTATAGAAAGTTACTAATGTGTCGCCATCCATAAGAAATGCATAGGAATTCAGAAGGCTAGAAAGGCAGGAGGTTTATGCGTTCAGCTCTCTGTTTGACTTTACTTTTCGTAGTTCGTACATAATTTAGGTTTAAAAGAGATCTTATAATATGAAAGGTTTGTTTTCTCTTACTATTAATACTCCTATTCTGCGGAATATTTAATTTTTTTTAATATTTTTTCGCCGGGTGACTTGCTTCATTTTGCCCAACAATAGTAAAAATTTTGCTTTGTGTAGTCTAATGTCAAATGGGGAAGTGATATTTGGTAATTTCAACATTCCCTTTCAGTTGCGTTGCGTAATTTTGTATGACTACAGTAGACAGGTTTTGCTTGACTCCTGATTCTTGCTTACCTCATTTGACTTGACATATGCTTAATTTAGAAAAATATCCCAAAAGTAAAAACCAATAGTCAACCTCGACTGTACGTAGTCTCATCTATCCTAACCCTTTCGGATGCTTGGAAGCAGGTAGCTCGCTGTAACAACAAGTCGAAGTTGCGTAAGTGTGCGATGGGTTTTAGTACAATGTTACTCGAGAGTGTAGGGGCTGCTCCTCCCGATGCATCGGTGATGTTGCAGAAGTCCTAAAGACTTAAATTTTTGATTAGTTATTGCAAAACTTAAAAATCATTTATCTCCAAAATAAAAGACAATTCGCATAATGTAGAGACTGTCAGGAGAAAAGATTTTCTTTCCCCTAACATACACTCTTCCCAAAATTGTTTGTATGTATATTGAAGTATAGTCCGGCTCCCTTATCCCTCGGAATGTACAATAGCTACTTCACGGAGATCTTACGGTCCCAGTCGTACCAGCTCGTTTACGGGTTTCAGTTAAAATGGTAAACGAAAATAAAACTAACAACAACACACAGTTCAGAAATTAAGGATATGCTACAAGAGATGGAGATGGTGGTCAAGAAGAACTCTTGTACCGGACGGGGGCAAGGCCAGAGCGCGTGGCAAGACACCGTGCGTACCACCGCCATTGAGCTCGCCCACGTTCCCTACTATGGTAAAGATTTTAGTTTTATAAACTTAGTCTAGTCTGGTCTTTTATTAATACTACTATATACTATGTACTGATATACCGGCGGTATATCAGTACATAGTATATAGTTTACAACTGAACTACGGGTCAGCAGTCAACTCTGGCAGTTATGCATGCGCTTGCGTGTGTAAACCGTCGGGTTACTGGGTTTGGTGTTGCATTCGCGATGCTAATGTCGTTAGCTGCAGAGATTTGGCAACGTTCGTCTGGGTTCTGACAGTTGTGGGGAGCTCGTTGGATTTCGCGCGCGACAAGAGGTGAAAATGATTACCTTAAGGCGAAGAGCTGCTGCGGTCTACAAATTCGGGGCTTGGAATATGCTTTGATCAGAGATCTCTTCGAGGAGCACAGTGGATAGGGTTGTCCCCTGCTTAGAGGTTAAATAAATGTGCTAGCGTCTATCCGGTACCCGATTATATCGTAGGGTACCGCTGCAGCTCGGCTACTTGTCAGGAAGTGAACGTGCCTTACAGCTCCGGCGCCAGCTGCTGTCACAGGAACACAACAATGCTTGCCACAAGAATAGCGGCTCAAACTTTATAACCAGAAGGTTTGGTGGAGTTAAAATATTATAAACATAATCATTAGGACAGAGGGAGGCAAGGGAAGTATTGCAATTTTAATGCGCACCAAATCTTATTCTTGGTCTTGGTTGCAGTGTTACTCATTGTTATTTAGTTTTTTTATTATCTTATAATTTAACTTATATTTTATTAAAAATATATATTAGAGTGATAAATTCTGCCGGAATGAATGTCTGACTGACATGAGTTATTTGATCAATTAATATTTTAATAGGAATAAATAAAGGGAAGGAAATTTCTATTTCATTTTCTGGCCATTTTTCTTGCAGGCGTGACAGATATTTGTACTATAAACCGACAACTTAGTGAAAGTCGAACACGGATAGAACTAGTGACTTCCTTGTGGCAAGAGGCTGCAATTTTTGTTAATAACAACTTCGTTGTAAAAGAATTCTTACAATCCGAAGATACTTACCAAGTACTTATGCTTTGTTATAGTTATTTATTACGTTTACTTTGTATTTCCTATTGAGTCCCGATTTAGATAATCACCTGTCTAGTTCTGCACCAAACTTCCAAAGTGTACTGCACAAAATGTGTACTGTCCTTCTGTCATCCGTGCAAAAGCCGTCTAAGCTGTCTAAGGAATGACATTTTAAAGTTCAGCAGATTGAAAAATAAGAGTTTATGTTATGACTTTGTCTTATTCCTAGGAAATGCTGATGATAGCACATGCTTGTCTAATGCGGATAACAAATGATACTCTAATCAGCTTAGATAAAAGACAGGAACCTTACTCCACCCAAAAAGCTGCTCGACACGCTCGACAACTTCAGGATTTGTCACATGCAATGGATTTATATTTACAGGTTATATTATGTTTTTATTGTTATATTATTTTAATAAAATATAATTAGATAGGGACAAATCCAATCATATTGGGTGGCGAAAACTAAACAACATTCTACAAACCTTTAATGTCCTCATGAAACTCCTGAAGATTCTTTTGATAACTAGTTTCTTTTTAACTGCATTTTACGTGATTACCCTCAGACTACAGTGTGAGCCTAAGGTTGAGGAGCGTGGCGCAGAACTAGGCTTTGATATTTATCTTCCCGTTCTGTTTAAACAATGTATTCAAAATACATACTTTAAAGGGGAAAAATTATCTTTGTGCAATGGTCTTGATGATAAAGTTACTACATTTCATAAAAGTCTACATGCCTTCCCCAATTTTAACGTTTGAAATTAACTATTCGTCTTTTTTATGTTGGCCGACCTACCACAAATAGATATATGGTGTCTCGAGCTTATTTTTGATCTACTAAATAATATTTTTTTATTAGAACATTGCATCGACATCGACCTGCTATGACGACAGCGTATCCTTAAAAAGCAGTGCAACGGTGCTTTTCTTCCGATTTCCGTTGTTTCCCGTGGGAATCAAATATTCTCCCGCAGTAAAAAGTAGCCTATGTCATTTCTAATATCTTATCTACGTTCATGCCAAGTTTCATCAAAATCGGTTAAGTGTTTTAAGTGTGAAAGCGTGACAGACAGACAGAGTATTTCGTATTTAGATTATTAGTATGGATTAATTATCATTTTAATTAAGCTTTATTGTTATGATTAGCTTGGGCATATTGTTTTTTAGTTAATAGTCGAAGGTCCGAGAGAAGAGAGCAATTGGCGCGAACTGGCGACCTGTCTACTAGATATAGACAGAGACTGGGCGGCTGTGTGTATTAATAAGTCTATTATGCTTAACCCCAGACATCCTTTAAGGTTAGTCCCTTTCTTTATAGAATAAAAATATACAAATCTAACCACTTATTTTTCTATAAATTTAATTTTAAGTTAGGTTAAAATATGTATATTTAAGCCGGCGTTTTGCAAGAGACAATACTAAAACATACTTTCCTCATATCTATTAGATCTTCCTTAAGCACACGTATAAAAGACCAATTGAAAGGTTTAGTTCCTCGGAAGCGGGATTGTAAAATGCTCCATCTTGCTAGTGTAATCTGTCCAGACAAGTAGTCTGCGTGACTGGACTATTAAAAACTCTCCACAGAGGTGATGATATGGGTGTCTTATTGTGCGCCTGCTGTTCGTAACAGTTACTTTTATATTGTCGTGAGGGGTTGGGTGGTGCAAATTTTTCACCACGATTCTTTAATTTCTCTCCTCTTTCCTATTGAAGGTGTGGCCTATGAGTCCCTTCTCTCTAATAACCGTTATTAGATTTTTGTAGGTGTCTACATCTTCGCTCATGATTCGTATTTGATTTTTGTTGACAATTATATAGTTGAACTTAGATCTTTGAGCCACTCATGTACCGTGTAACTATATAAGTTTGTTGACATCCACCACTCCATATAGTATAATCGGAAGAGGTTTAATAGGCTTCTTTTATTTGGGTTGACTAGCTTCTTAAGTCTTGTTGTCTGCAGTTAATCCAGAAAACATATTTGATGTAGAAACTCTTTCAGGTGACTGCGTTTGAAAACATCCTTTTTTTATTAGGGTTTCTATTAATTGGTACTCTTTACCAGTCTGGTTTTCCTTTTCCTCATTGGTAATAATTGAGACTCTTCCAAGTGATGCATTGCTTGGTCTTGTAAAGAGACTTGGGTGAAAGGCTTGCTGCACATATTTCTTTGACCAGTAGCATTAACTAACACGGGAACCTGGGTACTCGCTTTCAAGGTGTCTAGACATGATTGCAGGATTTTTGAAAAAATGGACCAACATCGGCATATCAGTAGTTGAAACGTAGTCTAAGAGCTAGAGATTGGCCAAAAATTGTTTTGACCCATTAGAAAAAAGTTGGGTACAGAAAAAAGTTCAATATTTGGGTGCCACACGAGTTCATTGAAAGGACCCTAATGAATCCTGAACTCATTTGCGATTCTTTACTGAGACGTAATGGAACAGTCTAGTTTTTGAAGAAATTGATAAAAAGTGGATCACATAATATGGATAAGAACGTGCGAAGAAGATCGTGGTCAAAGGTCGGTCAGGCTTATTACTGAAAATGACAGTCGGGTTAACTCACAATAAGGTGTTGTGTGTATGGTGGGACTGGAAGAGCATTGTTCAATATGTGCTTTTACCACCAGACAGAACCATCGATTCTGATCTTTTCTGCCAACAGCTGAGCTAAAAGCAAGAACTTTAAAGAAAGCTGCGGGAATTGATCAATAGAAAGGGTGTCTTTCATAACGATAGCACTAGATCACACACATCTTTAGCCACTAACCAAAAAGTAAGAAAGTTTGGCTGGGAGGTATTAATGCATCCACTGTATAGCAATGACAGTGCACCTTCAGATTTCTAACTGTTTATGTCTCTACGGAATCTTTTAGGCTCTGTCAGGTTAAGATCAAGAGAGGACTGCCAAAACTATTTGTCTTGTTTTGTAAATCAGAAATCACAAAATTTCCACACCTACGTGATTTTGTCACTACTTACAAGATGGCATAAACTTATCGATCAAATTGGTACATATGTGCTTTAAATAAATGTAAATAACCTTTGAAAAAATATCTTGAATTTCATATAAAATGCGAAAAATATTTTTTTCTAAATATGTATATCTTTTGTCATGTTAATTTATTAACAACTTTTTAATGCAAATTTTTGTATATGTTATTGTAATAAGGCTCACTGATATTTAATTGATTAATTGGGATTTGTTGAAAGCGTAATTTATTAGAAATTGAGTAATTGAGTACATATAATAGTGACCATAAATGTTGATTTAAAAGGACTTCTTGTGAAATAAACTTATGAAAGAAAATTAAACATTTTGAATTGTTTTACCGCTTAATAGAGAGAGTATTGGTTTGACATCCTATTTATAAAAATATGGCATCAGTCAAATATTTCGCTTTGAATGAAGGGGGCTTTTATGTGCCGCAGGTATCTTATAGGTATATATTTATTATGTTTTTTTTTAAGTTATGAATAACATTTCACTTTTACTTATATATTATCTGAAAAATTGGTCGTACTTTTAGTCTCCTCTCCAAAGGCTGTATGGTATTTGAAGATGACCCCGATGCAGCGGAGCCTTTCTTTGTGGCATTGTTAGCTTTTTATCCATTTTGGTTGCCGCTCTGGGTAGCCGCCAGTGCTTACTATATCCACAGAGAACTATTCCACATGGCACAAATAATTATGGAACAGGTTAAAAAGTACGTACATATTTTGAGTTGGTTGAAAGTATTTTACGCCATTCTCATTTGTTTTTTTCATTGTTTTATTTTCTTTGTAACATGTTTTATTATTTTTTTTTTATTAAGTTCTAGTCTAGTAGTGGTTAATTTAGTTTTAGTGCTTTTATAATGATTAATAATTTGTTTTATATATGAAAAGGTTGCACTTATATAAAATTACCGAATTGATATTGTAATTTAATATGATAACAAAGGCCATTTAAAATAATTATTTTTGTTATGTTTTTAAGAGTATATAAAATTAACACTAACTATTCACTATAAAATATAAGATACGATCGGAACAAAAGCCCTTACCTGCATGAGGAATGTAGTTGATGTTGACATATTGTTACGCTATATTAACCATTACGCCCAAAAGTTTAAGTTAAAAGTAGCTTATGTATGCGCTACGGGCCTAATCATAGCTTGATTTGATACAATAAACCAGAACAGTTACGGAGGGCCTATCTGAGGAGATGAAGTTTGCCCGCGTCTGGGCCCAAGAGCTCGGGGACTGGTGGGACGAAACGCCGCGGCTGCCAGGGACCAGCATCTACTATGACGCAGCTGATTTGTTGCTGAGATTACGGGGAATTGACGTGCGTTGTTGCGAATGTTTGATTCTCTCTTGACCGCTCTCTTTATTACTTTTTTATTCTGGATATTGGCGAAATACAGAGCGAAATTAACACGAATGAGGTGTATTTGATAAATACGACTGACTTCGATTTTATTGCATATTATATTAATTTTAGATAATTTTATTAATATAGTCTGCAATTGTTCATTGACCTGTGTCACCCTACGCATTTGCTTCCATTCACACAGGATACACTCAATTTTATATTTGAAACATTGAACTAACCCGTCTGCTAACCAAGGTTATAAAGTATTTCAACTTATCATAAATTATGATGAATCAATAGTAACAGTAGTAATTTTAATCTACTAACAAAGACCTGAAAACGGTTAAAAACTTTTGTTTTTTTCATACAGAATAATATCAGAACTCAAACGTAAAAAAGGTTTTTCGGTTGAGTCCTGATATTATTTTATTTGTATATCAGTTGGCAGAAATATGTATAGCTAGAGCACTATTAGAAAATGGAGAGTCGGCAGTGTATTTTCATATGGTGGCTTTGTGCTGTCGCCTTAAGGGAAAATACGACGATGCCCTTTGCCATCTCCACCAAGGAATTGAGAAATATGGAGAAGTATGTCACTATTAAATTATTATTATCTATGTTTTTGATTTTATTTGAGAGTTTATACTTATCACAATACATTAACACATTAGTTATGGTTTCAAATACTGGTAAAAATAGGAGTTAGGTAGATTGTCCCTTAAAATATTGAGTTTGTTTATTTAGAGAAAAATATTTATTTATGTCGTCAGATCAGTTATCTTAGAAGTCTAGAGGGGGAGTGTTACCACAGGAAAAAAGATTTTGATGCTTCAATGGCTTCATTTGACAAAGTTGGCAATTGTAAAGGTGCTTATATGTATGTATTTCAAGCCGAAAAAAGTTTTGTATATTAGCTGGCAATATATCAACTGTAAAATATCTTGTACACAGTACACTACTCTCGTTGCCTCGTCATGACTTAGTTCGAAGTCGCTCCATATTAACAGATTTAGTTCGCCGTCACCCCAGTGCGTATGCCTGGATGGCATTGGCGGATGACTGGATGATGGTAACAAAATCTATCCATTTTATAATTTAAAATACTCCTTACGATGTGTAACTCACATACATACAAATATATGTATAGATAAGTATATATTATATATAGATACAATACCAACTTAACTAAGATTCCTTTCCGTCGTAACTTAAGCGCATGCCAACTGGCGAGGGCGGGGACGCGGGTAACACACAGGAGCAGCGCACGTGTATTGCGAACGCAATTTCGTGCGCCCTAGCGGCTCTGCGGCTCGATAATAGCGCGGCGCGCGCCCATGCGCTGCTAGCTACACGTCTTATGCCCTCCGCTAGACGACAATTTTACAAAGAAATGGCGATTCTGGTACAAGTCGGGATAGTATGATAAGTGTCTCAGCTCTTTGTCGTTTATTTTGTAACGTTATATTTTGTTACAGTGTGGCTATTCTAAAAACATTGAAGAACGACCAAAACATGGCAGCCATGATTCACAGCAATCTATATGTTTCGGAATTGGTCGAGCTATAGGCGAATGTCGTTGTAAAATGTGCGAACACCTCACTTTTTAATTTTATCTTTTAATTATGTTTGACTTATTAAATTTTATTAAACAAATATTAAACTTTATTTATTTCTATTTTATCCTTGTTTGGATATAGCTTTTATAAATTTAGTTCACTAAATAACATTTGTCTTTCTCGTCAAAAAGATTTATGCAACGTAATTAAAAATCTATTTTAGATTGTCGGTTTGTAGGTATAGGGAATAATCAACAACAAATAAAATATTTTTCACTATTTTTAATGACTGTATCTCTCATGGGGTGTTTCCTAACCTAATGAAACAAAAGTAAAGTGATACCACTCTTAAAAACAGCTAATGCTTCAGATCCCTGTTATTGAAGACCAGTAATTTATTACCTTTACTAATTAAAATATTTGAAAAACCGTACCATTTTAAAAACGCCATACATTTAAGAAACACCATAAAATCCCTGTGGACACCCCATAGTTTAACCGAATTCCAAAAATTCCATCGTGTGGAACGGTGTCCTGAAATGCTTCAAAGATTTAACGGCGAAAGAGATTTATCACCTGGCGCTGAGTCTTGCTAGTAGGACCATACTTGGTTATTGAACTTGGTTACCTTCTCAAGAATGGTATCTTGATACACTTGTGCCGATGTGTTGATAAATTTTCACAAAAATATGGCTCAGTCACTCCTAGCTAACACCCCACCAAACCATCACTGAAGTCGGATGATGCCCACGTTGCACTCAGTCGACTAATTGGGAAGCTTCCTTAAGAGTTTTGAGCACAAATACGGTAATTTTGTTTGTTTGTAAACATTTTTTTTCTGTGACCTCCCTTTGCGTACCGCTTCAGTAGTTGTTTCGATTTTACCACCCTATTCTGCAAGTCCCAAGTCATCTCTTAAAATACGCGACATGGATCTAGGTGCTATCTTCATTTCCCAAGATAAAATCTATTACTTTCGGAGAGGATTTCTTCGAATTCTTTCCCTTACTGCTTTGACCACCTTTTTCGTACAAACACTACGTGGACGACCAGATATTTCTCTGTCACAAAGAGAGGAAACGAAACAGCTACCGACTATATTTCGCCACAGCAAGAAAAACTTAAGAAAAAACTCTCATCATAATAGAGAATAATCGTAGAAGAGCCCCGAGTAGTATACACAATCGTAGAAGAACTTAAATAGTGGGATATAATCGTAGAAGAGCCCAATTAGTTACTCGTGACTCGGTCTAGCGGAACGTCTTAATAAATCCTGTTTCTTTCATCATATTTGGGGTAGTTACCTTAGATCATTTTTGGGGTAGTTACCTATACCTTGACGCTATCCCTACGGACAGGATCCGTCTCGCCCAGTAGCGGCCCGAAAAGCAAGTAAGCTAGTTACAAAGACAGATAATGAAATAACAATATCAAATCATATAGTCTAAGTCCTCATTCATTAGCTCCGAACATTTTGTAAAATAGACAATGTACGTACAACGGTCCCCCGGCGCAACGTCTTCAATAAGTGCATAATAATATTATTTTTATCCTTTTTTGACGTCTTTTTGTATCGGGGTTTCTAATTTTTTTTTTTTTTTTTATACACCACAAAAAGTCTTAAATAACACAAACTTCAAAAACTTAATGTGTACATAAATTAAACCTATTTATTACATAAAGTTATATACATTATAATAATATAAAACTTTTACCTACACCTTAATATTCATAATAGTTAAATTATATTAAACCAATTACCTACTATCGAGGCAGGTACCTGTTGACAATATTAATAATAATATCACAGGACAAATTACACACAATGATCTAACCCGTTAGTAAGCAAATTATTGGCTTGTATTAAAGGTGTTAGACAACGATACAAATGCATAGAAATACACATTATAAATATTGCGAATATACTTAATAAAAGACCAAACCCAGAAATACAGACATATATGCTTATCACATCATGCCTGCCTCTGTCGGGAATATAAACCCGAGCCTCATTGCGCTGCGATACGTTACATAACCACTCGACCAACGGAGCGTGTACTTAAGGAAAATAACAGAATACATGATTGAATTGTATTGTCCTTGTTGATAGATGATTTACAATATATTTTAAAACAATTTAAAATATCGGTTATAAAATAAAACAGTATACTTAGTGTATATTTATCCTGATAACTTATTAGTCTATTGTATTTATTGTGTCTATTGTCTATTGACTCACCCCCTATCTTATCTAAACAACGACGTTTGTGAAAAGAAAGTGCATATAATGCATCTCTTTTGACACATTCGGTTTAAATAAGGAGGTATGGTGATTTTATTTGATTTTATAACCATTCAATGGCAATAAAAATACATTCGACCAAAATAGATTGTGGATAGCAAGTTTTCAACCTAACCGTATGACCAAATAAGTTATAGACAAGTATGTTGTGTGCGGAAAACCTATAATTTTAATTTACTTTCCTAATTATAATAATCCACTAACGCGAACATAATTAAAAAGGTTTTTTAATTTAAAACAGATCCTGATAATCGGTAAATCTCGAGAAATAAAAATCATCTACGTACCTATACTACAATCATGCCTCTTGACGACTGTTCACATATTTCGATGTATTGAGACCAGAATAAAAAAAAATGTATCGCTTTCTTATGATACATCGACAGTTAAAAAAAACGTCATATAGTATAAAATAATTTATTACACGTAAATATCTAAGTCACAAGGCACCATTTACTTTGATTAAAACATATTCATTAAATTATAGTATTATTTTAACCTTGAAGAATTACTTTTTGAGGAGGCAGATGGCGATCATGCGGTGGAGTAGGCTCCACGTCTGGGTCAGGCGGTGCCGGCAATTGGGACAGTTTTTGCGTAAGCCAGATCAAAAAATAAATAAAAAGACCCATTCCTGATAGCCTAAAAGAAAAAATATTAATCGTGGATATTTTAAAGATTAATATATTCTATATTAGATAATAATAAAGTATTTTTTGTAAAAAATGTTTAGGGTTGAGGATCTTACATACCATGTGGGATAACAACCATAAAAAAATCCCTGATCCTCTATTTTTCGGCACTGAACGATTAAGATATTTTTTTTATGGCACTCAACGATTACGATATTTTTGATAAAATTTCTTCTAATTGGCAATAATGGAACGATTATTTTTAAAAAATATTGTCACCAGTTCTGCTCGCTCTTGTGGCGCATATTTATCCATTAGTTATTTTAGTTAATCTTTCGCAAACCAATTTCAGTAAAAAGCATCCTATAGGTAGGTACCTAACTATAGGTATTGACTTAGATAATATGGCACCACACCAACAGGTTTCGCAACTATCTATTAAGTAGTTTTATTGTATTGTAATTATAGTGGAGAGTTTTTGCGAATTTCAAAATTATTAACAATAAATTAATATTAATTATTAATAAAGCCGACACTCACATGCCCAACATTGTTAAGACGCTAGAATTCTTCTTGCCACGTGTTTTAATTACAAATACCGTACTCTTTCTGGCTACTAGGTACAATAGATAAACCTGACATAGTAGATGGTATAGAATGTTTAGATGATACCCACTACGTAATTAATAAACAAACAAAATATAAGGCCGGTGATTCACTGTAAAATTGATGCGGTTTTGGTAGAGATATTTTTTTTTTAAAAAGGTACATACTTGAATAACTGACAATTATCGAGTGTCGTGAAAGAAGTGGGAGGGTGACAATTCGTCACCGTCATAAAAAACTTCATGTCGACATTCCCAATTTGAAAAAAATTCAAGGATTACAAAAAATATATAATGTGACGATTTCCACAAGACGAAGTAAGAAAAACTC
The DNA here is from genome assembly GCA_959347405.1 of Napeogenes sylphis. NCBI lineage: Eukaryota > Metazoa > Arthropoda > Insecta > Lepidoptera > Nymphalidae > Napeogenes > Napeogenes sylphis. The sequence continues at coordinate 18,508,186 of OY365781.1, forward strand.
GTTGATAAAGTTTAATATATCTTTGTCAGATATATTGAACTTTATCGACGAACTTTTGTTAATGTGATTAATAAAATATCAATCACATAGAACATCATTTTAGATTTTAAAAAACTTAACCCCTATTAAATTAAAGTGAAGGCAGACCGGTAAACCCGTCGACTCCGCCTTACTTGATCCTTAATGACTGTTGAATAGATGTTAGATATCTTCAAAGTTAAATTTAGCGTTTTCAAAGAAATGTCACATCCATAGGCATACCAAGGGGGGGGGGGGCAAAGCGGAGTAGCTGCTTTTGCCGCCCCTTCCCCCTCTCCTGGACATTGTATAACTCTTCTATACTCCTACCTAGACTTAGAGAAGCTTTTGCAGGATTAGTCGGGGACAAGAAAAGTGGCTTTTCAGTCATTATATTAGCTCTATGTATTATAGACAAATAAAATTAATTAACAAATAAAACTTGTCACAAACACTACAGTCTAAAATCTTCATTAAAAGCGAGATACGGCAAAGACAAATCCCCAGCGTTTGCTAGCTTTCATTATCAACCATGCACCAGATAATTAAAATTACAGCTCCAACATTACAAAAATATTTTAAAGAATCCGTCCCCCATCTCCCCGTAGCTTCCCCGAGCACAAAATCTGGGTACGCCCATGGTCACATCTTTGTCTAACAACGACTTTCTTAAGTGCTGTACAGTTTTTTGAACAAGTTAGTCGGGTCTGCGTGCAAATCAAGCTTTATTAAAAATATTTTGTAAACTAAAATATTCTGGTAAATAAGAGCATTTTTTATTCTCTGCTTCATACAATGGCCAAGTATGTAAACAAAGCACCATTTGTGTTTAATAAACATCACAGTCCGACAAATTTATATAATTGACGTATCTCTCGAATTGAGGTATTTAGGTAATATCATTTCATAAATCTAAAAGCTTTGAAGTTATAGTTATGACCTATGTCTGACCAAAATCTTAATATCGACCTATATACTTTTTTAATATAAAGACAGTTAAAAGAAAAATACGTATTGGTAATTTGTAAAGTTGTTACTTCATTTACAATTAAGACTTAATTTCCTTTGAATAATAAAAACTAGTCTAGCCATAAATTGAGTTACTAGCTAATAGACTTCTTTCCCATCATTAATGTATTATTTTTTGTTTAGAAATTATTCGTTTTGAAAATGGAGTGTGGCACTAAAGAGAATAGGATTGCGGTAATTGCACTGTACAAAGTTGGTAAGGAGCCAGCCGACACTTTTGGTAAATTAAAAATGCTAGGGATGAGCCAAATGATTGTGTGTCGTACCATCCACAGGTAAACTGTCTGTTGATGACCGTGAGAGATCCGGCCGACCGCGGTCTATTCGAAAAACCAGGCGTTAATGCAATCAAGACAAGAATTTCTTTGAAATCTCATAAGGAAGCAGAAAATCTTTTCCGGAGAAATGGGCATCACTCTGAGGACACTTTTTCGGATTATCAAACAAGACTTAGGTCGCTTCGGTACGCCGACTTGTAAATATGCGGAATTGTGGTCTATGCTAGAGGACATGGCGTGCTCTAAGCGTCACCCAAATATTGAGTCGTTCAAGACATCTTTGGAGGGAGCAGTGACCAAGTTTCCCATGGAAACCGTTCGTAAATCCATCGACGAATGGCCCGACGGTTTAAAAGCGTGTATTAAAGCTAAGGGTGGACACAATTTCTTTAGAAATTATGGGATATTTTCTTTGTAACAGAACTTATGGCTAGACTAGGTAGGTACCAAAAGTCAAAAAAAAAATAGTAGAATTTGTAGTCGGATCACTTTGTTGTCCGTCCGTTCATCTGTCATGATTCTTTTTATCAGGGACACGTGGAGGTATCAAGCTGAAAGATCAAATACTCAGGTTTAGAGTCCCTTGGAGCTCTGTGAAAAAATCAAACTTCTAAACAAAGAGCACGCAAGGGAATCAAAACCATATGTAGGTGACGTACTTCTCGATAAACTCAGAATCTTGAAATTTGGTACGAAGTAACGACTTACTAGTTACAACACAGATAAAGAAAAAAATGCGAAAACCGTGGATTCACCGTGCGGATGCCGAACCCTTTGCATTGCATGGATATTGTGCCTACACTCTCACTTTTTTTTATTAATGATATATATAAATAAGGTATTTTGAACTCCTGTAACAATGCTGAAATCAAAGAAATCTCAATATACTTAGACATAATCAGCGTCACTAGGGAACTAGGGAACAATATACGGGAGTATTGTCTGAGATGCCTGTTCAAACAATAATACTAAAATTTCTCCAATCAAGTCACGAGGTTCAAGATATACGTATTTTCGGCAGTCGCTCCCAGACTCGAATAAATTCCGTATTTTGGCGAGAAAACAACGCCTCACACACTTCCAACTTGAGCCTCTCTTTAAAAATACTGGTTAATTAATCCGTTAATCCGTGTCTCAATCCGAGACGCCCTCGGGACGTCGTTCCCCATGGGGGCCCATCTGGCCCCCCTTTTTAAGGGTGGGTCTCCAGACCCACCCGCTCCCCCGGGGACGCTGTAATAGCCAACAGGGCTAACAGTATAGACCAACAAAAAAAATGGTTAATACATTTAATACACTACACTATTCTTACATCACATTTCATTTATCCTACAATGTGATGAGTAGTTCACTATAAGTCACTTTAAGCTATTTCCACATAAACTTATTTTTTGGAAGTACTGATGTACTTCTGTACTGCATTAGACTAGGAAGCCACGCATGTCTATTAAGCAAAAGCGTCTTATTTGATTAACCGATGCGGACAATTAGACGTTCTTATACGAATCTGATTGTCGGACAACATTTTCTGACATGGCCCAAATTGAGAGTGTCCGACGTGCCCTAAACGATAAGGTAGGTATTACTTTTTCTCTGGCATTTAACGTGTTAAAAAAGACTTAGAACATACGATTTCATACTATTATTTCGTTATTTGCCTTGGTAACTTGCAATTCGATTTCTTCCTTTATTTAGTGGTCCTCAACGCGAAGATTTCAAGCAGAACATAACAATATCATTTTTATCTTTTTTAGAAGTCGTTTTGTATAGCATTTTTTTTATTTTTAAATATTATTTTTTTCTGCCTTTTAACTGTGTTCTTCAAAAAAGGAGGAGGTTCTCAATTTGGCCGGTATATTTTTTTTTTATTTTTTTTTATGTATGTACACCGATTTCTCCGAGGTTTCTGAACCGATTTACGTAATTGTTTTTTTGTTTGATGCGGAATAGTTTCGAATTGGTCCCATAAAAATTTGATTCAGGTAGGCCCATTAGTTTTTATTTTATGAGCATTTTTGTCCAAGTTTTGAACTAGCTCCTCCGGAACGAAATCAGAGATCATAAAGCACCTTTTGTAGGTCTACCTATGGCTAATTGATAATGTAGCTCAATAAACAAAAAAGTATTAAATAAAAATAACTACGTTAAAAAAACGACTTTAGAACTAAAAAGTATTAAATAATGAAGATTTAATATTTATTATATACTACCTATTATTTATATGTCCTATTTACTAATAGGTTTGAAGTCGGTGCCAAGCCTTAAACAAATAATTATATTTAACCACTTAAATGAATACAAGCAAATTAATACAATGAAATGCCTACTTTAACGATTAAGATACGTAAATAAACATAATAAAAAGCAATTAAATGTTATTATTATAAGCAGCTCAACCAGTGGCGTAGCGTAGTGGGGGCGGCGGGGGCGGCCCGCCCCGGGCGGCACTTTATAGGGGGCGGCAAAATTGAACAATAAATAAAAAATATATATTTTTATCGTAACTACAAATTTGGACCGATTGAAAGGAGCACGGAATTTTTCATTACTTATTTTGTGACGAATTCGGGGAATTCCTTTTCTTTGAATGATATTTTGTAGCGACTGGCAACAACGTCTATACTGACTTGTGGGAATTCCCCGTTTATGACTAACAATCAGCGAGAATGACTTCTATTACATATATATTAAGTTCAATATAGTTTATCACACGTACGAGAAAGCCCCTTTAAGGTACGGGGAATTACGTGCTTTGACAAATGCACAATTCAAAGAAATGAATTGTGCATTTGACAATTGTGAATTGTGCATTTGAAAAAATTTGACAATTCAAAGAAAGTTTTATTGATGGATCGTCAGTTGTCCAATTCACATTGTCTCGTATTTTAATTATGTTACGCTTTCCAAATTGTGATTTTTGTGCAAATAAGTGCGTGTAGTGGTTGTGAAATTATTGAACAACTTTCAACTGAGTGAGTATTAAATATTATATTTATCTAATTGTATGTTGGACTATCTGATATGTTGTTCAAACTTCAAACTTTAATTTATTAAAATAAAAAAGAAACGCCGAAGTGCATAAAAGTATTTTCACATTTCAAAGGGATCTTGATCGGAAACTGTGATATAAATTTCAATTTAATATGTGTAAGTAAGTACTCGTTCCTATGAAAAAAGGTCTTGACAGACAGACGGTCAATGAAATGATTTAATAAAAGTAAAGATAGATAAAGGCTCAATTTTTTTCCTTTTGGGTACAAAACCCTAAAAACGGAAAATTTCAGTAAAGCAAGGTTTTTTTTAATATCCTAGGTACTTCTTTTGAAATGTTCGATAATTTTGTTTACAACACTAACTTGTACTTTTCTCATTTAATATTTTTTTGATTTTAGCATCAAAAATGAAAAGAGTAAAAGAAAGTGGGGCTTCTTACCGTAATAAGAGAAGAGCTAAGTTGGAAAATATTAGAGCAAATGAAGGAGCTTTACTTAAATATGTGAAAAGTGTTGTTCCTGACACGTCAGATTCCTCGTTAGGCTTAAATTCATCACAGACAACTGGGCCTTTAAACCCAGAACAAGCTGAAAAAATACAAGAACTTGACATTGTTCCTAAAGATCAAATTCCAACAACATCCACTGCATTAGTGTCTCCATCTGTATGTTCAGACATGGACATGCATAGTTCCGAAACAGAGATTGATACAACATCATCATTGTCTGCTATTCAGTACCAAAGACGAAAGGAAAATTTCGACGATATTGGAAAATGGCCTGAACACATAGACGACAATATTCGATTGCATCTCATTCAGCAAGGACAGGAAATTGTTCAGCATATTGATACTAATTTCGCTGAAATGTCAACAGTAACACGCTCAGATTCGTGCTCTTTAAAATCAAAAGGAGAGACAAGAAGGCTTACTAAGGATTGGTTTTATCGTACATTGACTAACGGCGAAAAAGTTTTACGTACTTGGATGGCTTATTCTCCAGCTAAAGCATCATTATTTTGCTTTTGTTGTCGTTTATTTGAGAACGTAAGTACACCGAATGGATCTAAATTTTGCTCATCTGATGGATTTAATACTTGGTGGAAATTAAATCCTAAGGTTTCAAGTCACGAATCAAGTGCACTACACATCCAAAATTATTGCAAATGGAAGGAGTTGGAGAGCAGACTTCAAAAATTACAGACTATTGACAAAAAAGAGCAAGACATTGTGGCAAAAGAAATAAAGAAATGGCAGGAAATGCTTATCAGAATGTTTGATATTATAAGATTCCTTGCCAAACAAAATTTGGCTTTACGTGGACATATAGAAAACGACACCGGTACCAATAGAGGAAACTTTTTAGAATTGGTTAATTTAATTGCAAAATACGATCCTGTACTTCGTGAACATCTTGTAAGGTCTAAAATATCTGGCAAAATTTCAATCACTTACATGTCACCACAAATACAAAACGAATTTATTGCCATTTTGGGAAATAAAGTTCGCCAACATATCATCGGACAAATAAAAAAGGCTAAGTATTATTCAATTATATTCGACAGCACTCCAGATCTTTCTCATAAAGATCAAACAAGTCAGGTATTAAGATACGTAGTAATTGAAAATCAGGAAGTAAAAGTAATGGAATCTTTTATAGATTTCATTGAAACTAAAGACAAAACTGCTGAAGGAATTTCAAAGATGATTTTGGACAAAATTCAAGCTGATGGCCTAGATATAAGCAACTGTAGAGGCCAAGCATATGATAATGCTGCTGTTATGGCTGGAAAGTATTCAGGAGTTCAGCAAAGAATTCGAGAAATAAACCCTAAAGCTGAGTTCGTACCTTGCTCAAATCATTCGTTAAACCTAGTTTGTTTACACGCTGCCTCAGTTGAGGTGGATTCACTAACTTTTTTCGGCACTTTAGAACGTTGCTATTCTTTTTTTTCCTCATCGACACATCGTTGGGAAGTTCTGATAACAGCTACAGGCAAAAGCTTAAAAAGGGTTCAAGACACGCGGTGGAGTGCAAGAGGCGATGCCGTAAATGTGACATGGCATCATTACAAAGATATTCTCGTCACTTTGGAAGAACTGACGGAGGCAGGTGAAAGCTTAAACACTAGGACAGATGCAGGTACTTTACTAGTTTCGATGCAGTCATTTTCCTTTCTTTGTTTTTTGGGCCTGTGGCAACCGGTGCTACATGCAGTGAATGATGCACAAAAATATTTACAAACAAGGGGACTTGACATAAGATTGTGCGCTCAGAAAGTAAATGCTTTGCAGATGATATTGACAGAGAAAAGAGAGGAATGGGCAAATGGCGCTGTAGGTTATGCAAAAAATATGTGTGAAGAACTTGGAATTTCCATAAAACCTCGGAGGCGCATAACAAGAAAGCATATTTTTGATGACGGAACTAGAGATGCTAACTTGTCTTGTGAAAATGAGTTGAGACGAAAGCTGTTTTCTTCGTTAGATAGAGTTATTGCAGAAATTCGTGAGCGTTTTCAACAGCTACAGAATTTAACGGATAAGTTTGCTTATCTAACACCGGCTATATTATTAGATCCAGACAACACTGAATGTAATCTAGACTACGCATCTGACGAAATTGACGAGCAGGATTTCAAGCTGGAAAGACTTCGACTGCGGACTTTCGTTGTTGCTACAGGCAACGAAAATGAATTGATTAATGCAGACTCACTTGAGTTATTTAAATTTATTGTTAAATCCAAGCTGGAAGATACTCTGCCCAATATTTTAATAATGTTCCGAATATTTTTCACAGTTGCTATAAGCAATGCCAGCTGTGAGAGAAGTTTTTCAAAATTGAAATTGATTAAAAATTATTTAAGATCGACAATGAGTACTCTAAGACTAACTAATTTGGCTATTTTGTCTATTGAGCAAGAGGTGTGTGATGCGATAGACATTGACAATAAAAGACTTTGCTCTTAAAAAAAGTAGACGTATAAATTTTTAATTAAAGACGAAAGTTTTGTTTTGTTTTTTTAAGAAATACTCATATTACTTTTCAATAAAAATAAAAATGTTATATAATAGTATCGTTCTAGTTCTAAATAAAAATTGATTTTATTTAATCTTGTCGATCCTCAAGGTGTACCTAATCTTAAGTGATAGGTACCTAAGTTAAATCAATGTATCTAATTGGTTAAAGTAAAAGAATTTTTGTATTAATAAACGTGATTGTAAAACTTAGATAAACTGTTTTTTATTTAAAATCTAGCCTGTATAATACAAAATAATGATGACTGTTCTCTCCGAAAAGTTCTCTATAATTAATGTATGTAATGCATAGTATACATTAAAATAAAATACCTAAATAAGAGGGCGGCAAAATTGTCTTCCGCCCCGGGCAGCCGACACTCACGCTACGCCACTGAGCTCAACCAATACGAAGAATAGTGAAAAAACAAACCAAAATTAAGAAAATGTATTCAACAGAATTCTTAAACTAAATGGACATGTGAATTATGAAATGCCTATTCCAAAAATTAAGATACGTAAATAAAGCTATATAATATATGTGGGCAACAACCGGCCCGCGGGCCGGATCCGGCCCGCTGTATGATTTGATTCGGCCCGCAAAACATTTTGTAAAACCTAAAAAAAATATTACACTACTTACTCATACTCACGGAATCAAGTGAGCAAGCAAGCCGAGAGGCGGCGATCATAAAAGAGTGAGGCAGCAAACATAAAAGCCTTTGATGTTTGCCGCCTCACTGGCGGCGCAACAAAAGATTATTTCTTCTCAACTGTTCTACACTAGACGATTCTAGATCATTCTTTCATTTTGCCTATATAAGCGGGTGGATGGCCCGAACTTAAGTTCAGTTTTATTTGAGCTACCGAGGTGATAACTTCGACAAGCGATATCCTAGCGAACTGCTAGTGCCGTCAATTTGCTTTGTGACTTTGTGTGCATCTTGAGTGCCTACTAATTATATTTTGTATACGAAAATAATGTTTAGTGGAAAGAAACGAAAAGTAGATGCAGAGGGTCGCCAACATCAAGAAAAATGGACTGAAGAATTCTTTTTTATCTTGCACAATGGTAAGCCTATTTGTTTGCTGTGTAATGAATCCATTTTAGTGATGAAAGAATTCAATATAAAGAGGCATTACTCAACTAAGCATCCTACGCTGCACTCACTGACAGGACAAATAAGAAAAACAAAATACAGAAGCTTACTGCAAATTTGGGAAAGCAGCAGCAAATGTTTGATAAACAAAGAACACAACTTGATAATGTTGTGAAAGCTAGTTTTATAGTTAGTTCAAAATTGGCAAAGTCATTAAAACCATTTGCCGAAGGAGAATTTATCAAGGAGTGTATGTTAGAAGTTTGCAGTGTTTTGTGTCCTGAAAAGAAAAATGAATTTGAAAAAATTAGTTTGTCAAGACGAACTGTTGTCCGACGTATAGAAATGATGGCTAATGATATCAAAACAACATTGACTGACCGTATGGCTGGTTTTGAATCATTTTCCATAGCATTAGACGAGAGCACCGATTTGTCGGACACAGCTCAACTCGCTATATTTATTTGAGGTGTTGATAAAGAGTGCACTGTTACTGAGGAATTGCTTGCTTTACAGCCGCTAAAAGGTACCACTACAAGAGAGAACATTTTTAAAGAAGTTCAAAAGGTATTCACAAGTTTTGGCTTGCCATGGTCAAAATTAGTTGGAGTATGCACAGATGGTGCACCTTCTATGGTCGGCTTACGTAAAGTTTTCATCGGAATTTTGAATGAAAAAGCAACTGAACTAAATGTGCAAAAAGATGATTTGATAGTCCTTCATTGAGAGTGAGTGAGTGACCCAAAATGGATATGTGACTTAGCATTTCTGGTCGACCTTACTGTCTATTTTAATGATTTAAATTTGAAACTTCAAAAACAAGGACAGTTAGTTAATGATTTGTACAGCCATTTGAAAGCGTTTCAGAATAAAATCCGCTTGTGGGAGGCACAGATGCTGTCTGGTAACAGTTACCATTTCCCCACGCTCTCTGCGTATGAGAATATTGCTCATACTCAATATGCTGAAGAACTCAAGGTACTGTAGGAGTAATTTTCGAACAGATTTAGCGATTTCAAAAACATGGATGACTGTTTCAATTTATTTGCTACTCCAACAAAAAGTAATGTACAAAATGCTCCAATACTTGCAAATGGAGTTGATCGAGATTCAAGAAACTCACTCCTAAAATCTAAATTTGAAGACGTGGAGTTGTGCGATTTTTACAAAAAATACCTCGAAGAAGACCATTTTCCGCAACTTAGAAAATTAACAAGAAGATTGATTTGTGCGTTTGGCAGTACTTATAAATGCGAACAGTTCTTTTCAATGATGAAAGTTAATAAATCAAAACATCGTACAAGGCTGACTGACGATAATTTGGAAAATTATTTACATCTTTGTATCAGTGGAATTAAACCAAACATCGATGGATTAGTTTCCCAAATTCAAGCTCAAGTGTCTCATTGATTTCGGTGTTGCTATTTAACTTTCGTAGTTTGTAACAATTCCAAATTTAACGATTTAATTATAATGTTGTACCATTTTTTTTCATTTCATTTTGTTATTTAAATAAATTGATATTATAATAATATTGTCGTATTATTTCATGTCTGATATATAGATATTTGCAATAGTGCAAAAAATTATGAACACTACTTGACAACACTACTTTAAAATGATATTGATAATGAAATGAATAAACGCGGCCCGCGAATGTATTTGCACACTAAAGTTAGGCCCACAACTTGTCAAAGGGTGCCCATACATGCTATATAAGAACAAATAAATGTTAATATGATTACTAGCTTTAATCGATACGAAGAAAAACAAAAAAAATAAATAATTACAAAAATGTATTCAACCGAATTCTAATACCTACTAAATGGCTTGGCACCAACTTCAAACCTATTAGTAAATAGGACATATTTTTTTTTTTTTTTTATATAAATAATAAGTAGCATATAATAAATATTAAATCTTCATTATCTAATACTTTTTAGATTTAAAGTCGGTTTTTTTAACGTAGTTATTTTTTAAAGTTACGTTACTGGTTTCTATATTTTACTAAACGAACCTACGCACACTGATTTTCCCTTGATTTGGTTTTTACTATCAATATAGTATAAGAATCTTTTACCAGCACCAATATGAGCTCAATATCCTAGAGACGACTGCTTTTTTCCACCAAACCTAGCTAAGAACTATCTCGACGAAAAAGGCTTTCGTTTTTAAAAAAAAATCTATTAAATCCGTTTATTTGTTTGGTATTGTAACATGTAAATTTGATTTATCAAAAAAAACTGCAGAATGGTAATGTATTATAATTTGTAAGTTAACCGTTACTGGTCAACGCCCTGAACACTTAGATTAGATATCTTCTAAATCGTTTTAAATAATAGAGCATCCCAATTGAGAATCTTTTTATTTCACCAAAGTGGTATTGGATACTGTTATATTTAAATTAAAAATGTGTACAAAGTGCTTAAGGTACCTAACTTCGTATTTATACTAAACATTAGTCATTAGAACTGCAATTGTACTTATTTCTATGATTATTTAATGTTTCGTTAATGTCAACATTGGGATTATACTCATATGGTTTTATTTATTTTCACAAGGCGATGTATATAAGATTTGTTACATCTTATTCGAATAAAGGTTGTACGTTTGTGGAAATTAATCTCAGGCAGTATGCAAGTTACCGGTTTTTAAAAATAAGTAGTAGGGAGAATAGTACTTTTCTTCATAAAAAATGAACATTGACTATTAGTAGTTTTTTAAGAATACAATTTTTTATAAATACCTAATTTATTACGATTATCACCTTACCTGATAATTTAATGAAATATTGCTTTTCCTCACTGGCCTATCGTCTATTAACTATTTGATCAATAACTATTTTGTTAATCGAGTTAAAATTCTAAATTATCTGTAGTAAAACTTCTAGTATTCACTGAAATAAAGTTAAAATATCATCGAAATGATAAAATATAGATAGAAATGATAGAAAATTCTAATATATATCTATGAAATTACAAATTGACATAAACAATATTTTGTTTCAAAGTTCGTTTACTTTTTATAGGGAAATCGAGGATAACGAATGAATAAAATAAAAAAAAGACGAAGTTCGGTTATGTCGCTTTTTACTATCAATTTTGAACGTACGTGTACAAGTATGAATTCGAGGAAAAAAAAGGAATATGTAATGTTTTATAATATATATATTCTACATTGCAGTATTCGTTATGAACAAACATTAATTATTAAGTTCCGATATTGTACTTCTACTCATTCATATATTTGTTCGCTCGCCCATCGTTCGCATAACATATCGTCGGAGCACGATCGGTCGGCTCGAGTGACGAACGAGAGCACCCTCCACAGAGATCCAATGAAGCGAGAGCACCCTCTACGGGGATCCATTGAAACGAGAGCAGCCTCCACAGGAATCCAATGATACGAGAGCACCCTCTACAGGGATTCAATCGGATCGACCAATCGAGCCGGCCGACGGGAGCGCTCCTCCCCGTCCTCCGCCGACTGCTAGCAAACACTGCACGGCCTCGAGCGACTGCACCGAGAAACATCTTCGATATCCGCCCGGGTCTCGCCCGCGGATGCACGGAGACGATATCGACCGTTCGCATTCTCGCTGCGCATCGTAAAATCGGTGAAAAAGTTGCAATAAAAACCTAAAATCCACATACTGAAAATCTAAAAATATATTATAGTAGATTTGAAACGTCTATACGTAGACGAGCGTCCGTCGCGGGCGAGAGGACGCCGGAACCGGACGCACGCCTCCCGCGAGGCGACGGGAGGAGGGGAGGAGACCGAGATATCGTACGGGCGCGGGCTCCGGGAGCTCAGACGAACACCTTGGCGAGCCCGTCGGCGCCGGCGCTGGCGATGTAGGGCCGCAGCGGGTGGAAGGCCACGTCCAGGATGCTCTCGTCGAACTTCTTGCGGTGCGCGGTGATTTCTTGCACGCAGGTCTTCGTGTCCAGGTTCCAGAGACGAACGGAGCAGTCGTGGGAGCCCGACAGCAGGAAAAGCCCGTTCGGGTCCAGGGCCAGGCCCGTGACGGCGTCCAGGTGCGCCACCATGGCGTGCGCGCAGCGACCTGACACCGCGTCCCAGAAGCGGATGTGCCGGTCCTCGTGCGCCGTCACCAGCAGCGGCATCGTGGGGTGCGACCGCACGCGGTTCGCCGGACTGTCGCACGGCACGCGCAGCACCACCTGCGACAGAAGAGCGTCAGCGGGGAGAGCTACGGAGGACGGGGTGGGGGAGGGGTCGGGGAGCACCTGTCCGGTCTCGAGGTCGTAGAGCAGCAGCGCGCCGTCGGTGTAGACGACGGCGGCGCGGCAGGCGGCATCTGCGAAGTCGGCAGCGGCGGGAGCGGGGGGCGCGGCCCGGGAAGCGGCGGTGTCGTCTCGCAGCGTGGCCAGCAGCGGGCGCGGGTCGCGCGGCGCCCACAGCCGTGCCGTGCCGTCCGCCGACGCCGACAGCAGGCGGCCGCCCGCGCTGGCAAGCGACCACACCGCGTCCGTGTGCTCACGCAGTACAGGACCCTGTGAGCGCTCAGCGATCATCTTCCCATCCGTACCTTGTCGGCCGATTATTTGAAGGACCGAGAGAATTAGATTCTATCTTTGTTTTAAGTTCAAATGTTCATACTTCGTTTCATGAGTTCAGATGTTCAAGCGACCTCCTCTCGGAACTCGTCGATCCGAATGTCACTCGTTAGGAGTGAGGGAATTCGAACGAAACAAATTTTTACTCACAAGATCGATTCGGAGATGTCCGAAATGATTCTGTCGGTATTTTCAGTCATCGACTCGAAGATTGCGACCAAGTTTTGGTGATATACTTATATAGGAATCCCTACATATATATGTACTTCGTTAAAAAAGTTGTAATGAAAATACATCCGAAAAATAAAATCGAAATGTAGTAGTAGTGAGTTGAGAGGACGACTACTACGAGTTTGATGTTTAAATATATCGACCGTCCGTCCGGCGCTTAAATATCCACCTTGTACGGGCGGTGAATGAACGTAATGATCGATCGTAATATTGACATACCAGCACGGCGGGGTCGTAGGAGTCGTAGGGGTCGGCGACGGGGGGCGGCAGGTTCCAGACGCGGATGGTTCCGTCCAGTCCTCCGGAGAAGCATTCCTCGGAGCGAGGCACTCCCATGGCGAGGCACAGCACCGGCGCCGTGTGAGCCCGGAACGTATACAGAGGCTCCACATCCAGGCCCGCCGACTTCTTGGCGGGGACCGTACGCTGAAGGTCCCACATCTTGAGCGTGTGGTCCTCGGAGGCAGTCACGAGGGCCGCCCGCGTCGGGTGGAAAGCCAGCGCTCTTACCTGAGAGCGATTAAGGTTAGCGAGTTCCGAGAAATTTTAGCCGGTTCTGTTGCGGTAGTTACCCACCCCGTCGAAGTGTGATCGTAGACTGTACTTGGCGTTCCAAGTCTTCCTGAAGGATTCCTTGCTGGCGCTGGCGACATCATAACCTTCGGACTCGTTGCTGACGGTGAGCTGGGCCAGCTCACCGAGAGCCAGCGGCTTCTCGTCGGCCTCCCCGCCCGCACCGGTCGCTGCTCCGCTTGGGAATTTTACTGAAAAATACATATCATGATGCATGTTTAAAATATGAACTGAGACTCTTATATCGCAATAAATAATATTATTTTAAAGAAACAACAATTCACATATAAATTCATATTTTGGGTAATAATGTTTGCAAATTTTATCGATATCCCGTCAAACGATTTATTATAGGGTGAAAACATGCGTCTTTAATGTTTTGTGTGCAATAAAGTATTAAATACATAAATAAATAATAAATAAATAATTTTATCCATCAAATAAACAAAAAAATAGTATAATTTGGGTTAGAACATAAATAATAAAGAAACCTACATCATTGTACCAAATTTATAACCAAAATACTTTTTACCAGTAGAATATTCATCACCCTGACCGCCATCAGCCTCACTCTCAGTAAGCAAGTTCAGATCATTGATTACTTCTTCTGCTTCCTGGTCCACCTCTTCACCTTATAAAAATTATAAAAAATCTATAATTAGACTTGCGTGTGTCTATCTGACATGTTTATTACCTTATCGTATTATTTATTAAATTAAATATATTCATCTTATTTATATTACCTTGTTTAGCTGCAGCATGGTGCATCTGTTTGGAGTCTAAGTCATCAATCTCATCCATATCCATTTCTTGGTTTGATAGGAATTCGAAGTTAGCAAACACAGCTGTCTCCTGTACTGACATCCCTTCTTCATTGTAGCCACTGCCTTGAGGGGCTCCTTTACGCTGTTCCTTTCCACCTGACATACAATTGTCCTCTTTTCAATGTTTATAACAATATTGTGCAAATGGTATTAAATAATATATTTACAACATGTATTTCTTTTATGGATACATACAACATCTAAATTGTCATTATATAGTTTGGTTTGGAGTAAGGTTGTCTTGTGTTATATTTTATTAGTTATGTTTTCAAACATGTAAGAAATGTATGGGTACAGAAATAACAATTTGAATATCAGTTAATTTATAGTTGGTACATGCAGTAATTTGAAAGTTTTCACTGTATTTTTTTAATTTCTTACCATATTCATACATCTTGCGATTTAGAGCAGTATTCATAGAATAATGTTGCTGTTTTTCACAGTTTCTGTAACTGGAATCTTCTCCCTGTTCTTCATTGTTCAGTCCCAGTAAAGTTCTTACTTTATTTGAACGAACATCAAGAATTGTATCTGTGTAACCAATTTCCTGTTGGGTAAACAAAAGGATAAAAATATTTGTTATTTCTTTAATGAGTATGTTTTTAAGTTATAAGATTTGTAAAAAATGAAAGTCTTAAATACCTGTAGGTACTGTTTAATCAATTGCCGACCCTGCTTCCACTGGGCACGCTCTGCAGGCTCAGGTTCTTGTGGAGGCTCCTCAGGAGGTGGACGCATGTCACCTTGTTGAAGCTCCACTCCATACTTAAGCTTGTGAAACTTCGCTCTTTCTTGCTTTAATGCATACTCAAGCATTTTGATCCTCCTTACTAAGTCATGTTTTAGATTCTCTTGACCCTTTCTCTCACCTTGGAGGAAAGCGATCCGTGCCTGTGAGATGAGTAAATAACATATCAGGTTTGACAAATCTTATTTTATGGCATTTTTAAAGGCTATAAAATATTTTACAATACTGTTTCTGATTTGACAAATTTGAAGTTATTATTAAAAAAAAATAGTCATTAAATACAAAATAGTGAAAATATTAACCACTCTTGACCAAGTGTAAAAGGGGTTGACTGTTTTGAATATAAACAGCATATATTTTAGGATAATATTCTTTTTAGAATCATATTTTTTTACATGGAAACAGTTTTTTCCATAACATTTATTTATTTAAAAATATGCATTTTAATTAACAATAATTTAGCTAGTGAATATGAAACCCATGTATAAATTACATAAAATAGTAATCTAGGTATATAAAATACACTAATTTCAGAGTAATAAGAATATAGTTACATTAATTCCAAGTTCTCAATAAAAAAAAACAATACTGATTATTAGAGATGCGACAAATAGTGTTTTCAACCACTAAAATAGTATTGCAGGTATATAAAATACAATAATTTCAGAGTAATAAGAATATAGTTACATTAATTCCAAGTTCTCAATAAAAAAAACAATACTGATTATTACCACAACAACAAATCCTGGTAACCGGATACCAAATACAATTTGGTTTAACTTTTACTGAACCGGATATTCGATCCAAGTATTTGGGTTACCATTTCATTGTTTTGTTTGCCATGAAGAGGTTCTAACATGTAAGCTATGTGTGGCTGCTGGCTAGATAAATAATTATATTGTTTTGAAGTTTAAAAATAAATGTTGATTTTGGGTTAAACAAAATTTTGACTATACAAAGTACTAATTGTAGGTTAGAAATATTAAAATTAATATATTGATTTGATATGTTCACAAATAAATGTGCTTATTATTAAGCTTTATACAACACATTACTTTGATTTCTTTGACTTATGCCTTAATCTTATTTTTCTCTTATATTTCTTTACCTTGTCAGCCAAGAAAGAAGAAATATTCAAACCATATATATTCAGCACCAAAACCAACTAATTGGGCCAAACACAAATAGTGACAAAGATGCCTAATATACCAAATACTGAATATTGGGTACATCTCTACTAATTATCTACAGTTTAAATGAACTCTACCAATCATCTAACCATACAGTAAACATAAAAACAAAAATACATTGTCATTACTTTGTTTGCTATTGCTTCTTTTGTGTGCAACCTTAAAAAAATTTAGGTATGTCATGAATACAGTACTAAGGATGCCTAGTTTGTACTCCACAAAGGGAAATGATAATTAAATATGTTTCATTACATACTGTTAAATGTAATGTATTACAAAATTAAAATATCACATGAGACTTACATACATTTTTTTTTATCTTAAATTTAAATGCATATATGATATTGAGGAATGATATTATATGAGTTACTAACAGTTTTACTAAATGTTTGCAAAAGGGTTGAATATATTTGAATATTTTAAATAGATTAGACATAGACACTTCTAAGAATTGAATACTGATTAGATTATACAGGAATTAACAGTGTGTTTCCTATCAATACTTTAAGTATAGAGAACTGATAGGAAATAGTACAATACAAAACATTCTCAATTACTAATAAACGAAATATTTTCAATAACAATTATATAGATATCAGTTACGAAAATTTTACCAGTTACTTATATGAAATTTATATTTGAATACGAATAATTAGATCAAAACAAGGAAGTCAATGTGCAAATCGTCAGTACTAAAATGGATTACGTGGGTATCAATAGAAAATTTAAAACAACTGTAGACTGTGAATTAGATTAATAATATTACTATAAAACAAAAATCAATAAAAATCTAAATGAGCACCTCAAACTCTGCTCTGTCCACCTCCCATTGTGATCTCTCGAGTTCAAATCTCGCCCATTCATGTTGGATGAAATGCAAAACGCCCGGTATTGAATACTGGACACTTTGACTAGATTCTTCATTTTGTTTGTTATTTACACTAACTCCTATCTGAGATCCCACTTGCCCTCCGTTATGATGAGATACGGAGCTATCATCCATGGCTGTAGGGATTTTCATGACATGGCCACCATTACCGTACTTGTCACAGACCTATCAAGAACTTTAACATGAAATAGACGAAATCAAACACTAAAATATCATTTTTAACTAAAATCTAGCTAGTGCTCACGATAGCCACACCATTTAATACACTTTTTAATAACGTATTCATAAATAAAAATTATTGCATGACGGAATACAAAAGTCGAAACGACATTCGTCCGCTGAACATCGCTTTTTAACTTTTTTTTTAAATTGAACATTGCCATGTATTATAAATAATATGTTCGAATGCAGAATTAAAATAATTTCATAACTTTTTAAAATATTTTTTAGATTCTATAATTTTTACCATAAAAGTTACAAGTTTAGTAATAATTTAGCATACCATATTGTTTTTTTAAAGAAATAATTATAGGAAAAGATACTGATTTTTAAACATCGAATATATTTGTTTATTTATTTTGGGTTATTATTTTTTTGTCTGTGTTAAATAAACGATAGAAATAAAAGGGAGTAGAATAATAAGATAGATAGATAGAGAATACAAGAAATTGCTATTTATAATTTTGTCTGTCTGTCTCTGGATCTTTGTATAATTAAATCACTAAAACTACTAAACACGTTGTTAAGTTATTATAGTGATAATGTATTTTCTAGCAAAACATTTACGATACGATAAAATAAAACATACAAATGGTACGTTTTATTTTATCAATATTTTAACATTGCTGGGTATAGATTGAATGTGATCGCCATTACATGACATATTCCAATTGGATTCCGATATTAGGGCGTTTACCGCCCGCATTTTCTTGCGCACTGCTTCCAACCCCAATCCGAAAAAGTATGGATGATATTAAAACATTCTCAGTTAGCCGCTGAATTCTGTATTTAACGGTCTTGCAGGATAAATAAGGAGCTCTACATATATCCTATTGTTGAAACATGTTTTTCAATATCAGAAAGGCTTGGTAAATCTTCGTATTTTGTAATTTTATCTTCGAAATTTTAATCGGCTTCTAGTCTTCTGTGCTTGTTTGCTAAGCCTGATAACAAAATCATTAGAAAGAAGCAGAGATGTCCGAAATTCTGTAAAATTTGACGAGAAGTAGAGTAGTGTAAACATCTTTTTTTTTGTTATAATAATATCAGGACAAATTACACACATTGATCTAACCCTTAAATAAGCAAATTATTTGTTTGTGTTAAGGGTGTTAGACAACGATACAAATACATAGAAATACACATATAAATACCCAGAATATATTTAATAAACGACCAAACCCAGAAACACAGACATCTATGCTCATCACATAAATGCCTGTCTCTGCCGGGAATCGAACCCGAGCCCCATTGCGCCGTGACACGTTAGGCGTCTGCGCTGACCGCTCGACCAACGGGACGGTTAAGTAAATCGTGGCTTTTTGGCAAAGTCAGGTCAGGTATCTTTGGTCAAGCAAATCGATGCCAATTTGATCGTATATATATTTGATGGTTTTGTTTGATGGATTCTAGTATATATAGGCTTCTTGGTACTTTGCCCAACACTAGCAAGTATCTTTATTCTCACCCTCAACTTCAGTGACTAATGTGCCAATTTAAAAAATCTGCACTGAATACTGAATCTTCTTCGCACTCGGTTATGATTTTTTTCGGTCAAAGGTTGACTACATGTAATGATTAGTAGTAGTAGTTCGTTTCCCCGTATATTTTTAATAATAAGAGGTGATATTCTTAACATTATTCTTTAATCTCGTATGTAGTTGACATTATTTGCTAATTTGAATGTAAAACGTAGACAAGTTCCAAAAATTGACATATACTAAAAAATACTTAGATAGGCATTAAATTGTTAAAACTAGATCATAATTACATGACAATACGTCCTTACGCAGAGCCTACCTCAGTCCTCAATCCTCACTAGTCCAACCGAAAGGTATCGGAGCAGTTCAGTTAGATTAATAAAATAATTAGATTAATTTAAATAGTTTATCCGAGGAATCTTAAAATCCTTTATAAATAATGTGATACACAATTATTTTATTTATTAATTAAATGCAGGCAAATAAAATAAGAGTAACCTAAAACATCTTTATCGAACAACATTCAATCATTTAATTGATTACGGTCGATATTTCTAGTGACATTTCTAGATGGTAACTGAAACTTGTACTTATCACATTTTGATTACATTTATTTGAGATATGAGTACTTAAAGGAATAATTATTTACTATCACAATGCATCAGGATATAAACAATACTAACAACTAAATCAATGTCATCTTCGATAAATATTTATTATTTGCACGGGATAGCAACGAACATGATTCCCTTCAAATTCAGTTATAGTTAACTTGGTTGAATTCAATTTAACCGAACAACTTGAAAGTGTTAAACCAAACGTCGTTATTTGATCAATGATCATAATATAGTTGATATATAGAATATTGGAACCCTACGCAGGCCTATGATTGTCTGTGTCTGACAAATAATAAGAGGCAAGATAAGACTTAAGAGACTTAAAAGTATCGACATTGACGAAAAGCTCTGAGCAAAATTTGGAGGGGATAACTGCTCATCTGTACTCATAATTTTGTAACAAATATATCTTTTTTATTTGTTTTAAATAGTAGGGAACGTAATAATTACCGAAAAGCCGTATTGTGTTAATTTAAAATTTATATTGTATAAAATTTTTTGATAATTTTAACCTACCTATGGTTTATATTGTATCTAAGATATGATATATTCAAGTTTATGAGGATTACGTATAGTAAGAAAAACACTATCAAAATTGATTATTGTTCAAAGACAAACTAACAACAAAAATAAAAAAAAATCAAAAATAAAAACCTAACAAAAACAACAGTAAAATATTAATAACAATTGAGTAGTCAACTGAACTCTGGAAGTGAGCGTGGTGTCCTATCGGTGTGGGGGAGAAAGAAACGCGAATGAAGAGCATGTCAGCGCTACGTACGCCTGTCCTTTATCCCTCGCAGTCCCCTCAGATAGTTACATACTGATACCTATATCTTTGTGCAATCACTCATGCAAGAAAAAAAAAACAAATGGGGTGACTTTGACTCATTTGCTTTCTCTTTCTTTTCGAGAAACACATTTCAGGCTGGCTTCCCTACTAGGTATAAACTCAATGAATTTGATGGGCTTACAAGGTAAATCTCCGAACAAGAAAATTAAAATATTGAGATTGTATTTAACATTTATTATAATGTCCATATTTTGAAGAAATCAATACTTTTCGTATCTTAAGTCAAACAACACAGGAATGATATTTGGATGCTAATATTTGTTAAAAAATTAAGGTGGCAACTTATAAACCAGAAAAAATATTTGGAACTTATTATTATGGCAAATAACATTATTTCATTTGCAATTCTACGTGATACGGTAGAATTAATTGGACTTCTTAGAATCTTTAGATGGCGAACGTGATCTTGATCGCGACATGGATCTTCCTTTGGACCGGGAACGAGAGCGGGAACGGCTGCGAGAGCGAGACCCGGACCTCGGTGAGCGAGAACGAGTACGGCGACGGGACCTTGATCGGCTGCAATATTACACAACACAATTAGAATAATGTTAATTCATATATATAACCTGGCGTTTCATCACCGGTATTTTAAGACCTATTTTAAAACACCTACTGATCCAAACATAAGATAAATTATATAATTTATTAAAAACGTATGCATACATATTACATACATTTTAAATAAATTGTTTTCTCCGTGGTACCTACCAAAAATAAACTACTATCTACCTATTTCATTCTTAATTCGAAACTTTCAAATTGATAATATATGCAAATATCAATGAAGCAGCATTTATCATTCATATGAAAAGAATTCACTCTAAACATCAGTTTTAAGTTTCGTAACTTGTTAAGTTATTGGTTTTCCAGCCATTTGTAGAAATACAAATAAAACTGTATACTTCATATCTTTTGTCCGCGTGACTCCTCTGTTTGCCCTATACATTTTTGATGTTATACATAAAAAAAACATATACATATATTTGTTGGTATCCATCTTCACCATGTATATTGAATTCACCAGTATGTTGAAGTTTTGTCTATGGCAACAACATATCCCAATTATGTTTCAAATTCCCTCACTACTCAATAAATTTTAAGAACAGTAATTAGCAGATAATATTCTGTTGGTCTTTAAAATCATTAATCATTTTACTCTTTCACTTGTAATACTTCCTATTTGCTCTTCCTAATGTATAAGTGCACTTAAAAGAATTACATGAGACACTGATGTTGAATTTTGTTGGGTATAGGAATAACCACAATTGCTTTATATCCATATCATAAGAGACTCAAGAATATTTTGATATTTAATGTTTATATTTATTTTTTCTGTTCTGTGTCTGATTATCAAAACAAAAAAATAATTCTACTGTCATACCTTAAAACTGGAAAATAGGCACATAACTTAAAAATCAAAAGAAAGAAGAGTCTGCCTTGATCAGAAAGATGGGATAATAATGTGTAACTCACTGAGTGCACGCAGTGATTACAAAAGACGTGTGACCTGACGTGACGTGACGTGACGTGAAGTGACGTGACGGGACGTGACCTGACGCGACGCGAAGAACAAACGTAATGCTCAATGCACTTCTCAATAAGTGAAGTGTACACGTAGTCTGTAGTTACGTAGTTCACATATTGGAGTAATAGTCGTAGCTGCCAACATTAGTGGAGTACACGGAGCGAAGTGAAAGCTACGTAGCGCAGATTATAAGAAGTGCAGACACTGAAGGGTTCATTCTCGGCGCACAGGCCAATGATAACCTATAACATAGTTATCATTGGTTTACGTGGATCGGAAGCGACAGAATGGAATCTTTACTTTAGAACTGCAACCATGCAGTATTATATTGTTTGATTTGTATCTTTCCAATAATATAATTTGTTTTTTTTTATATATCATAAAGATTCCATACCAGGATAACATTTCCACACTTTCGTCTAAATACAATTGTCACCTGCGACGGCGGCGGCGAGTGCAGTCTCTAGCATAGTGTCCACGATCTCCACAATCATAACAGCGGTCGTCATAAGGTCGCGGTGGCAGCCGTGATCGAGGAGGAGGGCCACGACCCCCATAGCCACGGCCTCCGTTGGACATTTCAACCCGTGCACGACGACCACATATAGTTCGTCCATCTAAACCTCTTATCTAGAAAGGTACATGACATGCACATGATAATCCTCTATTTGGTAAAACCTGATTGAAGTAAAATACATACTGCGTCTTCAGCATCCCGAGGATCCTCAAATTCAACAAAGGCAAAACCTGGCGGATTCCTTGCCACCCATACATTCCTCAAAGGACCATAATACGAGAATGCATCTTCAAGTTCAGGTTTGCTGGCATTATTTCCTAAGTCTCCTACATACACCTTGCAGTCGCCGTATCGTGACATTTTACCTTTGATAAGAAAACAATGTTGTATAATTTAAGATTTTAACACAGTTACACAGTAATAAGTAAGTTCTTATCCTACATTAAGTCCCAATGAAAACTTACTCTAGACACAATCGACAACTTATTAAAAACTTTATCATTGATTCCCTGATAAATATCTTTATTATGATATAAATTCAAGATAGAATATGGAATAAGACAATAAATCACTATTAAACTTTATCTAAAATTAGTAGATATCGTTAAAATAATGCGTCGCTAATAATTCACACTATACACCGCTACCGGATGTCATGCAAAATGGCCGCTGTTCGCTGCCCTCGCTTGTTGCCTTCTAGTGTTGCACAGTACAAAATTAAAAAACGGTAGGAATACGAAATATTTTTATTCAATTCGGTTTGTTACACCGGTCAAAGTCATTTTCTTTATGTAATAAATATTTTTCTACCAATTTTGTAGTGCTCATGGGAATAAGCTGTTACAGTAACTTTGTTTACTTTAGTCTAACGTTATATTTTTATGTTGTTATAGATTACGTTGGGTCAATGAAAGTCTGACTATTTTGTATGTTTTACAAATTAAACTGAGACTGCTATCTCATTCGCACTAATAAATCTCCTCCGTATGTTTTTCACCTTATATGACATTAGCGAAGTCGAGCGTGTTTCATTTGGGTCTAATCTTAATTTTATAAGCCTGTTAGCTTCTAATACACATTTTTTGTATTTGCAACGAGAGAAGAGTGTATGATTTTTTTCAGTAAGGAAGTCATTAATATATTACGTTCCTGGTTCCTCGCCCCAAAAAAAGTCAGGAGCTCAATATGTTTCAACGTCATTGAATCTCTTTATAGAGTCTACGAAACTTTTTAGATAAAAAGAATGATAGATTTAGTTTTAAAAATTGCAAAGATTTTATCCAGCGTATTGCACGCTTTGGACAAGAACTTCTGTCGCATCCTACGGGCAGCCGTAGCTATTGGCGTCTTGCCAAAGCCGTGCAATCGAACTTCTGTCAGCCATCGCTGCCCCCGCTGAAATATCCGGATGGATCGCTTGCCCATGAGCCGCAAGAGAAGGCTGAATTACTAGTAAATCTGTTTGTGGCTAATTCCCACATTGATGATCGTGGTTCACAACAGCCCAATGTCTCTTCCTGTGACGTCACCATGTCGGAAATTCGTATCAGGCAACGTGACGTCCGTGCGGAACTACGGTCACTCGATGTTCGAAAGGCCAGCGGACCGGATGGTATTCCGGCGGTGGTACACAAAAAATGTGCAGCAGAGTTGTCTCCAGTACTAACGCGCCTCTACCATTAGTCGTACTCCTCAGAAACTGTTCCGGAGGCTTGGAGAGGGGCGAATATTCAACTGATCCGCAAAAAAGGGGATCGGTCTGATCCAGCAAATTATGTATAGTCCAATAGCCATCACCTCAGTTCTCTCGAAGGTGCTCGAGCGGATTATAAAGAAACAGCTGATCACTCTCTAATAAATGATCGTCAATATTGTTTTAGACCAAATCGATCCACGGGTGATCGTCTTACGTATGTCACGCATCTCTGGGGTGAGTACTCACCCAAGAGCTTACATCGAGAATGTTATTAAAACAGCCTCACGCAAACTGGGAGTGTTGAACAAGGTGAGACGCTTCTTTACGCCGGAGCAGCTGTGTCTTTTATATAGGACGCAAGTTCGCTCCTGTGTGGAATACTGTTCTCATCTTTGGGATGGCTCAGCTCATTACTTGCTTGACACTCTCGATCGGTTGCAGAGGCGAGCGGTTCGTGTAATCGGAAGCCCAGAGGCTACGGGGTTCCTGGTACCTTTACAATTGCGTCGAGACGTTGCCGCTATGGCAGTCTTTTATCGCCTACACAACGGCGAGTGCTCCGACGAACTCTTCCAACTTGTCCCATCCTCTCCTTTCCGATCTAAAACAACACGTGCAGGACAGAAGTGTCACCCTTTCACGGTGGATTTTTTGTCATCACGAACCAAACGGTTCAGCACTTCATATTTATGTCGGTCCATCAAAATGTGGAACTCACTACCACGGCACGTGTTTCCTTCCAACTATGATCCTGGGTCTTTTAAGCGGGGCGTGAAAAGACATCTCACAAGGCCACCATACTGCATTCTATTTTGCGTGAATGAGAATGGTGGCTTCCATTTTTAGACCTCACTGACTGCTTAAGATCAGGCAGAGAGGGGTCATTTTGGTAGGCAAATATAAAAAAATAAAAAAAAAATCATTCAAAATACTCAAAAGGTACACCTTTGAATACATTCAATGGACCACAAATTAGAACTTTAATAAGCGATGAAAAATTTGATGCAACAATTAATACCTACCACTCAAATAAAGGAGCGCCAACAAAGGTGTTTGAAGATGTTATAATTTTGTTTTTAGGAAATCTTAAACACCCTGACTATAAAAATATTGTTTCAATGTTCAATATAAAGAGGTTATTTGTAATTAGTTGGCCACCTCTTGCAGGCAGCCTCTATACATCAATCTCAACAACATTTGTTCTACGACTTTTTACAAATCTTAAAAAACAACACAACAAAAACGAAACAAAAATGTTGTTGGGATTGATGTAAAATGGATGTCTGCAAGAGGTGGTCAACTAATTAAAAGTAACCCTGTACTTATATCTTTAATTATTAAGAATAGTTCTACTTAACTCATTCTAATTAATATTTTGAGTCTTGTAACATATAATTCGCATCTATGACCATTCCAATGGTGATGATAAGGAACTGCCGATGAAGATGACGATGGCACTGCCAATGACGATGGCACTGCCGATGACGATGATACTACTCTCCAGCTTGATAGCAGTTCATAGTAAAATACTTTATCGTAATGTTGACGGAATATAAAAACTTCAAGAGGTTTTACTAAAGGTGACTTGGAATGATCTTATGGAAAAGAAACAAAATCAAATTGTGAACATATGGAAAAGTAACAAAAACAGTTTTATTTAGAATTTTTATTTGACACTTGAAGTAACAAATATTACAGTAGTGGCGACGTTCTAAAAGATTCTTGTATATTTTTTTAATTTAACGCTGTATTATGACAATTTTTTTTTATTCTACAAAATGTTAAGGTATTTTATTAGCATCCCATTCTGTTTGCTAATTTATCATTGAGATCATAATTATTGATAATTTACTACTATGCAATTTATATCAACCTGATACATATTTGATATTATTAAAATAAAAGTAGTATAACACCTACTATACATACAAAATCTAATAATACCTATCGAAGTAAATACAAAAATAACTCCAATTCAATAATCTCACTTAAATAATCTTTAACTTAATTTTATAATTCTATATATTATGTTACGCATTAAAGCAATATTCTTCAGTATCTATATAAGAAACAATTAATATAGATATATACCAAACACTTAATCACTTAACAAATTAACTTTAGTTAATCTGTATATTAAATAGAAAGTATGCTAGTCACATCATTTTGAATATTTTTGTTTTTTTTTTTAATTATAATACATATATGCAGGCAAATATTTTTTTGTTTCTTATTTTTTTTTATACAAGGAAAAATGTGACTTACTTTGGTATCCCACTTAAAATAAATCACATGCTTATGTGTACATATATGAAATTTAACAAAGGATTTAAATTAAAGGTATGAGAGATAATTATATAGATTTGTAAACAAAATACAAATAGAAAGTCTTTGTTAGGCTTAAAGTGTAAAAAAATACTATAATAAAATTAAGTATCCGAAAAAGATATGAATCATATAAAAAAATATTCTATTATATTGATGTATTTTCAGTGTAACTGCATTTTTTCTTTACAAAGTTCATGTTTCTTTGCACCACAATATGCAAAATATGCAATCTCATTAAATAAAATTTATAAATTATCTGACTATTATCACCATTCATGTAGTTACATATCATAAATTGGAATTACTCAAATAATTTAGCATAAAATAATTGTACATGACAAATCAACACTAATCTTAATAATAAAACACTTTGTACATTTGAACCATACTTTAAATCAAAAAACTACATAAATATGCAGTCATATTAATATGTTATAAGAGTGCAAAAATAAATCAACTGTTTTTTAGAGAATTAAGCAAATAAAATTAAACTATGACATGAAAAAATAATATCACATATTGTAGAACATACACACACAGAACATATTTTTTGAGACCATTTACAATGCAAACTCGTAGCTGTACACCTACGTGTAAACTGCATCAGCAGTTTTACAGCATCACCTCATTGTGACTCCGGTCAAACATTGATTTCACAATCAATTACTCTAGTCTTTTTAATTCATTAAACCGACTAGGGAAGTATTAGGCCAAGTTACTGGTATGTTGGCATTATGGCAATGGCTGGCGCTGTTTTCTTTGTCTGCGCTGATGTGGTTGTAGATGTGTATCATGATGCATCTCCTTATCTGGCTTTTTAACTAAATGTGCATTTACAGGATACTTGAGTGCAGTCCTCAATTGTTCATTGTGCTCGTCTAAGGAATTTGCAGCATAATGTAGCACAAGCTCATTTAATGTCCTAAAAGAATTTACATAATTTTAATACCCTTTCAATAAAATTTAAAATATTAACACCAACACAAGATTACTCACTTATGAATATTATAAGGTTCTGCAAAACCATAACCTCTTTCAGTCTTGAAAATTATACAATGATAAACCATATTGTTACAACAAATGGATAATGCAAGTTGTCCAGTAGAATTTGGTCGAATTAAAAATGTTCCCTGGGGCTTTCCTTCCAAAAGCTTCTCTGCCATATCTCTAGTACAATTCTCAACCATCCATGTAACTATTTCTCTGTGAGCATACAGTTTTTCTAACTTATGAATATTGTCATCTTCTAAAGCTTGCAAGTATTCTTCAGTTTTTCCCCGCCTTTGTAGTAATCTGGAAATATCCATTTAATATTATACATTAACACACATCTATTTGGGCACAATAAAAATAACCATTTTGACAAGATTAGCCATTTATCACCACTTAAGTTTTGTACAAATATTAAGTGATGATAAATGGCTGATTATTTTAATTGAAGGAACGGAAAGTTGCTCACAAAAGGTCCGTTGTACAAAAGCTAGTATCTATATACTTTAAATACTCTTGGCTTCTATTCTATTATCATATTATCTATCCCACCATTGTTAGTTTAAGTCAGAGGTTCTCTAATAGGTTCACGGGAGACTCGACAGCACTGACCCGCCCCACCGACGTAGACCGTTGGAGTGACCAAAAAATTGAGTTTCACAATTTGTAAGCGGCGGTCCACGAAATTTTCTCTGGCTTCTAATTATTTAAAATTTGGTTTCCTATTTTCAAAAGGAGGCCCAATTCCCAATATGCCTTTTATGCAAATAAAAGACTAAAAAATATTCGAAGCTCAAAGACCATCTAAGAAAGTCTCATCTTGATAAAATAAGTAACAATTTAAAATATTTTCAAATATTGAAAAAAAATATATGAAAGTGCACAGTTTATTCTTTATAACGTCTGAACTTAACGATGAGGGCTTGCGGGCATCTTACGATATCTCATTATTTAGAACCAAATTTGGAACACCACATACTATTGGATAACAGTAAGAAGTGATGCATTGAATACGCGCTTATTTGCACAATTTTTTTTTTAACCTGTATCCTCCCACTGCTGGTCAAAGGTCTCCCCCAAACTTTTCCAGGAATTCCTATCCCCCGCGGCCTTAAACCATCCGCTGTCAAAGGAAACTAGGTCGTCCCGTCAGCGTTTCCGTGGCCTGAAGCGGTGTCGCGCTCCTTCCGGAACCCACTGGGTGGTGATGTGGGCCCAGCGCTTGGGGTTTATCCGTGATATATTTGAGCCGAGTGGTTCTGGTGCCGACATCTGTGATACCGGTGCGTGAACGCAGCTCGGCAATACACACTCGGTCGACTCGCTTGAGTCCGAGGATGCTGCGTTCCATCGCCGTCTGGCAAATTTTTAGCTTGGACTTCTGTAGGTTAGGACAGGCAGGATACACATGTCGAAGTTTTCGTTTGAGTGACAGAGGAAGGCTGCCCTTCATGTTTGCTTTCATGGACCAGTAGCTCTTCCAGGCGTTGTCGTTCCGACGACCAATCTCGATGTCTTGCCTGTTTTCGGAGCTCACTATCTGACCTAAATAGATGTAATTGTCGACATATTGTATGACCTGCCCATCTACCTCGACCCTTTTTTTTTTTTTTTTAACGTCTGGAATCCTCATGGATACATCCATCCATCCGGGGGAAGATAGAAGCGGTTATGTGAGACTCTTACTCACTAAACCAGACGGTCAACACCTCTCCGTCATAATGGAGCGCCACGGGAACGCTTGCGCACACATCCGCGTTGCTCCGACGGAAGGCCGCGTGAATCTACCTCGACCCTGCGTTTCTTGCTATTTGACATGATTTTGGTTTTAGACCAATTCATTTGAAGTCCAACCTCATGACCCACTGCGCTCAATTCCCTTAGCATCTCCTGGATTTTTTCTGCTGTGGTGGCAAAAAGGATAATATCGTCTGCAAAACGCAAAGTGTTTAGGCGTTTGATACCGACGTCGATGCCCTTTGGCGTCCACTTATTTGGAAGCTTTATAAACATTTCTTCGTGCACTGCTGTAAACAGGATTGGGGAGAGGGGATCACCCTGCTTGACTCCTTTCTCTATTCTGAATGTTTCGCCAGTGGTGTTTAATTTGGCTTATTGGCTGAACTATTACGGTAGATTAATTTAATAAATTTATGTAAGTTGGTTCTATATGTTGGTTTTTTAGAGCTTGAAATATTGCTGGGTGTTTCACTGTATCGAAAGCTTTTTGGTAATCAACAAATGCTAAATAAATTGCACAATTGTGAGATGAAAATGATAAAGACTTCCAACGATGGCTCCTTCATACGCTGGTTGTCGAAAGGTGTATTTTTAATAGAAATTTGTTCACTTTTTAATTAGTTTTAAAGTTTCTAGAAAGTAGAGATCCAAATTTAATTAAATTTAAAATAAAGGGTTATAATTTAGGCTTTTCCTGGAAAATTGTTTTTTTTCTTTTTAGTTTTCAACCTGGTGAGAGATAGAATACGTTGACAATTGATAAATATATTCAGATTAATAGACCACACATTAAATCATATTTGAAGATATTCTGATCCTAGAAATACCAATGGGTCGTAAATCCATTTGATGAAACGGAAGTAAAGAATGTGATATTACAAGAAGAGCTACTCGAGGTTAGCACTAATGAGGAGCTGAAGATAAAATTTAATACGCGAAAAATGTCCTGGGGGAATTGAAGAAAATTTCTAATAGCATTTCCCTCATCATATCTTGTCAAAAAAGTGTTAGTGGCATTAAAATATTGCAGAACAGAGAGATTTGCTATTATTCCTAACAAAACTGAAGCCAAAAATAATGATGGTTTGGTATCAATCCATCAAGTACGGACTGTACTGTCCTGTTAAAATTATGACTATTTTGTGATGGTCATTATAGAGTATGTTACATTATTAAGGTTTACTTTTATTATGATAGTTGTTAGTGTAATAATTACATATTTTACATATTTAGTTTAATAATTACTAATTTTCTTTTTAATTTTACCAGTCCAAATGCAAAATTTGCTAAATAAAATAATTGAGAATTGACTGATTTTTGGTACTGTGAATAGATGTTAAAAAAGTAAGTTTAGATGGAATGACTTTTTGACTGACCCACTTTTTTTTACATCCAGTCACAGCACAGTCAATTAATTAATTAATCAATCAATCTTCGCTGTCAATTCAAGATTGCAAATCAACAGTAACACCAATTAACATAATTAGATCTAATCTTTAATTTTTGTTTAGTTTTGGGAATATTGTAAAAATGTAGCTGCAAAGGTTCTATTGAAACCAGCAGAATTAGGAAAGTTTGGGTACCTCTGGATTAAAGTATGCTATAAAAATGCTCATAATAATAGTTATTAATTACTTACTTTTTATAACGGTCCTTGATTTTGTATAAATTTATGATCTCAGATTTTAGCTTAGTTATTTCTCTTTCAAGTAATAAATTTGAATCAACAGTTTCCCTAAGGATATTGTGCAGTTGAGCTCTTGCTTGTTTAAAACTGTTTACTTTGGATATAAGGTGTCTATTATTTTCTATAAGATCATTTTTTTCGTGAGGTTGAGCTTCAGATTGCATCTTTTCTTGTAGTTTGAGGTGGTCTTCACATACTTTCACTGTTTCTTTAAAAGCATCAAGTGCTTGTCTTTTAAATTTGACTTCTTCTCTGAGTCTCATATATTTATCTGATCTTTCATCATAGTCTCTTGTTTTTAATACAAATTCTTTGTGAATATTCTTATAACGAGTTTCTAAAGTTTCATCATTAATATTTTCACCACCATCATTTTCTTGATGCCTAGAGAGAGGGTACATTAGTTTGATATCAAGACTACTGTTACAATGTTCCAGAGAATATTCTGTATAAAATCTGACAAGATCAACAATTGAATTAAATTCAAAGGGATCACAAAATCCATAGCGACCGTCTTGGTTATATATTTTTATTAATTTATTTGTTCCTCCTTTCCTGACAGTTAATGTGTAACCATTATCTTTATTAGATGCATTACGGACTAAGAAGGTCCCATCACTTGTATCCTTCAGTTTTTCATTGGCTTCATCTCTGCAATTTAAAGATTTCAGTTAATTTATTGTCAATATTATATGTAATTCCAGATCAAATTCTGTAATGTAGACAGATTTACGTAAATAGAGTTGTTTAATAAGATATTATATTAAAACCAGATAACATATAATATGCCGGTGTTATATTGTTAAAATATATTAATAGTTAAAATACAGTTATTGCAATTGCATTGTACTATATGTGAGTTCAATATTGTAAAATATTTTTTTTTTACAGAAATGGAAGATTACTAATCATTAACCATTATATTTAAAACCTTAATATAGCTATTTAAGCTAAGGCAAAGGAAACATAAAAAAAGTATATCAAAATACAATACAACAAATATTTTATAGAGTTACAATAACAAATAATATAATTTAAATAATATGTGTTCTGTGAAGGAAATTCTAATACACTTACCTAGTAATATCTCCCCAATACCATTCGGCATTATCTAGGCTGTCTTCTGCAGACTGCTGTGGAGCCCCTATCTCCACCATTATACTAGTATTTTTGTATTAAAATTGTCAAATACACTTTCAAACATAAAACATATGAATTTACTCTAATCAGCGGGTTTCAGTCACTTCCGCTTGATTGAGGTTACGGTACAAATATATCATAATGTACGTTTTAAAATGTCGCCATAACTAGCCTATGAGATTCATAATGATTAAACAAAACTAAATACCGTATACTAAAGGAGAATAAATGTGCATATTAAATTTAAATTGGTTTGCAGTTCACAAAGGAAAAGGCTAGTTAGGTTGTCGAGTTGCTATGGCTGACAAGCAAGTACGAATCTTTCTTATTCCTAATAAACACGAATTTGAGCTGTGAAACATAATAAACTTTTAAACAAATACAATCACTAAAAACACATTTTGTTGTGGATGAGTTTGCTGTTATTAAAATACAAGAAAGCTTAACATAATTTAGTTTAGATTATAAGACAAATATCCATTTGATAGGATAATCACTGGTGTATTATAGGTATTGGGTAAACCGTAGACTT
Organism: Napeogenes sylphis; assembly: GCA_959347405.1. NCBI lineage: Eukaryota > Metazoa > Arthropoda > Insecta > Lepidoptera > Nymphalidae > Napeogenes > Napeogenes sylphis. The sequence continues at coordinate 18,540,987 of OY365781.1, forward strand.
TATAGTACTCTGTGCCGTAGACGAGCAATAACTATATTAAACATAATGTTACCAGTTACCGTGTGAATTGTCAAGTGTTAACACAAAAAAAAACGTCTACCCGGGGAGGTCCAAAAGTTTTGGAATGCAAGAGTTTTAAATAAAATGAAACAATCAATTTATTTTTCCTTTTCAATATAGTCGCCCTTAAGCTTAACATTTATTAGATCTATGAATTATTTTTTCTACACCATCGTAAAAATATTTTTTTGTCTTTTTCCTCATAATGAAGCTAGAATTGGAATTTGGCTAGAATAAGAATACAATCCAGAACCAATATGTGGTCTTCCAAACAGCCTAGCTCGTATGACCCTTAATGAAACCCCGATACATCTTCTATGCGAGCGCAGTCCGCTGATGCGTAAAAGCAGTGACACCTTAGGGAGAAACATCCTGGACCCAATGGATGTCCTACACATCACTGCAAAGGAAATTCTGCAATACCTCAGAGTAGCAGACCTATGTAGTGAACTGTAGGCAGTAGCGATCACAATAGATCTTTTAGGTCGCAATGATACTGGGTTCTCTTAGCCCTGCGCTTTCTAAATAATAATAATAATTCTGAATAAATCCAGGCATTTCCTTTTGGAGGAAGTAGACAACATGTTAGTTTGCATACTGCAGTCGTTTACCCTCATGTTTTTTTCTATAGGGACTATCCGACCAAAATCAATATGCACTATGCACCATTAGTAGATGTGTTCGTCATGATGCAGCAGCTATTTGGGGCACGGCATTTAATTCCCCTAATAAAGGGGGCTTTGAGAATCAATCCGTTTATAACGACATTACATTACTTATCAAACCCACCAATATCTCAGTGCTGAAACCTATAATTTATATAATATCACAGATTCGTAATGATTTTAGCTAATGTTTCTAGAATTTCCTGGAATTATAAAGAGACGGGGCATGGAAAGGGTGCCTCTGATTATGTAGGTGCCATAGAACTGCCAATAGAATGGTAGGTTTTGACCGCGATATCGGCGATTTTGATGCATTTTATGATATTATAAAAGAAAACGTGGATAATATAATTATCAGGATAGTAAATGAAGACTTTAAAAGATAAAGAAGATCTACTTCTAAAAAAAATCGATGCTTTCAGGGGTAACCCTGTCTGTGCACCAGGTTCTATGGGATGTGTTATCTTATAAAATGACTCTAAAAGAAGTAAGTTGTTTTTTATGTTGAGCGTTGTATGCACGATAAACACTTGGGTTTTATGCAACGAAACAAAGTAATAACGTAAGATATGATGACCTTGAACCAGAAAATGTAATGATGTTAAGCTCAACTTTACGTAGCAGTGTGGGAAATAAAAAAAAAATCTACTATCAGATATAACATTGAAAAGTAATGAAAATTTGTGGCATTATTTGAGTCATCATCTAAACCAACTAATCGTTTTTTTAAGTGAATATTAATTTGATGGCCTACTATGCTAATAAAATCGATAACATGGCTACCAAGATTTAAAACTATTTAGTAAAATTTTATTATTTCAAAGATTTTGTTATTAATATTTTAAGTTCAATTCATAAGACAAAGAGTTTTAGATTTACATTTTAAGTTAAGTTAACATAAAATATTTTTTTGTTAACTATATTTTATTTGATCAAAGCACAATATACACATAAAATTATTTTGATAATAACAGTGTAATTATTAATAATCATTAATCTCAACGCCTTATCATTGCTCGAAACAGTATTATCATTATTCATTAACGTCTACACAGTATCATTCACGTCAACAATGAAATTACTATTTTATGGATTTTCTCATTAATGTGATATTTAAATTACTGGCCAAATATACAGCAAGGATTAGTTTTCCATAACTATCGTTATTTAGTTGATTATGCTTAATTATTGAAGTCGAAAAAAAAACCCAAAAATTTACATATTAAATAAAAAAATGGAAATTCACCCACATCCACCAACACCAACTTATACCAAATACTAATTTATAACGATAGGGCAACACTTATCCAAGTACATAATCCAGTTTTTTTTTTGGTTAGTGAAGTTGCAATCTGTCACTTACATCTGTCATGTGTCGTTGCTACTTATGATGTTATACTGTAAATTTAGCTTTAATTACAAAACTGCATCACCATTGATATTTTTAAATGTATGATATTGAACAATGTGATTAAACGTTTATCGTTATGAACATATAATAACATCAAGAAATTAAGCAATGTTGATTTGGTCTACTTGGGAACTAATAACGTCAAAATGTTTAGGAAATTTATAGTTTTAATATTCTGCTATTCTTTCGTTTGTGATGTTTCAACCACCCATATAAAAGGAGAATTTTCGACGGACCAATTTTTTAAGTTTTTAGTAAAGTTTGGATTTCAGAAGACAGATATTCATTTTCATAAGGAAACATATGGTTACATTTTCGGTAACTTGACCTCTAAAATTAACTTTAAATACCCTATCACATTTGCGGTGTTGGATAGACCACATTTCATACACTATTATAAAAGCCGTGACATTCCGGATAAAGAAGTAGCATGCCAAGTTATGTTTCAACATTTAAATGGATCAGCTTATCATCCAAAATGCAATGCAAATGGACAAGACTTGTTTCGAAGGATACCGTGTCCTACAAATGAACTATGTGTTGACGAGGATTCTCCATGGAATGTGATCAAAAACAACCAATTTACTTATGTTATTCAGAACTCTGGACAACCAAGGTACTGGAAATATTTAATATTTTTTGTATATTTATTCTTTATTTAGATTTAGAAGATAAACAGTAAACTATCAATTAATTTTAATTAATCCACATGTATAAAAATAGTATTCTTCTTCTAATTTTGAAAATACTTTTCTAATATTTCCTGTTTAAGCACCAGCTAAACTAAAAGAGACAAAAATAGTATAATATAGATCAAAAACTGTAGTGGCCAAAAAAGAATATATGAATATTATATAATATATGATTTCTTAAAAATAGTGTAATTTTTTTAATAAACTAGTCGTTATATTTTTAGTTGCTTTTCAAATAATCAATATTGTATATAATGGTCAACTTATTCAGAATATCACACTTTAAAAGTCTAGTATATTTTTGTAGAATTTCATAAAAAAAATGGATTTTGCAAATTTGAAGTTGTTATGGACTGATGAACTAAATAGTTAATAAAATCAACTATTTTAAACTTTACCTGCAGCAAATAACTTTATATTATATACTATTCAGGTTATAGTTTGTACTTGGCAGTGGTGCTGTTCTTAATTATTTTCGAAAAAAATTAACAGCTTTTTTAAATTTATGGAATATCCTTAACAATTTAAAAATTATTATAAGCATTTTTTAACCACATCTTTATAAGGAATATTGTTGACATCATTTTCCTCTGATTGAAATAGTGCACTATCTTCATCAATCTTTGTAAGCATTATACACTTTAAGTTGATTTAGTGATCTTGTTGTACTTTATATTTATAAAGAGAATCATTATCAATATTGATATAAACATCAGATTGCTTTGCTTGATAAATCATAAACCCCACCTGATCTATTTTTGTATTTCAGACTGCCAAGACCCAATTCATAGTGGTAGTGTTAATAAGTTTCAAACACAGAATCTTCATAGAAATTTAAGACATAATAAGCCTATTTGGACTCAAAATCATCCGGTCACAAAACTGTTTACTTCAAGCTTGGTTCTAGAGTTCATTGCCCTGTGTCACTTTTTAGGGAACGTACCTAAACTACGTGACCTATATTTTTCAATTTTTCGACACACGACAATTTTTTTTTTTTATACTTAGAAAATGGGAATGATAATGGGAAATGATAAAAGTAGACTAGGTCTCCAACTAATATTTTTATTGAACTCTGTGTCTTAGAGTACGACATACATAATACTTAACAATTATTTAGATGATATACACATATTAAAACACTGAAAACAATATTTTATAATCGTTGAGTCATTTTGATCCGTTTTTCAATTATTTTCAATCATTCTATTATCAATTCCATCTTCATCATGAATTTCATAGTTTATAAATGTAACCAATATTTTATGGTAACTAAAATACGTGAACAGTGACTTACATTCGATTTTTTCAATGTATCTAGTAAAAACCGCATCGATACGAGCGCCTTTCACTTTATCCCTACTCCGCGGCCGACCGTCACGCGACATGCAACACGCAGACGAAAAAGTTTGAGACGATGTAATAAAAGTTTTACTTTAAAAAGTTTTACTTTAATAATGTTTAATTTTTGTTACTATTGGGACGGCATTTATTGCACAAAAATGTATCACACGACTTCAAAGAACCCTGAAAAGCAGACTTTATTAAATGTTAGTAGCTTAAATTGCCTTCTCTAGAATTTGACTACGTGACAATAATCTAAACCCCCCCCCCCTCGCTTCTGTGACACAGCGTAATATTTTAAGGAACCCTCCCCCCCGCATAAATAGGCCACGTAGTTTGGGTACGTTCCCTACGGGCGGGTCTAAGTACTCGCCCACTCCCCCGGTGACGCTGTAACAGCCACTTAGGCTAACAGCATAGTCAATACACAAAAAAAAAAAAAAAAAAAAAAAAAAATGGGTACGTTCCCTTACTTGAGCTTGTTCCTTTGAAAGGAATCTCATTGTTTTCATTGTCCTTGGTCAGTTTATTAATTTTATAGATTTTCGCATGTTCAACAACAGAAATTTTTATACCAATACAGTTTTCACATAATACATAGATGAATTCATATAAATCTGTAATACAACCTTTTTTACTTAAATTTTATCAGCAACACGATGGGTATTTATGGCTAGGGACTGACTATTTTAGAAAAATCTGAAGAATATGGTGTTTCAAAGTAAATAATCCATAATTTTTAATATCATTCAAGGACAAGATAGAGAAATCACTTAAAATTATATAATATGTATTTAAAAACAAATGCATACTGATTAAATATGAAATTGCTTACCTAACACCTGGGTACTGACACATTGAGTGCTAAAACACATATCTACACAAAATATGTCGCTATTGCTCTGGTCTTCAAAATGGCAAATGAGGAGACTTCGTTTGTGGCCAAGGCAACGTCTTGTCGAATTTTAGGACTAACTTATTTCTAATCGACCCTTTACCCAATTTAGCACGTAATTATAAAATCTGTAGGCGTTTAGGAAGTGATGGTAAGAGTTGAGTACAATGAATACTTTTGACGAAATATATATGTATTATATATATTTTTTGATACATACCCAATGATTAAAATGTAAAAAGATTCAATTTAAAACAGCTATGAATTAATAGTTCATCAAGTCTTTGTTTTTTTTATTCAAAGGAATCAAAGAAATTTATTCTCTGACATTGCTAGGGACTGCCTTTTGGGTTCATTGAAAGGCTTAAAAATATATTATTTATATATATTGCTAACAAAACGAGGGTAAATAAAAAAACACCTTTTTAGTGGGTTACCTGACAACTTCATCATTAAAATAACATAAATGCAGCAGACATCAAATTGTCCTATTTTCATGGAACTACCCATATAATTACATATGTGTCTTGATGTATTTGTATGTTTGATTTATATTTCATGTATGATAAATGTCATATCATGATCCTTAGATAAATAGAAAGGATCAATATATGAGTAGTGTTTATTATATATTTAGTAAATAAGTAAGGAGAAAGAATTAGATTCTTATCTGTGATGCAGGTTTATGAAAAATATTGTAATTGTATATACCTATTTATTGGAATGTATAATATTTAAATATTAAAATTATTTCTGTATATCAGCAAATACTAATCACATGTTTTTGTGTTGTGCTTTAGATATTGGTATGTGTCAATAGTATCATGTTATTTGGATGAGGAAACTTGTTCATGGCACCATTACTCGGGTGCGCCTTCAAAAGACAACACATCTTTGACTGATGAACCACAACCTATACATTATGACTTCTGGCTGGTGAATGGTAGCCCCAATCTCTCGCTATATAATTCCATGGTGTATCAGTTTTCATTTGACCGACAGAATACCTTGGAATTGTACCTAATGTTCTGGTTGTGTTATATTATTCTATTACCCGTTCAAATATATGCTGTGAGGTAACTTTTTTTTAACATGATTTTAAACTATACAATTTAATATATATGAATTTTAATATTCTGTATGTTGATTATTTCCTTCCAGGACTCAAAATCATCCGGTCACAAAACTGTTTACTTCAAGCTTGGTTTTAGAGTTCATTGCCCTGTGTTTCAATGTACTGCACACTGTCAAGTTTGCAGCTGATGGAGTTGGTTTTGCAGGTTTAGCAGTTTCTGGTGATATCTTTGATATTTTGAGTCGAGTAAGTATATCTTAATTAGACTCTAAAATTGTCACGAGTCGAATATAGCTACATAGATATTATAGATATATTAATATTGAATACACTAAATAAATTTAAAAGTTAGTCGTTCGTTATCGCGTCAGAAGCGATTTTGAGGTAAATTTTTCTTACAGATGGGTTATGCCCCGTAAACATCATAAATAGTGTTAAATATTAAACCTTTGAGCGCTCTACATTGCTCTTGTGACATTGAGTTTGGTTAGGTTAGTAAATTAGTTTTTAACCCCTCGGCTTAAAAGAGCGTTGTTTTATAACTTATTTACTCAGAAAAAGTACTTTGTTAGGGATAGCTGTTGCCCGTAACGTGCGTCCACGTAGACTGTAAAAAATATATTTATATGGCTTATGATCGTAGTCATAAAGAGTCATGCTAAGAATCATAAATTCCTTCATCATAGAGTTATTAGTTATTGTAAATCATTTTAACTCTAAATGTTTATATTTATTAATATTCGTATATACCTATACGAAAAAGTCTTGAATCATGTTACTTAATAAATTTTCCATCGGTTCCTTTTCTCGTATTAAATATAACCTATGTTTATCAGAGGGATAATGTAGGATTCTAAAAGTAAACTATTTTATTAAATCGGTCCAGTAGTTTCGGAGCCTATTCAATTCAAACAAATAAACAAATTTTTCCTCTTTATAATATTAGTGACGATGGTGATGATGATGATAAAATATAGCCTATGTTCATCGGGGATAATATAGGATTCTAATGCTAAAATATTTTTATTAATAGGTCCAGTAGTTTCTGAGCCTATTCAATTCAAACAAACAAACAAATTTTTCCTCTTTATAATATTAGGATAGATTAATAGAAATACTTAAACAACTGAAAATTTGTATATCTGTAGGTTCATTTAGTACAACCAAGAAACCAGTAACATAATTTTAAAGAGCAGAAAAAAAAATTAAAAAACCCCCGATACAAAAAGACCTTTAAAAAAAATAAAAATAATATTATTATGTACTTATTGAAGTAATTGCGTCGGGGGACCGTTGAATAAAGGAAGAAATTAAAATTCAAGTAAGTTACCAAGGCAAAGAAAAAATAACGAGATCGTATCGTATAGTCTAAGTCCTCAATGATTAACTTCGTAAAATAGACACCATCGTCAACGTATGTACAACGGTCCCCGACGCGCAACGTATTTTCCAATGTAGTTTTAATAATAAAGTTATTGTTCCATAGTTAAATACTAAAACGGACCCTTATTGTTTTCTATGGTCATCTATTTTGTCTTATCTTTCTGTCTCGCAGAACGCAGGTCTATTGAATAGCATTTAAAAACTCATTTTTTTTACAAAAAATCTTATATAAAAATGTGATATTAATATGTAGTAAAATGAAAAAAATAACGGGTGTAGCTTTTTATCTATAATTTATAATACATGTTTTTGATAATGTTTCATGTCAAAAATGTGATAATAAATCTTTATTATCACATTTTTGACATGAAATGAAATGAATGTACGAGTGATATCTTACCATTGAATAGATATTCGATGGTAAGATATAACTCATACATTATAGATTTTTTATGAAATATTTTTGTTTTTTCTTTTAGTATCCATAGTCATATACCTACTAAAACGAAACTCTTATTATAGTGTTATATATATAACAAGTGTTATATATATAGTGTTTGAATATAACAAGTTGTATGTCACAAATCTATTGGTCTATCCATTCTTATAAGTAAAGATCGTTACAAACCGCGATACATAATTCCTCACTAACAAGAAACGAACGGTGAATACGAATTTTGGTTTATGACGAACAAAAGTTTGCTCTTAACAATGGTCTCATAAGCTTCAATGTTAATTTGTTCGGTTAAGACGAACCCTCGTTAATACGAACTTCGAACAAATTCTCCGTCCCTTCACGATCAATTATCGGATAAAACGAACTATAAAAATTTTGAAAACACGTGTACTTTTGGTATTTTGATCCTTTTTCGGTTAATGAATACATTATAATTGAGGTACCTCTCTGTACAGGTATCATAAAAGTCATTATCTCAATTTCCAAAAATAGACAAAGGATTAGGAGATCAACAAGTTGACTTGAATTTCTAAAAATAGACTCAATACCTTAAAATTTATTTTGAATGGCTATTGAAAACAATGTTTACTTTTAATACCAAGTACTACTTTTAATAATTCAATAGGGCTAATTAATAAAGGCCAACATTTTTCGGCTTTGTTAAGAAGTCAACATATAAACTGAGTTCTGTTGAACATTCGTCAGTTCGTCAAAATGTCCAAGCGCAAACAGACGTCACTTGATGTGCTGACCAGAATGGAAATTTTGACTTTGTGTGCATCTTGAGTGCCTACTAATTATATTTTGTATACGAAAATAATGTCTGGTGGAAAGAAACGAAAAGTAGATGCAGAGGGTCGCCAATTTCAAGAAAAAAGGACTGAAGAATTCTTTTTTATCTTGCACAATGGTAAGCCTATTTGTTTGCTGTGTAATGAATCCATTTCAGTGATGAAAGAATTCAATATAAAGAGGCATTACTCAACTAAGCATCCTACGCTGCACTCACTGACAGGACAAATAAGAAAAGACAAAATACAGAAGCTTACTGCAAATTTGGGAAAGCAGCAGCAAATGTTTGATAAACAAAGAACAATTTGATAATGTTGTGAAAGCTAGTTTTATAGTTAGTTCAAAATTGGCAAAGTCATTAAAACCATTTGCCGAAGGAGAATTTATCAATGAGTATGTTAGAAGTTTGCAGTGTTTTGTGTCCTGAAAAGAAAAATGAATTTGAAAAAAATAGTTTGTCAAACGAACTGTTTTCCGACGTATAGAAATGATGGCTAATGATATCAAAACAACATTGACTGACCGTATGGCTGGTTTTGAATCATTTTCCATATCATTAGACGAGAGCACCGATTTGTCGGACACAGCTCAACTCGCTATATTTATTCGAGGTGTTAATAAGGAGTTCACTGTTACTGAGGAATTGCTTGCTTTACAGCCGCTAAAAGGTACCACTACAGGAGAGAAAATTTTTAACGAAGTTCAAAAGGTATTCACATGTTTTGGCTTGCCATGGTCAAAATTAGTTGGAGTATGCACAGATGGTGCTCCTTCTATGGTCGGCTTACGTAAAGGTTTCATCGGAATTTTGAATGAAAAAGCAACTGAACTAAATGTGCAAAAAGATGATTTGATAGTCCTTCATTGCATTATCCACCAACAGAACTTGTGTTCTAAGTCCATTCGACTCCAGAATGTTATGAATGTGGTAGTAAAAACCATCAATTTTATTCGATCCCGAGGTCTTAATCATCGTCAGTTCAAGGCGTTTTTGGACGAAATATCAGCCGAATATGACGACGTACCATATTATTGTGAAGCCAGATGGCTAAGCAAAGGGAAAATGCTGAAACGGTTTTACGAGCTTATAAATGAGATAAAAGACTTTATGCAAATAAAAGATTTAGCTATTTCAAAAACACTGTTTCAATTGATTTGCTACTCCAACAAAAAGTAATGTACAAAATGCTCCAATACACTTGCAAATGGAGTTGATCGAGATTCAAGAAAACTCACTTCTAAAATCAAAATTTGAAGACGTGGAGTTGTGCGATTTCTACAAAAAATACCTCGAAGAAGACCATTTTCCGCAAGTTAGAAAATTAGCAAGAAGATTGATTTGTGCGTTTGGCAGTACTTATAAATGCGAACAGTTCTTTTCAATGATGAAAGTTAATAAATCAAAACATCGTACAACGCTGACTGACGATAATTTGGAAAATTCTTTACGTCTTTGTATCAGTGGAATTAATCCAAACATCGATGGATTAGTTTCCCAAATTCAAGCTCAAGTGTCTCATTGATTTCGGTGTTGCTATTTAACTTTCGTAGTTTGTATCAATTCCAAATTTAACGATTTAACTATAATGTTGTCCCAATTTTTTTCATTTCATTTTGTTATTTTAATAAATTGATATTATAATAATATTGTCGTATTATTTCATGTCTGATATATAGATATTTGCAATACTGCAAAAAATTAAGAACACTACTTGACAACACTACTTCAAAATGAACTACTTTTAAACGCAGCCCGCGAATGTATTTGCACACTAAAATTTGGCTCACAACTTGTCAAAGGCTGCCCATACATGGCTTACTGTATTATTATCCTGCAACTATTGCTAAAAGCTATAATGATAATGTAATTGTAAAGCTATACATATTATCAGCGGGATCATCCGTTACTTTTTCCTATTACGTACCTAGTCTTGTTCTTTTTATTTTTATATCTTTGTGTAGTATCTTACAATAAAGAATATATTATATACCCATCTATATCATGTAAACACTTGGCAATAAATTTGTTGGCAAAATATATTTGATGTGTATACATACCTATTATCTAATAGATTAAAAAAAATACATTTGACCCATATACATATATGCAATGTTGCTGAAATTTAGAAATATTTTAATAATTGCTAGGGCTTCTAAACATATGGGCAAAGTTTTAAAGTGTAAATAAGAATGTTTCTCCTTAGTAAGTACTACACCGATTGCAATATTGGTTTTTAGAAAATATATCTTATTAGATGAGGGTACCTATCCACTTTTGGGGCAACAAGTTTTTAATAGATATGGATATGGTCGTTCTTCCCGTACCAGAAGACCGACCAGAAGAACTTAGCGTTATCCTTGGATCCTTTCAGCTGGTGAGGCAAGCGACAAGTGTACTCGATGTAGTAGGTCACACAATCAATGGCCTGGACCGTCCGCTGACAACTGATCGGGATGTAGAGGTTACGTGATCATGTCTGGTGAAATCTGTGTTTACATATTCCCCACCATCCTTCGAACCACATGGTATGGTACCAGGCGAGTATGGAAATACAAGTCAGCAGATTGGGATGATATGCGGAACTTTTTGCATTTTATCCAGGGCTGCTTCACTTCTTTGACTGCGTCGAGTTGCGTGGATGATATGGTGCAACCGATGTGGTGCATTAGGCAATGGAGTATTTCATTCCCTTTTCTGCCGTACCCATTGGTGGCAAGGTCGCCCATGGTTTAATGCCGGATGTAGTCATGCTGAAGACCGAAAACATTCGGCATACCTCATTTGGGCCAATGCTCGAATCCGCAAAGCTCAGGATGTAAGTTCAAAGAAGAGAGCCTTTAACCAAGCTGCGAAGTCGTACATAGAGGCATTACGGAATGCTCTTGTCAAAGCGATCGAACTTCTGCCAACCCTTACTTCCTACTCTGCTGAAACCGAATGGATCACTAGCACATACAGCGACAGACAAAGCGAATGTATTTTGCTTCTGTGTTTGCTGATAAATCTCACCTAGACACTGGCAATGATTCTCCAGCACATCTTCCTTACCTCAGTATTTCGATTCCTGCAATCCGCATCAAGAACCAAAAGGTATGGCAAGCATTGTGTCGTTTGGATATAGATTAAACTTCTACTCAAGACGTGCGCAGCTGAGTTGCCTCCTGTATTGACAAGTCTTTATCGCCTCTCTTCGAAGATTAGAATAGTGCCGAAATCCTTCAAGCTTGCCAACCTGCACCCAGTGCCTAAAAAAGGCAGACGTGGCGATCCTGCTAATTATAGACCGTGGAGCGTGTATTGAACTGGCGCCTTCTAATGCACCTTCCTCCTTCCTAGATTTCCTCTAACCTCAACTTTGGTCAGTGCATTGAGTCCAGAGCAAGAGCGGCTGCAGGAAATCTTGCCGTTCTTCCCAAGGTCCAACAGTACTTTACAGCAGAGCAGCTACTTGTATTATACAAATCACGGATCCGTTCGTTTGTGGAGTACTGTGTTGGTCACATATTTGTTGGTGCCGCAAATACTTATCTTGCGATTGTGGATTCAATTGAGAGGCGAGCAAAGGAGGCTTATAAGCTACTTTGAATTGGTTGGAGCCAACCTGCAAAGCCTTAAACAAAGACGTAAGATTACTAGACTCTCAGTATTCTATGGGATACATTTTGGTATTTCCAACGTACGGCAGGTATCCTTACGTGTACATTCCCCCTGTCCAAACCAAGCGCTTTGCTTCGTCTTTTTAGTACGTTCAGCGAAAGACTGGAACAGTTTGCCTGCGTCGGTATTTCCGTCCGATACAACACATTTTATGTGTCTTTAAGAGAAGAGTGACTAGGTTGCTAGGTTAATGCGCCTTACCACCTATCAGGTGGAATATAGTCAAGTCATTAACTTAGATTGTATACACAAAGAAAACTTAAACAGTATTTTAAAAGATATGGATTGCAAAAAGTTTGGTTAAAATTTGTTTAGTGTTTTTAATGAATATGGATAAAAATGTTAAATGAAATCTGACGTCTGAATTTCTCAGACGAACTTGTTTTACATTTTATAGTTGATATTTTTAAGATACTATTTATTTCAGACCCTCTTCATGCTACTCTTGCTTTTATTAGCAAAGGGTTGGGCGGTGACTAGACTTGAGCTAACATATAAACCATTGGTATTTGGAGTCTGGCTCGTGTATGGAGTCGTTCATATATTGCTATATGTGTGGAATACTGTAAGTATATATTATATATTGTAGAATGATTTGATTACTTTTTTATTTTTCTTGACCGATTCTGTAAAAAGGTTTTATTATTACATGAACATTATTGTTTCAGACGGAAGTGGATATAATAGAAGAGATAGATGAATATCAAACATGGCCGGGGTGGCTAATGTTGACTCTTCGAGTGCTTATCATGACTTGGTTTGTTCTGGAGCTGAGAAACACTATGATATATGAGCACAACATGCCTAAACTTAATTTTCTTTTGCACTTCGGTGCCTCCAGTCTGGTCTGGTTTGTGTACTTGCCAATTATAGCTCTCGTAGCTTTACAAATAAGTCCACTGTGGAGATTTAAATTTATTTTAGGTAAGTAGAAATAATATTTTTAATTATTCTTTTTATTGTCTATTTTCCCGGCCTTTACAACTCCAATTAACAAAACATATAACAGAAAACTAATAATGGTCTGTTGATTTATTAATCTTGAAATAATTGTTAACGTGATAAAAAATAATTACATTGTTTTTCAGGTATAACATATTCAGCAGACTGCTTAGCATTCTGCGTAATGGCCCATCTCTTGTGGCCGACGCGCTCCGAACAGTACTTACTACTCACACCTTCAGATTATACAGGTACCTAAATAAAACATAACCCTATATTTTTTTTATTTAGGTACTAATTTAATATACTATTATATTTTTCAAGATATATTTTATCTCTTACACAGATCTTGTTAAAATAATAAAAGATGTTAAACATAATAATTACTATGACAAATTTAATTGCAGCGGGAATAGAAGAACTGGATGAATTCAGTGAATCCCCCCACGTGGTACACAGCGATACAGTCGCTCTGACAGCCCCGGACAGCGCCAACGCTGACGAAGAAGAGGTTATATTTACTAGACCACAAAAAAATGGAGTTGTTTTCTCATAGCAATACAATTAAATATTGACAGTTCAAAGAAAAGGAACAATGGATTAAAGTCGATTTAAATAGTTCTATAATCTATAGTCGAAGTTAATGACTTGTCAATGTCATTGTGGCGAGTATAGAAATGGCGGGAATTTACAATTTTAATAAAAGTAATATGAGGTTTTACAGATATTTGTAACATTTGTAATGTTTTACTAAATTAGAAAATGCTAGAATGTTTCACGAGTCATCACTTTGCTTAACATTATTTTCCTTGTTCTTTCTGTCTATTTAAATACCTTGATATATCTTTAAGATTGTGTTATAGAATTAGCATTTAATTTTAACGGAATATTTAAATTTTAAATCGCCATGAATAAAGTCAATAATCATCAGGGTATATGCAGTAAATTATTCAAAATTTGAATAATATAATAAGAGATTAAAACACAAAACATTTGGAAAGTTTTTTACAACAAAAAAATATCAATGTTCCATTGTAAGTCTTGAATTAATTTATACTTTAAGTACTTATACTTTTTTTTAAGACAGCAGATTAATCAGATTGGATTAGAATATATTTTTTCCATCTTCCTATGTAAATTTACTATTTTAAGTAACATGTATCTCTATTTTTTAAATCTTTTTTATTTAAGTTGTTTGTGAAATTCTTTGCCGACCTAATATTTTATTTTTGGCACAATTAATTAAGTTGTAGAGCTTAAAGAACTTATGTGCCAACATAAAAAGTTGATATTTTTTTTTATTTCTACAAAGTTATATAAACAAGTTAACAGGATGATGTTCGGGTTTATTTTATGTTGAAAATAAATCAATATTCTCAAATTAGGTGGAGAAGTTTATATATTTATATAATTATTATATAATAGTTTATATTATTAATTAAATGAAAATGAATTTATAAATGGATGTTGTGTGTGCTATGAATGTTGTAGATAATATTAAAATGGAAATCGTTTTATCTATATGTAGTTAAACTTTAGTGAGGTCTGTACATAATGAGTTTTTGAGTAAGACTAATAATTACCTATCTATCTGTAGTTCATTATTATATGATTTTTTTAAAAGGCTTATTCGAATATTATAGGATGTTTGGTTTATTGTAAATATGAAAAATAAAGTACAACAAGATCTCTCATAAATTACTGAATTAATTTAATATGTATACTTACTTACGTGTAGTGTAATATTGTTATGATTTGAATTCACTCTACTTTGAATATTTCAATTTCACAATACATTTGTATATAGAGTAGTTTTCTGAAGTGCAATTGGAACATTTGAGAAGCTTATTTAGATTAGTTACTTTGATTATGAATAGAATGTTATAAACTGATGTTGAAGAAATGTAAATGGTATTTAAGTTTTTATTTTCTTTTTGTCTCTCCCCATATTGTTAAAAATGGTAGCATCCTGTCAATTTGTGTCTTTCAAGATGTCAATTTTATATACAGACCTAGCCAGCAAAATATAATATTTTAATATAAACAAGAACAAACATTCATGGTTTATTATAATTTTAATTTATCACATCCATATTAATGCTTACAAATAGCTTATCCACTTAGTATTATCTGGATTATGATTTTGAATTTAGAACAATACTCCGTTTGTGATATAATTTGAGAAAATAGGATAGTATTATTATAATGTAATAAAAATGTTTTGAATTAGTAAATTTCTACTAATTGCATTTAAATCGTGTAAATCCTTATTTAAGTAGTCTAGTTTATGGATGATTTATGTTGTCATGTGCTATTGTCATCGATCAATCAATTAATGCAAAAAATATACATAATATATTATATAAAATAAACATTTCATTTAATCTACCAATTTAAATAATGCTGCCAATACCTACAATTTATTCAATAATAATAATATGTAACTCAATGTGCGGATATTATGTTTGAAAGTAATTTGTGTAGAACCGACAATATTTTTTCTGATAGCTGCTTCAATGGTTGAGGGATTTATTAAAATAATATTAATTTTTAAAAGTAAATGGTTTTTCCAAAAGAAGCGACTACAAAACCTAAAATATATATACAGGGTGAATTGTAATTAGTTGACCACCTCTGGCAGGCAGCCTCTCTGCATATATCCCAACTTTTGTTCTACGACTTTTTAAAAATCTTGATAAACAACACAAAAAACACGGAACAAAAAAATTTGCTCCCTCTTTTACTTATTACTCTACATTTTGTAAGAAGTGCTTAAAAGGTAGGTCAACGCCCGGGCGCCATACCTAAGCTCCAGAGTTAATGTCAGTTCAGAGGCAACAAATAAATTTTGTATGGGAAAACTCAAATTTTAAAATGTGGTAGAACAAATGTTGTTAGGATTGATGTAGGAGGATTGCCTGCAAGAGGTGGTCAACTAATTAAAAATAACCTTGTATAATATTAATAAAAAAATAACAATTGGGAAAATAGGTTAAAAACAAAGGCTAGGTCTAAGGCCAGGGCCAGTAGTGCCATCTTCTAAAATAAAAAAGCCTGACTGCGCTGTATTAGTGTAGATATTTTGTCCTAAGACGCACGTACGTTGTTTTTAAATCGCTAGTTTTCTATATTTGGCTTTTTCGTCTTGAAAAAGCCAAATATGTCCCACATAGCAACCGTAGCTGAGTCAGCCGTAAACAAATTGTAGTGTTAATCGGTGGCAAATCACGGCCCTGGTTTAATGCGTGTCTCGGAGCACCAAACGACAGGCTTTCCTGGGCTGAGCTGCTAGTTATCAAGGTCCCTAACTCCTAGGGTACTAAAGAGAAAATATAACAATGCCTTCACAATGTTCAAACGGCGAATCTCAAGAGCAAAGTCAAGTATGTCAAAATTGGTGGTCAACTGGCAAGCACTCGTCTCGCCCAAAAACTGCCATTTGCAACTTCCTCCAGACTTTAGTCCCGCGTTACACATGAGGAATTGGCTGGTCGCACGTCAAAAGTGATAGCATATTTTGGCACACTTAACCTTAAATTCGACTATGGACGACCATTAACACCGCCTACCATTCCACGATGCCGATGAGCGGAAAACATTAAAATTAAAGGAGAGAGCTTGTCAGAGCTTTCGGCTACCATATTTTGAAAATCTTCTATCGTGTACAACAAGAAGCGCTTCTTCCCGATATTTTGAAGTGGATCACCAGTTTTCTTACTGAGAGGAGTATACAATTTAAAGTTTTAATTTAAATAACTACTAAATAAATAGTAAACAATCACATCGCCGAATTTCATTGAAATCCGATCAGTAGTTTTATTATATTTATTATAATTATAGCTCTAATAGATTTTGTTTTCCCGTGAAAATGAGCCATTTTTTCAGAGTAATCTTCCCATAACCAAAATAAGGTTTAATCACATCCGTCCATAAGAATTTTTGTAAACTCCAACATACAGAAAAAATCATAAATAAAATTATTTATGTTCTGAAAACGTAGCAATTTTTTCAATATATTTTGTGCAAAGTTTTTCCACCTTACTATTCCATTATATGTTTAGATACTAGACAAAATAAGAGTAAAATTAGTAATTAATAAAATATACTTAAGATCCAACAACAATAATTTATTTATCCACACACAGTTACAGTAATAAATACACTTATTACGAAAGAAATTGAAGCTAGCACAGCACTTTTTCGGAAAAATATATTATAGATTCATCGATCCAAAAATAAAGTATAATAAAATTATTAAAATGTAATTACTTTTATGGCCGGCAACACTCTTGTAAATCCTCGGATGTTGCAAGAGTGCATGGGCGGCGGTGATCACAAGTTATGTGACCCGCCAGCTCCTTTGCCCTCCTCTTCCATAAAAAAAAAACATATCTATGATCTATCTCATACAAATTATTGATACCAAAATGTGCTCATAACAGACAACATTTCTTAAGTAACAACACATTATATGTGCATTAGTAAGTTTCTGTAATACATTTACGTAATTAACAAACTATAGGTATATGTAATACCTACATATAATACTACGATAAACTTAAATTAGACAAAAAATAACATAGAAAACCGGTTTTACTATACCAAAAGGTTCTACCAGTTAGGTACGTTTGGTGCAAGTTTTAAAATTATATAAATTGTAATCTTGACATCGTTGATTATAACTTATAATACACATTTCGGGTAGGATAATGTAAAATAATAAGGAAATGAACTTGAAGTTTTTACTGAATAAGATACTTAATAAGGGAAAGATTATATGTATTTGTACTGAACTTGACGAAGACAGCAACGTTTTTGCAACAATACAAAAAATATTGATAACAAAACTCAATGTGAACATCACCTTGAGTAGTCGCCTCTCTGCCACAAACACTGACAGCATATACATAACATCTATGTTCGTGTTTATAGTTACATACGTTACTACGTAGTAGATAGTTCAATACATGAGCGTACCGAGGGGAGGGCAGGGTTCTCTAGTAAAATTTTTAGCAAACACTTTAAAGTCTAAAATCTTCATTAGAAGCGAGATTCGGCAAATATAAATCACTAGCGTTTGCTTTTTCATTGTTAAACCCATACTCAGAAAATTAAGATTACAGCTCAAAAATTACAAAAATATATTAAAAAAATCTGGTTTGCGCCCTGGTACCACAGAATCTGGGTACGCCCATGGTTCAATACATACATATATCTGCACACATACATATTTGTAATTATACAAGAGACGAGATTTAATAATAGAACATGGGTCAAATTCACTGACGTCGAAGGTAGTCGGCACGTGTTAAAAAAGTCCTGTGCATAGGCCTTTAGATATAAAATGAAGTGCTACATTTTTATGCCTAAGTCTAAGCAAAATGTTTACTAACACGAACATTTAGAAAATATGGTTTTATTGCCGGAACTACAAAATAATTTTACTATTAATTATTAAGCTATTTAACGTTTATGTTCCTACCCACTTAACGCACTTCTAGTCTTAATAAACAGATATAAATAATTAGAATACCCCTATAATATAAATAAAAACATGTTCTTAGTATATTAATATTTTTTTCTAAGATTATTCTAAAAATACTGGTTCTATGTACTGTTGTGGTAAATAATTAACTTACTTTGACATTATTTTAATCATAGGGATCCTGACACAGACATACAGATGTAGACATAAGTTTTATATTATTTTATTATAAAATAAATTAATAATGAGATAATGTCATGATTAGTAAATATTTTATACAAGCTGACCTCGACCATGAAGCCATACAAAAACAAGGCAAGCTTATAAACAAGATAAACCTTCAAACACCTATGCATTATAAATGGATAAAATACTTAAAAATACTAAATCGGAAATACAATTAGAATGTACAGACAAAAAACATTTTTCTCTAGTATCTGTGATAATAAATAAAAAACAATGAGACAGAAAAACAATTTAAAGATAACTTATTACAGTGAAACACATAATTTTATGTAGTTAAAACATGTTACGAGTAAACGAATGTTAAAACAAACTACAGTACATTCAAATACCAGACAAGAGAAAACCAGACGATAGAAGACATTGTGTAAACAATTTACACCATAAACTATTTTAGCAGGTTATTTAAAATTCTTACGCATCTCTCCGAATGGTTACAGTCATCAATAAAAAGGGAATGTAGATTAATAATTGTTTTATTTACGTATTCATAGAACTGTATATTCTTAGTCTTTTAGAAATAAGTAGATATATTGAAATAACGAGTACATACATCAACATTTTGAATATCATTATTTAATATTTATACATAAATTATCTAAGAATATATTATTTTTTTGAACGATTATTTATAATTAATTTTTTAAAAATGTTTTAAAATATTGAAAATTATTGTAAAGTTGCAAGACTTGAATCATAATCACATTTGTATTGTTGAAGTATTTTTAATATTTATTTTTGTCGTTTCCAAAGAACTTAGAATATTCACAGTATACATATATGATAATTATTCACTTCAAGCACTCGTTAAAATTGTTTTCTAAGAAAATCCATTTTTATTATTAATCGGTATTTTTGTACTTTCTTTTACAAGATAGGATAAGGCAAATAAAGTAATATAAATGATCTAACTATATGAACAGTCACTAGTTATCTATAGATGATCTTTGTGTTTATCTTCTGTCAAATTTTTTTTTGAAAAGTGTTTTTATTTATATTTAAATGTAATAATGGCTTTTAAGGAAACGTATATTTTGTTATATGTAAATTCCAAAGGTCACATTCAGAAGGAAGCGCTCTAAAATATACATTTTATTATATCTATTAATTAATCACTGGAATTTATGTTTCTTTACCAATTATTATATATTAATAACAACAAGTAATTATAATATCAATTAAACGATATCTTATTAACTATTATAAATCTCTTAAATGTTTACTAATAAATATCTCAAAAATAAAATAAAATAATGCTTAATAATAGCAAGACAGATCATATATTCAGATAAATTGTATAAATTATAAAAAAAACCGGCAATACTATACCCTAATACCATAATTATTATTTCTTTTACCTACATACATGTCATTACTGTGAAATCGTAGTAATACTTGGTAACATAAAATAGTAATTACTATGCGGATATAATAGGAATATACTATTATTATAAAATTACATTCTTGAGGACACACAAATATTAGGTTTAAAGTCGCGAAGAGTTTCAATGTACATAATATATTACTCAAAGGAATATGCTGCATACTATAATGTTATAATTAGATTTTATTACAATACCCTTGACATAAAAATCTTTTAAACTGAAGTTTTATAAAGACTAGAAATTTACTTAAACAATTCAATAATAAGAGATTCCCAGCCTTACAAATGCATTAACAATAGGATACATAGATACTACATAAACGATTATCTACTTAGTAACAGACATTACATAACTTTTTTATAGATAGAAAACATTTAATCATAAATTAGTAAGGTACACAGTGACGAGTAAACTTAGTAGTTTATATGATTATAAAGACCTACATTTAGTACATATACATTTTAGTAAGTATAATTATTCACAATGAAAAAATATAATTCTTTTAAATATTCGTATCTATGGAAATTTACAAAATAAACTGCAAATTCTTGTACATTTTAATTATCAGGCAAAAATATGAGAGCAATATCAAAGACTTGAATTGTTTGATTACAGTTAAGTTGTCGGTTTTATACGAAAATATTTAGCGACGTCCGCGGGATGAAGTACTTACTGGCGCTAACAGACGTCGTGGCACTAGAAGACGCGCGTTCCCTCGCGCAGTTCTAACTGCCCCCGGTAGTTTCAAATCAGCCAAATGAGAGGCGTAACCGTCATTCAACGTAGTAGCCATATTATTATATTTTTTACTTATTTTTCCAATTGCATATATCTGTTTTTGGGATAATCCACAATTGTGGTATACATTGATGTCTTTACCGGAACCGTATGCAGCTTGAAAAATAATCCCATGTTCGGTAATTAAATTATTCAAATGAGCTGCTTTATGACCCAAGGGATCAGTTGAAAGACGGTCTGAGAAAAATACTAAGCCATGTGGAAAATTATGCTCAGCTAACCAGGACACAACTTTTCTTTGTTGCATATCTGGTCTTCCTGTTATGTAAAGGATAAGATAACCAAGATCTTGCCAAAAACGTACGACATCTACGGCACCAGCCCTTACTTTAGGATCTCGACCAGTAACGGACACACTTGCAGTAAAAGATCCATCAATACTAAATACTACACTTTCAGTTTGCGGCGGCACCACAGCCAGATGGAAATTGCAGCTGGTATGGTCACCGCGTACAACTGCCCTCACAGGATAAATAC
This sequence comes from Napeogenes sylphis, assembly GCA_959347405.1. NCBI lineage: Eukaryota > Metazoa > Arthropoda > Insecta > Lepidoptera > Nymphalidae > Napeogenes > Napeogenes sylphis. The sequence continues at coordinate 18,562,749 of OY365781.1, forward strand.
CGCAGCCAACACTTTGCTTTTCAGTCAAAGTGTAGGTGATCCTTCCTGCTTTATCAGTTACTTCGGTTGATAACAAGGTCCATTCACCAGCAGGTGGGTCTTTTATCATATGTATATCAACTTTTTCTCCAGTCAATGTTATCATATCCAGCGGACCATACATAAATCTAGACGTAAACGTTTGCGCATATCCTTCTCTTACAATGACATCATTAGCTCTGTGATTAGCAGCAACATTCTTTAGTTTAACTGATGTACGCTTTCTCATCCACTTTTCTTTGTCTTGTTCAGGTTTAAAAATCGAACTGTCTTTATCTTCTGATTGTCCATACATAGCTAAATCAAAGTGGCCTACTTGTCTTAATATAAACGCAATTACATCTGAACTTTCCCAATAGCTTGCGTGAAATAAATGTGGTAAGGCATTGGTAGGAAAATTTGTTAATCCTTCGGGACAATAAAGTGCATAGTCCAATCGCTTTGTTCCCCACCACTTTTGTTGAAGAGCATTCATCGTGATTAATGGTATATTATCTACTAAACCGCTCACTGTACTTTGTACTGATGCCTCGGAAAGACGTCTTAAAACGGGAGTAGGTGGCATTTGTAGATGGTCTCCGAATAACGTTGGATGGGTTTGTATCAGTTCCATCAAATGATAAGGCTGACCGTTACCAAGAGGGTATTTAGCATATCTGGTAACATTAATAGGCGTTAAATTAGTAAATCTTGCTGATAGCAGCGGTTCCAATCTAGAAGCCACTGGATCCGTTGGATGAAATAAGTTATATATTTGTTGAACGGGTGGTTTTGTAAGATCTTTGAACTTGTCATCCGATATTTTCCTTGAAGCTAGTATAAGTGAAAGTGGGCTTCCAAACGTAAAGAAATCACTAATTTCGAATTCCAATTTGGTTTGATTCTCACTAGCTGTAGAAGATCGTCTTCTGGGCGTCGGTGCTTGAAGGTGAGATTTGTTTAAATAATGATCAGTTGGTTCGTTAGGAATGGTTATTTCAGTATCTAGTATACTGTTTTCACTATCATGGCGAGATTGATATTGTAGAGTTCTACACAAAGCATCGTACGCCAGTACAGATCCCATACTATCCCCAACGATGCAGACCTGCCCATTGAAACCCTTCCCATCAATAGATTTGACAAACTCATTATATACCATATTTGCTGAAATAATCGTTTTAGTTACATATTCATAATATTCTGGAGCTGATGTTGCAATAAGTGGTATAGCGCCAATAGGTATGAGATCATGGGTTAAGGATGGACTCTCTACAGTTGATGGAGAACAGTCAAAGCTGTAGGGGCTCAAAGTCGATAATACTCCTAGAGCTTCTGTACAAATAGATGGACATGAAACTAATTTGATCGTAATATGACCAACAAGCGTGGGATAATGTTGACGCATAACGGATTCAAAAGCTCCCTTAAATGTTGTCACATCTGATTTTTTTGCAGTCATATCAACATTAGCGTCAAGGACACTACCTGCATGGAAAACAAGAAGTAAGACGGTTGTCGGACATGAGCTATGCACAGGAGTTTCAGGACATCCGTCAATGCTGTGATGACTGTGTAAACTGAGAATTCTTCGGGAACCTCTTTCAGATGTAACACGTTTTAAAAATGAAGGATTAAATATACTATCTTCTTGATTTTGATCACTTTGTGTAGGTGAGATATCAATGTCAGCTTCATCGAGAGAACACATAGATGACCACTTATTAAATGAAGATTCACAATCATAAAATTCATCTTCAGACCCGGTTTCGGTTTCTGATTCTCTGACTAGAGTTTCCATTCTCCAATTGGCAACTTGAACTTGTAAGCTTTTTAGAGAACCTGAAGATGAAGACCTTAGGTTAGACTTTGAAGAGGATTTAGGTTCGGATGGAGGAGTATTTTCAGGGCTTAATTGCTTTTGTACTCTTTTTTCCAAAGTTTTCTTGATTGCAAGTGGACTTGCAGCATCTTCATTCTTCTCAAGGCTACTCATTGTAGCAGCTAGAGATTTCGAATTTTCTTCTGAGAGATCTGTATCTTCACCAACATCACCCGCCATTTTCTTTTGCAACGCTAATTGTGTTTGTCTTTCGATTTCTCTTATATCATCCATTGTCAGACCATGCCATTCATCCTGCCAAGCCCATGCTTGTCGGTGCGCTCGAAGCATTGTTTTTCTTAAAGCAACATCATGAATAAATTTCTCCAGCTTCGTTTGCATTCCCCAGTAACGAAACTCTACCCTACAAAGCTTATATGCACACATTAGTGACTTACCATTTGGTAGAGGCTGTGATTTGCCTTGGACCTCAAGCCAGTAATCTTCTAGCCATGAATCTGCGAGTGGCCCTCTATTACTAGTTTGTGAAATAAAAAGCTTTGGATCTTCTTCTTTTACATAATCAGCTCCATATAGCTGATCTTTAACTACATCAATGAAATCCACAACTCTATTTTTCAAATCACTTCCTGATAACTTAAAGACATTTTCTTGGTGACCATTGTCAGAAAAATAATAAGTTTCAATTTCAAGAGAAAATTTTTCAACAAATGGACATGTGTATCTTGTTTTGGTGTATGGATAAGCATTCCATGCCTCTTCAGATACAGTTAATGCTGATTTAGGAAGTAAGCTTTTAAACCAACCCGGTAAATGGCTTCCAACATGATAGATTTTCTGAGTATACTGACCATTTCCACCAGGACCATTATCATAGGGTTCATTAACAATAATTTCAACTCCACTGCCTTCACCAGAACTCTCTTCTCTGCTTTTTTTAGCTATCATATACAATTGAGCTATGCGATATTCCTCTACAGTAAGGGGCAAAGGTATTCTATATTCTTTGATTAACATTTTGCTGGTTTATTCCACTTAAGATGAAAATAATTTTCCTGAAACAAAGATTGTTTTTTGTAAAGTATAGTATTATATATAGAATAACTTTCAATTTGGCATCTTTAATATGTAATTATGTGCACATCAAAATGTACAGTCTCTTTTTCCTTAGCACAAATAAGCAGAAGCATATTTAAGAATGAGTGACGAAATTCTAAGAAGAAGAAATGAAGACCAAAATAGAAATGAGTGATTATACTTTTTATATAGCTTTGGAACTTACACTTTTGTATATATTACTTATATTTTTTAGCTTGTCATACTAACTATGAAAAGAATATATTAAAGTTTTGACAATGAGTTTATCTTAAATACACATATGGTATATTATATTATGTATAAAATATATTAGAAGAGTTGAAGTGTGATATTACATACTAATCTTATTTTATACTTGTTTTATACTTATTTTTAGCAATTTTTGATTTTTAGTAGTTATATTTGTTAATTTATGATTTTTGTGAAAGATATATAATATTTTTTTAAGGAAATTATTTCTTATATTAAAATTCATTGTAAAAGTTGTTCATGGAATTACATAACAATTGTGTTAAATACAATAATTATTTATTTATTGGTTTATTTATATCTTTGTAATTAATATATTAGTTTGATAATTATTGATTATTATAATTAAATATTTATAGATTATAATTAGATTATATTTAAATAAATAGTCAAATGACTATGTTGTGTATTTTCTCAGTATTTTGAAACTAAAGTTATATTAAAGTATTAAAAGCCAAGTATTATTTTAAAAGTCAAGCCTTATTCTAAAACATAAATTGAGATTTAAGATTTTTAAATATATTACTTCCTTTGAAACAAAAATATTATTGTTGAACATAATTACCTATTCTGTTTTGTAATAAGAACTTCTAATAATATGAGTATGATAAATAAGTAAGTAAGTAACCTATTATTTGATTTCCAAAAGATTATAACATTATTGCAAGACAATGAAATTAAAGCTTATTAAATTATAAATATCTCCTTAGCTTGACTACTCATCGAATAGCACACACGGAATTTAAAATATTAAATAAAATACAAAATAGCAATAAATCACTTAAAATAATATTTATAAAGAATAACTTTTATGTGTTTGTAATATTTATAAAGGAATAAATCGAAATTTATGACCTACAGGGTTTGATATATAATTAATCTTTACCTTATTTTATGAAATCATGTTCTCCATCTTATAACCACCTAATTTAACAACTAGCACTCCTAAAACATATTTTCTTTCTACACAAATTGTACATATTTATTTTTCACGATACCAACCACTACATCTACGGATGAACTTTGACATTTTCTTGTTTCCAATTAGTCAATTGCTCATGTACCATTCCTTTTACCATTTTCAATCGAAATTATTTTCTTAAAAAATTAACATCTTAATATTAAAAATATAACAGTTCTCTTACAATACGATAAAAAATATGTTTGATCTTTATAATTGGATGATTTTCATAACAGTGAAAATTGGAAACACGAACAATCTAAATATTGTTTAAAGCACAAAACGTGGATTGAAACGTTGATATTGAATACCGCCGAAAATCAATAATGATTGGCATTGCAATTTGCAAGTTGCAACTTGCTATGAAATACATCAAGAAATAAATAATATGTTTAAATTAATTATAGAAAAAGATATAATAATAAACAAAGAAAGATATAATATAAATGTTTAAATTAATTATGAAAGATAACTTGACTTACGCGATGCTATCTCTTACATTCTTCTAAAATTTAATTGAAATATTTTTTATTATACAGTAAAAAATCTTGAATTTTTTTTAAAGGTTTATGTAAAATGTCTACAAACCGAGTACATTACCTGTAAACTATTATAATTGCACTTGTAATTTTATTGTTACTATTATAATGTACTTGCTATTATATTGTGACTATTAGAATATACATACATACTTGGTATTATAACGTCACTATTATAATGCACGTGGTATTATAACGTATCTGTTATAACTATGATGTACTTCCATTAATAAGAGTAAAATAATAATGATTTTCTAAATGTTTCTCGTTAGTTATGAAAAAAATGTATGATTAAAAGGAAAGCATATTTATTGTGTAATGACTTGTTTACTTACATCAAGTAAGCACTTAGGTCAATATTAAGTACCAAAATGGTAACTAAAATTATGTTTCTGAATAAATATAAGATGAAAAATCAATCCATATAGGCAGGGATTCAAACCCTCGACCTCTGCGAAATGTTCGTAAATATACAGGGTTATTTGTAATTAATTGGCCACCCATTTATTTTAAAAAGTCGTAGAACCAATGTTATTCGGATTGATTTATTTGTTTATTCATTTATTTATACACTTTTTGTATACCATATAAAAATACATATTACAGTTACAAATGAAATTTAAAAACAAAAAAAAAACACATGGAAAATACAAAGGCTGGTCTTATCGCTTAAAGGCGATTTCTTCCAGGCAACCATCTTGTTAGGAATTTAAAACAGCTAGTGCATATAGATAGGTGGAAAAAGTTATAAAAACCGTAATCATACAAAAGGATTTTTTAAATATTAGCAAAGATTTTGATTTTCTTATAAAGAGAGGCAGCGCGTTTCATAATTTTGTTGCATGGACTGTGAAGGAGAGTTTGAGAAATTTTGTATTATGAACTGGCATTCGAATTATCAAGAATTGTGATGATCGTACATTTGCCGGAAGTCCAATGAACTTATCTCTCCTGTGTGAAATAATACACAGTATAGAAGAGAAACAGCGTGTAAATCCCGGCGACGGCTAATTGGAAGCCACTTGAGTTTTTGACAAAATTCAGAAATATGGTCATATTTTCTTAAGCCAAATATGAACCGTATAGTAAAGTTTTGGCATCGATCTCCATAGAGACTTAGACCTTCCGACCATCGCTCAGTACTTCAAGGGGCTTTCTCAAAAGTACTTTGAATGTGCTGAGCGACATCCGAACCCACTGGTGGCTGACGTCGCAGAGTATAGACCACGTAAGACTTCTTTAGTTAGAAAAAGAAAACCCAAGTCGGTACTCGTTGACCCCAACGACGCGTTCACAGTAGGTAATGTGGGTAGTTTTCCAATTACAGGCACTAGAGCGCATTATGCGGCATAATGCTTAACGTTGAATGTTTCAACGACAGCAACGCTTCGAACAATCTAGCACTCTTGAGTTGGCATCGATTGCACGTATCACGCGAAAACATTACTTTTAAGAGTGCTCGATTGTGCGAAGCGTTGCTGTCGTTGAAACATTCAACGTTAAGCATTATGCCGCATAATGCGCTCTAGTGCTGTAATTGGAAAACTACCAACGTACACGTAGGCATAAGTGACACCACACAACATACAGACACACACCGTCTATACCGGTATAGACGAGGTCCCAACTGAATAAGTGCTCCGTTGCTCCGGCGTTCTGCCGCCGGAGGACGCTAGTGTCCAAATTAGCTTCCCTGACTAATGACCCTCCCGCGGTGGCGCTGTAATAGCCAACAGGGCTAACAGTATAGACAGAAAAAAAATAATAATAAAAAAAAAGCAATGTTTTGGAGTCGCTCAAGTTTGTTAAGATGGTCCTCAGTTAAATTAAGATAGCTTGCATCGAGCTTTGCTTGCTTGCAAGAAGTGAGTGTGCTAACATAATTTTGGTAGGAATCGGAAGAAAAATAATGCAGTCGCCATAAAGATCTCATTGCTACAAAGATTTTCTTGCTAAGTTCTTTAATGAGACTAGACCAAGACAACGTCTGGTCCAGATGAATGCCGAGGTTTGTAACAGTAGAACTATAGGGTATAGACACAATATTATATAAATTTTGATGTAGAGGAGCTGGCTGCAAGAGGTGGCCAATCAGTTAAAAATAACCCTGTATTATTTTTTATGCAAAGTCGAAACATTCATTGACGGCTCCTCAAAGATGAGATAAAGTATACTTACAATATAATATTTCGTAAGGGAATTTGTGGATTCTTACCAGCCCGGAGAGGTTTTAATTCACTAAATTTAGTAATACTATTAGGCATTGATCATCGATAAACAGGATAGACTCTAGTGTTAGCTTTTATACATGTAGTAGTTTGGTTTTGACTAAAAATAAAGATATAAGTTGTTGATTTGACTAAAACAATTGAATCTCTGTATAGAAGTTTAATTGTTTAAAATAAATGTAATATTGGAAACTGATTTGACTAAGAATAAGAAGTATATAAATCGCAGCTCGGTTAAGAGAAGGCATTGGATTAGCAAGCCTTCTCAAGAATCGGTACGGATCAACAATCAACACTCAAGAAACCAAGAAAATTTCGTGAAGAAATCTACTCGCGGTTTCGCCCTCGTCAAGCTCATCACCGGACGTCGAGTTGAAGTTCGCGACGCCTCCAACGCCGTCGTGCCCCTCAAGACATCCCAGCCCCCGCTTGCGGGCGGCCGAATGATCACCGGGAGAAGGCCCCCCTCAAGAACCCCGCCGCCATGAGCGGCCTAAGTGGCGCTCAGCGGGACCCCTCCCGCCCGCGCCACGAAGATCCCTCCCCGGAGGGACAGGGGACGGGAGCCAGCCTTCCTCCCCCTCCCCTCGCACCCCATACCGCCTGGCATTACCCCAGGCCACGCACCCGGCCTAACTTCAGGCCCTTCAACAGCAAGACCTCTCGAAGAGGAAGAAGTCGCGCGTACATCAGAGGCGCACGAACGAACTGTGCGCCCCGCCGACGCAACCGGCCCCCCTCTAGTGACAACACCATGGAAGACTCCGAAGAGAATATCAAGACCAGAAGCCAGAAATTCAACGTTCTCGTTTCAACGTTCCCCCTCCGCGCCCTCGAGGATGGTCGCCGAACAATCACCGCGCTCGCAATTGCACTCGTACATGATGGTCGTGGCTGAGTTGCAGCAACGCGGAGCCCTTTCGCACTCACTGTTAGAGCATATTGCAATGTTCCTCAGTGACAAGTGCGGGGAGCTGGACAGCTCAGGCACCGTCCCCACCACGGCGGAGCAGCAGGATCAAGCACCTCCGACCCCGACTCGTCGACCCAGGCCACAGGAAGAGGCCACAGAACCCGGCCCAAAGCGCTCGTGCATACATTCGCATGCTGCAGCACCGGGCTTCACGCAGGACCCCCGGCTACAGAAAAAGGAAGCACCAAGATCGGGCGTGTCTGCCGCACCCATCACCAGCGGCCCACAGCCTCCAGCCTTCGCCTCGCCTGACACAAGGGCTGTATCATCCGGTGCTCCTAGCTTCGCCGATGCACTCCGCAAACCGGGACCGAAAGTTGGCGCACAAACCGCCTCGCTCCCACAAGCTACTTCAGCCGCCACAGTTGAAGCGCAAGCATCAAGCCCTCGCCTTCCACCCCTTGTTGTGGAAGAAATGCCAAACTGGGCCCAACACTTCCGGGTCCTTAAGGACAGACTCGGCCACGCACCCAACGCTCGCCCCTTTGGCAGAGGCGTTCGTTTCTCCCCAAGCACTGTCGAGGAATATCGTGCCGTCCAACGCTATCTCGCGGAGCTCGAAAAATCGGAGAAAATATCTTGGTTCTCCTACGCGCTGCCCGACGAGAAAAGTCGCAAGGTGGCTATTCGTGGGCTACCTGTTACAACGAGCGCCGAAGATATCACCGAAGCCCTGGCTGCATTAGGCTATCACGCCGAATACGTGCGCCCCATCAAGGCGAGAATGGGGCGCCCTGGATGTATATTCTTCGCGAGCCTAAGGAACACCCCGGATCTCATCCCCGGTATCTACAGTGTCTCTGAACTGCTGTACATGCCGGGAGTCAAAATAGAAGCCTGGCGAAGCAAAAGGGGTCCCGCGCAGTGCCATCGTTGCCAGGCGTTCAGGCACTCGAGTCACGGGTGCCACCGACGCATGGCCTGCGTGCGTTGCGGCGAAGAGCACGCCGCTCGGGACTGTTCCAGGCCCCTCGACGTTCCGGCCACATGCGTCAACTGCGGGGGAGCTCACCCCGCCAATTATACTGCCTGCCCTCAGTTCCAAAAGGAGCTGAGAAACAAGAGGGCTGGGACAGTGCCGCTGACAACGCAAACCCAAGCCAGTGCACAGCGCTCAACCGAGCGCACTAGTATAAATACAGTTGCAGCCGACACTCATGCTTCCAATCTGATGGCACCCGCTAACCCTCCCACTGAGAGGACGGGGCACCGCAAGAAAAAGAGAGGGCAAGGCAGGAAGAACCGTTCCCGTGTCCCTCCACCTACCAACGCCGACGCAGTGACTACAGTTACCGCAAACGCAACAGAGAATAGAATCCAGCCGGCGCGGCCTGTTAACGCACCGACCACAAGCCACATCACCATTGACAGAGCTATTGAGACACTGCAGGAAGTCCTTTTGGCACTGAGGGAGGGTCAAGACCCCGTCCTGGCGGTGATGAACGGTATGACTCGCCTACTACAAGACTCTCAATGCCAGAACTAAGGATTGTCTACTGGAATGCCGCCGGACTCAGGACTAGATTGCCGTTTCTTCGCCTTATGCTTCGTCAACAGCGGGTGGATGTCGCATTAATATGCGAAACCCACCTGCGCCCTTCTGATGCTGCCCACCTGCCGGGTTACCACACCCTAAGGCTGGATGCCCCACCTGAACATGCCAGGAGAGGCTTGCTGATCGCGGTGAGGCGCTCGCTAGTACATCTGCCAGTTCCTGCTATCTACACCACATCTTTCCAATCGCTGGGTACTGAAGTTCAGTTCAACGGTGAGCGACTTCGCATATTCTCCATATACCGGCCCTCTTCACCATCACTTGTGACCAGCGAAGTGAGGGAGATTCTCGCTGGACCTACCCCAACGATAGCCGCTGGCGATTGGAACGCCAAACACACAGCATGGAGATGCAGCTCCGTGTGTAACAATGGCCGCCGCCTCTTCGAAGACGCGGACAAGCAGGGCTACTGTGTGGAAGGCCCTGATGAGCCTACACATTATTCCTTCACAAGCAGTCACCGCCCAAACACCATAGACCTGGTGGTGCACAAAGGCATGGAAGGAAGGGGGCTGACGCTGGAAACCCTATTGGACGCCTACGCCTCGGATCACTTGCCAGTCTTAGTAACGGCTCTTGGTAAAGTGACTTCTGCGAGGTGCCTTCCGCCGGGGAGCCGGATTCATTGGCCCCGGTTCGAGTCCCACGTCCGCCGCAACATCTTAGCGACAAAACCGAGCGAGAAACTCTCCTCCCCTGCCTGCATTGACAGATTGGAGGACAACCTCACTAAATGCATCCGAGAAGCGAAGAGAGAAGCCACCGACACTGTAAGGACGCACATCCTTCCTCCTATACCGAAGCGTCTTTCTGCACTCATCGCGAGCAAGAGAGCGACACGCAGAGAGTGGCAGAGGACCCGTGAACCGGCCACCAAAGCCAGACTTAACACCCTGGTGGAACAGATCAGGGCCGAACTTGAGACAGTGGCCGCCGAACGATGGGAGGGTCACATCCGGGAAGCAAGCGAGGATCAACCTTCACTGACAAGGCTCTGCAGGCTCATCCAGAAGAGGCCTGCGCCCGTTACGCCGCTCATCCATCCAAACGGAGCTCTAATCTTCGACTCACAGGGCAGGGCGGACGTACTGGCTGAGTACCTATCCGGCCAATTCGTTCCTAACCCCAGCGAACGTGCAGACTTCCATCGTGGCATTGAAGACTACGTTACCAACTGGCTTCACAATCCACCTGAGTCGTCTCCTTCATCCACTCGTCATTTCATCTCCCCGTCGAGCATAAAAAAGGCAATCGCCGCCCTGAAACCGAAAAAGGCTCCGGGGAAGGATGAAGTAACAAACGCTTCACTCCGTCATCTGCCAGCATGCGCCGTCGTCGTGATCACCAGGCTCTTCAACGGGATCCTGCGCCTTGGTTACTACCCCAAGGCGTGGAAGGAGGGTCTGGTGGTGACAATACTGAAACAGAGGAAGAATCCCAGGCTCCCAGAAAGCTACCGCCCCATCTCTCTTCTATCAGCATTATCCAAACTGTTCGAGAGGCTGCTGCTACCTCTACTTCTTGAACATCTTACACCACGCCCTGAACAGTTTGGCTTCAGAAGAGGCCACTCGACGACCCTACAGGTGGCCAGGGTCCTCCATTTCGCAGCGTCGGCAATAAACCGAAAGGAGACCGCTGTCGCGGCCTTTCTTGATGTCTCGAAGGCCTTTGACAGGGTGTGGCATCCGGGACTACTATTCAAGATTATCCGGGCTGGCGTCCCTCACTTCCTCACTCGTGTCCTGGCTGATTTCCTAGAAGCCAGGACCTTCCGTGTGAGGGTCGACAACGCCATCTCGAAGAGCCACCCTATCCATGCTGGAGTCCCGCAGGGCAGCACCCTGTCCCCGATTCTCTACACCACGTACACCGATGACATCCCTGTTGGCCAAGACACCACCCTAGCACTCTATGCAGACGATGTGGCGTTCCTAGCCAAATCCTTAAGCGGAAAGCACGCGGCCCTGAAGATCCAACGAGCTCTCAACCTTCTCCCGGATTGGCTGGCGAAATGGAGGATCGCGCTGAATGTAGCGAAGACTCAGGCCATCGTGTTCCTAGGCCGCTGCACTGATCCTCCTCCGTTATCACTCCACGGCGCCGAGATTTCATGGAGCAGAAGCATCACCTACCTGGGCGTAGTCGTCGATAGACGACTGTCAATGGCCGCCCAGGTATCTAAAGCAAGAACAGCAGCCAGAGCAGCCCTGAGCATGTTAAGGCCAGTTTTTCGATCCCGCCTTCCGCTCAGAACCAAGCTGGCCATTTATAAAACATACGTAAGACCTCACCTTACGTATGCCGCGCCCGCTTGGTTCTCACTAGCCAGCCCTCAGCAAGTAAGCAGACTGAAGACAGTGGAATCCACCGCTCTGAGACGTGCCTCCGGCGCGCCCTGGTGTGTGAGGAACGAAACTATCTTTCGCGACCTCCGCATGGAGCGCCTGGATGCGCACATCACCAAAATCGCTGCCCAGATGTTCCACCGAGCCGATGTCTCGCATTTTCATCATATCCGAGACATCGCACCATGGCACACCCGGCCCCCAGATTCTTCCAGAAGAAGACTCCCTCGGGATATCCTCCCTCCCATTCCTTAATCCCTGAGCTGTCTCCTTGGCCGCTGGTCGCTTAACTGGGCCTCCCCTGGTTTGCCAGGGGTCTCACCCGGTTGGGCCGACCGCCCAGTTGACATTCAAGCTCACTCCCGCAGCATCCCTATTCCACATTCCCTAGAGCTCCGGCTCACCCCAACGCCACGCCTGTCTTAACAGACGTAGAAAGAGCCCACAGGAAGAGGGCAAGGCCCTGACACTGTTTCCCCCTCTCCCCCTCGGGGTCGAGAGAGGAGGAGAATGCAACGAACGAACGAGAAGGCATTGTGAAATTGGGAGTACAAGTTGTGTGGTGGTGCTATTGTGATAAAAGTGTAACAGTTATAATAAACCGCTGAGTGTGAGATCGAGAAACTAAGTTGTGTAACAGTGATAATTAAGTGTTTAAATGGTAAACAGTTTAGTGTATTTGTGAACAGTGTCATAAAGTGCTTTAAAGAATAGAAGGACTGTCGTTGGCGATTCTTTGCGGTAAGAGAGTTCTAATACTAGTAGAAAAGAAAGAAAAGCAACATGTATACTTACAACTTGTAATATAATACAGGCTCTACTTTCAATAAATTTTATCACTATACCTATACGCCGTTTATACTATAGGTAGGTAAGTAAAATATTATAAATTGTACTACCACGGCTTGAAAATTAAAAAAACACTGGGGATGATTGAATTTAGGAAAATGTAATTAGTTAGCTTTCTTATCATAATGTGACATAGTTCACCCAATTTAAAGTAATACTAAATGTAAGGAAATGTAATGTTATTAGGTAATTATTCTTGAATAATATCGGATTGGAACTCAACAATGGCATTGGCACTGGCGCTAAAATCGGGCTAGTTTGAATTATAAGGGTTTTTACCAAACCTTAATCAAAGTTCAGACGGTTGATATCAATTATTCTACATCAGCTGGTTCTCACCTAAAAATTGGTGTTTCGCAAGGGTCTATTCTTGGACCCTTTTTATTTTTTCGTTTTATCAATGATTTGTCCTTTTTCGTCTATGTGACATGATACTTTTTGCTGATGATACTCCGCTTACTTTTAAAGTTAAGTGTGATAGGACTAATTATGAGAAAGTAAACAGTGCTCTGTCACGTGTTCTTCATTGGTTCGAAATTAATAGATAATTTGGTCTTACCAACTAAGAAAACTAAATGCATAAAGTTTACACTTCCTTACTTAAAAAGTGTAAATTATAGTAAACCCCTTAACAATGGAGTATTAAAAATCACTAACTCAACTTTTCTTAAGTATAATTCTTGTTATAACCGTCAGAGTTTTTTGATAGTCAAAATGTTGACTTATTTGAAGGGTTGAGGTTATAATCTATCGTCTAATATTGTTAAATTTTATGGTTTTATTATAATGCTGCTCTGCTATTATAATTACGTTATAATAGCAGAGAAGCATTCCGAGCAAGAGGTAGCTTACTGACGGACTGACTATACTGACCTTATTGTAATAACTGACGTGTAAATGGCTACTTGAAAAAGATATTTTGAATTTGAACGATGTTTTAGTACTCACCTAGATACTAGACCTCTTTAAACTACTTTTCTAGTTATAGACACCACTTTCAAATAACTACCCTTGTCTAAAATGTGGTAAGACTTGAAATGATTTCTCCAACAAAACGTTAGGTAATTTAAAGTACATCTTACCTTAATAATTCATAAAATGACACAAACTAAAAATACATGTTTTAAAATTTAATTTTATTAAAAATACAACTTCTGTATACAATTTCAGCAACAATTACTCTAAGGCACTTACTTCTAAACAATTTAAGGATAACTTCCTCATGTTGTTGAATAATCTTATACATATCAAACTATAAAATTGATTTTTCCTCAATAACTGAAATATTTGTAACATTATTAAAAGATGAAATTTAATAACATAATACCTGCCTTATTAGCTGCAATGTATTTTTATATATTTTTTGTTGTATTTTTATCTTTGTGAAGTGTTATATATATATATATATATATATATATATATATATATAACACTAATATATATTATATATATTATCATAGGTACATCAAAATACCTGATGTTATACAGACAGTTTGAACTCTTTATATCGATATACCTCCTTTAGCGTATAAGTCAGTTTGCTTGTTTTACGTTGAAAAAAAAAACCAAATTGTAATTTTTTTAACGATACAGAAATTATTGAAGAAATGAGTATATGTTTAGACATGTATGACAATTATATACCAGGAATTACTGAGGAAAAAATATATTCTCGGCAGTACAAAGTACAAAACGTCAATTATTTTGGAATAATTTTCAACTAATTTTGAACTCATGGAACTCATCAACAGACTGTGGCAGGCCGACCTGAAACTACTTTGACAAAATTCCTATATGATTGACCTGAGTAATCAATGGTCTCAAAACTTGCAATGCGAAAATTATGATAATATTTACATATTTAATACTGTATCGTCTTTTTCTTTTTTGTTACAGAAGACGCGGACTAAACCTTTGTGGGTCCGAAATTTCTGAGCTCGTAAACAACCGTGTTAGTTAATTTTAATTCCCTCTTTGACCACGAGCAGCATTATGCAGTGAATACCATATGAAACATAGCCAGTAAAAGAAAAGCGTTATGTGATGACAAAAAAAGTTGGTGATGCGTGCGATCAGTGGGAGAAAGAAATAGTGATGGAAGATTTTTTCTAGCATTCGATAAAAAAAGGAACAATTTTGCTGATGGCAGTGGAGCAGAAGTATTCTAAAAATAAATAAAGACTAAAATAGAAGAATTGAATCAGTTAAAGTTGTTCAGTAATGTTAATCAGGTTCAACAATCAAATCAAAAATAATTTACCAATTTCAAAGCCAATTGTTACAGACAAGGCCGTTTTTTGCCAAGGCAAGTTTGCCTAACAAATTGAAACCATAATTTTTTTTAAGCATTTACTTGAAGGTTCGCTCGGAAAATTACGAGCACCGATACAAAATTACGTTCATTTTATCGATATCCACCCGAGATTTTATCGACCATTACCCTGCTATCGTATAACTATCTAATTTTGAAAATATATAGTTAGCACTTTTTCTAGCTAATAAAACTGGTATCTCTGATTATTGAATCTTGCATCCCAATGGATGTTCAGAGTATGTTTGAAGGCCTAAGAGACCACAAAAATGTAATATAGTATACATATATAGAAAAATATAGGCCATAAAAAACCACTATAGAAGACATTTATATGAGTCTGATCGAAACTAACAGCTAGTTCGGATGAAAATGTTACAAGCAGTGAACTTTATATAGAAAGCCTGGAAAGACATAACAGCTGCAAATATACAGAATTCTTTTCTAGCGGAACTGTGTACTATAGTAAGACATTAGAATCAAATGAGTTGAAGACAGTACCACTAGGTGAATGGATTACACAATTCAACAAAAAAAAAAGACACTTGTATTGAAGATCTACAAACATACGAAAATACTGTCCAATACATATTCAGTAACAGATGAACAAATTCTTAATTTAGTTTCAAAAAGTAAGGAAATACTATAGACTATAAAGATGATCTAGTTGACGATTTTGAATCACCACCATCTATTCAAACTACACTTGCTGCCACCAAATTAACAGAATAAAACTTGTTTAATGAAGACGTCTCCACAATAAATCAAGATATAAAAAGGGATAGCAAAATAGTTCAAGCAAATTTAGGAGTATATATGTAGTACAGTGGACGCCGCTTATTGTGATCACGGTTAATGTTATCAGCCGGCTATTGTTATCGAAAAGGTCGGTCCCAAATTTCTCCTTAGCAATACATTTGAAAAAAGTCGTTTATTGTGATCAAAATTCGCTTATTGTTATCGATTTAGAAGGGAACAATTTTAAATTCTCAAGTTAAAGGATTAGAAAATACTACTGTTGTTCGACGACGACGACGATACGACACGACGTGGTGTTCAACACCGAGCAACAAACTTCGGAAAATTATACGATTTAGAATTATATTCAAATGATTATGAATGGAAACAAGTGTCAAACAAAAATAGATCGATATTTCAAAGATAAAGACGATCACATATAGAATGCTTAATTCACCAAGGTGGATACCGATATGGTAGCTCAATTGGTAGTGCGACGCGACGGTTTCCCTCGTCGCGGAAAGAAAGCGGAAGAGAAAACGGAGGTGAAAAAGATATATTTATATATATCTTTTTCACCTTTCCTAACATTCTATTTTGATAAAAACGAAGTTCGAATTGGACAGATTAAATAAATTAACCAATAAATAAATATCTACCACTAGTGATATAATTCATGACATTGTAAGAAATAGAACATCCTTAAAATAACAATATATAAAGACCCCTTTGATAGAATAATGTATAACAAAACCCAAAAGCTAGGAGTACATAAACATTAATTAAATAATTTTAAAAAATATGAATATATGCAATACAAAAATTTAACAAAATATCAATCAACCAGATAAAATGTTGGTGATATCTTCAAATGATTGTTGAAGAGCCTCTACAAACTGAGTGCTGTTGTTGTGTGCTTTGTAACTTGACACTGCTGCTCCTAGTTTATCTGCAAACGCTGAATATCTGAAATTTAATAATATAAATGAATATATTGAAAGCTATAAACTTTGCTTAATAATATACAAAAACACATAATATACAATGTAAAATGCTAGAAATTATATCATTTAATTATGTCATTCGGTCTTGTTCTAATATTTCTCATTAATTTAAGACAACATGAACATTCTAAGAAACATACCCAATACCAAATCCTTCCGGGATGACTGGACCGAAGCCACCAGCTAAGACACTTGGAGAGGATAAAGTGCTTGTGCTCAAAATAGACTTATTTAGATATCTATATTCGTAAGAATCAAATATTTCCGGCCTTGGAATTTGATTTTCTTCGGCTATCTTCATTAAGGCGAACATGTGACGGTCGAAACCTTGTCCCATTGCCGCCTGCTTGACCAGTTCAGAATGATATGACGAACATTCTTGCATTATAGACCTGAGCTCTTGTTTTGAGGGTTGTTTAGAGTGAAGTTGGTCACAAAATGCCTGCAAAGTAAAGCATATTTAAAACGATGTATAAAAACAAATATCCTATAAATACGAAACTAGAAAATTCTACATAGTTAAAATGTCGTTCAATTCTTATAAGATAAATATAGTTATGCAAAATCTTATAAATAAATAATTTAAAAAATAAACATATATTGAAAATCACGCGAAAATTTTGGTAAATTGGTTAAACAATATATTATGTGCCTTAGGAAAATTAATTACCTTGGTTTTATTTGTGCAAGGTCTCATAGTTTCCGTTCTTCCATGTTTGAAAGCAGATGTACTGCAAGATTCATAAGTACCCACATATTTCCCATGCAATAAGTGATATGCAGCCTTAAAGAGAAAAATTAAATTAAATTGAAACAAAAACCATTTCATTTAATTAAATCATCAAGAAGAAATATTTATACCTGGAAACCCAGCTGCATTATGCAATCCGGACTGACTTTGAATTTTTTGCATGCTTCTTTAGTCAATCCTTCATATAAGATGTAATCAATGCTTAATGAATTACACCAATCACTGTATTCCTTTTTAGCATTTTTAATAAAGCTTTTTGATTTGTCATCTAAGTTGAATTCTGAATTAAAACAAAAAAAAACATTAACCTATTAACATTTAAAATATAATTATATAGACATAATGTTAGACGGAAGAAAATAATATATAGGTATCTTATCTTGACAACTTAGATTTTTTATGTATAATAAATACATAGAGTGGCCATGAACTAAAGTAGAATTGTTTAGTAGCTTTGGAACTTACTAATTCATATGCTTAAATAATATACAACTTACAATGAGAAATAAAGAATGAACACTCACCTAATTTCTTGACTGTTATCATATTATGAGAAGGCTTACTATCTGGATTGATAAAAGGTTTTTCTGTAGTCTCTTTATAAATATCCTGAAAGAACCTAAGCACAGCAACACCATCACCCCAAGAATGCTCAAAGTTAATACCCGATACTCCATCCTTTGTGACAATAAGGCTAAAAGATTTATCAAACCACCTAAAATATATATTTTCAATCAGTTTCCAATCCACCAAAAGGTAAAACAATGCATCATATGTGAAACTAAAAACATAATATATATTATACCTATTTAATCCATCTCCATGTAAATAGTTTGTTAAGATTTTGTGTTTATTATCGTGAATAATTTCTTCATCTAACACTATGTTGAATAAAGCAGAATCAATTTTACTAAATGCATCTTGATTACCACTCTCTTCTAAATGTATTCTCTGTTTTGCCCACACATCTCTGTTTTGGGTGGTTAGTATTCCTAAAGGATATTCAGCTGGTGGCGAGTTATCATTAATGATTTGAGATATATTCCCTAATATTTCTGTTGGTGACAGTATATTGCCTGTAATATATATTAACATTGGTTTAAAATAATATATGTTAATATTAACTTGAGCATTTACAGCATCTTACCTAAGTATGCAATACCAGGTAAATCTTAAGCTGTAAGCAAGCATTTTTTAAATAATTGTATATACAGAAATTGTTCATAATAACATTATTGACACCCACATAAACATACCTTCGGAGTCCACTACGTTAAATATATAGAAATTTCCATTTCTTTGTACTACAACATGATTGCAGCTTTTGTTCCTGAATATTATATCCTTATTCAATTGAGGTATGCGAGTTGCATTGAACAGACCCACAAATTGACTCATATCTAATGGGAAAGCTTTAAATAAATAAGCTCCATACCTACAATTCAAATTATAAACATGTCAATTGGTCACAGGTTCAAGAGAAATTAATAATTAAATAAAAAAAATATTCTTTACACCTACCAAGATAAGCTTTCGGGAAGTAATCCAGTAACTGTTCTAAATAAAGCAGTATTGCTTTTTTGAGGCTGCATATGATACACCTCCGGCTCCAGAATTTGATTTCTCAATGACATTATAAATCTAACGGCACTGATCAACAGGTTTGTTGTTCTTATTAACTGATTGTTAAACTCAGGCCTCACATCATTTTGAAATACAATTAAGGGATTATAATTAATAGGTAGAGCTGAGCGATCTCTTAAATAGAGATCATACCAGTAATCAGAAATATAACTAGTATGCTTATTTATTTTGTCCTTAGAAATAAGTTTCTTTTGTAATTCTGAACCATCCTTAATAATAAATTTGTCAGTTCTTTCTACAGCAATTTTATACTGTTCTTGAGTGAGTAGTGGTTGGAGTGCATTTAGGTATCGTGTCCGAGTTTTAGTTAATTCCGGTATGGGTAAACGTGGCAAGGACTTTTGGAAGTGCATAGTTGGCACTTTACTTCTTTGTAAGTAAAGATAATTGACATCTTTATCCAGTTTTCCTTGACTAGCAAAAGTTCTATGTAAAGGTTTATTAATTTGTGACACTTTTATTAACAACATTGTGTATATATTTTATATTGAAGAATAGTTTTTTCCAAATATAATTTTATTGAATATATACTATATGAGAAACATATAAAGTTCAGGTAAATATTTTAAATTAAGTCAACTATGACTAAATGCCATTCGCGTCCAAAGTACAAAACAAACGATAAATCACAAAGGTAAACATAAAAATATAAATTTCTAACACAACTTTTATTACATGTCTGTCGCCTGTCAACAAAGTAATAACAAATGTCAGTTTCAGAACAGAGTAGATTCTCAGAAAGTTCTGACCATATAGTACTCTGTGGTTCTGACCACGGTCACTGGTTATAGCAGTAATTTTGTCAAACCGTTTGAAAATTTCGGCGTAGACATGGATAGGGACATATATGATGATTTAAATCAGAAAAAAATTCTATTGTGGTCGAAAATGTTTACTCTGAGGTCAGTTATATATCTAACTTCTACACTCAAAATAATGTTGATTAGCTTTGGCTTTTGTCCACAGTGTACCCGACTAGAATTGTTTGTTAGATGTTCTGCCCACTGTGCGTGCCACTACGGATGCCAATAAAGTATTAAGTAGAGGTTTGCACCGGAGCAGTGAGAACCGGAGAATCACCGGTGATGTACCGGTGAAAATACTCAATTGAATTAATCGCTTAATAACCGGTTAAACACCGGTGATTGCAGTCTACTCGAATATTTTTTGATGTGGTAAAATTTTTGATTTATTTAAAACCTTTGGATGAAATAGCTTTGAAATATCTAGCTGTGCCTGCAACTTCTATAATTTCAGAGACACTATTTTCCACGGTAAGTCACACACTCAACTATAGAAGAAGTAAAACTAGCGACACTAATTATTGCTCATGGACATGACTTTGCAAAAGGTTATGGTGCAAAAAAATAAGGTATATGAGGGGTCTGAGAGGGATGAAGGGCCGGCGTACATAGCGCTGATTGGCTCTCCAGTTGCGTTATTTCCCCCGCTCCTATACCAAGCTCCCCTCACTTCCAGTGTACACTTGAGTAATCAATTGTAATCGCTATAAATATTTTATTGTTGTTTTTTGTTACGTTTTTTTTATTTTTTTATTTTTGTTCAGTTTGTTTGTGCCATTGATTGTTTTTATTACTATACTTAATCCTCACATAGTTTAATAAATCATATTTTAGATACATTATAAACTATAGGTAGGCAATATTTGTCAAATTTTTTTTATAATAAAATATTTTAAATTAACACAATACGACTTTTAGGTAATTATTACATTACCTACTATTAAAAATAAATAAAAAAATAATATTTACTACAAAAACATTATCTGTGCGATAGTACAGAACAGTGTAGCCAACTTAACTTTTCCCCCTAAATTTAGGGGGAAATTAAGCGTTCCGGGGTTTTTTTAGGGGAACAAAATGTTTAGGGGTTTTTAAATCTCGCTAAATATTTGAAAAAAAACCGTATTATCGTTATCATTTTCAAACAAGGTTGTAACTGCTGACCCGATTTTGTTTATTGACATTTGACTAGTAACATTAAATTAAAATTAATTTTTCAAAAACATCTTGTGAATATAAAGGAGAATGTTATAAGTTGAGGGTAACATGTAACATTTAAATGATAGTAAAGAATCCATATATTTTATTTGTTAAATTTGTAGGTTAGGGGTTTTTGAGATTACATTTGGGGGGAAAAAATTTCAGGTGTTGGCAACACTGGTACAGAAGCACAGTCATCAAATGCATAGTTATTAAAAAGTATTTCATATTCTCTTATGGACTCGCGCTGTGAGTTGTTTTTATTTGGTTAAAAACAATAATAAAATATAAATACAATCAATTTATTATTATTTTTTCTTAATAATTGTTTCGTTACGAATATATTTAAGTATAAATTTAAACGAATTTACACCTTACATTAAATAATAATATTATTTGTGAATTACAAATTACAACAAATTAATAATGGCATAATTCTCCGGTGACCACCGGTGAATTTAATCGGTGACGAAAATTTCGCTTCGGTTCAAACCTCTAGTATTAGGGAATAACGATACAACTATTGCCAATATTCTTAACGCTGCAACTTGCAAGTCGCCCTAAATCAACTGAAATAATACATAGCATTGTGGGGTATACACTTTACACACCAGGAGTTACTAGATTGAACAGCCTTTACGACGCACTAGAACAAATTGCAGCATTGATACAGGATAAGAGTTTACAGTTTTGCATGGCATTGGGACTAGCTAACGTTTTATGTACCAATGATTTCCAATATAATATAGATGAATACTTGTTCAAAATCACTAGCAGAGGTCTTAGATATAATATAAGGCGAATAAGATATGTATTACGGTATATTACTGCCATGATTAATATCTTTGTGCAAAAATTACAAAAACAGAAAATCATTTGCTTTTAACAGTTACTAAAAAAATATTTAGAAAGCGTGGAAGAGTGATTTTTTGAGTCTTTTAAGTAAGAGCTGCAAATGCTGCAAAGTCTTTTGTTAGATTTAAGGAAAAATAGATGGCTTGTTTGAATATACAACATCATTCCAAAGTGAAATCAATTCTCAAGGCAGTGATTTTCTTTGTTGTCAAACAAATCCACGAGGCACCTGAAACGCTTCAAGACACACCAAGTAACTAATATGATGACGATGACAGCTATAATGAGCGGCTCTTGACTGCGCTGAAGTCTAAATTAAGATTTAAAGTATCTGATTGTTCTGAGAGGGATGAAGGCAAGGCTATGTACATAGCGCTGATTGACGTTACGTCCCCCGCACCTATACGACACCTTGCTTACTGCCAGTGTACACTCGACTACTCAATTGTTGTCTCTATACATATATTATTTTTGTTTTTTGTTACGTTTTTATTTATGACTTTTTTATTTTTGTTAAGTTTGTTTGGTCTTTTTCGTGAATCGTAATTAATCCAAATATTGCAACTTATGAGGCTCATTATTAAGTTATTTTTAATTAATTGGTCACCTCTTGCCAGCAACATCTCTAAATCAATCCCAACAACATTTGTTCTACGACTTTTTAAAATTTAAGTTTTCCCATACACAATTTATTTATTGCCTCTGAACTGGCATTAACTCTGAGCGTAGGTATGGCGCCAGGGCATTGAACTTTTAGATACTTCTTACAAAATACAGAGTAATAAGTATTAAGTAGGCAGTCAAATCTAGGCATAAAAACGCCTTTACTCAACATATGTGGATTGAAGTCAGTTTTTGGTTTGTTTTTTCGTTTTTGGTCTTGTTTTTTTCTTCTTTGTTAATTGTGTTTGCATACTGTGTAGCATTAGCACGGGGCGTGGACTAAAAAGCAACTTTAATCTGAGATCATGTCCTTTTCAGTAGCATCTTTTTTTTTAAACTATTAGACTAATCATTTCTAATTTTTAAATGTATTCTTACTTGTGTATGCTACTTGAATAAAGCTCTTATTATTATTATTAAAAGAGGGAGCAACAATTTTTTTGATTAGTATTTTTTGTGTTGTTTATCAAAATTTGTAAAACGTAGAACAAATGTTTTTGGAATTGATGTACAGAGGCTGCCTGCAGGCTGCAAGAGGTGGCCGCTGGCCAATTAGGCAATTACAAATAACTCTGTATAATTTGTATTTTTTTTTAATTTCTTTTCAGCTTTCGCCTTTATCAAACAAATATAGTAATCAAGATTACTGTTACTACTTACTGATTATAATCATTAATCACCAAAGTAAAATACTTTTTCGACTATTTTTTGTAGTCTTTAATTATGATTAAAGATTAATATTCACAGGACCCGTCAGTATATAAACATGAAGTGACATAGTAACTTCTTTTTGGAATTATGTTAACCTTGTATTATACTTTTGTAAATGGCAAGTGGCAACTCCTCACAAGAATTCATATTTTTAGACCTTGTGAGTTGTGGCCGCTGTTCGCACTTCACAATTGACAGTTTCCCTTCGCACAATTTCTGTGAGATGAGTTGAGTGGAATCCTGACTCCCGGCTATCCCGACTATCTTACTTACGGAAGAATCAAGATCCATCGTACTGTAAGCCTTTCCTGACAACAGTGTCATATACTTTTTTTGGCACTGGTAAAGTTTTATCGATAAAATCTAAAACGAGACTCTTAAAAATGTATATATGTATTATACATATATCGTTTTATTATTATTACAGAAGGTAACGGTGCGAAGAGATAAAAATGGATGATCTACCAGAAAATAATACAAATAATGGAGGTGCTGATCTGGAGACATTGGATTACCTTCGTGGAGTAAAATCTTCGACGTGTCTACTTCTTCCTATGACTCCTAGTCCTACTCCGTTAGATTTCAAGCATCCACTCTCAGAAGATATAAATGAAGAACCATTTTTGGCTCTTATTGATGATCCTAAGATAGTTGATCTTCAAGGTTCAGGTAAGGATCAACTTTGTTTTCTGTATTAACATATATATAATTTAGCTAAGTGAATGAGTTTAAAATTATTCTTATTAACAGAACATATTGGATAACAAGTTTGATGTAAGATAATAATCTTCTAAGTATATGTATGTTTGAAATGAACATTATTAGAATAAATGAAGAATAATAGCCAATTGTTGTGTATATTTTAGCTGATGCCTGTGGTGGAGATTCTAGTTCATCTGCTGATTCAAATTCAGTGGTCCAAGATCCAGTGAGCGCCCAACTCATCAATAACATTAGTATGTTGGATTATCAAACTCTTAGTAAGAATGGGGACATCATCATTGGTCAGGTATGAGAAAAATCAATAAAACATAAAAATATATAAGAATGCCTTTAAAGCTATACTACTTACTAGTGACATCTTTTCAGCCTGAAACCTGTAAACTTAATGGTAGTTTAAGTATAAGCAACAGAAAACTGCCACATTTTGTAAAATGGAATTGGTGCATTATTAGGAAAGTGCTTCTATGGTTTGTTCTGTCTGGACTTATTGCATGTATGGGGGCTATTATTGCACTGGTAATCAGTATACCCAAAGAGTGTAATCCTGACCTCCCCTGGTATCAAGGTAAGGTGTTTTATGAAATCTTTCCAGCCAGCTTCAAGGATACCAACAATGATGGTATAGGTGACCTTAAAGGTGTTATTAAGAAATTGGATTACATAAAAGATTTGGGTGGATCATCTATTCGCTTGAATTACATTTATGAAGCACACAATTATCCCGAAAATTATTATAACACTACATCCCTTCTACAAATTGATCGTAGTATTGGTATTTTAAAGGATTTTCAAGATTTAGTTGCCGAAGCACATAAAAGAGACATGGGAGTTATCTTGGATCTTCCTGTTTTAAGTATGGTTGAATCTCTTAATAAGTATGATGCAAATGATACTTTTGTTTTCTCAATAGATCCTCAAGAGAGTAACTTTGATGCAACATCTGCAGCAATTGCTTATTGGTCTAGAGCACAAAGTGTTGATGGGTTTTATTTGAAGAATTTAGAAAATTTTGTTGATGATAGTAATTTTAGTAAATCACTTCAACTCTGGAAACAAATATTGGGTTATGGTAAAATATTTATTGTTAGTGAAGAAGCATTGAATAAGGCAAAAGACACCAATCTTATTGTTCTTTTGAATAGAATTGATCTTATAGATGTTCATTTAGATTTGAACAATGGAATTGACAAGCTTAAAAATAACATTGAGAGCCTTGTACCTGGCATCCTTTTGGATAAACCTCACTATCCTTGGATTCATTGGAATATTGGCAATGTGAATAATGAGAGAATATCTACTCAGAATTTCAATAACACACTAGTATTAACAGCTCTTGAGTTAGTTTTGCCCGGAACAGTCAGTATATTTTATGGTGATGAAATTGGACTTGGTGGCCTCTCTGAACATGAAATGGAAGGAGATTATCATGAACATAAACATATTCACAATTTAATTCCAATGACCTTTCATAGTGATGATAAAAGTGATAGCAAATCGGCTTCCATTTTGCCTTGGAATTCTAAATCTGTTCTGGAACCGCAGTACCATTTCTTAAATATTGTCAGAGCTTTAGTGCAGTTAAGGTTGAATACTCCTACTATATACTTACGATCAATCTACAAAGAGGGAAAGGTTCAAAATAATATGGAAATTCGAAAAACTGATGAAGAAAATCTGTTTGTCATTGAGCGCTGGTATCCACGTAGAAATACATGTGTCTTTCTAGGGAATCTTGGTAAAACACCGATAACTACCGACTTATCGTCTATGTTCTACGGAGGAATCGTAATAGGAGGTACAAATACTTCTTTAGTAGGTCAAATTTTGTATTTGGATCAAGTGACATTTCCTCCTCACTCAGCTATTATTTTAAAATTAGACAAGTAGTACCGTGATTTTGTATTAGTGCTTTTATGTAAAAAAATGATAATTTTAATATATAATTTAGTATTGTTACATGTATGATCTGATCCTTACAGTTTCTAGTCCTTAAACTCTACTTTCTTGTAATATCTCAAATATGAAGTTCCTGTAGTACTTATAATAATTATAAGCTAATTATGAAGCTAGAATGAATACCTTGATAAAATAAGTTTACAAATCATCATGAATTTTAAAATAGAGAGAACTATTTTTTTTTTGCATTAGGAATTTATTTTATATCCAAAGATTGTTATGTATAAAACTCACTGCACTGAAATCTTGCAGCACATATAAAAGTATTATTATTGAGTTTATTATATATTACTAATTAGTTTTTATTTCTTTATTAATAAAGCAAATTATTTACCATAAGTGTTATAACTTGGCCTAGAATTAATTTGGGATATTTGTGGAGCAAATAATACTCAAACCCTTGATGTATAAAATTTACTATACATTTGTACACAATGGAAAAATATGGTGTACTTAGATGAACTAATTAACTTTTATGTACATGATTGTGAACAAAAATAAATAGTTTTGAAAATTATTACGTTCCTAAAATAAACTAGGACTTAGCAATGACTTCAAGTATTACATTTACTTCAGGTTAATATTTAAATGTGAGTATTTTATATAAATTATTCATGGCTGTTACAATAATTCACTATTTTATAGTGAGAATTTAACCTTTAGTGAATATTATTTTTCAATAAATAAATTAGTTTTGTACAATAATTTTCAGATTAAAAAATTACAATTGTATAACAATTACTACTTACATTTGAGATAATTAATATTAGAATGATTGTAAACTCATATTCCCATAACATTAAATTTGATAATTAAGAAATTGTAATTAGTTGTGCAATATTATAAAAAAGGAATGACCAGTCTTAACTGATATTGTAATTTTAACTGAAAAACCTATCTACATTAGATTCAGTGGGATTTATTTAATATCTAATTTCAGTCTTTGTTAGGATAAAAATGTGAACAAAAGCATAGTGACGACTTGAGTTACAACCATTTTTAGAATAGATATCTGCTGTGATTGTCAGTTATGAGCTTGGTTGGCATTTCTTTTGTTTTACTATATTTGGGTGCATCACATATGTATTGGACATTGCTCTAGGAGTATGAGTTTCAGAATTAGGCAATGCAGGAAGTTTATCTGTAGGGTTTCTTACTAAAATTTTTTTTGGTGACCTAGTCACTGCTTTCCTAGTGTTAAATTCATATTTATTCTTAAGATCTATGTTATCGGTGGTGTTTTGAGAAGGCTTGGCACTTTTTCTGTCACTATCACTACCTGTCTGTTTGTTTAATTTTGGAACACCAAATGCTTTAGTTTGTTTTAACAATGAGCGATCATTGCATAATGCAGCTATAAGTGGCAAGTCCAGATTCTTGCTTTTTTCGCGAAGAGTTTTTATATCTAGATCACAATTAGCAGAATTTGTTTTAACACTAACATCACCGTTAAATATGCTGGAAGAAGGACTTTTAAAATCCTTTAAATGAGACGGAATTTTCTTTTTATGTTCATAAGGTGGAGGTGGTGGAGGCGGCATTCTTCTGGTCCTTTGATGCGGCATATCCTTGACAATAAGCATATTCTCATGAGACTTTGTTCGAGACATTATCGTCGCCTCTGGTATTGACATTGATACTAGATGTCTCTCTAGGTTTATTGAGTGACTACTTGCAGAGTTTCTGCTCGTCATAGAGTACCAACTCGTCCTTGCTCCTGGTATTTGGATATATGAATCGGAAAGGTTTTGTACCGAACCATAAGTTGAAGAAACGGATAATGAAGTGGAAAGGAAGGGAGTACTTCTATATTGAAAACAATTTTTGTGGGTATTAGATAACCTTGATTCCGTATGCTTATGATCTAAATAGTTTTGCTGTGATATCAAAGGATCCTGAAGTGGGTAGTAGACATAGTCGACGTCACTATATAACTGCTGGTGAAATATAGGATTTTGGGGGGGAGGGGGTGGTGGCGGTAAACGGGTCACGGGTGGGGGTGGTGGTAATCTTGGACGACGAGGCGGAGGTGGTGGTGGTGGCAGTTTCATCATCGCAACTAGCACATTGGAATCTATACCAGACGGTAGTTCTCTTGATGATGAAAGATTGTTGCTGAGCCCTTGAGCTAACTTTGATCGCTCTGCCCGACGACTTGATGCTTGATGCCGTTTAGATTTTTGAAACCGATGTTCTAAAATCATTGGGATAGCAAATGTTTTTTCGCCAGTCATATTAACCTCCCCTGCTTCTGCTTTTAAAACAGTAATCATTGGTTTTGACGTTACCACTCTTGCTGGAACTTCTTCATTCTCGGCAGGTAGTCTGGAAGAAGTCGATGTGACTGTACCAGGATACGCAGGTGGTGGTTTAGAAGGTATTGTAGAGGCTAAAGTTAGATGTTTGTATTCATATGGGGGAGGCGGTTTTTCAGGGAATGTAGGTAAATTTGTGATACTTTCATCTAAATCTAGTATATTAGGAAGAGATAAATTTAATCCTTTGCGGCTATCAATTCTTGTAGGTGGAGTTGGAGGTCGATCGAAATTGGGATAATTGTCATCAGATGGAGCTGTGTCTTCGTGTCCTTGTAGGTAACTGTCACCGGTAAATGGCAATGGTAACCTCACGTAATCCGATACTGAATCAAATGTGTCACTCACGGTTTGATTTTTCGGATAAACCCCTCTGCCTACGATCAAATCACTTAATTCACTTGCACTAAGCAAATTATGTTTGTTATCTGTTGGGTCACTACCATCGCCATGAAATGAAAGAACACTGACATTTGAATTTGTTCGTTCCCTAAATGTATTTTCTTTATGTGCTTCACTACAAAACTGTGTTGTACCATCAACACAATCATTAGGAAGAGAAATTATCGATTTTAAAATATTAGGGGGAACATCAGTTCTTTTAGATTTACTCTGTAATATTGATGAAACACTATCAAAATCGGCCAAGTCATTTTCTTTAGATGTTTTGTAACTGTTGTAATTTGATTCACTATATTCAGTTCGACTTCCTTCGGATTGGCCGTATAATTTTGATCTAGTTGTTAATTCGGAACTTCCCATTGTGTAAACTCCACTTGTTTCACTTGATGCTGCTACTGTAACTGGTTGACCAAGACCGTCATATAACGCAGATGCTGTATCTTGAGTGTATTCGCCATCAATGCCAACTGTACTGTTATCACTAATCATCGAGTTTTGGGCTGTGTGACTGAAGCCTAATTCTAAGCTGCTAGCGTTTGAGGCCCTGCTTAGAGTACTGAGACCTCCTCGTGCTAATATTACAGTACTACATGATGATGAGCATTGTGAGCCTGTGCATTTAATTTTACTGGAACTCGGACTGCCGTCAGTTTTTTCGGTAACTCGATCTGGTAATGAAATAGTTTCTTCTAATGCGCATGTCAAGCTTTCTTCTTTATCTGATGAAACTTCATGGTTCAGATTTTTATCTAAATCTTCTTTGTTTTTTTTCAATCTGGATTTTGACTTTGGAAGCTGTAGAGAAGATCTTGTTTTAAGGTCATTGGACATATGCCGAATCAAATAAGAATTCGAACAATCTAACAAATGTGCAAATGCTAAACTCTCAGTTGAGGGAGCCGGTGGTGTGTCAATCATTATTTCCAATTCGTCTTCTGATTGTACTCTATCACTTACGATTCCCGATGTAGTGTTTGAGCTGGTCGATGATATTAGGGATATTCTTTGCTCATTTTTGTTATGACAATAATGGAAATTTAACGTTTTCGCATACCCAAAACAGATTTTTCGTTCGTCTTCTTCCTTGGTTAGGATTTCATTTAGTTTTGATGAAATTTTCATAGAAAACTGATGTGTTTCTTTGCACAATGCGAACAAATATTTACATTTCTCTTCACTAAAAGAATACAATGTAATTTTTCCCTCTTCCGTTCGTATTTCAAATTTCTTTCTATCAAAACTAAGTTTTCCGATAGAACCCCATATGAAATTGGACATAGAACCATTATCAGGTAATATTTTAATGCCTTTAGCCGTTACAAGTAGCCATACTGTACCAGGTTCTAATTCTGTTTTTGATTGCTTTAATCTATATCTGTGAGAATTAATTGTATCCGGAAGAAGACAGATTTCTCGAATAAATCTTATTTCTGCATCCGATTTTGGAAGACCATGGTTTTCTCGATGGCAAGCACGTATGGCAGAAACTACCCAATCACCTGTTAGTGAGGATGGTGCAAAATCTTCGACTTTAAAGTAGTCCTGATTCTCATACAGATCTTCGTCTCCATATTTTGCTTGTAGTGCTAAACCGATTAGTAACAATAGTATTTCACCTGGTAGCACATCTCTTGTGCGCATATTTTCCAGAAGCTGAAGAAAGTATAGGTGGCGACCACATTCATCATGTAAAAGAAGAGGACTTTCCACGTGAAATTGAACAACTAAATGGAGTTCTAATAGCGGTTTTCCATTGGCATCTAAACCCTGCAATAAAAACAACCGTAAGTACTTATACAATAAGTAGATCTTCTTATAAATAAAACAAAGCTATAACTTACATGTGTATGGGACGATCTCCAGCTTTTTGGTGCGTATTTAGAAAGTTTACTGTCTGAATCGACGAACAGGTATTCGCCATCTAATCAAACAAAAATAAATATATATATATATACAGATTGAAAAGAATTATAAATTGAACAAATCAACTTTAAATAAATCTCGACATGCATACATACATGTTGAAAAACTATATTTTAACTTATATCAAATTAAGGTGTCACAAAGTTGTAATATCTATATTTCACCCTTTTAGAGATAAAAACTGTTGAACTGCATTAAATATATTCTTAGAGGGAGTTAAAATAACGATTCGAGCCGACAGTAGGTACAGTGAGTACAATTCGTTTATATCGATTTAAAGTTATTAAGATTTTAGGCTTTACAAGCAGTTTCTTCTTCCTTTATGGAGATCTAATCTAAGTATTCATTGAGAAAGAGAGAGAAATATAATAATAACTCTTGAAAAATAGAAACAAGACTCACTTTGCATAACGGCTAAACCAAACAGTTCTGTATCGGTCATGCCTTGAAGTTGTGTGTGTGCGTGGACTAACGCTTTTAATTCCTTCACCCTCGCCTTGGCTTCTACGACAAAGTGTAGTGGCTGAGGCTGGCCGGGCATCCGGAGGGATAGGAGGCGTGCGCCTGCGCCGAGCGCACGCGTTTCCCCGCCCAGCGGCCCTCGAACCGAACACAGAGCGCGCATATCGCATCTCGAGACGTCTATTACTCTCCCTATAACAAATACAATAAATTGTTATGTCCTTTTACATAAAAGCACTTAATTATTAACTTTGAAATATTTTTAACACTTGAATGCATTGTTGCTTGATACACTTAAATAAAATTAGTTTTCTTCGTACTTTCAAAAATATCCTAATTTAAACAGCCTACTTTCACTGTAAAGTAATAAAGATGATAGTTTTACGTAATTGCCATAAGAATAATGTACCTAATATTAAAATTTATTGTTTATTTATGACAGTTAGACCTACATTTAAAAAAATACATTGATCATACTCTTTTTTTGCTAAAACGTGTAGACACTTATTATACAGGAATGGTCATGGTGCACATCCTACACCAGAAGGAACTACACCATCTGCGCATTCCATATTCTTTTTTCTTTCGTACACAATTGGCTTTTCGCTACCTGCACTGTTTAAACCCATTGTTCCCTTTGGTTTGGGTAGCGCAGACAATTATATCTTAAATACCTAGTATATATATTTAAGAAGCAACATCTTGTTTCTTATAATACTCCTTATAACATATTTATTAACATATGTATTTATAAATCAATTTACATTAGGTATACATTTCACTATTTCCTTCTTGCGAGTATTGGGACCAAAAGTTTTACATTTTCTCAATTTAGAACATGACTATATAAATTATAAAACCGAGGAATGTAGCACCGTCAGAATACTTAAAAAACTAGAAGCGAATAAATTTCATTGCATCCGGTACTCTGCTCTTCAGCTCTTGATAGCTCTAAGAACATGTTTTTGTTTTTAATAAATGCGCGATAGTTTGTGATGGCGGTCAGACGTAGCGGGGCGAGAGACCGGTCGGGTGGCAGGCGCCAGGGGGGACCGGGCGGGGTGTGGCGGCGCGGGGGCCAGTGAGGCGCGGACGGGGGCGCTACGTAAGCGCGGTAGCAGCGGACGGCGACGCGAGGAATGCGGACGGCCTTCAGATGCCGAACGCCCCTCCCCCTACGCCAGCCGCATCTTGCGTCCTCGCATACCTATGGACGTCTTTGCCTCTTTTCGACATCTCGCCACCACTTTTGACACTAGCACATTATGTTTGGTGGCAATGAACGGAATTTAAGGGATCTCTTAAACCGGCTACGATAAGTAGTTTTTTTAGTCATATGATACAGATTAATGTTTTTACGTCTTGCATAATCCCTACCGGGACTATATTATATAACTATTCTTTTAGCTCATTTAAATACCGTTTTGTCGTTATATACTGACATATTATTTACCGATCTTTTAGCCTGTTTGAAGAAAATTTTGGATTAAGTTAATAGTAGGTACTTACCTAGATTTGAAAGTGGATAAGCATATAGTCATATTAAGGTGGCTTGTCAGATTTAGTTATTAGACTTATTATATTAAAGTAGGGAATAATAATAATACGTACCCACACAAATGCCTTCCTACGCCAATGTGACCTGACCCCTAATACGTGTTTTCGTAACGTCAAAACTCATACTAGGGGTACTGGTCTGGTTGTCAATTGGTTATCGAATGACTAGAGGACTTGGGGCTTAGTATCATTAAAAGCACATTAGAGAGAGCGTAAATATTCAGGTCACTATTCGTTAAATATGTTCTAATGTTAGTATCTACCTAATTCTATTGAAGAACAAGTTTTTTCCAGAAACGGATTTTTTTTTGGGAAATGATTAAATAAAAAATTATAATGATTTCTGCAATTTTAAACTTCTAATTTCTTATTTTTGATTTAGCCGTCAAATTACATTTAGACAGAATCAGTTCTATTTTTAAAGCCGTCATACTTAAAGCCTATTTTATTTACATAACATTACTTTTATAGCAAAACTTGAAGTTTTAACCCTGGCTGATCTGGTTGGCTGATTGATCGCTGCATACTTACGGTGCATCATATTCGAAATATTCGAAAATATCGCAGTCCGTTAGTTCAAAAATGTTCTTAAATAATTTTTAAATTTTGTTTCTGATACACTAAAAACATACACTGCCCTATAATAAAGTTGTTCATTATTCACTCTTGAGGCGACTTTGAAAGGTAATGCGAGCTTGTGTTTGTTCCTAAAATGAACAGAATGCTGAAAAGAAACCCATATATTGACTGAGACAATAAGCTTTAACCTCACCAACCATCATTACACTAATAAAATGCAAGTTAAAGTCTGCCACGCTGTTACGCTCTTGCTATTTACCGATTTTACAGAATTGTATGTATAATTTGGAATGGAGTAAGTGGTAATATAATCGGTGTACTTTGTTACACAATAACAGTTTATAAAATGAATTATTAGTTTTATCAATATGTACGTAGATTGCGCAGACTTGTGGAGTGCTATTCAATGTAGGTATATCACGTTGACGTCAAGGCATTATAGAGAACACAAATATTTTCATTAAAATCAACTAAATATGGTACATTATGAATATTCTACCTTCCATTATCTTCTTCTATCTTATAAGTAGATGACGTCTTAGTACGTGGGGTAATAAAAAAATATAAAATAAGCACCTATTGAAGAATACCTACGGTGGACGTTCCTTATACAATGGTCATACATACAAATTTACTAAAACATGATTTGCTCAAAATTATTATAAATATAGGAAATTTATATATAAAGATTAAAATAAATAATGATGCGAAGATACCTGTAGAATTAAAAAATATATATTCCTACATATATTTAAGAAACAAAGTTTTAAATGCCTTACATCAAGACGCATTCCACCGCAAAACTACTTAGTAACAGAATAACCAGTTTATGCCGAGTGTAAACTAGTATCGTTAATAATTAACTGCTATTTAACATCGCGATGTTGTTAAACTTAGCACGAATTTTACCTATTTTATAATATTATTCCAATACTAATTGTAATTCTACATACTTAGCTATTGTATTTTTGCCATTATTCTGTAATTATAATCTCATACACAATTAAACTACTACATACCTAGGTATATTTAAGTGAGTACCTAGGTAATTTGGAATTATAACTGGTAGGTACATCGTAGATTGGTCTACCTATCGATGTATACTATACAATAGGTATATTATGTTAGTAAATGCTCATTCAGGTATCTACCTATTTTGTATGTTTGCTTCGTCGCTATGTTCGACAAATGTTTAATCAATGAGTCTCGTCCTCTGTTATTCAAGATTTCTAATTCTACGTCATCGGCTGCTGGAATCAAATAAATATACTTAACATGTTCAAGGCTCTTATTATATTCTCCTTAGCACGTATTTAAAATATTTAATTATCGTACAAAATGACATACATGAATGTCTAGTTATCTTTTTGAGATAATGAAATAACAATAATGTAATATCATATAGTGGTAGACTTTTAGACTTGTAATTATTGTCGAAAGACATTAATGTCTTAATAATTTAAATTAATCATTACACAAAACATAACTTGATATTGATTATTTACGAAAGAATTTTCAATTATTAATACTTTTATTTTTATTTACATGACGAATTATTTTTATTCTGTTGCCATAAATGCTATTTAACAGAACTTACTCATTTAACTTTGGTAAATAATATCAGGACAAATTACACACATTGATCTAACCCCTAAGTAAGCAAATTATTTGCTTGTGTTAAGGGTGTTAGACAACGATACAAATACATAGAAATACACATATATAAATACTGAGAATATATTTAATAAACGACCAAACCCAGAAACACAGACATCTATGCTCATCACATAAATGCCTGTCTCCGCCGGGAATCGAACCCGAGCCCCATTGCGCCGTGACACGTTAGGCGTCTGCGCTAACCACTCGACCAACGGGGCGGTTAAATACCACTTATAAGTAGGTTTTTTTATTAATTCAATATTAAATTTAAAACTTATTATTTATAAAACTGGGCTAGGATCACAAAACAAACGTTTTATTAAACTAATTTCTGAATAGATACCTAGTTAATTAGTAAACTAAAAGATATATTGAAAAATACAAATAAACTGTTTAACACATAACTTTATAACAAAAGTATTTTCTTGAATCATTAATATGTAATAAATGATTCAAGAAAACACCGAAAAAGAAAATGTAGGTAATAGTGTAGAAAAACCAATGTTCCAAAGTTTTTACAGCAATCGTGTTTACGCAAACACAAAATTTAGGATGTGTGGGTTATAATTCAAAATGTATTTAGATATAGGTACAATACTTATCATTCATAATATAG
Organism: Napeogenes sylphis; assembly: GCA_959347405.1. Taxonomy (NCBI): domain Eukaryota; kingdom Metazoa; phylum Arthropoda; class Insecta; order Lepidoptera; family Nymphalidae; genus Napeogenes; species Napeogenes sylphis. The sequence continues at coordinate 18,598,282 of OY365781.1, forward strand.
TTTTCATAAATCAAACCTTGTCAACAACAAGTCTTGATTTTATTATAATTAAGAGCACAGCATTATTTGTAAAATTAAAATATCAAGCGGGCTAAATAATTTCTGTTTCGAATTACACAAAGTACTGCTGTGAAAGTGATTGTAACTGCATTGTTACTTCTGTTTTGCTGTAAGTATACCAAGTTATATACCTAGATTATAGTTCACACTCTCAGTTTATTGTTTCTATATTAATAATAATAAGCTCTTCTTGGATAACTATTTACAATGCGTAATTTACTTCAGCTAAATAAAAATAAAAAATTAAATAAAATGAATAATGTTTACGAAGTCCTACAAGTACAAAAAGTATGCATTGCGATATTACATTTATCATTTACATAACCTTAGGACGGTAAGGCATTACGTGCGAGTTGTCGTCAGTTGTATTTACACACAGTGTGCTATCGGTGGAATGCGGTTGACAATGCCTGTACCTACGTTAATGATTCATTGGCTTTATCAATCACTCAACTCACAACATGCTATGCAAATTGTAGGTTAAATTATTGTTGTTAACGAATATTTTATTATCGTTAAACAACTTTCAACAAGATATTAAAATTTTTCTAAATTTTTCTAAATTTTTCAAAAAGGTACATTAATAAGTCTAGATTTTTCATAAAATATACTTACAACTTTAAAATCATAGTTCTATTTTGATAGAACATCCAATTAAAAATATATTAATCAATAGACTACTTAATGTATATTTTATTAATTTGTAATTCCGCAGTAAGAAACTAGGTATTCGCCCTCTAAGTACTGGTTACCAATAGACAATGACATAAATTGCATTTTCAATCAAGCGTAGTTCGTTATAAGCATTATTAACATCATGATCATTAAAGTGATCGCAGATTCTAATTTTGAACAAATATTGGAAATTATTTTCAATTAAAAAACTAAAGTATTACGCAGAAATGGTTTAGTAACTACCTATTGTTTAATGGGCTTAGACTAAGAACTGTTCACGCATTGTTGAACCAATGTATTGCTATTAAATATTGGTAAAAAAGTACCTACTGGGTAACAATTTGTTCCTTCATTGTTAACACCCACTTAGTAGGCCGATAGGCTAATTTTGCAACACGAACTGATTACGTTTACTGAATAACACGCGGCAATGGTTGTTGGATTGAATTAGGTAGCTGCTTCTACTCTGTGTTGCAAGCAGTGGTGTGCTTGCAAGAGGAAGGGCGCGCGGGCACAGGGTCAGCGGCCGAAGCGCGGTATCGCCGATGGCGCGGAATTCGAGCTATGTATATGAAATGAAAGTGGTCGTATCGTGAAAGCGCGCGCATCCACAGACGTAGTACACGATGGAGTTGACAAACACCTCACTCACCATTAATAAACAAATCCAAAGGAGCAGATCAGAATGACAATGAACTCAGTGGTAAACCGCATCCATAAGCACTGCACTTCACTTAGCGCGCGATCTCTAGAGCGTAACTATGTAGCGCAGCGTCGATGCGCATAATCTCTGTAAGCGCGTAGAAACGACTGAGTGAAGCGACGAGGGCGCGTGGGTCGGCCAAGGCATGAAGGCACGCGCGGGGCGCGCCGCTGCTTTGGCTCACTGGAATGCGGCAAGATAGTGGCGCGCTCGGATCTGGTACCGGCCGAGGCCCGCTGTAGGCTGGAGCGTGGAGCCTCAGTGGAACGGACGCGCCTTGTCGGCGTCACCGCAGATGCACAATTTTTTTTGTTTTTTTTGTTTATTGGGATTGGTGGAGTTTTAGGAATTCAGGATTATCATTGGTTATAGTAAAATAATATATATTAAACGCATTGTTGGAATATTTAAGTACTTGGGTGTCGGTCTGTAACAATTATTTCGGATTTTTTAAAACGTTATAACATAGCTAATTAATAATTGTATCCATTTTTTTCCATAAAATAATAGCTAGAGTAATACAAACGTAAAATATATACTTTATATGTACTTTATATTCAAGACAAACTTTATATGTCGATTTTTTCGAGGTTTTCTGATTCTTTGAAGATGTTTTGAAGTGTTTGCAGATTAGCCGTTAGAGCTCGTTATCTGTTCAGACTAATGATGGAACCTAGGAAAGTTGTAGATTTGTATTCTCTTTCGATTAGCCAGACGTAATCTAGATTTGTATAATTCAAAAGTGTTGGGCTACCACCGACATTTTTCCTCGTTAGTCCCTTGTAGAGTCAAAACTGTTAATATTTTTAAACAAAACTTTTATGATATAAATTATAAACGATAATGGAAGTTCAGAAATACATACATAAATGTGTTTAAGAACGTTTGTTTGAATGTTATGTTAAAGAATTAGGACAATATTTCGCATGATTATTTCTTTTATTAATACGCTTTTATTAGCTTGACATAACTATCTATGTATCTTTGTAGAAACTTAGAACGAGATTTTGACCAACTTTGAAATGTTGAATTAATTTAAATTTTTTAACCCTCTTACAAAAAGTGGGGTGTTATAAGTCTGATGTGTGTATCTGTGTATCTATGTATCTATGTATTTATGTATCTGTGTATCTATGTATTTGTGTATTTGTGTATCCGTATGTCTGCTGTGGCCTCGTAGCAATTAAACAAGTGGACGGATTTGATTGCGGTTTTTTATATTCGAAGGCTTGAACCGTCGAAATAGTTCTAAGCACGGTTTGGTGGAATAAAAGCAGTCGTCTCCAAGATATTGGACTTTTATTGGTGCTTTTAAAGGTTTTTATGCAGTATTAATAGTAAATACTTAAACAAATCAAAATAAGTGTGTTCGTAGGTTTATTTATGTTATATAGTAAGTAGAAACATATTAAAAATAATAATAATTCGAAGTTTTTTAAAATCCCCGGTACCAAAAAACAAAAAGGATAAAAATAATATAATTATTTAATTCGTTGCATCGGTGGACCGTTAAATAAAGGATAAATCTAAATGCAATCAAGTTACCAAGGCAAATAAAGTAACAACATCTAATCGTTTATTCATTAGCTCCGAAAACTTCGTTGAATAGACATCATCGTCAACTTATGTACAACGGTCCCCCGACGCATCGATTTCATTAAGTATCTACATAATAATTTAAGTTTTATCCCTTTTAGAGAGAGGTCTTTCTGTAACAGGAATTTTTAAAATTTTTATGACTTTTGCATATCTATCAAGGAAGATGTCAATAATTAAAAAATAATAGTAAAATAAAAAGAAACACAGTATTAAAATATATATACAGTATACAAATATAACAAAAAATAAACTTTAATGAAATTAAATTAAGAATAGTATAAAAAATAAAAACAACAAAAAGGCATTTGGAGCTTTTTAAGATATTTTTCAAAAAGATTGTCCTTTGTCCTGTCAATAAAATATTTATAACTACCGACACCATGCACCCTAAGCTTTGTTGTTACAGTATTTTTTTACAGTAATACTTAGGTTGTTTGTTGTTTTTAAAGTGTGTTTTTTACATGTTTTTAATTATTATTGGTTAATATTACTTTTTTGATAGAATTATGACTTATTTTTATCCAATAATGTTTATTATATTAGGTACATATATCTTTGAATGAAATGAAAAAATTAAATGAATAAATATGTTTATGTAGGTATGCCTTCCTTGAGTTCCAAGCTCAAAAGCAACTAAACGTTCCAACTCAATACCTCTTGGCCTCTGTATTAGTAAATGGATTCAAAGAGTCAGAAAACTATCACCGTTTGGTGCTAGACTTGGCTCTTATGAACCATTTCGAAGCCATAGGAACGGCTACGCGGTTGTCCGGCGCTGGCAAAATTTATGTTATGTTAATTATTAAATTAACTTATGTTAACGGTGTTAAAAAAGGATACAAATACATAGAAATTCACATAATAAATACCGTCAATATATTTAATAAACGACCAAACCCAGAAGTTTGAAATACTGCCTCGCTCTATTAATCACTCCCAATTTTTTTCGAGGCCAACTTGGCCTTGCTCTCCAGATGACCATGAAACTGACAATCGCTCGAAATGTCGAGACCCAGTATTCTGATACTTGGCGAGGCAATGAGGGTACTCTCGAAAAACGGTGATACGACAAATGGGGTTTTCTTAGTGGTGAATGCGCAAACTTGTGTCCTTAGGGGATTGAACTGAACGCTGTTCAGTTCACCCCACTCAGAGATCATCCCCAAGGAAGTCTATAGAAGACACAAGTTTCTTTCAGCACACGTCGACGTTTTCCCGAGAGAGACCTGCACGGCCGGAATATACCGCATCGCGTAGGAGTACCGAAATAGATGCGTTAGCACTGGTGCGAACTCAGGGGCACATGTTCGTAGCACAACTGGAGAGATACCATCTGGCCCACTCGACTTATGAACTTCCAAGGAAAGGAGGGTTTTTCGTATGAGTTTTTGCCGAAAAACTATTTCCGGCATAAAGTTTGAGGCAAAAAGAGCGCACAAGAGATCGGCTTTGTCTTTTGCCGTGTGGGCCAAAGAGTCGTTCCCAGTGTGCAATGGCGGCAGGGATGGCTGACAAAAGTGTCCCAGACTGGCTTTGGAAAGCGCCCAGAACTTGCGCGTGCCAGATGGGTACTTTGCCAGCTGATCCCCAATTTTGACGACATGCTTGAACATTGCTCTAGCAATTTTCCGTTTGAAGAATCTGGAGGCACGATTGTATTTCCTCTTCAGAACTCTAGAGTTCGGATCCTTAGTGACTAACGCATTAGCCCAAGCTTGGTAAGCCTGCCGTTTGCCAGCCTTTTACGAACAGACTCCTTTTTGAGCATGTTATCACAAATTAAAATGTATAATTTGCAAATACACTCTAAATGTGAAAAGAGCAAGGGCGACGTTTCCGCTCTTACATGATTATGAAATCTCATATATGATTATGAAATGTAAGACCTACATTTACATAGACAAGAAAAAACAATTTATGTTGTTTACATATACAAATGTCTTGCAATTATATCTAAACAAAAATCTCTTTATGATGTCGACTAATAATGAGGATTTTAAAAAAATGTAAAACCTACATGAACGAAATAAACAAAACAGAACCGCTAAAATGTGATATGTCTTATTAACATGACCTCTTAACAAGAACGAACATATATAGCTAGGTTGTTGAAATGGATAAATCCAAAATTCTTACTGACTGACTTATTAGTCATGAACCTGCTTCTTTTATGAACTAACCGCATCCACCATTTATGAATAATAATGCATACTTAAATTACAATAAAAAATTAAATAAACCTTATTTGGACGTAACATAACAGAAAATACAACAAAAAAATACAAAACAATGAAATGAAAGAGAAGCCATGGTGCAACGTTTGAATGACAAACTTCAGGCAGTCTCCGCATGGGGCAATGCCAATCTTGTCAAATTCAACGCCACCAAAACGCAGACGTGTTTGTTCACCGCCAAAAGGAGCCCCTTCACCTTGGCTCCTACTTTCCAGAATGTATCCTTGGAATACAGTGACTGGCTTCAGTTGTTAGGCTTAGAGATCTCCTCGAACCTCAACTTTGGTCGGTACATTGAGTCCAGAGCAAGAGCAGCTGCGGGAAAGCTTGCCGTACTTGCGAAGGTGCGACAGTACTTTACACCGGGACAGCTTCTTGTATTATACAAAGCACAGATCCGGTCGTGTGTAGAGTACTGTGGCCATATATTTGCTGGTGCCGCAAAGACTCATCTTGCGGTTCTGGACTCAATTGAGAGGCGAGCAAAGAGGCTTATTGGCGACCCTAAATTGGTTGACGCCAAACTCCACAGCCTTGAACACAGGCGTAGAATTGCTAGCCTCTCAGTATTCTATAGGATACATTTTGGTGAGTGTGCGCAGGAATTGCACGACCTAATTCCCCCATCCCCGTTCTTTTGCCGGACGTCCCGACGCACGGCGGGTAGCCATCCCTACGTTGTGGACATTCCACCTGTCCGAACGAAGCGCTATGCTTCATCTTTTTTAGTGCGTACAGCGAAGGACTGGAACAATCTGCCTGCGTCGGTATTTCCGGCAAAATATAATGTGGGTGTCTTCAAGAGGAGAGTGAATAGGCTGCTAGGTTAATGCGCTTTACCACCTAAGACTACATTTCACTTTCCATCAGGTGGAATGTAGTCAAGCATTAACCTAGTTTTGTATAAAAAAAAAAAAAAAAAAAAAAAAAAAAAACAAAATCAAAGAAAATTAATTAAAAAGAAATAAAAAAACACAACAATAAAGGAATAGTAACTGTGACATCCAAAATGGTTAACAATCGACTTTTGCTGGACTAAATGACTATGTCATGTCTTACTTAGACTATTAAAAAAAACATTTAAGATATTTAAGAATTAGAAGCAACTAAATCACACCAGATCAGTCTCTTTTGTATTGCGGTACTTTTAGTAAAAGAATTATCAAAAATTTCATACTAAAAAAAAATATTGTAATAAAAAAATTTTTTACCGATCGAACTCTACTTTTTTACTTATAGTTTACTTTACTAACTTTTTTACTTATAGTTAAATTATAAATTTTCATTTTAAAATTAACTCAAAGATTCGAATGCTTTGCAACAATTCGAATGCATTGTTGTACAGATATGCTTGACATACTTCAGCTCGTCCTCTACCTAGAGCACACCTACTCTACCTACCTACCTATTTACGCTGAACACTTGTTCACCATCACAAATATGTTGTGCTCTCTGAAACAAAAACTTGTCAACGGTGGTTAAAGACTAGGGTGGTGTTGTGATTTCCATTGGTATCTCTCTCTGTATGTGTGGGTTTTCTATAAACAGTGTGCCCTAATGTGTTGTCCGGATTTTTGATGATAAGAATATCAAGCAAAGCTAAAGTATTGTTTGACTGTAATTCCATTGTAAATTGATTTTTTTTATTTTTAATTTAAGTTAAAATTAAGGTGTTCTAGATATGCAGATGTTTGATTGCTACGTAGTATTATAAAGGTGTCATCTGCGTACCATTTAAAGGGAGAGACATATTGTTTAGGCATATCATTTATACACTGGAATGCTGGTAAATAGTGACTGTACATAAAGTCCTGCAAGGATGCACCCTGTCCCCTACAGTCTATACACAGAGAATATACCAGTGGGCTAGGGCACTACCTTGGTGTTATACGCCGATGACGTAGCTCTAATGGCCATTCTTGGCAGCGTGTTTTGAGTTCACAGAGTTCCAATCAAAACACTACCAAGAAACTACAAAAAGTAATTATTCGCCTGACGGATTGTTTGGCGATGTAGAGGATGACGCTAAATGTGGAGAAATCCCAAAACCTTCAGGTTTGGGGGCCACTGAACGAATTCTCTTCTGCTGGTCCTCCAAGTCGCTGGAATTAAATGGGACAATAGCGTCACCCATCTTGGCGCAATATAGATAGACAACCGGCGATAATCGTCCAGGTCAAAAAGCCAAGGACCGCGGTGAGGGCCACCCTCAATTTGGTGAAACCCTTCTAACGCTCTCGCTTCCCTCTTCGGACTAAGCTGGCTATCTAGAAGACGTACGTCAGGGCTTACCTAACATACGCACCATTGGCTCGGTTCGCTTTAGCCAATCCGCGATAAGTGAACCTGTTCAAAATCACGGAGAACGTTGTCCTGAGATGTGCGCGAAGCCTCTTGTTGTGTGAGGAACGCCACCATTTTGGGTGACCTCCACATCGAGTGCCTTCAAGAGAACTTCAGACCACTTCAACCTGGTCTCCCAGGTTCGAGGGCTAAGCACCTTGAAGAGTGTCTTGCTCTCACGTGCATATGTAGTATGAGCATAAATTAAGTATTGATCTCAGTAATCCATACACTGAATTTTAATGAGCAGGATAATAGTCATTCTCAAAAACTGTCATAGTAACAATTTAAAATGGAACCTATGGACTATTCTGAGGTTTTTGACCTTAACATAGTAATCTTTCCTAAGTTTTTTGCGACTTACAACTCTTATAGTTAAAAAGACAAGACACTATAATAATATTATCTTAATAGCCAAGTAACGCTTCAAGTCCATAGGAATCCTATGTCCATGATCTAAAATATTTGTCATTAAGTAACATTCGTTAATAAGATCCATAAAATTACAGAAACGGCATTTTAATTAGAAACCTTTAAGTCTGCTTTTCACAAACAAGCTCAAAAACGTTTAGCTAAATTCGTGGTAATGTCGTTTCCAGTCTTCTACGGCGACAATTGAAGGTAACATCATTATTATGCGGATCAATAGAAGGTGACAAAAGAGTGGCCTATCAGCAGATTTGGACCAGCTTAGGCATCAATATGACTCAAGTGGACAAAATCAAAAATGCCGTCTTGTTGATTGCTACTGAGAAATTCAAATTTCAATTCAATTCGAAGATTTAACGGGGGTGAATTAAATGCTAGGTTGGACATACTTAGGGGTGGCAAAAGCTGGATTTACTATCATGAAACCATAATACAGACACTTCAATTAGGTAGTTTTCCAATTACAGCACTAGAGCGCATTATGCGGCATAATGCTTAACGTTGAATGTTTCAACGACAGCAACGCTTCGCACAATCGAGCACTCTTGAGTTGGCATCGATTGCACGTATCACGCGAAAACATTTAACGTATTACTTTTAAGAGTGCTCGATTGTGCGAAGCGTTGCTGTCGTTGAAACATTCAACGTTAAGCATTATGCCGCATAATGCGCTCTAGTGCTGTAATTGGAAAACTACCTTAATGTTTCCTTCAGAGGAGTTGCCAACGAAAGTGAAAAGAAGTCAAAATATGAGAAAAAAAGTTGGTAGCTTCGTTCTGTGGAATAGTTTGTTAATTTGCTCAGTTTTTGATTTTCTAAGAAAGAGAAAAAAGTTGGTAGCCTCGTTCTATGGAATAGTTTGTTAATTTGCTCAGTTTTAGATTTTCTAAGAAATTTCAGTGTGACCATCGTATTTATTTGTCCATAATATTTTTGCAATAACAGTATATTATTATATTTTAATAGTATCATTATCCATTTCACGCTGCTGAGTATAAGCTTCTTTCAATAGGATGGAAAGGCATGATAGCTTGACCGACCATGCTGTTATACGCATGCTGGGGAGTAACCCACAACATAACAGTAATATACATAGATAGCCTATTTTTTTGTATATCATACTCAAGTTTGCCAGCAATGTTATGAAACTTGGGTCAGACTTTATGAATGCAGACTATATATATGTAGGCGTATCAACATTAGGATAATTAAGGAGTGTCAAAAAATTGTTAATATTGTGATTGTTTTTTTTTCTTTTATATAATTATAAAGTTTAATAAAAAGCGTTAGAGCTCTTTACTAAGCTCTTTGTTAAGCAGTAAACAAATATGAAAAAAATATTGCTGATTATCCTCCTATAATCACTGACATGACATGATAGATGTCATATGTGTCAAAAATCAAAATTGACAACTTAATGTGTAATGATGTCGTCGGCGTATTGTTGACAAAGAAATAAATTTCTTGCATCAGATTTTTGGTAATAAGTGTGTATGGACAATGATAACAATCAATAAAATTTGTCGTGTGAGATAACTAATACCTAATATTAATGAATACTAATTATTTTAAAAAATATTCTTATCATTCATTGACTTTAAAATGATTTTCTCCAAGACAGCCTTGTCCATTGTCTTCTTTTTATTGCTTTTGTCAATATTTATGGCAAGCTTATTAAATATAATAGCTACAAATCACAATTTTTACGACGAGAATATCAATGAAAAAGAAAATTTTACCAAATATTTGGGTGACAAATATGGACATATTACTGATTCAACTCTCAACTTAATGTGGTTCTTACAGGTACGTTCTAAAAACTTGATATTAATACTTCATTTAAAGATATAAAACATGTAGGTCTATTTGTTAATAGGTTGGGTACTATTAATTTTTCAGTTTTTATGAGCAATGATGTCAGCATTTGATTTCCTTTTTTTCTTTATCATTGCTTCTTAAATGTTTATTTTATGTTATGGTTGTACATCGTCATATTCATAACAATTTATTATACAATATTACTGTTTTTATATCCTCTGTGTAAACAAAAGATTTTGTAGTTTATAATGTTAGTACAAAACGGGTTTTCTTTGTTATAAAAAGAAGTTATTGTTAAGGGTATATTAAAACATTAACATAATTAAATAACCTTTTGTAGATATCCGACATACACATTAGCATATTCCGTGACCCAGGAAGAATTTCACAGTTTCAACAGTTTTGTGACAATACTGTAAAAACAATCAAGCCTCAAATAGTATTAGCAACTGGAGACCTAACTGATGCTAAAGCTAAAGATAACTTAGGCAGTTCACAAGTAAAAACTGAATGGGTTTATTACCATAATATTATAAAAGAATCGGGAGTGGCAGATCATACTACTTGGTTAGACATCAGAGGAAATCATGGTGAATATATTTTTATTAAACTATTAGTCACAAATAGTGTTGTTATAGATTGGAAGTAGTATACTTTGAATAGTACTGGATTAAACACATATATACGTATAAAATAAGGTAAAACCATGTTAAAATCCAAAGGAAGAACAAAATATTTTCAGAAATTGAGTTTTTAACTGAGCAAGGGTTTACGTTAGAGTGATGGCGGGACACAGAGGCAGTGTCTTGACCTAGTTATAACAAATACAAATACAATACTTAGGTATTTGTTTTTTTTTATCCAAATGTATCAGAAGAAGTTGTAAATAAGACACACACATGTTATTTACAATTTTAAATTTCTTTTAGGTTTATTTAGTCTACAGAAAAAAGTCTGGTTTTCTTTTGTTTTGTGGAGTTTACAGTTTCTATATCAATTAATTTTCAATAGTAGTAGAGAACATATAATTTTTAATGTTGCTGCATTGCTGGATAAATGATGTTAAAGTCATAATAGGATTTAATTGGGACAAATTGATTTGAACCACATAAACAAACATTGTTCTAAAATTAAAAAATCTGCATTTTTTCATGTTTTACCTAGTAGACTTTGTCCCGATTCCTGTTTGGTTTAAGTGCAAAATAAAAAATCTCGGAATTTATTGCTTGCATGTTGTCACCTATTGTTTCTTATAAACCCCTTAAATCTCTACTTCCGTTAAAAATTACTGAAATTGGCAGAAAGTTTAAGTTACAGAGTGCATCGAAACATTTCGTTAAGTTAGAGAGGCCAACACTGAAATTATTAATTAAACTTATTGAGGTTGCAGATTTTAAGTTATATAGGATAGAATACAATAGGGAGTGCATACGTATCTATCCATGTCTGACCATGTTATTTATTTATTCTTCCAGATAATTTTAATATAAGAGCACTTAATGCTCAGGAGAATTATTTTAGAAATTATTCTGTCCAAGGAGGAAGTTATGCAAAATCCTACGTTCACATTGCAAAAAACAATGGAGTATCTGTAGCTTTTCTAGGTATTGACGCATGTCCTGATCCAGGACTGCGACGGCCTTTTAATTTTATTGGTATGCTGGACATTCAGGAACAACAGAGCATACAGAAACTAAAACTAGAAGCCGAAAGCAAAGCTGATCATATTATTTGGTTTGGACATTATCCAACATCATGTATTCTGTCATTAGAATGGGATTCCCAAAGGATGGATTTACGACAGCTTATAGGGAGTGGGAGGGGGTCACAAGTTTATGTCTGTGGTCATTTACATTCTATGGGAGGATTAGTGCCAAGAATGTACACAAAACACAAGAAAGGTTATCTAGAACTGGAGTTGGGTGATTGGAAAGACAATCGGATGTATCGTCTAGCTGCTATCGACCATGGTTTATTTTCATTTGTTGATGTTAAACACAACACTTGGCCAGTGGTTCTAGTGACGAATCCGAAGCACGCTCTATATACGTTACCAGGACGCGAACCACTTCAGTTAATATCTGACTCATCTCATATAAGAATATTAGCGTTCAGTGATATGAAAATTAAAAGTGTTAATATATCATTCGACAAAATAAGTTGGATGAAATGCAAGGAGACAAGTGGTCCTTTATATGTATGCCAGTGGCTGCCACATTTGTTTACAACTGGTTTGCATAATTTATATGTAGTGGCTACTGATGAGATAGGAAGAGAAACTACTATTGACCATCCATTCTCCTTGGATGGAACTATAATGCAATTTGAGATTATACCAAGAATTTTATTAATGATAGATGCTGGAACAGTGGTAGGCAATCTATATATTAAATAAAGTGTTATTATATTAACCTATAACTTTCTACTAACTTATTTTTATATAGTTTCAGGCTGTATTTGGAACTTTACTCCTGTTGAATGTGCTGCCGCTTGTAATACTAAGATTACAAAAGCGACCTCCTAAATACCGACGAAAGTGTGGGCGACAACTTTTGAGACGTATTTGGCTATTAAGCAAAATCGATAGAATATTTTATCCTCTTGTGTTATACGCTAGTTACATACCATTCGGTCCGTGGGCGATCGGAGAACTCGTAGATGGCTCGATTGGAGCCATATTCGCTTGGGGGATATTAATTAGGGGGTCATTTTTGCCTGAACCCTTCACTTATATGTATGGTAGTGTACAGCTAATGTTTGTGCAGATTCCTTTAATATTCGTACTGGCACATTGCATAGAAACGAAACTCATGAGTCCGAATATCAGAGGGTTTAAACGTCTTATTAAAAATTTACCCTTTATATTTCTGTTCTCAATTCAGCTACTGCTAGCCTACTTCTTCTGGTTAGAGTATGGCACACTTTCATTCTTGTTTGGACCTTTAAGGACTTGGAGCGTTGTTTTAAGTATACTGCTCTGGTATAAAATTTTGACTCTACCTCCTGAATATTGCAGGTAATGTAAATTAAGTTTACAACAATATTAATTTTAAATGAAAATCATACATTTCTGACAGTTCTAACATTTATTTAATAAAAATATCTTCCCTTAAATTCAAAAATACTTCAGTAGCATTGGTTCCTTAAAATGCCTTAATATAGATTAAAACTAGCCCCTTCCGCATTTAGTAAACATCGTTGAAGATACAGCGATTGTTTATTTCTGAAACAAGTATAATATACGGATATATCTTAAAAGATAGTCTTGGTAAACTAGTTAAATTCCTGCATTTTACATGTTCGTTACAAACGTAATTAGTAATTTGAGTTCTACTTTTATAGATATAAATTAGTAACAAACTAACTAATGTTTATTGATATTGTTTTGTTTGTTTCAGATATTTGTCCAAACTAAATGAGCTGCCGTCGTAATCACAGTCCTTAATATTAAATAAAGCGAACGTATTTTTATAACGCATTTCTTATATTAAGTATTCAATATATTGTATGTATGTATATTCTATGTATATAGTCATTGTTAAGTTTACGTAATCACGAGTATTTGAAAGAAACCATTTCAACCAAAGATTTTTGAACCACAAGAATTATTATGTTATCAAAATTATAAGCTTTTAAATGTATGTTAAAAGCTTACCTCGTTGTAGACGAAGTATTGATGTGTGATAATGCTTATTGTGGATAATTGTATTATAATTTACGAACAGTTTCTATGTAAGTAATTGATTTAAATGACATATATTTAATAGGAATAAAAACATAAATACATATTTATATATTTGTTTGGAAATAAATTGCTTATTTCATAACTTAACTTTTCAGTGATCAAATGTATTATATTGATATATAACATTTAAAAGACATTAAATATAAATAAAGATTATATTTTACTGACAAAGACATTTAACTTAGTAACAGACTGAAATGTACCAGGTACCTACTAATTTTAAAGATAAGGATATATATATAGTTTATTTTGAAAATAATCTAGTCCATCATCTAATGAGAGTCAATTAATATCCTATATTATAGACATTGGTTTGGCTAATTTAGTTTTGCATGTAATTTTTACATTTCCTAAATGTCGTTATTTATGAAAGATTTGAGTAACGTTTCATTGTCAGATGTAGAATTGATTGTAGTTCTTTGAAAGTCTTTGTGCAATCAATTTTATCCGTGAAGTTGGATATGTAATATTCAAATAAAATGTTTTTCTGTGATAATGTTTTTTTTTATTTAGATGATCAAGAGGATATGTTTCTTTAGAATGTATTTATACTCGACCAAAGAGTAAATATTTCCGGCCCATCTAATATGGATTATACAGATAGTAGAAAAAAATAGGTACTTGTTGTCAAATCTCGTGTTAACATCTGATTGGTCAAAAGCGTTATAGAGAGCCAATCAAAATTATTTATAATTCTCGGAAATCACTTTTGTTTCAACCTTCCAGTAACCGGCTCAGTAAAGCAAACAATCTCTTTCTTTCAATGTCTTTTTCATGTTTTACGACTTCAATATAGATTTCCTAGATGCCACTTTTGAACAACTTGTAGAGACAGGCCGAATATTCGGCAAATGTTCGGTATTCGTTGTATTCAGAAACTTTTTTGCTATTAGTATTCGATCGAATTATTCGGTTTTGGTTGTTTGCCTGTATTCGGTTCGAGTATTTTTATTTTTTTGGCTACACGAAACGGTGAAGAACTAAAAGACAAAACTAAAATTTATGTCATATTACAAGTAAAAGAAATCTTATAAATGTGTTGAATAAAGCTTAATAGTAAGGCTTAGTATTTAATATAGTCAACATTTATTTTGGAACTTAAATTAGAATGTATTTTTGTTTTAAAACAATATTTTTAAACCATAAATCAACATATTTATTCACCTAGTCAGTATATTTTTTTTTTTTTTTTTTTTTATATGATCTAGGGCAATGCTTGACTACATTCCACCTGATGGTAAATGGAATGTAGTCTTAGATGGTAAGTCGCATTGCCCTAGCAACCTATTCACTCTTCTCTTGAAGAAACCCACATTATATTTGGCCGGAAATACCGACGCAGGCAAATTGTTCCAGTCCTTTGCTGTACGTACTAAAAATGAGGAAGCAAAGCGCTTCGTTCGGACAGGTGGAATGTCCACAACAAAAGGATGGATACCTGCCGTGCGTCGGGACGTCCGGTGATGGAAGGGGGACGGGGGAATTAACTCGTGTAATTCCTGCGCACACTCACCAAAATGTATCCTATAGAATACTGAGAGGCTAGCAATTTTACGCCTGTGTTCAAGGCTTTGGAGGTCGGCTTCGACCAATTCGGGATCGCCTATAAGCCTCTTTGCTCGCCTCTCAATTGAGTCCAGAACCGCAAGATGAGACTTTGCGGCACCAGCAAATATGTGTCCACAGTACTCTACACACGACCGGATCTGTGCTTTGTATAAAACAAGAAGCTGTCCCGGTGTAAAGTACTGCCGAACCTTCGCAAGAACGGCAAGCTTTGCTGCTGCTGCTCTTGCTCTGGACTCAATGAACCGACCAAAGTTGAGGTTCGAGGAAATCTCTAAGCCTAACAACTGAAGCCGGTCACTGTATTCCAAGGATACATTCTGGAAAGTAGGAGCCAAGGTGAAAGGGCTCCTTTTGGAGGTGAATAGACACGTCTGCGTTTTGGTGGCGTTGAACTCGACAAGATTGGCATTGCTCCATGCGGAGACTGCCTGAAGTTTGTCATTCAAACGTTGCACCATGGCTTCTCTTTCAGACTGTACTTGATCTCGACTAGCCCGAGTACTCGGCAGATATCTTTCTACAACTGTGCTGTCGTCTGCATACCCATAGATACCGGGCTTCAACAGATCATTAATGTGCAGCAGAAACAGAGTTGCAGAAAGAACGGACCCCTGAGGCACTCCGGCATTTATTGTCAAGGGTTCCGAGGAATACCCGTCGACAACTACTCGGAGAGATCTGTGGCTCAGAAAGTCCGTTACCCAGCCGATCAGACCAGGAGATATACCGTACGCTGAAAGCTTGCATATAAGGCTCGCATGCCAGACCCTGTCAAATGCCCTCGAGACGTCCAGAGAGACGGCGACCGCTTCTCCGTTCTTCTCGATGGCCTCGCCTAAAATGTGAGTAGCATACACTAGGAGGTCCCCAGTAGACCTATTACGGCGAAACCCATACTGTCGGTCACTGAGGAGATCGTTACCTTCTAGGTATGCTAGTAGGCGCGAGTTCAATACACGCTCCATAATCTTACAGAGTATGGAGGTGATTGAAATCGGTCTGTAATTGACAGGGTCGGCACGGCTGCCTTTTTTGGGCACGGGTTGCACATTAGCAAGCTTCAGCTTCAGTAGCCATGTATAATACGTAACGTACATGTTAGAACCTATTTATGACAAACAAATAATGAAATGGTAAACCGAATAGTTCGGCCTAATATTCGGTTAAGGTATTCGGTTTTTCGGTGAAACCACCATTCGGCGCATCTCTAATAATTTGATATCTTACTAATAAATAAAACTCGAACAGTAGTTTAAATCACATTTATTTGTTTATAAAAGAGTATTGTCGTGGGTATCTTGCTCTAACAATTTGCTAAATAACAATTTTCTATATTTATATATAAATTCAAGTCTCACAAAATGGTGAATCATAATATTTATTATCATAGAACTCTTCCTTCATTATGGATGCTCTCACTTTAAAGCTAATTGTTTTCTTTCCATATTAGGTATTTTAAAATAACGTGTTCTTGAGATTCGAAAACTTGAAGTTTTGGGATTTTCGTATGTTTAACTTTGATCCTGGACCAAATACTGGGGCAATATTTAAAATAATATAAATATACCTTTAATTAAAAGATAGCCAGCATTATTATGTAGTTACTTATTTTCAGATCAATATAATATATCCATTCACCTTACACGATTCTTAATAGTAGATCAGTAAAAGTACCTTCAGAAATTTGAACATCCTGAATAATATCTTACTAGTCCGACAATACCATTGTAGAATTAGAAAAACTATTGTTTATCAAAATCCAGACCTTATAATGAAATCGAGAAATATAATACTTGATTATTATCTGCACGCTTTGAATACTCTATATTTCAAAACGCATATAAGCGATATTTTTAATAAAATAATCCAAATTACTAATACTATAATATCATTAGAGAAGCTTTGTGAAAGGCCCAAGTAATTAAGGTATTTTTCTGGTTGTTTGAATAGACAAGCCATTTTGTGGCAAGGTAAGTTCTTTCGCCCAAAGCCATAAACGGTTTGCATGAAAGCGTCGAACGAGTAACGAAAGTAAGACAATAGTGCCAACGGTTGTAAATAAGAGGGCATCTCATGGTAGGGTATGAAGAATTCAGAGAACATAAGCATCGGGATGTTGGCAGCGGGTATCACGAACAGTCCGAGCTGAAAAAAAAATGAATTGTAGTTTTATATACGACAGAATGTTTCCCTCACTAGTAAAATAATTAAAACAAACCAGTAAACTAATTAATTAATCCCGACCTTGTTAATGGCATTCGCAGAATATTTAATGTATCTCTGTACAAAAATTACATGAAAAAAAGTGAGAAAAATATATATAAATAACCTTTACACCACATGCAGCTCCAACTACCAGACCAAATGTTTGAGCAAGTATGGTAAGGAGAGCGCAGACTGACCACGCCAGGGCGAGCCGGTATGCTTCTAGAGGCTGAGATGTCAAGTACCACGCGGGAAGTACGAAGGTGGTAGCACAAACCAACTGAAAACCATATCAAATTAATTATTATTAATATGAGGTTTCGTCCCAAAAGGATAAAAGTCCGATAAATATAATAAAAAAATATATATGTTTTATAATTTGTAACAATATATAGGTATGTTTTATGGAAAAAAAAAATAAATTAAGAGGAGCCTTTTCATACTGCTACGAATTATAAATAGTCCCTCACTATGAAAGATTTTACATAGCTTTAACATATATGTATATTTATGGAAATATATTAACATAGGTATTTTATGAAATATTAAAATTATTTTTCTGGTTTATAACATTACAATTTTTTTTAATGTGACATACATAGTTGCTTAGATAGTTTAAATTGTAAAAGATAATTTACTGGTGTCAAAAAAGTCATGGATTATAATTGTGATATCTAATGATGTCTTTGACCTTCTGACAAAAACATACTTTGTGCGTCTAAATATCCATTACGGAAAATTAATGTATTCTTTGTTTTTTTATCAAAATGAACAATCGTAGATAGCGACTGTAAGTTTATCACTGTTGCTGTTAATTTAAAATGCTGTTTTTTATAAATTTTGTTCATTTATATCAACGGTTTTTTAAATGTCCGGCGACTATCCAAACAACTCATTTATAACCATCTTCTTTAGAAATAGTTATTTCTCATAACATAAAAAAAAATACTCGGAAGCATGCACATTTTAAAACTTTTGACTTTGTTATAATATAAATTTATCTATATATACCTATATATTATGTCTTTTATATTACCTGAATTGGTAGGTCCACTATAATCTTGGATAGGCAATAGGACGACAAGTAATACCATTTGTTGAGATGTTCTTGAAGTACTACTGTAGACTCCACTGGAACTGTCAAGTAATACGAAAGGGATGAATTATATTATTTGTTCTTCTTTATTGTTTAGTGACATTGAACAATGAGTGTTTGGAAAATATAATTCAATCTAGATTATTAACTTACATGTATGTATAGTAGGCATAGCGTTAGAAAAATACAAAAAGAGTAAAAAGAAAAAGAGACATCCAGTATTCGATATCATTCTGCTCGCTTCTGCGCCCGCGCCGTGGTACAGCGCCCCCAACAACAGCGCGACCACGAAATGTGTCAGCACACGTATCTACACACGAACCCATGATTTTGTATAAAAATTGAAAGTCTATCAGCCTAATATCTTAATCTGTTTGATTAAATTATGTTCATTTCGTTTAAATAGATAAAATTATGTCTGTGTTCTTGGGATTATTTTAAGTGACAATTAATGTGCATAAGTATTAATTAATCAACAATTAAATTTATCTGCATAGCAAAATCATGTTGATAATTTACCTAATTTAATGTAAAAATTAGAGTACTAGCAAACGGGGACAGACAGACAGGGTGGCAGAACTTCCTTTTTTACAACTCTACTGTTCTTGTTCTTTGTGGTTATGAGTCTGCCGTCTTATTACTTTTCATTTCTTTCTGTAAATCTTAACGTCAAAGAAAAGTAGATACTTAAAATAAGCAGTAACCTGTGTCAGATGGACGTCTCTTAGTGCTCCTAAGTACCCTCTCCAAAGAAGTGAACGCATTTGATGTCCAAAACCTGCTGGATAGTCGTTGACGAATTCTGTATTTCCCTTTAGAAGCAATTCGGCCTCAAGCGAATTATCTGTAATTAATTATGTAATTAATGATGGGCTAATATTTATTGTGAAAGTAAAGGAGATAAAATCGATGAAGAAAATATAATGTAATTTAAACAATTTGCAGGCAAAACAAGCAGGCATAGGAATTTACGCTAGACTAGGAAAAGTAAGAAAAATATCAGTCAGGCAGTCAGAAAACTGCTCAGCTTATCACAAGAATGTATCATAAAGTGATCTTCACAAATATACAACATATTGATCTTTTGTAATTATACCTTTTGTGACTATAATAATAATAATATCACTGGACAAATTACACACATTGATCTAACCCTGAAGTAAGCAAATTATTTGCTTGTGGTAAGGTTGTTAGATAATGATACAAATACATTCAAATACACATTATGAATACTTTGAATATATTTAATAAACGACCAAACCAAATTTAAATATATGCCTACGAACCTCTATCATTTCTATGTTGAATGTCTCTTTCCACATTTTTTTTCATTTCAAACGTATAAGCCCTTGCTTCTTTTTCTAAAAGCTCCAGATTTCCAGAATGTTCACCACTTGCAATTTCTAAAACTGTAGTTTAATTTTTCATTCTAGAGGTCTGTTTCATGGACCGTGGTAACTTTGTAAAATTATCTTATGAGAATTCGTGTCTATCTTTATCTACTTCAAGACTTCGCTGTCTAAGCATAGAATTGGAATTAATTCATCTTTTTAGGTACTGTCTAAACTTTTTTAAAACAAGTCTACTATATACATTTATGATGTTATTATGTAACTTTGTCACAGAATATTTGTCCAATATTCAGATCAACATAAGCGTTATTTTGCGGGTAAATAAAATTTAACCTTTAAAAGTAGGTAGTTAATATCTTACGATAATCAGCCAGGTTATAATAAGTTGGACACACAAATCCAGATTTACTCAGCATTTCAGGCACATCTGTAATAGCTCCTGTATATAAAGTCCGTCCATTAGCTATGAGAATAATGTCATCAGCCGAGGTAAAGAGTTGAGAAGAGGGCTGGTGAATCACACAAGCCACTGTTCGGCCACTTTGTGCTACTGATTTTAGGGCTTTTGTTACTGACATGGATGTTACAGAGTCGAGTCCGCTGTATACAAAAAGAGGTTTTGATAAACATTTTCTTAACTGCACTTTATTTATTAAACGAGATATTTCGTATTAACAAAACAAGCTAGAGGCGTAGTACTTTTTCTATTTCGTTTTTAATAAAAAAAGGAAACCTGGTTGGTTCATCGAGCAATATAATGGTAGGATCAGTAAGTAATTCGCAAGCAATTGTAAGCCTTTTGCGTTCACCGCCCGAAAGTCGACAGGCTCTCGTTGTAAGTACATCGCTGATGCCTAATTGTTTGGACACGGTTTCTATCTGAAAATAATGATAATTATTACCCACTAATAATATCTATGAAATAATTTATTTCTAAATATATTAACTTAAATAATATCCTATTTTTCGAACATTCAAAAGATTAATAAAGAAATAGCGTCAATTATCAATAATTAACTTTTTTATACTCAGTGGCATTAATAACATTACTTAAATCAAATTCTCGACAAATAAAAATGGATGTCACGACCGTCTTGATAAAGACGATCATATTATTTAGAATTGTAAAATTCGCCGAAGCGGGTATTGAACACGTGAGTAGAACATGTAGCTGAATTTGTAGAGCGTCGGTTTCCAAGAGGTCGCTGGTTCGAATCCCTACCTGTATTGCTTTATCTTTCAATCTTTATTTATTATAAATTTTGTGTAGATAATGATGTTCAAAATTTAAAAATGGCTGGTTATTTCATCTCTTTACATATCAATGATATGTAAAGCAATAACCGCGTAACAATGAATACATCCAACATTCATTGTTCACTCGGATGATAACTTCGGGGAAGCTGTATATTGCGGCCGTGTAGCACTCACTCGGGTAAACGTCGACAAGTGCCGAAAGAAACTTGTGTCTTCTGTTGAGACTTCTTTAGAAAAGTTTTGAAAATAGGGTGAACTGAACCTTGATGAGTTTAATTCCCAGAAGATACAAGTTTGCGCGTTTATAACTAAAAAAAACCCATTCGTCGTATCACCGACCGTCGAGAACACTACGTTTAATGCCTTGCCAAATACCAGAGTACTGGACCTGGAAACATCGAGCGATAGTCTGGAGATATAGATTGTCTGGTGAGCACGGTCCAGTTATCCTTTAGGATACTTGGAGTGATCAACAGAGCCTAGCAGTACTTCTCGTGTAAACCAAAGGCTCATGTTTTATACAGCGCAGGTTCGATCACACATGGAGTACTGTTTTCATCTCTGGTCAGGATCGCTCCAATATCAGCCTGTATTATAACATCGCACTGCACGCCACTGCCCATAATTCCAACCCTAATAGGTGGTAGGCAGTTGGTAGGTAGGTATGTGAATAATAGGTAGATAGTAGGTAGGTAGATGGTAGGTAGGTAGGTAGATGTTAAGTAGGTAGGTGGTAGATGTTAAGTAGGTAGGTGGTAGGTAGGTGGAAGGTAGGTGGGTGCTACCATCCAGGTGGATAGGTGGCGTTCCGCTACAGTGTGGTTCTCAAGATGCTTTTTAACTACGAAACACCAAGAACCGCCTTCGGTGGTGTTTCTAGATCGATACGACATGGATATCTTAAAAAAGAGGGCCTACTCTATTCTCAAAAGCCGGCTACGCTCTTGTGAATCCTCGGACACTGCAAGAGACCGTGGGCGGCGATAATCACTTTAAATCAGTTGACCCGCAAGATCGTCTGCCCTCCTTATATTATACAAAAAAAAAACTTTTAAAATAGTGAAGCAATAAATGACCAAATTGTTCAAATAATCAAAATGTTGTTTGTCAAAAGCATATACTTACAATGTTATTTTGTTCATTTTGAGTGGCTCGAGGGAGTTTCAACGACGCAGCAAATTGAAGTGTTTCCTTAACAGTAAGACTTTCAATAAGGTTTACGTTTTGCGACACTAGAACTACGTTTCTACCACCTCCTTGCAAAGAACCAGTCACGCCGGTTTTTCTGTTAAAGAAACCAATGCTATAAATGGTTCTATTATACTATATTATTTAACCGCCCCGTTGGTCGAGTGGTTAGCGCAGACGCCTAACGTGTCACGGCGCAATGGGGCTCGGGTTCGATTCCCGGCGGAGACGACAGGCATTTTTGTGATGAGCATAGATGTCCGTGTTTCTGGGTTTGGTCGTTTATTAAATATATTTTCAGTATTTATATTTATATGTGTATTTCTATGTATTTGTACCGTTGTCTAACACCCTTAACACAAGCAAATAATTTGCTTAATTTAGGGGTTAGATCAATGTGTGTAATTTGTCCTGATATTATTATATTATTATATTATTATATTATTATTATATCTGGTATCTCTAACTGGTCTCTGAGACTTATTATAGTAGCTGTTCCCAGCGGCTTTGATCGCGTGCAAATGGAACATTACACCTTATGAATATTTTATTAATATTATTTCAGAAATAATAATTAATTTCATAAGATACCACATCAACAGACATTTCCGATATTTTTTTATAGACGGCACTGTCAAAACTTTGGTGTGTTTTTTTAACAAGTTTCTAATACGATTTTTACAGGTATTAGTATGATATTATGTAGTCTATACCCATTTTTAATTAATGGACTATTAGATGCCAAACGTTTTTTTTATTGTGATTTTTCATATAGATATTCAAATCGAATTTACAATAGACGCTTATATAAACATACTGTTTCTTCATAATTTTGACTCGTTAGCCACGCAGTTACTTTTGGTTTATATTCCCGCAGAGTTAAAGGCTATATTTTAAGGGTATTATTACTTTTGTTATAAGTACAGATTCCTCGCAAGATATTGACTGTGATTGTGCGAATTTTGTATGAATTGAATGAATAGTCTTCTAATGGAGAATGAACCAGTTTTAGTGTAAAGGTCCTATTTTGAAAATCTAAGTTTTGGAAATTATAATACCTTAAGAATAGGCTTGCAACCAGTTAGCGTAAACTACCTTCCAGGCTCAATATGAGCATGCCCTGAAAGCTTAAAATCCAACGTGACAACCAGATACTTTATCCATTTTTTTTTACAGCTACATCCTTAGAAACTATAATAATACTTTATGTCGATATTAATTGATTGTGTTCTATTGTTAAGTAAAAAGTAACAAGGTTTTTTTCTTGGGTATTAAGTGTCAGCAGGTTATTTTTAACCATTGCCCAGTCGTTTCGAACCCCGCCCCCTCATCAGCCTTGTCTAGATCCCATGTTGTATGTGGTAGGAACACTGTGGTATCATTTGGTATTATTACTATTATGATGCAGAGATCATTAAGGTAGACCGAGAATAGCGAAGTCCCAGACACATATTAGATTATAAGTTGTTACCTTATGTTTATTTTTAAATTTTGTTTTACAATTATAACGATTTATGTTGCTAAAGTGTTTTATAATCCAAAGATGTATATGTCTTTATTTTGATTATCATAATGACAATATAAGTTTATATAGTTAAATTACCACCATTACCAAACTAAAATTTTCTAATTAGTACGATAGTTATTTAAATTAACCTTTCCACTACTAAATATTTTCCTTACATTAAGATTAATGTTCCAATTGTAAAAATAAATAAATCTAAATAGTTTATTTGTAGTTTAGTTTTATCTTTTTAATAATAGATTTCACGATTAAATATTAGACTAATTATGGCAAGACCCCACTCGATAACTCATGAGAACTTAGTGGCAATTGTGGAGAACTTAGTGGGAAATCTATGGACTGAGCAAGCCCAGAATCGCTATTTGTGGTATGGCACGTCTGGTATGGGAGGCCTATGTTCAGTAGTGAACACAAAAGAGGTAAAATAATGATTATGATAATATACTTTACTTACTTTCTGCCGGCTAATATTTTCAAAAGTGTAGACTTGCCAGCCCCCGATGGTCCGAGTATAAAAGTTAGGCGACCGGGGCGGATGGCGCCACAAACATCCTTCAGAATTATTTGTTCGTCAGCTTTTCTTCTCTTCCTTAAAAAAAACAGCCTATCTGAAACAAAACTAATTTTTCACTTAACTTAATAAATCATTAAATTATAATTTTATATTTCTTAACCGTTTTCACGTGACTTTTTTATTTTATTACGTTATGGACCTAGAAACGTCTTATCCGATATTTTTTATATTTGTTTTGGTGGTGGCTGATAGTTGGCTATTGTTTATTTTATTTAACCCACTAGCTGTACCCGTAGATTTCGATTTTGATAAAACGTACACTAGTACTTACCAATGTATGTAAAAACTATAAACCTTCAAACTGTTAAGCAGCAGTGGTACGACAATAAGCGTTTATTAACTTCTTTATTTGTTAACCGATTGTTAAAAAAAGAAACAAAATGTAAAGTGAATCCCATGACAATATGTTCCCGAAAACTGCATCTCAATCGATTAATCCGTTTCTGAGATTAGCGTGCACAAATATACGGACATACAGACATACAGACAAACAGCCAACTGAAAAACCATTGTTTTGGGTCCTCTTGCTCTTATAAAGGCTCCCTATGATGTTTTTTTTTATATATTTTCCATGTACAGAAATGGATCAGTGACAATTTTATTATATGTATAGATTTTTTACAGTAACGTACCAAAATGAATATTTAATTGAAATGAACACCTGTTTTTATGGATTATATTTGCATTATTAGTAAGTAAAAAGCTAATTTGCATGTTACTGTACTGGAATTATTTACTTAGACAACAAATTTAAATAAAACATTTGAGTGACGAGTTTTTTTAGTTTATTTTGTTATCTTTTTGTATAGTATAAGCTTAGATATAGGTCAAATTATTGAATAATATTTATTTTAGATACAAAGATTTATTTTAGATACAAAGAGATATTGGTAAATGTGGGATTGTTTGATATCATGTATTATTAATTTTATCATATTTATATGTTGCAGTTGTACTTTTTTATTTTTAGTTGTTGTTATTTTAGATACAAAGATTTATTTTAGATACAAAGAGATATTGGTAAATGTGGGATTGTTTGATAACATGTATTATTAATTTTATCATATTTATATGTTGCAGTTGTTCCTCGCATCTCCGTGCGTGTGACTACAAAAGACCATTACACGTACGGAACAATAGTTAGAGGGAAGACTCTGCGTGTCCGCATTTATAGTAGCGGGCTAATCGTTAAAATCATTATATATTTTAGAAAAGAATTTTTAGACGTGTTGTAAAGGTTACAATATGATCACAAGATGATATACGTTATTTAGCCTATATAACCTACCCCGAGAATTGGACTGACAATTTATGTAATGATTTTTTAATTTTTTTTAGACATATGTTTAATTAAATATATATACTCTCTAGTTCTTTTTTTGTTTCATTGTTTTTTATAATAAATAAAATGGTTAAAACTGATTTTAAATATATAAAGTTTTAAGTTGATCCCTGAAAAAAAATTTTTTTGGGAATTTAAAAGAATTTAGAAAGATAAAACCATTGTTTGTTAATAAATACGTGGAAAAAGTCGCGGGCAACAGCTAGCCATTTTATAAAATGTAGTTTGAAATTATTATCACATTAATATAAATATCGTCTCCTTGGTACAAGAATTGAAAGTACAAAAGTACATTAAATGATTTCTTATATTTTAATTGAGAATATAATCATTTGTAGAGCATTTCAATACTTAAACTGTTTCGATTAATATTTAATTAGTCATAAAATTTTAAGATAAAGGAAAAAATATATATATTGTCGCTGTAATAATAACTTTTTGATATTCTAGATACACACATTTCTTATTTTAGGTTCTTTTTTAGAGAAAGAAGTATTTTTTTTCTCTATCTCTTTAATAAAGTAAAAATATTAGTCTACGACTTGTTATATTATATTTAAAAAATATTAAAGTATTAAAATAATTATTCAAAATTTATACGAATCTCGATATCATTACAGGTTTTATTCATTATTATTAATAATATATAATTTATTATTAATAATAAGAATCTTGATATCATGACAGGTTTCATTTATTCATGAACACTTAAGATACTACTCATAAAATAACGTACGTAATGCTGTTAAATAAATACGAATCTTAAGTTATATTAAGTGTAATTGAATTTAGTCATTTGTTCAATATTATCGTTTACTAATGTCTTTCATACTTGAAAATATTCATTAAAGAACACTTTGCCAGTCTGTTATCATTACTCATATTATTGCATAGGTCATCTGGCCATCGCGTTACTTATCTTAGAATGTGTGTCAAGCAAGGATTGTTTTTGTTAAAACTACTGAAATAAGACATGTATAAGATAATACGCAATTATGTTCAATAGTTGTCCTAGGTTAATAAAGTAATATATTTTATTTTCTCGTCATTATAAAGATAACCTTTTAATTAAATAAGATATTCCATTTGACGCTTCATATATTCAAATATAGATTGGAACACATAATATTCCTCGACTGCTTTAATATTCCTTTACACGTTAGGGTCTGGTTACATTAGGTTAGGTTACGTCAAAATATTATTTTTAAATTTACAATTAATCTAAACAAATATTTTAAATGCGAATATTTGGATGTTTGGTTGGATGGATGTTTGTTACTCAATAATGCTAAAACTACAGAACTGATTTTTATGAAACTTAGCAATGGTTGTAGCTTAAGAACCAGAATAGCACATAGGCTATAGAAATACTAACTTTTGCATGTGGTATTGTCTGTGACATAATATATGTTTTAGCGCAATTACGTTATGGTCACGGGAGTTGCTGTTTTTATTCGTTTGGCTTGCTAAATTTCACGTAAGTATTTGTGAAGATCCTTCTTATTACCCAAGTCCCAACTGCTTTAAAAGAAGCGTTATGTTTTTATATACCTAAATGTTTGTTTTAACTATCTTTTGCCCGTTACTCCGTCCACGTAGACTGTAAATAATATCTAATTTATATATAACGTAATAATATAATCATATTTATATGGTATCGTATAACGTAATAAAATTTATATGGTTAGGTACATAAGCCTTATAAATATAATTTTTACAGTCTTCGTGGATGGAGTCACGGGCAACAGCTAATAGATAATACATTTTATGGTGTACGTAATAAGAATAGTACCTAGTTATTGTAGTCTAATATGTAAATTGTTTTTTAAGTAGTAATAATAAAAATTTTAAATGTGCTTATAATCTTACTTTTGGCCATATCATAATGTTGGTCTCTTGTTGTGTTCGTAAATGTTATGTTTTCCATTATAGATGTTGATGCTAATAGTTTTAATAAGTCTTTAGCCTAGGATGGTTTGAGCCAAATACTTATTACATTAGCTTTTCCTCAGCTATGCTATGAGGAAAAGCTCTTGAAGCGGTTATAGAATGCTCGACGGGTTCCAAAAGATATATATTTTTGTCATAATTTACACAAGCACATGCCAGATCCATCGTACCTTATCTACTAATATCTACTAATTTTTATATGATCTAACCATAGTATACGAAAAAGAACACGAAGGAAATAATAAATGAAAGGAATAATACTGTCGGTCAATAGACTTGGCCTCTTGTCCACCAATCTTGAATAGAATTTCATTACATTTGAATTAGTACAATAATAACAACATATATATTAGGTCTTTACAAATGAAGTTGGCGTTTTGTAAGAAAGGAACAACAATTGGAATATTTTTTAATATAATGTATTTAATTAAGCAAAGTATAAACCATTGTTTTCTAAACACTTTTTCTATCTTATAGGTAGTTCATTGATAAATTTACTCTAAAAAAACCAGTAGGGACGGGAAGGCGATTTGGACTGCCCCATCGGAGTAGACTTTTTTCCCTTGCAAGAAGTTATCCGAATTAAAAAAAAATGTAATCTGTTGGAGCAAGGTCCGGGGAGTAGGGTTGATGTCTTAGACATTCTAATTGAAGTTCTTCTAATTTGATATCCGTCTGTTGTGCAGTGTGTGGTCCAACGTTGTCGTGAAACAGCACTCCAGTCAACTGACCAGTCCAGGTTGTTTAGCACCTACTTTTTCCATCGTGGTTTGCAATTGCCGACCATAGATATCTGCCGCACTAGCCTGGCCAGATTTGAGAAAACTGTAATGTACAATAACGGCACTAGTCCACCAAACGCTTACAAGCAGACCAGGATTTCACCTACATCAACAACAAAAAGACGAAGCAAAGCGCTTCATTCGGACAGGTGGAATGTCCACAAAAAAAGGATGGATACCTACCGTGCGTCGAGACGTCCGGTGATGGAAGGGGGCCGGGGGAATTAGGTCGTATAATTCCTGCGCACACTCACTAAAATGTATCCTATAGAATACTGAGAGGCTAGCAATTCTACGCTTGTGATCAAGGCTGTGGAGGTCGGCTTCGACCAATTCGGGATGGCTTATAATCCTTTTCGCTCGCCACTCTATTTAGTCCAGAACCGCAAGATGAAACTTTGCGGCACCAGCAAATATGTGACCACAGTACTCTACACACGACCGGATCTATGCTTTGTATAAAACGAGAAGCTGTCCCGGTGTAAAGTATTGCCGGACCTTTGCAAGAACGGCAAGCTTTGCTGCTGTTGCTCTTGCTCTGGACTCAATACTGATTGATAGAATTAATAATGATCGAAAAAAGTGACAAGCAAGAGAACACACCACCTTGAGGTTCCCCAGTCGAGATATTACACCAGGACAAAAAGGAATCATTGTCTTTCCGAATACTATTGATATTAATATTACTGGCCAATGTAGTAACTCTGAAACTAGTCTTTCAATGATGGTGATATGTTAAGAGTACGTGACAGTCTTAGCAGAATATTAAAGTCAATTCAAATCAGTCAATCAAGTCTAATCTAATAGTTGCTAATCTAATATCGTCGTTGATTTTGACTAGAGTTATTATTCTCTGTCTCTCTATTATTCTAGTTATGCTTTGACATCAAGAAATCTATTACATGATTTAATTTATAAGAGAAATAACATCTAAGATTGGTACGATCATATTCCTCATATTCCTCCTCTCACTGTCAACAGAAATAGGATTCGATAAAATGGATAGTACCACCTTCTTAAACTCACATTCAGTGAAAGAACAAAAGGAATATTACATTAAATATAGCGATAATACATTAATATGCGAGGGATAAACAATAATTAATTATGCTTTCTTTATCGCCTTTGCCCATTATTCTTGAAGATGAAAAGTTTTTATTAAGAAGTTCCAAAAAATTCCATGTCTTTGATTGTCATTTTCGATTGACTAGTGAATGTGGTGTGGGTGAACATCTCTACCTGATCTATTAAAGCAAAAGTATTGCTGTAATAATCAATATGCAAATACAATTAGTACGCATTGGACAAATAGTGTTTTATAGTATTTGTCACATACGTTCTAATTGTATTTGCATTTATTATTGTTCTAATAACTGAATGTAAATACTGTTTGGTATTGAAAATGTATTTTTATATATTTGCAAACTATAATTTTCAGTACAATATAACACTTTTTGAACATCATAATTTTTATAGTTCTGTGAATTATTTTATTAAACAAGTTGGAAAAAACTGGTGTCTAAAGAATTGAACGAAGGTAGTGTCACTTACGTGGTGCTTTCGTACCAAAAGTGCCATAGCTGGTATAAAATAAAAGATTCTGTGTCAGTTTTTCGAAATAGACATCGATCACGAGTTACACGACCGGCAGTTCTTTTCAAAGGAGCGTTATTATTCACCAAAGCTAGAAACTATTGAAATTCCTAAAAACCTATTGAGACGATGGATCCCAAATGACTAAGACGCAGGCTTTAGACAAATAGAACCGAGTAGAACTACGAGCTGTATTAATCAATACGGTACGGTCAATCTCGAGTCGAGTCAGCGCCGGGCCCATCGCGTTGCAAGAAGAGGAGTGCAAATAATTTCTGGGACTTGCAACCCAGGTATAGATTTAAGGGGCCCCTTTATGATGCGCAAACACACTGATGCTTCAGTGATCAAACTCCTCTCCCATCCTAACTAAATTTGGAAGGAACCTAATAATGCCATCTTTGAAATACGTTCTAGAAATGAACAGATGCTAGTTCTAGAAATGCCAAGGTCCTTAAGTAAGTTATAGAAAGATTTTGCTGTTACACGTCTCGCTCCCACTTCTACAGCGTACACGCTAACTATAAAACTATTCCTAGACAGCTCGTTGCTCAGTTTGTAAAACTTATTAAGCTTAAATGTGTGATCCCTGGGGATGTTTGATTCCCAGGTCACAGTGAACTCCACAAGTATCACGCGCCTTGGAAGTTCAGAATACAGGAATAAGTCTGGTCTACATGCTTAAAGACCAAGATCCCTAGGTATTTTGTAATGCTTTTTATACGTGTCCACCATGAGAGTCCAATCAGGAGCCGCGTCTAACATAGAATAAGGCTTCGGTTTTGATTTTTTGGAGCAGACTTCTTTTACGAACTATACAAATCATTTGATGGTTGTTATACCCTTTCGTGCTCTTGCTACTGAAAGACTAACCGCTTGACCTCTATCTAGAAGTATACTAATAAGTGTTTCGCGGTTCCTGCTGCCTCTAGAAAAAATTGCAAGACTTTTCGGTGGCTTAGCCCCATCTTACTAAATTACTTTGATTTGGGAGAGTCATTTGTAACGCATTAAGACAAAATTTTAACAATGCTGTGGACCGATCATAAAGCAGGGTGTGCCACTTTAAAGCTAGTGGAATAAAAATATCTCATTAGGTCACCCACTCTTTTTTAATTTCCAGGCTCTTCGCGTGCAGTCGATAGTTATCGTTCTCATCTTGTCGAATAAAGGATTTTGTTCTGTTTATGTGACAATCTTTTCTACTTAATCCTAGCTCTACTTTATTCGTTTGAGCACCAAACATATTTTTTTATAGAATTGAAGTGACTCGAGGCAACTTTAAGGCAACTTTATCTTTTGTTGTGAGAAGTTACAGATTTTCTGATGATATTTCTTTTAGTAACTCTTAGATGGTTATAGAGCTCCGATGGTTTCTATAATAAAAATAATATGATAGCGCTTTGAAGTATATTTTAAACATTTAAATGTGTTGTTTAATACTGTCTTGACCACTGGGACAAAAAACTTGAAACTTTAGGTGTTTTATTACGTAAACTCTAAAACCGGTTTTTTTGTAAGGAACCCAAGGTGAATTTTTATTATCAGTGGGCTACAAAAAAACTTTGAAAACTCTACTTTAATAAAATAGGCACGGGTCAACGAGTATGTTATTTGTCTCATCCGTTAGAGATAAAACGTGAGTGTCACTTGTTATTATTTTAATGAACGAAAAAACAGGCTCGATTACATTTTTTGGACTCTCATGTTTTTTTATGAATCAATTATTCGACTAAAGACAGTTTTATTTGAATTTAAATTAAAACTTTAATATCTAAGGCTCATTTTGTCAGTTAACAATATAAAAGTTTAATTTTTGTAGCAAGTAGGTATAAAATACGTGTTGGGTCTACTGTAAGGTCTAAACTCTAAAGAAACTATAGTGACCGTGGTGAAGTCATAGACAACAATGTATGCATAATTATTTTTTTATAATTTATAATTAATTTGTCGATTACATTTTCAATAAATTTGAATAGAGTAGTATGTAACAAATACATTTGTTTAGTACAAGTGACATTGAAGAATAATAAATTAAACAATATTAATATTATTCACGGATGTTAATTAATATATATCATATTAAAAAAAAAATGTGAAAAAAATCCTAAAGTGCAGTAACTAATGTATAGGCGGCTTTAGAATACCATGACTTTCTCCATTCCACTTTAGATCACTTTCACAAAATAAGATCATAATTATAAATAATGTCCCTTTATAGTTATATTTGTTGCAGAGCTAAACTAATCATGCCCGATAAGGGAATGTATTACATAAATGTATACTTACCCTTAGCACTGCAGGCGAGATCCTCAAATACTGTTATTGAACATTTCGTTGCTGTATTAAGACATCCATTTTCAACATCCATGACTATATTTTAAACTTTTAACATTTGCAACATATATAAGACGTCTATAATGATCCGGCACTAGCCACGGACTCCATGTACGTTCTCTTACGCGCATAATATGATAAGTGGGGAATGCTACTACGCCAACATGGCTTGGGTTTTGTTCCCAACGTAACTGCATTTGAACAAAGCAATGTAGCGGACACGAAAGGCCTGATAACTAAGAGATAGTGATGCACTTTGTAAATATGGTTCGTATTATTTTATATGATTATAATTTATTGTCTATGATTATTATTTCGTATAATATCGGTAAATATTTGATATTATTTTATTTAATTCAGTTGGATTATGGGATTTATTTAACGGATTAAAAACTGACGTTTAGGAAATCAAACGTGTCGTCGCTATACCAAATGAGATAACTTATCGATACCCGCTCTGATGGATTGAACATTTTATATATATTCGTATTTGTTGGGACGGGGGCGATACCTACTAGAAACATCGGATCTTATGTCCAGTACAATGTCTGTATTGTACTGTTATCTTTGTGTAAAGTACAGTGCTGGTATGCTGCTCGTAGGTATATCCTGTTTATGTGCGATCGTATTAATTTGAAAGGTAAAGGTCGTCGTACTGCGATTGCGGATACGGAACCTATTACGGAAGAAACAAGTCACAAGTAAGAATTTAGTTTCAACAAAGCCAGTCAGTAGATCCAGCACAATCAACAGATGAAACACCAAGAAGCACTGTCGAAATATTGAATTGCATTTTTATCCTTGACAGGGTAAGTATTTAGTAACATATCATTTAAGAAATCAATGCAATGTGGTACTCTATGAAATGTTTGGTATGAGAGCATTAAAGGATATCGTCCGCCTTACCGACATCACCTGGTATTTATGACTGCTCATTGCCAATGATTTAAAACTTGGTAACACATCTCACAGCGCCAGAAGATGTACTCACGCAAATGAAACGCTCGAGAAAGCAGTTGAGACAGCACGTGTTTGAGACGAAAAAATGTGCCTTGACAATTGGTGAAAACCCATGAAACTATAAATAAAAGAAGCTGGTGAAAAATTCTTAAAAAGTTTTAATGACGAAAATATAATAGAGACCTCTGGGGAACCGTCCACCGTTCTTTGTTTCTTATTGATTTCGGTTGTGACATTTTAAAAACGTTTCAATGTTTTGAACTTTAAATAGAAGATTCAATTAGCAGAACATATTTTGTAATGTTCGAAGTATCGTTTAGAACAAACGTATAACAACTTATATCTTGTTAATTGTTTAATAGACAGATCTTAAATTATATAAAATGTTAGTTACACATCACAAAGGTAGTAAATAAATTAAAAACA
Source organism: Napeogenes sylphis (assembly GCA_959347405.1). Taxonomy (NCBI): domain Eukaryota; kingdom Metazoa; phylum Arthropoda; class Insecta; order Lepidoptera; family Nymphalidae; genus Napeogenes; species Napeogenes sylphis. The sequence goes on from OY365781.1 coordinate 18,632,044, forward strand.
ATATCAGTCATCTTACCTTTTAAACTTCTGTTGACAATTGTAGTTATATTTTGGAATACCAAGAAACATTCTTCGTTGATGCTGACTTCGTCCATTTTAATTTTCAGGTCCATTGGCGTACAATGTTATCTTATTAAGTCCTATATACCCGGACATGGTCATCGCCACGAGACGCGCGGAAATGAGTAGTTGTCTGGACACCGGGTTCAAGACTACTTGACTGGAATAAATCTATACTCAGTTATACAGATTTGTGCTCTTTTGAATTATTAGCAAATGTTTAATGCATTTGCAATTTTATTTATTAAAAATCGTTTGTAATAATGATAAGCTACTTTAAATAATCATAATTTTATCATTTATCACAATTACAATTTTATCATAAATAATGATAAACCAAATCGAGTTTTGTATTGGGATATGTACAGTTAAAGATAAATATATTAATAATAGTTTTAATGATCAATGTTACTTCGTCTTTTAACAGAATATCGTTTATAAAAATAATCCTTAAGATATATCTACTAGGATAATAGGAATATTGAACCTATATATTCTTACGTTAAAGCTATCAATATAATCCTTAGTTTGTCAATATAATCAAATTAATCATTAGTTTTGTCATAAGCTTTGCATATAAGAACTGGTTTAATGTAAGATTTAAATACATATTTTATTAACAAAAAAAAGTTTTTTTTTTCTTATAGTAAATTCAAATTGAGGAACTATTCTTTTCTGATTACATGCACTATCTACTATATACATAATTTTTTGCACAAAATGTTTGCAGTTTTTCTAGAAGTATATATTGTATTATTAAGATATAAAGTATTTATTTATTTTATTTTATTTATATATTTTTCCACCTTGAATCAATGTCATCAAATGGTGTCAGGACGGCGTATTTCGATACCAGATTTATCGAAATAAGCCCTTTTGTAAGTAATGGGAGTAAGTATTGCAATTTCTTTGAAAACCATCGTATCTATAACATGGGTCTCGGAAGTCCCTTAGATAGAGTCTTAAGGCCCATCCAAGTTATATATAATAATAATATATTATAATATCAGGACAAATTACAAAAAAATAATCTAACCTCTAAGTTAGCAAATTATGTCAACGATACAAATACATAGAAATACACATTATAAATACTGAGAGTATATTTAATAAACGAGCAAACCCAGAAATACAGACATCTATGCTCGACACATACATACCTGTCCCTGTCGGGAAAGGAATCTACCTCGAACTGCACTCTTTTGTGTAATAAAAATTAATTCTAAATCTGCCCCTGATCCTCAGAGCGGCATTCTGTAAGATATTATAACTTTTATAGAGTAAAGTAATTTTTTAAATCGAGAATATACATTATTGAAGAAATGTGTAAAGAACGAAAGAGAAAGAGTTATTGAGTTAATCTAGCAGTCCCAGTATCAGTTTTAGCTAATATTTTCCTAACCGCATATGCCGCTGAACTTAAGCATTAAGCTAGTTTGTTAATATAAGTGTCAACTCTAATGTTGCATAAAAAAATGACCTACAACAAGGTCGGCTGATGGACGGTTCTCAGGCCTTCTTAGTAGTAGTTTAGCTGAGTGTTGAATAGTTATTTCACAAATTATCAATATGTGAAAAAAAAAAAAAAAAAAAAAGAAAAAAGAAAAAAAAAACGTGAATCTTTCGTCTATTGGGTTGATAGGCTGCGCTAAGTCTCTTTATTCCTGTTACGACCAGTTTAATACAGTACAGTACAAATAGTACGAACAGTATAGTAAAAAAACAATATGAACAGTACGGTACAAACAGTAGGAACAGTACAGAACAAACGGTGGTGTTATGGTACATTTTTAATAAATACAATATTTGCTTGTAATTAATCTAAAGTATTTTAACATTCTTTAAAATCGAACAGAGAAGATATTTTTATCCAAAATAATAAAAATATCATTAAGCTGGCCTTAGGGCCAGTTAATTTGGTTTTCAGTTCTTAGTTCGGTGTTATAATTTTTTCTTTTTTGTATAGAAATAAAAAAAAAGCTTTTTGAACTTTTTGGGAGACTTCCTAGGTTTGTAATCTTCCATATATGGTGAGAAGATTGAATTGTAACAAGGAAAATATAAAGCATTCAAATTGCAGTTTCGCTTAGTTATTGACATGCGAGGGCGTGTGATTAAAGGACAAAGCAAGGTTTATAGTAATGAAGGTTAGAATAGAATTAAGGTTTTAATGTTGGATGACGTTACCAAAAGAACGTGATGTAAAATTATAGAGAAATCAGTTATTAGCTTATTACACCAAAACTAAGCATTTAGCAAGAAAAATGAAAGAGACAAAAATTTTTGCCTATGAAAAAATATTTCAGGTTTTAGATTTCGGTAGTTTTTATTTTCGGGCATTCGCACTATATATTAAAAAAAAAGATAATTTATATGAAAAAAATATATAACAAGTAAACAAGGTGTACTCTCTTTCTATTTATCTCAAACTATTTACTAGAATTTAGAGGAAAAATTGGGCATTATCTACACAAATAATGTAAAAAAATAATTTTGTTGCCGGAAATTTTGCAATGAACTTCAGCCCCAATAACATTTAAAATTAATGTTTCGGAACAAAAAAACATTCTAATACAAATCATCTGTATACTTGTAATAGGATGTTTTGTGAGTAATCAATGTCAAAGTCAAAAGTTCTTTATTCCATGAAAATGTTTTACCTTTTTGGACAAGTCAAACACATATTGTCAAAAAAATTATGATAATAGAAAAAATATTAATAACAATATTGACGTTTGATTGAAAGTCCGTTCAGTTAGTTGAGTTCAATTAAGAAGCTCCAGGCAAAGAAAGTCATTGCCACTTTTTATTTATTCATGTACCAATAAATTAAAAAAACAAAAGAAAATTACAAAGTACAAAGGATTGCTTATCTCTATTAGAGATCTTTCCCAGTTACATAATTTGTGTGAGACAGTTTTTATATGGTTTCGCTACATGGTACTTTGATATATAAAAACAACGAAATAGTGTCAAAATGAATATATATATTAAAAAAAAAAATCCAACTGCCAATTATAGATTTTTTTTATAAAGTAGGTTTATAATCATTTAGTCCTAATTCTTATTATCATTTATATAATCCTTAATCGTATAGTAGGCCTAATCTTGCAGTTTATGTTTTACACACAACTTGAATTATGAATGTGAAGTTTTTGGAATTTTTGCAAGGTTCTTTATTATAAAAATGCACACATTATACATAAAATGACTTATGAATCTTTACCAACCTAGTATGAATTGGAACAAGTTTGTCTTTATTTCTTAATAAGGTTCGAAAATTTAAAAATAAATACAAGAAATGAAATAATTGTAAATTATAATAAAAAAGTTAATAATTATATTAACGAAAAACTGACAAAAACCATCGGATCTCACTTTATAGTCTGAGCACTGTAGGTAGTCGAGTGTGAGGTCATAATTCCAAATAACCTTGTATGTATGTTTGTACTGAGGATATTAATTTATGTACATGTAGAGTATCTGATGTGTAAAAGGAGATACGTTACGAACAACTAACTAACTGAGCAGGATATTTGAGACAACATAATTTTACGCTCTATTACGGAAGATAATGTCCGAAAATTATAATAAATAGCATCATTTAAAATAATTTGCCTTGTCGGGGATCAAGGTACATTAGTGGCTTGTCTGGTATAGGACATCTGGCGTAGGTCTCAAGCAATTCAACCACAAAGACACAGTATGATAATTTTTGTATTAAAATGTGGGAATCAGCCATCACAAATTAGTCCAAATGGTATCGCTCTCTCTAACGAATTCCGCCACTGACTCACAATATTTAAAGTGTAGCTTTTACCTCTCCAAATGACCCTGACTACGCCACTCGTTATGTCACGGTACATACCCTATAGTTAAAACTTAACACTAACTAAACTTTAAAAATCTTTAAATTATCGTAAGCGCCGAGAGCCTTGTTCAAATATATATTGTATAGTCTAGTTAAAATCAATCTACCCTCTTTATAGCCAATATTAAAAAACGCCTTCTACAAACATATGATGGGGAAGGCAAATAAAACTGTTCTTTTTAGTATTTTTTAACATTTTTAGTATTTTTTTAAATACATAACTAATATTCTAAATAAACGGGAGTCTGTAGTCCACAATGACGTCACAAGTGAATAGAGGTATATATACATACATATATATATATATATATATATATATATATATATATATATATACATGTATAATATTTTAAAATAAGGAAAGCTTCATATAGATATATTAATTATTTATTGTCATGACACAAATTTACAAAAGATATAATATACACTTTTATAACATGTACACATTTATTAAATAAATATAAACAAAATGACATGTATTGCATAGTTTATTTATATCACTCCTTACAAACACCAAAATAACGCACCAATAAAAAAATATATAACATTAACCTAAAATCTCATTATTTTATAAGTATCTTATAGCAAACGTTAAAAAATATTACCACTAAATCACAGATGAATATTTTAAGCGCTTGCAAAACAAAAATGTAACTTCCATGAACACATAGTAAATCCGGAATGCAATTAACTTAACGAAACTTAAGAACCATTAACAAAATCTTACCACACCATTTAATACTTAAAATATGACACATATAACCCATCAATCTTAAATGACTGCCTAAATTAACAATTGTTCAGAGAGATACCACATAATCCTGCAGAAACAGTACTTACTAGATATAGCCGCGGGTACATTGATATGTTATGTATATTATATTAATATTGAACTATTTACATTCATATTATTCGATTAAAATATAATTTGAAGTATATAGCGATATAAGATTAAACTTATTTTATTATACAACGCTTTATAAATGAAAAAGAAAATGCCACTGCTTAATAATAACTTGTGTATGAGTAACAATATCGAAAAATATTAATAAATGTATAGTTTTATTTCTTTATGACAATTTGAGTCCTAGTTTTTTTTGCAGAACATAAATTATTAAAAGTACTTTGGTCACTGTATCTTCACTCTTGAACATATTATTTTAAATGCGATTTTTAAACAACAATGGTGATCTCGGAACAAAATATATATTATTTATTTTTGATTGCTTGTCTTTCGAACCTAAATTTTTATTTAATATACACGGTAAGATAGACTAAACGATACTATCAAATTCTCAGTACTTATCTTTGTATTTTAGTAATAATGACTTCAAAACAAATTGGACATGTGGTAAACTCTTTTCTATTTTTTTCTCGTATCTTATTTTTTTTAATCTTGCAATATTTTGGTCCCTTTAACCAAGTATTTAATCCCTTAATAAGATTTACTGATAAAAACTCTAGCATTCCTCATCTTGCTTTTATGTAGTAAATATAAGAAGAGTCTTATTTTTAGCTTTATTCACAGCCTAGGGGCGATACGTGTAAAATATTTATGTATCGTAAAATCCTACCATTTACTTTTTAATCTTATTTTTAAAGTAATGTAAGCGAAACAGATAAACATAGATCCTATACCGATCAGGGACGCTACCACAATTGAATATTTTTCATCGGTCATTCCGTTGTCTTTTAAAAATTTTTCTGGGTATGCATAGTGACAGTATATTTCTGTGCATATTAACTTCTGACGATCTAGACCAAATATTGATATTACTAGACCAGATAATCCATGTTTTAAAAATGACAGTTGAAAGAACCACTGGATGAAATAAGGCGCGTCACTATACCGAAGAAAAAAACCGGAGAATATTGTAAACGGCATTATGAAGAACGGACCGAATATTACGCCATTCTGAAATAAAAAAATCGTTAAAAAAAGTTAAGTGTAGTGTTAAGTTAGAACTAAATTTATTTGTTTTACCTTAACATTAAACAATGAACCGTTGAAGAGGCCAACACACAGAGCTACATACGAGACCAATAGTAGCGTGAAGCTGTATGTCGTAAACCGCATATATTCCAGAGGCTGTCCCGTCAGAAAATATGTAATGCACGCAAATGCCAGCGTACATACAGTTTGTACTGGTAAGGCTGATACTAATGTCGACGCGTAATACGCTCCTGTGTTATACCATCGGTTGAAGTGTTCTCTTCTAATAACTGGGATTTGTTCTGGAACTAAATATTTTACGTCTCTACAATCTAAATTAATATTTATATCGACAAATTTAAATCATTTTATAAGATTTTTCTGACAAATCTTTCTAAGTTTTTTTTTCCTGGTCTCCAAGTTTAATTCTTAAGTATAGCCTATCAGACAGTAACTTACATTCATGTATAATCTTATGACAATGTGCTAAATCTTTACAGTTTATTCAGGACTAAAATTAAACTTAGGCTAAATATATTTTTAAAATACAAATACTAAAATGAATATACTCACAACTTATAGATACAGCACTAAAAGCCGTAAACATTAGGAACATAAGACTGAAGTAAAGAAAATTATAATTGTCTCTGACATACTTCGCGTCTTCTCCTACATTATAGAACAGAAGCCCCACGAACAATGCCATAAATGCGTGTATTCCTGATATCATCATGGTGAAGGAAGGGTTCCGCCAGCTTCCCTGAAATAAGATTAATGTAATGAGAATTTCAAAATATTGATTGCCAAGTATTGGCTGCATCTCTGTCCTTGTAGATTGCTGAGACATTTAGAAATACTGATTGAAGGCAGAATCAGCCTTATCCTTCACTTGTCATATTTAAATCACTTTCCATGACTGGTTTTAAGGTAATCCTTATCCACCGCTATAATTAGCGGTGGATATAAAATAATTAAAAAAATGGACTGTTGTATCAGATAACATGTATGTTTTAAATTATATTGGTAAATCATAGTAAAAACGATAAAAATAATATCCTGGATAAATGTGGATATGACTATTTCATATAACAATATTGAATAGTTTAATTATATTGTATGAAGATAATATTAAATTAATTAAGTTATTTATAATAATTCAGTTGAAGCTTTCATGTGATTTGAAAAAATACTACCTTTAGAGATCTTCGCGTTAGAATTAAGAACTGGTTCCAGGCCGAGGTAGGGTATGTACTTTTAAGAGCTAGCAATATTTTGTTCGTCGGATCTTCTTTGGTGGATCTTATTGTAGTCAAATAAACATCTTCACTAATACTTATTTTATATTCTGAAATCATATTAGTTGATACGTAATATAATTTTATTTTTGTTCTGTTACAAACATTTAAAGATATCTGTAAGTGTACCTATAAATATTTTATCAGTCTCTTTACAATTATTCTGCATCCATTTTAGACTTCTTCCATTTTCAGAAAATTCTACTAGTTTATTTTCATTCTCTAAACATTTTTCTATAACTGGAAAAAAATCAGGTTATTATTAATTTTAATGACAGAAATACTTTAAAATATAATAAATTAATACAGAAGTAAGACACTGTTTTCATTAATATACTCTTTGTATAAAGTCGTTTCGTCAGAAACAAGTTTTTTGATACCAGTTTAGAATTACGACAATATGTTTTGTGTACCGGATTGCTTTCAAAAAAAATTTTGACCATTCATAAGTGTGTGAGACAAAAAAAGTTTAATATTTTTCGTATTTAGTATTAAAAAGTTTTCGGTATTTCCTTATTATAAATAAAGTAAATACATTAGAGCATCTTCTGACCTAATCAATTGAAGCTATATACTTATTATCATATATATCATAATACTATATACTTATTAAACCCTATTCCTAACTTCCTAGCCAGATCCGATAGATGTCGCTGTATTCTAAGTATTATCGATAATTTGTCCTCGTTGACAGAACCTTGCTAGTGGATATAACACCAATACTTAAGTATTTTCCTTAGTCTTATGCTATGATGTGATAGCCCTGTTACATAAGGGCCGATTATTAATCAAATAAGATTGAACCAGGAATCTAAAATTGTTTAACAGTTTTTTATAGAATATATTTTTACAAATATAATTGTTATTCCGCAGTTAACAGTTAACTGAGCATAAGAATATTGGTCGGATTATTGATAAATTACGTTCTTAATTAAATCAAGTAATAAGCTATGGTATGTTACAAATCACTCTTGCAATATTACAAATAAGTCTGGATATTACAAGAATCTAATATAATATCCGTATCGCTAATAACAATCACCTAACTATCTGATTGTAAAATAAACGTAATTATCTAATTACATTGATCGATTATTTTTTGATAAATTACTCTTATTATTATAATTATAATTTTTAAGAAAGAAATATTTTAATATATTATGTGATACATTACAAATTCACGTTACGTACAACACAAACCTGTATTTGTGTTTAACTGGTTATTAATATGTAAAGTATACATAATAAGTAGCGATTGTTACATTTTTAATAAGTATATTTATAGCTACCATAATCATAAGAACTATAACAGGAAAGTATACTTACAAAAATCTACGGGGTTGTGATACGGTGGGCAAATGAGGCTCATTTGGTTGAGATATGGCAGCAAGAGGGGTACCGAGCCTATATATGCGCACCTACCACCTACCACCGCGTACAGCCGGTCCACCATATGAAGGAGAAGGGCGGAGGGCTGGTGCATGCTGATCACGACTGTCCTTCCTTGACGAGCCAGCAAATGCAGGAGATAGATAAGTTGCTTCGATATTGAACTGTCCAAGCCGCTGTAGTATAAAATAATGGTATACGTACTTTATATGTACATTTGCAAAAATAAATAATAAAAAAGACTTAAAAGATTTAAATAAAAAAGAGGTTCTTAAAACATTAAAATAGTTAACTACTATATTTCTTTAAGAACAGATCATTACGAACTAATATATTGTGTAAATTTTACAACTATGATCCATAGTTACATATTCTTGGATTGTTAATCGAGTTTAATATGAACCTAAGAGTTGAAGTCATTAACAAAGACGATATAAAAATATATTTATTTTGATTTGCTTGTGCTTATTCTGTAAATAAATTAAATCGATAACTTGTTCTACCCTCGATAATTAATTATGTGATTTAATTACTAGTAATTGTTTATGATATTTTGTAAATGATTTATTATAGAATTATGTTATTATCTGTACTATAGGAGCATCAAAACAACACCTGGGTAAGCACCTGCACACATACGTACCTTCCCTCTAACCAGATAACAGTTTGATCCTTTTACAATTATTTAATGTTTTGTAAAACACAACAATAAAATAATCCACAAATTAAATCATGAATCATAATTATATTTCTACTAAATATTATTTTTATCACATCTAGTTTTATTATTATCGATTTTCCATTTAAAATGTTTCACCTTTACACTTCAAGGGTTTAAATATGACCCCTTAATGATCTTCTACTTATATAGTATAAAGTGTGATATTTTTTTTCCAATTCGCATAATTATAGAATAATTTTGGTTATATAGACTTTTAATTATATATATAGTTAAAAGTTTTAAGATTGGTTCGTCGTTCCGTTTGTATAATACGGCTATGTTATAAAAAAAATATATAATGTTAATAAAAAAAATAACATGTTTGTAACGTTAGTAACGTAATCAAGGCGGTATTCATATAGGTCGTTCGTTTAAGTCCTGTTCAAGTTGATAAGTTATTTATTTAAAATTTAGAATTTCTTTAAAATTTCTAACAAATTAAAGCGATCTCCTCCTTAACAGCCACATTGGTTACATCTTTTATCTTCCTTAATTATATGTAAAATTCCTTAGAATGTTTTAATTTAATCGAAGTAAAATAGCAACAAAAAAAATGTGGAAAATCTATCAACATTTACAAGAATAATTATTTTATTTCATATTTATATTCAAAACAATAATAATTAAGGTAGTTAAGTCTACAAGAAAAAAAACATCGTGATTTATAATAGGTAGGAAAAATATAAATTTTAATTATCACAAAAACATTCACATTAAATCAGAATACCTACTACATATTTAAAGCATTAATTTTTTTATTTTTGAGTTTTTTTCGGCTTTATACATGTAATTGAATTGTGTATATATATGTATGTAAATAGGAATTTAGGAATTAATTTTATTAGTTTAAATCAAAAAAAAATTAATGAATTGAAAGATTTGAGTTGACACATTTAAAAAAAAATAAAAAAATCTATTTCGAACTTTAAAAAAAAATTGCTCTAACCGCAATCAGAAATAAGAGAAATCACAAAAATAAGTTTTGCTGCACATTAAAAATTTAATCGATAAAACTATGATCGATTTTTGAGAATTATTAAAAAGTAATGGAAGTTGGTAGGTACTGTCTAAAAGTATGTGTTGATTGCAGATGATTCATTTAATCATTTATTATAATCAAAAAATATTATAATAATTTAATATTCATAACATTAAAAGAAAATAAATTATCGATTTACATTAAATTAGTCAATTTGACATTCGAGTGATATTCGAAATGTACTATCTCTATGACTTTTTAGTCTGCCATGACAAGCCACCGTAAATATCAACTGATCGTATAAAAGTGAACTGTTACCTTACGTACTAACATAGCCTCCATTTTACTGAGTGTCTTATATCTCTGCCCTCAGATTATCAAAATCAGCAAAAAAAAAAATTGGTAATATAATACGATGTTAAGTATTAATTTGACACAACTCTCATCTTATTACAGTCTGGGTCTAAGAATGAAAGGGTATCAGTCTGCTTTAACTATGAAACCTTTAAAATAAATTTAGTCATAATTTACAATGCATGGCAATGTCTGATAAGATTGTTGTTTAGTCTTCGTTACAAATAATGATATGTGAAGTGGAATTAGACTGTGGGGATTAAGAATCGCTTGTGGTATTTTTTTGTCACTTTGTGTTTTGTAAAAAGAAATAGTTTTATGTAAAATGAGCTTCTTAACATTCTATTCATATATTATATATTTCTGTGTTGTATTATATATAAATATAGGAATGGATACATGGTACCGGATGTGATGCAGTGACTTTAAATTTAAACGTCAGTTTAATTAGTTTATTATTTAAAGTTACTTTTCCCACTACTTTTTCCATTTTTGTCTATAGTTATTAGATTTTGTATAATATAAATAAATATTATAAAATATAGATATACAAAAAAATGTGTGTGTGTATTAGTATACACACGTAAAAAGTGAAACTTTTTTCGAAAAATTATCCACCATTTACAACTTTACAGGAATTGGTTAAATAAAGCTAAATTAGATAAAGTTTAAGAAAAAAAAGATTTGGTATTAAATTAACGCCGTTTTATTATCATAGACATGCATACAAAAAATATAGTATTATTATAAAATATTTTATTATCATAGACATGCATAAATAAAATATATAACGGAAAAATGGGACTTAGAAATAAAGATGGCGCGTAACAAAAAAACGTTACAATTACATTGCTATAAAAAAAAATATATATCCGGCAATCAAGAAGTTTCACTTGCTTGCTTCACTTCAAAGGCTTGCGTGGTATGGGCATGTTATAAGAAGGGACGAATGTCATGTAACAAGAAGAATGCTAGATATGGATGTGGAAGGACATGTGGGTCGAGGTAGACCAAAGAAAATATGGATGGATTGTGTGAAAGATGACATGAGTAAAAGAGGAGTGACTATTGAGGTGACGGCTGATAGGCAAGAATGGAAGAGGAGAACATGTTGTGCTGACCCCACATAGGGTGGGAAAAGGGCAGGGAGATGATGAATCAAGAAGTTTCACTTAAAAATTAACCCAATTTAGAAAATGTTTGTTATAACTGAAAGAATATTTAATATGTAACGTAATGACAGTGACTATGGCAGTTCTTTGTTTACATTTTCTATCTATTATTCTATCTCAGAGTAAAGTGGATTTCAAATTCTATTCTTAAAACTTTTCTCATGATCGAGGTTTATGTTGTATTTTAACGACAATAAATATATCATTGAATAAAGTTACAGAAATAAAATAAAATTTAATTAATTGGCATATTTTTTTCGAATTTTAATAAAAAATCCGTGCCTTTGGAACTGAACACATTACAGAACTTACGTGGTAATTTAATATTTTTATTCTCGAACGTTGCTTACGAAGACACCTTATTTTATTGTTGACTTTATTTTTAATTCAATCGTATTTTAGCATGAGATAAGAAATATATATAGATTATATATGATCTGAAGGTTTATTTATTTTTAAACAATATTCATTTTGTAGATTTAGAATGTTATTTTTTAAATATTTTTTTCTATAACTGTTTGAGAGCTTCTCTGAGGGTTTCATTATAAATTTAAAATTTCATTATAAATTTATTAAATTAATTTTTTCGATTAAACAAATGCTTTTGTTCTATTAATATTTAAAATAATATATGTATTAGCTTTTTTAATTGAAAAGCCGTATTAACTAAACGATGTAGCAGACATTTATTGTAATCTAATCTATTCTAGATATTAAATCGGTAGGTTCTGTCTTTGCACTTTTTTTTTTAATTTTGTCAATTATAATTAGTTTATGACTAACTAAAGCAAATTTTACTATTTTATTTATTTTTTTTTTTTTTTCTAAGGTTGGATGTCCTCCTATAATTTAAATATGACTTCACCGATCTTCATAAAAATGTATGTAAATAATAAATCACAGGTAGTTTAATAAAATCGGTAAATCTTAGACAAAAAGGGGTATCAAATTTACAAATAAAATCTATCTGTCATTTTTGATTCTCAAAGCCAATAAAAAAAAAATGCTGTAGCTCTGTTTCCTAATTTGGTGCAGTCTCCAAAATTTGGATCGGAATTCATGATCTGTATGACATCACAATTTCATAAACTAAGAAAGTAACTAAGATCAATATTGAAAAAAAGTAGGATGCTAACGAAATAATTGTTAATATTATAAACAAAAGGCGTAGTTTATTTACAATGTTGTTGATTATTACGGCCTGTAAATAGTGTAAATACCTGGTTGGTTCATCTAGGAACATCACTGGTGGATCATTGACCAGTTCTAATCCAATTGCCAATCGTTTTTTCTGACCTCCAGAAAGATTCCCTGCTCTCGTATTCCGCGCCCTACTTACTCCTAGCGACGTTATTAATTCCTCTACCTGTAACATAACATTAAATCCATTTATAAATAATGTAAGACATTTGGAATATTTTTAATTTTTAGTTATAGCAGCATTTGGTAAAAACCTGCAATTAATTTTAAGCGTCGTTTTTGTAGTCTCAAAGAATAAATGTTCTTTCAGGCAATTTTTTGTGGAAAACATTTTAAATTTAGGAAATAATAAAACTTTGTTATTTTGTTGCACAATTTGCGTCCAAGGTTGAGTTCAAGATGATGCATTTTTAAACAATTAATGCTACACGTGTACATAATTTATCTAAAATATAAAATGTCTTTACTTTGTCGTAGCTTTTGTAGGTATAAGAATATTTTTTTTATTTTATGAATTTAAACATAGTATTAACAAAATTCAAAATTCTAATTTTTAAATTTATCTACCTATCTACGAATTTTAAATTGTAATTTTTATCTACACGTTCTTTCTCTTCTGTAGTGTGCAATATTTCACCCGAAAACTCCCCAATTCTTGAAGGAGAGATTTAAGTTTATTGAATGATGATGTACGATCCAGATGGTGAACGATCATCACCATTTTGGATTATACTAATGCGAGTGCGTAACTCAAAAAATTTTTTGAGTTACGCATTAGTATAATCCAAAATTGTGATGACTGTGAACAGTCCATGTAACAAAATTATGGAACGCGCTGCCCTTTTTTTACAAGAAAATCTAAAACTTTACAAATATTAAGAAAATCCGTAAAAGTACTTTATTCAGAAGACCAATGAGACTAATTATTTTTAATGTCATCTTTATGTTTATTATTTATACTTATGCGTTTAATTCATACTCTATTAAATATTGTCACTGCATTTATTTTTATTCGTATTGTTTAGTTAATTAGTTCATATTTATTGTATTTAATTATGTTTATGTATTAACGTGTAATTATTTGTATGTATGATTACAACGCTTATAACTTTTGGCCACCTACCTATATGTACAATTTGTTTTTAATTCCTTTCAATATGGTTGTTGGGAAGAAATCGTCTTTAGACGATAATTCCGCCCTTTGTATTTCCCCAGTGTTTTTTTAATATTTCAATTGTGACTTTAATATGTATTTTTATGTGGTATACAACAAAAAATATAAATAAATAAATATTTCCCGATAACTTGTTTCTCGTATGATATGCTCTTTGTGTATAGTGAGGATTTTTACTCTTGTATAATGAAAAATAAATGCAACGTCTTTATATAAAATTATTTCAAAAATATACATTGCAATAAAAAACAGAATAGATACATTTTATTTTTTATTTAAGGGTAGGATGATTTCTACCATTAAATAAAAGATTACCTATTAATGTGATACAATATAAGCTTATTCTGTATAGGAAGAATATTATATTTGGGTTACCCTTTTGTCTTTTTGTTCTTTGCTAACATGATTTCCTAACTTCAACTCTGCGGCTATAATGAGGGACTCTTCAACAGTAAGCGTATCATGAATCCGGTCATCTTGGAGGATGTAACAGGAACGTCGTCTGAAGAGTCTCTCGTTACGTGTCAGACCATTCACGTAGATTCTACCACTTGATGGTTTTCTGTAAAAATATTAAGTAATCAGTATTTTTTTCCATTATATTTTTTTGTTTTACTAAACCAAAGGGATTTTTTGTTTTACCATAGAGTCAAGAAAACAAATCTGAAAATTTAACTTATCTGATGACAAATGGACTCCTCTTTTAAATCTAGAAATGGTTGGGTAGTTGAATGTGATTCCCCACCTTTAAGAAACAAGCAGGAATGGAGAAGAGTACACGAGATCGGGCAGGGATACCAATCTACGACTTCTGGAAATCCGATCCGTCACTCTATTAATTAAGCTACTGTATTGCTACCCACTTCAGTGAAGCATTATATATATGATCCTCTTTATCGAGACGGTGGTGACATCTATTAGGCTTCTTTCGTAAATCCTAACCAATGTTTCTAACTTCGTAGTATAGAAAAAAGTCTTATAGATGTCAGAGTTAACACGATATTTTCAAACATACGTTCTATTTTCGGATTTCTAATTTACGAAGGTGCCAAGGTACAAATGCAAACTCAAGTGCCAACCTATAGACAAAAAACAACTCAGAATTTTGTTAGTCCTTTACTCTCTACTATTTAATCCTTGTACACCTGCATGTGTTAAATGGAATTTCTCCTTATTATCTGATACGGATGACTGATTACTCCGCTCTTTATGCAACTTATTGCTTCATACTCATCATCATGGGGCCGGTTTTCAATCCAAATCGTTTCCACTATCTGCTGATCGACTTTGGAATGAATTGCCAGGGTCAGTTCAAAAAACTTATTCACGTATTTTTTTTAAATATCGATTAAAGAGTTTTTCTAAACGATATCTTTTTATTAAAACATTACTGAAAGGAGTTTGAGATAGAGTTTCTTCTCTTCTATAAGAATTTATACTTCGAACAATTTCTATTAAGTTATTAAAAATATTATAAAAAATATAGCAGCATAAATCAATCGTAGTACTTATTTATTTACTGTATTACTTTATTTTTCTCTAAATTATGATTATTAGCTTAACTGCTGAATTTGGTGAATTCACAATTAATTTTTAATATGGGAAATTCATTTCTAATTTAATAAAATACTGATTACTCTTATTGTTTTGATTTATTAGATAAAATAGATATATGACAAAAAATGCAAAATGTATACAAAAATATACATTTTGATAAGCTATCATGCGTATCTGCTATTTGCAAAGTCCAGACAAATCGAAAGGAAACCGGAAAGACCATTTAATAGACGCTTCCTTATGATCTAGATCTTTAAGTATTAAGAAACGCCGACATAAATTCCAACCCACTCCCTGGATCAGGTCAAGCGGAGCATTTTTGTAGGTTTAAACATTTTTTGGACTAACTGACCTTATAAATATTTTATGTGTATTTAATAATTAGATAATCTGGCGAAACATCAACATCATCCACCTGCTTTAAACCTATTTGGGGTCAGCTTATGTTAATTTCTTCCACCTTCTCCGAGAATTCTTTATTTCAATTGAGACTTACTTCTTCACCATATTATTTTTTATGTACTCTATTCACGTCTTTTTCGGTCTCCATTTCCTCATTTAACAATTCTTCCTTAATCCATCCAACCAATCAACGAATATGTATCCTATGGTGTTTCAACAAATATCAAATCCAAACCAATATAAAAACGAAAAAGACTATGATGCAAACTAAGATTGCTATAAATACAGAACTGCAGGAAAGGGATTTAATTTCACAGGAACGTGTAAAGATTTATAAGAGTATCCACTACAAAGTTGACTCACACTTTAATAAGCTTGATAATACACGAGTGGTTAAGTAGTAGATAAGTCCAAACGGTTAAATGTATTAACGTCCATGAATTACTCATTGTCAGTACTCAATTCAAATTATATAATTATCGTAATTTAATTAAAAATTAAAGATATTTGAAAAATAATATTTTATTTTTATATTTTATTTATTTATTATAATAAATAAATACGTAATAGTGTATTAATTTTAAAAACCTAAATGTTCTCATTCGTTGACTGTTAGACAGAACGACGACTGGCGAAATGTATAAATAATGGTAAATAACAAAGATAAATTAGCCAATAAATATATATCTCTCTACGATTGAATGCAATGTTGTTATCAAGGGATATAATGCTATCATGTTAATAGTAGATATGTCGAGACAAGAAATAATTCAATTGTTATAAAGATAATATTGTACTCTGAATGAAAAAAGTTGGCCTGTTGTTAGCAAAAATACATGGTAAAGTGTAGTGTATAATTTTATCAATATTGATAATTTCACAGGTGTTCAGTGTAATCTGAATTGACGATATATTTTAGCTATATCTTGTATAATATAAAGTTTATCAGTAAAATTACGTAAATATATTTGGGAAAATGTTAGTTATAGTTTTAGAACCCCTTATTATATAATAAGGAAATATATTTTACGATATGAAAAATTCGTTATGATTTAAGTATACGTACACTATTATATTAAAATATAGCCAAACTTTGAGTTAGACCTTCGACCGTAATTAAATATTTTTTTGTTGTACTATTTATTATTAAATATATAAGAATGTATATGTTATTTTTATATATATTAAATATATTTTTTATTTATACTCTTTATTGCACATTACAATACATGAGAATAAAAAAGTAATACTTATAAAGAAAATACATTGTAAAGTACAAAAGGCGAAAATACATTATAAAAAGAGAAATTTTTATAATATGTTTTTGAAATGCTCATGCAGTGTCTGTACCAAAGAATTAAAATTTTTCCTTCAGACATGAAGGTGTTTTTGGGAGGAATAATACACAGTACAGAAGAGAAAGTATATGTATCCCGTGGCGTCCTATTAAGGCGATGAGGTCAACCGTTGGTTTTTTAGCGGGTAGCCTTAAAAATGGCAGCGTCTTCTATGCTGCCGGTTAGTCCCACATACCTCCTCGGCCATCACCTTTCTGGCTGACGCGACGATGCGTAACGCATTTTTCCAACGATATAAAAAAAGGGGTTGGTAAAAAACACTGCAGTCGACGTAAAGACCTTAATGCAGCAAAAGTTTTCCTACTGATGTCGCTAACCTGAACAGACCACGACAGTGTCTGATCTTAGTAAAACCTCCTTAACAATAAGGAATAGTAATGCCGTTAAATGTTATAGGTTCTAAATTTCACTAATTAACTCTTGATATCTTACCGCTACTGCCAATTATCATAACTCGGGACTTCACAGGATTTATTTTAAACCAAATTATTTACTCCAATAACAAATAGAAATTAGGTCATTGTTAATGGCGGTCACCGAAAAACAAACATTTTCAAGTTGGGAATGGTGATGAATTTGGATATCATCTGCATACATGTGATAGAAAGAAGAGATACTTTGGGTGATATATATATTTGTTCTGTCTATACTGTTAGCCCTGTTGGCTATTACAGCGTTACCGGGGGAGCGGGTGGGTCAGCACTTTGGGTGATAGACTTAATGAAAATAGCAAATAGTAAAGGAGATAGAACGCCACCCTGAAGTACCACAGCCGTTACATTACCCGAGAATGATAACACTATATCTGTCCGAATGCATCGTCGACGGCTTGACAGGTAATTTCGAAACCAGTCTGTCACCGATGGAGATATATTAATAGAGCATAACAGGCACAAAAAGACATCATGGTCAAAGGATTTAAACTCATTGCCGAAATTCAGCAGTGCCAGAATTGTGAGTGAGTGAATTTATTGTTCATTGCCAATCGCATGTCATCCGTCACTTTAACAAATGCTGTAACCGTACTATGACCAGGACGAAAACCGGGCTGGAAAGGACTTAGGACGAGATGTTTATTAAGAAACATGCCTAGCTGTTTGTGAATTAACTTCTGGAGAGTTTTAGAAAGGAACGGTAAAATGGAAATAGGACGGCAATCGTTTATATTTAATGGTTTTCCCTTTTTAGGTAAAGGAATGATTTGGGCTTGTTTTCATAACTCGGTTCTAATGGAATAATTTAGGATATGAGTTAATATCGGGGTAATTACATCAAGGATAGCAATGATCATGTTACGGCTAACGCGGCCAACGCCAACAGCATTCGAGTTTATTGATTATTATCAATAAACATTACGCTCTCCTTAACATCACAATTGGTGAAAGAACAAAAAGTAAATGGCAAGAACTCAGGAGTTGGAAAAGATGAAAGGGTATATAAAGTACGTTCTTTATTAACGCTGTTAATTACTTGAGAAGAAGCAAAATGTTTATTAAAGAGCGCAATATTGATATCAATAGAAAGTGTGTTTGATGAGTTTGATTTACTGACACCGAGTGTTTCAAGAAATATCCAAGTTTTTGCTGTATCGCCGTGTTCGATAGAATTGTGAATATCGCGTCGTTGTTCATTGCTACACGATGATTTTTTTAAACAGCGATTTCGAGTTTTTATGTAATTTATTCTATTGACCTCATTACTATCTATTTTAAATTAGAATTTTACACGATTCTTTTTCTTCATCAGATTTCTTAATTCTTCTGTCAGCCACGGGGCAGGAAAATGTTTAATTTTGATCGGTTCAACAGATGCATGAACTTCATATAACCGGATAAGAGCCTGATTTAACTACTGAACTTTAAAAAATAAATACAATAAATTTAAATATATATTTTTAAGGCAAGATATTAGTTGGTTAAAATTTTAATATTAATTAAACACTGTCGCGAAGTAGTGATAAGAATTATGATAACAATTATAAAAACAATAGCCCGTTCTACGAAGAACATCACACAAGCTGGCGATAAAACTAACAAGACTATTTTAAATTTAACAAATATAGAATGAAAGATAAACCGATACGGACAAGCATTCGAACACGCGGTCTCTGGGAAACCTCTTCTAACTACTTTAGTTGATATGTTTGGGTACTTTTAAAGAAAGTTATTCCACGTTAGGATTATATCTTAAATATAAAAGAATTCCAATTAATTTGTGTGAGTAACATACTAATTATAAAGTAAGTAATAATTAAATGTCCATGACCATACTTTTACATAAGTTTCGAATATTTCGATATTAAAAAAAATCGGTATTTCGATATTAAAATGTCTCTTTGGTAAGGAATTCCAAAATTTAAATTTTTGAGCTATTTACTCATGCATTTTTGTTTCGTTAACCGTTATTCATTTGTTTTTTCTATTTGCGTTACTCAGTTTACAAAATGGAAAACTTAAAACATAGCATTATTTACGAGTACGAGTTCCACCAGTGCTGCGGAAAAGACTCGAAGGGTTAATGACGTGTGTGGCGGTCGTGTTGCAAAAGAAAACACAGTTCGTTTTCGTTCTGGCAATATCGACCTGCAGAGCAAGTCTGTCGAGACCCAAGTGGATAATAAAGAATTGAAGGCTATTGTGGAATATGAACCATCGCAAACCACGTCCGAGCTAGCTACAGGCTGCGGTGTTACTGATAAAACTATTTTAATCCACTTGAAGCAAATTGGGAAGAATAAAAAGCTTGAAAGGTCATGAATTGACATGATGGAAAAGTTAGCTGCTAAACAACCTAGGCTGGTCAATCGCTCCACACCACTGCTGCTTAATCATAGTTAATCGTTGTTGATCGCTTAGTTTTGTATTTAACAACATTATACTAAGAATTATTGTTTGATTAAAATATATTTTTTATATTCATAAAAAGTAAATATATATAATTATTTCTAAGGAAATTTATATTTTATTTCTGTACAATATTTCATATTTTACAATTTAAGGTAATAAAATAAAAAACCTGTACTTTAAAATAATAAAAATAAATTGTTAGGAAACCTTGTTGTCTTTGATACACCATCAACATTATATATAATATTTGTATGTAATTAATATAAAAAGTAAAATTTGTTTGCGGATAAATTACACTCTAAGAAGTACAAAGCACGAAAATATTTATCTACCAACTACAAAATTATTTATTAGCTGATAGTTTATATATTCCAATTCAAGGTGTTCACATTATTTCTATCGCCCCATTGGTCGAGTGGTTAGCGCAGACGCATAACGTATAGCGATTCCCGACAGGGACAGGTATGTATGTGAAGAGCAAAGATGTCTGTTTTTCTTGGTTTGGTCGTTTATTAAATAAATTCTCAATATTTATAATGTGCATTTCTATGTATTTGTATCGTTGTCTTTAATAAACACAAGCAAATATTTTGCTTACTTAGGCGTTAGTTATAAATTTGTGTAATTTGTCCAGATATCATTATTATTAGGTATATCTTTACCACAAAGTGATGTTCAGAGACATTTTCGTCACATGACACTTAGCTTAAGGCTACAAATACATTTCCAGTATATTATAGTTCAAAACGAAATAATAAAGTAATATGTTTCGTTGAATAAGAAAACCTTAGAGCAAGAATGTGATAGAGAGCTCCATATTGGACTTAGCTCCACAGTGTAACCAGCGGTATAGTGCGTAGTTTATAAGGTATGCGGAAACAGATGAAGAGACATACATAGCCGAGCCTGATTATAAGGTAAAGAGTTTCACTAAATATTTTTATATCCAGTCATCCGAGTAATTGTATTTAATTCTCAATATATGTAGGTACATATATTGAGAATTAATAGTATAGGTATACGAAATATGCATGGGGACAAATACTTGTACTAGGCTATGTCCGCAAAGACAGACAGCTTGCTTAGCGCCTAAAGTCTAATGACTTGTATTCTGGCTTCTCGCTAGAATATACAATGAAGGTGGCTTGTATGGGGAGTCGCTAGGTGCTTTAGTCAGTAGATTTTCGAAACGTTACCGAGATCATACATTTAAATGGGAAACTGTTACTTACAAATGAAATGCTAAGAATTTTTCCCGATCACATTAGTACTATTGACGGGCTACATACAAAGATACAGTGACAACGTAGTAATGGATCCTAGTGCATACTATAATTACAAGCAATATTTTAAAATTTAATACAAGCTGTAGTTGATGCGGACTGTACAACTATCTTAACGGAACTATTCCGAAAGAAAAGGCTCAATTACCGCAAGGACAACCCTGAAAACATAATCCAACGCTATAATAATAAGCCTTAAAATCACACTGAAAGATAAAACATCATAAAAAATAAATAAATTAGTACTAGCTATCTTTTTTTACTTCGATTGCTACCTCTTCCCATAGCTTTTTAAAGATAAAATCATTTTCATGGAGTACATGGCCTCTAGTAACTAAAAATCAACACGTTTCTTTACTTCGATTTTCGCTAAGCGACATACTAGGCGCCAAGCGCGCTGTGTGACCGATCGCTTGCATTCTATTCTATAGTTAGTTTTACTAAGCTACTCGCTAGGTGGCTCTCTGGGCTTCAAGCGCTAAGCATACCGCCTGCCTGTGCGTAGCCTTGATGATAAAGTTTGAAATTAGTGGCAAGTTTAGTTATGATGTTATGGCTACTATGTTTTGTGGTTCGATAACAAGGGATAGTCAAGTAGGTATAGATCTATAGAATGTATATATATTATACTTTGTACCTTCATAGTGAACTATTGTCTGTATCTTTGTTTGTAATTTATACGTCCGTTTTGATGATAGCCGTTACAACTGGTAATAATAAATATCAATATCCTTTGTTAATAATGGTTTTTGTAATTGTTTTATTAAATATATTGGTACGACTTGTAGCAAGCTTAAAAATACAAACCATTAGTTTTATCGATACTATAAATATTATTACTAGTTATTTTGTCTTATATAAATTAGTTTAAATATAACAGAGAATCTATATAAATACCAAATATAATGATAAATGCAAATGACAGGATAGATTAGTATTCTAATGAGCTTCATCAAATCACTCAACATTATAATAATATATAGTTGTATAGTAGATTAAATACAATATCTCTATTTGAACTACTAAAGAAATACTATCTAAAATCGATATCGAAAGACCGTAGCCTGAAATGCGAAGTAAAACCTACTCTTCTATTTCCTATCTGTATGACTAATGTATGTTTAACGAAGAAATTAATTGAAGATGAATTTTTACATGCATCTACCTGCATCTGTATGTGGTGTCAAGAACATGATCACCCAAGATTATGTAAAATATACAATATTAAACATATTTACCTTGGTAACATAATTTTGATAAAAATCGAATTTTTATTATTAGTTCTAATTCTAGTCTGAAAATAAACTATTAGGGCGCGTATTTTTAAATTCAGACATATTTTTAGAATTTATTTGTAGACGGATGTGACAAAAGACTTTAAAGTATGAATATGGATATAAGAGAAGAGATGAAAGAAGACTTCAATGGATGGCGTAAAAAGGAATATGGTCCCAAAGCGTCATCGAAGATGACGTATGATAGAAAACGTTCACATATTGAGCTAATTTCAAATAACTGGGGTAGGATGAGGATGATTCAATCGATTTTTCCCAAAATTAATACAAGTTATACTTGATACCTACATTTATGATTGCTTGATTAATTTTAGTTTTGCAAAAGTTTTGATTGCTTTGGACTGGATGGCGTTTATGTTACTTTTACTTATCATAACTCACGTGTATCCCGCTAGGATGTCCATGAGTGTACTTTTTCCAGCCCCTGATTGTCCTATGATGACGCTCAGCTCTCCTGAACTGAAGTTTCCGCTGACATTGTTGAGAATCGTCTTTCTTCCTGTGTAAATATATATTATATTATTATTTAATTAGTGAGCATTAATAAAAGTGTTGTATTATTTTAAACTTAAATTTTATAAAAATTGTTAATAATTAAATAAAAAAATACAGCTATTTAAATAAAATCATAGAGCGAAACCCCTGCGTATAAAAACAATAATGTAATATGGTACAAATGTATATTTTTAAAATCTATAATAGTGTTTTTTCATCACTATTGTGAACAAGGTGAGTGTTTCCATAGTGCTATCTTTATTCAGTATATGGTTCAGATAAGATATCAAATCCCTTCAAATCTGACATGATAATTAGATACATGTACTATAGACAAGAAAACTCAAAAATCTTATTAGTATATGCTGTGCTATATATGCTGATTCTATATATAACGGCAAACAACTAAACTATAAATTTAGATAATATTAGTCTTAAATCACAATCTCTTGTTATTTTGTTTTTGCTAATTATAGAAGAGTTGTTGTTAAAAATATAGTATCAAATTATATTTATCTGACATTATACAAGGAAAGAACCGCTCCATTGGTCGAGTGTTTACCGCAGACGCCTAATGTCTAGCGACGCAATGGGGTTCGGGTTCGATTCCCGACAGGGACAGGCGTGTATGTGATGAGCATAGATGTCTGTATTTGTGGGTTTGGTCGTTTATTAAATATATTTGCAGTATTTATTATTTTCTATGTATTTGTATCATTGTCTAACACCCTTAACACAAGAAAATAATTTGAATATTTAGGGGTTAGATCAATGTATGTAATTTTTCCTGTGATATTATTATTATAATATTATTATAATAAGTATTTTGAAGACTTAAGGATACCAAACGAAGCTTTTATTAAAATAATAAATCTTTATAAAATACACAAACCGACTGACCTTATACCTTAATAGTTTGATTATAAGTAGTTAGTATGTGTCGTCACCCAAAGACGTTTTCAAATATTATGGAATTCTACGAATGCCTGCTACACTTGAGGTCGGGACAAGAAGAGAAAATCGACTTTCAAAAATTATGAGAGCTAACCTTTTATTGAATCATTATTACGAGCAAAGGGCGAAAACTTCTGTATATATCTATATATATATGTACATATAAAATAAAACTATAGTTGGCTAAATCATTATTAAAGTAATTATACAATTTAACTAAATCAAAATGTTTTTTTTTGTTTCATTATATCGTTTCTTTTATATAGAGTAAGCGTAAATTGAACTTATTAAACGACCGACTCTCGTGTCTGGAGTCCGTGGAGTTGAACTTCATCAGAAGAAGTTCATCAGGCTTGGTTCATCAATAGGGTCAGTAGGATCACCAACCCACAGTGTCCCTCATCATCAATATTTACTTGTAGCACTTGTATGTACGAGTATATAAGTACCAAAGTAAGTTTATTTTCGAAAAATTTTATACTATTATAAATTTTACTTTTGTGTATTGTATTATTTATACATTACCATATAAGAACATCTTTTGTAAAGAATCTATCTATTAGAATAACAATAAAATATCAGCCAAAAGTCTTTACTGGTAGGTTTCCAATTACGATGTTTTTATTTTAATATAATACTGCGAAAATGCTTACTATATTTATCAAAATAAGTAGCGAATATAGTCAAAACTACTGTGGTTTTGAAGATTTCACTTTTGTTGTACTTTGTTTATCTAACATACCTACTAGCTCCATATTGAGAGCATCCGACGTGCTGTGGCAGGGTTGCGTAAAAAATAATAATATTATATATATCAATTAAAATGTCTTATACAATAATAATTTGAAATAACCTAAATTGACAATATAATTTTTAGGATCAATCTACCGTGTTACTTACCACGATAAATATTATAATCTTCTATGTAAATAAATTGCGGTATTTAATTGCCTCGCTCTAAAGCGGAAAATGAAACCATATTTTTGCTGAACTAGAATCCTCATTGCCAGTGCGTAAACAAGTACATTAGCACCGAATGCACTCAAATTGTAGGTACATTTATATTTCGTGTGATGACTAGTTTACATGTTGTACCAACGAGTGGTTAGAGTGTAGTGCAGTGTGTACTCAATGCACTCATTTATAACGGTTCACATCTTTGTTGTTAAATTCCTGTAATAACATTTTTGTCGATACCAAATATCAAAATATTACATTTCCATTTTTAAACTTAGTGTCATTAATGACGCGGTGAAACAGAACACGTAGTTTAAACGTACCGGTTTAGCTTGTTTTTTTTTTATATTTACAATAAAAACACAATATAACGGACAAAGGCATACAGGAATAAGTAATAATGTTGGTAATACAATAAATCATGTATGTATGTGTATGAGTAGTCTCACGTGACTCACAAATTAACATTATATTTATTTATTTTTTTACCCTTTATTGCATTTACAAAAGGCGAACTTAATGACTATAGACATTCTCTCCCAGTTAACTCTGTGTATAGTGAGAAATTTTGGTAGGCGTTAAAATAAAACAAAAATTAATAATAATAATAAATTAGAATAAAATTTACATGATAAATTATAAATATATAGATTTATCTATATAAACTTATATACATATTCAGGAAACATATACATATTTTTAAATAGATACAAATGACTATTATTATAATAAATTATAAATATTAATCCTGTTTGTTTGAAAATGTTCATAGTGAGATAGTAAGTTGTGTTTAAAAAGTGCTCTTTAACCAGTTTTTCTAAGGTGCGTTCGGACGGTGCTCTTCTTATTTTTTCAGGAAGTTGGTTCCAAAGAGGTGATGCTTGGATAGTGAAGGATTTGTGGAAGAAGTCGCTGGAATGAAATGGAATGGTTTTTTTTTTATTTATTTTTTTTTTACAAAAATGGAATAGTGTTTGTGAGATTGGAAGAGGAACGAAGTATTCTGTCGTGTATTATAAAAGTGTATTAAATTATAATAAATAAACACTTAAGATACTCCGACCGGTCTATGGAAGTCATGTACGTAATTACTGCTAGATATCATTCCGAAATATTTTTATAGTTTTGTTCTAATCGTACTTGGCGTACAAATATTTAAATTTATTTAAATATGTAAATAATTATTTTATTTCAGATAAAATTAACTTACTAGGACCATTTTTTTCAAATGTTTCTACACGACCAGCTAGTGACAAAAATCAACAATTTCAATTCTATATTCACTTACTTTGTGTTAAGAATATTATTATTTATAATAATACTTTAAAACTATCACAATATAGTTATTAATTAAAATGTGTTAAAGAGGTCATAAGGTTTTCCAGGTAGTATATTGTAAATATATAATAATTGACTTTTACCGCTTGCAGTGTGGATAATTCGTGGTGTGGGTTTTACAAATACAGAAATAAATAAATAACGGACTTCTGGTAAGGCCAGAGTCGGAAAAATCCTTAGATCCGAGTCAGAATGATTTCGTATGCTTAGTGTTTAGACCAAAAGGTCAAACAAATTAGCATATATAGCTATAATTAGAGAATTTCAGATTAATGATTTTGTAGTACTCTTAAGATTTAGTTAGAGTAATATATAGAGCTGTTAAAAAATACTGTAAAATGCTAACTTTAATAACGTGATACCTTCAACGTCATAAGCTCGTAAATAATTTTAATATAGTAAAAAGATTCGATCCATATACTTTATACATAATAACTTTTGTAATAGACAAATAATAATAATCGTCCTAAGGTTAATATGTGTACATTATTGTGGATTTTGTTATAATTATATTCAGACACATTAGTTAAGGAATCATTGTGTTGCGGAAGTTAAAACGGTTTATGTTTATAATGTATGAGTAAGAATGTTGTCTTACCCCTAATAGGTAGGTACATTTGTACCCAGTCTTGTCTGTCCCAGACAATGCAGTCAGATCAAAGTATATCATAAAGTATTATTTAATTATTGATGAAACTACAATTATTATTTCAATTATTTTTTACCGTACCTTTATCAATAAGTAAGTAGTATGGTAAACCATATTGGCGCATCTATTGCTAACCGGTAAAAAATATTTTTAATTATTTCTTCCCTATTTTAGAGGAAACATTCCTAATAAAAGGAATTACATAATATTTACAATGATTTTTTAATTTTTTTATTATTATGTAAATATATATAAAAGTATTTTTCTATTGAGTGTATTATGAAAGTTTAACTATAAAAAAAAAATATATATATAAAATTGTGTGCATTATAGAAAGCAAACACTTATACACCAATACAGCTATCTTTAAATAGCCACATTTAGTTTTGATATTTATAGGGCAATGGCCGTGTTTCTCGTTAAACCCACGATAAAAAAGGTTCTAAATTTAAGTTCCGGGTTTAAGAAAGACACATTCTTCCACTCTTAAACATTCCATTAATTTAAAACTTCTATGCGATTATTAGATACTAATCTATATATAGATATGCGGGTTAAAATATTAAATATCTACTAAATTTAACATTATACAAGGGAGTAAACATTTGTTGATATATACTATAATTTAGACTGCTCGTTAAAATGTTACTTTTGCTTTGTGTTAAGTCGATAGTTGAATGCAGAAATCACGTACAATGACGAGGACAATAACGATATTATGATTCATATTGATCAACTAATGAAATGAAATGAAAATCAATAAATGACAAACGCTCGGAGTCGATTCTGCTTAAGTGTTAATCGAAAGCAATAGAATAATACTTAAATAAAGTTAAACCGAGCTATGGTATAAATTTGTAACGTAATAAGTTTAGATATTCGTCTCTTTGTTAATGTTGCTAATTTACCATATTAAAAACATTTGTTTCGGTAAAGAGTGCAATATAACATATTATGTTTCAGTCAATAACACTTTTATAAAATATGTCCAAATTTGTTTGTAATCTACGAGATCAGTGAATTATTTAAACTTTCATATATTCCGAGGATAACCCCTATTTTTTAAAGCTCGGCATTTGAGTTAGGATAATTTTAAACATAAAATAACAAAAAAAGGTAAAAAATCTCCTTATTCTTGTTGTAAATATTACTTATATGAAATAAAAAAAATATTTAAATTCATTTAATTTAATTTTTTAGTATTTTATGGATTAGATGACTTAAATTCCTTATTTAATACATCTAAAACAATTCTGAATAGTAATGGCTCGCTGATGAATTGGATTAAAAATAGTACCATTGACTTCCTGTTCAAGCAATATTAACTAATAAAATTTGTTTATGTGTGATGTAACGACAAGTAACCCGACAAATTTCAACATCATTTGTCTTCCGATAGCATATAAATATATTTCGTATTCTTTTTTGGAGCCACATGATTCTTTCGATCCATTTTTTTGTTGCTAAGCACACTGGTATATATAATTGTAAGATCTATAATAATTTATATTAAATCAATATAATTAATGACTCCTTTACTAATAAGAGCATTCTCCAGGAGGTGTAGCGTCAGGCAGGTGGCCTGCCATAAAAAAATAAAATAAAAACGTAGTATGACAAGGTAAACAGATAAGTGCAACTGGGATAGGAAGATCCCTGTAGACGAGTCAACATTCGGTCTCTGTGAGAAGTGGGTTAGGCTTATCGCGCCAAACCTTGCGGAGGCGACGCAGGAAGCTGCCGCAAATACCAAGGGACGTAAGACTGAAGTTTAGAAGTCTGAAGTTTAGGTAAGAAGGCTTGGAGGGGAAGAAAAATTGCGGACGTGTTGAAGAGAAGACGAGTAAATGAAGTATGTGTACAGGAGACGAAATGGAAGGGTTGGAAAGCGAGAGAAATTGATGATGGATATAAATTCCATTTTTGCGGCACTGATGGAATAAAATAGTAGTGGGTATAGTGCTCGATAAGAAATTGAAAGAGTGTGTGGTAAGTAGGGTGAGTGACAGAATTATAGCTGTCAAAATGATAACTGAAGACTTGATTCTAAATGTGTAGAGTATATAAGCTCCTCAAGCCGAGGGTAATGATGGGACAAAAGATAAGTTTTGAAAAGATTTTGCTTCGTTTGGCGGTTGGGGTTTCGATAATCGTAATGATGAGACCGCTTTTGGTTTTGATTTGGAAATCATTAATACTTGGTTTAAAAAATATTTGAACTTAAGCTCCGACAAAGGTGGTCTCCATGGGAAGCACATCTTTTATAAGGAGTAAAATCAATTGCGTCGAAAACTGAAAGATTCTGGCGGGCTATAGCATAGTCTCACAGCACAGGCTTTCATCATGGGAATTAAACATCAATAGCGGACGAATATGTCCGCTGTATGTGTGCTGTATGAATATGTATGTGTAGAATTGTGACAAAGGATGCAAGGATGCATTAGGCGATAAGAAAGGAAAAGGAATGATAGAGAAATAAACTTGGTGGTAGAACGGAAATGTGCAATAGGTTCTGAAAGAGAAAAAAGTTACATTTACGCAATGGCAGAAAGGATTGGATGACAATAAAAGTAGGAAAATTCATTAGCTCAGTGTGGGAGTAGGATTGCACCAGGGATCGGCTCTAAGTCCCTACATCTTCCTGTTGATAATAGACGCTCTGATATTGGAAATACAAGAAGGCACAGTGGTGCAAACTGATCGCTGATGACATTGTTCTTGTTGACGAGGATGGACTTGTGGTTGTACCACAAGTCTGGTCTGGTCTGGTCTGGTCTGGTTTCTGGTCTGTAGACCAGAATGATGGACGGCCGAAAAAAAGATGGATTGCGTGAAAGACGTTATGGAATAGAAGGGAGTGTGTGACGAAACGACAGCTTACATATTAGCTTTCATTAATATATATTTTCAAAGATACTTAAATAAAATTCTTTTTTACCTCAGATGTTGTAATAATATATACTCTTAAATAAAATTTTACATAATTCCATTTTTGCTCTTAAGATTGCTTAATGTGGTCATTCACTTAATGTTGTTGATACACTCTTTACTTATCAAATGTTTGATGTGAGAAAGTAGATTAGGTTTATAACATAAGCAACAGTCTTCAAATTCTGGGGAAAAGTAGCCATGACTTGAATACGACTCTCTATGTATAGGTAAAGAAAATTCAATTATTTTGATAAGCACCTTAAGTTCATTGAAATAAAAGACTTAGTTTTATGTCATAGTTACTATTTGTTGTTTTGCGGTTTAATAAATTTGCACTACTTTTACTGTTGTAGAGAAAAAATATGTGAAGTAACGACTTATAAAAGAGAAAGACTAAAAACAGAACAAGTAACTTTAATACTTAAGTTCCTTACCCTTTTTCAATATAAAACTTGTATATAATAAACAGGCATAGAAAATATATTTTTGATAAAAACTATGTTTATTGTGGCAAATACTTGAAGCTTCTTCAAACAGTTATTCCTTCAATTTTGTTTATCATTGAAGTATGATAATAAGTGTTGTTCTACAGATAACTAGCACATGAACGCTCTACTTTCTGGTAATGAACTGAATATTATGATTAAACTATAGCATCAAATGAAAGTATACAGTAATTTTAATTATGTAAAAGGTCGCTCACCTCCAACTAAGAAACCATGTCGAACTTTGTAACAAACATCTTCAAAAGTAATGTTTAGACAATCTTCTACTGATGAAGTCGAATTTGTCTCTTGGGAATCTGACTGATTATCGGTAGCCATGTCTACCAGAGGCACTTCGGGAAAATTACACTTGAACAAAGAGTTGCGCTTCCATAGCGCGTTTGGATAGCACAAAGAAGCGTGTTAGATGTAAACAAAGGATAACGAAACAACACACCAGCTGCGACACGCTCAGGCGCGAAGGCGTTTAGCGGGTTACTGAGTAGCGAGTTGCGCAGGCGTTTCTACTATGCAATTATCGGTCGTTCTCCCCTCCCTATTGCTTCTCAGTTGTCAAATTGTGTCCAAGCAGCTGATTGCCGTTAACAGATAATACGTTATTATAGTTCACGTAACTTTATTCACACCATTATAATCTTTTAAATAATAAAATAGGCATAAATTAGAAATAAATACGATTTATAGCATGACCCTTATTGAATGTAGCATGCCACGAGTATATATAGGTACGTAATGTTTCTAAATGTGGGGCATAAAATATCAATGAAAAGTAGCCACAATCAAAACCTATATTGGAAATTGTTGACAAGCAAGACAGCCATGTTAGTTTTATTTATTTAAATTTGTTTTAAAACACACGAGCCGGATTCGAAGCTCGGAACTAAGTTGATGGAGTGGAAGGCCTGTTGTCCCAGGGGTTGCAGATATAACGAGTTCGATTAAGCCTACAATTTATAAGCTGTCTCTAATAATCTTTAATATGGAATCTTACAATATCATTACTAATAATATATACAGTAAAAACAAATGACCGGAACTGATGGCTACTATACCTGCTAACTGAGCATTACCAAATCAGTAGCCATAAATAGTTAAAAATAAATTAAATTTTGATGTTAATATTATTAGCATAAATAAAGATTCATTATCGAAATGATTTATGGACTCATGTCGATTATTAGCTGTTATCTAATCATAATCACACTAACTGGGGTTCCAAGTACAGCACTGTATTCATCTTTTGTTCACAAAGGGTTGGATATATATCTTAACATCTATCAAGATTATGGTTTTCTTTTTCTTATATTTTACTTTTTATTGTAGAGACAACCGTAGTCTTGCAGCATAGATAATCTAAATCCCAGGGACGTCTTCATAAGCTACACTTCATACATGCAAATAGTTCTCGATCCAAGATTTCCAGAGATCTAGGCTAAGAAACCTGTCGTGCAAGGTTTATGTATAAGGTTAAGCCTAACTTAAGGTCCTGATTAAGAAAAGTGTAGTCGAGAAAGATTGTTGAAATATTTTAGTCCATCGATCTAGTTAACTTTTAGATTAGATTCAAGTAATCGTTATCAAAACTGTGTGTTTAAAAAGTTCATAGCTTTTTTTGAGTAGATTCAGGTAACAAAAAAAGGAAATATATACTTTAAAAAATATTTAAAAGTACAATGGTTATAATTTCCTCAAATGTAGATTAATATTGTTGTATTAAATGAGAAAGATAAAAAATAAATTATTTATCATGAGGTCACTCGAAGTAATTACATTAAGCAAGATAACCTTGAAGTCGTTAAATTAGTGATGGATAGAAGTAAGAAATGAAACAAATTTTGTGTGGATTTTTTTCAATGGATCCGAGTAATTAATTTTAATGAGTTAGAATAAACAAAACAATAACTATTGTAATTTTGTTGTTTTTATATTATTAGATTATTAAAAACTTTAGTTAGCATTTTAACTTAAATTTTTAAGAGTTTTTTATAGATTTTATGAGGCGTACTTAATTATGCATTTTTATAAAACCATTTAATTACCTGCATAGATAAAATATGAGGAGTATCATTTTGCACGAGACGGTTTATTGTTTTTTGATTTCAGATTCTCTGTTTTAAAGATAATGGATACGGAACCGAATATGCGTATAATTGAAAGCACAACTAAAACAAATACGACCTTTAAAATTTTCAGCCATTATGTCTTACGTTAGATGACGTTGGTTTGAAAATGGATCTCATCTTCATGACATATATTTTCAAGTAGTCCAGAAAAAAAAAGCGTGTTTTGTTATTTTTTTTTTAATAAAAATCCTAAAGTATCATTAAAAACTTTAGTAATTGTCGTTGTTCTGGTCTTTAGCTTTTAGTTTTGTATAAAAATGTACCTGTTTATATATAAAATAAAGTTTCCATCATTAGTTTACCAACATAGTGTTTTTAAAGCTGCGAGCAAGAGCTTGTATTATAACAAAATTTATAACACTTAATCTCTACATTACCAAATAAAATATTTAACAAAGTTATTGCTATTTGTATAATATCATGAGGACACATCACTAGGCAGTTCATGATATTTTAACTATTTATCTGTTTTATTCGTCGCTATCGGCCAAAAAACTAGGTCCTGACACAACACACACCAAGGGAATAAAGTAAATATTGAAAGTCGGCTGTATTACTGTAAGTGTAACGAAAAAAATATTTATATTATATTTGATGTTGTTAGTTTAGTTAGTATTGTTATTTATGTCTTTTTAACATGTGCATAGTAATAAGGTATTAGACAACATTGTTAGATTTTAAACTTGCTATCTCTATAGATATCAAGTTCAAAATTATTTATCCTATGTTAAATAACTGGTTCTGCCAATTTCTGACTAACGACGCCGCGAGCCGAGGTCCGTGTTCCAATCTGAGACGCCCTCGCGACGTTGTTCCCCATGGGGGCCCCCCTTTTTAAGGGTGGGTCTCTTGACCCACCCGCTCCCCCGGTGACGCTGTAATAGCCAACAGGGCTAACAGTATAGACAGAAAAAAAAAAAAAAAGTTTCTGCCAATTGAGTTTGGTTGTAATGTTTGTTGGGACCTAAGTGCCATCTCTTAAGTTTCTTTAGAAGTTTTAAACCAATACCTCTAACAAGACACTACTCTGTACAGATAAGTTTTTTAAATAATTTAATTAATTCAACATTTTAAATTGTATATATGTATAGTCATAAAACGTGTGCGACAAATTCTTAAAACGTGTCTTTAATAATGCTATAAAAATATATATATTTTGCTGTATATTGCAAACAGATGGCGCTACATTGTATCACCGTCTACACTGTAACTAAATGTTAAACAAATAAAACATTTACCTATTTATATAATGAGAAAACATTCTGTTTATTCTGTTTGAAACCATGAGATGTCTTTGCATTATATAATTTTTTTACACCGTACAGCTGTATGAATCGTAGGTTTACATACATGGACAGGGCAACTTCTCTAGTTTACATTTAGTCTCAGTATATATTACAACAGATGGCGTATGAGTTCGTAGTAGTGTAGAGACTGGTTGCGTGTTGAGTTCGTGTGGGTTGAAACAAATGGAAACTTTCTGATTTGTTAACATTTCAATGCTCTGACGTTAAAAAAATCATTCAATTTTTTCTTTTAATTAATCAATGCCGGTTAATGGACAAAACATCACCAGTAACAAATAAAGTATAGTGTACCTAATGTATAAGTATTACGATTTTTTGTATATGTTTTAGTGAGTGTAATATATACTGTAATTGGGGGGTTTGTATTTGGGTAAAACAAAAGCAGTGCGTTTCACTGACAATATTATAATTTGTTGGCGAAAAACCCTAATTATATGCATAGTAAGAAACTAGCGCTTGTTGAACCACAGGGCACGCACATGCAGGTGTTAATTATAAGTCAAGAGTGAAAATGGAAAGGTTATATAAGTTTCCCCAATTTTGTCATTATCTCTATCGTAATATTTAATCACGTTTTTGGAATGTATATATATTTTTGGAACTCTCTAATCTAATAATTCTCGATATTCTGATAATTATCGACCAACTGACATAATGATTGAGATTAATACAGTTGTTACACTAGTTTTCAAAGATGTTTCGAAATTATATTATACATTTATGTGATAATAGTGAAAATCCCCAGCATATTTTTTAAAATGTATTTTACAAAATATAATATGTATTCCCAGTAGAAGTTTTATATTTAACGAAAACGGATTCGGTATTTGGATCCGTTAATTCAGAAATATTTAACCCCCGATCCAAAAAGAGGAGTGTAATTTGATGTGTGTGTCTGTGTATCTTTGTTTATGTCTGTGTATCTGTGTGTCTGTCTGCGGCCTTGTAGAAGAAAAAAGAGTGGACGGATTTGAGGGCGCCTTTTTTAATATAAGCCTGGTCCAACGAGATGGTTCTTAGCTATTTTTGGTCGGAATAAAAGCAGTCGTCTCCAAGATATTAAACTTTTATTGGTGCTGGTGAAATGTTCTTATGCAATATTGATAGTAAAATAAACAAGTGAAAATGTGTGTTTGTAGGTTCATTTAGTACAATATAGAATTGAAAAACTTATTTTTAAAAAGCTGATAAATAAAATAAAAAACCCCTGATACAAAAACACTTCTAAAAAGGATAAAAATAATATTATCATGTACCTAATCAAGTAAGTTACCAAAGCAAATAACGAAATAACAATATGTATTCGTATAGTCTAAGTCCTCATTCATTAGCTCCGAAAAAATCGTAAAATAGACACATCGTCAATAACGATGCCCCGACGCAACGACTCCAATAAGTAGGTACTAAACAAAAAGGTTAAGGTTTTTAAAATTTTTTTATATTTTTTTGTAGGTGTGTTTGTCAATATGAGATCTATTATTAGTATTTGTCGTTACTTATCATCGTAAAAAAAAACGTATTTCCATAATTTTCACAGAAAGTGTTAGAAGTTTAACAGTTTAACCACAAATAACCGTAGTTATGCAAATGATTTAATTTTGCAACGTTCACTGAAATGAAAATAATGTTTGCACTGAATCTAGAACTAGTTTAAGAATAAAATTGAGCTTTTTACTTTTTTCCATAGTGACCATGGGACAATTAATAATGTAAACTTACCTCTGTTATCTTTTTAATTTATTTGGTTGTGTTTTTCATTATATTATTCTAGTTACATCTAATTCCATTATAATTGTTGACATTTTTGTAAAATTTGATTATGTTTTAAGAAAGTCACACTCAATAATGGGGAAAACACTATAAATTTGGAAAAAGATGAAATTTAATCAATTTATAAGTACAACTAACAGTAATCTGTTAAGATTCTTTTTAATTTTATTTCTTTTTTTTGTTTTTGGTACTGTCCTCTGAAAACAAACAAAATCTTAAAACACTAATATAATGATATACACACTATAGTAAATTTAATTAAATAAGTTATGTACTCTATAATAAACAATAATAAATAATAAGGTTTACCTTTTTTTGTGAAACTTATAAATGAAATGAAGCAACATATATTTCCGTCTTTAGAAGATATATTTGTTTTAAACATGTACTCTCCAAAGAAAAATGATGATCCCAGAAGCGACTTCATAATTTCAGTCATATTAAAATTTGCAGAATAGAAACCCTTGGAAAATAAGAAATGTTATTATGATATATTATATTAAGATTATATTGTTTACTTGTGCTAGCTACTTCGGTCACATTATTTTTTTATACTGTCTAAGTTATTGCTTGACTACATTTCATATGATGGTAAGTGGAAATGTAGTCAAAGATGGTAAGGCGCATTAACTTAGTAACCTATTCACTCTTCTCTTGAAGACACCCACATTATATTCGAATGGAAATACCGACGCAGGCAAGCTGTTCCAGTCCTTCGCTGTACGAACTATGAATGACGAAGCAAAGATTCGTTCGGAAAGTTGGAATGTCCACAACATAAGGATGGACACCTGCCGTGCGTCGTTATGTCCGATGTGGTGGAAGGAGGAATTAACTCATGTAATTACTAGCAAGAGACTAGAGGCTAGCAATTCTACTGGGTGTATGAGTCCTTGCAGCACTTTCAAGGTGGTAGACCATAACATCGGGTCACTGGCAAGGTATCGGGCAGAGTCGTGCCGCAATGCGGCCTAGTCGTGTTGCTTGATGAAGCCGTATATGGTAAATGGGTCTGAAAAACTCGATAGCTGTGCAATTTGCTGTATAGCCTACTACATCTGGTACCCTCGTTTGCCTCACCAGCTGAAAGAGGTTCAAGGACAACGCAATATTCTGCGGTTCACCTCTAGCATTTTCGATCTTCTGTTACGGGAATTGCCAGTCTTGATGAAAAGCATTAAAGTCCCCCAAAAAGACGAGTTGCGCTGAAGGGTACTGATACAAAGCCATATCAGCAACCTCACTGAGATACTCAAATAAGAGTTGTCTCCTGGTTACCTCTGTGCGAACGGTAGACACAGGAATACAGGATTTTTTCGTTCCTCTGTCCACTAAAAGCCAAAGGGAAGAAAAAATGATGGGGTCTTCAAAGTGACGGAGACGCTGGATACAGAGGTCGTTCCTTGCGTACACACAGACTCCGGCCCGTGAGCGAAAGTTGTGCTCTAACGAGTAACCGAGAAAATCCAAGTACGCAGCGCTCAAAGGACATTGTATCTCTGTCTCCTTTTTTGTTGTTCGTTCTTGTTCCTTTTTTGTATTTTTTGGTAAAAAAAAAATATAAAAGTGAATAGGATAGGAAATGGCCGTTTAACGAGGCGGTACGTATCGAACCCGACGTTGAAATTGGTGATGTCATGCCACTAGGAGCCTAATCTGGAGATAGCGGGGATGTCCGAACCCTCCCAGGGATCGCCATCAGGCCTCCCCACCTAGTCGCCAATCAGCAAGATGGAGCTACCCCGGGGATTTAACACAGCTGGCGCGGCCGCTTTTCGTGGGTGGCTGTCCCACTAAATCTGCTGCCAAAAATCTGCGGGCGGCCAACGAAAAGCCATCGATTCGGATTCCGCTACCCTCCTCGACTAGGCACCCGACACAACAACCACCAACTCGACGCCAAACCTGGTCATCAACGCACAACGCACCTGTTTAGACCCATTTCCTATATACTTCATCGAGCAACATCCCGGAACACGAGTTGGTCGTTTTTCGGCACGACTTTGCTCGATAGGTTGTAACCTTGCCGGCAAACCAATGTTATGGTCTACCGTCGAGAAGGAGGTAACTTTGAACTAGAATCCCAAACGTGTAAGTACCAAAAGTAGCTACAATACACATTTGGGATTCTAGTTCAAAACTACTCATCCAATTCCAGAAACAAAACAATATATAGGCATATATGAAATGAAAAAGTAATAATCTGATACTTTTTAAGTAGATATGTGTGTTAGATGTGCTGCTATACGGTTATTACATTTCTCAAAACTATCTAATTAAGCAAAGCTATTTTTAAAAACAAATTGAACTCGTAGAGTTAAAATAAGTGCGTTCGAACAAACAAACTCTTCAGCTTAATTGTATTAGTATGGAAGTGTAGATAGTCAGACACGTAAATAAAGTTAAGAAAATTATGTTTGAACCTTTTTAATATTACAATTCGTTGAATTGTGCAT
The DNA here is from genome assembly GCA_959347405.1 of Napeogenes sylphis. Taxonomy (NCBI): domain Eukaryota; kingdom Metazoa; phylum Arthropoda; class Insecta; order Lepidoptera; family Nymphalidae; genus Napeogenes; species Napeogenes sylphis. The sequence continues at coordinate 18,670,419 of OY365781.1, forward strand.
TTGTTGAATAAAGCTGCCGAATAAAAAATGTTTACATGGATCATGAAGTTTGTATGTGTACAATAAGGTCTTAACGTTATTTTTTACTGAATACACCGCCATTTTCAGCTGAAAAATAGTTAAACAAAAAAGATGTACGCACATCATGTACCTATTATAGTTGGGGCTTAACATGATTTCTTACGACTTCAACATAATCTTTTATACCTTTTAAACCTACTATAAATTAGTGGTAATATCATTAAATTTTTGTTTTTAAACTTTTGTGAATAATGAATCATCATTTCGTGAATCATAACTGGTACATACAGGGTTATTTTTAATTAATTGGCCACATTTTGCAGGCAGCCTCTATACACCAATCCCATCAACATTTGTTACTTGTTCTATTTAATAGTTTTAAAAATGTAATTTTTCCTATACAAAATTTATTTGTTGCCTCTAAACGAGCATTTACTCTGACCGTAGGTATGGCGCTTGGGCGTTGACCTTTTAAGTACTTCTTACAAAATACAAAATAATAAGTAAAAGAGGGAGCAAACATTTTTTGTTTCGTTTTTCTTGTGTTAAACAATACATGATAAACATCAAGATTTGTAAAAAGTCGTAGAAAAAATGTTGCTGTGATTGATGTAGAGAGACTGTCTGCAAGAGATGTTCAAATAATTAAAAGTAACCATGTTTATCCTCTAATTTTAGCATTGATTTTTTTAAGACAATTATAACACAATGTCTATATAAGTGTAAGTAGCTACTGGAATCTTTTTATTAAAACTTTTATATAAAACAATAAATACCTGATCAAATCTAGTTTTTTCTAAATATGTCATGTTAAAATGTCCGATCCAATCGTTATTCTCAAGTTGAAAAATAGCTGAGACCCTCGCCACGCCTTTTTTGGGTCCGTTACATACTTCGCTTCGCATCACGGGAACGTCGAAGGGACCCTGGAAAGTTACATTGAATATAAAAAAACATTGGTAATACATATATATTTATGAAAATTCATTATTCATTTTTAATGAGGCAGGTGGCAGAAGAGTAGATGGGCCGCCTGATGGTAGTGACGTCATCCATCGGCACTTACAAAAAATATATTTCCTCCTGTGAGAAATAAGGAGGGATGAAGAAAAGGAAGGGGAAGGGTCGATGTTAAAGTTTCTGGTTGTCTTAGTACAGCTTTGTTCTATTACTATGAAAAATTAATATAGTAATTAATTAAATTGCATCCACCTGCCTTTATCTCAATTATTCGGGATTGGTGCAATCTCTTTCACGCTCTTTTATCATAAGTAATATCAATAAATTAAGATTAACACTTACAAAGTTTTTATAGTCATTTATTATATTTGCAGCATAAACTATAGAAATAAAAATAAAAAAAGTTAACCACCGACATAATCTACCCATATTTGTATGTTTGTAAATGGTTTTATAACGAGCTCGTCTAGATAAGTAAGTAATACTGAATAAAAACATCCAGTGAGCGAATATCTACAATTCTAATGTTTAAATAATGATGTTAATAGATGCAATGAGAATAGCCGAACAATAGGCGTATATAATTATAAATCCATGAAATCATTGGTCACCAGAAGCACTCTAGTATAATGTAATTGAAGTATAAAAAATACGAAGTATTAAGTGCTTTCTAATCGTTTGTTTAGTTTTTCATTATAGTTAGTCTCATATTTTGTTGTATAATTGAGGAAATGTTTTGTTCTTTTACAGTTTTTTCTAAAAACAGTGTTTTGTGTCACGCCTTCATGCTGAAATTAGGCTTTTGCTACGAAAATATCGGCGGTTCCAAGATTATATGATATAGGTCAGCTAAGTATTTATAAAATTTCAGGAACGAGTTGTAAAGACTTTTTTTACGAAAAGAAGAATCATATAAATAAAAGTACTTTGTTCATTTTTATCATAATCACTCTTTTTATTCTGCATAACCATGACTATACATGAATTTATGAACCCAAAGTGCAGAGTTATTCCATTAAGTAACATATAATGATCATCGTCTTTGATTTATTTTAAAGCATAAAGGAGAACAAGGGCAATGGACCTACAATTCAAAAAGTTAGTTGAAGTTACATGTTACCAATCGAAGCTACCAATTTTGAGTATACATTACATATAAGACAATCTAACCAACTCAAGTAAAAAGAACTATTCCTATTATTACGATAAGAATAAGTTCCTTTGAAATTTTCATGTATTTGTTAATACCAACATACCTAAATCCCATATTGTATTTATAATAAATCTTGAAGTAGCTTGGCAGAAGCTGATCAATGCTCACGCATCATGCTTTAAATATTTACATTATTCAATTCGTATTTTAGTTAAACCTGGTTATAATATATCAGATAAAACATATCAGCAGATACGTATGAAATGTGGTTTTCTTTTGCATCTGTTCCATGAGATTGTATGTGTTTCTCTTCTGATGACTCTAGGATTTAGGTTTGTCTAACTACATACCCAATATTAAGTATAAAATTATCGAGAACAGCATCAACAACCAGCTCCTGGTGTTGCAGGTCACCAATTGTCGATCTTCATGATCGAATTTTTGATGTGGAAACCCACACAATAGAGAACCAATGTAGAATCTAAATGTTATCGTGTACCTTGAATGCGTAGTAAGTACTTACGTAATGAGTAAATGAGATTGAAATAAGAAATACCAGATAAAGGAGACTAGACTTTTAAATAAGCAGAATTACTGCTAACTCCCTCATAATCACTTACATAATCCTTCACAAATTCTAAAGAATCAATGACAGTATACTGTATACTGATCCAATGTTTACTGTCTGATGACCAAAGGCAACAGAGAGGTACCTAGGTGGTTATATTTATTTCGACAGCTGTTGTATATACCTAATTCCGCTTTACAATATTGAAAAGTCTTATAATAATATCACAAATTTTAGAATACTTCTTATTGGACTACTTTATTATCCATTCTTTTAAATAATAAATACAATTTAGTTATTAATGGTTATAACTACACCTAAAAATAGAAATAACTTACAGAGTGCTGTTTGCGAGGAGCCTTTTCTCAGGAGCAAGAAACTTAAATTCTTTTGATATAATAATAAAATAATAAACGAATATGCTTTGTTATATCCAAATATTGACATAACATTTTTAAATGCTTAGACTTAATATTTAGAAGTAAACTCTTTCGAAAGACATTCTTTGTTTCATTAGTTTTACATATACCTATATTTATTACACATCACTATTGCAGGCTTGATAAAGTTCGTTTGATGTTTAAAATAATTTAAATTTACCGGTATAATTAAAATATTTTTTTTTTATGTTATTTCGACATTGTCTGTATTAAATTTTATTAAAATTTCTTCTATATTTTTGTTGATCGTTGTTAATATTATTAGAAGCATTACGAGCTACACAGAAAAGAGACAAAAGAATAAAAACTTTTTTTAATTTTGTGTCATATACACTGTTAGTTTTTAATAAATATTCTAAGTACCTACAGAGTATGCGTCGTTACTATAAGATAGATAAAAATATATTATTTTTATAGTAGACTAATTAAAAAATGATTTATGTCTTATAAGGTTTTTAGCGATTAAAATATTTGTAACCAAAATGGCAGTAAAATGTATTAAATAATATTTGAGAAAAAATTTTCATGATGTTTGCAAATGCCTAATAACTAGTTAGATAACTCGTTTAGAGAAGTAGGTAGGTAATTAGGAATGTAAAAATAATCGAGAAGTTACGATGATAATGAAAGTTTAAATACTTTTGGTAATAGATAAAAATATAATAACCAGGAAATGGGCCTAAGCGATTAAAAGCAGTCAAAACCTGAAGGTGAATGATAAACGAAATACCAAGATAAGGTGAGTCATAACGTCATCCCTTAGCACTTAGCAGTTTGAATATTTTTCGTAGTCACTAGCAAAGGGTAATAGGTTTTTTATTTAGGGCAATAAAACCATTATGGTTTCAAACTAATTTTCGTGACATAAATTTGTTGGCAACAGTTTGTATTAGATGAAAGTCAATCTAGAATTAAAAATAGTACCTTGGCATAGACTTAAATATTTACTGGAAGATATTAAAATAAAACAAATTATATGTATTATGTATCATCTCTATAGATATAGAGAGGGAGAGGGAAGGAGATCCCTCCCTCTCCCAATTTTAGGGTCGGCGCAGTATGTTTTTCCTTCCATGCTTCCTTTTATTCGTCATTTCTGAAGACACTTTTTTCAGTTCCATATCGCCTTTCACGCAATCAGTCTTTCTTTCTTTCGGTCGTACTCGTCCTTTTTGTTCCTCCACTTCTCTTCTAATGACATGTCTTTCATCCCTCCTCATAATATGCCCACAGCATGACAGACTTACTTTAATTTTTAATGTTACTTGCGCTATTCAAAAACTTCCCTTATATTTTCATTTCTTTGTGCTATGTATAATATTTTATATGGGCTGCAATACAAATATGTAATAACTATTTTTTTACGTTATCAATTACACTACTTTGTACGTTTTTTAGTAATGTTCAATGGGATATATTTTTTATTTTGTCCTTGAGATCGTGGTAAAAGTAATAAAATTTATGATATTTATACTGTAAAAAATGATGAATTTATTTTTTAATTTTTAAATTATTTTATGTTCAGATCCGACATAAACAGCTCACCCTTAAGAACTAATACTATTTAATACTAATACAAAATTATTCATTTTCGTTTATTTAGATATATATTTTAGTTTTTAATATACGATGCAATAGAAGATCTGCAACGAATGCAGATCTCATCAGAGAAATCACAAAACGTAGTTGACATTTCAGGAAGAAGTCTACGGTTTGTTTAGTTACACAACACAATTAATAATATAGGAATATATATATATATATATATATATATATATATATATATATATATATATATATATATTAATTACATATAGCTGCAAAACCTAATAAATCAATTTGCTAGTAGATATTTAAATTAAATAAGGCTTACTGGTAAGACATCATAAAGCTGTAAGTATAAATATAACATTTAAAACAACGCATTTTTAAAACGCTTTTAGAGACATATAAGTGCGGTCTCATTCAGACATTGCTTATTCATTATCTATTTTAAAATCAGATAGACATAAGTCACAAAATCGTGTATTTTAAAAATGTGTATTGTACGTGAACATAATACGTAAAATTAAGTTGACGAACAATAGAAAATTAAAAAAAAGCTTAAATAACTATTAAGTACCTACAATAAATATTAAACCTTCTTAAAAATATCTTTATAAGATTCTTATTACATATGGGGTTTCAATATAAAGTCAAAATGGTTTATTAAGGCTGTGTTCCGAAATACATACTGGTATACTGGCCAGTGCTAATGACGTCATGACACTGACGCCATATTGTACTGGTGTCTGCCATATTGTACTGGTGCGGCAACTTTATAGTATTATGTGAAGACATGCAGACATACAAATGCAGAGTAATATTACAAAAGTAACTAGAGTTGCCACCTTTTTTGCTTTTGAAAATATACTTATTGTAGTGGTCAAGTAAACAAGGAACAATTTAATTTTCTTCATTATTATATTTAAAAATATATATTTTTTATATTTCTAAGTCTTAGAAATGATTGTCAGTTCAGAAATGCACAGTATTTATGCAGTAATTTAAAGTAAACAGATAATTCCATCATAATTCAGAACGTTTCACCAGCATGGCGTCGATTTTCGGCGTCATCAGCACTGGCCAGTATACTGGTATATATTTCGGAACATAGCCTAAATAAGTACGTTGGTCGTTGGAACAATTTTCCTTTAGTATCACATTAAAAAAACAATGCAATTTGATGCAATGAAGATTTCGCTAATATATTAAATACTACAGATATCAGAACTTTGCTAATCGTAATCGAATGTGGGAGCACGTGTAAAGCTATACCATATATACGTATAGCAATTTGATGTATAACAGATATAATTTATAATATTCCACATTAATTTTATCACATGTTACTATATATAGGTAGCCGGACTGGTCGGTTCATCTCTTATTGAGTCGATACCATAGAATAGTGCAAGTCAGTATGTGCATTAAGATTGTGGTTGCGAGAACTATCGTCATATTGACGCCGACGTCTATGGTCGCCATGTCCATCTCTATGAGGAATGTATTTGGAGTTTTGTAATGACAGTATTCTGAAAAAAAAAAAAAATTTTTTATAGTTTATTAAATCATTTTATAGCCGCAATATTGGAACCAATTAGAATTCAATTTGAAATTTAGAATATTTCGAATGTTTACTATTTAATAAAGATCTTGTATAACACTTGATCAACTTACCTTTAGAACAATGCATTTTAGTTCTGTTAAAACCATAAACGGAGTGCACGGCAACATGGAAACCGGCTCTAAAGTACGATATGTGGTGAAGCCATCTAAACGAGTAGGGTGTATCCCGGAGAGATAGACAGAACCCAAACACGGAAAATAGACAGGCGAGTACTGGCCCTATGAATACTGCGATCTGAAAAAATATTTAATATTAAAATATTCGGCCATGTCGAAATAAGTCATAATATATATATAGTAAATCATAAACACAGGTTTCGGCAGCACAATTGGTAAAGCAACGGGACTGTTTCGAAAGATAACAGGTTTGAATTCCTGCCCGTTGCAGTTTATGTTTGATTTTATTTTTATTTAAAGTTTAAAAACCTTACCATGGCTAGCCATATTTAATTTTTTTTAAACAATACTTAATTAACAAACTAAGAAACAATAAAAAAATGTGAGGTAGGTACTGTTTTAAATTAAAGTACATGTGTATGTATTAATATTCATATGTACTCAACATTTACCAATATATATACCAATTGTTATTTAGTTGGTTTCTAGTATATACCTTGGTAGGGGTCGTAGAGCCTATAAAGTACCCCCAGGCCTGAGCGCACAGTGATGTGGCGACGACAGTGGCGAGGAATAGTGTGGCTCGCTGTGGTTCCAGGGGATTATCTGTCAGCCAATACGAAAGCACCACATACGAGACACAGGATATCATCTGAATCAATATAGGTTTGTTAAGTTTGTTTGTTGTAAGGCAGAGTAGCTAAGAGATAATTGAGATACATATGTAAAATAATATAAAGATACTTACTTATACGTATAATAACAATATTTCATGTCTTACCTGAAATGGCAATTCCACTGCAAGAATGGAAAATAAGTACGGCCCCAATTTGTACCATCGATTAAAATATTCCCCTTTGAGTATGTCCATTTCAAGAGGAACTGCAAAAAAAATTGATAATTGATATTTGAATAAAATAGCCTTAAGTAACATTTATCAACATTTTAAATAGAATATAAATAAAAAAAATATTATCATTTCCGTATCAGCTAGATTGATTGTTATAATGTGGAGGACAAACGTCAATGAAATATCTGATAATCAAATATCTATAAAAAAAAAAAATTATGAAAAATAAACCGATACAGGGAGGGATTCGGTTCCGCGACCTCGGAAAACCGTCCAGTCGTCCTACCAATTGGGCTACCGAGCTTCATACTATATTTATTTAAAATCTTCTAGACTGACCCTATGAAGGTCGTGCCACTTAATTGAAAAACAAAAATTATGTATTCATAATAATATCGAATTGGTAATGTTATATGATATTTTATTATATTTGTGATACTATAATACATCCGTATCAAAACAAATACAATGTCGCAATAATTGTTTGCTATTATATATTATAATTTTCATATTACATATATAAACATAAACTTTACGACTTAGGCTTTGAGTTCGGCCATAACTTGAAATTTGATTTTTGCTTTCACTTACAAGATAGCGTGACAGACATCTTGCCAGTGTACACAACGAGCAGCAAAGACCCATACAGGTACACATAATTCCCCAGCACGCTACTGGCCTCGCTTCCCACCCCAAGGTAGAGGTAACCGAAGATCAGGGCTATAACCACGTGGGCTGCCACTCGGTACATGAAGAGAGACTGTAAATAATATTTATAAAAATAAATATGGGTTTCTAACAGTTTTCCCTGCAAACCAAACATCGTCTCTACTATTAAAATAAAGTTTTTTAACACATCAAAATATATAGTATGACTTAGATCAATAGACAAGCATAACGGACAAAACTAATAGCGAGCTTATATACCTACAGCTACTGGATGGACTTAATGAACAACCTAATACTGTAATAGTTAAATAATTACTTACATCTACATGATCTGTGTGACTTACGAAATACCTATTATGTAGAAAATAAGAATTATAATAATTCATATATATTTATTAATTTCATGTTTATTCATTTTAGTTCGTTATGATTATTAATTTTACTTACAAATATATTAAACCGTGTAAAGTTACATAAATAAATCAATTATAAGTTGATAATTAGATTGTTTTTGATTTAATTGAGTATAATGGAACCCTTTGACCTTCTCATGATTTGAAGATAAAGGAAAATACCAAAATTATATGAGAAAATATCAAGTAATTAAAAGAATATATATATTCAGCATAAATTAAGGAATCTGTCTCATCATTTAAGTAATTAGGGAAGTCACACCATTGTTTTATATTTTGATATATGATAATGATTGTTTCCTTAAAATTAAAAAAACGTGATTTAAAAATAATTGACGATTACGTTTTTTATACGAGGTTAAAGCTCATTATAATTAAGCTCATTTAAATTTATTTAAATACGGAATGAAAAATATCCGAACACCGTGATACCATGCCCTAATCGATTTTTTTTCATTCTATATTTATATAAATTTAAATAAGCTTAACATGGCTATACATGTTTATAGAAATTTTCAAAGGTTAAAGCTCGTTTACTAAAACGTTTAGTAAAGTTCTCACAGATTTATGCAAATTATCACGATAAAGGGACATGTTATCATAGTACAGATAAAGACACTTACATAATTTCTGGTTGTCATAAGATAATTTCTGTAAAGTAATATTGAAGTTTGTCGCCAACTACCCGACGGTCGATATATATACTTTTCGAAATTCTTCTGATATTTGCCATTACTCCGTAGTTGTTTGTCTTTTATTTCTGTATCAATACCTGAAGATAGAATAATATTAAGTTGCCATATTTGGTTAACATTCATATAAAACAGTAACTAGTATTGGAATTAATGTATTTCTTATATAACCAACTTACTGAGGGAGTTTGAGAAAGTAGATATAACTGGTACATTGTCGTCAAAGTCTATCGTCGAGGTAGAGCTAGGTTTATACTGGGTCATCATTGTTGCTGCTTTTATTAAATCGATGTTGTGCTCTCCAGATGCGACCTCCATTACTGGAATGTTTCATTTATTTGAATTGATGTAAACATACCCTTTGTCGAGTGGTTACCAGACGCCTAACGTATAGCGGTGCAGTGGGTCTCTGGTTCGATTCCCGGTAGGGACAGGCATGTGATTAGTATATATGTCTATATTTTTGGTTTATTAAATATATTCAAAGTATTTATTATGTGTATTGCTATTTATTTGTATCGTTGTCTAACACCCTTAACACAAGCAAATAGTGATTTATCCTGTAATATTATTATTATTATCTACCGTAGAATTTTATTTTGTAGATTTAGTCCTTATTTAGAGTAAATATATAGTTTACTATCTTTGCTGAAATATGTTGATGTGGGCTTAAATTTACTAAAATCAATAAGATTAACCCAAATTTTTATTAGGGTAACTAAGTACATATGATGACGATCGAAAACTCTAGTAGTATAGTTGATCGAAATAAAGAATTTAAAAGATCGAGACCATTTTGGGTCAATATAATCAAAAACAAACAAGCAAAAAAAAAATTAAAAGAACCGTTGATTTTCAACTGTTGACTGTGTAAATAATACGTATTTGCAATTGTGTCTCTAAATGTTTTATATGTAAGTGTGTTGCACTACTTTGAATATGCATAATTATAATTGGTAAACTGATGTTTCATCCTTTGTTTTATGTGTACCGTTTGTATTAATTGTTAACGATTGTTATCATATTCACACAATAGATACATGTAATAGAATTCTATCGTGATGATTTACGATAATTGCGACTTGTTAATTACGGGATACAGAACTCAAAACAATAGTATTTAAAAATGTTGTGGGTTTGTTTGTTGGAACATGCGTGGTACAAAAAAACTGTTTTGAGGTTTAAATTGCTTTATAAAATATAACCCCTGTAAAATTATATGCCATTTCCTTCTAAAAATCATTTAAATTTTTCCTATGAGATTAATAAAATTTGTTTATAAAATGTTTAGTTATGATGTATTAATATTTCAGTCAGAAAAAGGAAGTGCTGGTACAGTCGCTTTAAATATATAAACTGAAAAATACCTCACAGCTATACAAATATCAAGTTTTAAACGATTTTTTTATTTACGAGATAAAACGACTTATATTAAAAGCTTCATGATGTCGAAAGTTTAAAAGCTTCATGATGTTAAAAGAAAAATATAAAGCCCAAATCAAAATCATAATTTTTCTCCGAAATCTCAATCGAATTATTTTTAAATATTTTTACTATAATAAAGATATGTATACTTTTGTAAAAATCATAACCCTGGTAACTTGAAGTACAAAGAAGTTCTTAAGGTAAACATAAACCTTTGAGTTAAACGTGTAAATAATAACTAATCCCTTTAAAAAGGAAGTTGGAGTGGAAATACTAAGAAGATTTTTAAACTTGGAAAACACATTATTATATCCTTATTGTCTTGTTTGTATTTGGATCAAAGATTTGTACTTTTAGCAGCTTGCCCATATTTTGAAGTATGGAATGTTCAGTGAAGTTATGGTAAAAAAAAAAACAATAGTTTAAATAAGTTTCAAACACAATTTGTAATAAACTATTACAATAATAGGAGTGACAATGTATTTGTCTGTTGCATTGACATAAAAAAATATTATTTATTAGCAATTTGTTTAAGAAAAGGGAAAAAGAACAATAGTCTGATATATAATAGAAATTGATTTATAGGTCATAATTAATTAATTATGACAAATAACTGATATCATCAATTATATTGTACAATAACGCGGATGAAGAAATCAAGATAATTATCTTCATCGCTTCACTCGTGTGACCTTAGCATGTTTATTGGAAAGCATAACTATTCTTCAATTAATCTTATCTTAATACTAGGGGTCGACCGCGACTTCGTCCGCGTGTTTAGTATCGCCGAGTTCCATACAAAATTGATATTTAAAACCCTTAAGGGTGAAATTAAAAAAAAATCTTAGTACACCACTACGTAGAAAACAAATGTGTCCTCCAATTTTACTATCTCTACGACCTGCGGCTTAGACTGTATGCTATAACTAAGTCAGTCAGAACCTATTAGATTATATTAGATTTGCAGCATTTTTCATTGCTGCTTAACTTCTATTAGTCACAGCGAGATGACATATACCCTATAGCCTTTCTCAATAAACGGACTATTCAACACAGAAAGAATTTTTCAATTCGGGCCAGTAGTCCCAGAGATTAGTGCGTTCAAACAAACAAACTCTTCAGCTTTATAATATTAGTATAGATATTCTTTAATATATATATATATATATATATATAAAGTAGAAACTTACAAAAATCTGCAGGATTGTGATATGGTGGACATCTTAGCCCTGCGATTGCAAGTGCTGGTAGAAGATGTTCCCGAGGTCCCGAGTAAAGATTGTGTCCAGCAGCGAGGCAGTATACGGAGTCAATTTTCTCAAACAGCAGAGCTGAGGGCTGGTGTATAGTAGCGACCAGCGTCCGGCCCCCTCGCGCTAGTCCGTTCAGCAACGCGATGAGAGACGCTGATGCTGATGAGTCCAAGCCCCTAGCATAGTTTTACGAAATAATTGTAATAAATGGTTTTAATATTTAAACAAAGATGTAATTATTTCTAATCTTTAAATCTAGCATATGAATCGGTAAATATAAAATGTAATATATAAAATGTTTCGCGAGTTTAAAAATAACAAAATATATATTTAAATTCAACGATTGAAATAAAAAAAATCAAAACACCTCTTATAAATTGATATTGATAGCTTCTTAAATGTATCTCTAATCTAAAAATCTAAATTTAATAAATATTAATTCATCATAACCGCAGTAATTAAAGATGTTGCTTAAAAAGTGTTAAATCAATTTACGCTTTCATATTTCAAGTTATAAGTAAATAGCAGGGTACTAACGTGGTTGGTTCATCAAGAAACAGTAATGATGGGTCTGATAGAAGCTCAAGAGCGACTGCAAGTCGTCTCTTCTGACCTCCAGAGAGATCTCTACATAGAGTCTGCGTTGTTCCGCTAAGACCGAGGAGGGCAAGAACCTCGTAGACCTGGAATAAAATAGTATATAAGGTTCAGTTAAATAATATTATTTGCAAGTATTTCTTAAGTATACAATTTTAAATAAATATAGAATGAAAAATAAACCGATACGGGCAGGGATTCGAACCCGCGACTACTGGAAAACCGTCCCAGTCCCAGTAGTCGCGGGTTCGAATCCCTGCCCGTATCGGTTTATTTTTCATTCTATATTTATTTAAAATTTAAATAAGCTTAACATGGCTATACAACGTTTAAAGATATTTTCAAACGAGTATACAATTTACATTTTTTATTGGAATTGCTAATATAAGGGGTGTTTTATTTATTTATTTATTTACCCTTTATTGCCTTAAAACTTAATGCCTATTGGCATTCTCTACCAGTTAACCTTTACGAAGAAATTGCGGTAGGCTACTATAAATATATTTATAACTTCTTTATTTTATATACACAATAAAATTATATAACATGAACATAATTTACTAAATATAAACAACAGATATTAAATACATGTTTAAATTTATAATATATATAACTACTTATATACATTTATATACAATATGTAACACAATAGAAATTAGAATTGGTTATCAAGATTATTCTAAGATATGTGTTTTAAAAAGTCTTTTGAAAGAGATCTTGAAAGCCGCTTTTCTGTTCTTTTCGGGTAGTTCGTTCCAGAGCAGTGTAGTTTTTTAAGGCAATAGAGCCATATATTTAAACCCTACCAATATGATGCAAGCTTAACATTGCTATGTTACGTAGTAGAAGTAGAGTATTAAACAAAAAAAAAAAAAAGATTGAGGTGACTTCACACATAGCGCCTATTACTACTTTTATGTAATGTGGTCGATGAAACGGTATTTTGTGTCCGCTTTCACTTAAAGCTTACTTTCTCTTTGCGTTCTTGTGACTGGAAGTCGGCCAGCTTAAGAGCAGCGGCCAGAGACATGCTCTCATAGACAGTCAAATGCACTCGGAGGTCATCGTTCTGGCGGATGTATCGCGCTCCCCCTCGACCGGTTGACTTAGATGCGCAAGAGCACACACCGTTCACAGTTATTTCGCCTTTTGCACCTGCCGTTCTGATAAAAATGCATTTTTTGCTTAACTTGCATTGGTTTTTGATAAAAAAAAACATCGATAAAAAATTTGACAATAAAAGAAATCGTACCTACATGTTTTTAATTATATGTCTTGTAAATAAATAATTATTTTGTGACGTATGTTTAATGTAATGATTATACTTACGAGTAGCCTGCGAGGATGTTCAACAGTGTGGTCTTGCCAGCTCCAGACGGGCCCATGATGGCCGTAAGTTCCCCGGGTTTTAGACATCCGTTGACACCCTTCAATATACTTTTATATTCTAAAAAAAATGAATATTTAACGTTAGATTTAATAGTGGGTACTTGTATATGATAATTTAAATATCAATGAGTCCTTATTAAAATCTTCAATAGACTTTCATGGTTTTACGAAATATCAGAATTTATTTCCATATGTAATACATGCAAGCATTTTTACAAATAGAAGAAACATAAATTTCTATTTTATGAGGTTATCTAAAATACTCGATGAGATATAGTAATTTTTTTTTAATTTCATTTAGCACTAGAGCGAATAATGTAAGGACAAAGATGTTTAATATCTATTTGAAGAATTAGGTAATGTTAAACATTGCCTTCTTATAAACTGTACAGTTTCTCTATAACGTTAAGATGTATTTAATACATTAATTGTATTATTTATAAGTTATATTTTCAGACAGACAATATTTATAATGGAAGTTTTTATATTAGATATCGAATTATATTTGATTTGTATTCATTATTTTTTTCCGGTAAATGTTGATAAAACAAAGATAAGAATAACAATAATCATATTTATTTTTTATACTATTCTTGTTTTCTGTTTTTTTATTTGCATTATATACTTTATGCAACTCTAACTAACACAAACAAAAGATGTCTTTTTAGCTTCAAATTAAAAAAAAATATCATGACGTGCTCCTTTTATTTAGGTATTTAATGCTCATATTAAGATAAATTCGTTGAACTCTTTAAATATTTATAATCTTAATATTCATTATCGTAATATATACAAAACTCTCCGTTCGACTCAGACTTGGTAAGTTTTTACAAAACCGATAAGAAAATCGTAAATATTCCATGAAGCTGAACGCGTTATCGATAAATCCTTTCCAAATATTTTTGATAATCTCAGTAATACTATAATATAATACTCGGATATCAATAAAAAATAAGTTTGTTATCACCGTTATATATTTCGTGATTATTAAAACTACGTCTAATAGAGCAACTGTTGTGTGTTTTTTAAACAATTTACAAGATATTTATATTCTAGGAAAAGATCATGTAGTTTTGCTTAAGTGGTCTTTTTAAATAAAAAAAAAACAAATGATTTAAATAGGTACTAATACAATGCCGGGAAATAATTATCCGTTACTTTTTATATTGAATGGTTTCTTCGACAATAGGAATACCTACATCAGTTTTAGTTGCCTCATAAAAGACTAATAAAATAGGTAAAGAAGTTATAAAGCATTAAAAATAAATAAACAATTATTATATATTATATTATATATATATTTATTATATAGCCATTAAAGCTAATTTTATTTCTAACTAGTTGTGCCTGCGAATTCGTAAACGTAGATTTCGATTTCGTTAAAACGTATCTTTTGTACATTAGAATGTATAAAATATAACTCATCAAAGTTTCATTAAACTCGTCAAGTAGTATTTTTTTACAATTTTTAATCACAGATATTTTTTATGGTAAAAGGTATTATTTTTTTGTAATAATAATAATGTCTTACCACAATGGTACGAAAAGAAGAAATTATTAACTTCTTTATTTGTTAACCGATTTACATGAAAAAAACACTATATGTAAAGTGAAGCCCATGACAAACCGGTTAATCCGTTTCTGAGATTAGCGTGCACAAACATACAGACATAGATATAGAAACATACAGACGTACAGACAATATGAAAAACCATTGTTTTGGGTTCTCTTGCTCTTATAAATTCCTCCACTATGTTTTTTAATATTTTCCATGAACAGAAATCGATCATTGACAATTTTTTTATATGTATAAATTATTTAATTAATAAGTCAACTCACCCAGGTCAACCTAAATAAGGATCATGAAAGAACAAAATAATAAATTGAAAAAAAAACTTAATAGTAATTGTGAATGTAAATAACTTTTATATATAAAAATTGTACGAATTCTGAGTAACATTTAGTTTTCACTCTCATTCTATCAAAAGATAAAAGTATTTAAAGTGTTCAAAAATGTATATAAGAGAATCTCAAACAATGGTTTTTCATTCTTCTGTTTGTCTGTATGTTTGTATTTCGGTATCTCTATGTGTATCTCTGTATGTATGTTTATTGTGCAAGCTAATTTCAAAAACAGATTGACCAATTTAGATGCAGTTCTCGGGAATCTATTGTCATGGACTTGATTTAAAATATAGGGTTTTCTTAAAATTTTAATCGATCAACGAATAATAATAATATCTTATTAATAATCTCTTGTAAATAATCTCTTACTTTCGTATTATTGCGGTAAGAATGTTTTTCAAAATCTTGATCCCACCCTCAGGGTATAATAAAACCCTTTTAAAAAAAAAATAACGAAATCGGACTATCTACTCGGTAAAAAAATATGTGTGATGAAACACATAAAACTATATGAAAATATACTAGAATACACCCTCCTATCACTGCTCAAAAGCTGCTTGACTGAGTTCGATTAAACTTTTAAGGGTTATAGTTTATGCATTGGTATGTACAAAGGGTACGTTTTATCAAAATCGTAATCTACGCCTACGAAGTCGAAGGCAGTCGAAGTGTTTCATATATTTTTTAAATTGTACCTGCTCTCAAGAAATGCACTACCTGACTTTGACACCCTTGTGATTTGTAAGGGTCAACCCTATCTCAACATTTAAGATTATTAATGAATTAAAATTTTAAATAAACTGAGAATGATAGCTTAAATAACCTCTGATTGGTTTTTATCACTAAAAATAATAATATATTTTTATACGGACTCTATACCTCAGTATCTCTGAAATTTTAAGAAAAAAAATCGTAATTTTTTATGTAAGAAGGTTATAAGGGTTATAAATACAAACCTCCTGTTATATTATAGCAATCGGTGCGGCGTAAGCCCACTATAAATTAATAATAGTTAAATTCAATAAAATAAAAATGGTTTTGTAAAAGATAACTAAAAAAATTAAAAAAAACAGTTAAAAGAAAATAATAAACTCGCGTTTAAAATAATAAAACAATAAAATAAAATATATAATAGTTAAAAAACTAATAAACTCGCATTAATAAATAATCTAACTTTAAAATAAAAATAAATAACAGTTAATAAAATTAATAAAATCGCTTTTATAAATATTCTAACTAATAAAAGCGTATTAAAAAGGGGTGTCATCTATCAGGTTGAGCTTTTTGTCTGCTGTTTTTATGACTGTCTGTCACAAGTTGTAGATCATAAAACGATGAATAGATCTAGACAGTATTTGTATTTGAAAGAAATTAAAATATCGCTTGGTTGTGTTTGATCAAAATCAGTTTAACTTATTTTTTTTTCTTTTCAAATTTTTTTTATACTCATATAGACTTTCTTTACTTGGAATTTTATATTTACCAACAAAAATAAAATTAATAAGAATATCAATATTTATTATAAAACAATGTCTCTTAAGTTTTAACACTATTTTTTGAATTTGTTGATTTTTTATCATTATCTTGTCATTTGTTTCAACTTCTACCTTTCTAATTACATATTTTGTGTTAGCTAATTAGTTAACGTCTATTAATTGACAGCAGTCTCTGTTCTTTATTTAAATTCCTTAGACATTTAGGCTGTATATTTCAATTGATATTTAACTATATGTCAAGTGTAATGACTTTTTAATTGTAGGATTTAATGTTTAAAACTTTAAACTATGGTATAACTTTAATAATGTGGTATTTTTTTATTAACAAAATAGTTTAAATACACTTAAAAAGTTATTTTGTATTCAAAGAAGGTCAATGATTGGCATGTTTGCTAATGCGTTTAATAAAGTTTTCATCTATATATTCGGAGTTGCAAAATATTATAATATTACAAACAAGACTCCCTGTGTTAGGTATTCTTTTATAATTTAGTTGATTTTGCAAATATATTCCGCTTATTATCTACTTTATACATACACGTAACATGATACATACATATAATAAAATGAGGCTAAATCATTATATAACATATATTTTTTTAAATACTACGTATTATTACTACTACAAGAAAAGTCATATTGTTCAAAGTATTACATTTTGAAATGTATTTATTTGCCTGTTCATTTGTTCTCACATCATATAAATATATATTAGAACCTCTGAACAGATTTGGATGAACTTTAGTTTGGTCTTACCTTTCTGCCCCAAACCATATATGAAATTTGAATTACTCGAAGATTCTAAGATTTTGACAGTTAAATAAAAAAAAAAATAAAAAGGCAATTTCAACGCAACAGAACTGCTGTAGGATTTTTCATTAAATGACGTATTCATTTTCTGACTGATTGAACTGAGTTTCTCAGCGTTACACATGTTTTAGAACGTTTTTAATATTGAAACCGTCCCTCATAAAATCCAAATCTAATTCATAAATTCATAGAATATAATTAGATTATTAATAGTATATCATCACATTTTCCTATTTTTTTTAACAAATATCTGTGTGCATTTTTGTTGCCAAGTTTACATGTACCCAATGATACGTGCTATGGTTAGATAAGAACATTGATGACGTCTGATGCCGCCAATAATGCGTTATATGAATAAATAATTATTGTATCGATTTTATTATGCGACTACGCATACTGTCTGTTGTATTATGCTTTGACAGACTAGCTAAAGCATGTAAACTGACTAACTAAACTTACGACTTTGAGGCAAATAAATAGGTAGGTACATACACAACAATGCATAACATATTTCAATACGAATTACCTAGAGATGTCTGTAAATTATTTGTTAGTTGTCGTTTTATGGTTATAGTAATAACACACACACACACACATATATATATATATGTATATATATACATGTGGTCCTGAGAGCTAAACGCACGTACATAATTTTTAATTCCAAAACATCATTTTATAAAGTCCTTGCATGTGATCTTTAAATTACACAATGTGTATATCATCTTAGCAATTGTTTCCGGTAAGGCCGGATATACAAATATTTAGTCGGACACGTTTAGCCGACGACAATATTTGTATGTCCGGCTAAGCTACGGCTCAGCTCGTCAAATCATTGTCTCAAAATTTACATAAAGACATTGCCTAAAATTGTATTCAAATGGGCTAATCGATTTTTAATAATATATTTTTTAGTCTCCTTATATAAGCTTTAGATAAGCACTCGAATACCAGAAAAGAAACATTTTTTTTATAACAACCAATTTTTTTTATATACCATTTTATAGTTGTTGTACAGAACAACATACAATCCCGAGATTAAATATTTACAGTTAAATACTCACAGATTAAAAAAACAATATCGACTGTACAACGATAGCCCCACATAAAATCAGATTGCAATGCATCTGTCTAATGTCTGTGTGAAAAGTCAAATAAATAAACTACTAAAAATTTTAAAATCCATGTATATACCTTCTACTTTAAGCATTAATAAAAGATCATTTATGATCACTACATTGCATGTGTTCAGTAAATTACACAAATTGATGCGAAATTCGAAGCGATTCTCAAAAATCTTTATCTGTTTTGTTTATTCATGTATCATAGAGAAGAAATTACTATTATATTACTAGATATATTATTGAACATTCATTTGACGTTAACTAATGTATATTTATTTACTTTAGTTAAATATTTATATTAAAATCACGAATTGCAATAATGTGATTACAAAAAGGATTCGTTATATTGTTTAAAATAATTTTGGATTACAAATGTTTTGTTTTCTTTTGTTTCGTGTTAATGATCTCTGAACCCACATTTAATGATCATCGTGTCATTGACTTTGGTTTTAATAACAGCTTGACCAACAATCACCTGAAGTATTATTATATATAACTATGTTTTTCAAAACACCACGCGTTTTTAAACGTCGCCATTTGTAAAAATGTGAGTCATACAAGTTGGCGTCATATTCGTATAGATAAGAACCACAAACTCCAATTTGGTAACTCTATATAACTAACATCTATTAATCTTTTAAATGTAATCTGCTAATTAATGTATCTAATCATAGTATCCACGGAAGTGATATTATTAAATGTAGTATTTTAAATTATTAATTATACATTCACGATAGAGATTTTTGTTTGTAAGATTTCTTATATTCATTTTGACTTTTCTAGTAGAGTTTGCTTTCTTTTGCAGTAATTTAAATAAAAATGTAATTCAGGTAGTTTTTTTTCTATAAATTTTAAGGAAACTAAAAAATATATATTTTATTTACATTTATTACACACTTATGTTATCAAATAGTGTTTTAAATAACGGTATTATTAAGGACATAGCAATGAATGAAGATGCGAAATAATTAATGATCATATCATTTTTGAATTATAGTTTAAACATCATAACACTATGTATTAATATGTATATATGCTTAATATCTCACGGTTATTCATATTAAATCAATTTTATTGGCATTGTATTTAGGTAAATTATAATCTTTTATAGCTTAAATATATATTTTAGAATGTCTAGACGATATATAAACAATGTCGTTGCTTTTGATAAACCTTTTTGTTAAAATGATTTGATTAATAATGATTAGTTAATAATAAGCTTAGACAGTGTAGTTTGAGATAGATAAAAGTTATTTTTTCATTTTATTTAGAAAAAAATATTTGTACGTAATGTTTATGACGTGTAAATTTATTTGTTATTGCGACATAAGCTGCGATTTAATTGTGTGTTGAATTAAAAAAATGTAGTAGTAATGTTAGTGGAGTCACGCATAATTAAACTATTTTAACATACAGCAGGATAAAGTGTAGTTAGTGAAATCGATAGGAAACTCTAATTAATTAATGCATATATATATATATATTTATACAATGTGTTACATTATACGCATACATTCTAATAAA
This sequence comes from Napeogenes sylphis, assembly GCA_959347405.1. NCBI lineage: Eukaryota > Metazoa > Arthropoda > Insecta > Lepidoptera > Nymphalidae > Napeogenes > Napeogenes sylphis. Next base: position 18,690,993 of record OY365781.1, read on the forward strand.
AATGTAAATAGAAGATTTACAAAGAGAAAGGAAGCTAAATACCTAGCATACGTTCATTAATGTTTAAAATATTTGGGCCTGTTCTTTAGAATATGAAAAAGGCCAATATTTACATAACGTATATTAAGACCTAGAAACTTTTTTTATTGAAATATATTATAAAAATTAAAAAAAATGTAATTTTGTTTGACTAATAACCGCCCTTGAACTTAAGAATTAAGGCAAGCTAAATTTAAATATTTGTTTTTAAGAATTTTAAGATAAAATAAATATCTTATAATCTATATAATATATTTAAATTAATATTATTAATAATAAAACATATCAACACAATATATATTATACAAAAAGAAAGAAAAAGAAATAACTGTGCAAAGAACTCACTAAAATAGTTTTTAAGAAACCTTTTACTAATAGATTCCTTTTTGAGCATGTTATCTCCGATGTGTCCGTGGATAAAAGTGAAAAATATAAAAAAAAATACAATATATATTATATCATATATCAATATAAAACAACTATCTCTATATCTTTATATGTTTGCAAATGTAAAAACTAGGTATATAAATGCCCGTGGTAATTTGTTATTACATTTTTCTATGATATCTCTTAATTATCGTATCTCTCTTGTTATCTAATTGACGTTTTTGTATTATTTATTTTATAATTGTATATATTTTTTATAACTTGCTAATAGATCTTTATACTTGAGCTCTTCAAAAGTTTTGTTACCTGATTACAATTATTAAGTGCTCAGAGATCTGTACTAACGATCTGTTTGTGATGATTCTAGAAAATCTAAATCAAACTTGTACATTCGATGATATTCTTTTTTTTTTATTTAATAAAATAAAAATATATCTATATTAAATTATGTGTAGCCAAACTAAGCAAATTAATACAATTCGCCCAAATAGGTTTCTAGGCTAAGGAAGGTTCTAGAACTTGATTCTAGACACTATTTCTCCCCACTCTTTAGAACACTGTCACAAAAGGAAAATGTAGAGTCAAGCGTGTAATTGGCAGATATTTAAAGAATGTAATTTGTGTTAAATGTTATTGAGTTATTTTGTTTGTTGTTACAATACCGATTAAATAGCATTTTTTTAATTGGTCAACGTGACTCTCCATTACAGGGAGACGTGATAGCGGCGTCACATATAAAATAAAATAACAAACACTATTTAAAATAAAATCAATATCTGAACAAACATTTGAAACATTAGATATAAAATAAAAGTCAAAAAATTATTTATTAATATTAATTTATAATACTAAAGATTTTTATTTACATTTGTTAATTTTTTTTTATTTATATGAAGTTTTGAAAGCCTGCATTGTTACCTGAAAGGGTAATAATAATAGTTGGTTTGATGAGTGCTAGCGCAACTTATCTAACTTGTAATGAAATAGTAATTTTAAAATAATAAAAAAATTGCAATAGGCACAGATCTCAAAACAATTGATAACATTTTGTTATCTGTCTGTTTATCTGTTCATGTATTACGCTAAACTACTGAATGTATTTTACAGAATTTTAGCATCTGTCGAAAATATACTAAACTTGTTTTCCAGAAACTTCAACTTCAACCTTTACAGTACAGTAAATAAAATAAATAATAATTATAAGAATAATAATAATATTATTATTTTTTATAATCTATATATATGTATTTTTCCTCGAAGAAAACTAATATGCTATGCCCATTGATGTAACTCGCCACCAGGTAAAGTAAGGGTTAGCCCAGCGAAGCGGGCTGGGTTCGCTAGTAATTTATAAATATTGACAAATTTCATCTCTACATTGACATAATTCTTTATACATTTTTAACTAATGTCAAGAATATGTTATTTAACTTCAAATCTCATTTATAGTTTTCGATTGAATTGTAGTTATTATTTATTTGTAATTTTGATTGTTATAATTTATTTTATTTAAATGTCCTTTTGAATTGAATTGTATAATTTGTTTGCATTCTGACTGCACATACCATCTCAGTTTGTGTTTAGTCAATATTAACATCATGGTAAAAAAATCATTATTATTATTGGTCTCTTTTCTAAATGTTATTTACTGTGTTGTTATAATTTTTTAAACTGGTTTTAGGTTAAGTGCTATTGATATATGTATGGAAACTAATGGTATTATAACATTGAATAATATATATATAATTACTAATTGGTTATTTATTAACACGTTAACTTTATGAAATTAGTTTATATGTAGGTACCTATATACAATTACTTATAATTTATGTGACTAATAATTAGTAACGTACATTTATTACTGCATTAATTATCATAATCGCATAATATTGTAATAACTGGATATTAATTTATTGTATTAGGATCAATTGTTTGAATACAATACTATTATTTTTTGGTTGCGTGATGTGTTTATCAAATGCACATATCTCTGTGACCATTCATTTTATACAGTAAATAAAATACTTCAAATATGATTATTTCTTTGCAGTCGATAAGTTCTAAAGCTAAACCAATAATAATAAGTGTTTCACTATCAGAAGAATGTTATTTAATAAAAAGATTTTTTATCATAGTTTGGGATTCCCATTTTATATAATAGTGCTGCTTTGTTCCTTTATCGGTTTGTTCTACCGTAGGTCTATTGATTTTATTAGCGAAATTAATAATAGAGAATCTGTACTCGCAATATAGCGTTGTTGTCTAAACTAGGTTGATAGCCATTCTGACTGATTGTCAAGCGAGTGAGGTTGCAATTTTAAATCTCGAATTTAAATTTTTATTAACTTTCACGCAGTATAATATAGAGTTTCACTCCAAAATCGAACCTAGTGCTCAAGTAATGTAAAGAAAAAGCGTGTGCCAGCTAAACTCAATGCCACGTATTGAAAATAATTTTTGGTTGATTATTCCTCAAGGTCAACCTATCACCGATGTTTTCGAACCTCATCAGGACCACAGCAATTGATTAACAAAAAAATATTTATAAAATCGGTATAGTAATTGCAGAAGAGTTCAATGACATAGAATGCATTTGACCCAACACAAAGAAATTCTGATAAATATACCTTTCAGAGGGGAGAGACACAAAAAAATACATCTTATAACATTTTAAATTTGAGTGATAATTGTTATTTATACCTAAAATTTATAGGAAGTTATGAATACATCTGGATTGCCCATGACGCATTGATGCTGTAATTACAAGTCATCCTGACTCACGGGATGGTTATCCATTTGTTTATTTGTAGTAAACTATTTCAAATACCTAAGATAAGAGAGAACGAAAGAACAGTCATACATCACTTCTGCACTTATGTATTTCTAGTGACTCTATTGTAGAATTATAGACAAGTTAATGTTTTAAGTTGATAAAATATTACAATGAAAATCATATTTTTGTAATAAGGTGTGCTTTCTGTATTGGTATTTAACTTAATTAAAGATTTTTATGAACATATATTCTACGATATTGATAAAATATTATTTGTTATCGTAATCGTAGTATAAAATAATACGTATTAAACTGCAACAATACTAACACTATCATAATCACAAGGCCATATATACACTATTGTATAGAAACATTTATATATTTATGTATAGAAATATATTCAAATAAAATGTATAAGGAAAGTACTACATAACTTAAGTACAGTGTAAAAGAATAAAATTTTGAGGGTATTCGATATTCTTATCAATGTGTATGGAATAGAAAAAAACTAATTTCTTTTCTATGAGAATAATCTAAATAAAGGTTGGTTATACCTAGTTACTTGTGAGGAAGCCTTATATTATAGACAAGCATTTAAAAAAAACAAAAGAAATTGACATTTCAACACGTAAGGATAAAGTACGTATTAACAACGAAAAAGAATTGAGTTCCCAAAATATATTTGTAAAAAAAAAGATTGTCACGGAGTATACAGTTATCAATGGCTATAAAAAAGTTTGTACATGGAAAATCTCATCACACTTATATGTAAAGAATATTGATTATTATTTTTAATATTTTTTTATCTCGAAATATCATATGAAGTGTATGAATGTCCTTATATATTAAATTTACTGACGACTCCTTGACATTAATTTGCCACTAACGAAATATTGACATTTCTTTGATCACTACTCGCTAACGTTGGCACTTGATTTTAAGATATTCTGTTGTTGCAATACCATCAATGTACATATGCCCTAAATAACCTCACATATTATATTTATCTTTATTTATATATTTTAAACAGCATCTGTGATTACTACCTACTCTATGGAAACATCCAACAAGAGTCTGATGTTGGATAAGTGCTATGATTTTCAATTTAATTTATCTAAAAGCATTTTTTTTTTCATATGAATTTTTAACACAATTGTGTAAAATTATTTTACCTTAAAAAACCTTAAATAAAAAAACTATAAATATCACATTAATAAACTAACAAATCAAGAGGCAATTTAAAATATATAAAATGTATAAATATGAAATAAAAAACTATCTTATTTTTTTTATTTCTACTGCGATGTTATATCTTAATTAGTAGCAATTCATTTCTGTCAAGTAAACAATACCTAAAGAAAAAATATATTGTTCTATCGATAATCATACTTTTTATGTGTGAGAATGTCTTTGAATAATAATGAATATTTATTATAGATTTTTAAATTAGCATTTTAAATTTAAATTTTATTTATACGCGGGTTAAATCCGTAAAAATAGTTTTATTTCAAACTTAAAATTAAAATTTAAAATGGTAATTTAAAAATCCAATCCAATATGTACCTAATACTCGTGAAAATCTTAGAAAATACTGTATACATATTTATTATTATATTGGATTTGAAACTAGACTGAACTTAGAAGTCTGCACAGTATAACAACATTATCATTGAATATGAACTGGTAATTTAAAATCTTTGTTCTTTGTTTTAGATAAGTTACATATAAATAGATATTCTTCTAAGTGAGCTATTTTATTAAATATTATTATTTCATAAAATAAAATTATATTTTCGATTCGGTTTTTTATGTATAAATTTTTAAAACATCGTATTAAATTGAAGAATACACTTCGCTAACGGGAAGGTAAATCAAAGTTATTCATCGAAGATTTATAAGGACAAATGATGGAAAAATAGTAAGGGATTTTATAAGGATAAAAACCCGTACAAAATTGCAGTAAGTTTAAATGAAACATATATAAACTATCCTTTATATTTACAAAAAAAAGCTGTAAAATAAGGCCGTGGGCACATCAACATTCGTTCAAATATGTCTGATCATGAGGACATTAAATAAACCTCATCAATTAATATAATAATTGTTACCAATTGAGTTCAATTGAAATGCATTTATTACGGAATTTTCTGTTTCACAATAAACAGTTTAAAGGAATATTTATGATATAAAAGACGTAAATAGATTATATAAAAACTATGATATGGAAAAAAAATTTGGAAATTTCTGAATTAATTATAAATTAAATATAATGTGGAATGATGAAAGCATTGATTAAGGTAAGATATAATTTAGAAAAGGTAGTTATTGCAACATCAATAAATCATCTTAAATATTGACCTACGTCAATTGCATAACATTTTAAGATATTTCGATTGTAGTTTTAAATATAAATTTATTAGAGATAATAATATACTTAAAATATTAAAAAGAGAAAGCTTACCAAAACGAAACTTAGCGAGGGAAAAGGAACTTATAGTGCATGTTATATCTTTGAACTCCAAACACACGGTGGCCCTGGACTTAGGTAGTAGTGGGTCATTGTTGTTGCTCAGAGGTACTAACTGTTTGTCTTTTACACCAGACGTCATTTTTAACATTTAACGTCAACACCCAAAGCACTAGATCACTTCACTATAATTTATATACTTTTTGTACGTTATTGATGCATCGCTTGATACGCTTGATTGCTCCAATTTGTTTTCTAACGTTTGTACAGTCTTCTATCGGTAGGTCAAGTTTACTCAGTGATCTGTAAAGATAGAAAGCGTATTAATATTATTAATGTATATGTTGCTATTATAATAAATTATAATTAAGGTAGTACTTTGTTTAAGGTAGTACTTTGTTTCTAATGATTTAAATAATATATTTTCTTATTTTCAAAGAATGCTATCAAAACAGTTTAATTTCTGAGAAAGAAAAATTGAGTAATTAATTGGAATATTTTATTGTTAATATATTATCTTGTATCTATAACGAGTTATGTCATATATAAGCTCCTAATTTATAGATAAGTCATCCATTTGTATTATTTAATTTGTGTATGTACACAGTACATGTACTCTACATAGTAAGATAAGAATTATCAAGCATTAATCAAAGTTTAGCGACATCTGGTTAGTAATTGGAAGAGATATGTACATAAGTTATAACATATCATTGCTTGTTACATAAACTATGACTTCCTTTATATATTAATTATTAAAATATTAAATTCAGATAAAACTAGTTAATCGTCTCGCTTTGTCTTTGTGCCAACAGTTCAATATTATAATATATTACATTTTGCATAAATTATTATAATCGTATGTAATACCTTGTCCCATGTCTGTGTCAAGGAAATATAATAAATAATTAATTGTTTGTCACATATGTAGTTGTTTTCAATAAAGTCAGCAATTAGCGAACCAATAAGATATTTGTTAACCAGAAGTCTTAATATTTTTAATGAAAACCAAACCAAATATTATAGTACAATAAAAAAACAGGAATTATTTAATTAAATAAAGTTTCTTTCTAACTGCAACGTAAATATAATAACAAATTTAAATCAAATTGGCCGGAATTCCGTTAATGTAGAGCGTAATTATACAAACAGAGTTGCGTGATATAAGTACTGGTCGGTTCTATTGCATTTTGACAGAACATTGCTTAATGTCACGCATTGGTAGAGTCAACAGTCAACAATGGTTAGAGGCTTTATCATAATTGACGATACCGAGAGCGTGATTTTGGTTCTAAGAGTTAAGAAAGGTGTTCATACAATGACAATATCATACATTGATCAAATTTAAATGAAATAGACAGACATACATATTTATATATAAATTATATAACATAATTGGATGATGTTTAATATAAAGGGCAGAAAAAAAATATCAAGAGGTCTCACTGTCTGTATAATTTAGATAAGATCAATTTCGGAGAGACAAGAAACATTTTTAGCGACACAGAGATAAAATAAAAATGCGTGCTTATATCTTAAGGGTTATAAAAAGTACAAAACCGTACACAGAATATTTATTGGAGTTTATTTATGTAGCACGGCATATATATTTCAATATACATATAGATAATCCTCCAAACTTATCAGAGAAGGTATGTGTCACCAGGGTCCGTTTAAAATTATTTTAACTAACATGCCACTAACATGTTCCGACCTTTGTGACGGTTAAACAAATCGGTAATAAATATCAATTTACATAATTCAATTAATGAGTTTTTGTAACATTATATGCTCATTTGTTTATTTTAAACTAATCATTATAATTGTCGTCTGTTAATATCGCATTTGCTTATGATAATTAAATTATAATTATTTTTTACGAAATTAAAAAATATTTTTCAATATACATATATTTTTTTTATAAATTTTGATTGTTTTAAACAATTCAAATTATCACAAACATTCTAGTATTTATGTTGATATTATTGGTACATGTTTTCGACCAAGGTTGCCAAACATTGGTATATTCACACAAATTCTTGATAAGTACCCAACGTTTGAGAGTATTCCTACTTAATAAAAATATAACTCTGTGAGAGTACATTTACGACTCATTGATCTTAGAACTATCCAGTTAACTTCGTCACAATTTCCATAAGTCAAAGATACTATTAGATAATCACATATCTTGTTAAATGACCTGGTTTAGTTTTATTAAATAAAAGTTATATAATGTTTATTTTAAATATTGATATATACACATAAATAAATTATTAGCAACTATTTCAAATGTACAAAATGACATGTCAATTATAAAATAATTAAACCCATATAAATTTCATTCATTGTTGATAAGTTTCGAAAATGTTGATTAGGAGATATTGTTTTATTTAAAAACGTAAACTCTACCACTCCATTTATCGTATTATTGATAAAGTTATTTAATAATTAGAATATTATAAGTGTGAATTTTTAGGCTAATGATATTTTACTCTTTGCCCCGTGTTGAGACATCATTTCGTACAACATTCGCTGAGATAAGAGAAAAACATGACACTCTATGAATATCGGTTGGTTGACAAAACATAAATGTGACATACATTTTTGCTAATAATAATGAAATAGTAATATTATGAAACAGAGGCAATTAGTTATATAAAACCAATCACAAGCTCTTCTTTAAAATATTTTGTTAATTTACGTAACTAAAAATAATATTTAGTTTAAAGAAATGCCAACTAGGTTAATAATCTTATTTAAATTGAGTCTTTAAACATATTTTTAATATATTTATAATATAGGAGTATAAAAAATTACTAACATTTTTCCTTTACAGATATTGTACCGGCTTGAGAACTTTCACGGAGAGAACGCGAAAATAAACACGTGCAAGTGAGAAGTAACAAAATAAACAACACGTCCGTCTCACGTGAGTGTTTCACTACGACTAACTGGCGACTTCATAAATACCGACTGTTCAGTCAAATGTATTGATCTAAGTGCCAAATCAGTGACGTATTGTATGAAACATTGTTTATTTTCAGACGACTTCAGACTTGGCATTATTTGCATCGACTTCACTTCGCAGTATCACAATTATTCGTTTCATGAGACATACGTTAGCGTAACAAAAATATTTATTATACAGTTGCTTAATATTAGAGATATATTATATATTTTTTTTATATTCATCCATTTATTTCCTTTTTTTTTTTCTTAAAAATAAAATAACAAACTATTGGGAATATAATAACACGAAAGTTTAGTAAAGTATTTATGGGTGATTTTTCGTTATCTGATTATAGTTATTATCAAAATAATACTTGATTGCTATTTAATTAACAAATAAATTATATTGAGTATAGTTATTATTTGTGATGATAAAATTCTACTTGAATGTAGTATTGTTGATAGTAAGTCATTATAGAAGGTTACCTCAAGATACTTAGCTATTTTCAGTATGATGAGATTAAAAGTATTATTTATTGAGTAATTAAAAACTAAAACTGAAAAAAACTACAATTTACGTAGTGGGTATTTTTGTAAATCTTTTTATAGATTTCCAAATATTCCCAAATTTTAACCTCAACACTTTCTTCATTAATGTAGCAACAATGTAATGTTTTGAATGTTAAATCACTATTGAATTTATTTATATTCTCAATTTCTAATCACAATGTTCAATAATGCTTTATTTAATCGCGTGATCAACCTTATGTCAGGGTTATTTGAGGAAAACATGATCGTAGATAAGTCTGTTTTTTTATTATTGAAGTAAGTGTCCAATACCAATTGTTCATTCAGAAAATAAATATTTATTACTATCTGTTGCCAGTAACTTCATTTGAACACACTACACTCCAACCACAAGCCAATCTGAGGATCGTAAAATAATGCAAATTCATTTGTTTTCTAAATTAAAGGCCAATGCAATTTTTGGTTTGCGTCTTGTATTTCCGTGAAAATAACAATTTGCCAATACAAAATCTTCTTATATATTGACCAAGATAACAACACAACAATATTTTTTTAAAATAAGTCTTAAGGTTTGGTCGTATTATAATTACTTTCTGTGTTTTTCGGTGAATAAAATAAATTAAAATATTTAATAGTAAAAAGTTCCTATTTTTTCATCTCGATCTTACGTTTTTCTAAGAGATATTAATGTAGAGTTTTTGCCATTATATATTTTTTTATCTACACATAAGTATCAATTTATATGGTAACTTATATATTGTTATCAGATTTATAGGTATTACGGTTTTAATTACTTAATTTTATGGTAGAGCAATAATTCAGAATTTTAATATTAATTCTGGATATTAATTCGTCCCTATTCTTTGTAAATGTTTTTATCCAACGGACGAAAACATAGGTTTATAATAATTTAATATAATTGTCATATTATAACAGACGCGCCATCTAGTTTATTATATGATAATTAATGAAGTGACTTGACAATGGTGTTGCAAACTTTTCAAACAGAAATTTAATTTTTAGAACACGACGATTTTCTTTTTTTTTTTTTTACTACTATAATCTTAACAATCCAATCATTATATTTTTTGAAGTAAGGTCTTTTAAAAAGGAAAAAAAATAAAAATTCTTATTAAAACGATTTTATTGATTTGTTTTCTTTTCGCTAGTTTTTACTTTGCTTTTTTGTAAACCATTTTGTAAAGTGAGGACGACAAGACTTAGAGATAAAAAACTTGTAGTGTAATTGTGGTATTATGAACAATAGCAAAACATTTGCCTGTTTATGTTTTATTATGTTTTTATTATTACGGTTTTACTTGTACTAAAGAAACGTTTAGTGCCATTTTTGCATAATGTTTACAGATCGAAGAGGTAATTTAAATATACATAAATATGAATTCATGAATAAAAATGAAAAATATATTTTATATTTCGTAATGTATTCAACAAAACAACATCTCGTACTCCATTATAGCAAAGATTTTATGGTCTTCGTAGGAAAAGATGATAAAATAAAATTTATATTCAGTATTTTGTCTGCTGGTTTAAAATTATTACTTTGTGTAACATTAAAAAGATATTACGAACAAAATTAATATTTTTCTTTTAAATTATCTAAAAACTGAACTTGAAAATATATAGTCTCCTTATTTTGTACTTCGAAATAAAAATGAATAACATAGCTAATCAGAGCTATAGACAACACTTATGAGATACATATTGAGTTGTGGCTAAGGTGAAGTGGCTTGCCTATTTTGTATAATAAAACCGACCTAGTGCGGGTTGGCCTCGCTTACGAAGGGATCGTACTATTATGGATAAAAAAGGCAAATGTTTGTCAAATTGTTGCATAGAATTAAAAAAATATTTTTTTTCTGTTTTTGGTATTTCTTGTTATAGCGGCGACGGAAACAATAAAAAATAATATATAAAAATAAAAATTAGAAAAAATTTTTTACCTTATCTTTGCAACGATATGGTTTCAGACCGCGTAGACCATAACGGTATTTTCAATTGAAAATACCGTTATTGATCTTACTACCACAATTCTTAAGAAACTTGATCAACAAATGAAGATATTGTGTATTTATTTCGACCTTACTAAGACAGTTTTTTATTTTTTGTATCTGTTCCTTACTTAACATATTAATTAAACTATATTCGCATCCGGGGGGTGGCTTTCAATTTGATGAAAGATTAGTATTCGGAAATATAAACTATTACAGGAGGAAATGAGTTTTTGGTGCCCCACAAGGTAGCGTTATTGGCCCTACTCTCTTTCTCATTTATGTAAATGAGCTGTGGAGTTTGGAAATAGATAATATTAAAACTATAATGTTTGTAGATGAAACAGCTTTAATAATATCCACTATTCCAAAATGGCTAGCTAAATAAAGTTAAATCACTATCAAACTTGAATTCCATGCTTCACTAATCATACTCTTAGTGCCACCTGATTTTCTTACTCTACGGAAACATAATTGTATCAAAACCTCTAATGCCTTCGTTTCTTATCCATGTAGTCATGATGTCCCCAAATAGCCTGTGTCTTTAATGTTAACTGTCTTGGTGTGTCACAGAGTGTCTTATAGAGTTAGAAAACTGATTGTTCCTTTTAAGTCTCTAAGAAATTCTGCTGACTTTTAACACTTTAAGTCTGCTTACTATATACTCGCGCAGTCAGTTCTCTCAAATTGCATTACATCATAGGATGGTTTTCTTAAAAGTAAGTTTTAGTGTTCAAGATAGAAGGAGCACACTGTGCAGTTTTGAAAGGCATAAAAGTATTATTTTTTCAACAAAAACTCTTTTTTCACAGTGCCAAGTTTCGACAGTTAGGCAACTTATTATTTTCTCTACCATAATGTGCAAAATCTCTCAGCTTCACTATCGCAACATCGAACAAATAAAATATATGTTATAGAGTAACAACATTCTGTTTTAGCAAGCCGTCATTTCTCCACCTTAGTTCTTATTAAATATTATTATTAAAAAAAAATGCCGCGGAGTTTCTGTCGCCAGCTCTTCTAATGTCTGCAACAACAACAACAACAGCTTTCCGAGCTTTGACAGTAATTTTTTTTTTCTTTACCTTTTTTTAAAAAGATGGATTCTATTTGGTTTTTTTCCTTTCCATTTGTTATTCTTAATTATTGGATGTAGTCGTAAAAAAATTCCATATGTAAACATGTGGAATAATTTTTCACGTAGTAGTTTCAAGGTCAATCAGCTAGGATATAGTACAACTATTAAGTTTTTTTATATTGGAATTGTTTCTCTATGGCAATAGCAGATAGGATCTGCAGATGTATCGCTTGAAGAACAAGAAGGCGGGGAGGATCAGGACACAAGAAGTGAAGACGAGAAGTTTGGGTTTCATATACCACTCATCGTATAAAACAGGAATAATATCACGCAGATATATTATTAGGTTTATATCACAATAAAATCTTATAATCACAATTTATATCTGTTCTTAAAAATATTTTTTTATGTGCATTAATATAATAATTATTATTTTTATTATTATTATTTTATTCTCATTAACACTCTATATAGTGATAATTAATAGAGTATGACATAATACGTACCGACAGAACAGTAGCGTTCCATATCAAACAGAGCGGAAACTATTGTGTTTCATATTTACACGAGCAAAATATGGAAAAAATAAATAAAAACAAACTATAGCAATTTTCGATATGTTGGTATGTTTATTTGTCTTTTTTTATTAATTAAGTTGTTCATATCTCACTAAGTATGGTAATATTTAGATAAAAAAAACATAAGTGATCTGACATTGTATTTTTAATAATGTATTTTTTATTACCGCGTCAGAAAATTTGTAATTAAAAAAAAGTGATTTACGAAACTAATTAAATATTTTTATTTATCATTAAACTTAAATATTTTTAATGTTAAAAACAAGAAGTGCAATTAGATAAGTGCTACAAAATCAGATAGACAAGTGATGGGAAACATTATTTATATTGACGTCAGTCAACCTTTACTTATGGGTGAATGTATGCGTCGATACTGCTATCACCTAAAGCCGGTATGTAAAAATATATAAAAACGTACACTTAAAACTGTCGTCCGTTTATTTTTGGGACTTATCTGGGAATGCAAGTCCTTTATTTTATATATTCAATAAACCGCTCTTTTAAGTTTATTTTTATTATTAAACATAATTAAGGTTACAAACAAAAAATACACGTTCTGACATTGTATTTAAATTATTTGTTTTTTATTACCCGGTCCGGTCCGAATTAAAAATTTAAAAAAGAAATAAAAGTAACTGGTTCAATATGCATTTCTTATCATTAACCTCCAATTTTCAAAACGTAAAAGCTAAAAAGTGTAATTATAACAAAATCAGACATACACTAATAGTTCCGTTTTTACGAAACATTATTTTTTAGCGTTAACTTGTGTGAGTGTATCGATATTGTGGCTCTCATAATGAAATCATATAAATAGCAAAAATAAAAACTTTCACCTGAACCTGTTCTTGGTCTTTGGGTGATGAATGTAAGTGCATTACATTTATTTTTACTTATATGTTTTGTAGGTGTAACTTTTTTTTAATCAAACATAAAATCGTAAACTGTACAAACCGTAGTTAGGTTCGCGGGTTTATTTCATTCGCTTAATGGTATCAAGGTTGCCTTTTATCAGTCACGGACCAAGGTCGATCAATGTTTATCTTTAACGATCGTGACAACAGAGGGACCCTGTGATTTATACAGATACTGAAATATCTAACAATGATTGCCGTTTCTTCACACAATAACAATGGAAATTTATAATTAAATGTATATATTTATAGTGTATATTTATAATTATACAAACATTCGACATCCATACAAATAAATTAATTTAGATTGTCTATTTGTGATATTGAAATAACCACTTTTTAGTAACTGTATATGGATGTATACCCGGTACATATATATTTTTTATAAGTTTTGTGTGTCTGTCTGTCTGTCTGTTTGTTTACGCTAATCTCTCATATGGCTGAACCTATTTTGACGGTACTTCTAATTGCAGATAGCTAATGTAATAAGGAGTAGCTTAGGCTACTTTTATTCCACAAAGAGTGTGGGCAGGAATTACACGATTTAATTCCCCGGTCCTCGTTCCATCATCGGATGTTCCGACGCTTCACGACGTTCTATCCTTACCTTGTGGACACTCCACATATCCGACCGAAGCCCTTGGCTTCGTCTTTTTTAGGTTGTACAGCGAAGGACTGGAACAACTTGCCTGCGTCGGTATTTCAGGCCAAATACAATGTGGGTGTGTTCAAGAGATGAGTAAATAGGTTGCTAGGCTAATGTGCCTTATCACCTATGACTACATATCCACTCTCCATCAGGTGGAATGTAGTCAAGCATTAACCTTATTTTGTATATAAAAATAAATAAAATAAAAAAAAAAACATTCATATCAGCCTTATCCAAATAATAAATCATTTTCCTTTTTCTCTAGCAGGTACCTATCCATATTTGTGGCGAAAACCTCACATTCTAATACAGCCAAAGATCTCTTTTATATACTTCGTTATCTTCTCGTTACCATCCCATTTAAAAATTACTGTTTTTATCCAAGATAATTGAATCCGTCGTTCATTCCTAATTTTTCTTATTCCTTGTAATGTATAAAATGCTAGATCTGTCTTCAGGTTTTCGCAATGGACACAGCACTAGCATAGCTCTATTGAGGATTACAGAAGATTCCTTGACTCATACGTCAAGGTATAGTAAACAAATATGTTATTATAAATTAAACAAAGGAGTTGGAGCAAAAGTTAAAACTGGCTTTAGAAGAATTAAAATCTTCTAAAGATTTGTGCAAAAAGCTACTGCAGGAACGAGAGGACAGTGAAGAGGAAATTAAAGATATTGTAATAAAAAATACTAATCTTAAAGGTAAGCTCGCTGAACTACATACCAATTATTTGGATATTGTGGCTCAGCGAGATCAATTAAGAAATATAGTGACTGCATTTGACCAGTGCAGCAATGAGCATGAGAGGGCATTAGATCGCATATCAGAGCTTGAGTCTGATTTGGTGCAGGTTAGGATAACTATTTCAGACCTAGAAACCTGCAAATTAAATGTAGAAAGTCAGCATACGCATAGCTTATATGAGGAGCTGGTTGAATGCAACTCACAACCTACTCAATCAAATTTCATAAATGTTAATTCTACTGTAATTGATCTAACAAAAGATGAGTCAAGTATTGTGCACCCCATATACTTTTCAAGTCATAAAAAATTAAAAAAATATATGAAGGTTAAGAAATTAATTAAAAAGTGTAATAATCTCATAAAAAACAAGTTTCCTGCAAAGAAAATAAAGAATTTACAAATTGAACGCTCCACATTAATTAAAAAAGTAAGTGTTTATAATAGGAAAATGATTGAGAGTAGGTCACTGTATGAGCGAGACACCCAAAACTTGCATGAGGAAATCTCTCAATTAACTTCTGCATTGCATTCAATAAGTAAAAAATGTGAATCTTCTCAGAATCAAATTAAGGAACATATTGAAGCTACAGGTAATTTAGTTGACCTATGTAGTTATAACTTAGAGCGGTTTGAGTCATTAACTAATAATTATGTTAACTGTAATTGTTTAAGTGAAAAATTAAATGTTGTTTCTAAACTAAACTCTGAGGTGTTCGGTGATTCGGCTATACATACTAAAAGTAGTAATAAAAACATAAATATAAGGAATAAAAATCAAATTAATAATAGGTCCTCTGTCATGCACAACCATAATTACTTTGTTTTTTCTGACCAATTAGATCAGGGCTTTGGGTCTCTTTTAAGTAGGGAATTAAATAATGTATATAATATATGCTCACCTGGTGCTAGTTACCAGCACAATTTAGATAAAATAATTAATTTTGACTCAAAGTTGGCTGAAAACAGTACTATTGTACTATTACATGGAGATGGTTTATCGATTAAGAAAATTGAAATAATTAATAATATTGAAAAATTATTGAAATTGCATAATAAGAATAATTGTAAAATTGTAATTTGTGCATTTCCATATTCATCTTCTTATTCAGACAAACAAAATAAATATATATATAATTTAAATTTGACCTTATATAATTTGACATACCGTTAACCGTCATAGTGATGCATTCTTTTACTTTGATGTAAATAAATTTATTTATAATAGGTTTAGGATGACAAAAGGTACAATGTATCTGCCTTTATATTATAAAAAAACAAATTGCTACTTTAGTAGCATTTAATTTTAAAAACTTCGTTATAAGGGATATAACGAAAAATTATACTAAAAAATTATACTAAACCAAATGTCAGAATTTGTTTATAGCAATGAAATCATGCATAGTGAACAATATGGTTTCACCAAAGGCAAATCAACAACTGATGCGGGTGCCGCGCTTCTTAAGCACATTTACGACGTATGGGAAAAGTCACAGAATGCAATCGGAGTGTTTTGTGATTTATCTAAAGCCTTTGATTGCGTGGACCATCAAACATTACTTTGCAAACTTAATCACTATGGTGTGCGTAGTGCTGCGCTTGATCTTATTGCCTCTTACTTGAGTCAAAGAGTTCAGACGGTTGATGTAAATAATTGTAAATCGGTTGGATCTCACCTAAAAATGGGTGTTCCACAAGGATCTATTCTAGGCCCTTTCTTATTTTTACTCTATATTAATGATTTGCCCTTTTACGTAAAAGGACTATGTGACATTGTACTTTTTGCTGATGATACTTCACTTATTTTTAAAGTTGATCGTAATAAACCTAATTTTGACAAAGTTAACTGTGCTCTGTCACGTGTTCTTCATTGGTTTGAAATTAATAATTTGGTATTAAATACTAAGAAAACTAAATGCATGGAATTTACACTTCCTACTGTAAAAAGTCAAGATTGTAGTTTATTCCTTAACAATGAAGGGTTAGAACTGACTGACTCGACAACTTTCTTAGGTATAACGTTAGATAAAAAGCTCCAGTGGAACCCCCATCTCTCGACACTCGCAAGCAAACTTAGCTCAGCCGTCTTTGCAATTAAAAAAGTAAGACAATTAACAGACGTTAATACGGCTCGACTCGTTTATTTTAGTTATTTTCACAGCATATTGTCTTACGGTATCTTACTATGGGGCAGCGCTGCCGAAATTAATTCTATATTTATTTTACAAAAACGAGCTATACGGGCTATTTGTAACTTAAAAGCTAGAGACTCCCTAAGAGAAGTTTTTAAAGAAATCGGTATTCTTACGGTCGCTTCTCAATACATTTTTAATAACTTACTATATATACGCCAAAATTTAAATGACTATAAAAAAACAGCGACAGACATACTATCAATACCAGAAATAAAAATAGGCTCGTAACGCCTAAATTTAGACTTCAAAAAGTTAAGAAATCCTTCATGGGCTTGAGTACACGCATATATAATAAGGTTCCACAAGATATCTTAGATCTTCCTTTTTATGGTTTCAAATCTAAAATTAAAGGTATATTATTAAATAAATCTTACTATAACATTCAAGAGTTTTTGGTTGATCGAAATGTGTGGAACTTGGGTCATTGACTCATTTGCAGGGTTGATGTTATAATATAATATATTTAATTTATAAGTCAAACATTGTTAAATTTGATTTAAAAAGAGCAACTGTTGAGTTTCTGGCCAGCTCTTCTCAGCAGAACAGCATTCCGAGCTGGTGGTAGCTTACTCACAGACTGACTATACTGACCAATTTAATGTAATTGACGATTCAAAAGTGCGTGTAAATGCCTACTTAAATAAAGATATTTTGAATTGAATTGAAAAAAAAAACAAAAGTTGTTATTTTTTAACTTGCATCGAATTCTTTTCTACCGAGAACTTTCCCTTTTTATAAGAATAATTAAGGTAATAAATATTTTAAGTTTTAAGTCTACATAGCGTCACCAGTACCGAGATCTGAAAGAATGGTAAATAACAATTTTTCTCAAACCACTCCATGAAGATAGAAGGAAACAGAAGATAGAAAAAGATGAAGGGAGCAATAGGAGAACCCATAGCTACCCCAACAATTTGTATAAAAAACCCCTCACGTCATATAAAGTAAGCTCTTTCCAAACAAAACTGTATTACTGGTATTAAAGATGAATCATCTTTAAAATGTTTTGTATAATATCAATAACCTCATTTATTGGAATGTTAGTAAATTGCGACACTATCAAATCAAAACTCACCATGATGTCGAAGTCTTTAGTTTTATTATCACTGAGGAGTGTACAAAGTGTTGTGTGTACAAAGTGTACCCTAAGTGTCGGGAATCTTATACGTAAGTATCAGTTTTGTCTGACCATGGTTTTAGAATAGTAGCTAAACAACTGATTACCTTGTGTGTGGGGGAACTCTGCTTATGAATTTATAGAAGTCTATAGAACTTGTAGTATAAATTATTGGATGTAAAGATTTAAAAGGTCTTATATTTAAGCGCCTGCAGCAGTTCGGTTAGTTTATTGGTATTTCTGTTAGTAAGATTGTACTTAACTTTCTTGTAGGTGTTATCATCTAACTAATAATAAATAATAAATGTATGTTTTTTTCTTATATCCCCATATCTACAACCACTGTAGCATTCACCTTAGTCGAAGGTAATATTAGTACAGTTTTGACAAAGCAACCCTTTTCTCTTCGTTTAGATTTCACTTAAGTAGTTTGAATTTACATAATAATGCGGCTATGTCTTGTCGTAAGTATTCTGCATTGTTAGTTGGTTTGATTTTATTTCCTAGATACAGTATCCTCTATCCCACAAATAATAATTTCTTTAGGTATTGAAAGAGGTGTCGGAGCAAAATTCATTCCTTTTGACAATAATCTAATATCGGTATTGTTCAATTCATACTTATACTTTGTCCATTATAATATCAGGCTTTTGACAGCTTTGATATATGTAGTGATGTCCTAAAGATTCTAGAATACGATACCATTCCGATTATAGTACCGAATCATCGTAGTATCATTAATCGAATTACGTCCCTAACTTCTTAAACGTAATAAAAGATACAGAAATTTACATTCTGATTTATTATTGTCTTAGTTTCTTGAAAATTATTGTACGTCCGTCTGTATTTATTATAATCATAAAAAAGTCATATTCGTCAACTGGTAATATCAACAGACCTTCCGTCCGGCCGCCATTTTGACGTGGTATGTTGCTCGCAACGAAACGTCCGTGCTATGCACAGGCATTTACGTTTGCTTAGTGTGCATTCGAATTTGCACATACCACCCAACCATCGCCTTCCTGGTCGGTGTGATGATGCGGAAACGCATTTTTCCAACGATAAAAAGAAAAGAAAAAAGTTATATTCCTTGTGCAACTTTTTTATATTTATCTATTAAACGTGAAAATGCCAAAAGGACGTGTATTGGAAGGGTAATTTAGACAGTTAGTGTTACAACTTCATGATTTCGTTGAGCAAGAAAATCAAAATGGCGGACCGCTTATACCTATTTCGCAAGAGCGTAACTGTGTTGCGGCCGCGTTGGGTATCAGTCTTTCAACTGTTACTAAAATCACCACCGATGCCTACGGAAGGACCGGCTTGAAGCAAAACAAACCTTCTACACCAAAAAGAAAGCGCCGGCCTCATAAGTTGACAGCTGTTGATGACTTTAGCGCTGACGATATTCGTCGTCATGTATATGGTTACTATTTGAAAAAAGGAATCCCAACTTTGATTTTAATTTGAAAACTGATTTTTGATTATTTGTTTCTTTCAAAAGTAGTGATCTATTTCATGATCAAAAATCTTTGGTCAAAGTTTCGAAAACAAATGGCTTTTTATATAAAAAGTCAGATAACAGAAAATTGTTAATGGAACGCACTGAGATTGCTTTGACACGTTGTAACTTTTTACGAGAGGCAAAAAAATACAAGATTGACAAATATTGTTTTACGGATGAAACATGGCTCAACGCTAACCACACAATGTCTCGTTTCTGGACTGACGATACTGCTGGTTCCACCTCCGAAGTACCAATGTGAAAAGGCGAAGGCCTCATAATTTGCCATGCAGGTACAGCAAAAGGTTTTGTACGAGACGCACTTCTCGCATTTAAATCTAAGAAATCAAGCGATTACCACGAAGAAATGAATGCAGAGATATATGAAGAGTGCTTATATCATCAACAATTTTTATTGATAACGCACTCTACCACTCTCGTCAAATTGACAAAATTCCAACACAAAATAAAAAACATGAAATTATTAATTTGCTATGCTATTATATTATGCCGTGACAATGGAGAAAATGTGGAAGGCTCTATGTTTTTCACAATTCTATTTTTAGTTGTTAAAAACATTAAAAACCAAAAAGATACCAAAACGCTATGTAATCGATGAAATGGCAACGGAATATGTCCATATTGTCCTTAGGATTTCTCCATACCAATACCAGTACAACTCCATAGAACTTATGTGGGCACAAGTACAAGCCCTCGTAATTCACAGCGAATAAAATGTTGCAATTGCTTAAAAATGCTTACACCCACGTAACGGTCGAGAACGCGGCAAGTGTGGCAAGAATTAAGAGTCACAAACTCTGAATGGGCCCCTCATCAGACGAATCTAGTGTAAATTATTAATATGATATTACTATTATTATTAGTAAAATAAATTAAACTATGCTAGTTATTTTGTTTGTATGCCATAAACTTAGAAGAAAATATAACTTTATATAATGTTATTATATAAAGTTTATATGTCTTTATATTTAAATAACGTATTAATTACACCTTATTTAACATTATAGAAGAGTTTTTAGCAGATATAATACTCGTAGCATTGATTTGTACCGACTATTTGTAACCTGTGACACAATCGTAGTAATCATTATGTGTGGCACATCACTAAGTGGGCGGTACCCGTCCATGAAATAATTTGTATGACATTAACGAAAACAATACAAAACTTCATGGACGTGAGCTGTCAAAAGACTAAATATAATGGACAAAGTATAAATAAGTTGATAACGATTGGTTTATTCACTTGTGATCCATGCGGGTGTTTTTCAATTCTAACGCCAGTTAATCGTTTCGACTGATTTGTTTTTTGTTGAATGTTTTTGTTTAATTTTCTCGTGTATAATATAAGAACTAAATAAATATATTATTTAATATTACAAAATTTATCTCGGTACACTAATATGATAAAAACAGTAATATAGTTATTACTGTGTACTCATGTAGACAATTATCTATAACTCAATACGATGAAACACCCACAAAAGATATAACATATATTATAAACACTATAGGTATAAAAATCACTTATCTTGCCAGTTGTTCTATACAGATTAGTTTTAATAGAGGCTTACAGCTATATTTATAACATAGTAACATCGACAGAAGCGCCAACAGCAGCTTCTGAAAATTGGTCATATTAACAACCATTTTAAATACCTTAATATATTTATAACCATCCTATTTCTAATCGAATTAGGTATGGCTAATCGAATTAGGTATGTAAATATAAACATTTAATATTTTAAGGATATCTTCTGATAGTTTATCAAATCAATATATTTTACTACTTTAATAATATACCAGTAATAACTACAATATATAGTTCTAAATAATTCAAAATTCGTAAATCTAATTGCTACAACAATATTTCGCACATTGATTTTCGACGGTATTATGTAGTTACATAAATAATAATTTCTTTACCTACATATCCAATTATTATTTAATAACAATCTTATACATAACAATAATATAACACACTCAAGTTTTATATAAGTAATTTCGCGAACTCTTTTGCCCAATTTTACCAAACCGAGCCGTATTATAAGCAAGCAAGCAAACAATCATAAGCTTGAACAACTTTATTATTAAACGATATGATTATTAAATATATATTTACCCGATGTACTGAGTAAATATATATTTAATAATCATCTCAAAATATTTATTTTCTATAATGGATGCGTCAAACACTAATTAATAAGAGCTTAAAATTTAAATTATGAAAATGTCTTTTAACTCTTATCCGGGGTCTGACTATTAAACATTTAACAGAGTACGCTAACGTTATAAATTTTAGACTGAAACGATTCTGACTATGCGTTGATTACAACCAGTATTGACAAACAATTTAAGAAGTGTCTACATTAATATCGTAAGCTGAGGAGTTTTTTTGTTACTCTAAGCGCGTTCATTTCTGGTATGGCGTATTTGGTTCATTCATGGCGTATTTTAAAATTCAAAGACACACCCCACTTATTAAGAACGGCTTGTTAAACCATAAAAGGAAAAGGGCCTCTTTAAGAAATAAACATTTTTAAACTGTTATGTATAGACCCCAAATGCGAATAAAGGAATATTCTTTCCTGGTTCCATCTGCAATTCTGAAATAATGTTCTGAGCTCTCTTCTATACTTAACCTCTTATGGACTTTCACACTAAAAATGAAAAAAAATAATGACTGGCAAAAAATCCACAAAGCATCGCTGTCAAAAGTTATTCGATTATGTTTTATATATGCTAACAAATTCTTACAATAAGTCGTTATAATTCTTGAAAAATTCTTGTTATAATTTTTGAACATGACAAAGTCACTGAGTTTTTGGTGCCGGCTTTGATGGAGCATTAATAATGATAATTTTTTTTCTTTAAACTTAAACTAAAATATATAAGTTTTTTTTATTCTAAATTTTGAATAGAAATCTCATGGTAGAATCTAGTATCATGGGACTGCAATTAAACTCTAAACTATTAATTTATTTGTAAGTTAATTTTAATTGTTTAAAACCGTAATATTACTTTGTAATTACTATCTTTTCTTTATTTCTTTTACCGTTTATACAAATATAGAATGAAAAATAAACCGATACGGACAGGGATTCGAACCGACAACGAGTATAATGTTTAATTTTTTTAATAAACATTTATCTATACCTAATAGATATTTTCAAACATTAATTTCGGTTGTGGCATCTTTTCAATGTTTATCTATACTGCAAAGTTAGATACATTAGGTAGGATTTTCGAAAGAAACCTAATAGATGTCACCACCGTCCCGATAAAGACGATAACATATAGAATGCTTAATTCACCGAGGCGGACAGCGATACCATAGCTCAGTTGGTAGAACGACGGGACGGTTTCCCAGTAGTCGCGGGTTGGAATCCCTGCCCGTATCGGTTTATTTTTCATTCTATATTTACATAAATTAAAATAAGCTTAACATTTCTATACATGTTTAAAGATATTTTCAAACATTTTTTTACAGTGTAATTTTTTTTATTTTGGAGTATTACACTTATTTTATTGAGAATTATTAACTTAAATTATTTTATTAAGAATTATTTTATAAAAAAATATTTATTTACGTTTTAGTTCTTATTCAATATCAATATTCTGACAACAAAAATTTTCTAAGTATCACTTCGTTAAATATTTAGTTCCTTTTTTATATTATTCCTTTTTATATAGAAATTTACTTGCAGTATTTAAATAATTATGCTACTTAATGATGAGGCTAGATCATTATTTTACGTTGACCTTTTTAATTTTATTTGTGAATAAATGTGACTTCCTGATTGAGTCTCGTTGACATTGTTCTAATAAAAATAATTCGAGTTAATTTTGTGACCCCATTAATTAAAACGAGTTACAAATATACCATCACACTCTCTAACCACTTGCGCTCTTCAGTTTAACCTGTTATGAAGTCTTTCTAAATTTAAATAAATATTTTAATATAGTTTTAAAAAATAAAAAATGAAGTGGATTTTCTATGTGCTTGTATTTATTTATATGTTCTACAGAACAGGTAGACTTTTTTGTATTATTTTAATGTACTTCTTTTATTGTTCTATATGTAATTTCAACTAACTGCACTTGTAAAGTTGTCTTCTTTGTATCAAAATAGTTTTAGTTTTAATCTTTATTTTCGTCGGATTTTGGTAGTATGTGACCGTGACCCAACCAGTAGCTGTCAAACAAATTTTTGTCAGCAAAATTACCTGTTATTAAAACTAAAACTAGATTATGTCTAGCTCTCCCAATTGTAAAGCTTCAAAAATAAAAAAACACAAAAAATCCAATTAATAATTTCCAGTTCTTCGTCATTTACAAAACACAAAAAATTATTATGTTTTTTATAAATTATTTAGTCTTTTTCTCGTATCGTTTATTATACGTTTAGATGTATTTTAATTAAAAATATTTTTTTAGTTTACGGAATAAAGACAATTCGTAAGGAAATTCAAGGTTTGACAATTGAACCGATATCTTATGAAACTGATAAGAATTATTTTGAAACTGGCATACGAAAATCTGTAACTTGTAAAGGAGCTAATAAAAATCAGAAGGTATAAAATAAATATACTATAATCATATTACATAATTATCATTTATTTGCAGGAATATGACTACAGTTCATAAAGTTTTTGATTAGAAGCATTACTCCTTATATATCAACTATTTATTATAAGCCATGTGCAAATGTTGAAATTTAGCGTTATAATTTATGCAAGAAAATATTTCATCATTATAAAAAGCATTATCTCTTGATTTACAGAAATATTTTATTTAGGCACAGTGTAACTTTTCAATTGTTATTTATGTTTTTTTTTTTATTTCCCACACGATCAATCTCTAAAGAGTATCTCTATATATACAGCAAATTCAAACACTACTTTTCCTTATCCATTCCTTTATTCAGGTAGAATGGATAGATCCCTCAGGGAAGGTAGTGCAGCGTGTAGCAACCAACAGGGTGTACACACAAGAGCATTTCGTACCCACTTTTCGTACTCGAGTTCCAGCTATGGTGCTAATTTTTACACACGCTTTAGTTGAAGATACCGGAGTGTGGGAATGTCGATCAGGCGACTTAAGGCAAAATGTATCCATGTGTGTAATTGGTAAATAAATAATGTGTATCATATTATCTTGTATCACAATAATCAATTATTTTATTTTCCTTCTCTTTAAACAGTTTTGATTCATACGTTTAAAATAAATAAAAATTCACATCAATATATAGTTATAATATTTTTATTAATATTATTGATAATATGGCACAGATCCATCAGAGTTTCTAGAAACCCCCACAGAAGTGTCAGTGGATCGAGGACGATCCATCACGCTATCTTGCCAAGCAAGAGGTGAACCAGAACCGCGCCTGGTATGGTACAGACATGACACCATCATCAGCGGTAAGATATATCATGACATTTATAACAATGGTAACGAGTAGTTTCAAATTTGTAGCGCGGTTAGTCAATCCATCTTGTAAAATACAACTACCTGGGTATTGTATTGTAAATGTTAGCAACAATATATGGGTATTGGGTCAACCTCAATATGCACTGCAGTCAAATCACTATAGTTATACTAAACCATTTGTAGGTTAATCATTCTATCTTATTTGTGTAAAATGCAAGTACTTGGTTAGTGTATTGTAAATGTAAGCAACACTATATGCGTATTGAGTCAACTTCAATATGTACTGTCAAATCACTATAGTTATACTCGACCACCGTACTTTTGTTACGTTAATATTCAATCTCTCAGATATTTAGAAGAAAAAAGTTTGTTCATAAATATTGTTGGTGAATAATTATTTGCTTATAAATGTTACAGATGATTTAAATATGTCGAAATACCAGATAATGACAAAATATAACAGTCGAGGGTTTGAAGGGTTATTGACCATCACAACCCTGGAAGGTGAAGATAGCGGTGTTTACAACTGTTTCGCAATACAGGAAAACACTCTTGTAGATGAGTGCAGCGCGAGCATCAGTATGAATATTACTTTGCACGTTAACTGTAAGTAATATATAAAGTTTACATATATATAGCTGGAAGAACTTTTAAAACACTTAAAGTTGAATTTTATGAATTGAAAATTAAAATATTTTTTTTATAAATTGCCAGTATTTACAAACTAAGAGTCCGTGGAAAACAACACAGACAGCGCTGAACCGCACAATATAATCATTATGTTAAGAACATAGTAGATAGCGTTTTTATTTATTTTTATTATAGATGCACCAACTTTTGTGGATGACAATGACACTACTCTGGTACCCGCTCAAGAAAAAGAGAGGTATAACATATTTAATTAATTTGATATTTTTTATAATAAATAATAGATAACGAAAGAGTTAATTAAATTTAATAATTAATTTCAGTACAGATTTAGTGTGTGCTGCTGATGGTTATCCCACACCAACATACCGGTGGTTCAAGGAAGTGGGAGACATACTGTCGGAGTATGCTTCTGCCGATATAAAGATAATAGATGAGGGTGAAAAGACTGTTCTCACCCTAACTGCTGATGAGTCAACTTTCGGACAAAGATACCGATGTCGAGCGACGAATAAATTCGGAACTGCTGATAAAGTATTCGCAATCATCAAACTAGAAAAACCAACAAAGCCTAATATGGTAAATGAATGCCATATTTTTTTTTTTTTTTTTTTTTTTTTTTTTATATGTCTGTCTATGCTGTTAGCCCTGTTGGCTATTACAGCGTCACCGGGTGAGCGAGTAATGAATGCCAATACGTTTATTTTCTTGAAGAGAAACGTATTGTTGTATTGAAATATAATTTATTTATTTTTTATTATTTATACACACAATTTACGCTTTTAAAATTTCTTTTAGATTATCATGGGCTATGTTAGTCACGATGAGTTAAATCTAATTGCGAAATGGTATGGCGAAATATATTTTCCAGTGGATGGTAAGCATACATACCTACTCATGTGTACTCGTACATTTAGCATTTCTAATATTTGCATATTTCAAATAAATTTAAAATAAACTTATTTTAATTAAGATTACTCCTTACTTATAAATTAAAGTTATCTTATAAAATAGCAAACAATAAATCTTGCTCTACCTTATTTCTAGAATTCCTAATTCAATATATAGAATTGAAAACATTGCAAAAGAAAAAAATAGGAACACCGAGAGAAGCTGATTGGAAGCGATCAGAGGAGGTAGAAATAAAAATAGATGATTTTGATGTTTCCGGAAGCGAAAGTACAAGTTTGTATTGCCGTTTATTAAATACTAGACAATTATTATAGATTTATATAGATTGAACAAAAAAATTAATTTACCTATATATTTTTTGTTCTTAGGTTTTTATTTAAAATTATCGGATTTGAAAGAAGAAACGGAATACTGGATCCGTATAAAAGGTCTTAATGACGCTGGAGAATCGCCTTGGTCTGATCCTGTTCTAGCGTCAACTATCGCTAGATCTGAAGAAGAAGAAGAAGAAGAAACAACAGTAGACGAAACAGAAGAACCCACAACCGCGGCCAGAATATCCAACGGCACATTCTATGGAGTGTTCTTTGCCGGTGGTATAATAATTGTAATTATAGGGTCTACTTTCTTAATAAGAATGGTGTGAATATTGTTATTGCTATTTATAACGTATTGTAATATTATCAAAAATATTTAATATGTATAAAAAAATCTTTATTTTCTGTTGAAATAAATATTACGTATAAGTAAATAAAACACGTATTTTTATAAACCACCTTTATTGAGACGTAACAATCAGTGTAGGTATACTTGCGAAATAAGAGATAGTTTTAATAGTGCTATGTACAACGAAAATTTGGCCATCTTTTCTTTGGTACGAATAAACAATAAATCAAGTTACACTTATTTATATATTAGGATATTCCCTACGGGATTATACGCTTTTAGCTAATTTTAAATAAATCTGATATAGGTATATACTATATAAACAATATCATCTAATAAAAAAAAACAAAAGTTCTGAAATTCAGTCTTCCTGTATACGATATTTATAATTGAAAGACTTGCTAATTTAAAAAATTGACGGATAATTTTGACATGGTTGTCTTAAGATCAATAATGTTATTAAATATGTATGTATGTACTACAAAGCATCAGAAATTCTGTTTTAGTTTTTTCGTAGTAATTTAATATTGTCCTGAGTCTATTCAACATTATTACAATTTAACACTTTTAAGATATTTCTACTTTTTAAAGATAAATAAATAATCAAATATTCTTTTATAACAAACATTACATTTAATTTCATTCCAATTCAAGTAACCCTTTAAGAAATCATACCAGATAACAATGTTTTTCAATATATCTACATGTTTTCATTAACGTATAAAATAATTATTTATCAGATTTATATAAACTTTAAGTAAACAAACTTAGAGGTTGAATTAGAAAATGGACAGTTTAATTGAAGATATTTATATGAAATTCACTAAATAATAAATTTTAATATATCTGTTTGGGTTTTCACCACCAATATTTTTAATTTATAACCAGATATATTGTTATAGTGATTAATCAGCTCTATTACAAGTCTACATTTGGAAACAGTATCAATTAACATGTTATTATTTACATTGCAAGCATTTAAGACCGCTGAAGTATTTTGGTAAGTAGTATATATGCTCATTTCTACTGTTAAAATCTTTACACTACTGAGATACTTATAACTGAGAAAGTGATATTGAGAACTGATAATAATGTACACAGTAATTAAATAATAATTGAGAATTAAAAACTATATAATTATTAAATAACTTTTAAACACCTTTTCAGAAAAATATTAAATAATATTTCACAATAACTTGCGTTTGGTCACATTAACAGTACGAGACAAACTACCAAAAGTGACACTAAATCTTATTGTCTATTTTCCACTTAAACGAATCAATATTTTCTTATTAACAAACAAATCGTAATTTGTATTAACACAAGCACACAACAACCGCACACAGATGAATACAAGCGAAGTCAAAATGTGGACGCAATAGATCGCTGTTTGAAAAAAAAATACATTACAAATATGTAGATGACAAAATGCGCGTTCTTGGGTACCTTTGTAAAATATTCTAAAAGAAGCCACTTTAACTTACTACGGACACATGGTGTGGACTAAATTTCAGGTTTGCATTAATATAAGATATACAATTTTATCATTCACATTGACTATGCAGCCGCGTAGCAAGTATTTATATATATTATTATATAATTTCTACCGTAAACATTATGATATATAAAATCGAGTTCAGACCATTGGAAGAGTGAACACTTTTATGAATTGAAATAACAGACAATCACCTTAACCTAAATGTCTCCTATCTTTAAAAAGCTTGGAATGTCAGGAGCTTTAAGCTTACTGGTTTTTAAAATAACATTATAAAATTAGCACTAAATATTAATTAAAATAGACGAACCAGATCAACACGATTATTTTATTTACATTTTTGCGGAATTATTTTGTAATATTGTTTATAAATCGTTTCCAAGGCATACCTTGTTCTTAAACACCAAACATAATAAGTTGATGTTCTGGAATTACGGAATTATAAATCAATTGATATTCTAGAAGAATAAACTAAAGATATAAGAATAGAATAAAAATTAGAAAACTTAAGTTTATTTACAAGAAAATAAATTAATATTAACGTAATAAAACAAGATCATACTAAAATCAATTAATACCAACGCGTGAACAATAAAGTAACGAAGATGAGTACAAATGGTACCGCGAGTTTGACAGCAAAATCTGTAGTAACAGTCGTAGCAAGTTCCACCCATTCGGAGTAACCGGCAGCGTTGCGCGTGCGCACCCTCACATGGTAGGTAGTCTGGTTTTTCAATGGTCCCACCGTAAATAATGAATCTGTAATTACACAATTAATTTATTTTATTTTCATTTATGACTTTTGTCCTTGAGGGTACAATTGGTTTTAGAAATAACATTAAACAAACATACACTTACTATTATAATATTCAATGTTTACTTCGAATTCTGTGGCTGCTTCCCAATCCGGTAAATATCCTTCCTGCGCCGGAACAAGCTGAAAAGAAAACCCTAAAAAACAAATAAGCTATGTTATTAACTTTTTTTACTATTGAGTAATTTTTGAGGACATGAGGCTGGATGATGCATTTCAGTACCGAGAACAGTAAGATTTTCAGGGTTTTGAGATTTATCTCCTTCTTCAATCGCCATATTGCAAGTGGAGCAAGATACGTTGAAAGTTAACTCCGTCTTCAAAGGGTAGGCTAAGCTGAACTGAAAAAATATTAAGATTGATAAATTTAAAGCTTAAATCTATTTGGAACGATAATAATAACTGGTGAAAGAAAAACAGTGTTACCGATACAAGTTAGTCAATTGTCAGTTAACAATCTTAGTCACCGTAATAAAGATATTATTGACATGGTTAGGTATTCATAGGTAGGTTAAGGATGAGTTTTACTTACACAGTCTGGTGGGTTCGGTTTATTTCCGAGGGACACGTGATATACAACTGATACATGACCCTTGTCGTTTTTCGCTGCACATTTGTATTCTCCGAGATTGCTGTCATTATACATCCGCAGCATAAACACTGAGCTAGACCCGTCTGCAGAGTGTACCTTCAAAAATAGTTTGTTTTTGATTATTATCAGTACCTTTCATTTTTACTAATGAATTTTCAATACTCATTGCATTCGGTGATTAAGACTATTTAAAGATAGTAATATTTATAGTTACCGTGTCTTCTTCATTAATAAGCTCATCGTCAAAGTTGTTCTTCCTCCTGTACCAAGTATAAGTTGGTTGTGGGTAGGCGAGGGCACTACATGTAATATTTTTGCTAAAAAGATTTTATTAATATATTAATAAATTTATTTATTTTTATTGAATTAATGGGTGCAAGTTTTATCTATTTAATTAATAAATCGTTTAAAACTGATGAATCATTATATATAACATACAAAAATAGGACATATACAGTTTACTCTTCATTTTAAATGTAAATGAAATGTGTTAATAATGTATGACATCATACGTTTCATTCAAAATGGCGTAAACTTCTTCAGCTCTGTATTTTGTATAGTAAACTTCGTTAGTGACTTCATTGATTAGTATAGGTTTATCTGAAAAATAGTACTACGATTAAAACTTCTCTGAAGCTATATATAGCAAAAATATATAGTATAAATTAACAAATAACGCCGACTACTAAAGTGTTTAAAAAAAGATAGTAGATGATAAAAAAAGTAAGCACTTGTTAGTAGATGTATAAAAATGTTATATATGACTTATAAAATTAGTAATGGTCTTTCAAATAGGCTACACTACGGGATTGAAACTAAGTCTCGTAACCAAATCTTTTAAAAGTTATTATAGGTACAAAGATTTTCTGCCACTATAAACAACAAGATACTCCGTTTATATAATATTACTTTTTAAGAAAAGGCACATCAGATAGTAATTATCACACAGTATATATATCATAATCATTTGTCAAAAAAAATACTAAAGCAGAGGCAAAGGTGCTAATATCAAATACCATAGTAAAATATTTATACACCTTAAAATTCATTTGTTGATGTTTTTTCTTACCATATAAATATTCTTGGTTTATATTCCTATAATTATAATTTCCTTAAACTTTCCTAGCAAATCTGAATAAAACTTTTCGCATTTGATTTTTATGTTCCCTAATTAATTTTCCTCGCAAAGTTCTCTGTAAGTTCCAACTAAGCTTCGTATACCGTAAGTACTATTACCATACTATGATGAAAGAAGATAATTTTTTAACATCATTAAATAAACGCAAGAGGCTACGATATTGAATAGCATTATCAAAGGTTTACTTAAGATTCCTGGTTGAATAAATAAAAATGAAAATAAAATACCAAATAAACAAAATAAAAAGACAATATACTAGTAACAGCTATTATTGAATATGTATATTTGAATATATTGTTATAAATCGTGTGAAGACTAACGTTGAACGGCGAGTAGTACTCGCTTGTCAGCGTAGTGCGAAAGCGCTTTTTGTGTTACTTTACACATATATTCGCCTGTGTCTTGATGAGTCAAATTTTTAATTTCCAATTGATAGTTATTTTCTCGTTTTCTAACGATGTATTTTTTGTGGTCATCTGAAATTAATAAAAATAAAATTATATTATTTTTCATTGCACTTAAGTGACTTATTAAAAATAATGAATTACAAGTACTATGTGGTGTAAAAAGTTTTATTATTAATGCGCTGTGCCCAGAAACGATTATATTACCAATATGTTTTAGAGATAAACTGATATATTTGTAAACTTACCAACGATTGACACGGTATCTTTGTACCATTGAACAACAGGTACTGGATAGCCCTTGGCGACACAATCCAACTTCACTGACTTCGTCTCTTCACCCTCTAAGGTTTGTTGTCGTTCACTCAAAGTTACCTTTTCTGAAAAATCAATAACGATTTTAAACTTTAAGATTTAATTGATTAATGTTTTATATGTTGAGAGTTATACACAAGCCGAAAAACTTTTAAAGACGCAAAGTTTCTTTTGACTTTATTTACAAATGCAGGACACCATTTTGATATTTATATAAATCTACATACTTTTTTAGTTAATTAACACTCATGTAGTGTGATTAGTTGTGATAGTGATTCTTGTTGATTTTTAGTATTAAACTATTGTTGTGTGTTAAAATATTGGCTTATTGTAATCATAAAAGTTATTTAAGTTTCTTTGCTTCCAATGACCAATTTTGAAGACTACTTTTACTATTACTTAAAACTAAAATGCCAAATAATAAAATTCGGTCACTTAATCAAGTCATAAAGTTCGGTCACACAACAAAATCAACGATATTATAACATAAAACATAGGTACTATGTACCAAATAATTAGGAAATAGATACATAAATGCATCCAATGATTGTTACAGTTCACGATGTTGTGAAAGAGATACTAACCGCCGACAAGGATTTCAATAGTTTCATTCAGATTTCCAGCCTTACAGGTCCAATTGCCGGTGTCTTTGATCTTGATGCTGTGGAAAATGAGCGGCACCAGGCTACTCACTAAAGTGTCGTTCTTATGTCGTTCAACATACACCCTGGTGTTTTTAGAAGATCTTATTTCAACTAATTCGTCTGAAGGGGAGAGCCATTCGATCCTCTGAAAAATAAATAATTTTTAATTAATAGTAGTAGCCGTGAGGGAGTAAGATAAGTTTTAATTATCTATAGAGAGAATACAACAACAAATTTAATTTTATAATTTAATATCTTACACTAACTTAATAGTTTCTTACAATAAAAGAATTAGTAAAAATAATAAACAATAATTTTAATATTATATTTTTTTATTATCGTAAGTGAAATATTGAATTGTGTTTCGAATTTCAAATATTAGAGTGATATTGATTTAAAGATTTCGGGTCAGATAGAATCGTAAACACATCACGTAAACCGGACTACGTGTCTCACGAAAAATTATAGTTGAGAAGTTATCATTTTTCCCTAACGACTAAAGTACTTAGTGAATACAAATCGGTGTGATACCGGTGATTTATTTTGTATATTTGTATACATAAGTTTTTTATAACTAATAAGTTCTCAGTAAGTCTTTATTTTACATGAATATTCTCGAATTATCTTTACTATTTCGGTATGGTAAAGGTATCAATTAATTAATTATAAATAACTCTAGCAGTTTCGCAACATTCGCAATTTTGTGAGACTAAAAATAGAATGCACGGCTGGAATGAAGAGAAAGATAGATATTTTTAATTCTTTTTTTTTTATTAGGATTTCTCTTAAATTGAATTCGGACGGGAAAAATTTTAATTACTATTCAGTTACTGTGCTCCAATTTTGTATGAAGGACTTTTATTTTTTTAGTAATTCATTGAAACGAATTAACTCTACAGCCGAGTACTTCCTTCCGTAGCATAAATGTTTCATTACTCTTCTTTAATTAAATTATACCGGTACTATGTTCATTCATAGACATATCTAATATGTGAATATTTGTGCCTACTATAAAAATCTAAAACAAATGTTAGTTCAAGATATAAATGTATGTGAAGAAAGTAATATCTTAACAGATACTTAGCAAAATTACCCACGAAGTGAGAATCAGCTATTCTAAGAAAGTATTATGGTGCTTATAAATATTTTTAAATATGTAAAGCCGTGTTGAAATTATTTATATAAAAAATAAAGTAGGGATCTGAATCCGCAACCTCTTGGAAACTGTCTCATCTGCCTGCCAATTGAGTTACCGTATCTATCAATGGTTATCTTTAAAATAGAATGACAAACATCCCAATGTTTATAAAATTGGATAAAATAAAAAATTAATTATTGTAAATACCTAAAGCAAATATAAAATAAAGCTGGTTGCTCTGAAAATATATTAGGCGCGGGTAAAGTGAGCTCAACAATTTGGGTACGAGAAAAGTTATTCGTTGTGTTACTAACATATTCTTCTCTTAAACATGAGTTTTATGGAAACATCGTGTAGGGATAAAAGGTTAGTTCAGGGAAATTAATTAAAACTTCATTGGGAAATTTACTTTTACTTTGTATTTAGGCTATAACAAGAATCCTCCATTTAGAAAACTAAATGTTATTTTTTACAAAAATAATGTAATAAACAATACCGATGTTAAAGATATTAGATATTAATATAGAATACAATATTTCGGTTGACTTGTTCGCTAGGTTTTTGTTTTCCGAATTATTTTAAAAGGATATCATTTTATCGCGAAACGTGACAATACGTATGACATCGGATAGGTCATGTGAAAATGAAACTACCTTACAATAAAATAAAATATAATTACACTCACACAAAGGCCTTAATAAGCGTATCTACGAGCAACGTGTTAAAATAAGAGTAATTGTGTCTTCATGTTATAAATATATATATATATATACCGGCCGAATTGAGAATCTCCTCCTTTTTGAAGAAGTCGGTTAAAAGAAAATAATTTAAAAATCCAAGCAATATTAATAAAAGATGGAGTAAACAGATTAAAAATGCGATAGCTGTGACCGGCGGATGTCACTTTACAGTATAAGTATAATCTGTGTCTCATAGATGATCTGTCCAAGTTTTTAATGTTTCATGTTTATAATTTTCTCATATTACTCAATCGTTTTATAATTTTTTTAATGTATATGTTATATATATTCTCTTCAAATTACCTCTGGTAAGTTAAGTCCTTTGCAGTAGATTGCTTTCTTTTCGGCCACGTTAAAAACTGATGATTTGGCCATAACGTGCAAGAAGGGTGCTCCATCTTCCGTTTCAGCTGTCAGAGCTGGAAATTAACAAAATGTTGTTATTATTTATTCACTAACACTATAAACATATTGCATTGAATCAGTTTGCGATAATCCGAACGTGATATAAAATGTTCTAGATATGGTAAAATTAAATTTATTTTATCTATAGGTATTAAAATTTAACTGCGGTATCTCGATGCTAAAAATCACAAAAAAACAGATTTTGGTCAACATTTTCATACTTAATGATAATTACTATTCTAGAATAAAATGTAACAACCATTTTTCTTCATAATTTGTTTGTAAACTATAAATACAGAAACATGAATTATAGTAACTAATCTGAATGCAATAAACCGTGTAACAGGTTGGTCAGGTATCAGGATGGAGGTTTTCAAATGGACACTTTAATTTCCTTTTCCATTCTCATATTTCTCATTTCACACTATGTTCACATTTGCGGTGCATTAAAAGAATTTCAAATGTGCAATATTAGTTCCAAGATGATGGATTGCAACTACCGACAGTATAGAAAACCCACTAAGTAGAAGTAGTAACAGATAGATTTATATTTTTAATCTCTTGCAGTGCTAACATCTGGAATGCTTTTTGTTATAGATGATAGAGGTTAGAATATTTTACTGGTATCACGTGACAGTTTGGATAAAAATGTAGGTATAGCATTTTATTTCAAAACAAACACAACTTTTCATGATATAAGATATTTAAATACCGGTAAGAAGATAACTTAGTGTCGTCGTCGCGTAAAGTTGGCTGAATGTTTGTGTAAAAACATTAAGAACACGAGAAGTGTTCTAAGTTGGAGGCGACGGTCACAAAGTATACAACTTCATCTTACTGTTGAGTGGCGTCCATTAGTAAGTTGAGTTTTGTATTGAAGATTTACTGGCCCGCTTACTTACTGACGGCCGTCTCTATTTATAGTTAAATATGCTTTCAAACTTTATCTTACATCAAAGGTTTTAGATAATATCATTTTTATATTTTGTTTACTTCTACAATTATTTCAAGTATTCGGACATTACAATATACATTTAATTTGTTACTTAGATATTTCTTCTAAATTTATTATCTATAATAAAACTTTACGTGTTATTTAGTAACAGACATTTTTCACTATAAGTACAAAAAACTTTTATTATCGTTTATTTGCAGTACCTAGTATATATTTATGTTACCATTGCTAATATATGTTATTTGAATCCAAAAATGTTTGTGATTGAAATAAATAATATGGTCTGTAGAAGTCAAAAATAGATTTTTTAATCATCGTTAATTGTTGTCTAGAAGTTAACGTAATTATAATTAAATATATATCACTGATATATAGAAAAAGTAATCATAAACATTTTTGATACAATAAACCTTATTTCAGTAAAATTATACAATTTTAATGGTATTTTTTTTTGTTAGAAGACTTTGAGATAAAATAAAAAAATAATAAAAATATAGGTGTCGTTTTAAGCATTTGTTCACGAGGAATTACTTATTATTTATAGTTTAATTGGTGTACAGCTTCTTAACTAATAGATAGGTAACTGTCGTTCGTTCTACCTCTACGTTCTAAATTAACTATTAAAATAACCAAACTGCAGACTATCTACGGTAGATAATTTTACTATAGTTAAGTATGAAAGTTTCGGTATTATATTGTTTATTCGTCGATAACATTGAAATAGGTGGAATTGAAATAATGATTTTTGACAGTTTAACAAATAGATTAAATTTTGTTGCGCTGAAATCAACATTTTCAACGTAATACTCTGCGAATGGATGGAAATAAAATGATATAAAAAGAGTATTTATAGTTTTACAACCGAAAAACTATTTTGTTAAATTGTAAGATGTTTTCTGTTCCTAAAGCACGAGTGCAAAGTGCATTTAGTATTAATTACGGCAATATTTTAACCCGAGGGAATAGTGAACTACGTAGTATATCTACCAGCACTACTATGAATACGGCAGTAGTTAATTATACAGAGTATTGTGTGCATAGTTCGGCTAAATTCTAATTAAATATGAAAATATGCTATCTATATGCAAAATACTTTTAAATTGCACTCACTTTTATTTAAATTACATTTATGAAGTTATAGTAATTATATTAATGATGTTTTCGAATGATTAAAGATTTGAAGAGTTATTTAACAAAAAAAAGTAATAAAGTAGTAAAAATCGTTTTGCCATACATTTTAATGTTAAAATAAATATTATATTATTGAGTTCAGTGAAGCATTTTACATTCTAGGACAATTGGAACCCATTTAACAATTGCGTGAATCGTAGATAATTGTCGGCAAATTAGAAGATCTTGTTAAAAACACCCTTCGTCAGAGTTGGTCTATTAACTCTTCGCAAGTCACCCTAATTTTAGCGACAAATGCCGAGAATGTCGAATTTCTTCAACCAATGGTTTTCAAACTATCTGTTAGCTTTAATGCAAAGACAAAAACAGTATAGTAAAGGTACTGCTAGGCATTTCTTATCTAAAAATAATTCCACTTGATAAATGAGAAATGTAAATTTACAAAAAACCTAGTTAGAAATTAGTAACCTGGGTTAAAAATATAACTAAATTTACTCTTTGCTTTTTTAGGTTTGATTAGATTTTGCTTATATCTTTATAAGAACATGTCTTGTGTTATTATCTGCCCATGTATTAGTATTTAGAGTTTGTGTGTTTATATTTTTTTGTTAAGAATTTTTCTGATTATTTGCTTTTGTTAACTTTTAAATAAATTTTTGGGTTTTGTCTTTTTTCATTATTGCCATATGTAGTGTTACTCATTGTTATACTCTCCTTTCACAGGTCTGCTGGAAGAAATCTAATTTTGAAATAAGCAGTGTCTTTGTACAATTTTATTTGTCAAAAACATTCTTCTTACATTAACAGTTATATTTACGTGGCCTTTGTTTTGAGGGAAAAGAAAAAGCCATTGATCGTTTTCATTTTTGTATTTAAATACCGTGAAATGTCTAAAAGTTGCATAAAAATTTACAGAATATTAAAATTTAATTAGAGTTAATTTTAATATTCCGTAAAAAATACAGTGAAATAAATAAAAAAAATTGATGCATATAGTAGTGGTGTATTTTGGCGTTCCACAGGGGAGCGTTTGGGGTCCTACTCTGTTTTTAATTTTTGTTAATGGTCTGTGTAACATCCGAATTCTAAACTGTAGGCTTGTGTTTTATGTTGACGATTGCTTTAACTTTCCTGGCCGATACATGACCTGAAGCTAAGGCAGAACTCGGATTGAATTTTTCCTTAAGCTGGATTTGTTTTCATAAGCTGACCCTAAATATCACGAACCATCTTTACGGTATAACAGTCGAACTCAACTTTATCATTTAATGTTCATGTTCGGTGCAATGGGCTAAAACCATCTTGCAATTGTCATCTATAACGGAGTCGGTTGAGGTACTTTGGTATTATGATAGATACAAATTTAAATTTCAAGGTTCACATTGGTCTTCTCACAAGTAGAATTCACAAATAAATGTACTTATTCAAAATTTTAAGAAGCTTGGCAAACCAACTTATTATAAGAAAAGTTTACTTTGCTCTGTCTTTCTGTTGCTAGCTTTTTGTAACGCAGAAATTAAATATCGTTGTTGTATGATACTTTTTTATATCTATCGGCACAAATCAACCTTAATGGACATGACTGCGCAGAAGTCAAAATTAAGCTATCTGACGGGACTGGGGATCAAGGACGGCCGTACGTGGAGCTGATTAGCTCTTCAGTCCCGTTACCTCCCTTCTCACTGATACGACACCTCTCTCACTTCCAGTATACAGTCGAGTACTCAATTGTTTTCGCTATTAATATTTCATTGTTGTTGTTTGTTACGCTTTTATTTAAGAATATATTTGTTGGTAATTTTGTTTGTGTCTTTCAACTATACTGAATTTCGATAGTGTTTGTATTACTATTTGTAATCCTCATAAACTTTAATAAATCATATCTTAGATACAATATAAACCATATGTAGGCAATAATTTATCAACATATTTTTATAAAATAAATTTTAAATTAGCACATTACGACTTTTAGGTAATTATTACAATACCTACTATTTAAAATAAATAAAAAAATATTTGCTACAAAAGAATTGTGTGGGCGACTGTACAGATGCGCAGTTATCCCCTGCAAATTCTGCACAAAGCTTTTCGTCAGTGGCGTCGTTTTTGGTCACAAATCATCTTCAAGAAAGCACTCTACGTAAAACTGTATATAAGTTGACCTTTAAATCTCATAATACATAGGTAGAATCCATTTGAGTTTTGCTCAAAATTTTCTAAATGAGTGTCGGTAAATGAAGTAATTACGTGGATGCGAAGGTGCCGAGTAATACCTGTCGAGATGATTTATTAACAGCGTTTTATTATTTGTTTTACCACAACTGTCTTACCATTGTTCAAATAGTTGTCTCGAGTTATGCTTAATAAACTTGA
Source organism: Napeogenes sylphis (assembly GCA_959347405.1). Classification (NCBI taxonomy): domain Eukaryota; kingdom Metazoa; phylum Arthropoda; class Insecta; order Lepidoptera; family Nymphalidae; genus Napeogenes; species Napeogenes sylphis. Next base: position 18,730,746 of record OY365781.1, read on the forward strand.
GAAAACATTAAGAAACATATATATCAAGTACGGTAAAGTATATAAATTATATTTATATAAGTTATTTGACTTGTTGTTGAAGTAAATCGTAGTGTTTGCTACTCGGCTACCGTGTGTTTGTTTGTTCATTCCTAAAGGAAAAACCTAGCTTCATAGCTATGAAGCTAGGCAATTTATATTATATGTAGGTATAGCTTACCTACATATAATATAAATTGCAGGGTAGCCCTGGTTACTGTTTCAGTAAATTATTGTTTCTGTGAAGTAAATCGAAACTTATAAAATTGATAAATAATTAAAATATATCGGTGTGTCCAAATGTGAACTACCTTTAATAAGACATAAATAGTAAATTATTAACAAAATATAAAATAAACTTATTCAAATACTATTTTTACATATAATAAATGTTGAGTAAAATTTACATTTGAATTCGTAAATAAAATATAGAAAATTACTTTATCGAATCGTTTGACATACTTGCAACGTCAGACACGATGCAGAGCGAAATAAATCGCCTTGCCACTTTTGGCAGGTCTAAAAATTCAATAGGTATTCAGAATTTAAGATCTGTCAAGTTATTTGAAAACAATTTGAAGTTAGTACTGCTTTGAATTTTAATTCACTGCACATTTATTCATTTGATTTAATATTTTATTTTATTTTATCAAATGTTAATAAAATATTTTTACAACACATTCAAAAAGAAATTCAGTAACATAGAGATCTATACGATTTTAGATAATCCTAAACGTAATTCGATTTTAGTTACTAAATTAAATAATATTAATAACATTAAATGTATTTTGTAAAAAATAACCGATAATATTTAATAAAATGAAATGTTTTTTATTAAAAATAACCGCAATATGAGTACTCGTGCACTATTTCCGACACAAACAAATTGGCTATAAACTCAAACAGAAGCAAATACAAATACACGGTTTCTACTCCGATACTTGGAACAGAAGTTTCATCAGAAGTTTGGGACCACTATGTTCCTGTCAGAGCGCTCGACCGTGTCTGACGAATTAAAATAAAGTTAATCTGAACTTTAATCACCAAATTTTATTTATTGCATATTTGTGATAAAGGTTACTTGATTAAGAGTTTCTGAAATTAAATATACGTTGATTTTAAAATATATATTTTTTTAAATTAATAGTTTTAAAAATGTTTGTTTTCCCATACAAAAAAATTATTTGTTGCCTCTGAACTGATATTAACTCTGAGCGTAGCGTATGGCGCCTGGGCGTATACCTTTCAGAAACGTTTTACAAATTACAGAGAAATAAATAAATATGGGAACAAAAATTTTTTGGATCCGTTTTTTTGTGTGTTGTTATATTTTTAATATATATATATATATTATATATTATAAAATTCATCTATACGTATAGGACTCGAAACTATGACCTATGGAAATATATTAACATCTGCCGTTTGAGCTGCGATGTCACTACCGGCATTCATGGATCTATCATTCTATAATCGTCTGTATCAAGATAAAGGTGAAATGAAAAATGTAAGAAAATCAAAATAACGTCTCTAACTTTTCTTAATATATTAACATTATCACCGATGCATTTTGATTTTGTTAATATTGTATTCCATATAAATAATGAAAAAAAAATTAAAATTAAACAAATTTAAATATAAAAATTTAAATTGAAAGTTTATTTCAATAGAATATAATATCTTACAGATAAACAATGGTTTATTCTCTTATCTTCTTTGTGAATTTTTTAAGAAAAGGTTTTTACTTAACAAATATATAACTATAGTTAAAAAAAAATACATAAGTAACAAATGCAAAAACATTCACTTACATAAGAGGGAGATATTATTTAAGAGAAACAAGAAAAAAAGAGTTCATTTTAATTAAAATGTATTATTTGAAACATATTTTTTTAAGTAAAAATATCAAAGCATAAGTCAGTCAAACATTGTATCATTTATAAAATATTATTTAAATAAATTATTGTCATTTACTGTCACTTTGGATTACAAATTAATATTTGTAATCAGAATCAATCACTGTCATTCTGATTACAAATTAATATTTGTAAAAACGAGCTTTGTAACAACAATTAAAAAATCTTCTGACCGCGATGGTACAGATTGTCTTTTAATTTACACCGTTCAATTGTCTAACATTAAAAAGTAGAGGCCCCAGATATGTCCATAAAGTCAATATATTTGAACCTTTATTTGTAAATCATTTAGACCTTTTCAACATTCTCATAGTCCCGTAAGTTTGAAATCACACCGCTTCATATTGAGTACGTTAATACGGGTAAGTGTAAGTATATATATATATATATATATATATATATATATATATATATATATATATATATATATATATATATATATATATATATATATATATATGTGTTGCCGTATACCCCATATAGTGGGGAATGGGTAGGAAGAAGAAGAACCTAATAAAGGGGAGTGGAAGTACAGTATTGACCCCATAGAGTGGGTTATAGATAGGAAAAAGAAGAAGCTAATATTATTAGTTACCCTTACTCTCTTATTATAATTACCGTTTACCTATATTTTTAATAAAATCGAATATATCTTTTCATTATCTATCTATTATAGATGTAAAATACTAAAGATATACTACACAAATACCTAAGATGTGTCTTTATAATTGAAACATAACATAATATTGTTGCCATCTGTGTATTCTAAATCGAAAGCCTAATGAATAAAAGAAACCAAATATGAAACCGCACATTAATAAGTAACGAGACATTTTTGGGCGAACAATTTATTGTACCACCTGTCCCTTTTGGGTTCGGAAGAATAATGTTGTTTTATGAAATAAAATTTGAAATTTTTTATGCTTTCTTGTTTCAGGAGATCTGAAATAAGACTTTGTCATTAACAACACAATAAATAATTAATGCTTTAATTTATTATTATTACATTTTATTTAATTTTGATATTACATTTTTTTGTTCATTAATATTAAAGTAGAAATCAACATAACATTTCACACCATACCTAAATTCTTTATACGTGTTACTTCAGAAGCTGTCCATTTTGATTACGGTAGACGAGAGCTGTAGATTATTCACAAATGAAGCAAATACAAAAAAAAAGAAATATTATAATTTTGACAATTAAGAGTACCTCTTGTATATAATTTAGCGTTAGACACAATATTGGGACCTCGGGGGAGAACTACCAATAGCTGTCGATGATAAATGTAGTTGCATTCATTACAAAAAGCATTGTGTGCCTGATGGTTAATTAAAATACATTATTTATGCAAATGTAATGTGTAAAGCTTAGTGTGTGTAGATTATTAAATATTATGATTAATGAATGTCTTGAGCTGACCCTAATCTTACATTAATAAAGGTAAAATTTCCTGACTGACTTTATTAATTGCTCTTAATAAACTGAATTTCAATTTACGATAGCAACCCCAAGGCTTAATCTTTAAGTCGTAAGAAATATCGATTCTCATAAAATTTGTGGTAAACATTTTTTAGTGCCTACCACATCGTTCATGTTACAGCTAATTAGAATTACTTTCCTCAAAACCTACGTTTTCATGTAATGTTACATTAGGCTCAAAATATAATCGCCTTTTACGAAAATTTGTATAAATAAAATGTACCACGAATTAAGTTTTGAAATTTTACACAGTGAAGAATGTGCCCTGAAATTCGTTTCAACTCGTTTGAGCTTCAGGACGAACAAATGTGTGTGGTTCCGACTTACGAAGTAGGGACTACACCTTTTATTTTGTATAAACCAAACACTGAAACTGCGGTAATACAAAAATGTTTTAACATTCTTGTTTAATTCATTAGAATTTCATACCTAAATTTTGTGGTTTGTTCTTAAGAAATTGAATGACAATCAAGTGATATGATGATGATGAATAAAAATAATGTATTTAAATTCACCTCAAAATGTTTGTTTAACATATGTTGTTATTATTAGAGTAGTATAATATAAGTTTGAATTTTGGTTACGGCAAATTGTCAATGTGATTTTAGACTGCAGATTTAGAAAAATATACGGTAGCTCAATTGGCAGAGCGACCGAACTATTTCCCAGAGATGAAAGGTTCGAGTCCTATCCACGTCGATGAGTTTTTAATTCTATATTATTAAAAAAACTGTAGTATATTTTTTTGTATAAACTCGGTTGTAGTAGTAGGGTCATAATTAGATCAGAATTATACATATTGTTAATTAGCACATTAGTTTAGTTAATAAATTTCCGTCTTTGTCAATATTCTTGAAGTACTTGAAAAACGTTTTTTATTGTATAATTATTGAATGCCATACAGGGATCTAGCAATTACCATGACTTAATATTTACTTATGTCTTATATCTACTCTCGAAGTTCGATCAGTGGATATAATTACATTAACATCGTCAAACGAAATCTTTAAGATACAAAAGTACTTTCAATATTTGTAACACGATACTGTGTAAAAGCTTAAGCTCCTTTCACAGATTCAGTTTTCAGGAAGCCCTTTATAACGCAATCACTTACAAATCAAAGCGATAAAGTAATGATACATCGTTTATAAATAAATGTAATGAATCCTACTAAAACAATAACTATTTATCTGAAATTTAAAAGTATATATATTCTTTATTGAATGTACTAAGTACATTTATTAGTACTATCTTTAGTCATTACAAGAAATATTATTTAAGTGATTAGATAAAAAAGCAGGGAATTACCTCAATACTTATTAAGATAAAGTAAAAAATTAAAAATTATTTCTATCTATTTGTATCGCAAATATAGAGATTAGATAAGCACTGTACTGTATCTAATTTATATATATTACCTTTGAAAACCTGTAACCAATTTTTAGAAATTATAGCAATCGAACTTCTGAGGAACTCAAACAGAAGCACATACAAACACACCTCTACTACTGGAATATCGGAAGAAAGTTTGTTGTAGCATCAGAAGTTTGATGCCGGTGTTAAACCTGCTTACTTAAATGTAATTAATTTAATGTTCCTATAAGCAATTGTAATTTCTAAATAAAGATAAACCATTATAAAAAAATAAATCAAGGTTTCGATGCAAAAATGAACCTTCTTGATTAAAAGGTATTTTATTACATATCATTTATAAGATATATTTAAGAGTCTGATTAAAAAGGAATTATAGGAATTAAAATCAAATTATTACTTTTAATTAGGAATGATACTATTTAAATAATAAGTCATTCATTATTTACAATTCCATCACGTAATTTATTTTTAAAGTTTATTGTCATAAAATTTAATAAATTTTTAATTAAATACCGTTATTGAGTTTTCCGAGGAAAATATTTCAAACTTTTAATAACTGTGTGTAAAGAATGGATTCATTCGTACAATAAAGCGATTATTTTATTTTTCTACCAACCTACCAGAAAAAGAGCAAAAAAAAATCTCCTTCGCAAATTTATTTTACTAAATTTGGTACAATTACAGCACTACTGTAAACAGTACTATAAATTTATGTTTTTCAATTTTTAAATGTAAAGTAATTACCTATCTCGACCCCTAAAAATTATTGAAATATTAATACGAAGGACAAAAGCAGTTGTTAAACATATGTGCTGTAAAATAGTTTAATGTTAAATATAGGTTAAAGTAGATCGGCTCGGTGTCTGGCTTGGGAGGAAATCTTGGCCGGTCTCGATAAGGACCCATGGGGGCGAACGTATCGCGGTGCGCAGGACAAAATCCGCGCCGCGAATCCCGAGGCAGGCTTCGGGAACTGTTCAACCTGTGTTTACGCACTGGACCGTTTCCGAAGGCCTGGAAGGAGGGCAGGTTGTGCCTGTTGCGGAAGAAGGGTCGTTCTGTCGATTCTCCGTTCGCATACAGGCCCATCATGCTGCTGGACGAGATGGGTAATCTCTTCGAGAGAGTCCTCTCTGCCCGTCTCATTTATTACCTTGAGGAGGTGGGTCCAGGTCTTTCGGATGTTCAGTTCGGCTTCCTGGGCGCGTCGTTCTACGATCGACGCCCTAAGAACTCTAAAGGACCTGACCGAAGAGGCTATATCCGAGGAGGATTTCGTCCTGGCGGTTTCGCTGGACATCGCCAACGCCTTCAACAGTCTGCCGTTCGAGACACGGTTAAGGCACTCCGGTACCATGGAGTGCCTTTCTATCTCCGCAGGCTGTTGGGACACTTAGACACTTAGTAGTAGGCTTACTTGCAGGACAGAGAAGTCTTGTGGGAGTGCGGCGACCGACGGGTCTCCCGACGTGGCGTGAGCCGAGGGGTTCCACAAGGATCCTTGTTGGGAACGGTCTTGTGGAACCTGGGCTCGACTGGCTGCTTCGCTGTCCTCTCCTCCCCCGGATGAGGGTGTTCTGTTTCGCAGATGAGACCCTCGTCAAGGCGCGCGGAAGGAGCTTCGCAGAGGCGGCCCGTCTTGCCACGGTCGGCGCTACTTTGGTTGCGGACCGCATAAGGCTACTGGGACTGGCGGTCTCTGTTTCCAAGACGGAGTCCATCTTGTTTCGCAGCCCTCGCCGGGGTCTCCCTCGTCCGGCGTACATCTCTGTCCAGGGTTTGTGGGTGGCGGTGAAGGCCCAGATGAACATCTGCCTCACCCTGGGCGATACATGAAATTTCAGGGCCCCTCTTCTCTCTGCTGGCCCCGAAGCTCCTTGCCGCTGGTTATACGCCGGCGTGGTGAGAAGCATGGCCCTGTACGGTGCTCTCATATGGTCTCAGGGGTACCGTACGCCCGCCCGAGCGGTGTTGGCTATGGCCTCCTTCTGCGATCAAGTCATTCCCGCGAAGGAGGTCGCGGAGCGGGACCGAGAGACAGCCTCCTCTGAACCGCTCCACAGGGGTAGGCTGGGTCGAAGGAGGTGGGATTACGCCCTCAGCCTCCTTGCCCGGGTGTAGTACATGGGTGAGAGAGAGGGGTGACCCTTCTCGCCCACAAAAGGCATACGCCGTGAGCGTGCCCTAAATTGATCGGGGCACCCTCACATGGGGAGTTCCGCCGGAGCGTCGTAAAATCGTAACCTTAAAAATGGTAGCGTCTTCTATGCTGCCGGGTAGTCCTCCGGGCTGTCACATACCCCCTCGGCCATCACCTCCCTGGTCGATTGGACGATGCGTAACGCATCTTTAAAAAAAAAGATCTGCTCGATGTAGGTAATCGATAAAAAATGTTAAAATGAATATCAATTATAATATTCATATAATCTAATACTTTATGAAATATAATACGTGTGGGCATCTTTGGAAGTGATATACTTATTAATAAAATGATAACATTTAAAAGGAAATAGTCATAACTTTTGCGTGAAACATGATCTAATACATCTAATCACCACTCTTAAGAAATCTTTGATCTTTAACCAAGTTGTATATAAATATCACATTAGGTTATAAATTTGGTTACATAAACAATGTTAAAGATGGCTAGTATACCATAAAATACGAAGTAACTCGTTTGAGGAGCAGCACCAACAAATGACTGTGGTCCTGCAACACGAAATTGGGACTAACCCTTTTATTTTGTATAAACGAAACTGAGAAGCTGCGGTAAAACAAGAATGTAAATGAATTTTATACTTAAATGTTGTAAATCGCTTAGGAAATTTCATAATTACTGACATTATTTGTAAGGAAAATGACAGAATTCGAAATATGTTAACAAAATTTTCTTTTCTAAAAATAATCGAGCGAAAAAAATCAATGTTCTGTTTTACATATGTCACAAACATAAATAAAGAGACAGTTTCTGAGATTCATACAGTTTATTTACTTTATTCATTGTTACTTGTTTGTTTCTTAACTTTATTATTTTGAATATTGTTTCTTCTAAACTTAATATTCATAGTTCTGCTCTTTATACGATTTTCCAAGTTTGTATTATATTAAAAGGAATGTCCATTATTGCTTATTAAACACATTAGATCCTCTGATCTCATGACAGATGACCTTCATTTGAGTTGTGCGCAAGTTTACTGAATGAGTGTCGGTAACTGATGTAATTAAGGTGTCGCGAGGGTGCTGCGTAATACCTGTCGAGATGATTTATTAACAGCGTTTTATTGGTAGCCTCAAATGTTAAGACAGCTCCCGTGAGTGATGCTAATGAACTTCCAGAAATGTTGGGAATTAGATACGTTATTGTGTTCTGTGAAGGGTTGTTCTAATACCAATAACCGCGAGACAAAATAATGTTATAACATCGACCTAACAGGTTGTCATTAAAATTTAATTAGAGCCATTAATAATATTTATAAAATGATTAATAGTTATAGCAAAATAATTAATAACAGTAACAAAATAATTTTATAATAAACATAAATTGTTAGTAAAGATAATATTAATTTAAGAATTTGTTTATAATTTTATAAAAAAACCACTTTAAATACGATAGTAAATAAAGGAAGCTTGCCATCGCAATTCTGGAAACGTCAAACGCGCAGAGAAGCGAATTATTAGTCTTGCCACTTTCGAAACTAAAAATTCAATACGAACAAAGACGTTGAAATCTATCAAGTTATTTGAAAATAATTTGCACAGCTTTGCCTTCGAAAATGTGAAGCTATTTTATAACAATCTTTTATATAATAAACTTTCCTATATAAAATTATACCTACTTTATTAAATGTTTCTAATATTTTTCGCTGAACACCAGAGTTGAAACCTGTTGTTATATTATTTAAGTAATATATTATGAATTATTATATACTAGGCAACCTGGATTATTTTGCTGCCTTCTTTTAACATGCCAGTATCATTTAACTTATCTAGCACTTACATTGGTTAGCCTGATCAGAGAGGCAGGATATCTTTTCACTATTTTTCTTAAACAAATATTGATTTGTTAAATACTACTAATTGTTTACTAATAATATTGGATTAGTTCCAATGTTTAATATCCTATTGGTGAGAAGATTGACTAAAAAGTCATAATATTTTAGTGCATAAAGAAAACAAAAGCAACCACATGTGTTACCACATAATGATATGACGCTTCCAGTGGATTATATTAAATTAATGCTGAGCAATATTTTGTATTATTATAGCTTCAACATTAATTATTCAAATTTGTACACTAAATTCTATTTTATAAATAAATTAATGTATTGGGTAGCATGAAGTGACATCCGGCAACTATTTTAAAAGAACAATCTATATATCTATTGATAATTATATTGATTGATCAAATATTTATACATAAATTGAACATAGAGAACTTAATACATAACATCAATTTATTAATATTTAACTAAAAATAACGGATACATTGATTTTTTTAATTTTAATCCGTTTATATTTGGAATGTTTCACAACATTCCGTGTGATTATTTTTTTATATTCGTTATTATTATATGGTCTTACAAATTAAGAGTCTTCATCACTTATATGACTAGAGTCATTCTCTAAATATTAGTGATCACGGCATGATTAGATTTACTAAGGGTATCTGTTAAATGTTATTTTATTAAAATTGTTTAATATAGTTGTCAGACTGTTCGTAATAACTGAAATAGTAACCGTTGAAATTTAATTTCGAGTTCCAATCATAAAGTTGTTCTCTGATATCCAATCAACTTAAATTAATACCACAATTGAGTATTCGAACCTAAATATCTGAAGAATTCCATAAGTTTACTACAGCGAGTGAGATGTCTTTGCTAGAGTTATTTTGGATCATATTTAATTATCAGAGAAAAGAGTTAATAATTTATATTATATTTTAATATACAGTATGTATAAATTATATTATATATAGTATGTATAAATGTACAATGCCGATAAATCATTTTAAATATTATAGTATATACAATTAGTTATATAGTACTTTATATAAATATGCCTAAGTTTAAATTTAATATTCAGGCTCGCTTACAGTCATTAGTCACAAAATTATTAGGTACGTATGTAAAGTATCTGCGAAATATATTTTATTGAATAATATTTGTAAGTGGTTATAATTAAATATTATAATGCAAGATATTTTTGGTCACGTAAGTTGTAAAATGGAGAGAAACCCTTCTAATCTACATTAAAATGATATCATGTTTCGCTACAATTAAGTTTCCTATTCGCCTTCGTCATTTGCTTAATTATAACTTCCCCAAATAAAGTATAAAACTCATTTACATTCTTGTTTTGCCTCAGATTCAGAGGTTTCTTTTATGCGAAATAAAAAGGTTATTTGAAAATTCATGCGTAGGATTTCGTCTACAGTCGTTTGTCGGTATAAATGAGATAAACGAAATTTCGCGCATTCGCCATCTTTAATATTAAAAGTAATTGTACTTCTTAAATTAAATTCTAACCATAAATTTCAAGAGCATGTAACTAATGAAACAGTTTTAAGACAAAATAATTTTGAAATGTCTATAAAAGTGATATTAAACTTTTTATTATTATACTAAATATATCGTTAAATTTAGAGCAAAAAGATAATTGATTAATAATTTAATTAAAACTTATTCAAAAACTATTATTATCCTTGATTAATATATTTAATAAGTCTTATCTATTTATTAATTTATATTAAATAGGTATGGTAATTTGTGCTATTTTAATCGTAGTGTTTGATAGCTTATAAGTTACCTAGCACTTTTGTTTGAGGAATAAGTTTTTAATGAGTTTGTTGACTTCTCTGACAAGTGTTTTAGCAAGTAGTCAAGAAAATTTTGATTTCCAACGGTCGAAGAAAACTCCTTATCAAATTTTCATATAAATTTGTTTGCATCTTTTAGTGAATTTGGAGAACAACCTAATTTCTTTGAACATATTATTTTGTACACCTATGTTAAAGTTTATTCACGACTTCAGTAAAATAGAAAAAACATTATAGATTTAAAAGAGCAATTAAATATTTTAATTCATTTTAAAAATTTTACCAAACAGCTCTACTCCTAGATCATCTGCATTGTTTTAATATTATATTAATTAACAAAAGTAATAAATACATAAACTTTGAACACGTATTAACCGTTAAATTCTTATATCATCTATTATAGAAAACTATTTTGCAATTTAAAAATATTCATTTAAACTTATATTAGTTTCAAAGTTTTTGGTTTTTGGTACGAAGCTCAAAAGAAATTAGAATCAATTATATGCTAATTCCATAGCAGTCGTCTACACTTTGAAAAATTATTCCTGCATCGTCAACATATATCTAAGATATTTACTTAAAAGTATTACAGTATCGTCTCTTATTTGTAGCTGTTAGTTTGTATGTTTATATAATATTTCTGATATTTACTCCTACACATTTAAAAATGATTTTTTATGTTTTTTGTATGTTTATTATTCATACATGTACTTATAAGCCACATCTATACGTGAATAAGACGAAATTAAAGACAAAAGTTGTATGTAGTATACCTTATCTCTTGAAAGAGATCTCTTCCAGCTACCCCCGCGTGTAAGAAAATAGTAATTAAACTAAGTTACGTTAATGTAGAGGGAAAAAAGTAATATAATTTATATTTAAATAATATGCTAACAAACATGCTAACCGCTCTTCAGGAAAACATTTCGTGTTTAAATTGGAAATATACGGTATTGATAATGATGCAAGCTTTTGTTTGATCATTTAATAACATTGAAATATAATATTTACCGAAGTTAATTACGCTTGCAGATATATAATAAATGTGAATTATTATTTTATAAATAATATTCCAGATTTTTTTAAACATATTCAGAATATATTACTTAATTAAATATGAAAAAAATTGATTAAAAAAAAAATTATAAGTTATCGAACAAGGAGGACTTGATGCTGAGATACTAAGATAGCATTTCGTCTTCCGTCCGTCCGTACAAACGGAACAAAATATTAAATGATTATATTGTCATATATATAATATATAGTATATGTTACATTTATAATATTACCACTTGCCTATCATCACTTATTATATGTAATAGTAACTTTTTCAAAACAAGGATTTATATTAGTTTAAAAACATAATGTATATGAACAAAATGAAATCAATGTTCTGAATCAATACGAAATATATTTAAAATTAGTTTCGTCCACAAACTGTTTATTAAAACTGTCTCCTGTCTAATGAAGAAATCTATATTTAATCCTAGCACGAAAACGACAGAGTTAGAAGTATAACCTAATAATAATAATAGATAATGAATATTGAAAACTTTGACAATAATTATATCTATCACATTTTAGCTCGCAAACAAATAAACCTATTTGAGCGTGGTATTTTTTATCAAAAGCCTTGTCTGTAGAGATGGCATATCTATATTCTATAGAAATAAGTCCTATCTAAGATATTCAGCTCTTATTAGAAGTAGTGACAGAATCACAGGCATATCGATGGATTTTTTTTTATATGACATATTTTTAGATTAAATAAAGAAATGAATGATTTTCTTATGTTTTAGGTAAGGTAGTTAGAAATGTCTGGAAAGTATGGATAAAATGATCACACAAGCCTACTAAACAGAAAGTAAAAATAAAACATAGGAAAACAGAATGGTTTATAAAAATATTTTATCAAAATAAAGACCATTATTTCTGAATTTATATTTGGAATCTGAAAATTCATTGCATTCTATTTTGCTGCAGTCCGATACCGGTCTCTGGAAACGACAAAGATTAAGCACTTGCCCATGAATTTTCTTTCGTAAATCTTTTAGCGCATACTTACTCACATTCATTGCAATTTAATAAATATTTATTTGGAATAGAAGTGCCGATTCCATGGCAAGTAATAATAATATCAGGACAAATTACACACATTGATCTAACCCCTAAGTAAGCAAATTATTTACTTTTTAATACACATATAAATACTAAGAATATATTTAATAAACGACCAAATCCAGAAACACAGACATCTATGCTCATCACATAAATGCCTGTCTCCGCCGGGAATCGAACCCGAGCCCCATTGCGTCGTGACACGTTAGGCGTCTGCGCTAACCACTCAACCAACGGGGCGGTTAAAGTAATATAATGGTTAATTCCAACAGGAACCTGTCACGGCTGCATAAAATACAATACTTTTATATTTATCTAACAGAATCAATTTGAATGGCTTTACAAAACCCGTAAATCCCACAGAGAATATTCTAAGAGCGAAAACAAAAGGAAACGTTGAAACCTCTTATTAAATACGCAGCGTCCTCCGGTTTTTAGCTTTATACATTCTTTTGTGTCACATTACTATGAAAGTGAATTTACGTCTTCAATCCGATTGTATAATCAGATATAAATTGTAAACCGCTTCTTAATAATATTAGATTCGAAACTAGCAGAAATTAATAATCGATGAAAGAGATAATAAATGGAAATTATATAAATTGCATTAAACTATAATCTGTTAGAATTTTAAAGATTTATGCATTCTAGCTCATTTGCTTTATAATAATAATTTATTAGTTCATAGTACCTTACTGAATTTTCAAGCATGAAATTGATTCTCTAAAAACTGATTCTCAAATCTTTCTCATAGAATCCTTTATAATTGCAGAGAGGACAAGTTTGTTAAAATGTTCACATATGGTTGCGGTTGTTTAATATAAAATTAATGTATAATTAAATATTAATTTTTCCTTTTGTACTTTTAAGTGCATAGACAAACGGACACGAATATTTCTACCAAAGTTGGGGACAGATGCTTTAGGAAACCATTGAATCAATAATGTTTCGTACTTTATAAAATATTCAAACATCATATATAATTGTGGATGAGACTATTGCTACAACGTACTAAATTCCTGGTCTAGGTAAGACGCTGCCAAGTTCAGGATAAGGATTACCTGGCATAAGAATCCATCTGTCACACTATCGGGAACAAATTTTACTTATTACACTAACAATAACACACTAATAATTGTTATACACACATACATACAAAAGACATAATAGTCTCACGATTGTCTTAGTTTTGTGGACGCCGCCTTGAAGGCAATCGATATAATTTTTAGCACGTGTATAATAGTATGCGGTTCGTTCAGTGAAGGCTTCATTTAATCTTTAGAAACATCGTCATATTGAATATGTGACGTATTAGAATTCTCTATGGTACATGTTGAACCAAATATGTCATTTCCTGTTATTATATTTACTTTAATTATTCTTAATAATACAAATGGAAATATTTAAGTAATTTTTACTAAGTTTAATTTCTCTTTTATCGCTAGATACTTAAAAATGAAGACTTTGGATGCTGGCCAAGACATAAAGGAAATTAAATTTACCGTTTCTCTGAATTCAGAGTTGGAATAATAAAAACTGATATTATTTGTGTATGATATTTTATAAGCTTGGAAAAAAGTATACACATACATACATAATTAAGAAGTCCATCCAATCCATATTGGACTGTCCAATTGAAAAATATTTTTTTTTCTCCATCGAAAGAAAACACTATCTTTTACTTATTCTACTATTAAATGCCAATTTATATCAATTCATGCTTATGAATTGATATTATATTTAGAAAAAACCAGTACAATTTCTGATACAGTCATTTTAGTAAAAAAAATCGTAAATATCAAAAATTCGGTCGAAATCATACCAATTTCACCAATTGTACATATTATATCCTACGAATATATAAACATATTCTATTACATCTTTAACTACGACTGTCATTAATATTCCGATTTTCCAATAAACTCAATATATAAGGTAGTCAATTTATTGAACAAAATTATTTCTCTCCCTTTTGATTTTAGTCGATAAGATAAAAAGAAACTTCATATATTTCCTTTACTTGATGTTCAAATGAAGCTCTGTACAGTTTCATATCACGTAGACTCCGTTTTCTCGACCGACGTACTGAAAGAGAGTTAAATTGGTTCCATTGGTAGAAAACCTTTATATCTTTGACAAAAACAAAAACTATGACAAAATTTGTCATAGTTTACATCTGTAAATTACTATATTGATGATAAATATTATTTAAAAAAATAAAATAATTTTAAGAATATAATTTTTAATAAAAAAATGGTAATAAGTTTTTCTTGGGAAAACGTAAAATAAAAAAATGTTCATTTTTATTTGGTTTCAGCTTAAAAGGGTTTTAGAAGGGTTTCGTTGAAAGTTTCCGAGTCGCCGTTTCGTGAACATAACACAGAGTTACAAATTTACATAGATATTTGTTTAATGTGCCGTAAAAATTCCTAATTCAGTAAATTTTTGCATTGCTCTAAGTATACGTAAGCTTTAATAAATGGACTAGGAACCAGATGTATGAGATGTTATCTTATATTTTAATACTTTATGATTTTATCTTATATTTTGATACTTTATGATATTTTTTGTTTACATAGATATAATAGGGTTTCTTGTTAAAAAAAAATGACAAACAGAGCATTGTTTTTAATATTTTTTTCATTATTATTTTGAGCCATCCGTGCGACGCTTATAGCAATAAAAAGTGTATGTAAGTATAGGTATATAAAAGTATATAAAAGAATATATAAGTGTAGGTGTAATATATCATTCATATTGTACACATAATGTATAATATATTTAACTTTAACCAAATATACTTCACCTTCATTAATTTCGAGAATATAAATGAAGTTTCACCTCTATTTATTTATAAATTCCCTTTTAATTTATAGAATATTCTTTCATTTTATTTTATCCATATGAAGAAAATAAAATAAAAAATAAAAAAATTCATACGCTAAATATATTTTATTTATATTATTAAGTATCTTATATTATCAACTAACATATTAACTAATCATATTTTTATTTGATAGTTATCGATTTCTTTGCTTTTCCAAAATCTGTTTTCGTTTATGTGATTTAATAGACATTTTATTACGTAGTTCATCAATCATTAAGATATGCTTGACAAGGTTTCTGGTAATGATGCGCAAATTTATAGACAGCTCTTAGTGACTGTGTACCCATGTCTGGCGCAGACTTGTCTAAATTGGCTTAAATAATTGATAAAATAAGATTTCACAAAATAAAATTTAAAAAACCCCAGATACAAAAAAAGAAAAAATATTAACAATAATTATTGAAGTCATACTACGTTGACGATGGTGTCCATTTTACGAAGTTTTCGAAGCTAATAAATGAGGTTTTAGACTATACGATTTGATATTGTTATTTCATTATTTGCCTTGGTAACTTCAATAAGTACATAATAATATTTTTTAAAATCTTTTTAGAGGTCTTTCACTGGTTTCTCTACTATACTAAATGTACCTTCAAACACACTTATTTACTATAAATATTGCACAACCTGTTAACAATGTTGCATAACCTGACCTTACACAAGCACCAATAAAAGCTCAATATCTTGGAGATGACTGCTTTTATTTCGACCAAACATAGCTAAGAACCATTTCGAGGGACCAGATTTTCGATTTTAAAACATCGCAATCATATCCGTCCACTCGTTTGGCTGCTACCATGCCACATACAGACAAACTGATACACGAACACACATACACACGTCAAACTTATAATCCCCTCTTTTGAATCGGTAGTTAAAAATGAAATTTAAATTTATATATTGTTGTACGATACATAGTTGCACATTAGTTAAAAGAACCTTTTTTGGATTGGGAAGCATTGTTTATGCCTTTTTAACAAAAAACCTTTTTAACCTCAACAGTGAATCCAGTCTGTATAATTATGCATAAACTGGAAATAATTACAAGTCCTTGTCTGTTTGCATGTCCAGTTTGTAATGTATAATTAACAAGATTAATTAATGAAAGGCAAGATTTTTTTTGTTCCTCCACCAGCTTTTATGCAAATGCTAGGAATGCGAACAAAGGAATTCGAAGTAAAAGTAAATAGTTGTGACTTACCACAAAACGTACTTACTGCAAACGGAATTCAATTACCAACCGAAGACAAAGAGGAAAAACTGTTCTCCCGAGGAAAGAGAATAAAAATAATGTCTAAGTACGGTATTCAATATCTAGTAGACACCCAAGTCCCAACCCGTGACATGTACTCTAATAGTAGGAATAGCTTTCCGGTCTAGAGAAGAGGCGGCAATAAAATTAGCATTGAATAGTTTCCATTTTTATTTATATATGAACTCTTAAACCAGTTGTGCATTTCAGAGATTTTACATGAATTCCATTTAGCAATTACTCAACACTGAAACGCACTATATTTTTCGAGTGATAGATGTTCACAGATGCATTTTTATTATAAATTGTAAGGCCAATAATTGTTCTAAAGCTACACGTTACGAGTATGTATTTAGCAATACGTAGGGCTTCTTATCTTCAGCTTTACAGGATTATTGAGTAAAAGGTTTCAGGGTTTCTGAGTTAAATTCTTATTTCTATTTCTGTTTATCTTTAAAGAAATTGGTAACGACTTCACTAACTTGTTGTGAAGTTTATTTTAGTAGTTGCTTAACATTATATGTTCGAAATCCTATTTTACTGTTTATTTTAGAATATAGGAATAAACATAAACGAGAGAGAATAATAAAATTGAAGTCTGCTTGCTTTATTTGGTCCATGGGTTTTCAGATTAAACTTGCGACCGCTAGAACCATGTTCCGGGAGATAAGTGCTTTCGATTTCCTCCCTTTATGCATTTGTGTTCAATCTGTACTAGATTAGACACGGTAGAAACACTTCTATAGATTCAAATTATATGTAACATTTCAAACATGTATATATTTTACTAATCAAATTATTAAGTTCAGAAATCTTAGGTTTTGTAACGTTTCTCTTAACTATTAACATTAAGTTTGTGTAATTTGGTATCTTTAAATTTTCTAAACTATATCAGCGATAAATTAAATTTTACTTTGTCGTGTTATTACTGTGACACCAAGTTTAATCTGAGGACTCCACCTAAACGATTAGCCTCATAGTGTTGGTTTAGCCTATTAGCTATACACGTTTACTTATTGTTGATTTAAACGAAAAAGCCCTAAAATATATCTGTGCAAACACGTAACTGTCATAAAACAGAGACCGTTCGTGTCTGGCGATGTTAAAAAATATCATTTTAGTGGTTTATGATCGCGCAAAAATAATAAAAAGTTAAAATCGATGTAAGCATAAATAATATAAAAGTTATGGTATAGACAATAGGTAAACTTAATATGTCTTCTGTGTCCAATCTTTTCTTTTTAATTTATCCATCAAAATAGCATTTTTTCCACACTTATGCGTTGCTTTATTCTTGTTAGTACCTAATAATATAAGTTATTATTAAACCCACATCTTAATTTTTATAGTTATACTTAGAGAAAATAACGAAAATCACGAAAATAAAATAAAGAAAATCATGTTCTGTTAATGGAATATAATGTGTAAATAGTATTATTTTTCCTCACCACTCCACACCCTTACATTGACACGGGATATGACGTCATAACGATGACATAACAGACTTTCAATCACTTCACCTGAGATTATATTGAATGTGACGATCGTAAAGTATACGTATTAATTATATGACATTTTATTTCAATAAATTGGATTTCAATTATAAGGATTTGAAACAAGTTATGACATGTCTTGTCCATCCATCCTACTCGTCCATGTCGTCCAAGCGTATCTGTCATACAGAGTCTGACAGCAGAAATAGGAGTTTCTATTACTGTTCTGTATTAGATATAGAATATAGTTGATATGCCATTTGAATCTAACTGAAATGAATTCTTAGTCTTTATACAAGTATTAAGAAGCTATTTAAAAATATTGATGTAAAACGAATAAACGCTAAAAATGTAATTTAGAATCCGCGATACTATGTTGAAAATCATAAGAAATAAACGCTGAAACAAACAAATAAATAAAATCTAATCGTAAGATTTTGATTATCAACTTTATCTCCCCATACTCTGACCTAATTAATTGGAGTAATAAAGTTATTAATACTGTTTTACAAATTCTTAATTAATCCCTTTTGGGGATTTCCATCGGCAAATAACATCCGTTGCGAATTTTATAACGATTTAGATTACTTTCACTTGAGAAAATACTTCCAGTGAAGGTATTCAGATCAGAATTAGATGATGAACGCGACGGATGTAAATGAGATTTTATTTACTTTATACATTCCAATTATTATTTCTGGAGGTAACATTCCGATTATTATGTTTGAGATGTAAAAAATATGTTTAACCGGCTTTAGTAGGATTTTATTAAGCTTGTAATTAAATAGTTCGTTTTATTTTTTATAACTCTGCCGGGTTATTATCGAATTTTAAAAAGGTGAACATTTTATAGGAGAAATATTAAAATTATTCGTATTATAGTGTTTTTTTCGTTAAAGAATAATTATTTAATTCTGTTTTATTTGGAAAATTTTAGTAGTTTTCTTAGATTAGAGGATATAATATATTATGTATGTACAGATATACTACTTAATCTAGTTTTTAATAAAAGACAAAACTTGCATTTTTGTTTAGATTTTTAGATTAGATTAGATTAGATTAGTATATAATAGGTGGTTAGGTGTATTAGATAAAGTGGTTTTGTATAACCTAACATTTATTCGATGAATTTATTAACGAGGAATAATTAATAAACGTAGAATATTAAAAATACTGTTTTATTTAAGTAAGTTCAAAATTTGTCTGGTGAACTGTTTGTCCTAGTTTCGTTTTGATACGACCAATGTTGTCAGCATTTGTTAGTGTTATGAAAAAAGCAATTGTCGTCAGTGTAGATATAGGTCGTAGGTCATAGGCCATTGGATTCATTCCCAGTTATATTGCTTTATTTTCTGGCGAGACTTACTGTCGCCATTGTGACCTTTTGGCTGTCTCTCAGAACAAGAACCTAAGTCATATCAATTTTAAGTGCCTACTATTTTGTATCGATCATTAAGGTTATTTATATTTTAATTCAAATAAATATTTATAATGCCTAAAATCATATTTAACAGTTTTTAATGTAAAAATCCATATAATAATTGTTATTCATAAATACATTTTCTAGAATTCTTCGTTTAAAAATATATGATAAGTTACATCATTAAAATATCCGAATACAAAATATGGGTTTGATTATATTCATAATATAAATTATATTCAACAGACATAATAAGATAGCAAAAGGCGCGGCGCTACTTTATATTTTCTGAACAAATATTTTATGGATAAGATACAAGCGGCTGGGTCTGCATATAAAATACGAAGGACTTAACTTAATCCGAGATTAAAATTTGAACGTGTTTAAATTTTTAGAGATGAAAACAATGTGCCGTATTTTTCCAAGCACTTCATCGTCCCTTATACTTGTAATTAGGTTTTGTACAAAGAATTTGTTTTAAAGATGTATGTATGTTATGTACATCGGGAGCGGAATAAGACACTGTCCACTGTCTTCCCTCTTTTGAAAAAGATACTATATATCTCGAATATAATGTGGGTTTGAAACTATTTTGAAAATTTAATATTATTTTGTAGAATTCTATTTAATTATAAATGCAGCTTCAATTTTAATTATTATTAAAGAATATTAATTATTATTGCTAAATATATATTATAGTCAAATAATTCATCTAATTATTATCTTTCTCATTTATTCTGTGAGCACATATACCATATTTTGTTATAACAATTAATTATATCCTGGGTCTGAAAAAAACTTAAAACCAATTATGGCAAGAGATTTTAATAAATATGGAAATAAATCTTTTTTAACTAAGTATGTAGATAATTTATCAATATCACGAAGATATGACACAGAACAATAAAATATAAGATTACTTTTTATGTCAGAATTTTAAATTGATATCATTTATCTAATATCAATATAATTTAACAACCTTTTTAATTTAAGAAGGTTATTAAATTATTATTGATATGGAATACTTATCAACGTTTTATGTTATAAACGTTGATTATATCAAGTATTCCACAATGTTTCGTCAAAATACAAGAATTAATAAAACGAAAACTGCTCTGAATCTTAGCTATTAAAAGTAAAAAAAGTAAACTTGTACAATATTAATCAACAAATTTATATAGGAATTCGAACCGGCGACCTCTGGGAAACCGTCCCGTCGCTCTACCAATTGAGCTACCGTATCGCTGTCCGTCTCGATTAATCAAGCATTCTATATGTGATCGTCTTTATCGGGAATCGTCTTTAAGTAAGCTTAACATGGCTAGACATATTTAAATATATTTTCAAACATCAATCAACAAGATACACCATAAATTTGAAGCCCAAAAACATTTAACACATTTAACATGTAATTAAAAACAGTAACCATAATTTTGTTAAAGGTGTACCGCTGACTTAACAAAAACACTTCAGACCAAATAAAATAAAAAAAAAATAAATTAACTTTAAAACAGTAATGTAAACAGTAAATGAACTTTAAGTAAACAATATATACGATACCAATTTTCAGGGCCCGTTAATAATACTGGACTATTATAGGGCTTTTTAATTTCCTAAATCGAAATAAACACATCTTCTATATGTATACATTTCTTAAGGCTTAGTAGCTAGTTGAATGTAGAAATTAAGTGAATTTATAAATTTAGTATAAATGTCTAACAAGCTGATGTCAAATAATTTGCTTTATCTAAATATAATTGTCCATTAAGGTTTATTTGAAATCACAATGACAATAGACTGACCGTCTGATAAAGCTAGAAATAGTTCAAAAGCACTTAAGGACTACAAGTACTGAAGCAAATGATTTGAATATAATTGATCCTATCTTACTAATTTTGGGTGTAAAATGCATTAGCATAAGCAATAAAAAAATAAAATGTATTTTAGAAACAATTTAAAAGAAAGCTTTTTAAAATGTACTCGAACAAATAAAAAATAAGTTAGTAAGGTGGTTTCATTTGGTCCAGATCGGAATGAAGTATTTATTAACAGACTATGCTCCAGTATTTCCAGACCACACACACATACATCGCTAACACATACTCGTACTATTAAACTTAAATCCTTTAAATCCGGATTATTAACTGTGTATCTTATATGTTTTTAATATCTTCCATCTCGCAATGTATTTCATATTTAATTTTGTATTAAATCTTTTATAAAAGGCTTATCTTCTCAGAGTTAATTAAAAAAGTATGACATTAAAATATCCGAGCTCATTATATATACAGTCCTAGTTAGTTAGTCCAGCATATAATATTTGTCCTGATATTATTATTATTAATAATAATATCAGGACAAATTACACACATTGATCTAACCTCCAAGTAAGCAAATTGTTTGCTTGTATTAAGGTTGTTAGACAACGAAACAAATACATAGAAATACACATTATAAATACTGAGAATATATTTAATAAAGGAACAAACCCAGAAATACAAACATCTATGCTCATCACATACATGCCTGTCACTGCCGGGAATCGAACGCGAGCCCCATTGAGTCTTAATACGTTAGGCGTCTACGCTAACCACTCGACTAACGAGGCGGCATAGCATATATACATATAAAAAATCATATATACGTATAAAAAATCTAAGAAATGATTGAGGAATATGGATATAAGTCTGAACTATGTGTGATATTGACAGATAGCATCTTGACCTTTACTATTAGTATAACAATGGCATATAAGAAAAAAAACTATTTTTATAAGAATTCCTGAGAAATGTACCTGAAAAATGCAAAAATATAGTGATCGATTTCTACTTGTTAAGGTGAACACCGAGTCTTTATCTCAACGACTTCTATATAACTGTCCTGGCTCTCCCCAAAGTTGGGCAGCTTCGTAAAAGTTGAAATCTTTTACTTCTATGTTACCACCATAGAATGCCCTGTACGATTTTTAAGTATATATAACAATTAGATGAAAAAAACCCAAAGCTGTGTATCCGAGCAAGTTGGTTCTCCATAGAATTACTGAAGAGTAGCCATCGATAGATCAACACAAGCTAATTGAAGAACTATCTTTCCTAAAGTGACGTTTTTGACATCTTTTAAAATATCAAAAAACCAATAGTTTAGTTTACATTAGTCTGTACAGCCTAAACAATGTTATATTGATATTTAGTAAAAACAATTTAGTTCACTATTAATTATCAATTTGAAATTATAAAAACTTTTTAGTTAGATTTAACTAAGAAATCGACAACAATACTTAAAAATAACATAAAGGATATATTTATAAAACCCAACTAATAATTAAACGATCCGTGAAAAAAATATTTCTTCCGATCAAGTGAAATGTTCTCGAACTGCAGTAGAGGTAGTGCGGTTGTTTTTCTCCATTAATGGGAAAAAACAATTGCACAGAATGCACTAAAATATAGCATTAAAAGACATAAATCTGAACACGCTCCCATTGCCGGGCGTCCAGAGGCCGTAACATTAAACATTGCAGTGACACAGCAATGAATGTCCTGCATAAATTACCCGCATGGTGATATGTGGTGTAGTACTAGGTAATATTATTACACAAACAATTACTATATATCCTTAGTTTATTAAAACCATTCATATGGAAACTCGTAAAACTTGTGCATTCTGCATCCTGAGTATTTATTCAGTGGCGATAGAAAATATATAAAAATAAACCGAAGGGTTTTTTATTAATCCTTTTACTCGAAGTTCTTAAAAGCCCTTTAAGTAGTTTTAGATACGATGTTTAAAATGGTCTGTTTACTTATTAACACAACTTCCTCATAAGTCCTTCTGACGTCACTCCTATCTTCAGTTTTAAGCGATTGCAAAATGTTATACCAGAAAATCGTTGAGATTTTTTGTGGAATTTCTCATAACAACAGGTGTTTTTTGTATAATAAGCTGTCAAAATAAGAAGAAAGTAGTTCATCATCATTCGCAATTAAAAAGTAATTAATTATTACGAGTACAAGAACCACTATTAAACCATCGGAAGTAATAATTCTGTCCAAAACTAAGTTTCTTTTCTGTATCCAATAAGTTCGAAACTGTAAAAGTTTCTTGTTGAACTAAAAGCAGTGAATTATGTGAGATGAATAGAATTTTAATAGTAGCTGTAATCAGCTTTAGTGTTTACTTGTGCCTTCTTGTTTTAAAAATAAAATTATAAAATATCATAACACTTTTTAAAGATAAACAAATATATTATTCAAATGAGTCCTAAATATGTAACTGATTAAAGAATGGACTTTATTCATTAACGATGCAATAACTTTACATTAATGAAAATGGCTTCAAGAAAATGCAAGCATTACTTAACTCTTTATTTAAACAGTAGAGTCTTAATGCTCTACAGAGCTCTTTAATTTTATACAATAACCAAGTAATGAAAACGCAGTAATATCAGCTAAGTTATTCAATTTATAATGAGCCCTCTAAAAAATACATTGCCGCTATATTATGTTGGTGCTAATTACAACAGATAAATTAGTTTTGCATCAGCGTTGCTATAGAGGGTTTTCATTATAATTAGGATTAGATAATCATCATCATTAATATCATGTATTACCTTACAACATTTTATTAGAACACTTTAAGACTAAAAAGCAATTTAAGATGTCTCCGCATCGAAATACAATTAATTATTTAGTAATAGATGGTTCATTGATATCGACAAGTACAAATGTAAGCCTCAGTGATGAAGTACCGCCTATGGAGCTTGATCAAGTGTGAAGGAGCCAGCTTTAACAGCAATATATCTTAGTGTAGTGACATATTAAAGACGTCTACTTGACTGCACTCCATCGAATCGTTTAAACTCTACCTAGTTTTATTTACTCCTCATATGATTGCAAAACCAATAACTCGTGTGCATTTTACTCTTATATGTCTTCATTCATATTCATATATGTATACATATTCATAACTGGTAATCATTTTTATTTAAAATATAGTTTCTTAAAAATTCATTAAAAACTACAAATTTGCTATCAAATCTCTATATATGTTGATTGATGTTTGATAAAAAACTAATACATTTTAGGTAAATCTATTTTGAATATTCTGTTAAAAAAAATATTCTGTACATATTGTCTATGTACATGAGACAGGACATAAAACAATATTTCTTAAATTTTTTGCTGTTTGTTTACGAAACTCGGTAAATATACTGAACAAATATTGAAAAAAATAGTTTTCTTATAGGTTATTGACCCGATCAACATTAGGGATAATTTTTACTTCGATAAATTTTCTTATTTATGGAAGCAGACACAGTAAGTGGTTTTAGTTAGAATTTTATAAAGTTATATATTTCACATCAAAACTATGAACATGGGGTGACTATAAATAATTTGTAATCAAAATACTTTATGAAATTTGATAAGAATGAAAATGAGTTATATGTAGTTTTACAGTAGATTAATTATAGAAATTTTAACCAAAACTTCATATTATATTAAGGCCTATTGCTTGAAAACTCACATGAGTTTTTAATCTGGATACTTTAATCTTTTAGAATTATCTGGAGACTTACATTTACAATTTTAAGCTAAAAAAAAATACGTTTGCCCAAAAAAGTTGCGAGCAATCTAAAGCAAGTTTTAAGTAAGTAGTTTGTAAGAGATTTTAAATTAAAGATTTTGTATGTACAGTGTCATCATTTAAAAGTTTTCACATAATATTAATTTTTAGTTTTCCAGATGAAGATTTTAATATTTTTTACATTTCAATATATATTTTTATATATTACTAAATTCAACTATTTATAAACTAAACAAGCATATATTGAATAA
This sequence comes from Napeogenes sylphis, assembly GCA_959347405.1. Taxonomy (NCBI): domain Eukaryota; kingdom Metazoa; phylum Arthropoda; class Insecta; order Lepidoptera; family Nymphalidae; genus Napeogenes; species Napeogenes sylphis. Next base: position 18,756,356 of record OY365781.1, read on the forward strand.
TTCAATTCGAAGCAATTCTTGTTGCTTGAATTCGATTTTAATTAAGTTCACACAGTTTTATTAGTGTAATAACTCCGAGAAGTTTTCTGCTTTATTGCAATCCTAGGTATTGAAGCTAACTTTTACGATACATTTACTACTAGTTGTATACATTCCAAAGGTCATATAAAGATATATATTATCATTCCGATGTAATTATGTTAATAATGAAACACTTATACAAGGCCATTATTTAAAATAAATGATTATGTATGAAAGGTATGCATTTTTATAATAAATATATATATTTTTTAAATATTCAATTGATCATCATCTACAAGATCATATTATTTAGTGTCGGAATAATAATTGAATGTCTTTCACACTTTTATATCATGAATCATCAAATATGAAATTAACGATAAGAAAATCAATTGTTCCACTTTCCAGGAATCCGTTTAATCTTTACAATATTAACATAACAGTATCTTAACATCATTAATATGATAACAATAATAGCATTGTTAGGAAAAACGAAAAAATAAGTCAACAATTAATCAAGAGATAGGATCATGTTGAACATAATTTGGGTTTCCTTCACTATTAATAAGAACTCAGAATAATGGTTTATTTATTAAATTAATACGAAATACAATAATATCGCCGAGTCTATTTCCGCTAAATCATGTTCCTCGTTAGTGGTTACTATATTTGTTACTTTGTCTATATAATTAGGTAAATAAATACGAGCTTGGACCAAGTTGCAAAACATTATGTTCTATATTGTATGTTTTAAATTAAAGGCCTTCAAATTGGTATTTAAATACTCAGTATAATATTGAATAAAACCAAATTGTTGACTTGCAATTTTCTGTTATTCCAGGTTTTGAAAACAAATTAAACGAAGTACAGGTCATCATTTGAACTAACAATAATTAAAATATTCATCGAATATTATACAACAATTTACATACATTAATAGACGGAATACCAAATATACCTCTTACGATCCGGGTCTTATAATAGGCGGTCAGTGCGTTAGTACGGTTACGGAAGCAGCTCCGTTTAAATTTTTAGGTAAAAAAATCGATTACCAAGGCCGTACTCCATCGTTGGATGTAATAGTCGATAGCTTTTTAAACGATCTCAAAAAGGTAGACAACCAACCAATAAGTAACGTCAAAAAAGCTTGGATTTACGATAATTATTTAACATCACGTCTAAATTGGCCTTTCCTCGTGTATGATATAAATAAAACCCTTTTGTCAAAGTTAGATGCAAGCGTCATAAAGACATTGAAGTTATGGCTCGGGTTAGCGCACTCAGCGGACTCTTCAACCTTATTTAGAGACCGTAACAACTTTGGATTAAAATTAAAGAAACCATCGGAGCTCTACAAACATCTAAGAGTAACTTCTCTCCCAAAAGACAAAGTTGCCTCAGAGCTCGAGTCACGACTTCAATTCCATAAAAAGTTTATGATAGGTGCTCAAACAAATAAAGTAGGGCTAGGATCAAGTAGGAAAGTTCAAGACATAGACATAACAAAATCTTTTATTCGACAAGACGAAAACGATAATTACCGACTCCACGCGATGAGCCTAGAAATTCAAAACGAATGGGTGACCATAGGAGATTTTTGTATTCCACTAGCTTTGAAGTGGCGCACCTTAATTTATGATTGGTCCCCAGCATTATTAAAATTCTATCTTAATGCATTCCAAATGACTCTCCCAGATCAAAGTAATTTAGTAAGATGGGGCAAAGCCACCGAAAAGTCTTGCAACATCTGTGGGGAGGCAATAGGAACCGCGAAACACCTATTAGTAGGGTGTAGGGTACTTCTAGATAAAGGTCAATACTCGCGTCGCCACGACAAGGTATTAGAAATTATACGGGAAGCGGTTAGTCTTTCAGTAGCAAGAGCGCGGAAGGGTATAACAACCACCGAACGATCTATAGAATTCGTAGAAGAAGGCTCCTCCAAAAAATCAAAAGCGAAGCCTTATTCAATATTAGGCGCGGCTCCTGATTGGATTCTCATGATGGACACGTATGAAAAGCATTACAAAATCCCTGGGGATGTTGGTGTTTCGTCATCCAGACCGGACTTATTCCTGTATTCGAAACATCTGAGGCGCGTGATACTTGTGGAGCTTACTGTTCCTTGGGAAACAAACATCCCAAGGGATCACACATTCAAGCTCAATAAGTATTACGAACTAACCAACGAACTGATCAGGAATAAATTTATAGTTAGTTTGTACGCGGTAGAAGTGGGAGCGAGAGGTATAACAGCAAAATCTCTCTATAGCCTACTTAAAGATCTTGGCCTTTCTAGAACAAGCATCGGTTCATTTCTAGAACGTACTTCTAAGGCGGCATTAGTAGGTTCTTTCCAAATTTGGTTAGGTAGGGAGAGGAGTGTGGAGGGTGAAGGTGAGCGTTTTTGCGCATAATAAAGGGGCCCCTTAAACCTACTCCTGGGTCGCAAGTCCCAGGCACTGCTTGCACTCCTCTCCTTGCAACGCGATGGGCCCGGCACCCGCACGGTGAATCCATGGATTGCTAAGAAGCTTCGTCTTATCTAAATTGACAGCCCGGAGAGACGGGATGACGCTGGAAAGACAGTTGACGCTGGAAAGACAGCTGGCAGCTGGGAAGACAGCAGACTGCTGGAAAGACAGCCGAGGGCGATGGCCTAGCAAGCCAAGCCCGGGAACGTCGATAAACGCTAAAAGTCCAAATAAGAAAAATACCCCTAGGACAGTCCGAGAGGGGGGGCGGAAGAACTGTCCACCGGTTGACAATTACTGCGAAAACGGCGCGATAACGGAACTGAAATGCCCTACGTGCGGGAAAAATTACAAAAGACGAGCCTGGTTTATTAAACATCTTAAAACACACAATGGTGCTGAAGTGCGGCAACCGTCGGTAAGATCTTCAGTTTTCACTGCGGATAGAGTTTACCCTCATATATCTCATGGTGAGCCATTGAATGAAAACTATCAGGAGTCCATGACCATCCGGACGCGTCTTAGCATTCCAAATACTAAACAATCGACCTGGAAAGTACATGACCAAAATATAGCGGCCCTGTTAGAGCACCCGGGCTCAAATCAGGTACTCGATGCGCAAGTAGAGACTTTCCAAAATACTATTTACGACTACTTTAATGAGCACTATCCACCTACGAATCGTTATGCTCACAAAAATAAAGAAAACGGTTTTAAATTGAAAATGAGGAGGAAAAAAAGAGATCTTATAAAGAAACTTCGTATAGCCAAAGCCTTAGGCGATAATCAACTTAGTCACCAACTGTCTAGGGCATTGCGATCAATTCTTAAACTTATCCAAGGTATAACAAATCAAATAACGAAAAATCGTGATAGCTTTGATCGGGCAAAACATGAAGTAGACTTTGATAAAAATCCTTTTAAATACTCAAAAAACATTTTCAAAGATCAAAAAGGTAAGCTTCTCTTGACCAACGAGCAAATTTTCGACCATTATAAAAGCACATACGAAGTGCCAGAAAACCAAAGACTATATGGGGATCCAAACGAACACAAACCTGAGACTCCTACTGAAGATTTTCAAGCCAACCCACCAACTTTGGAGGAAATCAATAAAATAATTAAAATGAAACCATCTAAGTCAGCACCAGGTCCGGATGGTATCCCTTATATAGTTTACAAAAAATGTCCGTCGCTCCATAAACATCTTTTAAATATATTCGGTAAAATCTGGTCAAGAAAGCAAATACCGGTATCGTTCGGAAAAGCCCTTTTTGTCCTCATTCCGAAAAACGACAATGTCAATAATCCCAAGGATACTAGACCGATAGCCCTAACAAATACAATTTCCAAAATATTTTTCTCTTTTTTACAAACTAAAATGACGCAATACATGATTAACAATAGATATTTCAGGCCTAATCACCAGAAAGGGTTTTTGCCCGGAATTTCTGGATGCCTGGAACATAATACGTTAATATCGGAAAGCCTTAAAGATGCTAGAACTAGCGAGAGACAAATTACGGTTTGTTGGATAGACTTAGAAAACGCCTTTGGGTCGGTACGACATGAACTAATGATGTTCGCGCTTAAATGGTATAACTTTCCTACGGTGGTTCGCGACATTATTGCATCATATTATTCAAAATTAAAATTCTCAATAATTTTTAATGAAAACCATTCAAAACCACTTAATTATAACGTTGGTTTATTTCAGGGCTGTTGTATTTCTCCTATTATATTTAATATAGTTATTAATATTTTAATAGACAAATTAATTAGAAATGAAAAAAAGTGGGGCTATCGGTTTAAGTTCAACAACAAATACACAGAATCCATACTAGCTTTTGCAGATGATCTCGCGATACTGACACGTAATCCGAAACAATGTCAGGTACTTTTAAATGTAGTTGAGGATTTCTGTACGTGGACGGGCGGATTGAGGACAAAACCAAGTAAATGTTTTAGTCTGTGTCTGGGTAGACGGAATACCAAATATACCTCTTACGATCCGGGTCTTATAATAGGCGGTCAGTGCGTTAGTACGGTTACGGAAGCAGCTCCGTTTAAATTTTTAGGTAAAAAAATCGATTACCAAGGCCGTACTCCATCGTTGGATGTAATAGTCGATAGCTTTTTAAACGATCTCAAAAAGGTAGACAACCAACCAATAAGTAACGTCAAAAAAGCTTGGATTTACGATAATTATTTAACATCACGTCTAAATTGGCCTTTCCTCGTGTATGATATAAATAAAACCCTTTTGTCAAAGTTAGATGCAAGCGTCATAAAGACATTGAAGTTATGGCTCGGGTTAGCGCACTCAGCGGACTCTTCAACCTTATTTAGAGACCGTAACAACTTTGGATTAAAATTAAAGAAACCATCGGAGCTCTACAAACATCTAAGAGTTACCAAAAGACATATCATCGGAAAATCTAAAGATGATACTGTAACTTCTCTCCCAAAAGACAAAGTTGCCTCAGAGCTCGAGTCACGACTTCAATTCCATAAAAAGTTTATGATAGGTGCTCAAACAAATAAAGTAGGGCTAGGATTAAGTAGGAAAGTTCAAGACATAGACATAACAAAATCTTTTATTCGACAAGACGAAAACGATAATTACCGACTCCACGCGATGAGCCTAGAAATTCAAAACGAATGGGTGACCATAGGAGATTTTTGTATTCCACTAGCTTTGAAGTGGCGCACCTTAATTTATGATTGGTCCCCAGCATTATTAAAATTCTATCTTAATGCATTCCAAATGACTCTCCCAGATCAAAGTAATTTAGTAAGATGGGGCAAAGCCACCGAAAAGTCTTGCAACATCTGTGGGGAGGCAATAGGAACCGCGAAACACCTATTAGTAGGGTGTAGGGTACTTCTAGATAAAGGTCAATACTCGCGTCGCCACGACAAGGTATTAGAAATTATACGGGAAGCGGTTAGTCTTTCAGTAGCAAGAGCGCGGAAGGGTATAACAACCACCGAACGATCTATAGAATTCGTAGAAGAAGGCTCCTCCAAAAAATCAAAAGCGAAGCCTTATTCAATATTAGGCGCGGCTCCTGATTGGATTCTCATGATGGACACGTATGAAAAGCATTACAAAATCCCTGGGGATGTTGGTGTTTCGTCATCCAGACCGGACTTATTCCTGTATTCGAAACATCTGAGGCGCGTGATACTTGTGGAGCTTACTGTTCCTTGGGAAACAAACATCCCAAGGGATCACACATTCAAGCTCAATAAGTATTACGAACTAACCAACGAACTGATCAGGAATAAATTTATAGTTAGTTTGTACGCGGTAGAAGTGGGAGCGAGAGGTATAACAGCAAAATCTCTCTATAGCCTACTTAAAGATCTTGGCCTTTCTAGAACAAGCATCGGTTCATTTCTAGAACGTACTTCTAAGGCGGCATTAGTAGGTTCTTTCCAAATTTGGTTAGGTAGGGAGAGGAGTGTGGAGGGTGAAGGTGAGCGTTTTTGCGCATAATAAAGGGGCCCCTTAAACCTACTCCTGGGTCGCAAGTCCCAGGCACTGCTTGCACTCCTCTCCTTGCAACGCGATGGGCCCGGCACCCGCACGGTGAATCCATGGATTGCTAAGAAGCTTCGTCTCTATACTATTTCATTACTGAAATAAAAGTATTTAAAATTTCGAATAAAATTTGGAATGATTCACGATATTGGATGTCATTCTAACCTTTTTTAATAAATAAATATTATATAACAGTAGTATATGTATATGAACTACCCTATGTATGAAAGGGAGTAAATCAATACCATACCAAGTCAAAGTAAAGTCACATTACGAGTGTAATATGACTTGACATAAAAGCATAAAAGTTTATTTAAGTCAAGAAAAAATATTTTATGTACGCCTTGAGAATAAATAAACTTAAAACCGGTATAAATTGTGGTCAAAAACTAATTTCAAACAAGAGTTTTATATCTACTTTATGTCACTTTTTTACAACTTTCACCGATAAGAGGTGGTAAAATATAAATTGAAAAAGCCATTTAAGTATTGTCATTAAAATGTGAGTATTATCACCTTCTGATATATCATTTTTAAATAAATTATTCCGTTATTTATAAAATATATATATGATTAAATATGATAGGTATTTGTAAAATAAAACCAAGTTGTATAAATGACTTGCATAAAAGGTGAAGAGGGCAACATGAAACTTTTGACTAGCTTCCTCTTATGATGGCATTACTTTTATATGTATTTTATAGATATACTTTTTCATCCCACATAGAGTCGTATAGGGATGAAATTTGAAATAGAAGTAAAAGATGTAGAAGTAAGAAACCTAATACTTTAAACGGTTTGTAACGGGAACAAAAGTTTGTCTTATAATTTAACTACGACTTACAACTAACAAATTAAAAAGTTTGCAGTAATATATTTGAAGTCTGATATAATTATAGTATCACAAGACAAATTACACACATTGATCTAACCTCTAAGTGAGCAAATTATTTGTTTGTGGTAACTGTGTTACACAACGATACAAATACGCAGAAATACATTATAAATACTGCGAATATATTTAATAAGCGACTAAGCCCAGAAATACATATATGTATGACATGACATATATGTCTGTCGCTGTCGGGAATAGAACCCGTTCCCCATTGCGTTGATATACGTTAGGCGTCTGCGCTAACCACTCGACCAACAATCTGCTTTTAGCATTAAAGAGTAGAGGTATGAAATTTATATGATACAAAAATCAAAACATTATAATTTATACCATAACCTTCCTTAGCGAAGAACAAATATTTAATTAACTTACATATCGTTAATGAAACAAATATATAATGGATATTAATCATTTCCACTATCCAGACTAATTCCCGCTATCTAGACTAATTACGAAAAATTTGTTGCAATCGTTTTCTCTCTAACTTCTGTAAATTAAAGAATACTTACAACAAAAGATATAATACTATAAATATTTCAAGTTAAAATTAATAGATTTAGTTGTCGAAACACAGCAAACTTTATTCAACTCCCAAACATTTTAATTAAGGTTCTGGTCTACCGATCTGACTTTTAATCAAAGTGAAAATTTGTTCTTTAAACCAGGTAGATTATATGAAAAGCGGTCATTTTTTGTTTCTATATATTATGAGATACTTGTTTTATATAATAATGATGAAGGTATTATCATAACCGAGAAAATTCAATTAGCAAAATAGTAGACAGCTATTAGATGGCCTAAAATCCCGCAAAATGGAATTTGTGAGTTCTTTTCAGTTAATTGGGTGGGGTAAAATAAGGTTTCAAGACGGAGAAGAAGCTTCATAGAATGCCATTGCGGGTGCCGGGGCCATCGCGTTGCATGGAGAGCAGTGCAAACAATGCCTGGGGCTTGCGACTCAGGTGTAGGATTAAGGGGCCGCTTTATGATGCACAAACACGCTCGCCTCCTCTATCCCACTCCTCTCCCTACCTAACCAAATTTGGAAAGAACTTACTAACGCCGCCTTTTGAAATACATTCTAGAAATGAACCGATTTTTGTTCTAGAAAGGCCAAGGTCTTTTAAGTAAGTTATAGAGCGATTTTGCTGTTATACCTCTTGCTTCTACGTCTACTGCGTACAAGCTAACTATAAATATTATTCCTGAACAGTCCGTAATACTTATTAAGCTTAAATGTGAGATCCCTGGTATGTTGGTTTCCTAGGGAACAATAAGCTCCACAAGTAATAATATGCGCCTTAGATGTTTAGAATACAGGAATAAATACGGTCTGGATGACGAAACACCTGCATCATCAAGGATTCCGTAATGCTTTACATACATGTCCATCATGAGAGTATAACCACGTCTGAAATAGAATAAGGCTTCACTTTTGATTCCTAATTTCTATACCTTCTTTTACGAATTCTACAGATTGTTTAGTGGTTCTTATACCCTTTTGCGCTCTTACTACTGAAATACTAACCGCTTCCCGTATAATTTCTAATACCTTATCAAGGCGACGACGCGAATATTGACCTCTATCTAGAAGCACCCTACACCACCCTAGTAGGGCTAGGTGTTTCGTGATTCCTATTGCCTCCCCACAGATGTTGCAAAATTTTTCGGTGGCTTTATTTTCGGCAGAGATTTGCCGATTATATGTATTTTGGTAACTCTTAGATGTATAAAACTTCAATGGTTTCTTTAATTGGAACCCAACATTCTTTCGGTCTCTAAATGAGATTGCAAAGTCCAACGAGCGCGCTAACTCGAACCATAACTTCAATGTCTTTATGACGCTTGCATTTAACTTGGACAAAAGGGTTTTATTAATATCATAAACGAGAAGAGGCTAATTTCGACGTGATGTTAAAAAAATATCGTATATCCAGACTTTTTTAAGATACTTTTTTGTTGGTGGTTTACCTTTTTAAGATCATTTAGAAATTTATCGACTATTGCATCCAACGATGGAGTACGGTTTTGGTAATTAATATTTTTAACTAAAATTTAAACGGAGCTGCTTTCGTAATCGTACTAATCCATTGACCGCCTATTATAGACCCGGATCGTAAGAGATATATTTGATATTCCGTCTACCCAGACATAGAATACAGTATTTACTTGGTTTTGTCCTCAATCCGCCCGTCCACGTACAGAAATCCTCAACTATATTTAAGAGTACGTACCTGTCATTGTTTTGGATTACGTGTCAGTATCAAGAGCCATCTGCAAAAGCTAGAATGGATTCTGTGTATTTATTGTTAAATTCAAACTGATAACTCCATTTTTTTTGTCTCATTAATTTGTCTTATGTATATTAAATATAATTGGAGAAATACAACAACCCTGAAATAAACTTTTGTTATAATTGAGTGGTTTGGAATGGTTTTAATTAAAACTTATGGAGAATTTTTGAATAGTATGATGCAATAATGTACCGTGGGAAAGTTATACCATCTTAGCGCGAATATCATCAAGTTCATGTCGTACCGACCCAAAGGCGTTCTCTAAGTCTATCCAACAAAATATTATTACTTTGTTACTAGTTCTCGCAATATTAATTTATTTATTGCTTAAATTTATATATGTTGCAGTATACTGTTCAAGTATCATCTATCTGTAAATGTAACAGATATATTTAATGTGGAATTTATGTTCACTGTCAATATCTTAAGTACCAATACATTTCGAATATTTCCACATCTCGCTACAGCTTGCCTTGAAGGCGAAACTTTGAAACAAGTGACTGAAACGTGATAACGGAACATCACGTAAAAATATTATATTTTATCTTCTCTTCCTTAAGTGGGTGTTCAATTATCTTTATCTATTTGTCTTTATGGTGTCCGAAAAGAAAAGAGTAAATCTTAATATATATATCTTAGTAAATTTTGTAGACTAAAAACGGTTTGCTAGAAGGTTGATTAAATACTTTAATTAATTAGCTGTCAAATACTGCTGTAGTAACCTCATTGATTGTTTGATGCTGTAATAGAACGCAAAGTCTGTATTAACAGCGCTGCCTTATATGTTTTTATTTTAAACAAGAATGTTCTAAAAGAATCCAGAAACCAAACGTAACTTGTATGCAGTTTCAATAAATATTTTGCAAAGTAACTTTGTTAGTTTAGTTATTCACGTTCGTATTTCTGTTTAAAAGAATCGCCACATCTGAAGGATGTGAACACATTTCATAAAAATTACTTAAAAGTTTGAACACAGTTGTCGGAATTTCAAGTCGCTAGGGATTTTATAATGTGGACAGAGACTGACTATTAATATTCTCTATGTATGTTATTCTGCATCTTACTCGACTTCTTTACTTCATATTTTATTAAAACATAATACTTTTTAAGTTTCTAGTTGTTTTATGACAAAGTATATGGAAGTTAAGCACGTTCAATGTTCATAAAAATATATATAAAACACACTTGTTTATATTGGAATAACTTATGTTTACATCTACATTCAATGTAGCAGATGGGCCATCTCATGATAAAATGTGGTCAGCCACAGACATTCCCGACTCTTAAACAGGGTAAGAAACTTTACTGTGCCTGCTTTCACTTATAGAGTATTATTAGCATATAATAATAACATAAATGTTATGTGATAATTATTGTAACATAATAATAAAAATATATTATATATTAGTCTAGTCCACTACATGTACACCATCATATTATACAATGTGTGATAGTGAATATAATAAGGTTAAGCAGACTTTTGTTAAAATTATGTGGAATAACCTTAATGCTTCGTAAAAGTAAAATAAACTAGAATATATGGCAAAGACCTGTCCGTCCGTGAGCTCACGGCATCATTAACAGCCGAGTGCAAGTTTATTACATTTTGTAAAGACATTTTCCAGGTCAAAACTAAAGCTGGAAACAAACAGTTTGTTATTTTTATGACACGAAGGCTGCTCACCCGCGCTAACAAGCTAAAAACGAATTTTAAATTTACCCCAAGTTATTTGTTGGCTTTAATAAAATATAATTTTATATACTCTGAAGTTGCATGTAAATAGATCTGTAGTAAACTCTTATATATTATATTGCAAGAGAGTTTATTAAGACTTCAGTTCACGTACTCTTTGGTGGTTTCCTCCCAGCTTGTACTTTACCTATTTCAAACGTTTCATTTTAATCTACATAAGAGATAGTATATATACTAAAAGAACTACAATTTTAAAACTACTAAATCATAATAATACTAATATAATTTAGAAGTATTAACTAGGCTAACATTAACAACAATATAAAGTAACATATTTAAACAGTATCTATCAGAAGCAAGCATTCCAGCAACACACATACTTACCCAACTTCGGATAGTTAAGTGTAGACGGAGTATCCTCTTTCCCTCAGATCAGGAATAAAGTTACACATACGACTCTTAATGCTTTGGCAATAAGGCACATAGTTTATGTGACCCGTATTCTAGCATGTGGTCCACCGTACTCGCAATTAAATCTAACTGAATCTAAGGCATTCGGGCGGGTGTTTGACTAATGAACGGAATAATGTAACTAATTTGCCTGATTAAGTTTAGTACGCTTTGTTCATTATACACTACATAATGTCCTTTCTGCTATCATATTAATATGATATAATGACTGTCTGTCTTTCCATTAATACTGATACAAGTAAACATATTTTATAAACATTTATTACGGTAATGTATAATGTAGTCAGTATATAGGTTAAGATAATAATATCATTTATATTTTTCGTCATTTGGTTTAATACAGCTCTTTAAGCGCTGAGGTCAGTTATCAATAGAAACACGGATTCTCTCTTTGGAAAAAATCTTCACTGCTATACATATGGATTATTTTAGGGACTCCAAATTATCGTGGCCATAAGAGAATGCCACTCTAAAACTTACCAAAATCTATTGGACTTTAACCCTGATGCAGCTACATACCACGCTTCGGTGGATCAAACTTCATAAACAGCCCCAGCACCGGGGCATCAAGCTGATACAAGGATTATTCATGGCCTTTTAACAGCACCCCGTTCAAGTTTTTTAAGAGGACTAATCATGTTCTCAAAAATCGGATCTTGATACACTCGTGCCGATATTTTGACATCTTTTCCGCCAACATATATCTCAGTCACTCTTTGATAGGTAACTATTTCTACCTTCTAACTAATACTTTCAAACCATTACTGAAATTGTAGTACTACCATGTAGAGCTTGTTAACTAATTAGAAAGCATCTATAGAGCTTTGATAATAAATTTGGTCAATCTGACTTTAAAAATATCGCTCTATAGTAAACATTTCCCCAACAATAAACTTTTTTTTGAATTTTTGAACATTTTTAAATTATTTGATAAATAATTATCAGTGCATCTTTTAAAAGCTGCAAGTTCTAAGCTATCTTTGAAAATACGCGACATGGTTATAGGCGATATATTCATCTTCAGACATAAAATCTTTTGAGTTCGGACATGATTTCCTGAACTTTTTCTTGTACTTTGGTACGAATACTATGTGGACGGTTAGATTTTTTCTGTATTTAAAAAGGGTATTTTTTATGTATTATTTTGTGTTTATATTTGGCCCTCGCGGATATTACCATGTGTTTGACTTCTGTAAAAAGTAAAGTTTCGATTCGTTTTCTCAATATTGATTCATACTTTTTGCCTTCCACTTCTGCCACTTAAAATAACGTTTTGAGTTTGAATACCTCTCACAACCATTGTCTTTGTTCCAATCCAAACAACCTTATCCATAAAGTTCTTAACCATTCATCCTCTTTTTATTCCGAATTCTCCACTGTATATACCATTCAACGTTGGAAAGATCTTCTTCCTTAGTCTTACGAGCCGTTTAAACGCTGCTTAAAATTTACTTTTTCAACTTATAATATGTTGTAAGGGAACAAACATATGAGAACAAACATAGTATGTCTATTTATAAACTGCATGCATCTATAATTTGTATGTATATATTTATATATTTGTAAGCAGTTCTGTTTTTTCAAGAAGGTCAAAATATTACTTAGATTATATGTAATATTTAATATTTTTATTGTATCATTATTTATGAGCAAAATAAGTATAATACAATATTTCTTTATGGTACACTATTTTGAAGTTCAATAAAGGTTTGTAATGAATACTGGAATAAAAATCTTATAGATTTGTGTAAAATGCTTTTTCGTATAAAACTTTTAGTTGAGTATTTTCAATATTGACTGTAAATATTGTTCATACATCTCACTAGAGAGTTTTTCTAAATATTGAGCAAATAACTTCTCTAAATATTGGACGGTCGCCCACACGAGGTGTTGCGCTTTTTGGTAACGGCTTTTTGTAATCGCACTTTTTTTTGGGTTCATTTACAGAATTGATTTACATTTTAAAGAGTCATTAAATTAAATATATTTTGTAATAACCATATATCTTAACATATATTATATGATGACGTATTTATATTCGTTTTACAAATTAATTGAAAAGCCACCTACGTATGTAGCAATTTAATAACTTATGTGTAATAAAAGATACTAATAAAGAACATCCCGCAACTTCATTAAGGTTTGTTCAGAATAGTTTTACGTATTAGATTTCGTCCGTCCGTCCGTCTGTCCATCTGTCTGTCTACTTGCTAGGAACCGTGATAGCTAGGCAGTTGAAACTTGCACAGATTATGTATTTCTGTTGCCGCTATAATAACAAATATTAAAAAAATAATTTTTTTTTTGAAGGAGGGCTCTCATAAAACAAATGTGATTTTTTAAGCATCTGTCTATGTTTCATAAACTGTGACAGCTAGACAGTTACTGTTTTCACAGATGATGTATTTCAGTTGCCGCTCTAACAACAAATACTAAAAATAAAATATTTAAGATGGACTCCCAAACAACAAACGTATTCTTTTGCTCGATTATAATAACGGCAATATGTAGGGTCTTGAAATATTCACTGAATATTTAGTTATTAATATTAATAAATGATTATAAAATAAATATTTAAGGGGGCAGGCATCATATATCAAACGTGATTTTTTTCTATTTTTTATAAATAGTGCACGAGTTCAACTAGCACTTGGCCGGTTTTTTATATAATATTTTTGAGATGGAATATAAGGTTACTGTCTACTTCACAGTACTAGTTATGTCCACTGTAAGCTGACAAGGCAAGCGAATAACCTTGTGAATAACAAGGTTATGTACAAGGATACAAGTTTTGTAAATAAATAATTAAATTACATCGAAGTGCTGTTTCGATGTCTCCTTTGTAGAAGTTTATACAGGTATAAATTCTGTAATTATTTAAATGGGATTGAGGAACTTATATCATAATTTTGACCCACTCAAGTTGAGATCTCGGGCGACTAGGTAAATTTTAATCGGCCCTAAACAAATGTTAAACTATTGAGAAGGTAAGAAGTAGGCTTACGTAATCAAGTACAATATGAATTGTAATTTAGTTAGGTATAGATCCACCTATCCTTATCCCAATTATTCAGGGTTAATATAACATCATTGACTTTAATTATATATCATCTCATTGCAGACTTACTTCTGAGCCATACATTATATCACAATTCATCACCGTTTTTATACCACGACTAATGGTGAGCGGTTGCCGTGGCCTATAGAAGCCTGCAACACGAATTGAATCACATGTTAACGTTGCCGTTGCCGACCCTTTAATATTCTATTGCTGAATTCTATTCTTCGGTAACCTTCTTCTCTTATAACCATCCACATCCATACTTATTTTCTCGTTCCATGCTTTTCTTTTCTCTGCATTGCGTTAACGTTGACGGAAACATTGATCAAAACACTTTATAAACGTTTAAAGTGTGTAAATATAATGAGAATCACAATATTTTATTGCTCCACAATAATATTTTAGTAAAACACAATATTATTATTTTTCAAATAGTGGGTTATATTATTACTAAAACTTTAACATTTGTATTTTGTTACAAACTGACGAAAAGAAACAAATAAAAGTTTAAAATAAAAGGCTTTTCACAAGTAAAGAAAATACAAAAGTAAAGCGGAAAAACGACCGGTGAAATATAAATACAAACAGGTGTATGTTTTATTATTTTTAACAAAATGTATTATATATTGTGAAAGTAAAGTGGTTTATGAAAATAGGCAAGCTTAGAAATGGGTACGTATTAACATATTGTAGCAGTCACATTTGGTTTTCAGTTTCCACGATTTAATAAAGGGCAAATATCTATAATGATAATTACAATTTAATCAATACCTAAATGATCTTGATGTGTAATCAACATTGGTAATTAGACCGCATTACGACCTTTGTTAGTGTGTGACCATACGACCTTTGTTAGTGTGTGTAGAAGAGCTTTATATAAATGGGGTATTTTTTATTCTTACATTACATCCGGTTTGAATCCTCAGATTCATATTCCAGTAGTCTTTACTAGTAGATACTGGACTACCAGAATTACTAATTAAGTATAATACTAATTAAGTAGCAGCAGTACTACTAGTATAAAGATTTAAGCACAGCATTCGTATTCTAATATCCAAATTCAGTTCCATTTTTATTCATATATATTTTCTCGGATTTGAAGCTCAAAGAAAGAATCCGTTTCACTAGATAAAAGCTTATGTTTACAAGTACCATTACTAGGGCTTTCCATCGAGCAGCTCTTTGCGTCTATCGCTACTAAGCCGGAAACCATTTTATTAGTCAAATCCTTCTATTTTAAGTGATCGTGATATATGTTAAGGTTGTGTACTTAAAGTTTAAAAATATGTTTAGTCATGGCAAAAGATTGAAAAAGCTTGTTTTATGATAAAAATAAAACAATCAACAAACGACTACACGCGACATGTGATAACATTCTTGTGCGCAACTATACATACTTATACATAAAAACAAATTAACTTGACATATATCCTACCATCAATGACACTATTAACGTATATCAAATCTTCCATCCATCCATTTGAAAAAGAGAAACGCATAATTCTTTACAAACATGAGTTTGTTAAACACAGATGCGAATTTGGACACCTGTCCCACAAACCAGCGACTATTGCTTAATCAATCAAATTGACGGTCGTTATTGTGGCGTACTAACGATGCACTACTGATGTTGGACTATCTGCGGCTTCGTATATTTCAGAATGAAATTCACTTTCGATAATCAGCGTAACAACATAAAATTGTCCCCATTTTCAGAAATTATAAAATATGTATTCAAAACTAGTCCCTTCTTATTCATTTAATTTATTTTTTTATGACCAAATGCTATGTAGCTTTACAGCTTTCTTTATAGTAGAAAGCTCATAACACGCACACTGTCAAGGCTTAAAAGAATGAGCCAGATCGAGTTTCCGTTGAGTAGGTTTATTCTTACTTATTAAAATCTTTGCATCTGACTTCCGACAACCACAAACCATAATTTAAAACCTCAGCGATCCCTGTGGTAATTCAATATCAGAAATTTATCTTTTATCTGTGGTATATTTTTTAATGACTTATCTTTTAATAATCTTTTCTTCTTAAACAATCAATCCTACACAGGACTGCCGTATTTATTTATGAGTATATTTTATTAATATTTTAATATTTATCACTATTTTAATTGACAAAATATGACATAATTAATCCTTTTATATAATTTCCACGAAATTTCATTTAAATATCGATAAACTGATATTAATAATATGTTTATGAAGGATCATTTACAATTAATATTCACAAAATATTTTAAATTTTGCTTAAAATGTTATTTTAGTTATCATTCATTTCTAGATATTTTGTTCTAACAATTCCTAACAAAGTAGTTTCTAATAATAATTTCCTATACTTTTTAATTCAAATACTAATATAAATGTCTACTTAATATAAATGAGAACAAACGCATAAATAATAATAGCGTATTATAAATATAACAAAAGATGATCTTATTTACAATCTAGGTAGTTTTATTGACGAGGTAATCCATTGCTCACTAATCCTTTTATAGCAAAGCTTTTCTGAGTAGAATTTCCTTTATAATACTTTATCCAATTAAAAAGTTTATTTTACAGAACATACAGAATTATATTCTCATTATACAATATTATATTCACTTACAAGTTAGTGGTTATATAAAAAATATATACAACATTTTTTAAATTTAGAAACGATAAAGACGATATTCATATCAGCTTTTAATTTAGGCGGTTTTAATCTGTGACAGGCGGACGGAGCGCGTTGGCACAACAACAAAAACAAAAACGAAACAAAAGCGGAATCCTTCAACATTCTGTAAAATATAAAATATTACCTTATATTTAAAGTTTAAATTATGATAAACAGTAATCCCTACACGAGGCATAATTCTTTTACGTGAAACGGACTACTTTATCTCAATTCTGTAAGCGTAGCGTCACGTTTCATATTAGCGTCCTTCATTATTAGCACGCATTAATGCAGCCGCATGAACATAAACTTAATACATTTCTGTATCGCGATTTTAATATTAGCTTAATATTTTTAAACATATTTGTAAGTTGTACCGATTAGGTACAGTTTTTAAGCTTGATTGATGTTTCTCACTTTGATGCACAGCGTTTTAAATTATATAGACAAAAATTATGGTAATGGATGTCAGAGTGGTTACGATAGCAACATTCAAAACATTGGTCCCTTAGGTTTATTAAATCCTCAAATGAAACATGTATATATAGAATGCGGACAAATTGTTTTCTCAATTCTGATAGGACAAGTAATTTTTGTTTGACAATAAATATAAAATTTCGGTACAAAGACAAAGACAAAAATAGTACGTATAGTGTTATGACCCTTATGCCACTTCTAAATAAGACTCATATACTTGAACGAATCCCTAATAAAAACCCTTTCTGTAACAAAACATTCGAAGGTATTTGTCAGAAAAATAAGACTTTGGCTATGAAAATGGCAAGCAACAGACTTAAGGTAAAGTAACAAGAGCAAATGTATAGACATTGAATAATGTTGTGATTATAGTGTAAGAGCGTGGTTTTAAGTAGGTTTACTTAAATTAGACGAAACAATAGCCATTAAAAAGTCGTCTATTATATTTAAGCAAATAGAACTTGCTTTATCTATAAGGATCGCAAAAAGTGTCAGTTACTTAAATCTTTATTATCTTATCTATTTTCTAATGTTATATATTTATAAATGGTATCTAATAATATTTTTATAAATATATAATACGTATATAAGAATGATTTTATTTCTTTATCTTATATTGTAATTTTTTTTAATAATATTTTTATCCAAACCTGAAATCACTTTTATAGTCACCTCTAACAAAAAAATATATACAATAGGTTAAAGTAAGAAGACAATAGTTTTTTTGAGGACAATGATAATGAAATGACAAATGCTGCAGATATTTAGTTATTTAATCATCTAGCGAATTTTTTTTATCATCTTTTATTTTTTCCTGTTCGGATTAATTTCATTATGTTGAATAGTGTTATCTGTCTATAAAAGTGTAAAGCTATTGTAAAATTGTAATAGCAAAACTTTTAACTTGTAACTGAATACAATAAAAATCAAAATACTATACGTAATACACAAATCTTATGTTATATTTTAATTATAATGATGAAACTAAAAATTCGACTTTTCTAAATTATATAAAATATATTAAAAGTGTTTCATTAAGACATTTAGTGATAAAATTCCAAATAAACGTGTTTTTTTCCATTGACAATGACACATTCCTTGATGTCACGTAGTAAGAAAACTATAGAATATAATAATAGGCAGAACTATGAGTGTCAGTGTCTGACAAATAATAAAAAAGGCAAGATGACAGACCGATATTAATCTTTATCTAATCATACGTGCAACAAATGGAGACAGATATACCTTATATGCTTTCTCTTTTTTTGATAGACACATTTTAGGCAGGCTTTTCTACCCTATGTATGCTTTATGAAGAATACAGTATTGTTAGAGGTTATGGTACGAGTTTTTATAACATTATTGTAATATAGAAAAGCAGACGAGGATTTTTATAAGATAGCGGTATAGTCAGAGCTTTTATATAATAAAAAGAAAAATAATATAATGACAAAAGTTAACGGCAGTATGCACTTTGGAGGGGTTTCTTGAAATAAATCGATGGAATAGTTGACTTCTCAGTATGGCAATAGTTATTGGACTCTGCACATTGTTCTACGGTGGATTTGTCTCTATATTAAAAACATTACAAAACTTGCTTCAAAAGATTACTCTTCTTTTATTTTTATTCTCTCTCTATACATTTATTATTCTTCAAGTTTAAAGAAACTACTTAATTATTTACAGAATTTGTATTTACCTATAAATTTGCCTTTTGTGTGTATTTTATTTTTTGCACATTATTGTATATACATTTTCGTGAGTTTGTTGTCAAAAAAACAATAGACAAAACGGAGCCAAGATAGCGAAGTAATACCAGATAATGTAAAAAAAAGGGAAATCATAAGATATTTGTAATAACAATAACGAGCATTATTTTTCTAAGCTGTGAATCTTTTAAGCTTAATATCTTGTAAGTTGAGAAGTTCTTTTTAAAGTGGTCTAACTAATGGTGGCAGTTCATAGAACACTCTTAATAAATTGTTGCCTGCTATAAATATATCCCAAAAAATAATGTCAATCACATAACACTTGCTACCTGTAAATGTAAAAAAATAATAATTATTAATATAATAAAATTACATGTTTCAGTACATGTTTTATGACGTCATAGACTTGTAAATCGTACGTAAATGACATTATTGTTCCAAACCGGGCAACATTGTGACAGTGTCATTGGATGCAGCTGTACTGCACTTATGAGCAGGCTGGGTGGTTCCGTCATATATCAAAATTGTAAGCTTTTGAGCACTTAACGACGTCACTTAACACCCATTTAGCAAGTTTAATGCCAACGGAAAATATCGACATATTTCCAATAATAACGATAAAATAAATTGATAGCGGTGTGCAAAATATTATTTATTTATTTATAAATTTGTAGTTGCAAATTATTAATCTAATTCAACTTGTATGTTGAAGAATATTTAAAATTTAATTAGTTACTAATCTATGGAACTAATGAATAAGCTTCGAACAAGCACGATGATTGAAGATCTATTCGTTGAACAACAGATGTATCAATTTAAAATATGTATTGTATAGTTATTATTGTATGAGTACCGTGTTGAAAACATCTTCTTTGTTCTTTGTGAAATGTCTTTTAGGCTGCACTTTACTTCTGTAATATGTCCATACAATCACCGTCTTATATGTATTGATTACATTTATTGATTTAAATAAATTAAAAGATAAGCTTCATTGTTATAAAAACAATTATTTTTGTTTGTCAGAAGAAACAGCTTTCAAGAATATACTTAGGGGTAGTTAATGGGCTCCTTGGTGCATAGCACCTTTTATTCAGTAAAATAATAGAAGAGCCTTGATATTTCAGCGAATCTTAAACATTAAAATATCTCTCTCATTTTTCATTCGACACGGAGATAATATTATTCTTTATTAAAACTCATTGTATATTTCTACCTTTCAAATGTAAAAGCTTAAGATTTTCTTTATAGCAATCGTTTTTAAAGAAGGAAATTATAAACTATAGAAACTTACATAAAAATATAAAAGAAAAATCTCCATGGACTTATAGAGGTTTTCTTTACCTTACAGATTTATTCAAATAATAAATTAAATATTTTTTACATTTGTAATATATACCATCGCCATATTTTTATAATCAACACACGAGTTTACTGTTTACATTAATTTAATTTAATTAATTTAATTTAATTGAGTGCACATTAATTTCAAAATTATATGACGGTCAACTAATATAGATTTATTTTAAATGTAGTTATCATTGGAATTAAATGTAAACTATATTTTAAAATAGCCAGCCTCCCTCGCGGTTATTCAAGCTTGACTATTGGAGCACTTATGAGTGTTATCTCTACGAGAGACCCTTATGTTTCTCTATATTTTATATTCCCTGCTCTTTCTGTATAGGTGGTTCTTTACTTTGTATAAACACACTGAGCCGTGTATTTCTGTAATTATTTTATTTTCCCAAAGTAATTCAAGGTTAGATTTTTTGAATAAACATTGACGAGAGAATTTATGCCCAGTAACTGTATGATTAAATTGTTGATTTTATATATAAATATTATTTTATATATAAGTATAAGAAATTAATAATAATAGTAATATTAGGACAAATTACACACATTGATCTAACGTCTAAGTAAGCAAGCTATTAAATGTAATGTGAAAATAATTGTTTTGTCATAATTAAAATTTCATAAAATATTCAATATAATAATAATTTATAATGAAAGATAATCATTCTAATAAATTAAAAATAAATTGTTAAACCAATATCCCATATAAACAAAATACTAAATTAATAAATGTCTCTAAATTAAGTTTATTGACAAGTTATTTCCCACTGATAATTTTGCAGAATAAAAAAATACATCATTTATCCTAGCTGATATTTTTCTAAGAAAAGAAATAGACTTTAATACTTTCTCGTTAAACTTTCAAAAGCCCGTAAAAACCTGGTCAGGCGTTTCGTATATTACTCAAACATATATAAAACTATACAAAATGTTCGAAAGCCGCTTAGGTCCGTAATTTACAAATAATCGATAGTATTTCAGTTTCAGAGTTATAACAACAAATAAACACACTCTATTTTTATATTAATAATAACACCCCTCCTCTCAGAAGATAATTTTATAACCCAACGTTCGATATCACTTTTTATTTGCTGATAACATTCAACATAATGTCATTTTAAAAACTCCTAAGGTATATATATTTTAGTTAATTATTAAGCTTTAAAATTTATATAGAGCTTGATAATAGAGCTCCTTTGTATAGAATAATATATCTAAGTAAATACCTGTTAGTTTGGGAATAATATTAGAGAATATTAATTAATGGTGAGGACCAACTCCTCTGTACCTACTGAGTTAGCTCTCGGTCGCTCTTCTTGATAAAGTCAAATGCGATAATATAATAGCACTCACTTGACGTAACTCAAGATATTTCTATTTTAAACGATCTAGAAAAGTGTAATATCGGCGCCACACCTGCTTCCTGTAATTTAATAACGAGTACTCGTGTTCAATTTCTCCTATCATATCAGGAATTCAATATTTTTATTTCCAATACACGGCTTCGTACTGGAGACTATAATTTATATGAAATCAGCTTTTGTCTAAGTCATAAATAAGTCTTCCTTGTATACCCGATTACGGATAATTGAGGAACCGATGTCTAAATTAGTTAATAATATTAAAAGATAAATTTAATAACAAAGAAATATTATAAATAATATGAATGAAATGTAATTCTTTTCCTATTATTTCGAGCTAAATGCTATTTTATACTCTTAATCATATTTATATGATTAAGAGACTAGAAACTGCGCTTGCACTTTACTCAATAAAAATTACTGGTTTTAATATCTGTCCGGGCTAACTATAGAACGGCTAAATTGATTTTTGGGAGAAATTCAACATATTTATAAAAAAAAAGTATTTAAACGTAAAGTCAGAGTCTTAAGTATAATTTTGAATCCTATATAAAACTCTACTTGCTTAGAATTATAATATTTTTTACTGAAAATGGTTCATTTTCATAATAGTTGTGATTTTATGGACCTCATTCTATATGTTTACAATGGAAATAGTATTTTAGATTTCTCTGTGGATAATTTCTTCGAAGGTAAAATCAGATTTCATAAAATTTTCCAGAACTAGACATTTTAAAGCCGCCTTTTAGCACTTTCCCTAAAAACCGAGTACATTTTCAGAAGTAATATACTCAGCAAACAAAACATTTAAGCCAGAATACAGCGAGACGGTATAAGCGTGAAAATAACATATTTTCTAAGCAAAATAATTCACAAGAAACAAACATCTATAGCAGAAGCAGAACTACACAATTTAAAACGGAATATAAATCGTTGGAAGAAAATATTTGATACATTGTATATTTTGGAGGACTTGAATTTATTTTACATTAATAATTATATTGAGGTCAATTTTAATATTGAAAAAATATCACTTCAGCAACGAAAATGTTAATTGTAAAAAATAAAGAAAGTTAGGTACGTTCTAATACCACATCACACATGTGACATAATTAGAAGGTAAAATGTCACAAAAGCCTATGATACCCTCGGGTACTAATAGTTTATGTAAGAGGTATTTGACTCAATTAGTACGACGATGACACTCGAACGACGTAACCGAATTCAATTTTACGCATCCTGACTTTGTTGCGGGGACGTGCACATTTGGAAAGTTAATTTAGCGGAATGTCGGTTAACAGCTAATTGCTATAAATACATGATCTTGTTCTAACATAAATACTATTTAGGTGTATTTTATAGATAAAGTTATTACTTTAGATTTATTTAAAGAAGTTGTATTTTGTTAAAAATATATGTCACATTAGGACTAAATAGTATGTGATCATATCTGGTTCAACAAAACAATTAAATCTTTTTTTAAACCAGAAGTCAAGGGGTACATAGTAATAAATCTGGGTTTAGTAAACATAATTCTTAAACCTCCAGTATTATTGCAGGCGTGATATTTAAAAAATATATCATTGTTCTTCCAGAAGGTACAGTTAATATTAACATTGGTATTTGTTTATAAAAAATCTAGGAAATTAATTATATATTTTATAAAAACAAATATAGTAAGAATGTTATATAAATGCGAGTAATATTTTTTTTATTTTATCATTTTTACTTAGAACTGTTTCAGATGGATTATTATTGGCTTCAGACTTATTATTGGGCTTCATAATAGTCGAAATAGAAGAGGCACATTATGCACCCGTCGCTATGACGCCAGATGCTTTGGTCGTTTCGAAGGTTATTACTTTCAGAATTGAGAATCTACTAAAAATGTCCATTACTATGTTTCTTTTATTTCTTAAAACCATATTATTTTTATAGCTGTTATTATCCAAACACAATACTAAATGACAGCGATTTAAAAGTTATTTATCTAGAAAATATCGTAATCTTTAAGATTTTAAACATTAAGTCAAATAGTTTGGTTCATGATAGTTGAACTACGAGAGTGTGTAGTTCGACTCGCTAGCTAACCTGACCTTTCTAATGACTCTATCCCTGGAGACCAGTTTACACACGGATACATTTCAACTACAAATTATTTAAGCTTAAACAAGCTCCAATTAAAATAGAAACAAACTATTTTTAACTATTACATAATGTTTGTATGTGGAATATTTTTAACGACTTATCAAATATTTTTAAATTAATAAATTCTAAACTTTGATTTATAGGGATTGGAAGTTGATAAAAATACAATTAATATAATGTATTTAATACGAGTTAAATTTCCATAAAAATGTATTATCAAATAAATTGGCTCCCACTGAAAAACCTTTAAATATTTAAATAAGCTTAACATGGCTATACGTGTTTAAAGATATTTTCAAACATTTAAATATTTACCAATTATAATTTTCCCATACTTAATGTAATAAAATACTTTATAACTTAATTATACCACTGTTTATTATAAAGTACATTCGGAGTGGACAGACGTCGACTGTACTCGTTTTAATATATATTGTAGTTTCAACAGCAAATAAATGTACAACAAAATTAATCTCTCAATAATTTAAAACATATATTTTTTAAGTTTTCGTTAATACTTTGTATATATGTAGTTACGTTATAATATGTAGGTAAATAAAAATTAATTAAGCATATAATAATATTACAAAATCTACACAGAAAATGTAGAGAATAACCGCTTATATTCTGAGCACGTTCAAGCCGCGTCAAAATTAGGTGCAAAATACATTTACTCTACATGTAGTGAAAATTGTTATAATTATTATAATATGTTTACTAGTATTATATAACAGGTTGATCCTCATCCCAAGGCGAGGCTGGTTAGAGATAGAGTATTGAATAATTACCATATAACAAAAATGGGAATTCGGGGGAAGGAGATCAATTTCATGATATATCATCCAGCAAAGAACAGTTGTTGTATTCATTTCTTTAAGTTATAACTTTTGTGTACTCGTTAGCCACTTTTGACTGCCGGTAAAACCGATATCTCTCGCCACGCTAATTGGCGGTAGACGGAAGAGGACAATTGGTAGTAGGGTGTCCGTGAATCGAACCTTGCTTCGTAGCAGTACTGAATGACCGTAGCAGTACTGAATGACCTTATGAATAGAGCTCGATTTATTTGTTTGTTTTTGTCTATTTATTTAAATAAATTTAGTCAAAGTTTGAGATACCTTATAAATTACATTAAAATTTTATTCTTGTGGTGTCTTTTATAAGTATAATTTCATGGTGGAAGACTGTTATATATACATACATAACCTCCTCCATCTTGAAATTATTTCTATACATATGTTTTTGAAATGAAAACTTCTCTTTTGTATTACAACGAGTGACTCATTGCGAATTATTATTTTTTTTTCCTTAAATTATAATAATTCAGTAAGTAAATCAATCATTATTATTTATTATTACTAATATATTGTCAGTTAGGAAGTATTTATCGGTGATTTTACGAAAGAAACTAGATTTTTCCGGATTTTTTAGTACATTTCGTACTTTTGGTAAAAATTAAGAAATTATATGTTTTATTTTTAGGATTTCACTTTATTTTTTTTGG
The DNA here is from genome assembly GCA_959347405.1 of Napeogenes sylphis. Taxonomy (NCBI): domain Eukaryota; kingdom Metazoa; phylum Arthropoda; class Insecta; order Lepidoptera; family Nymphalidae; genus Napeogenes; species Napeogenes sylphis. The sequence continues at coordinate 18,782,031 of OY365781.1, forward strand.
AACTTTGTGGAATTTTCACTATTACCGTGGGTGTACTAATTATCGTTGATCTATTTCACTTCTTTATAATAATGATAACGAAGTAATATAATTAATATAAATATTATGATAATAATTACTACATATATTATTATAAATTATAAATAATAGTTATAATTATGATTAGTAACTAGTATTATAATTATTAGATAAATAATTAACAAATACTACGCCTCTGGATGCTTCCCCGATTCTATGTATAAAAGTTATTTACATTAGCCATATATTTTTTTCATGTTGCTTGCGCAACAAAAGGAGAAACAAATAAACAGACAAAAATTTCAAAAATGTTACAAATGGCTTCTGTGAGCTATCCCTTTACATCCTGGCTATATATTTTTTTTAATATTTTTAATGTACAGAGACTACTCCTATACAGATTTATTTACAGGTTAGATACAAAAGAAGATTAGCATGGTACTTATTACGTGATTGACATAAATTGATATAACTCTTTTATTTATTAAACGATTTAAATGAAATAAACCCTAAACATTATGACCATATATTCCTGAAATCTGCATTCACAATGGTTTAGCCGTTTCTGAGATTAGCGTGCACAAACATACAGACAAACAGACAAAATAAAAAAACAGTTGTTTTGTGTTCTCTTACTCTTATGGGGCCATTATGTTTTTTTTAATATTTTTCATGTACAGAAATCGATCAGTGATAATTTTATTACATGTAGAGATATTTTGTTATTGAGACACCATTATTACTCACAGATATACAATTATGTAAAATTAATTTTATAATTATTTGCCTTTTAAAGCATAACTTTCATTATAGTAATTTTATTTATAGAACAAAAAACAAGTTAAAAATGATCCATTTAAATTGATCCATTTAATTTGTAAATATTTTACATGAAAGCTAGCTGTTGCCCGCAACTCCGTCCACGTTTTTATTGACAAACAATGTTTTCTTGACGTGTTTATTGACAAACAATGTTTTCTTGACGTGTTTATTGACAAACAATGTTTTCTTGACGTGTTTATTGACAAACAATGTTTTGTTGTTTGTCCATAAACACGTGAAACACATTAGAAAGATAAAAACATTCATCTTTGTAATGTGTAATTATTTTAACTTCCCGCTAAATAAAATATATATATTTTTATTAAAAGTATCCTAGGTTACTTCTAATAATTCCAAAAGTATGTGCACAAAGTTTCATAATGATCGGTTAAATAGTTTTCGTTTGAAAGCGTAACAAACAAGTTTACATTCGCATTTATAATATTAGTAGGATTAATAAAGTATATTTATAAAGTAATTACTTATCGGCTACTTATATATAACTTATCTGAATATAGGAAAAAAAATACTCAAAATTTTGCCACTTAAAAATATAGTGATATTACAACAAAACGACTTTATACAAATTTTATAAGGACGTACATTCAGTTACTGGCTAATATTATGCTAAATGTAAAAGGATTAAGTTTCTATTTCTGATGTCTAATTAGATAACATGTACTGAGTAACGGTTATATTTACATAAGAGAAGGCTTTCCAGGAAAACACTGCAGTTGCGTCTGCCGTCGGTATAATCGGATGAAGCACTTGGAATGATTTAAAACTATTACAACCTACGCCACTGGAACACTGAAGAAAATATGTAGAAGAAACTATGCTTGTGATGTCAAGTATCCAGTTACGTAATTTCAGATACAAGTCTTTGTTTTATTGTGAATTGGGTCAAATTCCGAATAATATGCGATTAGATCAGTCGTCTTTTTTTGTTTGCATCAGTTCAAAGTTATGTTATGTTATGCTTACATAACTTTAATCTCGGGATAGTGAAACGAACAAGTTATTAAAAACAACCACCTACAGAGTTTTCGGTGACAGATAAAAAAAATCAATTTTATGAAGTACAAACAAAATATGGTTAGACTTAAAGCATTTTGCAATTTTTGTTTATCAATCGAGAAAGCAAAAATAAAAACTTTCTCCATCGCTTATAAATATAATAATAGAGTAGAATCTTAAAGTTAAGTTAAAGTTAAATTAATCTTTTTCGCAACATGTAAAGATCAATCTCTTCTAGGCAATTTTTAGACTTAAACTTTTGAACTTGGGTGTTCTGTAGGCTCTTAAACTCGTTTACAAGCTGAATCAAATGTATAAAATCTGTAATAATATATAATAATATATAATACAAGATAAAAAATATTACATTTTATATATTTTTGTTCGATTGTTACTCATATATTTTGATTTTGTCAATTATTATAACTTTTAAACGAGATAATTTAGAAATATTAAAAGTGCTAAATAAAAAAAAATATATATGGTAAATCACAGACATAAGATACTGGGAAAACACACGCTCAAACTTTATTAAATTTCATGATTGAGTGAGAGGACGTTGTCTCGCATACGTACGGTTTTGGAAAACAGGTTTTAATTAAATTTCAGTTGTCACGAATGTTCCTGTGACAGGTGTTGTTCTGTAAAATTACTTCTAGTTAACACAAAATATTTATTGATATTGATTTTAAGTAATATTTATGCTTGACGTATACTACAATGACCATAATTCGAATCATATTTAGCACATGTTTGTTTAATACAAATGTTTCATATAACTAACATATTATGGTCACTTACATTAGTTATAGCTGTATGACACTGAGCTTTGACCAATTGTAATTCAGTAAGTCGTAAAGGAGAACTAATTTTGCAAATTTTATTCTTCTGGGAGTTATTGATGTTAATGATGGTTTAAGCTACATTTCACATTAAATCAATATCTTTATATTTTTTGATCTATCATTGTCTTACTAAGCCTTAATAAAGTAAACAAAATGGGAATAATCTTTGACTGCTATATGTATACAATAATTAGCAATAAATCAATTGTACCAGATAATAATAATATTAAGACAATTTATTGATTAAAAAATGTTTGTTTGTTTCTTATATTTTATATATTCAACATGTGCAAAACCTTTTTATTTCGATACATACTTCAGTTAGCAATTAGTTACAAAATATAGCAAACAAACAAACTGCAATGCATCGATTCATCACAGCGTGTTATCAAATATACTTATTAAATCAGACCTGAACGTCGGATATCTGCCACGGTGTTAATTACTCAATAATATAAGATCCTGACCGATATCATTCTGAATGAGTCAATTTTGATATGACACGAACCACTCAATCTTCGATCGTTATCAAATGACGGGAACACCAAAACTCTATTAGCGAAGAAGGGTCCGGGTAATGAGAAAATCAATTATATTATTGTATGTAAAGTGGTGCCGAGATGAACCAGCTTTTTTTTAATTAAGCACAGTCAGTACACAATTTTGTCTTATTTTAATCTGTAAAGCTTTAAGCAATTAATAACGGTTTTCTAGTTGCTTTTTTATGCACGCTTAAAATTAAGGCATTCCAATGTCTAAATTTTATGCCTTGTTTTTTTTTGGAGCTACGTTTACACTTGATACGGAGATTATATGTAAATATAAGTAAGTACAGTTTAATATTGTTTTTTTTTGCCGTGAATTTACTTATGGATTTAAAAGTCAAAACCGTATAATAATTTTATGCTTACAATTTATTTACAACCGAATAATTTTATTTACAATTTATCTGAAAGAAGCCAGTGATCAATAAAATTTGTTTCCAAAATAATTTCACTGAATCATTGATCCGCTTTAAATTAGGACATGCTATTTACAATTCGCAAGTTCGATGTTGACAATTCTCTAATGAGTCGTTGAAAAATCACTTACGAGCGTGTTTTAATATATACTCTAAAAAAATTGATGACAGTTGAAAAAAATAAAGAATTTATTTATTGTAAACTATAAAAGTGGAAAATATACGGTAAAACAAAAATACTAGAGTAGATATTATAATATTATATATCCTATTGATCCAAATAAAAAAGAATCTCAAGGGAATATTATTTTGTTTGAAATATTGATTTTCCATTAGGAAATATATTTTGGGCGAGTCAGGAAATAACAATGATGGATCTTTAGAGAAATGTGTTATATTTTGATTATTTTATAACGAATTTTTATATTAACAAAAATTTAAAGAACTATGACGAATAGGTTTAACTTTCATTTTCGAGAAGTATAGAATTATTTTAGTGCAAGGAAATAAAATGCAAGAGAAAAGAAAGAATTTTAAATAGTCGCATGAGGTTTTTTTTTTCATGAACACGTCTGAATAATCTTTAAGCCTCAATCAAATACTGGTAATTGTCGCAATGGAATGGATATCAGTGCAGCAGTTTGTATGCGTCAGCACGTTCTGACAGTAATGCTGTCGAATATGCAGCATAACTGCTATGGCACGTTGCGTTTGTCTGTAGCAACGTACGAACCAACAAGCTGAATTTCTAAATTACTTTGTCTCCATTTCAATTCTCGGTTGATAGATAATTATATTAAATATTCGACTTTTAATAGATATTATGCATTATAATGTAAGCCATAGTAAAAATAAACCACTCTAAAAAATATACCACAAATATAATTGAACATAAAAAAATCAGCATGTATTGCCAAAAATATATTCTTATAAAGTATTAATATGCTTGTAAATATAAAATATAATGTTTCTTTTTATGAAATAAATTGAACACCTATCTACATAAAATAATAATAATATCAAGACTTCTTTATTAAAGTACGTCCGGTCTCAAAGTAAAGTATAAAAATCAATCTAAATACACTTGTACAAGGAGAGTTTTAAGCACTCTACAAAACAATACGCTCTAGAAGACGGAAGTACGTGTGCAATAATGTCGCCAGTCTCAAGAGCCTCCCTATACCACTCCCTTGTTAGTGGATTAGCGAGACTCTATATACACTATAAAAGCTTCAGCAATTGTAAAGCTATGAAGCTAACAAGAATAATATTAACACTATTACATATTTGTTCGTCAATATTTATCTAAATTTAAACACTAAGATGCTTAAACTTTAATATAATATTCTCATATTTATTTGTGGATTTAATTTAATTAATATTAACCTCGATATACGCCAAAATACTAAAAGTATTAAATTAGAAAAAAAAAAAAATTACACGATGCATAGCTTGTAGCAAAGAGTTTGTATAATGTAATTTGCAATCGTTGGTCACATTTGCATCCAGAGATAACGCTTTGACTGTTTGCTCTAATCATGTATTCACTGACGTCATACGTCCAGATACAGCTGCTATTAAACCATTAATAATTAAGAGTGATATAATAACTAAAATAAAGATTAAATTTCAACAAATAATAAAAATAACATTATTAGAGTTGCCAACAGTTGAACCTGTCTGATTATTTTAGCCAAACAAGAGATTATTCTATTAAAATAAATAGAATAACTTTTAAGTGGGTTCTATATATTAATCCAAGTGCAAATATCCGCTTAAAGCCAAGCACGAAGTTATGACACGAAGTTATAAGTTGAAAGTTTTATTATACGGAACCATGCGCATTATATTAGAAATTAGGGTATAGGAAGCAAAATAAAGTTAGAGCATATCCCGTCGGTTGCCGCACCAATATAAACCTGAACGATATTAGTTCAAATAATATGGTAAGTTTGGATTTGCGTCTTAAAATTTGTTTGCTATTTATATATATATAAATATATATGAGGGCCTGTTGCTTTAGTGGCTAAGGCGGAATTAAAGGTTGTAGGTGCGATTACCGCCTTTAAAACTTTTTGTGTGATTCAGAGATTTTATTCCGAAACTGGGTATTTATTATGTCCGTTTTTTTAGTTTCTAAAATCTTCATCATACAGGAATTATTTTTCCCTAACTAGTTCTTAATAATAAGGACGCCTAACGTATAGCGACGCAATGGGGCTCGGGTTCGATTCCCGACAGGGACAGGCATGTATGTGATGAGCATACATGTCTGTATTTCTGGGTTTGGTCGTTATTAAATATATTCTCAGTATTCATATGTGTATTTCTGTGTATTCGTATCGTTGTCTAACACCCTTAACACAAGCAAATAATTTGCTTACTTAGGGGTTAGATCAATTTGTGTAATTTGTCCTGTGATATTATTATTATTATTATTGCTAGATGCACAAACTATAAAAGGGAATAAAACTTCTACTTTTAATTAAGACAAGCACTATTTCATGCATATATACTTACCTCCCGCTTGACGAGTAACTAACTCATTTCAAAGAGACGTGACTACTTGAATAGTAAGAGAAGAACCTTCATAGCTTTTGTCATCCTTATCAATGACGTTATTGAAACAAGTAAATAATAATAGTATGAATACAACATTTGAATAAACAGTTTGAAAAAAACAATTAAATATTTTGAAACTTTGCAAACGATACAAGCAGTTAAAAATGCTAAAATATTTTTTTAAGTTTTAGTTTTAATCTATAATAAGAAAAAAGAAACTATTTTTTTTATAATATACATATACCTATCATATAGCAAAGGAGTGTACTGAACTTTTATACCCGCGATTTCGTCTGCGTTAGATTCCTTTTTTATGTCAAGTACTTGAATGAATATATTTTTTTTCTTTTGTATGTGAAATGTGAACTGGATATTAAAACAGATCTAAGCTCTCTATTTTGAAGATGACCTGCTCGTTTCTGATGGTACAGGAATAAAAACCATTTTTGCTAGTCGTGTCAATACAAAATTTGGTATTTTTGTTTTACTATTTTAATCCTGTTTTTGTGATAAATAATATTTTGTCTGTTTTGTAGTTTCAGCATAGCTAGCTAGGTTTAGCCACTCATATTATTAGGGGCTACAGATAGTGCATAACGTTGAAGCGCTTGCCGCGCGAATCCCGCATTAGTATTTACATTCCTGTATTTCTTAAACTGTGTAACCAAAGAACATACTTTAACAGACAAAATTCATCTTCGTACAATACTCTTGATGATAAAGATAAAAATTTCATAAGGGGTGATATGCCTTGTTAAATTAAAAAATAAAAAATCAATATTTATCTTTTTTCTTTTACATAAAATGCTTTATTTTAGCTTAACTACAACAAAAGGTATATGTTATCGAGGACGTTTTTTAAGTCATAGATTTTGAAAATGAGAAGAATTAATGAAAGAATGATTTTCTTAATCCTATATCCTTCTCAACCTCTTAGATGTGAATAAAAACATAGATATGTTTATGCCAAATTTCATAATTGTCGGTTCTGTGTTTTAAGCGTGAAAGCCTGACAGACAGATAGACAGAGTTACTTTCGAATGTATAATATTAAGTAAGGATTAGTTTGAATATGGATATGAATTTGGAAAACAAAAACTAGGTAAAAGTTACAGATCATCAGTATTTTAATATTAAGTATATATAATTTAAAATGTCAAGAAAAAAGAAAACCATAGCCTTCGGTAATGATTAATTAATTTAATGAATATTAGATTAACACGGGTTTATTTTATGTGCTCCTTGATACTAACCACCATTAGTAGGTCGTTAAAGCACTAGAATGGAGATAGTTAAGCGCACTTAGACTGAACAGTGTACATCGGATAGATCGGTAATGTGTTCTTCAAAGTACACCCTAAGCTAATGACATATTTAACGTATAGATAAAGTAACTGAGTGATTAACGGTTATAGAATACTTAAAAAACATCTTCTCATGATTTTTTTTATATTTTCAAAGTAAATTGAGTCATAACTTTATTTAATGTAATTAGATTTGATAACAATCTATTTATTCCAACAGAACCTCAGATCTCATAGTATATTACTTGAATATGTAGCCAATCAAAACATTTTACAATCTGAATTTCATCGTTATATTACTAAGTAGCTCTCTACTCTCTTCCGAATAATTTTAACAATATACAACTCAATAATACGATTAAACCGGATAACGTGACAGTATAAGAGCTTGTTAGATAAAAATAACGGGTAATTGTGTACATTAAGAGCCTTACAATTTCTAGTATCTTAATACTATAGATCTAGAATTGTCTTTATATTTACAATCACAAAAAAACTAAATTATACCTCCTCACAAAATTATCTTTCAATTTATCATATCTATACTGCTTAATAAAATTAAGATAACGGTTCTTTTTTATTTTGTTTGACCGTGAATTTTGAAACTAATAGTCAGTTTAAAAAAAAATGCAATTAAATTTTGATCCGTAATTCTTTAGTAATTTTCCAAACATGTTATGTACTTCTATAGTATATGTAATGGTGTCGCTGGCAACATAAATATAACATCGCTAAGGCATGCATACAATGTACATACATGAAAATAAAGTACACACACAAGTAAAGAAGTTACACATATTTATGTAATTATTTAATATAATATATTTGAAAATATATGTAAACATGTATAGCCATGTTAAGCTTATTTAAATTCATATAAATATAGAATGAAAAATAAACCGATACGGGCAGGGACTCGAACCCGCGACTACTAGGAAACCGTCCCGTCGCTCTACCAACTGAGCTACCGTATCGCCGTCCGCCTCGGTGAATTAAGCATTCTATATGTGATCGTCTTTTACAATATATTTACTCGGTTCACTTAATTATATTGGAGTTTTGTCCGACTAGTTACAGACCCATTCGGGGTTACAAACATTTTTAAAAATAAACACATACATAATGTTCAATATAAATGTTAATTAAATATTGCACTCTTCATTTATTAATACTTAGCACTTAAATTCCACTAAGTTTCTGAGTACGTGCAAGTTTTGTTGATAGCACCTCTGGGAATGCTCTCATTACTTGCTTGTAAATAAGCCTTGTGGCTTGTACATATGAATTAGGGTTGACTTATTAACTTTTTAAGGCATAGTGCCTTAACAACTTAAATGACTCAGGAAAGCTTAACTTCAATTTATCAAATGTTAAAAGTATACCGTTACCGACCTATTTTAAAGCATTGTGTTGAATGAAAAATGACTTTGCTTTAGTTCAAAAATGTTTTCTATTGAAAAAAAAAGTAAGTCAGTTGTTGCATTGAATCTAACTCTAAATTCATATTGATTAAGATATGCCTCACTATTTTCATAAATTGTTATTAAACACGTTGAATGAATCCGAATGATCACAGAAGGGATGTTACGACTTCGCTTTACACGAGATATAAAAACAAAGGGTACCATAAAAAGATAATAAATATAAGTGGTCCATTGTCTTGAAAAGTTAAATTAAGTTAACGGCATAACGGCGACATTGCTTAAGTTTTACAATATGATAAAAGATAATAATACAAATTAAGAAAAGTATTTAGTACGTTCTAAAATAAATCAACATTTTGTGTCAACCGATACACTTGTGTATTTGTCTATTTTAAAAAGAGTTTAAAAAAAAAATACTCTGATTAAATAAATAGATATTTTTTTTTAATATTTGAGTAATGAAAAATTGAAATCTTAAGCTTACCTTATAAAAATATATCTATAAGAAATACATGTTCATTTGAAATGTTATTTAAAAAGTTAATGTTGAACAACATTAAACAAAGCCCTTATTTTGAGGAATTATGTGATATTATACCCTGTTTATTTCCTTTGTGTTCATTTGAAAATTTAATAAGTTTTTTATGTGGTATAGAATAAAGAATATAAATAAATTATGAAAAAAGAAATCCTAGTTAAGTAGATCTTTTTATATCTATTGCATTAATTCTAATATGATTTTTTTCTAAAAGCAAAACATTATTAATTTATATTATAGTAAACATTGTGCTTTTTAATCTCATAACTCTGTATTAATGATAGAAATTATTTATAAGCATGTAAACCATGTTATGCTTATAATTATTTTAAAATAGTAATAGAATAAAAAGAATAGACAGAATATATACCTGTGACCTCTGTGATACGTGAACGGGTGCTGCTTGCGGTGACTGGTTGTGTGGCAGGCCGAAGATTTGTGTGTGTGTGTATATGTATGTGTATATATATATATATATATATATATATATATATATATATATATATATATATATATATATATATATTTACTGCTATTATTATTTAATTTTCGTTGCCTGAAATCATTGGGCTTCTTTTCCGATTGATTGCGACGGTTCTAGTTGTTCCAAAATTGCATTTAAGTTTATAAAATAAATAAAATTGACTCATTTGCAGGGTTCATGTTATAATTTATAAGTCAAACATTGTTAAATTTTATTTAAAAAGAGCAACTGTTGAGTTTCTGGCCAGCTCTTCTCAGCAGAACAGCATTCCGAGCTGGTGGTAGCTTACTCACAAACTGACTATACTGACCAATTTAATGTAATTGACGATTCAAAAGTGCGTGTAAATGCCTACTTGAATAAAGATATTTTGAATTTGAATTTGAATTTGATACCACCTAACCTGACAGCGTCGGCGACTCAGTGACAGGGTAAGGGAGCCTGTTTTTATTATATGAAGTACATTTCATTTTATATATATTTAAAAAAATTACACATAGCATTTGCAATTTACCGAATCGTTGATATGCCTCAAATAAGCTCTCTTGCCAAACAAATACTTTTTAAATTTTTTTATTAAACCTGTAATACATTAATTTTTAAAATCGATAATTTACTTATCGGACCTAAATCGAATCGTATGATATTATTACTTGATTACACAAACTTGTAGTGATACGATAATCTCACGACATTAACAAATCATTGTGTTATACACGGTCATAAATATATCTAATTATTTTTGCATGTTTACAAATACTTATAATTAATAATAACACCATCTAGCACCAAGCTATCTCGTGGTAGCGGTTTATATGATTGTACCAACAGTGCTTTGAGCTTTTGCAGTTTTGAGATATAAATCAGGGTAGGAAAGTTGGCGACTTTTCGACGCGACTCTCTGGCACCCTCTGACGTCACCATGAAACTACGTGTCACTGTAGGTCAGTGGAACGTACAAATAGTTTTTCTGTTCAAGGTTAAGCAAATAAACTCAAGGATACCTTCCCACTAATGAATAAACATTCAAATTGAGTTTGATGCGTTCAACGCTATATATTCTTTCGGCCTTCATTTAACTAATGGTTACCTTGTTTAATTAATTTGTCATTATTCTTAAAGGTAATGTATATGACATAGATATTATATGACTTATTTGTTAAAAATGTAATAAGTATTGAACATTTCTTATTTTTCTACTTTTGCGGTTCCAGAATGAACACTTAAAACAAGGCGTAGTCCCTTAACCAAATAAAATAGGTAAATGGATAAAATATATCCATTTGGATAAACAAATCCATTGTAGAGGGAGTAATAAAAGAATCTGGAATTGGGGTCATCCCTCAGGGTGCGTCGGCGACGGCGAGGCGGGCCAGAGCGGCGCCTTCACAGGATCGATGCCAACACATCATCTTACTGCTCAAACGAAACCGACACAAGGACATACTTGTACCTTACTAGATGCCAGTTTTTAGTTCTTTTTTTAACTTCCAAATAAATAGTCATTACTTACTTTTTTATTATAGTTTAGCAATAAATTATTATAGGACATAAAATTATCTTTTATCGTGTTTATGACGTCCTACCACGTAATATCGATAAAGAATAGAGATAGATAATTAGATTAAAGATTTATAGGTGATTTAATTAAAATGTATGTTTCTACTTTTAATATTAGATATAAAAGTAAGTTAAGGAGGATTTAAGATATCTTGTGGAACTTTATTATATATACGTTACGCATATATAATAACAATACGCATAATACGTTCAATGAAACCCATGAAAGATTTGTTCGCTTTTTGACCATTTGACAAAGGCAGACAAAGTCACCTGCAATAGCTACAACTAGTTACGAAATGTAAAACAATTACAACTGAATTAAAATAAAATAGTTTTTCGTGCTATTTAATTAAATGTACTGCATCATAATAATCTGACCCAGTTGGAATGGACACAAAATATTTTCAACAAAATAACTTCAAAGTATTAAATGAGTTAATACAATATGGAGTATTGACAATGCATTTTTAAATACTACACTATAAAGATTCACTACTATGTTTAGACATGTATGAATATTGATTTAGATATTCTTTTTATATCATGTACCATTATAATATTCTACCTACCATGAAATAAATAATATATTACACAAATAAATAATGCATTAAAAGAGATAAAAGTCTGTTTTTTGGTAGGAAGTCATTTCCGAAGTTTTTTCATTGGTATTAAAAATATTTTATATTTTACGTAGAAACCAATGAGTAGCAAATAATCAGTTCGTAGAAACCAATGAGTAGCAAATAAGCAGTTGGTAACTTAATGTCATCGAGAATCTTTGAGTTGTGAAGCAAATAAGGTTACGAACACACTTGATGTACTTCAGTCTATGATCAATAGTCTAGTCTAATTAGAACCGCACTTTAAACAAATTTAGAGACGTATTTATATAGAGAAATGATTTTAATCCTTGGATTTTTTATTGAATGTAATTCATATAACAATTTTTGCTCAAAATTCATTTCACAGTCATTCCGTCGGGGTACCGTTTAATAAAGGAAAAAATTAAAATACAAATAAGTTACCAAGGCAAATAAAGAAATTACGATATCGAATCGTATAATCGTCTAAGTCCTCAATGATTAACTTCCTAAAATAGACACCATCGTCAACGTACGTACAACGGTACCCCGACGCAACGACTTCAATAAGTACATAATAATATTATTTTTATTCTTTTTAGGACACTGGTTGACGTCGCGAGTCCGTCATGCTTCGAGCTCATGAATAAGAACCCCGAATGGGTTTGAAACTACTCCCATAAAATTACGTAATTATAGCGGATTTATTTAACATTTTTTGCTTATTACAAATATTGTGATATTTAATAGATCTCCGGTTTATTACCTCGCTAATAGAAAAGGGTGAGATAATGGTGGTTGTTATGCGTGACAATATGGAGTAGGGTCTTTTTATGGTAGTAATAAAGTAAAATTATGATTTGATAACCTAAGCTTAAGAATCTTTGGCCTTTATTTGACCATTATCAGCAAAAGTTAGGAGTTTATTTAAGACTATACATATAAGAGAAACCGCCCCGTTGGTCGAGTGGTTAGCGCAGACGCCTAACGTGTCACGGTGCAATGGGGCTCGGGTTCGATTCTCGGCGGAGACAGGCATTTATGTGATGAGCATAGATGTCTGTGTTTCTGGGTTTGGTCGTTTATTAAATATATTCTCAGTATTTATATGTGTATTTCTATGTATTTGTATCGTTGTCTGACACCCTTAACACAAGCAAATAATTTGCTTATTTAGGGATTAGATCAATGTGTGTAATTTGTCCTGATATTATTATTATTATTATTATTAAGAGAAAGGTTTCTAAATTAAATGACAATCATATATTTTATTGAAATATGCCTATGTATTATATTCAATCAAAACCAAAAAAAACCTGATGTGAACATGTTATCCAAATGTTTCATACAAAACTTATATTATATCATGTAGGCTATATACATATCACATAAAAATAAATCACTTTATATCATTACTTCACATAATGTAATGTTTTTAATGTAAAATAGAATTTCAAGAAGCTAAAATTCAGAAGAAGAGTGTTTTCAGAGGTATTATTCAAGTTTTAATTTACGGCTATTTCAAGAATGTTTTCAAAAATAGACCCATCTCTCAGAATCTAAGTGGAACAAGGACGCTTCAAGAATTCTTATTTTTCTATTACATTTCATTCACAGACATTCAAATAAAACCACATTAATTAAATTCGTAACAAAGCTTATATTTTTCCCTTACTATGTATCTAAAAGAATATCAAACAAGGAATGAGATTATTACCAAAACCTTCTATGTAGATTATCTCAAGTAAATACACAAACTGAGATTAACGCAGATGAACATAGTTCCCTGCTTCACTGAACACTGCTCGATCCCACAGAGTTGTGTCGTTGGCAACAGATGGATGCGACAAATGTTGCCAATCATTATAGCTTGTCTTCCACATCAGTGATGTTAGGTCTTCCCTTTGATTACACAGGGAAATTATGATTTATTGCATATTGTAATTAGGTTTAGAATTTCTAATACGATATAATTAATACAAATGATAATAAGATACGTGGTTTCATTTTAACAAAGAATGTGTGATATATTTTTTTATATGAAATAAAAACTCTAAGATTACAATGCAACAAAAGTTTTTAAATCGGGACTAAGTATTATGTGATAAAAATTGCATTTAACTTAAAAAATCAAATCTAAGCATAAATAACCGGTAAAAAAAAACAATTTTTTTGGATGAGAGGTATATTGGAAGGGTCAATATGGACATCTGCAAATATTCAATTATTTTTGTATTATGCTATGTAACTTGCAGCTTATTCCTATAAGAACTAGAAGGGTAGAAAAAGACTAGGACAGGAAAAAATATGTTTGAAAATATATATAAACATGCTTATTTAAATTTATATAAATATAGAATCACCACCACCGTCCCGATAAAGACGATCACATATAGAATGCTTAATTCACCGAGGCGGACAGCGATACGGTAGTTCAGTTTGTAGAGCGCCGGGACGGTTTCCCAGTAGTCGCGGGTTCGAATCCCTGCCCGTATCGGTTTATTTTGCATTCTATATTTATATAAATTTAAATAAGGAAAAAATATGTTTTGGTAGCACCCGGTTCCCCTCCCTGAGAAAGGCAGATATGATAACTACTTCTCTGAGAGTTAAGATGGCTTTCAGAGTGGTAGTACTCTGTTCGAGATGTTACAAGATACAAACGATTACTTAGGGTCTATGTTTTATTAATGGACTGATGTAATATTTTTTTACATTTGTGGTATTCTTTGTACCGTTACGAGATAAAATAAAATGTTCACTTTTGACACTAAATAACACTAGTGAATGGCTTTTTATATTCATAGTTCGCTAGCTAATACTTTCATGGAACTGGTGTTAAGACTTTATTTATTTATTTCAGTCCACACTGGAGAATCATACGGGCATAGGGATAGGGGCAAAAACTATTGATGTTTTATATATAATTTTAATATATTCTTCTCCTTAGAAACTTGTTATAATAATCAACGTTTAATCGCAGCTAACTGACGTTTTTGTTGCTAAATAGACCTAACCTTTAAGAGAAATTATTTTATAATATTATTTTTAACATGATATGACAAATTATACAAAGTGATCTAACCTCTAAATAAATATATATATTTTTTTATGTTAAGGATGTTAGACAAGGATACAAACAAATAGAAATACACATTCCAAATACTTCGAATATGTTTAATAAACGACCAAACCCAGAAATGAATGAAATGAAGACAAGTATGCTCATCGAATCATGTAGGTCATCCTTGTCAGACAGGGAGCCCTAGCCCCTTTGCGCCGATGTACTTTAGGCGTCTGCACTCTGCACTAACCACTCGACCAATGCAACGGGGCGGTTCAATTATAAAACGTTTGACAATTTTCTTCCATTAAATTTCACACGAGCAATAAAATATTGTTTATTCTTTATTATAAATATAAATGGATTAAGGTAATGAAAAATCAGTTATAAAATTTTCAACATTTTAAACACCCATAACTCTTGTTAAAATCAGATGATGATTGGAATTAATGAACATTTCAATGATGTTCAAACTAGTGTTGTAAAATACAATATTTACTGAAAATTGCTACATACAACTTGTACAAGTTATTTGTTTGTGTGTTAATTCAATTCCGCATAACAACTGAATGCTGCTTAATAACAACTGTGTACATGTTTACAACTGATATTCAACTAACTTTACGATAAATTGCATTATTGGTAATAAATTATTCCTTTAACAGGGAATGGTATTCTCTTGATAACCTATCGGAGTATAGCAGCCAGCAATATTCCACTCAATCAATAATTATTGTTTCAATACCGACTGTAAACTTAGGTACTAGTTTGCTCTAAATTTGCAACTACATGTTATATACTAAACACATTAATATTTTGAATATTGTTTTATACAATAATAATAATAATACAGGACAAATTACACACATTGATCTAACTCCTAGGTAAAGCAAATTATTTGCTGGTGTTTAGGGGGTTTGACAACGATACAAATAAATAGAAATACACATTATAAATATTGAGAATATATTTAATAAACGACCAAAACCAAGAAAAACTGACATCTATGCTCATCGCATACATGCCTGTCCCTGTCGGGATCGATTCCAAGCCCGAGAATTTTAAAGTAAAGGATATTGTTATTCCCTAAGGTGAGGGCCACTATTACAATTTTGAAAAAATGTCTTACCACAATGGTACGAAAGTAAGACATTATTATTTCTTTATTTGTTAACCGATTTAAATAAGAAAAAAACATTTAATGTAAAGTGAAACCAATGACAATGTTTTCCCGAAAACTTCATCCAAACCGGTTAATCCAGTTGTGAGATTAGCGTGCACAAACATACAGACATAGAGACAAATAGACAAACTGAAGAACCATTGTTTTGGGTTTCCTTGCTCGTATAAATGCTCTTATAAATGACCCCCATCATGTTTTCTTATATATTTTCCATGTACAGTAATCGATCAGTGATAATGTTATTATATATATATATATAGATAGCAAACCTTAAAAAATTAGTCATGATTGTTTATTAATCATTTTAAATTTATTTGTTTAATACATTTATTGACGATAGCTTTGTTATCATAATATTAAAATGAAAATGATTTCATTTACTTTTGTTATCGTAATGTTAAATCGTTCGGGGAATGACAAAGAATACATGAATATTATCAGTACAAGATTAATTTCCGAAGCGAAAACTAATATCAAAGTAAGCATATGTCGCCATATTATTTGTTATACGTAAATGAATTCTTACAAGTTGGTACAAAACACACACACATACAGTAAAGTTAAACATAGGAACTACTTTCATATGATAAATGAGCTTTATTCATATCTTATTGAGAAACTGAGTCGGGAAATAACTTGACATATTATATTATTAACATTTAAATTACTGAAAACACTTGGAGCATTATATTTGTGTACGATCTGGGTGGGCTTAGAGTAAATGTAGCAAAAAATATTTGTTCTGATTTTGTGTGGCTTATACGTATGAATGTTATTATTGTACATTTGTGTCAAATCCAGTACAATGATTAAGAGGATCTATAAGTCGTCACGGAAAGCTGGCGAATGTTCCACATTAATTCAATGCTATACTATAGATAGATAGTTATCTAAGATAGCTTGGAATTGATAGCATACAATTAATTCCACCGTTTAATGAAACCGAACTAATAACACCAACAATCTTTTCCCTTTATCTTAACGGTATACCTACATCGTGTTAGTCTGTTTATTGCTTATTATCTTATTAGATAAATCCAAAAATCAAATCAATATTAAATAAATCCATCAAAAAATTAATTAAATAAATCAATATTAAATAAATCCATAAATCCAAAAGAAAAGATATTTAATTTTAATACGTATACAATAATTCACATCGCTATGTATGAATAATAAAAATGTAAACAAGAACAGAAAACGGTTTCATTATTATCGATAAGCCTGACATCTGGCAGACTCCGCTATGTCAGGAATGTAGCATCTGTGAATCTGAATCTCTTTGTAATCCATTCCCGACTTGCAGAACAAAACTTTGCTTATGTATTCAACAGCTCTTATCAACAATTGTTTACGACATACGAAACATTGTATAAATATATGGAGACATTTCTGAGAACTTCATCATTTCGACGTTGATTATTAATGATCTCTATGAAAATGTTTTTGATATCTCTCTCTCTTTCTTATGTACTGTACTAATATGAAATAAGAAACGCATTTTATTGTTACACAAACAAGTAACAAAGGTTTCCCCGCAGGTTACGGGTTATAATATATATCAAATAGTCTAAGTTAGTCCAGATACAAACACGTTTCCTAGAACTTATTATGTTTTTTTTTTAAATATAGTCCTATTGATATGATATGTTTCTTTTTAATATTAGGATTATCCTTGAGATACCACTATCGTTACTTTGATTATTCGTTAACTTATCAAATCTTTTTAGTCGGCTTTATAATATATTTCAAAAAGATAAAGTATTATTGGTTTGATTTTATTGCCTAATTTTTTGTTTATTAAAATAATTTTATTATTGATTTAATAACTTGGTAGGGACCAAGGAGATATGGAGAAAGCAAAGTATTTTTTTTAGATTGGAGCAGGCTCCAATCTAAAATAAAAACAACGGTAAGGTATATTATTTGAAAAAGGAATGAAATAAATTTCTTATCATCAATTCTTATATCCGATAACATAATTTTGGGAGGCCATCTCGAGGCTAAAAAACTTTCATAGCGGTATGTCAGATGCAGCGAATATGAATTAATTCTGAGACACGACATCACAATTCTGAGTATATATAGACAGAATAAGAATATTAGAAATATTGTAGAGATAATATAAAATAAATCTAAATGTAATAATACTATTATCACATACACAGTCTCTTTAGGATACGCAAGTGCTGTGTAAATAAATCAGGAACACATGCTGCCTTTTATTGCCTTTTCGTATTTAATGTCTTATTGGAATGTAGCAGCAAGTATTTTTATACTTTGATTAAACATAAAGTGCGTTGGAGACTGCATTTTTTTAAAGAAATAGAAGATTTAAATTCATTTTATTCGACCATATAAAAAGTTGTATTTATTTTTGCACATATTGCGTGCAAATATTCGATATTTTGCACATATTCGATTTTATATCTTTACATTAAACAAAATATTTAAATACATGTGTGCTATGTTTAAAAGTACCTATGTGTGTAAAATTTATTATAGTAGTTTTTTTGTTCATTTTTGTCTTTGCAAGCATTACGAGAAACTTTACAGGCAGTGTATAAATATTGTTGAAATTTTGTGTGGTAATAAGATAGTGTCCGTCAATATATACTCAACTTTTAGGGCAAAACAAATCAAAAGTGTTTTTATGACGATTAAAATCAATAATTTACTTAGCAAACAAACTCTCTTTTAAAATAATCCATATATAAAAATGGGAAAAGGAAGACCTATTCACATTTAATACCTCGAAATTATAATGAATTACGTCAGAACTATTATCGGTAACGATTGGCCTTAGGTCATGCAATTACCTGTTCCTATAAAGTGGTCTCATCGACGCGATCATTAGCTTGATGTCTTGTAATTCGAGCAGGACTAAGCCGTCCACTTATGTAGCTTCACAATGATACTATAATTAGAGTAATCCACCTTTCGATGAGAGGGTTGTTAAGTATAAACATTACTATAAACTTCACTATGGAAATATTTATTTTATTTGTAAAGTACAAGAATTTATTTTTTGTAAGGTATGGTGTTGTTTAAAAGTAATGTTTTTGGTAATAAATTAAGTCATATTTAAAAATAATCATTGTCTTTTCAATGGCTAGGTGAAGCGATAACAAAGAAATGTGAAATACAATATTTATATTGGTTAGGTTCGAATCTAGAGTCGAATCTAAGAGTCTAGAAAGAGCCATTATTTTGTATAAATCTTAAAAATAAACCAATAAATAATGTTTTAGTTTAAGACATCAAATCCTACCCTTACTCTGTAATACTTAAAATAACTTAATCTTAATAAGAAATACTTAATAATAACTTAATCCGCACACACGATATCATGAAGTAATGAAAAACGGAACATTTATTTAAAGATTCGTACCTACAGAGAGACGGACAGACAAACATTCTACTCTCCTTAATAAATGTATTTCAGTTTTGTCTGCAATATTATACATAAATATGAAAAATTAAAATATTGTAAATTACATCTACTTCCCTCTGAAACATATATATTAATTTTGCCTACACAATGCTGTACGTGGCTTTCAATCTGTTACGTCATCAATTAGGCTCGATGATATCGGAATGAATTCAATTTGAGAGTAGACGCGTGAGCATCCGTGCCCAGAATTATAGCAATCTGCGCCAATATTGATGAATTGTGTCCATATCAAGTTTGGATGCACTACCGAATGTAGGATTTATTAAAAAACTATATGAAAAATATTCGTTTTCACACCGACTCTACCGTTTTCAAATAATCCGCCGACCTGTACTCCTGTTATTTGAATTTAGATGAAAATAAAATAAAACTTTTTTTTTTGTTATTTAATTTTTATTTTAAAAGGAATGGTGATAAAATCTGTTAGTTTTTTAGCTGTGCGCTAAATTGATTAGTTTTGATAGCCTTGTAGTTAATGATATATTATAAGTAAGGACATCATAAAAATACTTATCTCAATAATAATATTATTGTAAAACAGGGGATAGATAATTATCAAGGTAAAATTACGTACTAATAATGTTTAAGGAAATAAATTATTATTAGATGGATAATATTTTAGGAAAAGAAAAAAATACTTCTAGAAATTTAATATCATTTGAAGTGAACAAATTTAATACATAAAATAATCCATACATATGAAAACCATCTAAAATTCGAACCTACTCTAGGAATGATATATCTTCTTCAAAATAATACTAACTATTAGCATTATGTAATTTTATATTAAATTTGTTTATTTATAGGCTCTACATAATAAACTATAGATTTAGGTGATATCTAGGGTTCCCAACCATACTTTATAATAAAGTATTATACTTTTGTTTCGTAACTATACTTTATACTTTTGCATACAAATAAAGTATGTGGAAAAAAAGTTATCAGTAAATTTTCACATTTTATTGATAAGAGCTTAATTTATAAGACAAAATAGTTTAATTTTAGCGAATATAATCGGTTTTCTATACATCCTAATATGTCTTTGAATGATTATGATAATGTATTTAAATGAGATTATATTATATAATTGTTTATCTATTTAAATTTCTATGTTGAAAAATAGTTAAAAAAATGTTAGTTTGTACAAAAAAAACACAAAAATACGTTTTAAGGCAATATAAGCATGAAATTTTAAAAATACTTTTTTTTTTACAAATACTTTTTTTCTTGCTCATTTTTTTACGTTTTTTCGTCAAAAAAAGTTTGTAACCCTAGTGATATCTTCTATCGTCTGAGTTACATAAATTTCTCATTCCCATAGGAAAATATAAAATATATATATTTGTAAGTTATATTTGCAATACAACTGGCATCTGTTATAGAAATTTGATTTCTAGATTTCTCGTCTCACCATGAATGTAGAGCTTAATAAACTGTATATCACCACTTGCGACTAGTCATCTTAAAGAAATCTTTGTACTAATGATTCAGTTAGTCAGTAAGAGAATAAGAGTAATTTAAATATGAGTAAATGAATAAGACAAAAAATAAAATATATAATTATTGTAATAATATTGTATAATTAGTCTTATTTAAAAAAAAATACCCAAAATCTTGAGCTTTTAATGAAGTATCAAAAAAATATTATGAGTCAAAACATTTTATTAGCTAAAGGCTAATCTTAATCCATAGATTTCTCATAAACAATGAAATAAATATAATATGAAAAAAATTTAATATGAAATTTAATTGATGGGTTATCCAAATAAGGGCAAGTACATAAAATATGAATATAAACTTATCGGTTCAGAGAATTTCCATCGTTCCTTATTGAAAAACTGGAAGAGGTCATTAACCCTCAGGGCACGGCCACCACTCCCACAATACGGCGTACAGCAAACTATCATTCAAGCCATAATTCTTTACACAGTACAATGTATGGCATTTTTTAACAAACAATGTTATCATTTTTTTTTTTATATTTAGGGCAATGCTTGACTACATTCCACCTGATGGTAAGTGGAATGTAGTCTTGGGTGGTAAGGCGCATTACCCTAGCAACCTATTCACTCTTCTCTTGAATATATAATGTATATATCTATTAATTCCATTATAAAGGTAAAAGATGATAGTAATCTTGATAATATGTATTATATTTAAATACAATAAATGTAATATAAATCCAACCTTTTAATATTGTTACTAAAAATAAAATAAAAACTTGGATACTGAAAAATATGGCCATTGTAATCACATAAGAATTTACTTTGATCGTAACAACGCGGTCTTAACAACCGATTTTATTAGGTAATAATGTATATAGACACATAAATGTTCCATCAGTAAATTAGTAATGACATAAGCTTGTAATTGTACGAACACTAAGAATATGACATATTCCAACACAACTCCTACGCTTTAATTAATTAATATTGGAATTTACTGTATATTAAAACCATTCAATATGCTTTTTTCAATAAAATTAGGAATAAAGTCTAGAATAGATATAAAAAAAAAACAAAATACTATTATTTAATTATAAATTCATCACTTTTTATTTAGTGGAACTCTACGGATATTGCACAAAATAATTAAAATATAGTTTTTTTTGTTTTATTTGAAAAATAATTTATATATGGGACATATATAGGGTCAGTATAGGGTCAGCTCACAGACCTCAACCATTTATAAGTTTTATTATTATGCAGACATACATTCAGGTGATTTGTTAAAGATATACCTAGTAGGCAAAAATATTATCCCTTCAAATCCCTCTTCAGATTAGCAAGATCTTACATAAGAGGTATATTAATCACTAAGTAAGGCTGTCAATAAACGTGAATGATTGGTAGAGTGATTGTTGCTAATATCATCATAGGGTCAAAAACGCTAGAACAATATTCCTTATTAACAAAAGTACCGATTAATTAACATATATCTGTTTAAACATTGTATTCAAATCTCTATGCTACCTCTATCTCTATGCTATATTCGAAAAGTAATGCTATATCAAAATGTCAGTAATAGAAAAATGGAGACATACGAGCAACTTGCACAAATATCAAAATAAAGAAAATATTAGCTCAAAGAAATTGGGCGTTTCATTTAGTCTAAAATTCTTTTCCCAAATAAAAGACGTGACTCGAATAAGTTTGTTGTAAGATTAATCTTCCGATATTTCGTATAGGATACTTTTGAAGGCAAAAAGAAATTTGCAAAAAAAACAACGCAAGGCATATATAATGGTCTATGATTAAAATACATTTCTAACAGTCTCCTCTGCCCTTGTGTGCTATCATTTGTTATATTAACGCATTGGCTGCGTCACACATGAGATATGTTATTGGTCCGTAACCTCATTAATTGAATGAACTATAATTGACATACCGACTGACCTGCCAATTAAACAGGCTATGAACATTACATTCTTTTTGTTTAAGATTAACAAAAAATTCGTACCCATGGACAAACCTTGTTCAGATGCTATTTTTATAAGTAGCGATTTTTAATAAGTTAATGCATTGTTAAGAAAAAATCGATTATATATTATAAAATGATTTTTTATTATATATTATTGCGTTTGTTAAACGTGATCTTTGATTTTAAGATACAACAATATTTTTTTTATATATTAGATATATATATATATTTAATACGACTATTAATTTAACAAAATACCTACTAACTCACGTTCTGAAACAAATAGAAGTGACAAATCTCAAGATATTAGTTTCCAGAAATGCTTAACTTTCTTCGAGAGCAATACGTGACTTGGGATACTTAAATAGATTTAAACGTTGCAGAAGTACGGAGAATCCTTATTGAATACTCAATTTAGAATGGAATGATAAATATTAAACAGAACCTTCTAAAACTTACCGGAACTAAGTAAACTGCACAGCAGCACCAACGATGCCCACTTCATTTTTTAACAACTTTAAAACACGGCTTTAGACATAAAATCACACTATCGTTAACTTACGCGCGTTCCTTTTACAGGAAACTTTTCCGGAGAGTCCTGTTTCCCGAGCGACAGTCGACTGTGAATGCGTTTGTGGGACGACTAGCGTTGTCACATGGTACAACCGCTCAACCTTTGACACGCATGCGCACTTCACTGACCCGAGATAAACTATATTAAACTTAAATTAATTTAATCATGTTATTATAACAGAAACGATGACAGATGTAATATTCCATATCGGAGATTAAAAGAAACTAGAAATATTGTAACAGACAGTTTAAGATAGGTTTGATATTATGGTTTTTAATCCCTACACATAAAGATATTAAAAAAGAAATAAATAAAATTTACCAACATATTTCTCATTACGATGTTAAACTTATTTTTTAATTATTATTATAATTTTATTGTAAAAAATACTTATCGAATATATATTATCTTTTTATACATATATGCTAATGATAGTAAGTTTATAATTAATGGTAATTAATATTAATAACCACAGATTGATATCTAAGAAACAGTATCTCAGTAGCTCCTGCCAAGTAATTTTGGGTCAGTAAGTGAGTGGCCCTCATAAGTTACAAGACTTGGACGAGTTATAGCAGCAACCTGCCAAATTTCTTGCTGTATGCGTCGTCATAGCATACCACTGACCTATTTAAAATCTTCTCATTTGCCCAAATTTAAGATAATAATATTTTCATAACGATTTATTTATATTTATTGCATTTTACCAATAAAATATAATGAAATTTGAATTAAAAACATATTACGTTACCTTGAACATTAATATCGAAAAATAACTTAAAAGTTGTTAATTAAACTTAATAATTTTAAAATCAATTCGAATATTTACTTTTTTTAAATTTAAAATTCAATAACTTATTAAACAACTTGTACATTTGTTTATTGATATTTGATTTTAAAGCTAGTCTTAAGATAATATTTCTTTATTACTAACTCCATGTCTAATTCTATGATAGGTGAAGTAACATTGTTATTATATTAATCGATAATCATTCTTTTGCATTAAAAATGTGATCAAATGCTAATTTATACTTAAAGCACTTAAATTTCAAATATAACTTTTAACATAAACATAATAAACTTACTTATAATTGTGTATTATTTAAAAATATCAACGAGTACATATGACGGTCATTCATATTTTAGGGAGAGATACTATATATATAAAAAAATAAGAAGTGATTTTCTAGTGATCAGCAGAAGACTGTTCCATAGTTAGATTCCCTGAACAGTGAGTGACTTATAAAAATAATGTTTGAAAATATTTACAAACATGTATAGCCATGATAAGCTTATTTAATTTAAACCGCAACGTCTGAGAACACGTTTACGGGACGGTTTCCCAGAGGACGCGGGTTCAAATCCCTGCCCGTATTAAATTTAATTTTAATAGAGTATACATTACACAAAATGTTTCAGTTCGCCAAAAACCGACCTGAATATCTGAACTGGAGTACCTAAGTCTTGAAATCTCTAATTCCTCTCCGAATATTACTAATTAACTAACTTACTGACAGACACCTTCATCTCATCTTCTCTTGAACAGGATGGAATTCCCTTGAAAGCAATATATTTTTTTTTAGTAATATTTAAAGTTTAAAATAGAAATCAAATTATACGCGAGTTAGATCCTTCCAAAATAGTTTAATTATAGTTTCAGAGTAGAATAGTAGTTCGTCAACTTTTGTTATGATTGTCTATGTCTAATTGTTACTTAAGGTAAACAATCTTTGTCGAGTTCAGTTTTACAAGCAAAAGGTGTTTGTCTCTTCTATTTGAAGTTTAATGAGTGAACGATGAGACCAGACTTTAAACGATGAATAAGATAACGTTAAGATAAAAAGGCCCACTTCTTTATATATTTTTTTTTTTTTTTTTTTTTTATATTCTCTAGGGCAATGCTTGACTACATTCCACCTGATGGTAAGTGGAATGTAGTCTTAGGTGGTAAGGCGCATTACCCTAGCAACCTATTCACTCTTCGCTTGAAGACACCCACATTGTATTCGGTCGGAAATACCGACGCAGGCAAGCTGTTCCAATCCTTTGCTGTACGCAGTAAAAATGAGGAAGCAAAGCGCTTCGTTCGGACAGGTGGAATGTCCACAACAAAAGGATGAAAACCTGCTGTGCGTCGGGACGTCCGGTGATGGAAGGGGGACGGGGGAATTAAATTGTGTAATTCCTGCGCACACTCACCAAAATGTATCCTATAGAATACTGAGAGGCTAGCAATTCTACGCCTGTGCTCAAGGCTTTGGAGTTTGGCTCCGACCAATTCGGGATCGCCTATAAGCCTCTTTGCTCGCCTCTCAATTGAGTCCAGAACCGCAAGATGAGACTTTGCGGCACCAGCAAATATGTGACAACAGTACTCTACACACGACCGGATCTGCGCTTTGTATAAAACAAGAAGCTGTCCCGGTGTAAAGTACTGCCGAACCTTCGCCAGAACGGCAAGCTTTGCTGCTGCTGCTCTTGCTCTGGACTCAATGAACCGACCAAAGTTGAGGTTCGAGGAAATCTCTAAGCCTAACAACTGAAGCCGGTCACTGTATTCCAAGGATACATTCTGGAAAGTAGGAGCCAAGGTGAAAGGGCTCCTTTTGGCGGTGAAAAGACACGTCTGCGTTTTGGTGGCGTTGAACTTGACAAGATTGGCATTGCTCCATGCGGAGACTGCCTGAAGTTTGTCATTCAAACGTTGCACCATGGCTTCTCTTTCAGACTGTACTTGATCTCGACTAGCCCGAGTACTCGGCAGATATCTTTCTACAACTGTGCTGTCGTCTGCATACCCATAGATACCGGGCTTCAACAGATCATTAATGTGCAGCAGAAACAGAGTTGCAGAAAGAACGGACCCCTGAGGCACTCCGGCATTTATTGTCAAGGGTTCCGAGGAACACCCGTCGACAACTACTCGGAGAGATCTGTGGCTCAGAAAGTCCGTTACCCAGCCGATCAGACCAGGAGATATACCGTACGCTGAAAGCTTGCTTATAAGGCTCGCATGCCAGACCCTGTCAAATGCCCTCGAGACGTCCAGAGAGACGGCGACCGCTTCTCCGTTCTTCTCGATGGCCTCGCCTAAAATGTGAGTAGCATACACTAGAAGGTCCCCAGTAGACCTATTACGGCGAAACCCGTACTGTCGGTCACTGAGGAGATCGTTACCTTCTAGGTATGCTAGTAGGCGCGAGTTCAATACACGCTCCATAATCTTGCAGAGTATGGAGGTGATTGAAATCGGTCTGTAATTGACAGGGTCGGCACGGCTGCCTTTTTTGGGCACGGGTTGCACATTAGCAAGCTTCCAGGATTTCGGCACTATTCCAGTCATGAAAGAGAGACGATACAGACGTGTCAGTACAGGAGACAACTCAGCTGCGCATGTCTTGAGCAGAATGGCTGGTATACCATCAGGACCACTGGCTTTATTCACATCTAAACGACACAATGTTCTCCATACCTCTTTGTTAGTGATGCGGATTTCAGGCATCGAAACACCGCAGTGAGGAAGATGTGCTGGAGAAGCATTGCCAGTGTCTAGATGCGAATTATCAGCAAACAGAGAAGCAAGTACGTTCGCTTTCTCTGTTGCTGTGTGGGCCAGGGATCCATCCGGCTTCAGCAGAGCAGGCAGTGAGGGTTGGCAGAAATTCGACTCGATCGCTTTCGCAAGAGACCAGAAAGCTCGACTGCCAGTTGGTCTGGCAGAGAGCTTTTCGCCATTCTTAGCGATTCGATCGAGACGAGCCTTCCGCAATGCCTTTTTGTAGGACTTGGCAGCTTGGTTAAAGGCTCTCTTCTTCGAACTTACATCCGGAGTTTTGCGGCTTCGAGCATCAGCCCAAATGAGATATGCCGAATGTTTTCGGTCTTGAGCATGACCACATTCGGCATTAAACCATGGGCGAGCTTTGCCACCGATGGGTACGTCAGCAAAAGGAATAAAATACTCCATTGCCTGATGCACCACATCGGTTATAGCATCCGCGCAACTCGACGGATCCAAAGAAGAGAAGCAGACCTGCCGCCAAGGATAAGACGCAAAAAAGTGTCGCATCTCATCCCAATCTGCTGACTTGTATTTCCATACTCGCCTAACACCATGAGGTTCGAAAGCTGGTGGGGAATATGTAAACACAGATTTCACCAGACAGTGATCGGAGGTTCCCAAGGGAGAGGTAACCTCTACCCGATACCTGTCCGGATCAGTTGTCAGCAGAAGGTCCAGGCAATTGGCTGTATGGCCTACCACATCTGGTACCCTTGTCGCTTGCTTCACCAGCTGAAAGAGGTCCAAGGACAACGCAAAGTTCCGCGCTTCTCTTCCAGCATGGTCGGTTTTCTGGTACGGGAACAGCCAGTCCTGATGACAGGCATTAAAATCCCCCAGAAAGACGAGCTGCGCCGAAGGGAACTGATGCAGAGCCATATCAGCAGCCTCACCGAGATACTCGAATAATCTAGTTGTCTCCTGGTCACCGCTGTGCGAACGGTAAACACAAGATATATAATTATTACACAACTAAAAACTTTGGTGTTTCTTGCTTACATAACTAACTCAAAGGCGTCTACAATCCACCTTCCATCACTCAATTAAAATGATTGTTGGAGTTAGGTTTGTAATAAAATATAATCGGGTTACATTATTTAATAAGTTTCATAAAAAAATAATAAAAATAATAACAACATCTTTTCCTCTCCCAAGCACAACCATTTCTTAATTTCATTAATTAATAAATTAATTCTTATTTTCATTAATCGTAGTTGAATTAGGAACGTTAATTTATAGTATATTAGCATAAACAAATTCATATAATATGTGTTAATGTGTGTGTATAGACTATATTTATATTAGTCTATCATAAATCATATAAATATTTGGTATTTTAACCATTTACAAACACAGTCCAAATGTGAAGAGACGTTTGTAAAAGTTTGTTTCTGATAATAATTGATCGCATCTGTAAAGATTTTTTATTGTATAAATGTGTATATTTCATTTGTATAATTTTATGCTTATACAAGCAGCTTATGTTAATAAATTTAGGTACTGCCAATGTTAGGTTATATAAATGAACAAACAAACAAAAAAATGGTAATAATTCTGCTTAAAGAGCACTCATTATTATTGATCTGATATCTTATCATAAGACATTAATGGACGAATTAAAAAGATTTCAGAAATTATTGTCTGTTTTGATGCCGCGCTTTTTATCTTTCTAATCTATTAAAAAAATAGATATTGATCGAGTACATAAGGAGGACTTATTTTTAATGATAGACAGATTTATGAAAGAAACCACAGAATAAGTTAACAAAATGTTAAGATTTTTATTGGTGGTATCCGTTACTTTAATCGGTAATAAAATAGTAATAGGAAGCAATAATATTTTTAAAGAGTGACATTAAATAACATTTTCTTTTACAAAACCATTTATTTTTTGTAATGTTTTGTGTTACAGTTGGAGATGCCAGTGCAGCTGCGAGGGACGGTAGATTTAACAAATATATAATACACACAAGGTATAAATAATATTATCATTATTTAAATTTGTTTATTAATATAGAATGAATTATAAACTGATACAGGGAAGGAATTCGAACATGCCATCTCTGGGAAATATGCCCGAATTGGTTTCAATCACCTAGTAGAGCGACGGAACGGTTTCCAGAGGTCGCGGGTTCGAATCCCAACCTGTATCGGTTTATTTTAATTTATATTTATCAAAATGTAAATAAGCTATACATGTTTATAGATTTTTTCAAACCTTATTTATATTATCAAATATAATTTGTATAGGTACACCTATAATTTATAAAAAGTCACTAGCCCTAATGGTATTATATTTTAAATATCTACTTGATTTTAGAGTATTGCTTCAAAAACTATTACTTTACGTAGAATCGTTTGGATGAATGAAAGCTAGTGTGGTTTTAATTAAATATGGATCCACTTATCTTTTTGTAATATATTGCGTAACTAAAGTAATTAAGGATAGAACTATGTTATCGAGAATAATCACATTAATAATAATATAGATATTTGTCATGAACATACAAAATGTATAATAAATTTTAATCATAAGCAATTTAATGTCAATAAAATCATTTGATATATTCATTCTATTACACAGGGCCAACTATCATAATCCAATCGAGTTAGATCTCGAAGTCGAGACCACTGTCCAAGCCCTGAATCTCGAAAGGAATACAACAATTATTATTCACGGACACCAAGGCTCTGCAACCACATCTTTAAATCCCACGGTTAAAAATGGTAATCTTAACGTAATGTCATTATTAAATGACATTACTTATTATGGATCGATCGTAAACTATACAAAAGTGTTTACAGCCTTCCTCAGCCTTGTGTTATTACATTTGTGTTTACAGCCTTCCTCGAAAGTGAGGATATGGATGTCATCATAGTCGACTGGTCACTTTACGCTGGACAAAGTTACAGCAACGCAATTCTGGCCGTTCCAAGTGTTGCAGAAAGTTTAGCGCTTGTTATAAATGAACTGGTAACTCAAAACGTTGTGGCGCTTGAGACATTACATCTGGTGGGATTCGACCTTGGGGCACACGTAGCTGGTTATGTCGGCAGAGCTGTAGATGGAGCAGTAGCTAGAATAACTGGTATGAAATAAATATATTCCATTGTTCTTTAGGGTTCAAAGTTGTAATGTTAAGTAATTAAATTGAATATATATACGAAAAATAAAACAAAGCGTAAACATTCTACACATAAAATGTTGTCTTTTAACTAATCGAAAATACAGTAAAATCATAAATAAATATGGCATTAAAAAATCTGTACCTAAAACAAAGAAACAAAGTGAAATATAAAAAATAAATATCCCTTTGTCTGACTGATCTACGCACGTTTACATATTTGAAATAATAATTAATTCTAATTTTATATAAATATATAATACGCTTTACATGGCTATAAATGTTTATAGACCTTTTTAAACAATAATTAATTCTATTTAATAATTATTTTGAGAGTTAAAAGGTTATATCTTTCCAGGCTTAGATCCCTCTAAAGAGCAAGGAGGAGCAATTTTCCAAAGGTTGCGTGCCACTGATGCTCTATATGTGGAGGTGTTTCACACTGATGGTATCGGTCTCGGTGCCCATGGTATTGGGGATGCTATTGGTGATGTAGATTTCTACGTAAACGGTGGAACAAATCAGCCTGGGTGCCCATTGAACAACTTGTGCAGTCATAATCGTTCTTGGGAAGTGTTCGCTGCAACGATTAACCACAGGCACTTGATAGGCAACAAATGTGGTACTTGGCTCCAAGTTACTCTTAACCTTTGCCGCGGCTCCACCCTTGTACTCGGTGGCAATGATTTTGTTAAATACGGGTAAGAATTTGATTTTTGAAAAAATACTCAATTTATCTTTGAATTTTTCTCTATATTTTTTTTTATATTTTAAACACGTATAAATTATAAATACTCATTCTTTTTTAAAAACTAATTGAAAAAAAACACTGTTTGATGTATAATGCATATCTTTTTTACTCAGATCCGGAATGTATCGTGTAAATACTAGAAGAACACATCCGTACTAGAACAATACAAATGAAGGTCAAGAATAAATGTATATTAAATATTAAATGTTTTATTTTTTAACTAACATCACAATTTAAACAAATATTAAATATATCGATTTTCCAAAGTTTACCTTGTTAGTGATCTTTAACAATAGAGTAATTTGGTATCAATGAGGCTTCTTGGACTAATACCTTTAGCAGCTTAACTCAAATCAATTGTAGTAATCATTTATTGTTTAAACGAATATAAGTTCGAATATAAAACGAATATCATATATTGTGATAATGTATGTGGTGAAAAATAATGTGACATCCTATAGCACCTAATGATCTTGCTATGAACGGCCGACAGTACATTTACTTGGGCATTATTGATTTATCATATAATTATATACCGAATAATTCTGTGCTAAAAGATCCCAAGGATGCCCAAGGTTACTTACTACAAGAATATCCATGTCAGTCAAAAATATTACTTTGCTGTAAATATTATTGTATTTTAGTATAGTAAATATCAGTCTTTAAAAATTTTTTTTTGTTACGAAATGCTAATATTTGGAATATAATAAAAATTCTCCACATTTCCTGGCTACTTCAAGATTTTAGTATTGTAATGTATTTATGTAATTTAGAATTTTAACATTACTTTAAGACAAAGATAAACATAACAATCCCTCAAAGTTTCAGTTGCCAGCACTTCTCAGGTCTGTTGGAATTATTTTTCCAAACTGGTGGTAGCTTTGATAATGAATAAATGTTTTGCATAAAACTTAGTTTCAATCAATATTTTTTTGATGTGATTTACGATGGTCTGTAACCTTTATGGTATAAATCTTTTTTACAAATATCTCACCAATATGAGGCATTAATAGTAGTTATAGTCCTAGAACATTTTATAATGGCATTAGACTAAATTGTATTTAATTTAAAATAAATATATATTTTTTACATTACCTTGAAGTAATAACTCAGCGACAAGAGGAGAAGAAATTAAGGAGAAAGTAGTATAAGTTAGAATTGTTTGAAAATATTTTTTAAAAGCAGAGTCAACTTCTTTATTTCATTTTATGATGGGATTGTCTATGGGAAGAGAAAATTGTAGTTTAAAGTAAGTAAGTAAGAAAATTGCAGTTTAAAGTAAGTAAGTAAGTTAGTAAAATTGTAGTTTGTAGTTGTGCTTTTACCAGTGCTAGTCATTTTATAATTTTCCAGGTCCTTTTAATTTTGTTCAATTAATTATTAATTAGGTTTCTAATATATAATGACCTGACTTGTAACAAAACTTATAGGTGACTTCTCAAAGTGCCAGGAGAATGTTGATTTAAATTCATTATTAATTAGTTTGTAAAATTTATCAAATAGCTGTGAAGAAATTTGTGTTATATTCCAAATATTAGCATTTAACAAAATATATTTTTTTAACTTTATTCAAACCACTTAGTATATATTTACAAAGTATTAAGAACTAAAAACTATAAGTATGGATGTACAAATATATTTTTGTAGTTAAACTATTTTTAATATATTCTATTCTAATACCTAATTATATTTGTAAGTCTGTATACTAATCGGCAAAGGCCTTCTCTACTCCTTTTCATTCCTATCTATCTTGAGCCACTCTATTCCACGTTACTTCTGTTATTGGCGTAATGTCCTTATCCCATCTCCTCTCTTTCCTTTGAGATGAATCTAATTTAAAAATAAAACCTTTATGCTCATCCTAATTGAATTGAAATTGAAAAAATAAAATAAGAAAAAGTTTGACCAAAAAAAGGATTGAGATCAAAAAAGACTGTTTCCTGAAATCTCGACTATATGGAAGCTATAAAGTATGATAATGCTATTAAAATAATACAGATTGATAACAATAAAATTGTTAATTAGAAAAAAAAACATTAGTTTAACTACAAATGCTTTATTTTAAAATATTAACTATTTTTAGATATTAGATAATATTAGACCCTATTAATAATTTAAAAATTAATCCAAGAAAATTAGAAAATTTAATGAATAATATTACTAATAAACTCGATATTAATACTTTTACGCATATAACTAAAATTTTCTTCATTAACTTCATTGACTTAAGAAAAAAGTACTCAATGCGGCTGGTATATATATATTCTTTACTTTTTAGTTTTAAAGTTTGTTTTTTTAACGTAGTTATTTTTATTTTAGCTGATAATATTGAAACAATATTGGATGACTTATTTTGACTAGAAAATTGCTTTGCATTAATTCATGCTCAAAGTACACATTGTTCAATATTAACAATCAATATGCATTAAACTAGGTCCACGAAAACGGGGTTCAGCCATGTGGCGTAGTTTAATGCGTAAAACCATACAAACGAAATAAAAACTCCAATTAAATACTGAAAGTATTAAGCTCTTACTGTACTACAGCGTTGAAAAAAAAAAAAAATGATTTTGTTAATCAATCAGACAGTGAACTAAACCAATTATTTTATTAATTATTAAAAATAAAGCACTAGATATTTCATGTATTTTTGGCGAGAAATCTATGGTATGTTTTTTTAAAATTAAAGAAATATTTTTTTAAAATCATATCAAAGTCAAACAAGTTACTTTTTATATAAAAAATAATAATAACAATTAAAATACCTACACAACTTTTAACGTCATTAATAATTTTAAATCATAACAAATTTATAAAAGTATAAGTAAATTCATAAAGTAAGTAGGAAACTGTCAGTGCTACTACTCGTAGAGATTCAGTGATCTGCAACCTTAAGTTACTTAAATATAATATTCGAGAAAACAGCAACTCGTTTTTTGAATTATTCGTTAGGTATCTGTCGATTGTTATTAATTTTCGTTTGCATTGGACGGGCAACGATAGTCTCATTTGGGAACGTAGTAAGGTCTATTCCAAAGATGAGCTGAAGATCAGGCAACCAAAAATTGATCGCAATCAATGTTAAGAAGAAACTATAGCGCGCTTGAAAAAATAAACGTTTCATATATTATCTCTATGGGACACATTTTGGTGATTATATCAAAAACTACTGTCACGAATTGACTCAATTTATTTCCAGGCAAAGTTTCTGCTTTGCTCTATATATAAGCTATCTCAGAGAAGATGTATAACAAATGAGTTGAATGCCTAAATTTAACGAATTTTATTTCTGTGATAACAAATAATTACGCAACGTTTACGTTTCCTTTTTGGATGAAGATTAAAACTGTCCTACAACCAACAAAAATTTTTAAAAATACAAGCAAACTATCTTGTAACTCCGCCTCTAACATGTTTTAAGGAAAACTCAAATAGGTGCTGTTCTTCAGAGGAAAGTTGTGTTCCCATGCACTGCGGGAACCGCTGAGCAAGCGATTATATTTTTTTATTATATTTGTCCTTTTTATGTATGTAATTAGTTTTAAATATAATTTTCACTTTTGTTCGCATTCTAATATCGAGCAAGCAGTCGTCATCTCAGTTATAATTTAAAGTTGTAATTTTGAATTAAAGTATTCTTCAATTTTGGATCCTTGGCTGCCACCGTACTTACTTCATGCAAGTTAAGGTAAGGTAAGGCAAAGTACTTGTTTGTATTTTTTTTTAAATAAACATTATAAACAATAAACAGCTTTGATTATTTTTTTGTTGCTATGCATTGAAAGTGCAATTCTTTTTTTTTTCAAATTTTCAGTTCTAATTGCCGACCTAGCAATTTAATTTTTAAAATCTACTGATGGGCACCAGGCGAACGTACGTCCTAAAGGTACCTCACGAGATGTTTATACCACGACTCAGGATGTCATTGCAGGAAATAGAAGCTCAAAAATGGAAGAAAGGCGAACTTGTCTTGAGGGTCGAAGTCTCCATGAGTAATGTTGTTGGATGTGTGTGGCTATCGAAAGCCTTTTGAAGTGCTGTGCCTTCGTCGGAAGGTCTAAGAAAATTAATGGTCTAAAAAGAGTTAAAGTCATAGAATCGGAGTCGACATTATCAATTGTATCAATTTGTTCTGAAGGGGCAATAGATTTGCGCAAGCAACACTTGTATAGGATTACGGACTGTATGCAGGTTTTGCCTAATTTGTGGAAGATATTCTACTCCGTTAGAATTTTAAGGGGCATAAACGATCTAGAATGAAGGCTGTTTATTGGTTTTGAGGGAGTACATGATAAATATGGTGTTGTCAACGATTGGAACGTGTTTGCGGTCTACGGCTTGAGATCTAAGACAACACGGGCTCTCTAGACTATTAGCAAGACTTTCCACTTCGTCAAAATCTAACAAGGTAAGCTTTTAAGGAAAATAATGGATGAACACTATATTTAATGAATCTTACAATTTTAATTATATTTAAAAAATAAAACATTCAATAAAAAAATATTTATTCTTAATCAGACTTTGATATTTTATTTTTCTAGTATGCATATGTTCTTCTAGTATTTACACGGTACATTCCAAATCTGGGGAAAAACAAAATATATACATCATACAGAAAAACAGTTTTCCTTTTTAATAAGCGTTCCTAGATATCTTAAGTTATTCATTTATTTTCTTAAAAATTCTTACCCGTATTTAACAAGATCGTTGCCTCCAAGTCTTAGTGTGAAGCCGTGGCAAGTGTTAAAAATAACTTGGAGCCAAGTGGCACATTGGTTGCCTATCAAGTTGTTGTTATTAAGTGTCGCGGCGAACAATTCCCAAGAAAGATTATGACTGCACCAGTTGTTAAGTGAGCACTCAGGCTGATTAGTACCACCATTAACGAAGAAATCTACATCACCAATAGCTTTCCCAATGCCATAGGCGAGAAGGCCGATACTATCAGTGTGCAAAACTTCCACATAAAGAGCATCAGTAATACGTAGCCTTTGAAAACTTCCTCCTCCTTGCTCTTTAGATGGACTTAAGCCTGTAAAATGATACCTCTTACTTTGAATATAAATAATAAGACAGATTTGAAACAAATTTGATAGTTAATGTCGGTATGTGTGGAAAAAATGTCTAACATATATATTGCTTAAATTTTGTAACATATATATTTTCTAACATATATATTTTGTTGTAGGTACACACCAAATTTTTAATGGCTTATTTCTTTATGTTATAAGTGTTTTTGATCTCATTGATAGAGGTTCAAACATTAAATCAGTTGAACGTTTTGGAAAAAAAATAATAAATATAAAAACCCTTATATTAATAACATTAAAGTAAAGTAAAAACTATGAAAATAAATAATAATTAAAAAAATTATATAAAAAAGTGTACTAAAATTAATAAAATTGTATGTGTAGGATACAGTCATGCTTTACATTACAATTTTAAATCCTAAAAATCAATGAAATGAATATCATACCTGTTATTCTAGCTACTTTTCCACCCAGAGCTCTTCCGACATAACCAGCTACGTGTGCTCCGAGGTCAAAACCCACCAGATGTAATGTCCCAAGCGCCACAACGTTTCGAGTATCCAGCTCATTTATAACAAGTGCTATACTTTCTGCAACACTTGGAACGGCTAGAATTGCGTTTCTGTAACTTTGTCCAGCGTGAAATGACCAGTCGACTATAATCACATCTACATCCTCACTTTCGAGGAAGGCTGTAAACACAAATATAAAGTTTTGAATAATTTACGATCAATCCATTATTATTGTTATTAATTTAAGAGTCATGTCTTTAATATGTTATGATTACCATTTTTCACCATGGGATTTAAAGATGTGTTTCCAGAGCCTTGGTGTCCGTGAATAATAATTGTTGTACTTTTTTTGAGAGTCAGAGCTGTCACTGTGGTGTTGACATTGAGGTCTAATTCAATCGAATTATTATAATTAGCCCTGCACAGTATAAATATATATGTTTTAAACATTTTAATAAAAGTAATTTGTTTAGTTTTGTTTTACTTTATATGTACTTGAGAAATAACGTTATTATTTTCTATCTGATAAGTCCCGACAATATATAATACTTTTTAGGTATACGGCTTATTTAAGTTACACAAAATAACTAAAAAATCATACAAAGGACCATATTAGACCAGATCTTTTTAGGTCAAACTAAATGTCATTTAGCAAAATGAATCGGACAGAAACTAGTTTATCTATGAATTTTACACCCCGTTTGCTTTTCTGATATTTAAAAAAAATTAAAACATTTCACAAAGCGA
Source organism: Napeogenes sylphis (assembly GCA_959347405.1). NCBI lineage: Eukaryota > Metazoa > Arthropoda > Insecta > Lepidoptera > Nymphalidae > Napeogenes > Napeogenes sylphis. The sequence continues at coordinate 18,819,572 of OY365781.1, forward strand.
TAATATCCATGAAATGTCATTACATCTATGCATAAAATTTAATAAAAATTCCACAAAAAACATGATTGTTGTCAATTCATACCTCGTATATATAAAATATCTTATAAATCTGCTATCCATATCCGCTGCCCCGGCACCTCTAGCTGTAACACATTACAAAATGTTAGTGGATTTTATTTAAAAAAATATGTGATAGCTCTTTTTAAAAATGTTACTTTCTGTTACTAGTTTTTATTACCAATTACAGCAAGTGAAATTACTAATAAGAATCGTAACATATTGTCTACTTATTCGGTGGTTTCTTTTACAAATCTGTCTCTCATTTAAAATTATTCCCCTTTATGTACTCGATCAATATCGATATTTTTAACAGATTAGAAAGATAAATATTGTGGCATCAAAATAGACAAAAAATGCTGAAATCTTTTTTTAAATGATTTTTGTTATCTGATAAGATAGAGGTATTAAATATTTTTCAAGCAGCCTCCCATTGAAGCGATGCCAATTTTGTCAAAGTCAATAGTACTAGGCGTGACTATCCGTACAAGTCCGAACAAGTCCAATTTAACCTTTCATCTTTTGGGATAGTTTAAAATTTAAGTTCCAATCTTAAAGTCACCTAGGCAAACCTGCTTCACTCTATACCGCATCATCACTATTCAGCAAGCGAGGTAGCAGTCAAAAGCTTGACTGATGTATAAAAAAGATTAGATTTTCATGGATACTTTTTAATGCCAAAGAAATAAGACTGATAAAAAGAGAGATTGTTATATTATCAGTAATTTTCGTTTGATGTTTTTGCAATCCTATATTGATTTCTAATTAAAATTAGGTCAGGGACCATTATATCTTTGTAAATACCTTTTACCTACTAATCAATTTCAATAGTTCTTTATGTTAGTAATAGATAAGTAATCTATTGTAAGGCGGCAGCAACTCTTTGAACTTAGTATTTTTAGATTTTTATAAGAATAGTGAAAAATCGTCCATGCGTTAGGACTGGAACTTTTATACATACATTGTACCTTTTTTATATATACACTGTACTTTTTTATACTACATTTAAAAGTAAAAATAAAACTAAAACATCAGGGAGTTTCAGCAATTTCTAAATTTCTTGTAACGTAATAACGTTTTAGGTACTACAGATTTAGGTACTCCGATTATTTTCGTATATGATTTGAGAGAACTAAATATTTTTTTATACAACCTTTTTTAAACATTTTTGTTTAGTTTTAGAGTACCCTAAACCAGAAATTTCTAAGATCTTCTCATAGTCGGACCTTGTATAACTCCTAAAATCGAACACGTCAACAAATAGCAAACTGTCCAGGATATACTGTAGTATAGTGTCTGGTTGAAAATAAAACTAAAACGGTGAAAAAACATGAAGTTTACATTGATTGAGCTGTAATCTTTTTTATTTGACAACGCTAGTACTAGTAGCTAGTATTTACCTTCCTAAAATTTTATTCAAATCATATTAATATATACTAAGTAATATTTCAAGTTGTTTACTATTTTAAATCCTAGTATAACACTGTCGTTGATAAAATAGAATTTGTATGAAGATACGATTTGTATCAGCGATAAACGAAATGGATCCATGCTTCAATGGTCATAACAATGTTATCACTGTTAGTTCCAGAGCTGAGTTAACTGTGGCTTTTATTATCATACTGTTTATATCATTATAGATATATAGTAATAATTTATATATTTTATTGATACTAACAACTTACATTACCTGTTAATATAACATGAGATGTAGGTATGTGTGCGTAACGCTTATTTAAGTTGAAGGCTTATTTGTAAAATATACAGTTTGGTTTGCTTATGTTAAATAAAAAATAGGCCAAGTGTGCGTGTGAGTATGTGAGTGTGCATGTGAGCACGAATGGTTCAAAATGTTTTAATTTAACTTCGTAATATGTTTAGACAATTGTTTATTTTATCTTTTGATTATCAAAAATACAGATAACTATAAAAAAACAAAGTTTATTCATACTATTATTGTTATTATATTGTTTGTAACTTCATACATTTTACATACAAAATCAAAGATACGTTATGTATAAAATACTAATAATATACTAAGGAAAGATTTGATAGTTTGTTTGTAATCGTTCAACCCCATAACTCTTCGGCCATGCTTAGTTATTTCAACTGCATGTAATTGTCTAAAAAAAAAATTTAGACACGGTACGTGACGCTCTTGACACGGAATTTCGTAGTATCATGTTGGCACCTCCTGACTGTAGCACGAAAGGATTGATTTAACAGGCATAAACTTTTATATCACTTTGTATCCCACGTATTATAAAAGATAGTTGTTGTTATACATTATAAGATCTTCGTGATGGACATATGTTATCCCGGTAAAATCAAAGGGGAATTTCGTGAATATCAGTGTTTTAAAGTAAGTTGACTACGTGGTCACAGCGGTCAGCCTGTGACCAAGGCCGGTGCAACCTGGTCGAAACGTCACGCAAATGAAAGGTATGTCATACCTATTCCGGACGCGTTAATTACCCATTTTTTAAAATAATTACATATGATGAAATGCGATAGTTTAAAAGTTAGTATAAGTTGACCAAGGTTATTTCGATGCATTTTACTTTCTTATAAATTGCTTACGTCCACCAGGGAATTCTGACAGCACCTAGTATAAAATAAAATCGAATGTAAGTAATGAAAGCCGTCAAGTGCAGATTCAATTGAATGAACAAAGAAACTTGTGGACAACTGCAGGAAAACTCTGACTTTATTTCTTACGGAGAAGTGAGAAGGTCAAATACATATAACATAGAATTTCATTTTAAATATTGTAGTATCTTAGTGCCGTACATTATATATATGGCGGAAAATCTAAGTCAAACATTATGGTATGTTTTAAATAAAAAACAGATTCAAAAATATCATGATAGGAACCGACATTGGAAAACACTTACTGCGGTGGAGGGAAGGATGAGACTGGAGAAACAAAAGATTCTGAATTGGTTGAATATTTGAACATGCCACCGTTCGTTTTCTCCGCGAAGCGCGCGCCAGTCACAGTACAAGCAGATTGGCAAGTATCCTAGAGTTAATAGCTGTAAATAAAAATGTCAAACATAATGAAATAAGTTTTAGGTTTGTGTTTTTTTAATATTGTCTAAGTTAATGCTTCACTACATTCTTTGGTTTTGATTGTGATTACAATTATCATCATCATCATCATCAATCAAAGTAAATCAAGTAAAATGTCATATGGCGTAGTTTCGGGTTTTTAAAATTAAAGTGAAGTGAAGAAGTTTTGTCAAGTGAAGGTCAAGAAATAAATATAAGGAATATTTACTCTATATGTTTTTATATACATTTTAAAGCAATAATATTCATTGTGAAGCAGCTACTTAAGCTGCACATAAGCAAATAAAAACAAAGTTTTTCATTACGAAAAGATTCAAACAATTGGAAGTATCGCTTAGAAAAGTACGCATATTATGTATTTCACTAATGTTGTTCTTTCTTGGGTTAAACCAATAGTTCTTCTGTAATGTTTCAAAAATATAATAAATGCACTTTTTTAACCCACAAGAACTTGATAACAATTACTTGTTTGATATAAAAAAAAAACTTCTTAATATTTCACTATGAACCTTTAATTATAAGAGTATACCATCTGGAATTATAAAATAAATCTATAAGTATGAAGTCTGTTCCAAAACAATTTTCGAGATTATAACCAAAAAGTTTTATATTTTTTTGGGATTTATATAAAAACTAAATTCCACCTGATGGAAAGTGGAAATGTAGTCATAGATGGTAAGGTGCATTAACTTAGCAAACTATTCACTTTACTCTTGAAGACACCCACATTGTAATCGGACGAAAATACCGACAGAGGCAAGTGGTATCAGTAACAGTAACAGAAGCTCTTCAACTAAAAATGACGAAGTACAGCGCTTCATTCAGACTGGAGGAACAACCACAACGTGGGGATGGATACCCGCAGTACGTTAGAACGTCCGGTGATTTAAGAGGGACTCGCGAATTAATTCGTGTAAATCCTGGGCACACTCACCAAAATATATCCTGTGGAATACTGAGAGGCTAGCAATTCTATTGCTGTGTTCAAGGCTGTGGATGTTGGCTTCAACCAATCCAGGGTCGCCTAAAAGCCTTTTTGCTCGCCTCTCAATTGAGTCCAGAACCGCAAGAGACTTTGCAGTACCAGCAAATTTGTGACCACAGTACTCCACACACGTCCGGATCTGTGCTTTGTCTAATACAAGTAGCTGTGAAGTACAATCGGACCTTCGTAAGAACGGCAAGCTTTCCTGCTGCTGCTGTTTTACGGACCAAAGTTGACCAGACTGCCACTGTACTTGATCTTTAACCCGAGTACTCGACAGATATCTTTCTACAATGGTGAAGTCGTGAGTTTTCACGCTTGTGCAACAAAACTTCCAAGCATGTTAAATGCATAATATTATTATTAATATTTTTTTATATACAAAACCAGGTTAATACTTGACTACATTCCACCTGATGGTAAGTGAAATGTAGTCTTAGGTGGTAACGCGCATTAACCAAGCAGCCAATTCACTCTCCTCTTGAAGACACCCACATAATATTTGGCCGGAAATACCGACGCAGGTAGATTTTTCCAATCCTTCGCTGTACGCACTAAAAAAGATGAAGCATAGCGCTTCGTTCGAACAGGTAGAGTGTCCACAACGTAGGGATGGATACCCGTCGTGCGTCGGGACGTCCGGTAATGGAACGGGGATGGATGGATTGTATATTTGTATTATTTATTAAACAATTCATATATGTAAACAACAACAAGTTGCGTGGTTGCTACTTTCAATTAGGAGTAAACTTTAATTTGCCGATGCAATGGTGTCCTGCAGACCAACAGAGGGGCAAAAAGTTAAATTATTAAAATATTTTGCCAAATAGTATTAATATTTTTTTTTTAAACCGTGTAATGAGATTGACAATAACTGGGGTAAGGGCAGTTAGATTACAATAGGATGAATATATGACAAAAAGCAAGTAAGAACATAAATAAATTTCTTGTATTAAATATAAGAATTTATAAAGATAAGAAGCCAGCGAACGGTGGTATTTTGCAAGAACGACAAAAAGTTTACAAGTAGTAACAACTTAAACAGCTTCATGCTCTTTGTAAAAGTTTAAATTATGCTAAGAAAAAGTGATCCAACAATCTAATGATCACTTTATTCTCACTAGTTTTCATTTGAATTAAACAAGCATTTCAACATTTAAATTACTATGCATTCTTCAATTAAATTTATTTTTACCGAATTCAGAGTTTGTGGATTGTATTTTTTTGGAAATCATATTGTTTTTTCCATTAATTTATATTTATATGTTTGTATACAAATTAATATATTTTTGAATTGACGAATTGGTCACTTAAAATGAATGGACTGGATTGGATTGGATTGAACTGAACCGACCTGAATCGATGATTTCAATTGATTGGTTGATAATTAAATTAAATCATCATCAATTTCTTACAAATTATACAAAACATTAAAATGAAGAATATAAAATAAAGGACAAATAGTAACTGCGATATCCAAAACGGTTGATCACTCTGCTTTTGCTAGAGTATAGTGCAGGAGTCACCATTTTCTTCCAACGGCCGCCATGCCATTACGTAGCTGACACTTATGACTATTAAATTTAACAATATGAAAGCAAATATGACCAAAGCAATGGTATAAAAAGTAATTCAAACGCTCTCCCTTAGACCTTACCTTATCAAGAGAGGGTCGTCCGTTATATATGAATAATACCTCCTGAACATAGTCCAGTTTCCGCTCTAGATGTTCAGGATCACACAGATCGTAAGCTCTGTCCTTGAAAGAAGTTATAACGGATATATATAAATAACGGATATAAATAAATAACGGATATCAGGTAAGGGAGCTAATGAAACAATCAACTAGGAGACGTAAGAATCTAGAGGTGAACAAACAGCCGGTCTATACACCTTATGCTAAAGAAGTAACGGATATGATCGGCTCATATCCGTTAAATCCGCTAAATCCGCTAAAGCGTTCTATTGTTGAAAGGATCAACGAACATATCGCTGTTGTAAGGAATCGTCAGTAGAGCAAATCAGAGATCGCAAAAAAATGTATTAGAAGTGCCCACTTCCCCTTCCCCCTTCCACCCAATCGGCGTATAAAATTTCACCGTGTCCAGTTCCTCCCAACAGAATGAGATTTTTATTCTAGAGTAGTACGTGAAGAAATTGAGATAAAAAAAACTAAACTTGTGATTGATGATTAAAAACTCACTTTTTTGACCTGACACTTCGGTTAGATTGCAAAATAGGGATATTGTTAGGAATTTAGTTAGGACTTGCTGTGCCTGCGACTTCGTACTATCAATATGTACTATTATTACGTACTATCAATATGTACTACAAATACGTACTATCAATACGTACTATCAACATATATTATCAATAGGTACTATATTTCTATAGTATCGATATATAGCATCAATATGTACTATCAATATGTATCTACTATATTAATACCTTCTATTCTTACCTATAAATTAAATAGTTTAAAAAACATGTCTTACCGCAATGGTAGGAAAATAAGAGATTCTTAAGATTATTTGTTAACCGATTTATATAATAAAAATAAAACACAAAATGTACAGTGAATCCCATATATATCCGAAAACTTCATCCAAATCGATTAATCCGATATGTGCCGATAGAGAAAATAAAATAAACATGGTTTCGGTTCTCTTGCTCATATAACGGTCTCCCATTATGATTTTTTGAAAATATTTTACATTTACAGACAGCGATCAGTTACAGTTTTATTATATGTATTAAGATAGATTTCTGGAGCATTTTAGATACATACAACTTTTGAAAAAGTGAAGAGTGTGTAATGAACGTTAAAAACTAAATGTTACTTAGAGTGACGCTCAATTTCTTTGTATAAAAGTTTTCATTAGCTATATTGTTTTTACGTGTTGCGTGCACAACTAAAAGACAAACAGATAAACAGACATTAATTTAAAAATGTTGAAAATGGTTTCTTTTAGTTATCACTTCACTTCCTGGTATATATTTTTTAAATATTTTCAATGTACAAAGACTACTTACTACTCCACAGATTTATTACACGTATAGAATAATATTTCCATGGTATCTATTACGTGATTGACATAAATTGACAACCTTTTTATTTAGATTAACCAATGTAGGTGAAATAAACACTAAATGTTAAGTGAAGAATATTTCAACATATTCTCGAAAACGGCATTTAAAATGCTTTAGCCGTTTCTAAGATTAGCGTACATAAACATACACACACACAGACAAACAGAAAAAATGAAAAACCAATGTTTTGGGTTCTCTTGCTCTTATAAAGGTACCCCATCATGATTTTTTTTTATTTTCCATTAAAACAGTGTTTGATCAGTGACAACTTTAATATATGTATAGATTAGTAAAATTTCTCTCAAATTCTAGTGTTGGTTTTGATGATTAACTATTGCCGTATATGGTATACAAGTAGCAGTTCAAGTCAATAAAAACAGTAACAAAAAAATTTATGAAGTGTTGAAATCTTCACTTCCCTTCCATATTTACGCCTAAATTTCAAAACTCAGAAACATTTTCGATACCTGTATCTTTAATAAATATGTTCATATTATCCATTTTTATTATTTATATTTGTTCATAAAAGCGATAGGAATTTTACCTCTTTATTTGTTAATCTCTATCGTTACTATTATAGTTTTTTTTTTCCTGAGTAAAAAAAACAAGTTTTCACAGCGTAATTTGTAGAAATATTACATTTTCGGAAGAGAAAGATTTCAAGTTCCATTTAAACATTTCAAAATATTTGAGATTAACGTTTATTAGACTACTAGCTGTTACTCGCGACTTCGTCCGCGTAATTTTTTACTAAGGACGTCTATATTGTAGGAATATATGTTTATAGACGCGATATTTTATTACAATACGTTTCTATAGACTACGTTTTTTGTTTTACCATCTTTTGACAATATGTACAGGTTTTGGGGGCTAGATACACGGGAACACGCCACATACAATTGCCCATGGGAAAAGCAGTTTTTCTCTAAGTGCACACCTGCTACCTTTAGTGTCTGCCCTTGACTTTTATTTATAGTAATTGCTAAGGCGGGTTTTAAAGGGAACTACACTGTTTTAAACTGGAACGGCAAGTCTGTTGGAATAAGGGGAATACGTGGAAACAGAACATTTTCTCCTTTTGCCGTTCTAGTCATAATAACAATTATTTTTTAACAATTACCTTTAACGATATTTTTCCCCAAGTGCGTAATTTGCAATCGAGTGCCGTTGCATAGTCGAGGTGCATCAAGTTTACGCATTAATAGAATGGGGACACCAACTTTCAACCTCAGGTTATGGGAAGGCACGCCTGATAATTCTAGAGAGTTAAGAAACTCGACAGGGTATGATGTTACGTGTTCTGTATCCATTACATTATCTACAGGGAGATATTCCACGACGTCACTTTCCACTTCTGACATAATATTTTCATTAATCTGTCCAGCAATTTCGGTCGTTGGTGCTAAAATTGCCCTTTCACACAACCATTCTTGGTCTCCCAAATTAGTCCGCAGATCAGGATATACGTTGTTTTTTAGATCGTCAGTGCTGCCAACAATATTACAGAATTCGTGATTTAGTGTGATCATATCGTTAATGTCTGTGGCCATACGATCTTCACCAATTTTCAGGAGAGTGGCCGCATACAGCCCCGATTGTGAATCGTTGTGCAATTGTACTCTCATATTTGTAGTCAGACTAAATTTTTGCATATGCGCCAATAGCGTAGAGGCCTTCAAACATGCGTTTATTTCATCTGCCGGTGTACCTCTAGTTATCACGGGTAGCATCTGTTTGAAATCACCAGCCACAAGGACAACCATTCCTCCCATAATACTTCTGTTGCTTTTGATGTCTTGCATTGTCTTATTTCCTATTTTTAACCAATGTTGTTGCTTTTGATGTCTTGCATTGTCTTATTTCCTATTTTTAACCAACTTTGCTACTATGTGTATCATAATTTCTTTGTGTGTTTTTCGTTAAATTAAATATTTTTCCTAGGCAAATTGTTCCACCCCCGTAAACTCCCATAGGGGTTGATTTTCCAAAAACGCTTAAATATGAATCTCATAATTTGTATTGCAGAGCATTATTTCACGCATATTATGTCACGCAAAATATTTCAATAGAATTAAATTTCCCATACAAACTTAGCCACCCCCTTTAACCCACCCCAATGGGGGTGAATTTCGAAAAACCCTAAAATACGTATTTCATCATTTGTACTAAAAAGCATTAATTCAAAGTGTCGTGCAAAAATTTGCACTAAAAATATTTTTCTCATACAAACTTTACCACCCCTTGTAACCCTTTTAGGGATTGAATTTCAAAAAATAATATGCCTATGTCCTTTTCATGAATGCAAACTATCTTCATATCAAAATTTCAGCGAAATCGGTTGGGTGGTTTAGATGTGAAAAGGTAACAGACAGACAGACAGAAAGACAGAGTTACTTTCGCATTTATAATATTAGTGTGGATGATTTTAATAAGACAAACATCATTTCGCATACAATTTTATTTGGCGACTGACAGTTTAAAAAATACTAACAATTTACACACAAAACTCACTTATGTTAGTACCAATTATTAAATATTTGTTTTTCCTAGAGTTGTTAAATTAGATTACAGGACTTCGACCATGTTTTTATACTATTTAAACGTTCATTAATCATATCAACTGCTGAGGTTGTTTGGCTTACATCAGGTGATATCGTGATCATACGCATGCCTATTCACCATTTAAAAAAAGGACAAAACTAAGACTTTGTTTCTGAGTTTTAATGTAAAACGTATACGATTGACCCTTGGAGGATTTACTTATGTTAAGGAACTTAGTGGTGGGCATAGCTATATAATTTTTGTTTCAGGTTAATGCTTATGTCGTGTAATTCTTAGTTTTTCTTGATTGTACCTATTATTATTTTATTTTTCATAAATTTGATTCTTATAAACATATTTATTACTTACTGTCATAATTCCATTTTTTTATTATTTATTTCTTAATTATTCACGTGGCCTCAGGCTGTAGATTGCTCGAACAGTCCTCTTCTGCAATACAAATATAGTATTGAAATCGGTATTACTTCATAATAGTATGCGTTATCTTAAACACACTTGTTCCCACTAAAATTTGTTATCAATCACTTTACCACAGAATGAATAAGTCAGGAAACAGCTGAATGGTTTCAAAGTTAATAAACGCATAAAGAACTCTCTCACTTAGTTGCCTGCTATTATTATTATAATAATTTCATAATTTGTCTTTGCTCTTCTTTATTTTGTTGATATTTTCAATATATCACAAGAAACACTAGTTTTCTTTCATGGTTACAGTATATGGAAAAAAATTACAACAAGCAACATTTTTAAGTTAGACCCCCATAAAATGCTAATTTTAGATTTTGGGTTACTACGATCAAGAATTTACATTCATAATTATTAAACCCGTCGATATATTAAATATATATTTTCCCGTTATCTTATGATTTATCAAACATATTACAACATACTTTTTCGTATGTTCGAATTCATGTGATGAATGGTTCATTCCCTTTTTCTCCCCATTGTCTTTTTATCTTTTTTCCATAATATTTTTGAGACAACTTGAAAAATATTTACTTATTTATAAATGGATTTAATAAAGCTTACAAAATATCTATTTTTAATACTAATAAAACAGCTACCATATTTTTACGAAATAAATTATATTTATAACATCTATTGTCATATAAATTTGAGCAACGATCGTATAAGAACCAGACGCGCCTCTGTTTTATCTTCCATTATTTTCTTTAATCAATAATTTATGAATACTCACGAGTACTCAAAATGCACAATAGTATTTATTTATTTATCGCATTGAACTTTTTTTTAATTTTTGGTTTTTTAATAATACAATAATATAATTTCATTAAAATCAATATTTGTATATCATTTATAAAAAATAATAAAAATAAATGAATACTGACAACAATAGACCGAGGGACGCGTAAAGTGATTCTTGCTAGCACAGCATCTTATATCTACACTAAACACTTATGGCGAGATCTCATATATTTGTTTAGTTTTAAAAACACATATTGAGTATTTCCGTAAAAATATTACAAATGAATACAAAAAATAAAATAATATAAAAATATATATATATAACAAAATCCCTTTTAATTTTTTTACGAGGTTTAACATTTATTCTTTATTAAACAGATGAAACACAATTATGGTTTGTTAAAATAAATTCCAATTTACATAATAAAGAAAATCCTGATGAACGAGTTTCCGGTAACCTTATAAATTAATAAACTTCGACTTTATACCAATCTTATAAAATAATATATAAAATTATCTTTTAATAGATGTTTTGCGAGATTGAGCTAGCATTATAATAAAGGTTAAATAATAATGCTATTTACTTTGAACTCAACTCATACAACACATTTAGTTAGTAATATTTAAACAGTCGAAGGTAATAAACGCGACAAGTAAGTGATGGCAAAATTAAAAATATTAACTCCTAGTAAAACGTTATTGAAATTCCGGATATTAATATATGCAGTTTCACTAATTCATTTAGTGACGACAGCAACCAGACTATTAAACATTGATTTTGAGGCCTCCAAAGACCTCATGTTACATTCTTATTCCAAATTAAAGTGGAGATTGATAACAACATGGTTTAACGTAAGTATTTACAACTGAAATTTAAAAGACTTCATTTCCATTGGGTCATGTTAATTTAAACAGAGATTTGTAAAGAGATAATTTTTTTTTTTAGAGGTTTTTTTATTTTTATTACTTTAGTTTAGGTTTTAACTTTTTCGTAATATACAATTGTTAATCTCAATACAATACCGTGTGTACATGCGAATATTTCTGCAAAGTAAGTATTTGTTACTAATTATGATTATTCTAAATTATTTTATGCTCAAATGCCTTAACATATCTTAGCATATTATCATATCTTAACATATGACTCTACATATAATAGTCATGTCACAAGTTGTCATAGATAACTTGTAACGACCGGGAATCAAACCCGGGACTTCGCAATTGAAGTCATACATGCAGTCAAGCGGTATCACAAATATCATGAACATATGACTTGAAAGTCTTCTAATTGATTTAATGAGTTTTCTCTCAAGTCTATATGCCTTTTTACTAATATAATAATTAATAAGGATTAGTCAACTATGTCAATAATCTGCCGTTATGAACTCTAATTCTTACCTTTATCAAGAATGTTACCAAATGTTAAATATATGTGTATTTTGTAAGCGGTTTTGTTTATATTAAACATAATACCTTTATTTACTTACGACTAGATTCCATCTCAAAGTTCATTATATACAGTTAAAAAATGAAGTTAGTCGACCACCTAAAGTTTTACCAATTGACTATATACTATTAAAAAATATCTTTATTTTGAAAACCTAACCTTAGTAAAATAAAGTTTGTTAGTCAAGTGTCAAGTTTGGGTTTTTGTTTTGACGAACTATGTCATGACGAAAGTCATTAAATAATGTACTTCCATTTTTGTAGTTTTTCTGATCCTTAAATTTAACCGTCCCAGTAGTCCCAGTAGTCGCGGGTTCGAATCCCTGCCCGTATCGGTTTATTTTTCATTCTATATTTATATAAATTTAAATAAGCTTAACATGGCTATACATGTTTAAAGATATTTTCAAACAATTCTGATCCTGTTGTAATTAAGTTCTTGTGGATTAAAGAAGTACATTTATTATATGTTAATTAGATAAGAACTATTGATTTAACCCGAGATAGAAACATCATTAACGTTATCCTCATTTGCTGTTTTTTTTTGTAAACGGTACTTCCATTCCTTCTGTGTTTTATTATATTATTTAGTCTACAGATTAAACTTTAGGTTTCATTACAGTGATTTTTATAAGGGGGTAAAATATATAGTATTATTAAAAATAAAAAGCATTTAATACAACATTTTTAGAGAGCAGACTGTTATTTTAAACCCTTATGTAGTTATACGTTTAACGTGTATCTATCTATAAATGTGTCTGTGTGTTTGTTTGTCACGTTGTAATGCCCAAACGGATGAACCAATTTTGATTATTGTTATTTTTAATAGGTGACTTCATTAAGAGGCTTCCTAGCTAGTATGTAAGGTCAGAATTCTATAATATATACACTCATTAAGCTACCTAGCTAACTGCCTGCTTAAATATATATATATATATATATATATATATATATATATATATATATATATATATATATATATATATATATATACATATATAAGCATCACTTCGCGTTTAATATCTTGTTACCTACGGCTGTTTTCAATAGCAGTTGCAATAATATACTGCTATCCAATACACAGTATAGTATATATGCTATGTAATGCTATGAATTACCTGAATGGCGTATAATGCATCAGGTAAGAACAAGTACCTACACTGTGGTACTAATAGAACTAATAGATTCTTAACTAATAGTTAAAAGTTAGTTCTTATAGTCTTCTTTTCAGTACGTCACTTTACTTGAATTCTAGTTTGTTCTAACATATCAGTTACGATTTACACTCAATAATGAAAATCATTAAATTTTTTTTTCATTATGTTAATGAGTGTCCATGGAGTTTCATGTCTTTTCTTCAGTTTGAATGTATACTTGAGTGTATAAGTGCAGTATATATTCAATAAAAACACTTTGACTATGCTCTTGACATCTAATGTGTAACTGAGAGTAAGTATATACAGCTTATAAAGCTGCTCGGTTATGGATGTCACCGCGTCAAATACTTGACCTTCACTTGACTAATTCTTGACCTTTTAACTCCGAAACTAAACCAATAATATATAATTATCGAAAAAAGATATTCAAGAGAATTTATAGTAAATCAAAACCAGTGATAACACAAACCTAAAACTTACTTTGAAATTTTCTTTCACAGCTATTAACTTTAGGATACTTGCCAATCTGCTTGTACTGTGATTGAACTTTGCTACTATGTGTATCATAATTTCTTTGTGTGTTTTTCGTTAAATTAAATATTTTTCCTAGGCAAATTGTTCCACACCCGTAAACTCCCATAGGGGTTGATTTTCCAAAAACGCTTAAATATGAATCTCATAATTTGTATTGCAGAGCATTATTTCACGCATATTATGTCACGCAAAATATTTTAATAGAATTAAATTTTCCATACAAACTTAGCCACCCCCTTTAACCCACCCCAATGGGGGTGAATTTCGAAAAACCCTAAAATACGTATTTCATCATTTGTACTAAAAAGCATTAATTCAAAGTGTCGTGCAAAAATGTGCACTAAAAATATTTTTCTCATACAAACTTTACCACCCCTTGTAACCCTTTTAGGGATTGAATTTCAAAAAATAATATGCCTATGTCCTTTTCATGAATGCAAACTATCTTCATATCAAATTTCAGCGAAATCGGTTGGGTGGTTTAGGCGTGAAAAGGTAACAGACAGACAGACAGAAAGACAGAGTTACTTTCGCCTTTATAATATTAGTGTGGATGATTTTAATAAGACAAACATCATTTCGCATACAATTTTATTTGGCGACTGACAGTTTAAAAAATACTAAAAATTTACACACAAAACTCACTTATGTTAGTACCAAGTATTAAATATTTGTTTTTCCTAGAGTTGTTAAATTAGATTACAGGACTTCGACCATGTTTTTATACTATTTAAACGTTCATTAATCATATCAACTGCTGAGGTTGTTTGGCTTACATCAGGTGATATCGTGATCATACGCATGCCTATTCACCATTTAAAAAAAGAACTAAGACTTTGTTTCTGAGTTTAAATGTAAAACGTATACGATTGACCCTGAAGGATTTACTTATGTTAAGGAACTTAGTGGTGGGCATAGCTATATAATTTTTGTTTCAGGTTAATGTTTATGTGGTGTAATTCTTAGTTTTTCTTGATTGTATTAATATTTTATTTGTCATAAATTTTATTCTCATAAACATATTTATTACTTACTGTCATAATTCAATTTTTTTATTATTTATTTCTTAATTATTCACGTGGCCTCAGGCTGTAGATTGCTCGAACAGTCCTCTTCTGCAATACAAATATAGTATTGAAATCTTATGTATTACTTCATAATAGTATGCTTTATCTTAAACACACTTGTTCCCACTAAAATTTGTTATCAATCACTTTACCACAGAATGAATAAGTCAGGAAACAGCCGAATGGTTTCAAAGTTAATAAACGCATAAAGAACTCTCTCACTTAGTTGCCTGATATTATTATTATAATAATTTCATAATTTGTCTTTGCTCTTCTTTATTTTGTTAATATTTTCAATATATCACAAGAAACACTAGTTTTCTTTCATGGTTACAGTATATGGAAAAAAATTACAACAAGCAACTTTTTTAAGTTGGACCCCCATAAAATGCTAATTTTAGATTTTGGGTTACTACGATCCAGGATTTACATTCATAATTATTAAACCCGTCGATATATTCAATATATATTTCCCGTTATCTTATGACTTATCAAACATATTACAACATACTTTTTCGTATGTTCGAATTCATGTGATGAATGGTTCATTCCCTTTTTCTCCCCTTTGTCTTTTTATCTTTTTTCCATAACATTTTTGAGACAACTTGAAAGATATTTACTTATTTATAAATGGATTTAATAAAGCTTACAAAATATATATTTTTAATACTAATAAAACAGTTACCATATTTTTACAAAATAAATTATATTTATAACATCTATTGTCATATAAATTTGAGCAACGATCGTATAAGAACCAGACGCGCCTCTGTTTTATCGTCCATTATTTTCTTTAATCAATAATTTATGAATACTCACGAGTACTCAAAATGCACAATAGTATTTATTTATTTATCGCATTGAACTTTTTTTTAATTTTTGGTTTTTTAATAATACAATAATATAATTTCATTAAAATCAATATTTGTATATCATTTATAAAACTTAATAATAAAAATAAATGAATACTGACAACAAGAGACCGAGGGACGCGTAAAGTGATTCTCGCTAGCACAGCATCTTATATCTACACTGAACACTTATGGCGAGATCTCATATATTTGTTTAGTTTTAAAAACACATTAAGTGTTTCCGTAAAAATATTACAAATGAATAAAAAATATAAAATAATATAAATATATATAACAAAATGATTTTTATTTTTTTACGAGGTTTAACATTTATTCTTTGTTGAACAGATGAAACACAATTATGGTTTGTTAAAATAAATTCCAATTTACATAATAAATAAATCCTGATGAACGAGTTTCCGGTAACCTTATAAATTAATAAACTTCGACTTTATACCTATCTTATAAAATAATATATAAAATTATCTTTTAATAGATGTTTTGCGAGATTGAGCTAGCATTATAATAAAGGTTATATAATAATGCTATTTACTTTGAACTCAACTCATACAACACATTTAGTTAGTAATATTTAAACAGTCGAAGGTAATAAACGCGACAAGTAAGTGATGGCAAAATTAAAAATATTAACTCCTAGTAGAACCTTATTGAAATTCCGGATATTAATATATGCAGTTTCACTAATTCATTTAGTGACGACAGCAACCAGACTATTAAACATTGATTTTGAGGCCTCTAAAGACCTCATGTTACATTCTTATTCCAAATTAAAGTGGAGATTGATAACAACTTGGTTTAACGTAAGTATTTACAACTGAAATTTAAAAGACTTCATTTCCATTGGGTCATGTTAATTTAAACAGAGATTTGCAAAGAGATACATTTTTTTTTATTTTAGAGGTTTTTTTATTTTTATTACTTTAGTTTAGGTTTTAACTTTTTCATAATATACAATTGTTAATCTCAATACAATACCGTGTGTACATGCGAATATTTCTGCAAAGTAAGTATTTGTTACTAATTATGATTATTCTAAATTATTTTATGCTCAAATGCCTTAACATATCTTAGCATATTATCATATCTTAACATATGACTCTACATATAATAGTCATGTCACAAGTTGTCATAGATAACTTGTAACAACCGGGAATCAAACCCGGGACTTCGCAATTGAAGTCATGCATGCAGTCGTGCGGTATCACAAATATCATGAACATATGACTTGAAAGTCTTCTAATTGATTTAATGAGTTTTCTCTCAAGTCTATATGCCTTTTAACTAATATAATAATTAATTAGGATTAGTCAACTATGTCAATAATCTTGACGTTATGAACTCTATTTCTTACCTTTATCATGAATGTTACCAAATGTTAAATATATGTGTATTTTGTAAGCGGTTTCGTTTATATTAAACATAATACCTTTATTTACTTACGACTAGATTCCATCTCAAAGTTCATTATATACAGTTAAAAAATGAAGTTAGTCGACAACCTAAAGTTTTACCAATTGACTATATACTATAAAAAATATCTTTATTTTGAAAACCTGACCTAAGTAAAATAAAGGCCACAAACGGATGAACCAATTTTGATTATTGTCATTTTTAATAGGTGACTTCATTAAGAGGCTTCCTAGCTAGCATGTAAGGTCAGAATTCTATACTATATACACTCATTAAGCTACCTAGCTAACTGCCTGCTTAAATAATATAATATATATATATATATATATATATATATATATATATATATATATATATATATTAAGCATCACTTCGCGTTTAATATCTTGTTACCTACGGCTGTTTTCAATAGCAGTTGCAATAATATACTGCTATCCAGTACACAGTATAGTATATATGCTATGTAATGCTATGAATTACCTGAATGGCGTATAATGCATCAGGTAAGAACAAGTACCTACACTGTGGTACTAATAGAACTAATAGATTCTTACCTATTAGTTAAAAGTTAGTTCTTATAGTCTTCTTTTCAGTACGTCACTTTACTTGAATTCTAGTTTGTTCTTACATATCAGTTACGATTTACACTCAATAATGAAAATCATTAAATTTGTTTTTTCATTATGTTAATGAGTGTCCATGGAGTTTCATGTCTTTTCTTCAGTTTCACTGTATACTTGAGTGTATAAGTGCAGTATATATTCAATAAAAACACTTTGACTATGCTCTTGACATCTAATGTGTAACTGAGAGTAAGTATATACAGCTTATAAAGCTGCTCCGTTATGGATGTCACCGCGTCAAAAATATAACTGAATATCATTTTTTAGGGTTAATACTTGACATTCACTTGACTAAACTAAACTAAAAATAATATATAATTATCGAAAAAAGATATTCAAAAGAATCGCACATTTATAGTAAATCAAAACCAGAGATAACACAAACCTAAAACTTACTTTGAAATTTTCTTTCACAGCTATTAACTTTAGGATACTTGCCAATCTGCTTGTACTGTGATTGGCGCGCGCTTCGCGGAGAAAACGAACGGTGGCATGTTCAAATATTCAACCAATTCAGAATTTTTTGTTTCTCCAGTCTCATCCTTCCCTCCACCGCAGTAAGTGTTTTCCAATGTCGGTTCCTATCATGATATTTTTAAGCTTGTGTTATTTAAAACCCTTTTATGTTGAACCTATTTTGTAATTGCGTTTCCGTAATTGTAGAATACAAATCTTATTTCACAATACATAAGTTTGAACAATATTCTGAACATACTATAATCTTTGACTACGATTTTCCCCAAAAATATAATATACGGGACTAGAATACTACAATATTTAATGTGAATTTCTATGTTATATGTATTTGACCTTCTCACTTCTCCGTAAGAAATAAAGTTCGAGTTTTCCTGCCGTTGTCCACAAGTTTCTTTGTTCGTTCTATTGAATCTGCACTTGACGGCTTTCATTATTTACATTCGATTTTATTTTATACTAGATGTTGTCCGCAACTCTGTCTGCGTGAATTCAAGCACTGTTTAAGAAATTCAAATGCGTCGAAATAACTCTACATTCTTTACAAATAGGTATCCATAAGATGCCCTATGACTTGAACAGGATATTTATATATAATTTATGTATACCCTGAGGTAAATTCACAATATTGGTGAAGACATTCACAGAATTTCAAAGAGTTTCAAAGATTACCTCTGACGTACAAACTTAAAATTTTTAGTTTATATAATCTTAATTTAGTTTATTAATAAACGCCGATAAAGCCATTAAGCAACATTATTTATTTCGTTATGATAAAGGGAGATCGAGATTTCAAATCAAAAACTTACAGATGGGTAAACTATACAAATGAAATTTTGACTATAACCGGTTAAGTAGATTTACACTTTTAAAATAACAAAACAAACTTACAAATCTTATATCTTTATGGTATTAATATTTTATACAGAACATATGTTTCAGATATGAAAAAAAATATTCATGAATTTCAAACCTTTTGTCATATATTGGTATTGTTGAGGGCTGATGATGAAAAACACAATTTCTTCAGTTTCGGTTACGTGACAATAACTTTATCTAAGGAATCAAATCATCATTTAATAACTAAAAATGAGTTGATTGAAGATAATCGTATTGTAGTAGTTTATCGAACAATTCAGTATCGATAACATTGTTCAACCATTCAAGTATGGTACCTTTTCTATTATCGCAAATAATAATCTAAATTTCAAACGCATTTTTAAACGCATACCAATGACAGTGTTGTAATTTATTATACGTTAAGAACTTAAGAGAATTAATTAGATGTGGAGCCTAGCTGTAGTCAGTTGACTACAACTCTAATATGGATTGGCTCGCCCGGGGTGGTACCACCCTCTCACTGAGAGTGGTGATAAAGTAGCTTTTGTAGTTGCATTACGATCGATGAGTAAAAGTGAGGGAAGCACCCACCTTTCTCATCTTTCCCACTCTCACTATTCCCCTCTTTCTTTACCTAAATTTCCATACTTCCAAAACTTAACTTAGGTATTACGAAAAAGGGTTGAGGTCAGGCAGACGGTCGGATATAAAAAAGATGACCAAAACCTTCTACAGCATTTACTTAGGATTATAATGTTAGTAACAATGTTCAGACGTACCCCCCAGGCGACGCACAGGTTCAGCACCTGGAGTCCGTGGGAAATAGATGAGGGTTGTTGCATCAGAGACGGCTACAACATAAAAAGCGAGTCTGGTATGTAAGATTGAGGATAGCGAGTTGGAACATAGGGACGATGGCTGGAAGAGCGAGTAACTGATGTTTAAACTTTAACTGATGTTGAAACGAAATTGAAGGATATGAAAGCAAGAGAAAATGGTGTGGGAGTAGTAGTTGATAGTGAGATGAAGATATTTGTTATATATATTAAAAGAGTAAATATAAGATTAATAAATGTTAACTTGTTATTAATATATAATGTAATCATGAATGCTGTGACCGCCGACTAGATGTGACGAGGTAGTGAAAAATACATTTTGGAAAGTTTTTTGATGCGGTGGTAATCGCTATACCATCTGTCTTATAAATTTCTATAGGTGAGGATTTCAATGAACATGTGGTAAAGATAAATGTAGGATATGAAATAGTGTACGGTGGGTTAGGTTTTGAAAACCAGAAGGTCAAAAATGTATTTCAAGTGGCTTTGACTCAAGAATCATCATATTTTTATAAAAACTGGACCAGAATTTAATTACATACAAAAGTCGCACATATAGAACTAAAATAGATTATTTCTTATAGTAAGATTTGTGACGAAGGATGTTTAAAATGAAAAAGAAAAGATGAATGTTTTTAAGGAATGGAAAATGTCAACGATGTTAATAGTGATATAAAAGAAAGTTAAAAAAAAGGATGTGTATGGATGTAAAAAAAGCTAAAAAAGTTGTTACTGCGGTTGGAGCACGAGAAATTACAGAAAAACCTGTGCCATTCATTAAAAAGCCAACATGGTCAGAAAGATCTTCATAGACTGTCAAAAACGAGAGAGATGAATGCAAGAGACGTAATTCATATAAAATGCATAAAGATGAGAAACGCACCTTTTTGATAAATGATGAGTAAATAAAGAACATTTTAAGGAATATTTTGAGAAGTTACTTAATGAAGAGAATAATTGGCGTGTTGTTCTACCTAAAGCGCTAGTAAATACGACAATAGTGGAAGTGATTACTATGGACGAAGTTAAAATCGCTGTGCAAGGTAGACAGCTGAAATGGTAAGCATACCAGCTAAAGTGTAGAAGGTTTTAAAAGTAGATGGCTGGAAGTGGCTGACATTATTGTTTAACAAGTTGTTACAAAAGGAGGCGTTCCCAGACGGTCCCAGAAAAGTGGTGCGACAGTTTACAGAAGCCCATTTTTAAAACATGGGTGATATACAGAACTATAACAACTATACGCAAGTAAAGCTCATGTCACATGGCGTGCAAATTTAGATGAAAGTGATAAAAGATGAATGAGAGACGAAAGCGAAGTAACACAGGTCATATTTGGATTTATGGCTACGTAATAATTATACCCGAGGAAGTTGCGCCAGCGACAGACAAAATGACGAGTAAAAGGCTTGCGTGGTATGGGCATGTTACGAGAAGGCATAAAAGCTTTATAACAAGGAGAATGCCATATATGAAATTACAAGGAGGAGGAGAATGAGGGTTGAGGTAGACCAAATAAGAGATGAATGGTTTGTGTGAAACATGACACAAGTAAAAAAGGAATAGCTGTTGAAATGATGGCTGATAGGCAATAATGGAAGATGATGAATGATGATCAATAACTCTAACGAAAAATAAATACTCAAATAATTGTAATAATACTTAAGACGGCCCTTTGAATATTATAATGGTTTAGAAATATTCAAGTAGCAAAAGTTACTGAAGTAGTAAATAAAAGATCTTCATAGTCTAGTAAATTTAACTTCTTATTTGTTGATTTTAGTTTGCAGATATCCTGTTCTGGCGGCTTTGGAACAAGGATCGTGAGCTTATAGTGCCATTATCAACCGACGAGTTCATATCAATATGGTCACATCACAGCATGCACACGGCTTCACTGGCCTTTGTAATATTCGATCTTATATGCGTACATAGAAAACGACCTACCAATTTGCTGCCAGGAATCATTGTATTGAGTATTTTCCTCAGTATATATTTGTTTGTGTGAGTTTAAATTTTTTGTTTGAATTAAAAGAGAAGATCATTCTAATTATTTTTTGAATAAGTGAACATACACTGGTTACATCTTCATCAATTAATAATGTTTTTTGTAATACATCCTGCTAATGGCTTCAATATAAATAACGACAATTAAAATGTGGGTACATTTTGTGGGATGCAACGCAATACAAGTTATCTGAAAGAAATTTTGTGAATTGAAATTTTTAAATTGATTTTTTTTTTCTTCAAATGCAGTTTTGAAATACTAGACTAGTTAATAATGCTATACATTATTTAACGTCATGTTCATTTGGTGCCGTCTTAAAACAATAATTATGGAACTTGCTTTACGCCCAAATCATTTATTATATCATACCTAAGCTATATTATATTAATGGTAAATAAAACAACCCTACCGCCCTAATATTCCTTTTTTCCACAATTAATTAACAACTCGTTATTGATATGCAGTTCTTCCTATAAAGTAGGGGTTTTTTCTCAAATTCTTTTTTCCTTTACTAAATAATATATTTTTTTATTGATTTTTATATGGTTATTTTTTCAGTTGCTTCGAAAGTCTTCTAAATGGAGAATATGTCTACCCGTTATTAAAAACATTGTCTGGTTACAAGTTAATAGTTTTAGCTGTTTATTTTTATATTTCTAATTTGTTTTTTTACACGGGGCAATGGATAATTGTAGACCTGGTCCACGGGCAGATTGAGGTTTCAAAAGTTGTATAAATTATGTTTATTAATTTAAAAAATAATTATTACTATAGTATTATTAATATATTTTATAATAAATTAATAAAGTAAAACAAATTGTTTTTTTTTTTTAATCTCAACTTCTATATTTCATGTACAACAAATTTACGTTAAAGTAGTGACACAATATATCTGTCTGTGCTTCTGTAAAAAAATATATATCGTAAGTGTTTATTAGGATATAACTAAAACTAGACCGTTTTTTTCATTTATTATTAATCTTTTTCAATGTTAACTTCTATCCTATAGATTTTTTTTAATAATTAGTGAAAGCATTTGTCATTAATGGTTAATTAACGGTCCATTCATTGCTTTAGGAGATAAAATCTAAGCTTGACTTATCTTTATAACATAGTCAATGTAAATGTATATACATTTCTATGATTTCAGTATTATACCATAATACCTAGTAGATAATTATGATCAGAACATTTTGTATTGCAATGTATACTTCATGAGTCTTTCTAAGAGGCTTCCTTGCTTCATAATAGAGGCTTACAATCTCTCAAAGAGACCCTAGGGTGCTTTATGAGATATTTCTCCATTGTTTAGTGGTGCACATTTAATTTAAGTATCTTGAAACGTTTATCAAGACAATCAAAAAGTACTACACCCTGCAATACAGGTTTATTGTTAGTACAGGCAACTTTATAGTATTTAGTTTTGAAACTCATTATTACGTTATTGTTTATTACTTTAATGTTATTTTTGAGGTTATTTTGGACAGTGTAAGCACGTATTTCTTCACCCTAGACCTAAATAAAGTAATACTAAGTAAATATTTATAAATATAAGCAGGAAGTTTCATAGCAGCACCGACAGAAAATAACCTACGATAAAAAGTTGTATTGTAGTGTTTTCTAAGGTTTTCACGAGTACTACACATTGAAATAAAACTATTTTTACGGATTTAACTCGCGTATATTGAATTAAATTTTAAATTTACATTTTAAATCTAACCCGACGTTTCGAATGCTTCGCAGCAATCGTGTTCACGGAAAAACGAGATGGAGGTGTCTGTCAGTAAGTCAGTTAATTAGTCATCTACCTCCAACGGTTTCTAAGATTCCGGGCGTACAGTTCAGGATTCACACAAAACGCACTAACAGTATCTTGAGGTCTTACAGTGCGGTCACAGACATGGGATTTTATATTTTTCAAAAGTGGGTCCCAGGTGTTAAATAATCCCCAACCATCTTCTCTATTAAAATTAGGATGTTTTTTAATTTCAATAGCCTCACGAACCATTCTTGGAATGTAACGTTGTTCTTTAGCGAGGATTTTAGGTTTATCAAATCTTATATAATGATTGGGCTTGTCTATGGTATGTTCACACACTGCAGACTTCGATGTACGCCTATGCTTGATATCCGATATATGTTCCTTGTATGTTCCTTTGTTTGACCTATGTATGACAAGCCACAATCGCAGTCAAGTTTATATACTCCAGCACATTGTAAAGGAATATTACTTTTGATAGGTCTCAAGAATTGGCTCACTTTCCTTTGAGGTTTGTAGATAGTTTTAATAGAAACCTTTTTTAAGATGTTGCCGATTCTGTCAGTAACTCCTTTCACATATGGTAGTAGGGCCGGTTGACGCTCAACTGTGCGTGGCTTGATGTGGTTTCTGCGACGCTGGCGAGGTACGGGCAGGTGGTTGTTGAACAAGGCATGCTTGACATGCTGCAGCTCGTCCTCTAGATGTTTAGCGTCACAGATGTGTTGTGCTCTCTGAAACAAAGAATTGCCAACGGTAGCTAACTGGCTAGGGAGGTGGTGTGATTTACCATTGAGGTAAATCACACCACCACCACCACCATATTCCACCACCATATTCCACCACCATGTTCACGGAACACGATTGCTGCAAAGCATTCGAAACGTCGCGTCGGGTTAGATTTAAAATGTAAATTTAAAATTTAATTCAATATACGCGAGTTAAATCCGTAAAAATAGTTTTATTTCAAGTTGTATTGTACTTTGGCACCTCGAGATATATTGATGTAACGCAAGAGCGCTCTATAGAGACATATAATTATAGCCGTTCCTAAACGTATTTTGGACAGTTATTATGTAATATTTTGTATAAGTATTATAACATTATTTTTAATTTTAAAGTGAATATATAGCTAAATATTCTGTCATCATTTAGAGCCTCTACCTGTAACCATTATTAAAATCGACCAAGAAAACTATGCTATATGGGAAGCCCCTCTATATATTTATTTTATATTATTCTTATTTTTTGTGGCAACAAAAATATATCAACTGTGAAAATTTCCACCGTCTAGTAATTATAAATTGACAGACGCACAAAAATCACGCTGGCTATATAGGGGCCCCTTAAAAACATATTATTTTATTCTGTTCTTCATATTTGTTGCTATATTGGCTATATACCTACATCGTCTGTTAAAATTTCTGTAATTAGAAATTTAAATGTTATACGATTTAAGTATTATAAAATAAACATATTATAAATATACTTTATACTCTAAAATCAACATATGAACAGTGACGCTAACTTGCAGGTAAGCAATTATATTTCTATTAACAATAATTGCGATAGATCAAAGTCTGTAAAAAGAAGAAATGTACAATAAATACTTTATAATGTGCCAACAATAATGAGAACATATTCTGTTTTGAGTATTATTTTTAGAACTCGACTAAAGTTTCCATACCCAATTTATTAGACTTACTAATAGATATGTAAACTTATTTATATATGGATTATTAGTTTATCTTGTTGATTATACTTTAAAAACAATACTTACAGTATTTAGATAATTCAACGTTCGCTTATTTGTAGTAGGTCGGGGAAAAGGTATTTTCACAGATAGTATATCTTATGAACCTGTAATCAAAAATTCTTTGGTTGTACTATTTGTGTCTGGTTTTGATGAATTTAAAACGATTACATTTAAAAAAAAGGAAACAAACAAGTAAGTAGTATTTTCTTTCTATCACAATGAGTGATATAATAAAGAAATTGGATACATTTTAAATTCTTATTACAAAAACGAAAAAAGATGTGGCGTTTTTAGACCTCATACAGTATTAATAAGACTAGCAAAGCTGGTTTAAGCGGCTTCAATCCTGGAATCTTGATGTCAAAGATACAACTCGACCCAAATAAAATGGACGCATTTTTTTAAAAAAGTGGACCAAGATCGGCTTCTGGTTATAACGTAGTGGTTATAACGAAAAACTGAAGATTGACCACAAAAAGGTATTGAAATTATATCTATTAATTATATCTATTTGAAAAAAGTTGAATACACAAAAAAGTTCGATATTTGGGTGCCACAGGAACTGTAGGAACCTAATGAACCGCGTACTCATTTGCGATTGAATGACAAGTCCCACGCACTCTATAGTCTCTACAAGATCCAACCTTTGCCAGAATCACCCGGCAGTGCGCGGACTACTTAAAACAAATACCGACTTCTAACGGACTACAGTTAGGAAATTACTACTGGTACGGTCCGACCAGCCAAAGTAAGATACACTATTATCACCTTCAAATGGTACTTAACAATCTGTCATCCCTATACATCAACGACAGAGGTCCCTTAACTTTATCTATCAAAAGCTCTAGAGGTGAAACTTTGCCACCCGGTTCATCGTATAATTTATCAGGACTTGAACCTTACCTATGACCTCTTGCCACTATCCTTATATAATATAGTACCTAATAGCCTTTTGCCCTTTAGCCCAAGAGGAACCTATCACTACAAGACGTAAATAAAAGTTAAACTTTTACAAATTTAACGACCCATAACTGGAAAAATAACTGTTAGGAACAATAACAGTAATTGTAACTTCACCCTTCGTTGATCAAAAATAAAAAAATATGAAAATCGAAGTAGAGTTTTTAAATCTTGACTAGGTCGAAGGTTAAACCGGTTAAATTTTGAGAGGTAAGTTCTAAATTTAACATGCTCACATTACCATTATCTACCGAATGTACAAAAATGTACTTTATCAAATAAAATAACCGTCGCGCTCATGTTAACTGAAAATCTGTGATTAAAAATTTTGCGCCTTATCATAACGCTTAGCAAAGTAACGTTAAGTTAAAGTGAAATAATTATAAGGCAAAACTTGAAAAAAGATTCCGCTTCTAATGTAGTATCGACAAAATGGCTGGCATTATTGTCAGAAATCTTGCGGGCTAGATAGGTTAATCGAGCAGAAGAGTAACAGAATACACCATAATCACAATTTATTAGGCAATAAGGACTTTTTTAAGGTTAGTCAATTAAAATGTCAAATGATTCGTGCCGCGATTCATTTAGCGTGAGTGCTTATGACTGTCTCTGACATATACGTTATTTTTACGTTTCGTTATATTTTTAATTACATACAATTACCTTTTAAGTAATAGCTCTACACAAGCTTGGAATTATAATATATAACTTCAAATAAACGATCAAAATATAAACGACGAAGTTCCACATAAACGATTTCGGAATCGATCTCGAACAATTTTCTATTTTAGTATTCAATTATAAGTTTGTCAAAATTTTACAACAAATAAAAGTTTTAGTGGTTAGAGCTAGAAAGTTTGAAACTATTATTATTTTTGCAATATCCACGTACATGCCCTATACAAATATTACATTATGCTAAATAGGTATCGTAGTGTACCTGAATATTTAACTAATTTAATATACTAGGGATTGCCTGCGGCTTTGTCTGCACCTTTTTCCTCCCTATAGAAAATCAAACTCTATTGTAAATATAGCACAAATTATTTTTTGTATATTCTCATGACCATTATCCCTGCTAGCACCTTTCACTGCAACATGAATACTGAAATTTTGTGTTTTTTTTTAATCTAGGGAAATCAAACCTTTACCTTGGTTGCTTATATCTAGCTCTCTAAACGCTATTCGATCGGTTGAATAAACTAAATTAACATATTTAGAATACGTACATCTATTTACCTATAGTCTATAAAAACAAAAGCGTAGTCGTTGTTATTTCGTTTTCCATTTATTTGACCAGTAGATAATATTCAAATGCATGAAAAAGTATTCAAATTTTGCCATCTGGGTGCAAAGAAAATTGTCTAGTGCACGAATTTTCTTTCGTGATTATACAAATAACTCAATGTCAATAAATTTTCTAACTAAATGACTATTTAACATATTGGGCAACCAAGTTGTTCTGGGATTTTTTCCAATACCTTTTCCTAACAAGTATGGATTATAAAAATAAGGAATATAATTTTATTGATAACTGCAAGGGTTTATTATCAATTATCGTGTGTAATTATATATTAAAAATTTTGCGTCTCTATAATTAATTATCATTTAAAATAACAAACGTCTCTGCAAAGTTTTTGAGGATGAAGTCAGACTGTAAATCGACTTCGACTAGAGTCTTTTTTATTATAATATAACATAATAATAATATATAAATATATTAATAACTTCCTGCGAGGAAACGGTTCCGTTCATGTATACGAAGTTTTCTTTGTTATTTGAATGTAACTTTGGAAGAACGCTGGACAAGAGACTGTTCTCAGTGATATGGACTGGCCTCCTTTCAAACTTACAACAATACATTTAACGTTACATACAGACCGTCATATCTTTATATAAGTTGGAAATTAAAACAACGATAGAATAATGCATTTTTTATATCTTGAACTGAAATTTCCTTTCAATAACTTCAACGTTAAGTGTGTTAAAAGTTGCAAAACCTAAAATTCAAGAATGTTAAAAAAAATGTTATTTCTAATATTCTATTTACTAAAATGTATTACACGTTATATATGATAAAGCTGAAGCTATAAAAAGGATAAGATAAAAGAATAAGAGCTTTCAAAGAAAGTCAACTCTAATAATATTGAATTTAATGTAACTGATATCAGAAAGAGTAAAAATTTGTTCGTTGGGTCGACTGAAGATTAATGTGATTAGTAAATTAAAATTTCATTATATGTTATTAGAATAATATAATTAAATTATATCTATAATTTAAATACCTTTAATAAAATTCCAAAAAGAACAGGAATATTAATAATATAATAGGTATTGTTTCAACCTACATTAATTTTAGTAATCTCTAGTCGCTTCCAGCCTGAATAAACAGACAGCGAAATAAGAGTTCACTTTTGTTTGGTCTAATAATACCACTTTTTATTAACAACTGGCTACCGACTTTATTAAAATATTAAAACTAAAAAAGTAATCTAAATAAAACTAATCCTTAAAATACTTTAATTCTTAATTATATTGTACATATTATATGTAAATTAAACGATTCTATCTTTCCCCTACCTATTTAACATAATGTGAAATTTGTATAGGGTATGTACGTAAATATTCCGCCAAAAATTTAAAGTGTTATTGCATTATTTATATTTAAATAATATATGTCGAATCCAATTTTACAGACAGCCAATCAAACTTTTAGTAATTGTGTCCAACAACTTTTACTAAAATCATATTTGCAGAGAGGCATAAAAAACAATACACTTATGCTGTGTGCTTTCATACAATGATGATCTAAAAGTATGTTTTAGAAAAGTACCTAACTAACTAACTAACAGAATGACTCTCATTATAGAATGTATACGCATCATATATTAGAATCTAATAGTAATTGTACTGATTTGAATGTGGACAATTCTCGCAGTAAACCTTATAAAATACTAAGTTAATCGATTTATATTATTACATGTTATATACAGGGTTATTTGTAATTAGTTGACCACCTCTTGCAGGCAGCCTCTTCATATCAATCCCAACAATATTTGTTCTACGGCTTTTTAATATTAATAGTTTTTAAAATTTAAATTTTCCCATACAAAATGTATTTGTTGTTGTATGGGGCCCGAGTGTTGACCTTTTAAGTATTTCTTACAAAATATAGAGTAATAAGTTAAAGAGGGAGCAAACATTTTTTTGTAATTTTTTTCTGGTGTTTTTTATCAAGATTTGTAAAAAGACGTAGAACAAATCATATTGGAATTGGTGTAGAGAGGCTACCTGCAAGAGGTGGTCAACTAATTACAAATAACCCTGCCTATGTTAAACTCTAAACGTAATTTTTCCAACTAATTTCGAACCCATATGGAGTCTTTATTACCCAGCTCGGATCATGGCAAAACGGAAGAGACTATAGACCGATAGACAGAATATATATAACAACTTATCTACCAGACCAGCAACATCCAATAATAACGGTAACAAAACTAAGGTGCCGAAAATAACTATGTAACGTTTTAAAGAAACCTTTATTTTCCTGATGTGATATTTAGATATATTTGTTCCCAAATGAAATGCAATAGTTATGCAAAATAATAACATTTAACTTAATTCATAACAATTTATTTGTTTGACTAATTAATTCAACGAAGCATATGCTTTACATAAATTGTTTTGGATCTCATCTCCTATAGAACTGAGATGAGTCTATGAAGTACCTGTCACATGAAGAACTCTTGAACAATAAATCTGTGCACTTCACCTGCTGGGATCAGATAGTTCATATCCAATAATTGATTGAATCGGGTGTTTGCTAACCGTTTTATAAAAGTTTCATGTGCTTTAGTCGTCAAAGATTATGTTATTTTTAACAAAAAAAAAAATATTATACTAATAAATTTGATGGAAACATGTTCTTTTAAAACAAATACTGTTTTTTTAAATAAAAGTAAAGGATTTGGAACGATACGATAACGGTATATATTATAGCATGTCAAGACTCAGGTACATTGTTGTTCCTGGTATCAGTAATCAGACAATCTAATCTAATCTCTGACTCTATCTCAGCCATCTATGAGTAAGATTGTAAACCATTAAGCGTAACATTGAAATAGTGTAGCATGTGTTAGGAGAACACGTTTTGTAGCAATCGTACGAAAGATGTCGCTGTAAGTAACTTAAATTAAATTAGCGGAAGTAATTAATTAATAAAAATAATAAGATTAAATGTTACTTAATTATTTTAAAGTATAAAAATATATATATATATATACATAATATGACTGACTACTTCTGTTGTGGAACGTATTGAAACCACTTATTATTATTATTACATTACTAATTAAATAAAACAACTAATAATTTTGAACTATCCACTTAGTTTACGTGGGTTTATCCCTGTAGGTTAATTTGTTGAATTCATTTAATCTGACTGTCACCTTCAGTTAATCTAAAGGGCTATACACACTAACATACTAATTTACTCTAATGCATTAATGGGTTGATACATAACTAACTAATGTTCTACATATTCAATATTGACAAACCCACACAAGCGTTTTGTACGTCGTTTCATAAAGTTGTAAAGCTGGTATACACTATATGTCATATAATATTAGAAGTAGTAAAGTTCTAAGTTATGGTAGAAGAAAAATCTAAGGCCATGAAAATTTTCCTATTAAAATAAATATATTAAAACCAAGGACTAAACAGCGTTTTATTGCGGACACTGATACAAGGTTTCGTTGGTTATGATTATATGTTTTAATTATAATGTATTTTAATGAATATATTAGCTTTAAGTTTTTATTGCTTGTTAAATATGAAGCTTAATGTTTTTATTACCATACTTAATATGCTTGGTACCATATTCAGTCAGTTAATAATATACATTTATCAAAATTATCTAGATATTTATAATTACCGAAATAAAACTACACGTCAATTTCTTAGCGTAACTCATAATTAAACATTATCCATATTTTTATTAAATACAAATTTACAATCCGTTTCTTAAGTTCAAAACATCTACTTAGGGATTAATCTTATCTGAATTCAAGATTAACTTTATTCGGATTATATATCGATTCTATTAATTTAATTTGTAATTTCTTGAAAAAAACAAATAAGAAAAAAAAAATATATTTTTAATAAAACATTACTGGTATCTTGAGCTTTTTTTACATTCGAACTTATATTAACAATGCCGTGTCTAGATGTTAATAAACATTGTTAATTCCAACTACCTTCACAGGTAGTGTGTGACTAATACCATGTCAAAATAAGCAGCAGTGTTCGAAATTTGAATGTGGCTCCAACCGGTTTCAAAGTTACCTCCTACAAAAAGCATTCTGTATGATTGCATTAAAGATGTATCGATACTAGGTTTAGGTGAGATTTTAATATTATATAGCAACCATTTTAATAACCATTTATGTCATTTGAACAAAATACGCTAAATGTTTACATCTATAAAGAGCACAGGATCTGCCAAAGTCAATTTATTCTTTACAGTGTAGGTAGTCACCAAAATTGCGGTTGATTTAATACAATTCAATAATCATACTAATATATACTCAAAATAGTAATTTTCCATGTATACAACTAGTAACTGAGGATATTCTGTGCAACATTTTGATATATAGATCTTATTTCAGCATCATACATATTTTTTGTCTCACGAAATGACAAATTTAAATTATAATTAAATATTATTTCCTTAACAACAAATCTTAAATGTAGTCATCCTGTTGTTTTGTATTTAATTAGATATATGTTATTTATAAAAATGCCACTATTTGAAGAGCAACTTATAATCGTTGGAACACTGTTTAAAAAAAAAACAAAGATCTATTTCACCTAAGCTACCATCTCTGTGGTCGGAAACTAGATATTCTCAAACGTATTGGTTTTTATATTAATGGACTAGCTTTTACATTCCAAGGCAAATTAATTATAAGACTGGGCAATTTCGATGTCTACTTGACTTACGTGTATTGATATATAATATTCTATACAGGGTTTTGCTTAAATGTGTTACTTAGAGTTTAGGAAGCGATTTTGTAGAGTTGTATCTAAAACGAAGGAACCTCCAAGGTTGACTCGAATGTGATAAGAATCAACAACAAATGCATATATTTTTGGCAATCAAAGTATAACACCACTTAAAAATTAAACTTTAACTACGGCAAATGGTTAATTAACCTGAAGCTGGTAGGTTAGTCAGTACCTATTACTACTACAAACTAATATACCTATGTACTAACCAATTTAACAGGCGATGCGCTGCTGCCAAAGGTACAGGAACATTTTAAAATGTAAACATTTTATTATAAACTAAGTTAACAGGTTGAAAAATATCAGAAGAAACGCAAATGTAAATTATTTAAATTTAAAGTTTTATAACTTTTAAAAGCATTGTCAATGTATAAAAATTGTTTCTATAAATTTTTCATTTTTTTTTAATTATTACCAAAATTTTACAAAAAATGTTTTCAAAATATATTTTACACTAACAACCAAGTGACTCCAATGCAGTATCCTTTCGTTAGGCCTTTTTATTTTTTAATTTAATTAAAAAAAATTTTTTTTTTTATTTACAAGAGATTCTTAGTTAAATTTCAGTTCAAGCTAGTATTAGACAAAAAAGCATATATTAGACTGAATGGACATCAAAACAATAAAAATACATATAAAGTTTTTTGTTTCTGATAAATTATTTTGATGTCTATTCTACTAACAACTTTATAATCAATCAAATATGAATACTATTCTCTAAGGCTCTATGTATTATAATGGTATATTTATAAATATATGTACATAGATCATAATACAGCAGCAGCATTATTAAAAAA
This sequence comes from Napeogenes sylphis, assembly GCA_959347405.1. NCBI lineage: Eukaryota > Metazoa > Arthropoda > Insecta > Lepidoptera > Nymphalidae > Napeogenes > Napeogenes sylphis. The sequence goes on from OY365781.1 coordinate 18,853,146, forward strand.
AAAATAGGGTTGCTAATAATTATAACGAAGAAATAAAATATATATTTTTATAACAAAAACTTAATTCCATGCAAATGTTCCAGGCTGGCCTTGTTGAAGGACCTTCGCCTCTCCTAGATATATGGGTTGACCTAAATATCAAAATCACTGACACCCATCGACCTGTCAGATTTCCATTTGCTTTGGTGACAGGCTACGATGTGATATTCGCCTCTCCTCATTAAGAGCACTCTCGCTTCTAATTAGAGAATAATTCAATCATGGTCTGAGTCTTTAAGTGTTGCTCGCTCACTATAACAGGAAGTAATTCCAACTAGAAGGGGAATTATATTAATTTATAATAGTCTAGTAGCTGGCTGTTTTAAATTGTATCAATGCCATTTTTTAATTTAATATAATTTATTGCGATTATTTAAAAAAGTAATGTGATGTAAACTCAGTCGGCCGCGAAGCGCTATCGGTGCCGCACGCACGATGTTTCGCGCGGTGTCCGTCGGTTGGAAACGATATTGGTGGGGCACAGGTATTAATCACGATATCCGCAATAAATTAATTGACAGTTCCGTTATCAAAATTATTTATTTATAAAATATATGTATTTAAGTATTTCTAATATATATTTTTTTCACAAATCGCTGCATATTTAGATGCATGCGATGCGATGTTTTAATGATATAAGTGTGTAATTTCAATGAAGTGTTATAAGGTATTAATTATTGTAACAGTACCGGTATTTTGGCACTACAAAGCGTGTGTTCTTACGAATGGTAGGTCGCTCAACTATTTACGTTCGAGTTCGCTCAACTTCGGATGTCTTCGGAACACGTGGTCAACCTTGAGGCATGATGCGGAAACGAACTCGATATTTCGGCTACAAAAATGGCATTGACAAAAAATAAGATAACAATCTACAAAGGCAACTTATGATTTTAAAAATAAACAGATAAATATACAGTTTTGTTAATCTCTTCAAGTTTTTATGACCTTTTAAAGATTTTAAGTATTTTAAAAGGATCATTATTTTTATTTAAAACTAACAAATTTATTACGAAGATAACCGACATTACTTAGTACCTGTGCAATAAAAAAATACTAAATATTAATCATAATAATAACAATTATCATACACGTGATTACGCCTGAGCTAGTAATTATACTTATAATTACCTAGGTAGGATATACCTATAATATAAAAGTTAAAGAATTACATGTTTAGGAAATATTATGAATAAATAGGAACAATTTTTTTTATTATTTCACTTAATATAAGCAGAAAGGAATAAAAAAATAACTAATGTAGAGAGATTGATAATCATGTTATAGGTACTATTGTCAAAAAATAACGAATAATAATTATATTGGAAATTTTTAATTAAACCGCATTTTTGTAAATAATACTCAGAACTTAATTAATTACATATAATGATAATGAAACATCTTAAATGACGCTATTAAAGAACTCTATTAAATTCGGATGTCATTATTATTTCGAATATCTTTTACCGGAAGCAAAATCACGCACGTATTCCATATTTAAATAAAGTACTATTAGAATACGATTAGATATTTAAAGGAAGAATATCGTAATAATAATGATTAATAAATATGAAAATTTGCTTATTTACCTAATTACTATTTTTAATTTTATAACATAACGATACGGGTATGTGCACTACAGAATATAGAAATAATACTATTCGTTGTAATACTTTTATAATGTTTGTTTATTTTATTCTCGTGTTCTGATCATTTTTGATGCTGTAATTACTAATAATTAACTATAACTCCTTGAACTAAAGACCTCGCTATGAGATATTTACATCAAATTCTGTTAAACTGACTTTCGCGTAAACCATGAGCAAGACACACTTTGATACGACCTTAATGAAGTCAATGTTCTGATGTAAATCAATTATCAAAGCTATTATCTGTATGATATCATGATTGTTTGTTTGTAAGTGTGTAGGGGTGTGTTTGTGTGTTTGTGTGTATGTGTGTGTGTGTGTGTGTGTGTGTGTGTGTGTGTGTGTGTGTGTGTGTGTGTGTGTGTGTTTATGTGTGTGTGATTAAAGATACAGTTTTATCTTTATTCAAATATGTGCAATGCTAGGTAAAAATACGTGATAATATAAAGTACGCACGTAAATTACGCGAGGTAGAAAATCTGGGCCGAGTACACTCAACACGTATTATATAAAATATTCATAACGCTCACAAAACCATTCCAACATGAAATGAGAACTTTATATTTCACATTTTGCTGTATATTTTTTTATCATAATTTTTTTTTCATGAATAAATAAAAGGAAGAGATCAAATAAAATGATATGTATATAATAATATTAATAAATATTCTTTATGGCACACTTATTAACAGAAAATATAAAATAATGATAACAAAATAATAATAAAATAATACATGATAAAACAAAGAGGATATGTGATGAAAATTTTCAAAAATAATAATAAATAAATAAAAAATAAAATTAAAATTAAAATTAAATAAACAAAAATATATATAAAATTATTTCATTAAAATATTTAAACTAGCTTTTTCCCGCGGCTTAGCACTCCTTAAATTCTTAGTAAAACAATTCCCCTTCCCCTTTTTTTGTATTGGCTTCTGTATGACTTGTTTTAAGTGATACAATCAAAATTACGACATCACTTACTGTGAAAAATCTATTTATATATTATTTTTTAAATGTTTAATAATATGTATTAGACATTCAGTTAGCTATGCATTAACAAAAGCGATTTTTGAGACGGTTCGCCCGGTTCCATACCATAATGAGCCAGCCGATCATACCGCCGCGCCGCAAACGCAATGTCCTTATATTTTAAATCTGTAATATCTTCGAAAATATTCATTTAAATTACATGCTGTATGGGGCTACATTGTTCCATATTAAATGTAAAATGTATTTAAGGTACTTAATTACATAAGGATTAATGCTGTATTGCTTAAAATCGTTTCGTAAATAAACCATTGTGTCTCGTAAAAAGTAAAGGATTAAAATTTGCTATTGTGGGTTATCCCTAAAAGATAAACATATACCATTGTGGACTTTTTTGGTAAAACTTTTTAAAGTATACAATACTTACTATATTATTTTAATCTATATCGTAGAGTTCAGCCTAAGCGCAAAACAATATGTTTGTTTACGACTTCGCATTAGAAGTCTTGAAATTATCAGTGGTTCTCTATTCTAGTGGTATTAAGCGTGTTATTATACATATAAACTTTTCTCTTGAATCACTCTCTCTATTAAAAAAACTGCATCAAAATCCTATGTGTAGTTTTAAAGATCTAGGCATACATACAGACAGACGCGAAAAGCGACTTTGCTCTATACTATATAATGATGAGTCTCTCAAAATCATTCAAACTTATTACAACCGCCCTCGCCTCCTTCTGTCCTATTGTTTATGTTTATAGCATCTCAACCTTGTCAACCCTCTGGTTATAAAGGATTGAGCCGCTATTCATGTGGTCAAGGTTTACCCCTGTCACATGGACCCTTATACGGCAGGTCTGACCTCCGAAGTCATCCGACAACGGCACTATAAGACTAGTAAGCTCGCAAGGCTATCGGTCATAGACAAGTCCAATCGCGACCACCAAGCTACCTTTTCTCCATGAAAGGTTTCGGAGCTGTAAGGCACGCTCACTTCCCCTGTGATTTCTCGCACTTGCAATTCACTTGCTAAGAACGTCAGAGAGGCTAACTACCAGTTTCCAGCTGGTGCCGGAGCTGTAAGGCACGCTCACTTCCCGACAGGCAGTCAGGCCGCAAGCCTACCCTACGATACAGTCGGGTGACCGGATAGATGCTAGCACATCCATCTAACCTCTAAGCAGGGGGCTACCCGAACTGCAGTGACCTACGAAAGGATCTCTGCTTAAGGACCGTTCCAAGCCGCGAAGTAAAAGACCGTAGCAGCCCTTCGCCTTAGGCTGGTCAATCACCTCTCGCTGCCCACAAGATCCGACGAGCCCCCGACAACTGTGGGGACCCAGACGAACAGCGCCGAATCTCTGCAGCTAACCACATTACCACTACGAATCCAACACCAAAACCGGTAACTCGGCAGTTTACACACGCAAGTGCATGCATCGCTGTCGGAGGGCTTAGGTACCGGGGTCCCGTAGTACCCTGATCTTAGCAGCTGACCCGTAGTTCAGCTGCAAACTATCTACTGCCGGGTGTCTCAGTAGATAGGGCAAACTTATTACAGAGTAAATCTTCAATTAAACGACTGTTCATCTATTATTGGTAAAATTACTCAAAAACCACCATGACAATTGTTACCTAAGAAACAGCCGTTTATTCATATTTTGCAGAAGAGATATTTATTTATTAAGATAGGAAACCAATGTGACATACAATATTATCTTAAATAAAAATTGGAGTTATACGTAAGTTTTAATTGTTATACATCGACATTTAAAGGCTAACATCATCATCATTTAATTAAAGTTAAAATAACGTAAAAAGTAGTGAACAAAATAATTCTAAATAACATTAGGTAGGCACTTATATTGAATTTTCGCATGTAGTTTTTTAATACAAAGTACCACAAAAAAAATCTAAGAACATTAAAAAAAGAAGACTGTAAAGAATAACAAAACAATAATAAATAAAATAAACATCGTCAAAAGAATCGTAAAATAAATCTATGTCTGTTTGAAAATATCTATAAACATGTATGGCCATGTTAAGCTTATTTAAATCTACATCTATTTGTTTATCGATACTATAATAAGAGTTAACTATTGTATTGTTAGGCCCAAGTAATCCTACATTTGTCCTAAAAAAAATATTTCTAAAAAAATATTTTTTTCTAACGCTATTTCTTGGGACTAAGAAACGAATTTTATTTAATCTTCTATTTCTAAACTAAAATTTTTAAAATGTAAAATTGCCATGAACTTACTATAATTATATTTTTTACGGTTATTGCCTTCAGTTTAGCCTTGCTCACAAATACGAGGCTTAAATAATTGCTCTGAGTATAAGTATCAAGGAAAAATACTAGAGAATAATTATCTATTGGGTTATTACCGAAGAGTACCTAATTGAAAATAATAAACTGGCTCCAAGACTTTCTCAGTTTGTATTTGACCCCATTTTATTAATTATTAACACAATAACTTAAATGATAGCAAGTAGCTTGTTTCGTGACCGGCCGTTGTTCCACAACACTTATTAACGAGGTATTCGTTTTATGTAGACATACTTATGTACGGTCTGTTAAAATTGTGAATAACACACAATAACATGAGTGTTATACACAATTTTAATTTTAATTTAATGCGGATTAATAGTGATCCGCTTATAAATACAGGTATAATGCATAAATACTTGCAACGACAGCTATTGATAATTAATATCAAGGCTCTTTTGATGTTTTTGAAAGACTTCAGTACCAGTGAACAGTAGATACAGATTTATCTTAGTATTTTATATTTATATCTTAATGTTTTATAAATGTTATTAGTACATTTATTTTGATATATAGTTGTTATTTAATATTTTAATGTTTAGTGAGCTCAGTTCTTCTATATTGTTAATATTATTTCATATTTAAATATTTTAATTCTTATTTTTATTTTTTAATATGCAACACTTATAAAAACAAAAGTATATAAAGTTATATTTTTCTTGCAATTCAATTACAATCTTGTTTTTAAATTGTAATAAAAGAGTCAAGCAATAATATGCTTATTAAATGTATATGTATTTCTATTTTGAATTAAATTTTTAAGTAAATATTTTGGATAGTTTTAAAAACAGAACCAAAGAAGCGTATAAACCTCCTTGTTACGTAATATCACAGAGTAGATACTGCATAGGGTTTCAATATATTATAGTTAATGGAAACTGGATGCGAACAAATCAATAGAGGCATCTCGTTGATTGCGGTATTTTATATGTACATACTATTATATACAGATGTAGGTATGTTTTGTGTGCATGTATATACATACGCATACTATTGCATAAATATGAATGTAATATGTGTATGTATGTGTGAAAGCAATCATACTCTTAATAATCTATGCTTGACATGAATCATGAACTTGTATCTCTATATTCTACGTTTTAAAAGAATTGTAGAATTTATATATTTCTTTTGAAAATAATTAATATTGTAAATACTATAACTTGAATTCATTATATTTCAAACTATTGTGATTTGATAAATTTGTTTGCAACATCTGCACTCAAGACAATGGTTATATGTTTGTGTATCTCGTTATAACAATTATAAATACAATAACATTTATTTAAATAATAAAGTATTTATTTGCACATATTTTGATTATAGGTTTTGACCCTTTTATTTCTAGTAAATATTAAGTCGTAGTATTTAAAATTGTAAGCAGTTGAGAAACTGAATCGAATCGTAGCATCTGGGTCACGGGTGAGAAGTTCACTGCATTCAAAATACGATCTGTCCCTGAACAAGATTATGTTAAGATGATTTATATAAAAGTGATGTAACTTGTACATTTCATATTTTGTTTTAACTTGGGCATAACATAACAAAACGGTGTTCCATTTAAAATACCTAGTCTTGACATAAATATTGTAACAAAGAAAAAAAAAATTATTGAAAATAATATTTATTACGTTTACAGTGTTTTAGTTTAATACATAAATATACAACGATTAAAAATATAAAAAGCTTATTCGAATTGGTGTCCATTGGCTGTAATACAGTTCTTTAAACGTTGAGGCCAGTTATCAATAGAAGCACTCGCTCTTTCCATCGGGAAATTCTTCACTGCTAATCGTATGGAGTGTTTTAGGGACTCCAAATTATCATGGCGTTTAGAGCAACATGTACTCTCTAAAACTGACTATAAATCATAATCCAGCGGATTAAGATCGGGTCTAAACGACGGCCAGTCTTCAGCTCTGATGAAGTCCAAGACGTTCGCTTCCAACCAAGACTGCGTGGAGCTTTATGATCCGGCGCCGAGTCTTGCTGGAAGGACCATACTTGGTTATTGAACATTATTAAGGGGCATAACTACCTTCTCAAGAATGGTATCTTAATACACTTGTGCCGATGTTTTGATACCTTTTTCACTAAAATGTAACTCAGTCATTCCTTCATAGCTAACACCCCACCCAGCCATCACTGAAGTCGTATAATGCCCACGTTGCACTCTGTCGACTAATTGGGAAGCTTCCTTAGAGCTTTGAGCATAAATATGGTAATTTTGTTTGTTAAAATGTTGCTCAATTGTAAAAAAAATCTCATCCGTAAACATTTTTCTGCAACAATTTTTCTGTGACCTCCCTTTGCGTACCGCTTCAGTAGTTGTTTCGATTTTACCACCCTATTATCTTTAACTTATCAGTTAAGAAATGACCAGTGCGTCTCTTATATGCTGCAAGTCCTATGTTATCTCCTAAAATACGCGACATGGTTCCAGATGGTATCTTAATTTCGCGAGATAAAATCTTTTGCTTTCGGACAGGATTTCTTCAAATTCCTTACTACTTTGACCACCTTTTTCGTACGAACCCTACGTGGATGGCTAGATCTTTCTCTGAGACAAACAGAGGAAGTCTCATTGTAGCCATTAATAGTCCGGTACACAAACTAAATAAGAAAACATAATAAACCATCGTACAAAAATTACAGATTCCAAATACAAATGTAATATTTTTTTATTTCATATTATAACAGTATTTATGGCCAGACTAAGTATATATATATACAAACATTCATATATATACGTATGTATCTGTTGATAAATGCACCTTTATTGAAGTTACGAATTCCTTAATAAATTAAATATAAATATTACAAGATATCACATCTAATTTACATTGATATGAAATAAATTTGTTTTACTACCGTATTTAAATTATCAATAATTCCCATACTGATAAGTAGATAAATTGAAAATAAACAACAATATTTTATTAAATGTTTGTAAGGTTTGGTTCATCATTCCTTGAGTAAATTATAAAAATCATTTGGATTTTTTTCCGTATATCCAAGCTACTATTTTCTAAAAAAGACAGAACTTTTTTAAGTTCTATGTAGGTATGTGATTTTATATAAATATATACTAAAAAATAGTTTATTAGATAAGAGTATCTCATAAACTACTTGTACTATTAGATTGTTAGAGAACAATCTTTTTCAAGCACATCACTAGTCACTACCCACTTGCGTGATAAGCAAACGACAAAAAATTACATGATAACAAAAAAAAAATAGAGTTCCGCTTTTTTAAATTGCGGTCATATTTTTTTCTTTCTTTTTCTGATAATTGATTAAAAGTTGTGAGATAAGACAGTTTTTTGTTGATGTTTTGCTGTTTTTGTCGAATATTTTAATTTTAATTATTTTTAATTCATTATTTGTAAACCATCCTAATTTTTTATTCAGTAACAAAAAAACGAAACATGTTTCATCAAAATGAGCTCATAGTTTAGTTGTTTCGTAATTATAGTGTCAGGTTTTTGTTTTTCTGAAAAAAATTGAGATTGTTTTAAACACTACTACTGTCATCTCATGTACTCTAATAATGAAGGTAACCTTATATTGCATTTGCTGCTTGCTTTGTATTTATATTTGCCTTGTATTTATATCATTTATAAATTGGTGTTTGATATCTTAAACCAAGAAACAAGATATGCTAAACCAATAATACCTAATCATTATATTAATACGTGAGATAAAAATTTGTATCTGTTTTACGAGATATACGCAAGCATATGCAATTTGGCTAAGCTAAAGTTTGTATAAAGAAGTGAGTAAAAAAGATTTGCTATAAGATATATAATAGTGCATAAGAAATACTTTAAATTAAGCAAAAAAAAAATTACCCACACTACTTCGTCTCGTCATATAAAAACCTTGCCATCGCCTGTGGTAATAGATATATCTTAACCAACCTATATGCATGCTTGGAGGTGTTGGTGCAAACCCTCATTGTGCAACCAAACTATTAAAACTAAAAAATGTGCTCAAATTTCGGCCAAGATAAATATACTTATCTATTCATTATCAACATGGTCACATAATTTTATAAATATTTTCACATCGGATCGTCTGAATTTCCACAAAAAAATACTATTTTAAGATCAAATACTTCTATATTTCTCCTTCGTAATTAAAGAAAAAGAAGAAAATAGCTATTAATTACATTCTATTTTCTTTCGTTTCTTTCCTAAAACCTTACAAATATTTTTCCGAGAATATACTAGAAGCATAAATTATGAATTATGACAGTTATACTTTAGAATTCTTATATTTTTGGATTGGTTTTCCTTAACGTAGTTTTTCTTTCATTATTTCAGTCGTACAAGAAAATATAAAAATAAACTAACTCATTAATATATGCAAACATTAGCCATAAGTCAAGCTGAGTGCAATTACAATTCATATTATTTATGCACAAAAATAAATTATAAGTAAAATATAAAATATATAAATACTAATACGGAACTACATATCGTACCATATACCATATGTACCTCGGTACATAGTTTAATGATTCCAAATTACATCTAACCACTACAAAAACACGACGTTTTATTAAATTATACTAAAACATCTTTTCGAAATGCTCGTGTTTCTTATATTGTTATACATTTTTGAAATATATTCAAGTAGTAAAATTAAAAGTGTACTTGAAGATGAGTTGTCTACTTTGAATTTTCAACCAGGTCTTTGATTAAAATTCGTAAATTTTTAGTGAAAATGTTACATATATTTACATTTTTTTTTTTTTTTTTTTTTTTTTAATAAAATATGTAGACATTAATTTTTTATGTGTATATTCCAGGTATATTACCTGACAGGACGAACCGAATAGAAGACATATATCTCCGCTTCTATAATGGGTATGTTACTTTTAATATATAATAATATCTATGTATACATGTATATAATTCATATAATACATTACAATACTTAGTAAATCTCTATTATGGTGAATTGAGTACCAATTTATTTAACAAATGGAACATTCTAAGACGCTGTTTCAGTTCATTGTACTTCATTGAATCAATCTTCGGCAGTATCTAACTAATTAAAATCAATATAAATACTTTGGTATCTTGAACGCACAATTCAATAACAGATTGTATTAAAGCTAAGGGGAATACAAAATAAGCAAAATAAGACACGATTATTAAAAAACAGTATTCTTATAGCTAATAAATAGTTATTAAATAAATTATTTTAGTCATTGCTTTTCATTTCAAAATAACTTGATTACAGCTAACTATCTTATAGTTTTTTCTAAGCTATTATTTTAAAACGAACGTGTTTCTTGTTATACATACAAGTGAATTCACGAATCAATACTAATTTGTAGTTACGAGTCATATTGTCGCGTTGTGTGTGTGTGCGTTTGTCGTATGGTCAATAGTAGCTGAATTTGAACCATTCCAAGAATAAATCGGGAACAATAGTAGATAGTATCGAGCGACAGTCCAACTACATCACAATGAACGGTTATTACAATGGCCTCTACAAAGGCAAATAAACAAAAGCTATGCTCTATGGTTCTTGTAATACATATATAACGCATAAAGGTAGAGTTTTAGTAAGATAGTAAGGCAAGAGTAATATTTATAAACTAACGATTAAAGATTTACTTATAATAAATTAAAAACCAACTTTACCCTTGTATATTCTATATTTGATTATAAACTATAATATCATTAAGAAAACATTATACGAACTAATATAATCCCAAGGCTATTAATGGATTCAATATACATAATGTCTTATATAATAACTTATTCTGAATATTCAACTCTCATTTTGATTATCAAAATGGCCAACTTATTTATTATATCACAACAATAAATTATTAAACAAAAATGCGTTTGTATGTTTTGTATAATTATATTAAAATATAACTTGTTTAATTTCAGAAAAACTTCAGAGGAATATGAGGATTTTCCGCTTCTCCAAGGAACCCGTCTATTCGAAATAAAAGGATTTGACAATGACAACCCCACCGTCCTCTACATCCATGGGTTCATAGAAACTGCTCAGCATGAGAGTGTTCTGGTACATACAGAAACTAAGTCTAAAAAGAACTGTAGAACGAAATTTAATCAATGATTATTGTATTTTTTTGGGGAATCTATATTTTATTTTCTTACGTAAGCATTCCATAGGACAGAACTTTTTGAGATTTAAATTTTAGGAAATAAAATGGAAGGGTTAACTTTGTATAAAAAAAAATGTTCTTTGAAGAAACAATAGGACCTTCATATCATCCGATTTATGGATGATAGATTGAATTTAAACTGATTACAAGTAAATATAATCTTAGTCATTTAATATGTCTAAGAACGGACTGGAAAAATTAGATTAATTAAATGATATAAATTAATCTTAATGTGGGATAATATGACTCTAATAAATACATAAATATAATGCTATAATAAGTATAATGCTAATTTAAGTATATGTTTGGATAAAATCTTCGTTTTGGACTAGGAAGATAAAAAGACATCACCTCGAAATTTTAAATATTCCGCCAGCAGACCATCGCAACATATTTTAACATAAAGGCCACGTGTTTAACACAATTATATTATTTGGCAGCTCAAACATTCACTCTTAAATATTATAAGTCTATATTTTTTAGAATTACTACAACAAACCATTATCTGCACATAAAAACAATTTTGTAGATTGTAACAACCAAATTTATAGGAGGTGGCAACAAATATCGGAATAAAACAAGGAGTTCCAAAAGATTAATAAAACTGATTAAAATAAAAATAAAATTATAAATGATTTAAAGACAATACGATACGTGGAAATCATTGACTCGTATAGAGACTCGTTTAATCTGCAACCTTCTAAGAAATCAATGAAGTAACTTATCCACTTATCTTGACTATGAAATGTTAAGATAATTAATATTAATAATTAACGATTAGATTCTACATTTAAAAAATAATTTGAAAGAGTATTTTTTAGTTGAATAATCCATAAGCTATTGGGAAATGAAGAGCTTGTTTAGTGAAATTTATTTTAGCCAGAATGTACTTATTTTATGTACATTTTACACATAGGCTAATTTAAATATTCATAAGTTTGTAATTTGTATTAATGGTATGAATAGCGCGTAAATTAAGACCAATTATTATGAACCAAAACGTGTCAATATTCAACTATTTTAAAAACTCTATTTAAACATGTTATGAAAGTAAATAATAACGACAAAACATAACATCATGACAGTAATCACTTAACCATCAGTTAACCAAATTATAAAGTAAAGATAAGGAAAATTGTATAAATAGCTGTTTGTTTCACAATTGCCTCATTTTCCACAGGTCATGGTAAACGCGTACTTAGAAACACGCCCGGATACTAATGTTATATTATTAGACTGGTCCAACATGGCTCATGGGTCATATTTAGTAAATGCGGCTAGAAACACTAAAAAGGTACAATGTTCGTAATAATTTTTTTTATTTTAATCTGAAAAGAAATTCGTTGTTGGGTAAGACTTCCAAATTGCTCATGTTATAGGTTGGAGTAGCGGCAGCTGAAATAATAAATATCTTAATAGAAAAAGGCCTAGCTTTAGAAAAATTACAAATTATAGGACATTCCTTAGGCAGCCATGTAGCTGGTTATTTAGCGAGGGAACTCAAAAACACTTACAACAGAACTGTCAAAAGGTGATTATTTCTACTTCTTTTCTTATTCTTAGCTAAAAAAAAAAGTTTTGGCAAAAGTACCAAAACACCTCAATTATGAAAAACAATAATATTTTTTTTTTTGTATCTTGGCTTGCTCAGTCAAAAAACATAATATTTAGCAGGTACTGTAAGCATATTTTTAAAGTATCTTATATAAACAAATGTAAAGTTAACATTATTAAAATTTTACTGTAAAGATTTTTAAATCATAATTATAATTTTCAGGTTGACTGCCTTAGATCCGGCGTTTCCTGCATTTTACCCAGATGGCGTGATGATGGAACATGTCTCCCAGAAAGATGCTGAGTTTGTAGATGTAGTACACACAGACGCTGGAGGGTACGGGGCGCCGGTTCGTACTGGGACTGCTGACTTCTGGCCTAATGGAGGAAAAAGGGTCCAACCTGGGTGCCCTAGATTTGCACCTATACCACTTTCTGAGGACAGTAAGTACATAAAAAATGCTAAAAAACTTTATTAATAACTCACAGCAAAAAATATACATAGGTATATTCTATTCATAAACTATGTTAAACTATTAAAATTCACAAAAAAATTGCTTTCGACCTCATATTACATAATACGCCTGCGTGTTAAATGAAGGTTATCTCAATATCTGCTCCATTTTTAGATCTATGTAGTCATTGTCGGTCGTGGAGGTTTTACGCGGAATCAATAAGAAATCCGGAGAACTTCCCAGCCTCCCCAGCTGATACTTACACAAAATTCAGAGAAAATACTTCCCCTGAAGTTGGTATGGTTTACATGGGAGCTGACTGTAATACTAGGTAAATATTTACTGCGAATTTGTTTATATATTTAAGTTTTTTTTTAAATTGCAATTGCTTTTTGGTTTCAGTGCTCAAGGATCTTATTACCTGACCACTAACGCTGAATCTCCATTTGGGAAGGGAATCGACGGTATTTATTCTAAGAATAAAAATACTAAACGTAAATAGTTTATACGTAGTACAATAATAGTAACCATCGATTTATGATTAACTTTGATCAAAAATTACGAGTGGCAAATCACAATTATTATATTTTTACCTACAATTTATTTACATTAATTGAGGTACGAAAGATTATTACAATATTAAATGTACCTGCATCCATGTACTGTATAATATGACATTTTAAAGTTTAGTTAATTATCAATAAAATTTAAATAGTATCTGAAAAATATCACAATAAACTTTGGTATATGTTGTTAAGGATGGTAATTTATATTTTATATACCCCGGTGTCAACATTCTCTGTCATCATCAATATACAATATATATATATATAATAATGTATTCTACTTATACCTAATGTACTTAATGTCACGGGTACACATAGTTCATAAATATAAAAGTTAAAAAAATCACAAGACACAAGATCACAGATATTATGTTTAAATTATTTTTTTATAAAAATAAAAATGTTTTTTTTAATAAATTATTTTATTTCCTTCTTACGAAGATAACTTACTAAAATATATTACACTTAATAATATATATAATTTATGGACATTTATAAAAATAAAAGATAGGTATGTGTGTATATAAAAATAAGTGTAGACCGGACGCTAAAGGGAATAGAGTGTGCAAAATGTGAAGCCCGCGTACTGTAGATCTTTTTGAACTCAGAAAATTTTGCAGATAATTCCGGATGTTGCCAGAAGTTTTATTGGGCCAATATTGCTTACCCCAGTCCCTTGGATATTCATGTAAATATTTAAATCTTATTATTGTTTTCTTTCTTATAATTATAAAATGGCTATAAACATTTTAGTTATAAACAGACAAACGAAAAAATACCTATAAAAATAGTATCAATAAATGTTAATAATTATTCAAAAGCAAAATATAAAAATAATATTTTTTATTCTGGCTATTAATATTAATACATTTGCAAAATGAAAAAAATTTTGCTTAATTTTCCAAACCAAAAGTTTCTATTTCTAAACCTTGGTTTGAAGACAATTAAAATCAACAGTTCCGACAATCGTTGATTCGTGTATTGAAGTGGGAACAATATATCGCCTTTTCTTTCATACCCTGATAAGGCTACTATACTAGGTTATAATTTAAGTGGATTTTCATTAATTCATATTTATGTTTTTGCTAAGGCTCTTAATATATATAATATAATAATGTAGAGCTCTTAATATAACAATGTAGAGCAGATGCTCAGATGCGTCAGATGATGAGCAGAATACTCTAAAGAAATTGAAGCTGAAACCGAGACTTTGTGAAATTAATTTATATCATAATTCCTTTATATTTTTATCCCAAAACTATAGGTACAAATAGTTTTTAATTCAAGTAATTGTTCGGTACTCAGAGCTTTTAGAACAAAATTCAAGGATACAGCTTTTATATCCTTTTTTTTGGAACGCAATCTGCGGGTGGAATCAGCCGTTAAGCTTGGAATTGGTTTTTGTATAAACCGTCAAACCACAAGCCTAAACAGCCAAGACAAGAGGTAGCACATTCCAAAAAAAATTGCAAGATGAAAACATATATCAACCAACGCTGATAACATATGCAGCTGGAATGATTACTATATGAAAAATTTAACAAAACAAACGTAAAATACTTGAATCGGCTTCTTAATTGGATTTCAATTTAATTCTGGTCCCTCAATTAATGCAATTTGAATCATTTAAAATCACCAATGCTTATTTCTTCGGTGTTTAATATTTCTTTACGAAGTGGTTTTGCTAGTTGAACAGTGTTGTTTGTAAAATTATACCTAGTGCGGATATGATCAATGACTTTATCCAGTGGTATGCTACATACCAATTATATACCAATGCTGATTCTGATCTGTCAGTTAGATATGCAAAATAAAAAGTTTTACCATATTTGTTAACTAGCAGTGATTTCATATCACGATTTCCTTGCGTTCAGCTAGACACTTCAAAATAAAGAGTTTTAAATTGATTAATTTTATCAATCAGCTTCCCAATGCAACTAAGTAAGTCATTTAGTCAGTTATTTGAAGATCTACCTGATGATGGTACCTACTTTAATATCCGTAGCGGTCAGATCACCTAGATGTTCGTATGTGCAAAATTTTATTTGTCACGTTTATTACGAGAGATGTTAAAAATTTTTCGGAATTTCGAAAAAAAAGTTTTTTATGTTTTAATGATATTTTTTTAAACTGACATGAGTTTTATTCTTGAGAACTCGGGTTTAAGAAATTGAGTATAGTTGCCAGTTCACACTTTTTGCATACTCAAATACTTCAGCAATTGCATTAGTAGTCTTATTTTTAATTTTTACTTTTAATGTTATAGAAAAAAATATTAAAGCGCACGTTTTTTTACAAAGAATAAAAAATGTTGTTAATTGTGTGTATTAACACGTTTACAAAATATAATATACCTTAAGGGTAACTGTTTTTTATTTATTATTATATAAGTTATCCGGCCCAAATGAAAACAGTAAGAAATTATTTATTACAAGTGATAATATTTTGTTACGCTTTATAGGTGATAATCTTTTTATAACAATAGTCGTATCAATGAGCGACATAAATAAATAACATGTTAATTATTATTTTTCAGCTATGAATTTATATGTTTCTTACAAAATCTTTATACAAGAAGATCTTTATAAAGATATTTAATTACATAGCATCCGAAGTTGTATTATTGCGCGCCCATCCTACAAAATAACCTGGAACTCCTTCGTCTTCATCCAAACTAAACAAAGTTTGTCGGAGTCTCATTTTTTCCGACCACCAATATAAGAAGAATATAATTGTGCCAGTTAACAATAATCTGAAAATAAAAGAATAATTATTTTATTTCAATCTTATTAACTGCAAATTTTGTAATTTTTTTGTAATAGTTGAAATATATTCATCCCATAACACAACAATTTACAGAGAAATTTCTGTATTGTGTTAATGGACTTCTTAAAATGATTGTAAGAAAAAAAATCGACAGTTTGACAGTTGGTTGTTGTTGATAAAAAGGTTCATGTGCCTCTAGGCTCTATTACCTGCCTACTAATATAAGTAAAGTTAAACCAAAAAACATTTTTGATTTTTTTATGTGTATTGCAGTAAGGAAAGACTAGCCTGCGGGTTACCTGTTGCTAAGTGACTGCCGTCCACGGTCTCTTGAAATTTCAAACAAGTCCGACCTTTAAAAACTTCTCTCTGGAGTTCTTCTCCAGACAATCCGGAAACACCGCCGAAGAAACGTTACACTTTTTGGTGGAAACACGTTACACTATTTTGTAAAAAGATCCTTGACAGCCACACTCTAGACGATCACCTTTCAAATGGTAGGAATGGTTTAGCAGGTGGTGGTGTGTAGTTGAATAATCCAAATTAGGGGCAAGAATTAGATTAAATAGCTCTTCGGAACACTCATTGTGATAGATACCGAATATGATGCATAAATAACAACACAAAAGAACCCTTTCACAGAGCTTTCAGTATGTCTTCAACTAATCGATCAGCTAAATGGCAAATGGAATTTCCTCTAGCAATTTGCCTTATGAAGAATCTGAAGGCCTAGTTGTTTTTTCTCTTTAAAAGGTGTCAGTTCCATATTAGCTGGTACCTCAGCTCATGAAGGATACGCCTGTCGTTTGTAGTGTTCTAACACATGCGTCGAACTAGAACTTCACCTGCCACTGATTGGCATTACAAAGTGTGGCACCGATTGGCATTACAAAGTGTTAGATTGGCAGGACAAAATAAATACATTCCCTGCAGTATCTGCAGACTTGTAGACGCCTCTAATATTAGGCGTTGTACACATGTGCCTTTTACGGTCTCGGTCTTCTACGGTCAGTCTAAATATATATATATATATATATAAACAATGAACATCTATAACGATTGGAACAGCCTATTCACTCTTGTAAAGTCAAACACAGATTTTCCTGGTAGGCGTAATGTGTCAAAGCTCTTATGTATCCTGTTATTTTGCAATAGACCTTAAGCAGCGATGATCATTTAGCACCAGGTACCAGCAAACTCGTTTACCCTTCTACTAAGAAAAAAATATAACCGTGTCCCAAGGCCAGGCTGCATGTTACGCATTTCAACAACAACAAAATGTTATACTTAGACTTAATACTACTTAAATGTAACAACAAATTGTACATTTATATAAGTAAGAGTAATTTTGCAGTGTATACATAGCATTAGTAAATAGTGCTAAATGTAAAGACATACCATCTAAGGGTATTATAAGCTCTTATTCAGGGTATTCTTTGAAGTCTTCTATAAAACCATTTGGTGTTGTTAAATTCAGTGATAAGCTTGTTACAGAGCTGTTTGTGGATTTAGTTGATAAAAAGATTTCACTTAAGAACTTTGTCGTCCAAAATACAGAGAATGCGACAGCTCCCAAAACAAGTACACTGAAAGCAAAAGGATACAACATTGGTGAATTGTGAATTGAAAAGGAGCAATAATTAAAAAAAAAAATATATATATATATATATATATATTTACTTACAGTCCCGCAGCCATAATTACAATAACATATATATAACCGTAAAAATATATCACTTTGAAAATTTTATTGGACTCGTTCTTCTAATGTTTTGCGAGAGAATGATCACTCAACGGTCACAACTTCAATAATGAATAGATCTTTCTTTATAAAATAAACATTTATTGTTGTGATAGTATCACGTAATTGAATTACTAGTTATTGTAAAGAGTATTCTAATATAATGTGACATCATCATACAAGGATTAGTTTTTTAATTTGCTTATAATCTAATACATGTTATGTCTGTTTAGTTATAAAATGGCTTCAAAATAAGCCAAATCGGTTAAATTTTATCATTGATAACAAAAAGATAATCAAATAAAACATTAAACATTATAACTATGTATGTTTTATTTACAAGTGATAATTATAATTCTCTTAAACAATATATTATACTTATATCTTCAGCTTCATTTTCTTTAAAAGTATATTTACATATTCATTATTTTCCCCTAAAATAAAAACAAAATTACATAAAACATTACATCAGTTATATTATTTTACTTATCAGATATAACGAGGATTGATATCATCATTTAAATTATCTTATTAATATGTAAAATTCATTCTAGAGGATCGTGTTGAACCCAACCTAGGCCAGTAAAGTTAGCGATGGGTATGTCATTAATCTGCCGGTCCAAATCCAATAAATACCTCGACCCAAGATAGAGAGTGACCATCAAAGCTCCAGCTATCATAAACCTGAAAAGCATAGAATTTAGTTATAAATAATATTTAAAAAATTACTATTATTTACCAATTTACATGAATATTTACAATTTACCATTTATTTACAATTTACAATGAATATTTTTTAAAAACAAAAGTTTACTTAGGTTTCTAAAATATAGTTAGTTTAAATAAAATGACTTACGTGCCAATTACAACCATATTTAGTTTAAAAAATAAATATATCAACGGAAAAATACAAAAATCTTATTTGTAACAAACATTAGTATATACGATTTCGTCAAATATATTAATGAACTGCAAGTTTTAATGCAATGAATTTAAATGCATTTTTGATAAATATTTAGAATAAAAATAATTATAAACAACAAACATTAACGCAACTCGATACGCTGTTTTTTCCTATGCAATTTATCTCAGGATCCCGCAAAATATAACAATAAACACCAATTTGTTTACTTTTCTGGACAATAATAAATAATATAATAAAAAATCTTAATAATTCTCTACAAGAACGACAAATATTTAAGTACGTTATATACGTAAATTTTATATTAGGATTGGAATTAAAGTATATACTACAGAAAATGCACACTACCACAGTCAATGCCTACGACTCAGTAGCTTTTTCTAGAACTTGGAAAAATTGTTACTTATTTTTCACTACTTGAATCTACATTACATTGCAAATTGAAATTAAAAATATCTTTATTCAAGTAGGCAATTACAGGCACTTTTGAATCGTCAATGATTATTTAAAATTGGCTAGTATAATCAGACCGTAAGTAAGCTACCACCAGCTCGGAGTGCTGTTCTGCTGAGAAGAGGTGGCCAGAAACTCAAGTCTTGCTCTTTTTAAATGACATTTAACTTTGACTTATACAAAACATCAACCACTAAGTCTAACCCAAAATATGACATGACTAAATAAGTCAATAACCCAAGTTCCACACATTTCACTCAACCAGAAAGACTTGAATATTATAATAAGATTTATTTAATAATATACTTTTAATTTTGGATTGAAAACTAAGAAAGGGAAAAACTTTATCATATATGCGTACACTTAAGCCCATGAAGAATTTGTAAACTTTTTGAATTCGGAGTTTAGACGTTACGAGTTTATTTTTATTTCTTGTTTTTATCAAATGTCTGTCATTGTTTTTTTCATAGAAGTATTAAAATATTTGCATATAATAGGTCGGAGGAAAAGTCTTTTCGCATATAGTATGAACGTAAAAAACAATCTCTGGCTGTACTATTTGTATGTTTTAAAGACATTAAAAAGGTTACATAAAAAAAATGAAACAATTAAGTAAAATGTTGTTTTCCGCTATTTTTCATTTGCTTTTCATTCTTTCAAAATCAGTGAACCTTATATAGAAATAAGATACAATAGATAAAAAAATTGTGACGTACATACTTAAAAATAAAAAAAAAGGTGTCGTGTATGGACCTCATACATTATTAATAAGACTAGCACAAAGTTGGTTTAAGAGTTTTAAATCCGCAAATTATGGTGTCAAAGATGTACCCCGCTCTGATTGCCCTGTTAAAAATAAAATGGACTATTTTTAAAAAGCAGACCAAGATCGTTATATCAGTACTTACAACGTAACTGAAGAACGGGATATTGACCACAAAATAGTTTTTATCCAGTTGTAACAAGCTGGGTATACAAGAAAACTCGATATTTGGGTGATACAGGAGCTCATTGCAAGGAAACTAATGTGCTCATTTGCGATTCTTTACTGAGATGTAATGAAACCGACCTGTTTTTGAAAAGATTGGTAGCTGGTGATGAAAAATGGATCACATACGATAAGAACTTGTGAAAATGGTCTTGATCAAGGATGGGTCATGCTTCACAGACTGTGGCAAAACCCGGGTTGACTCGCAATAAGGTGATGCTGTGTGTATGGTGAAACTGGAAGAGCATTGTTCATTATGAGCTTTTACCGCCAGGTGGAACCACCGATTCAGATTTTTACTGCCAACTAGACTACACACATTTTTAGCAACTCAGCAAAATTAAGAGAGTTTGGCTGGGAGATATTAAAGCGTCCGCCGTAAAGTCCTTCAGATTTCTACCCGTTTTAGTGTCTACATTAGTCGTTACGGTCTGTCAGGTTAAAATCAAGAGAGGACTGGCAAAATTTTTAGCAACTCAGCAAAATTAAGAGAGTTTGGCTGGGAGATGTTAAAGCGTCCGCCGTACAGCCCTGACCTTCAGATTTCTACCCGTTTTGGTCTCTACATTAGTCGTTACGGTCTGTCAGGTTAAAATCAAGAGAAGACTGGCAAAATTTTTAGCAACTCAGCAAAATTAAGAGAGTTTGGCTGGGAGATATTAAAGCGTCCACCATACAGTCCTGACCTTCAGATTTCTACCCGTTTTGGTCTCTACATTAGTCGTTACGGTCTGTCAGGTTAAAATCAAGAGAGGACTGGCAAAATTACTCGCCTCTTTTTTTTTATCAGAAGTTGAAAATGACTACAGCAACGGGATTGTGTCACTACCTACAGGATACCAAAAAAGAAATAGAACAAGATGGAACATGTTTACTATAAAAAAAAACTTTGAGAAAAAAATGTCTAGCCTTTTCATATAAAATGCAAAGAAACTTTTTACCCTAAACCTTTATATAGTATGTTATTAAAAATTTATTAACAAGCGACCGTAAGAATACCAATTTCTTTAAAAACATCTCTCACGGAATTTCTTGCTTTTAAGTTATGAATAACCCCGCATAAATCTTTTTTGAAAAATAAATTGAGAATTAATTTTGGCAACACTGCCATAGTAAAATACCGGAAGACAATATACTATGAAAATAACTAAAATAAATGAATTGAGCCGTATTATGGTTTTTAGTGGTTTTACTTTTTCAATTGCAAAGTCGACCGAGCTGAGTTTGCCTGCGAGTATTGAGAGAGGGGTGTTCCAGTGGAGTTTTTTATCTAAAGTTAAAGTTGAAAAAAATTGTGCAGTCAGTCAGTCCCAACACTTTATTGTTAGGGAGCAAACTACAATTTAGATATTTCACATTAGGAAGTGTAAATTCCGTGCAGTTAGTTTTCTTAGTATTCGTAGCGGACGTGATATCTACATACACCAACATACATACTTACGCATACACACACCCATACACATATACATACACATACACATATACTCATACTTATATAAATTATAAAATAGAAAAAAATAAAACAGTGAAAAACTGGATAAACATATCAAATGTACATTTTTGTTTAAATCTTAATAAAGGATCTACTTTACTATTTTTTTTAAATAATGTTATTATGTATTATATAGGTTATATAGGTTAAGTTTCTTCAGCTCCACGCTATGATTGACTCAAACTGGCTATTTACAAAAAAAAAAAAATATGGCATTGGTTTTAGTCACCAAAGAGTCCTTTTAAAGTAAGTTTAATTCGTGACAAAGTCTCTTGAATTTTTTTTTCGCCGTTCAATTTGAAGAGCCAAAAGAAGCCAATTTGAAGAGCCAGAAGAGCCAAAAGAAGCATCTGCGACACAACAGTGCTTCATTGCTAGAAGAAAAGTAATGATGCCCTTGGCACCACTGTAGACGAGATTTGTATCGTTTACAAGAGCGGTGTTACGACTATTAGGACCCTCTGAAATTGGTTTATGAAATTTAAAACCACAGCGGCCGCCGAGCAACGAGAGATACAGTAATTATCAAGACTGTTCTCGCTGAAAATCGGCGATGATAGTGTGTGTGAGATAGTACATGCGTAGTTATTTATATTTCTGGTTGAGAACAGTATTAATTAGATTTGCTGCGTAATTATTAGTACTACAAAAAATAACTTTACTAAAATCATTAGTATCGTTTGTAGTTATATATGAACAAAAAAAAGTAAGGTTATTTCTAAAGCGGGTTAAGTAAGTTCAATAAGTACACGATAATTTTTTTTCTATCCTTTTGAGAGATCTTTTTGTATTGGGGTTTTTGTAAAGATTTTTTTTTTTTGTCAATTTGATGTTTTAGATATTAATTTCGTATTCACTTTCATGATTTTAGACAAAAAAAACGACGTTACAAAGTTTTACGTATAGTGGAGCATGTACATTATTTTTTGTATTTGTATTTTTATACGTATAGTGGGAAATGCTATTATTTTTTGAATTCGTATTTTTATACGTGTGGTGGCAAATGGAAATTATTTTTCGTATTTTTGTGGATTCGTATTTTAAACGAAAAATTGTAATGATTGATTTATAGATTTTAATACTTAAAAATAAAGACTTAATGTAATTAATGAAATTAACTTAAAACAGTCCTTGGTAACAATATTTTTACCGGGAGACATGTATGACATTTCAGCATATAATGGAAGTTGGTTTAAAAGATATAACAAACTGAAATTGCTAACCCTGTCATTACAATAATATAGTATTTCAAACCTACTGGAACCGGAAATACAATATGAAATTCAAATGAGTATCTGTATGCACATTCTCTATTTAAAAAATTCTTCTTTTAGGTCCATTTGGTAATTGTTCAAGTGGAGGGGGAGTCATTGTCAGTTCATAGAAATGTTCAGTGGTTTGGGTGATGTCATAATCTTCACTAGTAACTTTATAATCAGGGAAGCTTTCTGATGTTTTCAATTCGGCTGACGTTGTCTCCGGGGTTATCGTGGTCGTCGGTTCTTCCTCTTCATCAGGTTCTGGTGTCATTAAAGCGTATTTTGTAGCCCAAAGCGCCGTAGCTGCGATAACAATGGCTATTAGAAGACTGAAATTATATAAAGATTATATTAAGACAAATTTTAAATTCCATAACAATAATTGAGTGTTAGTTTTAACATATCCTTACAATCCTAAGGCCATTTTAAAAAGCTCAATCCATATATTATTATTATAACACGAACTTAGTACTTCACTCATTCACAAAGATTTACACCTTTCCTCGATTCTTCTACAGTTTTATAAACTTCGAAACATAAAGGTCTTTGTAGGCACGTAATTAATGCTTCTTTAATTTTTTAAAAACATGTAGGTATAACTTATTAACTTTTTCAGTTTGTTTATATCATAGTTTCCTTTTTTCTATTCTAGACTCAGCGTCTAATAATTATAATGACAACAATTACTTCAATTAGTATGACAACAGCATCATTTATCTATACTTTCTTACAGATAGAAGGCTAGGATAGCCATTTAAAACCAAACGGTAACCTATATGTGTGTCTAGTGCGAGTTTTTTGGCTAGTTCGATTACGTAGGAGTTAACTTCATCGAAATAAGAGAAACGCCATCTAGCGCAAATTAGGTGAAGTGAAGTAACGCGATGGAACTGGTAAAAACCTCGCACTGCTATTCTGTAAAAACAGAACACGAATTCGAATCTCATATGAGTGGAAAAATTCACTACGAAAGTGAACGCTTCTGTTTACATTCTGGCATTTCTTATCAAGAGATTCGATAATGTCAAAATAATTTGTCCAAGCTTGTTAATAAGTAACAAAATAACTCATTAATATTACAAATCTCAGACTTAAATATCTCCTAATCTCGTTTTCACACCTCAAAATGTGTGCGGTGTCGTGTTTTAGAGAATACAAATTAAATATTTCACCGCGGATTCCGCTTCGAGATTATAAAATGTTTTTACAGAATAACACTATTGAGCCATTTCTGCGAGAAAACATATTTATTTGCTTGTTTGTAAGAAGTTAATTGGTCATCATTAAACGGTTGAACGATAACGTATAGGAAAATATGCAACAAGGAAAAATATAGAAATTATTAAGCCAATTTGCCTACACTATAATGCCTACAATATATATACTTTAAAATTTTATTTCAATGGTCTTATAAAAGTCTTAGTTACAAGTATACCTATATACTGTTGTTTCCTTAATTCCAATAAATTCCAATAAGATATAAGTCAATGACCCCAAATTATAAAAATTTACCGATAGTTAATATAGAGCCTTATATTAATTGGCCGTCAAATATATAACTAGTGGATTCTTGTTGAAGGCACCCTTACCAAGCTAAACCAAGAACAAAAGCAAATGTTATTTAAACAAGATGTTGGGATTGATATTCCATGGAAAAATATATATTACTTCTTCTTTTACTTTTTTCTTATCCATAAATATCGAAATGTGTATTAAATTTACTGTTTTTTTTAATTCTTAAAGCAAATATAATTATTTAATACAAATTATATCACTCATTTGTTAATGATTCTAAAATCAAAGATGCATGCATTGACTCTATGTTTCTATAAATGGATGTAACATAAAAAAAACAGGTTTATAACTGAATTATAATTATTTAAAAAACATTCCACTATTACTGTTATTGTGATATTTAAGTGTACTTTTCTTATATCTCAGTGAATCCATTTTATATCTTTGGAAGTACTGTTGTCGTAGTAGTGGTCAATATATCTTTATAGGAAGGGTTGGTCTGATGATGATGGTCTGCCATACTCATTATGTACTTCGTAGTCCAATAGGCGCCAAAAGCTAACAGTCCTGTTATTATAATGCTGAAATTTTAGTAATATTTTTTTACTCGAATTTAGTCTAGATATAGTTCGTAAAAGTTAAATATAGAATACTTACAATCCGAACGGCATTATCTTCTATACTATGTGCACCAAAAACTATTAGTTTTCTTCATAGCAATAGATACATTATAATAATGAAGATCTAACAATGCAATCTTTTATAAGAACACCAAAATAATTCTTGTATTCCTGTGCATGCTGCGCTATACTATAATATTCGTTTAGTCATGTTTTCTTGTACTCCAATTAATTTCACTACTATTAATTCCATTCAATATTCATGATCTTTTTCCAGATCTACCTAAATAACTAACACTACAATAAAATATATTTAGATGATCCTATTTAAACAAAAATAATTAAAATCTTTGTTGCTTAAAATATTTTCATGAAGGAAGCTAAAATAGTCACGTTATTCTATTTCTACTAAGGACCAATAAATTGAACTTTAAATTTAAATTATGAAATGCTTTTAAAGTACCTACAGAAAAAAAATAAAATATTTAAAATATTATTTAATTGCTTAGCATTAGCTGGATGGGATCTTTTTAATAGTGAAACCATATTTTGTTTAACAAACACAAATTGTATGAACTATTTAAATGGTACCATTTTGTAAACAAGTGAAATATTAATATTGTAAATATTTGTACAATATGTTCTCACATGTACCCCTGTACATGTGAAAACAGATAGAGGAAATATAATCGAAAATGTTTTTTTTTGTGTATTATTGTCATAATTCCATTTAAGTTTTTTTGCAGTAGTTTTGTTTTTCTTAGTATAAAATAAAATTAAACACTGTCTTCTTTGCAATTTACTAAGAACCATAGGTACATTTGTTTTAAATAACAAATAATATAAAATCTGCAATCGTAATAACTGCGGCTACTAAAGCTATTACTCCTATAGTAAGATAAATCTCGTCAAAGGAATCCGCTGTTAAATGTTGTATGGTGTTTTCAACTCCAGATAATTGTCTTTGTAATTTCAGTTTTTTTGCTTCATCGTAAACCTGGAATTTAATGATAATTGATAGCGTAGTGTTTCATTAACCTTGAGCTTTACTAAATGAAAATAAGGTAAACTTTATTCTGTTCTAAGAAAATAAAAATATTATTACTGCACAGTTAAAAAAACTTACCTATTTAATAAAAATCTTAGCTGCAATCCATAAATTTAAATAAAAATGTAAGTATAATCAATAGTTCAGTACCAACCAGCATAAATCCAGTTAAACCCAGCAGAATGGAACCAGATATTAAAAAATAAGCATGTACAAATGCATACAACTCCTCCTCTATACTCGAAGATGTGATCATCCCAATTGGTATTAAAATTTGCGACCATATGGCTCCACCAATGATTGTCTGTTCATCTCGATTTTTTGGTCTAGTGATCACTTCAGCCCTAGCCCACAGACTTCCAGCCGTTATCACGAGTCCTAAACTACATAACTTTAGGATGGTACTTGGTATATTCAAAACCATTTGTCAGAAACCACATGAAGACCTATGGAGTCATCGATTTTTAATATTTTGGAAACATCTGCTTGTTTTTACTTTAAAGTCGAAATTTGCTGTCTTTATTCATATCTGAATACTGCACTAGTTACACGTGCTATGATGTCAATGTAGGTGATTTCTAATAATAGAAAAAAGATCTAAATATGCTTTGTTATTAAAATAGTTTAAGGATTGCTTCTCCCAGCGCGTTTTAAATATACATTTTGGAAAGATTGGGTTGATAGCTTCGACTATTGTGACAGATTATTTTAGGAACATAGAGCATTAGTTTTGGTTTGTCGATATGATACAATGAGTTTCTATTCAACTAATAAGTCATATGTATGAGTATGTATGAACTGGTCATAAAAAAATCTTTAGCTGTAGTATTTGTATTTGGCTTGTTTTAATGCTATAAATCGGTTACATTTTAATTAAAAAAAAATAATCATTTTAGTAAAATGTTGTTTTCCGCCATATTTAATTTGTTTTTCTTTGTGTCAAAATGAGTGAATGTATTAAAGAATTGGATACATTTCAAATTTTTATTACACAAAAGAAAAAATCCGACGCAAACCGCAAAAAATGTGACGTTTATGGACCTCATGCAATACTGCATTAATAAGACTATCACAAAGTTGGTTTAAGCGTCACCAAGATTAGCATGTCAGTAGTTATAGGCAGTGGCTATTGATCCGTATATACGGACTATTAGGGCAGTGGCTATTGTTCCGTATATACGGACTATTAGGGCAGTGGCTATTGATCCGTATATACGGATTTATAATATATTATTATTTATCCGTATATATAAATATATATATATTTTTTAAAACGGAGTGTCTAAACAGCCGACAATTGGAGGTCGAATAGATCGCAATTCTATTTGGCCGAAAAATCGTGAACCAATCAGAAGGTAGTTTTTGGTCACGTGTAATGTTGAGTTGTTCACCTATATATTAGGTTAGGTGGTTAGGTCTTTTTTTTTTTTTTTAAAAGCACCCGCCATTTCGGGGTGTTGTGTGTTTTTCCTTTCGTATATTTATATATATATATATATACAGGGTTATTTTTAATTAGTTGAGCACCTTTTGCAGGCAGCCTCTCTACATCAATCCCAACCAACATTTGTTCTACGATTTTTTTTTTTATGCAAGCAAACGTAAATATATATTTCATCTCAATTTTATGTTGGGAATTGGGATTATCTCGGAATCTTGATTTTTTGTATTAATTTCCGGACGAATAGAAATATATTTATTCATCCGGTTACCGGATGAATAGATGCAGCCTTTATTCATCCGGTTACCGGATGAATAGATGCAGCCGTAGTTATAACGTAGTTTAAGAACTGAAGATTGATCACAAAATGGTTCTGAATTTTTGAAGAGATTTATAACTGCTAATGAAAGTGGATCATATATGGGATACTATAAGAACGTGCGAAAAAGGTCATGGTCAAATATCGGGCAGGCTTTACAGACTATGGCAAAACTCGGGTTGACGCAATAAGGTGATTCTGTGTGTATTGTGAGTTCCACCATACACACAATATTGTTCATTATGAGCTTTTACTGCCAGACAGAACCATCTATTCGAATCTGTACTGCTAACAGCTGATGAGATTAAAGCAAGGTCTTTCATCAAACAATCGTTGTATGCAAGATCCGTACCATTACCCTTATCTGACTTTTTGACTTTTCTGCAAAGCGGTGGTTCTCCGGCGAGTCTTTTGACATATTTCTCCTAGAAGTGTGTGAAGTCACTCCTTACGCAATGACGGTAGATATTCTTCGCTTCCTGGCAGATTGCCCTTGAGTGAACGGTGCCAAAATATTTCACGCACTTTGCTACAGAAGAATGGTCTTGTACTGGTCTCCTCTGGAGGACTATGTATATCTTTCCGGTCTCTATAAAACGTTTGTAGACTTTGGGAGTTACCTCCATCGTTGAAATTGGTGGGGGTTCCGAGCCCTCTAATGGTAACGCATTTTTATAGTGTTTTCCTTCATGTCGATATCTTAAATCTTTGGTTTTTTGCATTTGTCTCTCGCAGACGAAACGCGTCATATACTGATATATCTATGTAAAGGATAAAGATAGAGTCCAGCTATATTATGACTGCTGCTCTCTCTTCGCCCAAAATAAATTAATCACAAAACTTGTATATATATTTTGAATCTATAAAGTATACTTGAGTAAGCTGATTAAATATATTTAGAATAATTGTTTCCCATTAGTCCAGAACAATTTAGTGTAATTATTTAAGTAAATCATGTAGTTACAATAAAAAACTCATGGCAATTAAAGTGTGTGTTCAATTCACCATGAATTTAATAAAATACAAATTTATTTATTGTGTATGGACAGCGTTACACGAAGGTTTAAAAACACTGACTATAACTTCTACTGATTCTACGGTTCTGGTCAGAGGTATCAAAATGTTTAAGCTGATGATTTTTAGCCTGATTCATCTTTTACCTACTATATCCACAACTGATATTGCACCAAGGAAGAATTATGTGAGTACTAATGAAACAATAATAGCGAAAGAGGTCACAAAATGTGTCATTAAATAATAAAACCATAATTTTTAACATTATTAATTTAAATCAGTGACAAATGAATCAAAAATAATTAGTTACTTATTGCATATGCATGTAATCCCAATTTTATAAATCAAACGCCCTTAATTTGTCGTAATGTGGCTAATAATTATTACATATAAGAACATCTTTTCTTTATTGCACTAACTAGCAAAAGATTATTTGTTTTTTTCGTATATTCACCAAAAAAAACATTCTATTCTAAGTCTATTTGCTAGGAAACTAGTGAAGTATACTTCGACTACGACTGAAAAGTAGGGGTGCGAGAACCCACTAAATTAGGTATCGCACATTTCATTATGTTACCTTTTACCAAAACCAAAATTGATTTAAAAAAAGCAAACCCTACTTATGTTTCTTACCTTAAGGACTAAAAGCATTTATTATACAACACCGAGGAACATTATTAAAATCAGGTGACCGGATGTCAACTTTTTTTATTTACAGGGTGAGTTTAAGCTGCAAATAACCGATTTCAGTATTTGTAAAGGACCAAAGCGTATCGACTGCAACAATATTACAACAAGAATAGAAAACAACACAAACCTAGTGTTGGACCTCAACATAATAAAGGATGTTATTCCAAATAGGGTACTATTGCTATATTACGTTTAATATTTTTTATTTTCAATTAAATATTTATATTTCGTGTTTTGATAAATATCTAACTGGCATGTTAAGTTACTAACTGGTCAATTATAAGTTATTTTTTTATCCAACTTAGTTAATAACAATAAGCAGTTATAACTTATTTGCTTGCTCTAAATGTATGTAATTTCAATCTTCTTAACATTTTTGCGTTACCCTAATATTTCATTTTTTTTCTACTTCGCGAGAAGTAATTGTATGTCTCTAATATTTGAAAATATCTATAAACATGTATAGTTTTGTTAAACTTATTTAAATTTATATAAATATAGAATGAAAAATAAGCCGATATCACCATCCCGATAAAGACGATCACATATAGAATGCTTTAATTCACCGAGGCGGACAGCGATACGGTAGCTCAGTTGGTAGAGCGGCGGGACGGTTTCCCAGTAGTCGCGGGTTCGAATCCCAGCCCGTATTGGTTTCCGTAAAGACTATGTCTATATTGCAAAGTTAGAAACATTGGTTAGGATTTTCGAAAGAAAGCCTAATAGATGTCACCACCGTCCCGATTAAGACGGTCAGATATAGAATACTTAATTCATCGAGACGGACAGCGATACGGTAGCTCAAGTGGTAGAGCGGCGGGACGGTTTCCCAGTAGTCGCGGGTTCGAATCCCTGCCCGTATCGGTTTATTTTTCATTCTATATTTATATAAATTTAAATAAGCTTAACATGTCTATACATGTTTAAAGATATTTTCTAACAAAACTATGTCAATTTATATTTCCATAAAGATTATATTAATTTATATTGATTATGTTAAAATGTCATGTGTAATTATGGAATAGTTTCAGAATCATTGAATATTGAAATGTGTTAAAAGTGGAATCATGATAATTATAGACGTTATCAATTTTATCAATTCTGTAAATAATATCTAAACACTCAAACAAATTGATTGTTTGTACTATGTTTTGTGATTAACTTGTTTATTAAAATATGTATAAGAAATACTTTTAATACATTTGCATATTTTAAATAAAATTAGTCGAGATAAGAACGTAATAAATTTATTATAATAAGTTATTGTACTGTGTATATTTTTTTATTTAAGGGCAAAATCGTAGCAATGATAAACGACAAACCTTTAATAAGACTACAGATGAAAAAACCCTGCGATCATCTTTTTATGAAGCCCTTATTTCAAACGATACTAAATGTGACCCAGAATTGTCTCTTTAAAAAAGTAAGGCACTTTTATAAATTATTATAAGATTTTTTTTTCTTTTATTTATTTAATTTATTTAATTTTTCAGGGTTTGTACCATATTAATCTTGATATTGAAGATGTCGCAAATAAATATTACGGGGGGATGTTTCTATACGGAAATCTAACTTTTAAGTCTATTTTTTATAACGATGACTGTAATTTCTCTTGTGGAGTTATACAAGTGACTTTTTCTCCGAAATATAATGACTTTTAATTAATTATTTATATTAAAGTTATCTGATGTTAAATACATTTTTGAATCTCAACCGTTATGTTATTACTGTGTACTATTATACTAGTGGCCCTTATCAGAATAAATTCGTTAATAAAAAGAATTTGAACCTTCTTATATTACTTACTGAGTTTTATTAATATTCCTCAACAAAACAAAACAAATAATAAACTTTTATTTGTTTATGATCTACCTAATGTAATATACATTTCATACATTGGTCCAAATCCGAAAACATGAATTATGTATGAAGGAATAATCTTTCAATGTATTCTTTTTATAAGCAAATACCTACATGTATGAGCATAAATGTCATTTGGTCATTGACCTTTTCTGTAATATGTGTGGACCTACATATATTTAGTGGCGTCATATATATATCATATATATATACATCATATATCATATATATCATATATATATACAATACACTGTACATAGAACAACTGTTAAAAATAACAATACATATCATAATAAGAGCCGTAAGTTTTATCTTTTCTGATAACCTCTTGAACAATCACTCAATATAATTTCACTGAATACAGTAAACAATTACCTAAAAATACACTTATTTTTAAAGTAATTGTAACACACTAGTTATATAATCACTCATTATAGTGAAGGCATGACAAATTTTATTCAAATAAATATTTATAAAAAAAATTCTTTACAGGTTAGCATCTCATACATTTTATAAACATAAAAAAAACACTTAAAACAATTTAACAAGTTAAAAAATATATACCTGTCTCAAATAGAAGTATATTTGTAGGCCCATTATCAAGTTTCAAATTCGCTTCAAGGTCAAAGGAGTGGTTAGAACTATTATGTAAATAGGTATATATATTTAGACATAATACCTATAATGTTTGGTATGTTATCGTAAGACCTCAATTAGGTCTCCGCATATATACAATATAAGCTATTCATCTTCATTCATCATTTTATTTCTGTGGTTTTCGAATAAACTGTTTACTAATCAAAACTATTAGAGTTTACTTGTAACTAAAAATATATATTTAACATGATAATATTTCATCCAATAGCCTAATCTTATTTCTCTTTGATTTCCTATTTCAATCTTTAAATTCCTTAAATTAGAGACGAATACAACTCTGCAATGAATTTATCCGGCATTCCAATGACTATAAAAAAGCTTAAATACAGAAATATGTGCTTTATATTGTTAAACATAAGAACGATATCAGAGTGTTCGTTTGAAGATACACATGACTATCTAGATTGTGTTCAAAGTATGTATGGAATGAGCTACTTATTGTATGTTCAGTTCAGCTCCAAACACGAACACAACGACAGACTGGCGCGCCAGACTAGTAGCTACAGTAAATAATTTATTCCAAATTCAAACTTGGAAATGGCGGACGTTGAGATCAAATATACAAAGGTAGGATGTTTAACAATTACATAATATATTTATTAAAAGAATACATACCATGTATGCTTTAAAAATATTTAGAATTTTTTTGAAACCATTTTAATCTTTTTCGTAATCAATAAATCCGGCTTTTTTTAAATAATAAATTTTACGACAAAAAGCGAAATATGGTGTGTTTCGTAAATACCTATATTATTGGAATTTATGTACTATAATCATTAATGGGTATTATGATTATTAATAGTCCGCATTTTATAATATTATTTTTAATATATTATGATTGTTCTTCTTAATATTTTTTTTATATATTTAGATGTATATACCTAGATATATACCACCACTATATTTTATTTGTTTCATCTACTCAACTAATTTAATTTATACTAGGATAGAAATGATTCTTTTAAAATATACTCAATAAAAAGTTCAAACATTGAATTATAAATAAATCATTTAAAGAAACGAAACGCAGAAAAAAAGAAAGTAAAATATCGATGGAAATATCGATAACAGTTAATAATTACAAACGTAAATGAAACAGAAAAAGTTTCACGATTTCTTAATAAACATAATGTGTACTTACTCAAAGTTTAAAAAAATACCTACATATTTAATAAATAATAATAATTTTAGGAAATATAGATAATGAATAATTTATATTTCAAATAAACTACATAAATTTACAGTTTTGAAAATATATATTTTTCTCTAAGTAAAAATAAATCCAATACAATCTTTAAACATTAATAATAAAAAACACAGGAAGTAGATTCCGAATTCCTATTAAGGTAATTTTCTATAAATGAATAAATGCTGTCATCCAAGCGATAAAATGAACAATACTCAATAGCACATAAAGTGAATGAAAACTGATCATATTATGTAAGCACATATTGTGTGCTTAACAGGATGTTGTGGATACACTTACTTGTGTCCAATTACAATTGTATGTAATCATAAAGGGTCCATTCAAAGCTTTATACTTTTTGCATGTGTACTTTTGAAATTTTTTTAGTTTTTTAATTCTTGGGACTAGTTCTTTTTATTACACTTACGTAATGAAAATGTTCAAATTATATTTGTGTTAGACAAGGCTTCTACTTATTTTTTTTTTGTCGGGGTTTAAATAGAAGAGATCTTCTCATACTAATAGCTTTTAAATTTTATTAATTTATAAAAATTTCAAACAAATGAATATCACGTAACATAAATTCGTATTTTTTGATTAACACACCTTAATAATTTTATCATTGTTTTATAACTACAGATATCTTATCACTTTTTATTTAACACAAAGAGTACATAAACACAGAGTACATAAAATATTTATTGTATTATCGCAATTTAATGTCATTCCCACTTCACATAATTAACACCAACAAACACATACAATTAATTCAAAAAAATATATATATTCTAGAAAGGATACTATTATAAATAATTAGTTCTTTTTATACAATACAGAATGCTCCAACATTATGAAATATTGTCTCATTCCCGTTCGTAGGAACCAATACTTAGGATCCTACAGTCTTTTAAGAGTTATTTACACACCAACGGCTTAACACATTAAATCATTATAAAAGGAAAACTTTATATAAACCATTGTGTTCATTGTGAAAACTACCACCAGACTGAGAAGTTATTTGCCTAGACCTTAGATCTAGTCATACAAACTCAGAAAAATTGTATTATTTTTTCTTGTTGACATACCTATAATATACATACATACAAACATATACATAATTTACATACGTTATAATTAATCTTGAAGCAGACTGACAACGATCACTTCGTACCCACGGTGCATAACAATAAGCCTCCAAGTATATTTATGAACATATTTAAAATTCTCAAAAATGTACTGACCGCTAATAGTACATTGATTTGGTTAAATTTATCTCTAAATCCGATAATATTATTTATAAAAGCGGAGCTACCCCATAGTAGAACGACTCACGGACGACTACGTCATTAGGTTCTGAAAATAACTATAATAAACTACCTTGTCAGTAGTTTGGTCAGCAAAAGATCTTGTTTTTAGTGTTCCATACCCAGAGAGTAGAAAAGGGTAGAAACTCAGTTATTAAGACTGCGCTGTCCATCTGTCTGTCCATACAGAAAGACGGGTTTAAATCACTGTATAAATATCACGATTTTTAGACAGTTGAAATATTCACCAACGATTTATTATTTTTGTAGCTATAATAACAAATACTAAAAACAGAATAAAACAAATATTTAGGGTGGGCTGCCATACAACAAACGTAATTTTATTGCTGGATATTAATAACAGCAACAGGTAGACGCTTCAAATTTTCTCAGAATGTTTAGTTATATGTACATTTTGAAAATAAACAATTAAAATTAAAATAATAAATAAATCCCATACAACAATTGGTACGGAATCCTTCGACCGCGATTCTATACTAGGATTATGAAAAGGCCTCATTGTAGTTTTGCATCAACAGCCGTTTCGAGCAAAAAAAGTAGACAAAGAAATTTACATTCCTGGTGTAATCATAAAATATTATAATACCATTGACGAGATGTTTCACATTGGCTTAGCAAATTATTGTTATAACGTAAACGTATTGAGTGGAATTTTTATAGTTTTTTATAATATTATAAATATTTTGCCCATAAAGTTGTTCATCAACAACGAGTTCGTGGATGCTGTCAGCAAGAAGACATTCCCAACTATCAATCCTCAAGATGAGACCGTTATAACGCAAGTTG
The DNA here is from genome assembly GCA_959347405.1 of Napeogenes sylphis. NCBI lineage: Eukaryota > Metazoa > Arthropoda > Insecta > Lepidoptera > Nymphalidae > Napeogenes > Napeogenes sylphis. Next base: position 18,888,964 of record OY365781.1, read on the forward strand.
CAGAAGGAGACAAGGTACTGTTTCATCAATTTCTTATCCTCACTAATAGATCATAATTAATATACAGTTGCCTAAGGAAAAAGATTTATTTAGTTACTTTATAACTATGAGCATATAAACAGTTTTGTATTATTCATTATTTCATATGTAATACTCAGAATATTGTAAACAGAGATATTTAATTTCATAAAGAACTTAATTAATACTATTCTATGTAATAAAACATGATAAATACATTATTTCTCTGTAGTTTTTTTGACGCTAATAAGTTGTGCTATTTTATATAATAGACATGTATTTTATTTAGGCTGACGTAGATATAGCCGTGGATGCAGCTGTCAAAGCTTTCCATCGTTATTCTGAGTGGAGGTTACTCGACGCATCTCAAAGAGGTAGATTACTTCTCAAGTTAGCTGACCTCATTGAAAGAGATGCCAATTACCTTGGAAGACTGGAAACATTGGATAATGGTAAACCAGTAGCACAAGCTACAGGGGAAGTGGCATGGAGTGCACAAATCATCAGATATTATGCTGGAAAAGCTGACAAAATCTTAGGAAACACTATTCCTGCAGGTATGTATATCGCCATTCATCTGCCCCTATCATAGGGCAGATAAGGCAAAAGCATATACTATGTGGGTGTAATATGTCAATTTCTTTTACGGCCTTCTCTTACACGTCATCTCAGTGAATACTTACTTCTTTATCATATGATTTTTCACTCTCTTCATCCATTTTTTATTCCAAACTAGACACTAACTTTCGTTTTAGAATTATCCACATTGATACTTAAGATTTACACGTGCACGTATATTGAAGAAAAAAAAGGACATAACTTTTAATTACATCAAGCAATTTGCAAAAAAATAGAGAAATTTACATATTTGCAATCACTGATTTTTTTTGCATCTTTGCTGCACTTGTTGTTGTTGCACTGCAGATAAAAAAACTAAATGCGCTTTTTAACATTTTCTAAATGTTACAAAAACTAAAACAGCTATATCATTTTCCATATGACTATTTGCAATATCTAAAGAGCGTTCACAAAAATAAAGTCTCGATCTTGATGATTAAAATATTCGGTTGAGCCGCTTGCAAGCCTTTTTTTTTAAACTAATCAAGCTTAAAACAATTAGTTAAAATTCAATACATATTTGTACGAAATATTCCTTACCCCGTTTACAATTCGCTAAAACTACTATTATTTTGGTAATTGAACCGTTTAAATAAATCTAAACTGAAAATAACTAATTTGGCCGTCGAAAATTGAAGATAATTTGAAGGTAATTTCACTACACTGTAAGATTTAGAACTTAAGAATTTTTCCCTTGTTTTGCTTTATTTTTATATCTACACTTGGGCATTAGTCCATCCCATCATTATCGGATATTAATACGATACATTCATTCAGCATCTGACGCATTTTGGTTTAGATTTTGGTTTTTGGACATTTATTTCAAGAAATGAGACCAGAATGGTCATGATAATATTACGAGAGATACTAATATAATTTCGGCAACACTGTTTTAATTATGTAAAAATCTAAAATGACTTTTTTTTAATGGATTTATTTTTGGTAAACAAAAATCTTTAAGCCTCTCTTCTGCAACTTTACGAAAATGTCACTTAGATCAAACAGCCCTGGAAACTTCGATTTACACTTACAATAATAGGTAAATTAAAGAAACATCATTAATTCATTGTACCTTTTTTTGTTCTAGATGGTGAAGTTTTGTCAATGACACTGAAGGAACCAGTTGGTGTTTGCGGTCAAATACTCCCATGGAACTATCCCATTCCTATGTTTGTGTGGAAAATAGCACCTGCTCTAGCAGCTGGTCAGTATTTTTAATTATTTCATTTACTTTTTAAAAAATATTTTACTAAAACATTTATCGTTTGTTACCAGGTTGCACAATAGTTCTCAAGCCCGCCGAGCAGACACCGCTTACAGCTTTAGCTGTAGCAGCCTTAGTTAAAGAAGCCGGTTTCCCCCCTGGTGTTGTCAATATCATTACTGGCTACGGACCGACTGCAGGATCTGCCCTAACAAACCACCCACGTGTTGACAAAATGGCATTTACTGGATCCACAGAGGTAATATTAAATAGAACAATGTTTAAATTTGTATTAATTGCAAAAAAACACTAAAATACCATTTTAATATCAAATGGAATAGGTCGGACGTATCATCATGAAGGGCGCCGCTGAAGTTAACTTAAAACGAGTCACTCTTGAACTGGGAGGAAAGAGCCCCTTGGTCGTATTTAACGATGCAGACGGTAAAAAAAGCAAACGTTAATAAATATTATATAAATAATTAAGCATTTTCATCGTTAAAATAATATGCAAATCTTTTTATAGTTGACAAAGCTGCTGATATAGCTCATCGTGCTGCATTTTCTAACGCCGGTCAGTGCTGCGTCGCTGGAACCAGAACATATGTCCAGTCCGGTATTTACGATAAATTCGTCGCCAAAGCTGCTGAAATAGCAAAAAATAGAAGCGTTGGAAATCCTTACACAGATGTTCAACAAGGACCACAGGTATTTAATAAAATTAAAGTTTTTTTTTGGTTACTAAGGTCACCTTGGTTTATCTTTCATTTCGAAGTCATTACGTATATGAACCTTATTGGAACAAAATCACAGTAAAAAAACCACCAAGACGACAATACTTCTTTCGTTTTTTCTTTATAAAAACTCTACGCATAAATTATAGAGCGGCTTTAAATTGAGTTATTACAGAATACAGTCACTTATAATGTTATGATTCGATGATAGTTATGTTATGATAGTTGGGTTTGGCTCAAGAACATAGCTATTAGATCTGTTGATTTTAGTTTTACCGAAAGTATTTAGTGTTTTGTACATGAACGGTTGTTAAAACTAATTTACAAAAAACTATTTTTGTAAATTAGTTGTCAAAAAGGTATTATTTCTTTCGCTATCTGGAGAATCAATAATGAAATTAAATTATCATATTATTAACACAAAAACATTGGCCTTGAGATAGCGACATAGCCGTGTGTACTTCAGACGTACAAATATATATATATATATATTTGTACGTCTGAAGTACATACATATATATATATATATATATATGTACAGATACACAGATAAATAGATACACAGATTAATTAGGTACTTAATTAGGTACCACAAAGAAATGTAACGTTGTAAATGTAAAGAATTGTAACATCCTCATATGCCATGTTTTTCTGAATTGCAAAAACTTAGTCTCTATTTTAAAAACCATTGTCTGCTACAGTTTGCAATGGTTTCTATATGAGTATGTTAATATATCTTTTCGCAATGGAAATTCGATACAACAATATTTTTTTTAAACCCGACTTGAAGTTCCAGAGATACATTTTTGGCCACCATACAACATAAGAACATTGTTTTACAGATTGATACTGAAATGTATGAAAAAGTCATGTCTTATATAAACTCTGGAAAAAAAGAAGGCGCAAAATGCGTAGCTGGTGGTGACCGACATGGAAAAGTTGGATTCTTTATTCAACCAACCGTATTCGCCGATGTGACCGACAATATGAAAATTGCAAGAGAAGAGGTATGATATAGTTAATTTGTGTTCGTGTTTAAACTAACCAACTCATAGAGTACATAGACCAGCTGTGTTATTCTGTAAAAACAGAACACGAATTCGAATCTCATATGAGTGGAAAAATTCACTACGAAAGTGAACGCTTCTGTTTACATTCTGGCATTTCTGATCAAGAGATTCGATAATGTCAAAATAACTTGTCCAAGCTTGTTAATAAGTAACAAAATAACTCATTAATCTTACAAATCTTACACTTAAATATCTCCTAATCTCGTTTTCACACCTCAAAATGTGTGCGGTGTCGTGTTTTAGAGAATACAAATTAAATAATTCACCGCGGATTCCGCTTCGAGATTATAAAATGTTCTTACAGAATAACCCTACAGGTCCGTAATATTTTCTATATTTTTTAAATTTGCAGATCTTTGGTCCAGTTCAAAGCATTATAAAGTTTGAGACCTTTGAAGAAGTCATCGACAAAGCCAATGATTCCAATTATGGTCTCGGAGCTGGAGTTATTACCAATGATATCACTACCGCAATGACTTTCGTTAGACACATTCGAGCTGGAAGTGTTTGGTAATTAAAAAATATTACCAAATAATATTTGAAGCATCTATATGGCTTTGAGCTCATTCATTGCAATAAGCCTGTATTCTGCAGTTGTTGAGGACTTTTCTACCAAATTTGTGTCTTTGTAATAATTAGCACCTAAAGATTTTGTTTGTCAACGTAAAACATTTTTTTTCTAAACTTTTTTTTTCAGGGTTAATACGTACGAGCATGTTGTCCCTCAGACGCCATTCGGAGGTTTCCGTGAATCAGGCATTGGTCGTGAATTGTAAGTAACATAAGATTGACCTTCAAAATTAGGCCAAAATTTATTTTTGTTTTCATTTCAGGCCTTGTCCCATTTACTGTAGGATTTTAGTAATTTTTAAATATTTCTCATTTCAGGGGAGAAGAAGGAATTCTGCAGTATTTAGAAAATAAGACTGTTACAATTAGTCTGCCAAAGAAACCAGAACTATAAACTGAATCAAGCTGCTCTTACATGTTACATGGGTTTTATTATCATACAATAAAATACTATAAATGTTTTATTATTATTTAAGTTTTTATTTATCGAAGATGTATTTAGAAGAGTAACGCTTCTAATTTTATATATATTCCTAAATTCACTCTAAAAAAACGGTTTACCTTCTCTTTTTAATTGATGACGAATACCACAAAGAATTAAATATAAACCATATATTAAAAAAAAAAAAAAAAAAAAAAAAAATTAAAGATCTGTCGGGTACTTTTAAACTTCCACACATAAGGAATTAGAATAACATTCTTGAATACTTAGTTCATTCGAATTTGGACAATGTCCATGAACAAGGTTTAATGTAAAATCCGGTTCATTTTTTTTCCATCAATGTACGAAATTGATATTTTATCGTGTATTTTAGATACATTTTAGAGAAGGTTAAATAAAAATCATTATATTGGAACAATAAATTATTTATTTATTTACACTTACTATCTATATTTGTATTGAAGAAACTTTTGTACTCTACACTATGCAGCCGCCACCTAACTTTACTTGTCCAAAAATGTAATAAATAAGACTTAACATACTATCTAATCAAAGGGACAACTCTCTTGATGGTCCAGACGGACGCAGTACATACCTCGGGCTCTGAAATTTTAAACAGTATAATAAATAACAACATTAACCAATACACACCATTTTTTATGTGACTGGATGGTAAACAAGCAGACAGTTCAACAAACGGTAAGTGGATGGTAAATGGTGCCATCATCCATTTGAAGATATAAAATATTGAAAAATACGACGGATCAGGTAGCCTCAAGAAATAGAGAAGGTTGTAGAAGATATGTAGATAAAGGGAAAGAGTTTGGGAAACCGACTTCGACCCACCGATCGACCGACAGTCGGTTTACCACCCATGTAAAGTCGCAGTACCTCTACCACTTACATAATGAAACGTAACGTGCACTATTTGAAACCAAGCACAGTTTATACAGGAATCATATTTACGTATCAGGGACATCGTCTCCAAGTTTCAAGGGTCGCTTATCAGCACGCAGTCCCCAGCGTTCTTGTTTGGGACAGGAGGTGTCGCACGGGACTCCCACGAGCCGCAGCCGTCTACTGACGCTCGCAGCAAAATAACAGGAACTCATAAAATGGCTACATCTCGCTATACCTACAATTTATTATTAGCTTACTTTATTTTCGTTCATTACATAAGTTTATTGAAATCTTATCGTATACCTATATTATTATATTATGCTTTGCTGTTCCCTTTTGCCTCCTAGAGGTTAGTTAGAAGTACTTAAAAATACGAATAGACTTTCGAAAATGTGGATATTAATTATTAATTATATTCTAATTTAAACTTCACAACCTTTAGGTGTGTTTATTATATTATATTATATTTACAATCACAAAATAATAAAAACATTTCTATAAATAATAATTATGCTAGATTATAATAAACACTCATAACTCAAGAGTCACTCTTAATAATAACACTCATATTTATAATAACCCTATAAGGAGCGGAGTTAGATATTTTAAATGACTTTATTTTCCGCATTACTTATAATTACATTACATTTAAAATGATATATATATTATTGTTAAACTTTAAAAAGCGCATACGCATTAAATGTCCTTTGCAACCGGGTTGCATTTTGCCGCCATTGATACAAAAATCAGCGTGTCCAATTTGGCCACTCTCTCCCAAAAAGCCAGCATTCGTGTGGACGACTTGGACGACATACGCGTCATCTCTGCTGAGACGGAAGAGTCTGGAACCGTAGTTTGAAACTAGAGGTCTAGCAGGATCGAGGCCTGTAACATAAAATATTTTACTTCTAACTATTTTCAGTTATATTTTACTTTTTATTGGTAAGTGAGTACAGTAGTGGTATGGATTTCAAAACATTAATGATACAATAGTAAAAGGCACTTGGTAAAAACCTCGTAGTTTTAGTAAATCGAAGAACGTTGATAATAAAAATGAACATGAAACAAAAAGAACATTAGGAATTGGAGACATTATTGGCTCTTCCGGTAGCAAAACGGAAGTAAAACAACAAATGCTTTTTAATTGTTTGTATTAATACATACGTAGACCAAGACATAGATAGAGATAAAGAATATAAAAATGAATAAGAAAATTTAAAACTTATCTCAGTAATAAAAAAAAATAACCCCGTTTTTGTTTAAGTTGCAAAAATCGAATTTGAAAATAATCGAACATACTGGAATAAATATAATGTTAGTATTATAGATAGTTGAGTTCAAGTGAGTTATCGTAAAATCATGACTTAACATGAAATGCTTATTATACAATATTTAATATCAGATTACTATGTTGTACAAAATCCAAGTTTAAAATTGATAAAGTAGATGTTGAATATACAAAAGTAAGATTTGTAAGACCTTTTTATGTTATTTTTTATCTATTTATTAGAAACTAGGGGTCGCTCGCGACTTCGTCCGCGTGGTTTTTAGTGTTGCCGCCGAGTTCCATACAAAATTGATATTTAAAACCCTTAAGGGTGGCATTTAAAAATCTTTTCTTAGTACACCACTACGTAAACAAACAAATGTATCCTCCAATTTCACTATCTCTACGACCTGCGGTTTAGACTGTATGCTATAACTAAGTCAATCAGAACCTATTAGATTATATTAAATTTGCAGCATTTTTCATTGCTGCTTGACTTCCATTAGTCACAGCGAGATGATATATACATAGCCTTCCTCAATAAACGGACTATTCAACACAAAAAGAATTTTTCAATTCGGGCCAGTAGTCCCAGAGATTAGTGCGTTCAAACAAACAAACTCTTCAGCTTTATAATATTAGTATAGATTTGAGTTAATATTTCATTTATATTATTTATAATTCTACTTTAGTTCTAAAGGTTAAACACATACAATATGTAAAAGATCTCTCGCAATAATCAAAGTTATTTTTATCTTGTAAGAAATTTCTATATCAGTATATAACCTAAGCAGGAAATTAATAATTACTGTCGTATAAACTCAAGGAGGAAAGAATCTAATGACAGTCTATTTCTTAGGAAGTTGAATAGAGAACGATATTGAAATAAAACTATTTTTACGGATTTAACTCGCGTATAATCAAATAAATTTTAAATTTACATTTTAAATTTAATCCGACGTTTCGAATGTTGTTCTTGTGTTCACGGTAAGACGAGATGGAGTTGTCATCTTTATTCTAAACTCTCATATAATGAATATGAGAGTTAAATACATAAAAATAGTTTTATTTCAATGTGTAGTGAAACGTGAAAGCCTTATAGAATGACATTTTGTTTAAAAAGCCCGTCACTATTGAATCAGAAGCATTTTTTGTTTACGATTTGTCTATGAGCACGAGTCCATATATGAAACTAGCTTATGCTTGTAAGATGTTTATTGTTAAAATAAACAACCCATAAACACCTGGCTATGTAGTGAATCACGGAGTGTTTATGACAAGACATTCTTGTCTTAAAATATATTTACTTAGTAAAACATATGTTATAGATTTATCAATATCAAATGGCGATAATAACAATCAACTCTCAAGATGATGTTACCTAACAAGGTATCTTTCGAGTGACAGAAGGAGGCAATAATATAAAGATATTGTTATTTTAATTGATTATAATATCATTCGATAGTGAAGACATTGAATAATAATTATTTACATTTAGTTAGGTTTAGTTTTAAGGCTGTCCTGAAATGTTTTGGATTAATTGTGATAATAAATTGCATGAATACTTTAAATTGCAGTTATAAAAAATATATGATGTAGCTTCTTTAGACACTTCTCAAGGAAACAAATTATTTCTTAAGCTAATTGATCTTATCGAGAATAAAACTAAATGGAGCTTAAAACGTTAGACAACAGAAAAATCTGTAGATTATGCAATAGAAAAAGCTGCATGGTCTAGTTAAATTATAAAATATTATTCTGAAAAGACTGATAAGATTTTGGACAACACAATACAACGTACCTGCAACTAACTATTCCAAAGAAATGGTACTATTTCGATATTATTTAAAATCGAAGAAACTATGTGGTGATACTACACCATAACGTTGAAGGATCTAGTAGGTTAATGCAAAAAAAAATGTCCATCGAACTATTAAATCCCAATGTTTTTATGAAAATACCGCCAGTATTAGCAGCTGGTAAATATTTAATGTTACTTTTTAATTTGTTTTTTTTTTTAATTTGTGTGTTCTACAGTTAATAGATTGTCGTCGGTATTGGTCAAGTCGTCAAAGTGTCCCAGGTTTAAACAAATAATCCATTATAGTCAAACAGGCACACATGCATAACTACAGGTCACACACGCACGTTATATTCGATCTTTATATCAATTTGTTCGCTAGAATGGTAATTAAGCCTCCAGGACAGACACGTTTGACATGTTTGGTTTAGTTAAAGTAGCAGGATTTCTACCTGTATTATATTTTGAATCTGATTAATATTTCATTTTGTCATCAATTCTCTATCGTTATCTTTGGGCACCAAAAAAAACTGTATAAGTGTAAATTTGACAATTTTCAATTTCAATAAAAGACATTCTGGGATTTTGAAAACGATTTTTCGTAATTAGTGAATAAAGTCGACAGATGTCTCAATAATGGATTCCCAATACAAAACAAACCAGCAAAGATACGGAAAACTATCTATAGAGTTGACCTAATAAATATTATTTTTCTTGGAATAATTACTATGCGAAAGCCTATAACATTACACAGTGTTATAGGCTTTTCGCACATAAGTGAACAAAAGTACGTGAACAATATGAAGTCATGTTTTTTAATAATTGTATCACGTATTCAAAAATGCCGGTCATATCACTGGTGTGTTTACTTGTAGTCCTTGAGTTTTTTGCAAGTCGCTCAGTGTCTCAGTAGTCAGCATCACGATTATTTTATATGATGATATAATAAGTTCAGTTCGATTAAAAAACGATAAACTACCTATTTTTAAGTCACTTTAAACCCGCAAACTATGTAAATTGACTAGTTAAGGTCAAAAATTAATAAGGTCTTATAATAATAATAAACGTCTTCATTAATTATTTAATAATTCAACGGTTCTGGCCCTTCTGGGTCTTAACCTAGAACCCTAGTGGAGACGTTATCAAATACAACAACAACAACAGACAGAACGTTAATATATCATGTATACAAACACGCACACACACACATACAGTGTTGGCGGTCGAGGTCAAGGTCACCGATACCGCACGTTCCTCCCAAATACCCGGAGTAATACCCGACACAATAAAGAAGTCAGTAAGAGGTAGATATAAATCAAAATATAAATAAATCAAATTACTATTTATATAAATCTTATCGATTTTTTACATTACATACGATAGCTCAATTGATAGAGCGACGGGACGGTTACTCAGAGTTCGAGTTCGAACTCTGAGTTCGGAACTGAGAGTTTCGGGTTCGAATTCTAGTCCGTAATCCGTATAGGTTTATTTTTTATTCTTTATTTATTTGAAAAAAAAAAGGTTATGATACATAATACATGTTTATAGTAAAGAAAAAATATTTGTACGTATATTTCCTAAATATTTTTAGTGGCAACACACAGACCAAGAACTATAATCTGTAGTATGTGCTCTGTAGTCTGTAGTCTGGACAGTGAACATAGCAGTCTAGTACTTCATGTTCAAAACTTCAATCTGCCTTCGGCATTTGACATATAGATTGTTGTAACAGATATTTAATAATACTCAAAAAATATCGGTAAACAAAAATGGTTGATGTGGAAGTAAAGTACACTAAGGTATGTTATATAATTATTATATTTAATACTATTATATGAAAGAAAAAATAATAATAAGGTAAATTTCCACTGAAATGTAATCTAATCCTACGAACACTAAATATTTTTTTGTCAAGGTTATTAAAAATAGATAAGATTCCGCTTATAATTTACAGCTGTTACTATGTGCCCGAGATATAGAGTACTAGTACAAAATCAAAATATCAGAGAAATTTTTTTAAACATTACTTATCATGCCGGTATTATTCATTCTTAAGCAATAACAAAATACAGTTACAAAGATTTAAGTGTTTATAAGATAAATATAAAAATAAATAAAATAAAATAAATACCCTTAATAATAATTGAACAGGAATTTTGGAACTCGTTCTAACCTGTCATTTTTGGAGCCCCCACCCAAAGAGTAAAAACGAAATCTTATAACAAAAAATTGTCCGTCTGTCTGCCACCAGGCTGTATCTCATAAACCGTAAGAGCGAGACAGTTAAATTTTCACGATAATATTATTAATGGGTAGAATATAAGTTATATATTGACTATAAAAAAATGATAATTAAATTAAAATAAAATAATTATTTAAAGCCTATTTTTAGTATTGTAGTAAATAGCTTGAAAATGGACTTATACTTTTGTAGCTTAGGTTTTTTTCATACAACCGCTGCACTAATAGATTAGTTATTATCGTATGAATATTTAGTAATTCCGATTTAGGTGGTAATAAAACAAAATGTAAACCCCAAAAAAAATACTATAAGTGACCATTTAGGGTACCATCGCCAGGGGTGCTACCTTTTTTGTTAACAGAAATCTAGAATGTTTTGCATACCCTCGTAAAACTAGAAACTCGAAAATAAAAAGAACGCATTTTTGTGTATTTATTATTATTATTAGATATAGGACCAAAAAAGCGCTAGATTTGACCGTCCCGATAAAGATATACGGTAGCTCAATTGGTACGGGGTAGGGGACGTTTTCCCGAAGGACGCGGGTTCAAATCCCTGCCCGTGTCGGTTTATTTTTATTCTATATTTATTTTAAATACCCATAAAATATAGTAGCTAGGTTTAAATTACCCATTAAATATAGTATTTTACGTAATATACTATTAAAATACCTAGACACAATCTTCAATCTGCAGATCTTAGAAAAAACTCTATGGGCCTTACTTATAAACAAGGTTTAACAATTTAAACCAAATATAAATTCGGAATAGGGAAAATGCTTACTAATAAACTCGATGTAACTTAAACCTAGCATAACGTAGGTTTAAAGTGCTAACAAATTTAAAACATCGTTAAACCAACTCTCACCCTAGTTTAAGTTCGATATAACTATCGTAACCAACCAAATAACACTTTTTACTAACGTCAAAAATTCGCTATATTCTAGATTCTATTGAATTTACAAATATGTATCAGAGTCCTTAGTATATACTAAAAAATCAATGGCTTTCAACTCAATACAAGGAGTTGAAGAAGTAATAATATGGTTATTCCAATGCAACAGTCTAGGAGAAAAACGAAAATATTAAAAATATTGTTTGGTGTTGATTTTTTGGTGGTGAAATAACAGTGGATAAACGGGACGTGACTTATCTTCACTGATTTAGATATTAACAGCGTTAAGATATCGGGGCTGCAATCGAGTAAGATATATATAATTTTTTATACAATTTTGGAAATAGAAATGTAAATATACCAAAACTTATGTGTTTCTTATATATTTCAGATACAAGTTGATGCTGCAAACATTCATAGGTTATTTCACCAGTTCGTTACTGGAATATTCAGGCGACTTGCTAAATCAATATTGTCAAAAATATTACATTATATTAGCAAAGACTGCACTTACAATGCCTAAAGTACAAGGTTCTCGTCGCCAGTTCTATAAATATTGTAAAGGATATAGTATTTGAATGTTCAGGTAGCTTTATCAGAGATGTAAAATATACTCACCAGAACAAACCATTTCACTCAACCATGAAAAAAGTAGAAAAGAACTAAGAATAGAACAATTGCTAAGGCAAGAGAGATACGAATGTATTTTTATTATTACAACAAAAATTGATTTGTCTATACCGACAGGGTTTCAGAACTTCCTTGTAAACACCAAAATGTAAATGGTAGCTTCAGCAATGCTAATATAGCTATATAATAATTGTAATTGAAATAAATATATGAGATATTATACTATCTATTTTTTATGTCTTATTATAAATTACAATAAATCTGAAAACGGAATTCTTGTATTGTAGCATAAAACGAATAGGTACTATACAAATCACCAAACTATGTATATGTAAGTAGAATATTTTAATTAGACGTCCTTCTCAAAAATGTTATTAAATTACAAAAGGAAGCTTAAAAAAAGTTTATAATATCTTCTCAACTACTTGAGTCCATGGTTTTAGTCTCGCCTTATTTGTATTTAAATGGTTATTTTCTTTAATTAGTATTGTGGCTTCAATAATTCTCTTAGAAGTTGCTGCAATAAAAATATATTATAAGCAATGAGAAATACAAGAATTAGAATAGTAGGTGTGGATTTCATTCAGTATTAATATTGTAATTATACCTTTTCCTCTTTTTTCGGGTTTTTCAGTTAGTACGTGCGTTAAAACTAATAATTAATTATTATATTCACTACTGAGTTATAAAGTCATAATACGTCAACATTGAAAGTATCAAAATATATCACAGAAAAAATATAATTTTTCGTTTTTTTAGGAAGTTTGTATATGAATTCCGACGTTGCCGTTTTGTGCATTTGACATAATGATAGAATAGTTATAACAATGTTATTCCAAGTTTATTAGTAAGAAATTATTCTTACGTTATTCACAGCTTAAACCGAATATAACTATTCATAGTTCAAATTCGATATAACCATTGCGTAGTATTTTTTTATAAGTAAGGCCCTATGAAACAGTATTATTTGTCTTTCATAATTTATGTCGCGGCCGAAAATATAACAAAGAACCATTTATAATCAACATCGTATGGAAATTAAGAGTCACGCCCTGTACTGAAATTAGCATTTATTTAAAACTTGCTTGAATATTTTTGGTTATTTTAGTTATTCATCAACAATGAGTGGGTTGACGCTGTAAGTAAGAAAACCTTCCCAACTATCAACGCGCAGGACGAGACCGTCATCGCTAATGTAGCCGAAGGAGATAAGGTGAAATAAATTTACTTAAGGTTTTCATAAAATCTACATAAGCTTAGTGTAAACACGATTTTGATTTTGGTGATTTTTTTTTTAGGAATTTGACTTTTTATTTATTTGACACTCGGTTTGCTTTGAAATAGACATCTAGACATAGAGAGAGAGTTAGATAGAATCTTATTGATATAATAGATTTTTAATTGACTAAAGTTTATGTTTATATTTTTTTTTATTTGTTAAGGCGGATATTGACCGCGCTGTAGCCGCGGCTCGTAAAGCATTCCACCGTTACTCAAAATGGCGTACCATGGATGCTTCTCAAAGAGGGCTTCTTATGCTCAAGTTGGCGGATTTAATAGAAACCCAAGCAAGATACTTGGCAGAGCTGGAAACATTGGACTGCGGGAAACCTGTTAAAATTGCTGAAGACGAAGTCTACTACGCTGCAAGTGTTATAAGATATTATGCCGGAAAAGCAGACAAAATTTTAGGCAACACCATTCCAGCTGGTATATGAACCAATAGATTATATTTTTTCTTCAGACCGCTTTAAAAAGTTTATATTTAAATATGTACTATGTTAATTTCTTGGGATAAAAGGCTTATTTTAACATCTTTTATCTATGATATTTTATCTCACATTTAATGACGTTAATTGTCACGCTATTATCATAATTAAGGAGCGTGTATGTGTGTATGCGTTTGTTATGCATATATGAAATATTTGCGTCTTTACTAATAATGCGGACTAGATTTATTATTATTATTGTTTTCATAAATTCTATGACATTCATTATCAACAACTAGAGTAAAGCATGAACGTTATATTAAATTATTTACGTGTATGTTTGTTAGCAAATTAAATTTAATTAGTATCATTTTGAAATGATGACGAGGGCAAGACTCCATTAAATACGAAATAGCAAGTAATTTAAGATTTAAATAAAAATATCAAGGGATTACAATTATTTTGCGAATTAAATAATTATAATATTTTCACGATTTGCAGATGGAGAGGTTCTGTCTATGACATTGAAGGAACCCGTGGGTGTCTGTGGTCAAATCATACCATGGAACTATCCCATTCCCATGATTTCTTGGAAAATTGGGCCAGCTCTAGCAGCCGGTGGGTTTCATAAATAAGTGATCTACCTATTTATTACATTTATCGCACCAAATGAAATCAACGTCAGCAAAGGTCGTCACCTCAAATAGTTACATATTTGTAGGCTGCACGATAGTTCTGAAGCCGGCGGAACAGACTCCGCTGACGGCACTGGCGGTGGGAGCGCTAATTAAGGAGGCGGGTTTCCCGGCGGGCGTCGTCAACGTGGTGCCGGGGTATGGACCCACGGCCGGCGCAGCACTAGCGCTGCACCCGCACGTCGACAAGATAGCCTTCACCGGCTCCACAGAGGTAGGACTATTTTCATTTCATAAAAATCGAAAACTGAGATACCGACCATGTACGTCACCTGGTAATGAGTAGTGATAAATGACCTGCACTGCACGCAGGGCCTTTTTCTAATATGAAAAGAAATTTGAATGAGCGTGTGGGTCACTGGATAAATAGTGATCACCCACGATATCTTGCAATATGAAAGGATGCCCGAAAGCGTTGCCGGGAAACGTAGTCTTGTGAAGAGTTATACAGTTGTAAAGAAATCTACAACTTCAAGCGTGATGCCACAAAGAACATTCTACAATTCCTCTCAGTTAAATCGCGGTGTCGTTATGAGACGGCAACATGATTCCACCACAGTAGTTTTCTCTCGTGACATCTACAAGTGCCAGGCTGGTCCTATTTTTACTCGAAAACATAAAATCCTTTTTTTTTAAAAAGGTTGTTAAACGAAGAATAAGTAGAACTAAACATTATTTTTTTAAATAAATTACTAATAATGTGGCTTTATTAGGATAATAATAAATAAAACCGTTATGATTCTAGGTTGGCAAATTAATCTTAGGAGCGGCACCGGTATCAAATCTCAAACGAGTGACTTTGGAGTTAGGGGGGAAGAGTCCTTTGGTCGTCTTCAATGATGCCGACGGTAGATAGATAGAAAAAATTATTTAATAATTCTAACAATATTTTCACAAGTGATAAATATTAAAATAAACTATTTTAACAGAGAGTCAATCTAATTTCAAAGTTTTAAGTTACCATTTTCCGCGTATAGAGTATAGAACGAGTATACAGTTCAAAACGCATAACAACTCTACGAAGAAAGAAAAGTTTAATTTAACTATTTGAATTTAAGACAAAATAGTATATTCTAAATTTGTGAATCAGTGGAGAGAGCGGCGCAAATAGCGCACGCGGCCGCGTTCGCTAACGGCGGCCAGTGTTGCTGCGCCGGCACCAGGACCTACGTACAGGCTGGGATCTATGAGGACTTCGTGGCCAAGGCCGCGGAGATAGCCAACAAGCGCTCCGTCGGAAACCCCTTCGATGACGTGCAGCAAGGCCCGCAGGTGATAATATATTATATATATATATAATAAAGAATGACGGACATTTTATAAATCGCTACTTGCGGTGACATCGGTTTTGGTATTTGTATTTTAGTCTACGTAAAGGTACTGTTATACCTACTCGTATTTTTTTTATATTATCCATAAATTATATATTTATCGCGGCTTATGAACTGTGCTTTAAGCCTCTTGAATGACAACCCCGAACGGGTTCGAAATTAATTGGCAATATATCGATAAATTAATGTTCGTCGATAAGTATGTAAATAATAGTAATAATTGTTTCCAAAATTTTAAATTAACAAAATCCTGTATGAACATTTTTTTTTAAATAAACCTGTTGTTTCCGAATCTGATGTGATCTACTACTACTAGAATATAAATGTTTTCTTAATAAATGTTTATAGATTGACCAAGAGATGTTCACCAAAGTGCTAGGTTTTATCGAAGCTGGTAAGAAGTCTGGAGCCAAATGCGTTGCTGGCGGAGACAAGCTAGGGAACAAGGGCTACTACATTAAACCTACAGTGTTCGCTGATGTTAAGGATGACATGAAAATAGCAAGGGAAGAGGTAAATTAAATATATATATAATACTAATGTTTTCAGTATTTTTACATTTAATCAATACAATTTGGTGAATGTGTCACCGCGTATAAATATTATATTATATTTGTATTGCTTGTATTATGTTAATAAAAGTTTTGCATTCACATAAATATCAAATCTTAGTCAAATATATGCATTTTATTATATATTATACAAAATCACATCAAGGTCTAATATGTTTGAATGTAATTAAATAAGACCAAAATGTAGTATTTTTCATCTTATTAAGAATATTTTTAATTAATGTGAAGCATTTTTATAAAATATGAAGCCGTGATATTTTAGTAACGGGTCTCCCCCCAGTTTAAATGTTCTTCATCTCCCTATTTCCTCCCTAATCAATCATCCACCTGCCCTTATCCGGATTATTCGAGATCGATGCAATATACATACGGTAAGAGATTCGGCAACAGTTTATAGGATCATTCGCTATCCTGAATGCGATTTGACAAAGTTACTAACTTGCCCTTAGAAAGGCAGTCAACTTATTCTTCATAAAAAAATGTAAATTGCAATCTCTATTTGAATTGCAGATATTCGGCCCCGTCCAGAGTATATTAAAATTTGAGACTTTCGAGGAAGTCATCGACCGCGCCAACGACACCAACTACGGCCTGGGCGCCGGCGTCATCACAAACGACATCACTGTGGCCATGAGCTTCGCCAAACATGTCCGCGCTGGCTCCGTTTGGTAACAAGAAATTTTATACTAATTATTTATTCATTTAATTAAAGAACACTAATCTTTGATCAAATATGCTCATATTTCTTTATGTAACTGTTCAATTATTATTATATTTCAGGATCAATACATATGACCATGTCACGAGTCAAACCCCATTTGGTGGGTTCGGGGATTCTGGTATTGGCAGAGAATTGTAAGAAGAAATTATAACTAACAACTTTGATGTTATTATCAAAAGGATGTTCTTTAATTTATATTCGTTTCTCTTTCAGGGGTGAAGATGGTATTGCACCCTACCTCGAGACCAAGACTGTTACTTTGGCTCTGCCAAAAATTCCACGGTTGTAGTACAGAAAAATAAATGGGATTAAATTATAAATAGATAATTAATAATTTAATTTTGGAATAAAACGTTAGTTAAAAAATATTTTTTTTATTATATCTTAGATTGAAAACACTTTTATCAAAAGGCAGAACCTTACTGTTCACTTGGGTAAATTTGGTTTAATATTATGAAGTATTTGTATTGAAGAGTAAAGAAACCTTTTAAAAGAGTACTTATTATTTTATGTGTAAAAAATGCTAAATTAATTAATTTGGTGAACCAACCACCAACCAATAACGGTTTATCCGTTTTTTATTGAAAGTTTCAAGTCTCTAATTTAACTACATAACTCATAAGCGCATGTTAAAAAGCAATCAAACTCTTAATGGAACATAAAACACCGTTAATTTTCTACATTAATAACAAAGAAAGATTCAAGTAAAAACCTGTAGACATATCAGACAAACAATAGTTATTACTTAATAGTTATACTTTCATTTTTACTTAACAATAGTAAAGCTTATTATTCCCAGGGAAAATTACAATTATTTTCTAACCATTCTGCTACTTATAACAATAAGATCATCGAAGTATTTAATTATAAGTCCACTATAAGTCATACGATAAAAAAATATAATTATTGGCAACACTAAATTTAAAAATAATCGTTAACTCATATTATATTCTAAGCATCTGTTTAGTATATCTATTAGCACCTTTCAACGATTTTATATTACTATATATATATATATATATATATATATTTTTTTTTTTATTTTTTTATTTTTTTTTATTTATTTTTTTTTTTTTTTTATTTTTTTTTTTTTGTATACATTAATTTTGTATAATGTAAAAAACGAAAGGAAAACACAATGTATAATGTAAGTACAGAAGAAAATTTTAAAGAACGATAAAAGTAAAGGGTAAATAAAAGATACATACCAACAATTTTATATTGTTTCTCAGTGAGGTGGTTGGACATCATCCCACACACGTGCGCTCCTAAAGAGTGACCCACACATGTTATCTTCCTCGCGAGACTCCCGGCCTCCGTTAAATATGAATACAGCTGGGCAGTACACTGCGCTGCTAACCTATTAGAATATATAATACATATAATACAGAACAGACAGAAACTAATTTACAATATATATTATAGTATAAATTAGGTCATTTTGTGTTTAAAAATTATTAAGATATGTAATTATTGATTAGCAAACAACTTTCATAAATATCTAAAAGTGCATTTTTTTCTCAATAATAGATTATACATCTACGTACTTTGTATTTGACAGCGCAGAGAGATAACAGGGAAACCTCGTTAGCTCAGCCCAGTCAACCATGAAGACGTTGTAGTCTTTGCGAGATAAATAAGCTAAAAAAACATTTAAAATGTTGACATCTCGCACTAAAATAGGAATATTTAAGAAAATAATAGATAAATAATAACTTATACATATATAATTTGTAATTAATTGACCACCTCTTGCAGGCAGCCTCTCTACATCAATCCTAACAACATTTGTTCTACAACTTTTTAAAATAGTTTTCAAAATTTCAGTTTTCCTATACAAAATTTATTTGTTGTCTCTGCACTGGCAGTAACTTTGAGCGTAGGTATGGCGCCCGGGCGCTGACCATTTAAGTACTTCTAACAAAATACAGACTAATAAGTAACAGAGGGAACAAAAATATTTTTCTTTCTTTTTTTTTGTGTTGTTTATCAAGATTTGTAAAAAGTCGTAAAACAAATGATGTTGGGATTGTAGAGAAACTGCCTGCAAGAGTTGACCAATTAATTATAAATAACCCTGATAGATAAATACATACACATATATAGATACCCACATACCTTTCACAAAGTGTCAATTAACATTAAGAAAAACAAATTGTAATTATTATTATATCCACAATATTTTTTTACAACAGGTCCTATAACTTTAATAATACAAATTACACATAAAAACTTTTTAAAAAAAATTGATAGTTAAAAACTTTATAATAACTGAATGTCAATAAATATTCCAACTAACCATCTCGGAGAAATGACATAGGTGTTTTATCGAATGTTCCATTAAATCCATGTATTATAAGAACGTTTTTCCTTGACAGCTTCCAGCCAAAATGTGGCAGCCTATCAGCGCGCCGGACGTCTACCCATTGCATGTACGGACGTTCCCTGCTCACGGAACACTAAATATTAAGTCAATTTTAAGTTGCGTATTATAAAAGTTAAGTTTTAGTTTACATAGATAGTTTAGTCTATGTAGATAGCTCCGAACGTTGTACGCACGTTGACGATGGTGTCTATTTTATGTTTTCGGAGCTAATAAATGAAGACTTAGATTAGACTTACGATGAGATATTGTTATTTCGTTATTTGCCTTGCTTTACTTGCATTGATTTCTTACCTTTTTAGTCCCCCGGTGCAACGGCTTCAATAAGTGTATAATAATATTATTTTATCCTTTTTAAAGGTGTTTTTGTGTCGGGGTTTTTTTTTACACTTTTTAAAGTTATGTTACTGGTCTCTATGTAATACTGAATGTATCTACAAACACACTAAATTTCAGATGTTTACGTATTTACTATAAATATTGCATAAGAACCTTTCAGCAGCACCAATAAAAGCTCAATACGACTGCTCTTATTTCTATCAAACAAAACTAAGAACCATCTCGACAGGCTTTCGATTAAAAAAACCGCAATCAAATCCGTCAACGCGTTTAGCTGCTACGATGCCACAGACAGCCAGACAGATACACACGTTCAACTTATAACACCCCTCTTTTTTGGTTGAAGGTTAATAAAATCGACAAATAAATTTCAGTAATTAATGGCAAACAACAGAAAAAATATATAATGATATAAATAAAACCTCTTTTTAATAATTATTGGGAAAAAATATATTTTCCTATTATTCCATTAGGTAATTAAACAATATCATATATATCATCGTCTCTTGAAGTAAATTAATACATAAAAATACAGTTTTTATTGTTTTGTCGTGGTCATAGCGAATAAGGGCCAATTTCTGGTTTGTTAAAGAACTATAACAGTCTTTCCCAAAGTGGGCGATAACGCCCCCTTGTGGGCGCTGGAACCCTAGAGGGGGGCGGTAAGAGACCGAGAAAGATTTGGGGGGCGCTGGTGTCATTTAGGGGGGCGATAGATGATTTGTAATTTTATCTTATTCATATTTGAAAATTCACTAAAAATAATATCCTTCTACTACACAACATCCATTTGTTGTTTTTAAATTTTAAATAAATGTAAAATGAAAAATACATGGTTACCGAAACATATCTCTTCTTGGTACAGTTTCCCACAAGTCGCAAATTCGTATCTTTGCCCGTATCGATTGATTTTTCATCTAAATATATTTAATACAAAGAATACGTTTTCAATAGTTATGCAAGTTTATAATTATTTATAAACCATTAATATTCTAGTTTATTGTATAAATAAAACTTGACAATATATTAAATTAACCTTATAATATATAATTAAAATGGCACGAGCTCGAGATGAAGCGACGCGAGATATCGCAAAATGTCTTTGCGTCAGAAATTTAGGGCACGCTGCTTTGTCGTTATACAGCAGTCAGTCAGCATCCGTTCGGGCTTCCTCCCGACCTATCATCTAAACTCGGACTTACCCTAATAATCTTTGACGAAACTCGTGATTGCCTTCGACGTATGAAGAACGGAAAAATGGTAGGACCTGACTATCTTCGGATAGAAGCTTGAATATCGTTTAGCTCTGTTGGTACGAGCACACCAACAGAGCTAAACGATAAGACCGAAACGAAACGCTTATTGACCTTTTTAACCACATTTTGAACACTGGAAAGATGCCTAAGCAGTGGCGAAAGGGAAAAGGCAGTGTTCAAGATTGTGGTAATTATAAGGGCATTAAACTTATGAGTCATGAGCCATGAAGATCTTCGTGCACATGAGCGTCCTCAGACTCCGCCAAAAGTGCACTGTCTCTGAGTCTCAATGTGGATTTCAGCCAAGATACTATAGACGCTATTTTTGTCTTCAGAACTCTGATGAAAGTATACAGAAAAAAAGAGCTCACGCGTAACCTTTTTAAGTTTGCAGTAGACTTTTGGCTGTGTGCCTCGTCAGTGTTTCTGATGGATATTGTGATTTAAAGAAATCCATCGATCCTTCAATTGAGACTATCAGAGCATGTACCACGAGTCCTATGTTTAGGACCTCCGTTGGCGACACCAAAGCCTTTCAGATAACAGTAGTGGTTCACCAGGGCTCAGCCCTTGGTCCGTTCTTATTCACTCTCGGCTCACATCCAAAACCAGTCTCAGTGGTTGATGATGTATGCCGATGAAATAGCACTCATTGATGAGAATCATCTAATGGCCTATTTTTTATACAAACTTAGTTATTGCTTGACTACATTGCACCTGATGGAAAGTGGATATGTAGTCATAGGTGGTAAGGCGCATTAACTTAGCAACCTATTCACTCTACTCTAGTAGAGACCCACATTATATTCGGACGAAAATACCGACGCAGGCAAGTTGTTCCATTCCTTCGCTGTACGAACTAAAAAAGTCGAAGTAAAGTGCTTCGTTCGGGCAGAATGAATGTCCACATATTAGGGATGGATACCCACCGTGCGTCGAAACGTCCGGTGATGAAAGGAAGAAGGGGGATGGGGAAATTAAGTCGTGTAGTTCCTGCGCACACTCACCAAAATGTATCCTATAGAATACTAAGAGGACAGTCATTCTAAGCCAGTGTTCAAGGCTGTGGAGGTTGGCTTTAACTCATTCAGGGTCACCTATAAGCGTCTTTGCTCGCCTCGTAATTGAGTTCAGAACCGCAAGATGAGACTTTACGGCACCAGTATATATGTGACCACAGTACTCAACACACACGACCGAATTTGTGCTTTGTATAGTACAAATAGCTGTCCCGGTGTAAAGTACTGTCGAACCTGCGCAAGACCGGCTAGCTTTCCTGCTGCTGCTTTTGTTCTGGACTCAATGAACCGACCAAAGTTGAAGTTCTCCAAGCCTAACAACTGAAGCCTGTCACTATATTCTAAGGATACATTCTGAAAAGTGGGATCCAAGGTGAAAGGGCTCCTTAAAGCGGTGAACAGACACGTCTGCGTTTTGGTGGCATTGAAATTGACAAGATTAGCATTGCCCAATGCGGAAACTGCCTGGAGTTTGTCATTCAAACGTTGCACCATGGCTTCTCTTTCAGACTGTACTTACATCTCTACTAGTTTTAGAACTTGGCAGATATCTTTCTACAACTGTGCTCTCATCTGATACCCAAACCCATAGATACCGGGCTTCAGCTGATCGTTAATGTACAGCAGATAAAGGGTTGCGGAAAGAACAGACCGAACGGAGCTGGACCGTAAGTTAAACCTATGGAAGGATACCCTTGAGAACGGTGGTCTTAAACTAAATATATCGAAGACCGTGTACATGGCTTGAAGGAGCCCAGACTTAACTACTATCCATACAGGTCCTGAGCCAGCCGTTAAGTTGGAAAAGTTTAGGTAACCTGGATCTGTTATGCACGAGCCTGGAGGCATCGATTACGATTCCCAAGGCCGGATAAGCGCTGCCTGGACTGGTGTAGTCTGTATTCGCAGAATATCGCCTAAAATCAAGGGGCTGATAAAAAGGAGCGTCATCCGACCGGTTCTTATATACGGCAGCGAATCTTTGCCAGTACCATCTCGGCACACACAGGCAATTCAAGTCACGGAAATGACTGACCGAATGACGAGGGAGGAAATGATGCTGAATTGGATGTGCAGCGTTACGCGGTCTGACCACATACGTAAATTCGAAGTAGTCCAAGATCGACGCCTGAGATGGTATGGCCACGTTGCGCGCCCGTCTATGAAATATGTCGGATGGAAAAGCCTTGATATGTCTGTTCCTAGAGTGAGATCTCTCGGACGTACAAGGAAGTGCTGGATGGATGTCGAAGATCGTACAAAGTGGAGTAGGTTGATCAGGAAGATAGACCTTGATATACGTCAGGATGAAAACCAGGAAGATGAAAAAGAAAACTTTTAATTGTGAAAAGTGGTATTACTATTGATCAATCTTATCTGTTATTTTTTTTATAAAAGATGCTTTTTATTATGAAAAGTTGTATTACTATTGCTCAATATTAAATGTAATTTTTTAATCAAAAATACTTTTAATATTGTAAGGTTGCATTATTATTGCTTTTTCTGGTAAGATGACTTATCTTACCAGAAAGGAAACGAATCTAATCTGTTATTCAAGTTTTTAAGATGAAAAAAATTGGGGGGCGTTACAAAATAACTGACTCAAAGTGGGCGTTGGACGAAAGAAGTTTGGGAAACTCTGATCTATAATCTGTCTAGCTCATCTAAAAATACTTAAACATCAAACTTTTAAAATTTTAACAACAAGAACTCATTTTAATAATTTTATTTTTCTTATCCAAATTAAAAAAAAACGGATGGGTACAGAGCTTAATCCAAAAAACGTTCTAATTGAATAATTATATTGGGGAACATTGACCGCAGGGAAACCACTTGATTATTGTATGAAGTCTCCGCGCTATAGAAAGTGATAGTACATAGCAACCCGGTCTGCTATAGGTATTAACACGATACCTAGGTAACAACAACTTCTTTGGCGTGTGAATACCAATGGTCATATCCGATTTTCTTTTACAATTTAATGAATACTATTTCTTACTCTACAATGCGTTTATTTCACGGCTTGTCTAATAAAATATACAAAAATGAATTCATAAACTGCAAAAATAATTATACATATTCAAATATGTTCAACTTTCGGAAACTTTAGAATATATAATTTTAACAGTTAACTGTAACAGTAACCACTGATCAATACTCACGGTGTATATAAGTAAAAATTTATTTCACTGTCTGGACACTTCCATTCTCTTTTCATAACACACCTCCAGTACCGAAAATCTAGCATGGGCATGAGGTTCCCATCTGTTAGATATGCTGTAATATAAAAGAATTATATCTATATCTATAATTATATTTTTGATCTAGTCTAGTGTAGTCTAGAATTTATTCTTTGTGATCCACAGATTATTGTTCTGAGCTGGGACTGTAAACTATTGTGAGATATATATGTTTTTATATAAAGGAAACTTTATATTTATAAGGTACCTAGTATGTTATACCCTCTTAAATCGATGTTTCTAGTCAAGTTTAATAAAAATAATATGTTATTTAACGAAAAGTTTTCTTCATAACACCTTTAACGAAAAGTTTTCTTCATAACACCTTTAACGAAAAGTTTTCTTCATAACAACTTTAACGAAAAGTTTTCTTCATAACACCTTATCATATAATAAATTATGATTATAATTGACGTCAAATATTTACAAATTATTTACCTACTCACAAATATTGTCACCATTAATTTTTCAGATCAATGAACCATATAATTTACATAAATAACAATAAGTATTTTGTTCAGAAAGGGATTGTACACTGACAATATGATTATCTTTTAATGTTTCGTTGTTTTTTTTTCTTTTAATCATAATATTAGAAAGGATTATATCTTAAAAGAGTGTTCTAGCGGAATATGTACTAAGTACTTATATAGCTTTCACTGCCTTCGTTACGCTGTTTATTCTAAGTACTTCAATGTAGGTAAAATACATGTTAGTACTACGAAATCGGAATAATAGGGAATGTACTTGCGTTACGTATGTTGTAGGTATAAAGTATATCAAAGCTGTAGTTATGTTTTACAGTTATTTATATGATAAACTGAACTCTATTTAATAGCCACAAATAGTTGACTAAGATAATTTTTAAACATGTATAGCCATGTTAAGCTTATTTTGAGAAGAGGTCGCGGGTTCGACTCCTTGCCCGTATCAGTTTATTTTTAATTATATATATATATTTAAATTTAAAAATATAAATATATATTTATTTTTGCTTTTGACTTTATTATAGGTAGGTATGTTGTATTGCTTTTAAAAATTTTAAATTAAGGATGACTCTTATTTATATTATGTATAACTTTAAGTGTATAAGTTTTCAGTTTTAACTGTATAATATGATATGAAATTATATTATTTATAGTAGGTACCTATACAAAGTTATAAGAAACAACAAAACCAGATTTTTTTTTGATGTTTCCCAAGGGTCACAGGTTTCACTCCTATGTTGGAGATTTTTTAATTTTTTTCTTTATGTTCAATTTAAGTAAAAAGCTTAACATCAACATGTTTAGAGATAAACTAGATTTTACTATAATTCTAAATCAAAGTATCTTGAAGTAACTTTAAAACTTTCTGAAGAATGTATAAATTAGGTACCTAGATATCTAGATGATAAATTCAAATGGGACTTTCGACAGACCCTTGATTTTTCTATCAATAAATAGCATAGCAGTAAATCAATTAATTGAATTAAATACTAAATTCAATGAATTGAAATAAATATTAAATAATAAATACTAAATATTAAATACACGACAAATAATTAACACTGCAAAAAAAGTTTATTTCAAATATATGACAATTATTCTCTTATTAATAACCTTGAAGCGAAAAACAATTTCACTAATTATTTAATTTTACACCGCTTAAAAAAAAATAAAAATATACTTCTATTATAAATAACAAATTTTAAGTTATCAACAATGTTAAAACATAATTTCGTAACAAACTTACCAAAATCCGTTAAAACAAATAATATAACTAGTTTAAAAATAACGATATTCATTTCCGAAAACTTCACAAAATTAGCCTCACAATAATATTTACACCGATATCCTATACTACATAGTATATAAATTCATTAAATCATTTTATATGAGCCCGTCAACACGCGGCAGCCTCAGGCTTACTCCTGTTACGACTCCGTCAATACCAGCGTATGAGAAAGGCGTTTGCTATTATCACATTCACTTTTCCTAGCTTTTCTATCTGATTGTTAAATGTCATCCATTATTCTTTAATAGTTTATTACGCTTTTGTAGCACAGAATATGCAATTATTTGACTTGACTATCATATATTATATTTCGAAGAAACTAAAAAAATATCGGAAATGACAGTGGGACTCGGGCTCGGAGAGTTCCATATATATAAAAAACATATAAATGATGTATTTAAAAATTTAAGGTTTTCAGAGTTTTTCATTTATAAGTTCTTTTATAATTCTAGCTTGACTGGAAGTACTCTTTAAGTTTTGATTAACTTGCGAGTAGTTGCGAGTTTGAAAATACGCCGGTTAAATTGATGATTCTTTTGATTGCGTTGACATAGAAAACTGATTTTAGTACAGCTTAAAGTTATTGTAGATAGGAGTATTTAATATGGAATTTGATTTAATACCTCCACCCGTTCATGAGAGAATGAGTAGTAAGTATAAAATTATTTAAAACCAATTATTATAGTAAGTATGACGTAATTTAAAGTATGTAATCGATTTTCACAATTTTGAGTTTACGGGAAGACATTTTGATTACAAATATGCGGTAATAAATAAATAAACGACTGTATCTCTTGATTGTGTTGGCTATGTTTGATTTTTCCACATCCCTAAGGGACAATACACCTGAGTATTTGATTTAAATTTCAGCTTAATAGCTAAACGCGTTCCTGTCAAAAAGCGTTTCGACAGACGGCGGACAACCAAGTGATCCTACAAGGGTTCCGTTTTTTTCCTTTAGCGGTACGGTACCCTAAGAACTGTATACCTATTATATCACCAACCTAGTTTCTGACTGACCTCTTAAGAAAAAAACTAAATTATTAACGCTATTTGTACCTAAATCTAAGACCACACTACTGTCTTTTCAAACTATTATTATAAATATGAAGAAACATCAATTGTTAGTCCTTATTAATACCTACTTACTCAACGAAACAGTTGCAGGTCCATAACTAACCTTACGACTACGTTAAGTTTAAAAAAATATATTCTATAAGTTAAAATCCCGAAATAAAAGACTACTCGCTACTTTATACAAATTGTGGGTACCTAAAATCGTGAAGGCCATTATTTTGAGTTTATGTCTATGATGGCAGTTTGTATGTAAAGACATGTCCGTACACTTCTTGACAACGGTAACAGAATTCCGTGATATGGAATTAAATCCATATTATCTTTTGAAAAGCCTTTGCATCGTTGCTAATACTAAATAGAATATATATATGGATAAATATAGGTATATATATAATATATAATTTCTAAAGTTCCAGCACTGCCATCTGTTGGAAACAGATTGCCGAATTCGAACAATTCAGCTCATACATTTTAGAATTAAAAGAACTAACTACTAAGTATACATATACCTACGTTGGTTTATAATATTAGTCGTAGTAAAAAAGTAATGTGTGAACTAATTGTGAAATATGGCCGATGTCACAAAGTGTTGCTAAGCAAATACGTAGTCATAACCATAATTCTGATATTCATTCAATAACATCTAGTGTCGGGAAAAAAAATAAACTCATTGGTATTTTTAACTTTGTAGGTTACAATTTTCAACACATTTGAAACTGTAAGTACTACAAAAGACTTATTTTATCTTATTAATTATGTCCTGTATGTAACTGTAAAGGTTTTCATTTCACATAATCATTTTAATACACAAATTAATAAACACAAATGCAATGCTTGACAGTTGACACATATTGACACTGTCTACTGTGGTCTGTGGCAGACGGCAGTGGCCAGTTGCTTTTTAACTCGACTATTTTGTAATCGGTACCAGTCAGACAAAAAATGTTGCCAGGACGAATGAACATTAAAACAATAGGAACAGGAACTTTATATACCGTTGTATATTTTTTGTTAAAAGATAGTATTGTTTACATTAAGTTATAGGACTTTAATACTTTATAGCTATTGACAGTGAGTGTTCTTTTTTTTTATTTATTCATGACCAGTATAGGAGTCCTTCAGTCCAAAACAATACATTGTAATAACTCAAACGTAACTTACATATAAATTAAACTAATAAAAATAAAACTTATTGTAATATAAATTGAGCTGAAAATTAAAGTAAACAATAAAAAAAATCTTACTTAAATTATTTGTAATAAACTTAACCAATGGAATAAGATAACTTTTCTTCTTTAATAAGTTTTGTACACGGCGGGGCGCACTTAACGATTTTTCTTGCGCAATATCACTTAGTTCACTAACATAGTAGTAACCATTGTATTTTAAACGAACACATTCAAATATAAGATGGTGTAACTTTGCATTTGACTTGAAACAATAAGAGCAGTTGTCGTCATCAAAGATTTTAAGTCTATAGATATGCGTTGGAACCAAACAATGTCCAAAGCGTAGGCAATTGATGACGGTGATGAACTTTCAGTCAGTGTGCTTAAAGGTAGTATACCTAGTTGTTGGTGGTAAGTCTCTTTATATTTCTGCATACCACTTGACCCAATAGTAATGTCCCAATATTCTTTCCATAACTTTCTTGATAGATTCTTGAAATAATAGTAAAAGTTTGTAAACTAAACTTTCAAAGTCTCTGAGTGAACATGATCTTGAGGAATCGCTAAGTCAACGACCTCATTACTAATTATGCCACTGTGCGTGGTACCCACAAGAATTCCAAAACGTTAATAAACAATTTCGTATATCGTATATAATATAATTTAGTTTCAAACTAAAATTACTACTAGATAAAGCTGACAAAACACTTTTGTAATCTGGGACTGATAGTCATATATATTTATGTATCTACATTGTGGCCAGATGAAGAAATATAAAAAAAATAAAAATAATAGTGCGAATAATGTTCTATTATATGCAGATCTAATAAAGACGGCAAAAAAAATAAAGACCAATTTTTGCTTATAAATAGCTCCTATAAAAAGAGACCAGCGAATTAATGGACATGAATCTCACCGAACGGGCTTTACAAGAACGAAATAGACTACATAATGTCTAACAATAGAAAAATTGTTAAGGATACAGAAATAATAATTATTTTAAATTTTAATAGAGACATGGATGATTCGGACTACGTTGATAGGAACATGTTGCAAGAAAATTAGACAATGTCATAACAAATATACTAAAACACAATATACATGTGATAAAGACTTTTGTTTAGCAACATTCAAATAACACTAGCCGCAATGGAAAAGGAAGAAAAGGAATGTACAGCAATACAAGAAAGATATAGCAAACTCTTAAATTAACTTAAAACAGTATTTACTAATTAAAATACAAAGTGGAAGAAATAAATATCACCTAAAAACAATTAATTGCTAAAGTAAGAAAGGAATTATTACAACAAAATAATTAGCGAATAACTAAGGACAGAGAGGAGGATACAAGATTTAATACAATGAAAACTTAAAAAGAAAAAAAAAACAAGATAGTAAAAGAACTAAATCACATTTTTTTATCGAAATTTATACCAAAGTAAAAAAGGGAAAAAACTATGATGTTTCAACTGAGGAAGATCAAATACGGGACATACTACGTGAAGAAACTATAAAAGCACACAGAAGATAGATAAAGCACCTGGGTTCGACCTAATTAAGATGGATTTACTGAAAACAAAATTACCAGTAATTGCTCTAACACTTACAAATATATTTAATGAAATTATTAAAACGGAGAAGACACCAGAAGATTCGACCAAATCAACAATAATACTTATAAGATATACATTGACAAAGGTGATATAACTAACTATAGATCTATTAGCTTAACATCTAATATATGTAAAAAATATAATCAAAAAAATAAAAATATTCAAAAATAATATTCTATAGAATAATATAATATTTAAAAAAAATGCGTAATAAAACAAGTCAGATTTCGTAAAAAAATCTCAATTTTAGACCACATCCATACAATTTTACTGAAATTTTAAATACGTCAAGGAGATCCCATGTCACCTAAATTATTTTCAGTTGTCCTCTAAATGGTAGGTATTCCTGAACCTGGAATAGACCAATAAGGAACTAAATATAAATGGCGAGAACCTAACCTAACATCTACTCTTTGC
The DNA here is from genome assembly GCA_959347405.1 of Napeogenes sylphis. NCBI lineage: Eukaryota > Metazoa > Arthropoda > Insecta > Lepidoptera > Nymphalidae > Napeogenes > Napeogenes sylphis. The sequence goes on from OY365781.1 coordinate 18,919,674, forward strand.
AGACGCAAGTCGCAACAGCATCTTGCAACAGCTAACGATTGAAAGTGGTAACGCTAAGGTGGTATGATCCTCATATTTTGCATACTCATCTACCTTCAGCGCCCAGTCTATAGACAAAATAGGTGATGGGAGAATTCGAAAAATAGCCGTTCCAACTCGTATCACAAAAAATGGAACAGAATGGATATCTTTATAGACCTTTTATAGTTTATTTTAATTGCTATTTGGTAAATTGTAAATTGTTTTGTAATAATTACATATTAAATCAGCTGACAAACAATATATCTTTATATACATCTAAGTACCTACTTCTAAAAGGCCAAAATGTATAAACTAAAAACTGTTATCTGAATTAAAGTGGACGCTATTATGAAACTCTTTACATAGGTAAAGAACAAGCGATTTAAATCTTTTTGATAAAGATCACGTGTTAAAATTGTAAATATTTAATCTGGATATTTATTCAAACTATATTCACATCTTACTGCCGCAGTGTTGGACTGTACTGACTGTACTAGAAATATTCTAACGAAAAGCACTTGTAATTCAATGTAGTAAACATTATATTCAAATATCGTAGTCGTAACACTATCTTGTTGACTTTTGACTTCCGCGCTAAATTGGCATCACGATGTTTACAACATAACATAGTTTAGAAACAAATGTAAAATAATAAAGATGTCGGGAAAAATAGAATACAAAAGTTTTTAACATTTACAAAACTTATTTCTAAATATATAAATATAATAATTCGAGTTAAAATAAATAAATATGTTGGATTTTAACGCACCAGTGTTGTACTTGAGGATTTTCTGGAGATAAAACTAATATAATCGGACGGTACTAATTAATCTTTCCACATTAATTTTATTTATTCTGTCTAAATCGATAAAAAAAAAAGATTTTTTGTATGTAACCCTTACTATATTAAATATAGTGAACCCTTACTCTATTAAGTATAGAGAAATCTTAAATGGTGTAGTATCAAACCCATAACTCATAGTGTATTTGAGCTGTAAAGTTGGTGATCATTGCTACACTCAGTATATTCGCTTATCTTTAAGCTAATACATATTATCATTTGGTGCAGATTTACACAGTATTTATTGGACTGTGCGATGGAGGCAGGTTCCCGGTCAGGTAATACCTATAAGCTATCAAATATATAATTGTCGTATTTGTTATCAAAACTAAAATTTAAAAACTCAATGTATGACCTTGTAAACTCATTTTTATATGTTATAGGTGCTCGTGTGTATACTTTCATAGGTAAATAATAATTTTAGTAATAACAGTTTTGTTTTTTTTTTACTAACGCCTAATATAAATTGCAAATTAAATAACGTAATTAGAACGCACCTAATCACAACTATTGCTAATAATCATAAAACTATTGCTTTATTACCTCTTTGCATTCTTACTTCTTTGCTCGTTGTTGCACAAAACCGAAAAAATAAAATCTTCTTCAATAATCTTTTGTCCCAAATCTCAAACACAGGTAAGTATAGTTGTGCCCTGATCACAATTACCGAAGTCTCGGTTTTTAAATTTAAGAATTAAAATTGACTGCAATTGGTAAAAAGGATTAAGGTAGAAATATATATTAATTTGGCTTATTTGCCATATCATTTAAAAACATTATTAATCAGCACAAAATAGTTTACTTACAATACACGTATTATAAGTAAAATACTTTGTGCTGATAAATTGCTATAAGCAATTCAATAATTATTAGTTATAAATTTACAGATGAAACGGGAAACTGTAGGAATGCATCACAATCGTAAGTAATTTTTTTACTATCAACTAAATAATTATTAAATCCTCAATCCTAGGATAACTATGTAATGGATTTTAAATAGGACTTTTTTCTCCAGATGGTGGGTCAAATTGTGCTTACGTTGTCATCAACCCGACGTAGCTCCATCATGGCAGCCAGGATGGTGGAATAATTTATGTCCGTTTCCTTTCTTTTCGACTTTTAGACAATCGGCTCAACAAACTTGTATTATATTCTTTTGTAAGTATTAATTAAAAAGAAACTGTGCATACATTTTTAAATCTATGCAGCATACACACATTAGTTTATTTAATTATAGTTTTTCTTATATGGGGTATTTTGTACGCCGAACTCGGTGAAGCAGTCGGTTTAAATGGAGAACTACTTAGCATGACCCTTCTCGTCATAGCCGCGTACTTAGTAGGCTGGATATGGTTGAAGGTCACAACTCTACCAGCTCTTATAGGCATGTTACTTACTGGAATACTATTCCAAAACTTACATTTGGTACATATGACAGATACATATCGTCAATTAAATCAAGATCTGAGGTAATCCCATTAAAAGTTATTAAGAAACTGTAAGAAGCATACAAGTGACTTAAATAAAAATGTTTTACTTTGTGTATATTTGTACCTATAGGAAAATTGCTTTGGTCATCATTTTAATACGGGCTGGTCTGGGTCTTGATGCCGACGTACTTAAAAAACACTACATAGCTGTATTACAACTTGGTCTACTGCCTTGGTTAGTAGAATGTGTCTCCATTAGTGTCACGACTCACTTTTTACTACATTTGCCGTGGATTTGGGGTAAGTTAATGTGCAAATCTCTTACATAATTCTAAATTCTGTAAGATAAAGCTTTAAAAATCTGTTTTAGCATTTCTACTGGGTTCAATGATTGCATCAGTGTCGCCGGCTGTAGTAGTTCCGTGTCTCTTTAGACTCCGGGAAGTTGGCTATGGAGTTTCTAAAGGCATTCCAACACTTCTGCTAGCCGCGGCTGCCATGGATGATTCTGTCAGTGTAGCAGTCTTTGCCATCATACTAAATGCTATGTTCTCAACTGGCTCCATCACTTTTAGTATAATAAAGGTTAGTGATCACTTCAAATTCTTATTTTAGGTCTACGTCATAATGGCTACCGAGGATAACAATTATACTGTTAATAAATTAACTCTTTATTAGGTTCTAGAATAGTAATAAACAATCATAAACCAGGAAAAGTTTTTGCGTTAATTTTCTTTTGTTATAATTTCTGCTACATACATGACACCATAGAAAAAATCTAGATTTTTTTCTATGTTTTTCTATGTTTACCTGTTCACTGGCAAAAACTACTTAGTAGATTTTGATAAGATTTTGTTTGTTATTGGTTTAGTGGGTGACGAAATTAAGCTTATTGTTCCAACCAACACGCAAAATAGGGGGCTATTATAACTATAATTAAAATATATATATAAAGTTATTATTTGTGTCGGAGGAAACCAGACAAAGTCACTGGCTGGTACTACATGTTATCCATATTTCAGGGTCCATTGTCTATCATCGTTGGTGTACTTGTTGGATCGCTCTGGGGTGGGTTAATATCAGTGATTCCTGAACGGGGAGATGTATACGTAGTTCCATTAAGATTTTTAGCGCTATTTTTGGGTGGACTGTTCGCACTTTTTATAACAAGTCTTATTGGATGGAGTGGTGCAGGTGCTTTGAATAGAAAAACAACAATGAACTTTAAGTAGAAACTGGAGCAGTATGTTTTTTTTTAATTATTTTTCCAGGTCCCCTAGCTATAGTATCTTCAGGATTCATTGCAGCCTATTACTGGGAAAAACAGGGGTGGGTTGTTAATAAAAATCCAGTAAGCAACCTTTTTAGGATACTTTGGATATTTTTTGAACCCATACTTTTTGCGTTCACTGGAGCACAAATCACGGTAACCATGTTTTATATTGACAAATAATTTGAAACAATACCAAAGAAAATATCTTTATCTAACCTAAACCAATATCTCATTTATGATTAAATAGGTTTATACTATGGGATGGAGTGATTTAAACGTAACTTCTGATTCGCCTTTTAAGTAAAGTTCCTAGATCTTCACTCTTAATCCTTTCCATACTCCTCAAACAGTACAAATATACTTTATTGCCCAAACACATAGAAATTCTTATACAATATTCAAATTTTTACTACTATTACTTAAAACTACTTACGATACTAATATTTCTATCTGCCGGCTAGTCAGGGACTATTAGTCAGGGACTTCAAGCATCCGTTACTTTTTTTATGAAATAATCCCTTTATTACTTTTAGATCAGTGCCTTAGATCCTCAAGTAATGGCCATGGGAGCCGTCTGTCTCGTGTCATGTTTATTAATACGTGTAGTCGCTACATTCTTTATTAGCTCTGGCTGCGGATTGAACAACAAAGAGAAACTTTTTATTGGCCTTACTTGGATGGCGAAAGCAACAGTGCAGGTTAAGAAAATACTTGTGATAACGACGAGTAGATATCAAAATTGCATTAATTTATTATAATTCTAATTATTATACTTATATTGGTCTTATTATTAAAGGCAGCCCTAGGTCCAGCGGCATTGGATTTGGTTAACAACGGTAAAAGCGCGGGAGGAACACACATGGAAGAAGACACGTACGCTAAAACAATTCTAGCCGTTAGCGTTCTGAGTGTTGTGATATCCGCTCCGTTAGGGGCCGTACTGATCGCTGTCAGTGGACCACGGCTTTTGAGCTGCGAAGGTAAATACAATATTAATTATTCAAATTTCAATAATTTTTCAACACTCATGATTGCCAGAATATTTGTTTATTTTTTTTTTAGGACAAAATACTGTAACGAAGCAGACAGAAAATACATTAGAGAATAATACAGCTCTATAATATACACCTCTTAGAATGCAATGTGGGGCGTACGTAGCTTAATTTATTATATCGAGGTACAACTTAAAATGAACTTGTATTTAGATTTTCACCTATGATATTAATATGTTTATTTATTCAACTACAAGATATAATATATTCTTTATTGAAATTTGTTTTTAAAAACGTTTTTAAAATAGGTATATATTTTTTCTTATATAATTTATAAAATAGAGTCTAAAAAGTATTATTTATAGTTTTATGGCATATACCTACATATTTTTTTTTTTAATAGTTAATGTAATAGATTTTGCCATGATATTTTATTTACTGTATAGAAAACAAAGTTCTTACTTCAAATACAGAAACTTGCTCAAATAGATTAAGAAGAAGGATTAAAAAACAGATGAAATAGAAGTAAGTAAAAATTAAGAAATAAGATTCAATATGTATTTTTTCAAACACCATGCCAAAAAAACCAAAGCAACCCGAATTTTATTTTATATATTTTTTATGCAACAAAAACCATAATAAAATTTTAAATATTTAAATAAGTGTTTTTTATTTTATCAATGCGATATCGTTTACTTTAGGACAAACGGAAAAGCCCACCCTAGTGTTAGGTCGGTATATGCATGGAAAATTAATCCATTTCGGTTTATGTTTTGGATAAAAATATATTCATATGAAAGTAAAAAACAATGATGTTCCATTTAAAGGAGTTCTTAATAAAAAGTTAATATTTGTTATTTTATAAGAACAAAATATTGAGAAATTTAATTTGGTTTGCTTTTATGAGATTGAATTTTAATAGTTTCTATTAGTTATGACGTTTATAATTAAAACCCAACTGTATGTTATATTTTCTAAAAACAATACCGCAATAGGGCTTGCTCTAACAATACGTAGCAGACTTATTCACTTAATTTATTGATATATTGTCACTATTCAGCGGATGTGATATTGTATTATAATAATACTTTCTAAGATTTTAAATAAAAATATTTTTTACGTCTTTAACACGCGTATAATATATATCAATTTTTAATTTTCAATTTAATTATTAAGTTAAATCTGTAAAATATACTATACCGTTAAACAGGAGGTTTTTTTTATTAAATTTGCCTAATATTTATTAAAAATGTAATAGCTTGATCTGAAGGATAAATTGTCAAATTTACTTTTCGATCTTAGACATTTGACAGCTAGGTCTAAGAATAAAGCCAATGACAATTGACAAATTGTTGTTTTTATTATGAACTTTTAATTTCTATGACAAAAAGTTTTAAAACTATTTTTAACCATAATAATAATAAAATAAATATATAATGTAAAATTAATACTATGATGTAAAATAAGTAAATTTATATAAAAAAAGTGAACTATAATAGTAAATACGAATGTTTTGAGCAATTTAGAAAATAATATTACATTATATGTTTTGCACTTCTAAAAAGCATTATTTATATTTTAGTATTCAAAAACTAAAGCCAATATCAAATATGTCTGTAATAGTAATCGCAGTGGCTTCAGAAAGTGGTGTGCCAATATTTTCAAGAAAACGCGGCAATAATGAAAATGTATGTTATTATTATTATTATTATTATTTAAAGAATTGTAAATAGGTAAGGAAATGAGAATAGCATTTTGATATTTCAAATAAGGGATATCTGAGTAGTAGATCTACAGAGTGATAAAGGTATAAAAGTTACTCATAAATTTAAATGGTCAAAAATTTTTGGAATTTTTTTTCCTTGTTTTAAGATTCAATTTTCTACAATAGCATCACTTCATGGAATAAACATGTTTACAAAATGTCACAATCTATCGTTAATAAATACTCAACTGGATAATGGTACAATTATTTGGAAAGAATATTGTAAAAGGTATTTTTATTTGTATAATTATATGGTTAATGTTTCTGAAAACTGGCTTCTTACTTATATTTTCTTATAGTGTTACACTAATTGGAATTGCTACAGGAGGATTGGAATGTGATCTTGAGAATCTTTTGGCTTGTATTCATGATGTAATGATTTTTTGTATTGGCAAAAAAGAGCTGGAAAACCTTAAAAATATTGATCAAATTAAAAGGGATCTTCGACAATGTTATCAAATTATTGACTATTTATTACAGTCATTAGATCCTAATTCATTGCCACAATCTACTATCATTCTGGATTATGTTCAAAGTTTACTTTGTCCACAAGCACAACAATTACAGGTCAGAATTTATTTTAAATGTAGTAGAATTTTACTTAAAAATACCAAAAATCACATTATATTTATTATTAGATTTTTTTTTTATTATAACAATTAATTATTTTTATTATAAAAATGAACTATTTTTATTATCACAGTTAATTATTTTTAGCAAGTTTTAGATAACTATGCACTAACTGTGACAGGTAGATGGGCATGTCTTAGCATTCACGGACACTTGGTTGCAACAAGTTCAGATTTCTGTGAATTAGATGCAAGAGAAGCCAAACTACTCTTGTTACTTGCTGCTGCACAAGATGGGGCTCCTTTAAGGGAGTCTTTGGTATTTTTGCCTCACATGAGCCCTAATGTAAGTTTATTGTAATGGAATTGTGTCAGCCAAAGAGTTTTATTCTATAATGAAGTTAATCTATTAATAATTTTCAATTGTTTAATGATAATATTTTAAATCATATTAATATTTATTTATTTTTGTATTTGATTATATCATTGTCAAAGAAATATCCAATAATCATTTAATATTAAAAAATCAGGCAAGTGAGGTTCGGCCTCTCTAAGGAAGGGTTCTGTACTAATTATAAAAATGGTAAAAATGCTCATTTGTTGGGGGACATACCCCCTTAAATTTTATTTTATTATAAACTAGCATATCCAGCCCGCTTCGCCGGGTTTAATTGAAAGATGTATTAACTCAAAATACAGAATGAAAAATATATTAAATATAAGAATTAACTTATTTAGAATTAACCACGGCAATAATAATTTCGATTCAACCTATGATTTAATTTTCTTCTACTCGTTTAGCTTGTACATGCCACATGGATATTGTCATAACATTATAACAGACCTTAAATAGTTTGATGTAAAAAACAATATAAAAACACTGAAAGTTCAATAAAAAATGCTCCGGTCGTCACCAAACTTTACAGGATTACCCACTTGGTCAATCTAAAAACCTCTGAAAATTTAGTTAAACCCTGTTAAACCATGCAGGTATAGATTAATTTTGAAGTTGAATATATACCTAAATATTCTGTGAATATTTCAAGGTATACCTGCGCCTATTAATATCAAGCAAAAAATTAGTTCAGCTTGTTGTATGGAATTCTTCCTAAAATACTCATTTTATTCTGTTTATTAGTGTTTATTGTTATTGCGGTAACCGGAATACATCATCTGTGAAAATATCAAGTGTAGCTTCTCAGGTAAATGAGGTACAGTTTGGTGACATATATGGTACATAATAGGGTTTTGTTTTTCCGTTTGGGTAGGTAAGCCTAAAGAATATTAAAATGGAATATTAGTTTGGATTAAAACTGATAGCCTATTTGCAGGTAGCATTCAGAGCAGTGACATGTAAACTCCTAGCAGATGTGTATGTTCTTGTAATTTGTGGAGCAACTCCCGCATTGTCCGAAATTGATGAAATGGTACTCCACTGTTGGGAAGGATATGCACAGATTATAAAGGAAGCAAAACTAGTCTATCCAAGGAATTTTCCTGTTAGTCTTACATTTGATCCTGCTTTATTGGGGTATGCTATTATCAATACATATAATTCAGTATTAAGTGTGGAAATTGTCTACATTTAAGCAAAATATATACTTTCTTTGTCTTTGTTCGCATATCATCAAAATACAACTTGACGGATTTTGATAAAAATTTAAGTTGTTCTCTATGCTAAGTTATTAGTTATTACGCTAGTTGTTTTACCTTAGTTTATAGTGATTATAGATTGTTTAAAATTAAATTGGCTTGGAGAGCAGACGAAATCTGTGACAACTATTTTATAATAAGTATTACATTATATTTTATACCACGTTGAAAGAGATTTAAAGAATATCACTAATCTTCTTCAAAATATTTTAAAACTCCATTTGAAATATGTGATTTAGATATAACTAGAGTTTATAATTATCATTAGATCAGCACCTAATATTTTTTTTCTATTAGAGTCTTAGTTATAAACATCAGTAAGCGACGGTGTGTATTTTCACGTCATTTACACGGTAACAATCAGAAAAGTAGAAGCATGTCTAGTGCCCACAGAATTGACATACTGAGAACTTTTTATGTGACATCAGTTAAAGATTTAGTACCGGAATTGAATAAGGAATGTGATGATACTGGTAATTGTTTTCAATTCAATATTAAATTATATATTTCATTGTAATCAAAATTGATTAATTAATTTAGTTATTTAAAACTAAAGTAAAATTCGTTTATAGTTAATTGTTACATTTGCATTAATAAGCATTAAAATTATATAATGAAGTTTTGTGTTATCGCCATAATTCAGCTTAAAATAAACCCTTATCGTTTTAGAAGTACAAAGCATTTTAAGTGAAACTTACTGGTGTTCTGAATACCACAAATGTCATATGCAGAGATCAGGAAATATATTGTGCTGTGCTCTGTATGGTCCTACACTGCCGACCCACACTATGAGGTAAACAGTTATTTTATAAACGATAGCTATAAAGTTTTATATAAATAATGTCCAATTGTATTTAATCTATTTTATAATAAAATATTATTTTCAGAGGAGTGACCAGTAACTTACTACAGGAATTATCATCAAACAGAGAAATATACTGGTAATTTAAGCTAATATTAAAATACATCATAAATAATAAATAATAAGCGCCGTCCATTTTATAAGTTTATATATAAATATATAATAATAAATAAAAGATTCATTCACAGTTTATGAATTTATTTTATATTTACCTGAAAAATCAATCGCTAAAACACTATATTTAGATTCATAATTTGTATAAGTCACTAAGAAGGCATTTTCATTATCATTCTAATTCCGATTATCGTCTGTTGCGGCGACGAAGCTTGTTTGCTTTTAAATTGATGGATTCAGGATATGATTCCAGGCCAATACAAATATTTGTCAAGGTATAGGCAGTGAAAGAAAACATTGTAAAAAAATCTATGAAAACACATCCAAACATGCCTATGTAACCCGCCATCCACATTACTCTGCATGGTGATACAATCTTTTGTAATTGGAAAGGCATTCCTATTTCTTATCATACATAATCTATCTGGATATTTTAAACTTCTGTTTTCAATAAAATATTTTTTAAATTATTGCTTATAAAATGTCATGCACTTGATCATTTTTAAAACCATTAACAATACCTACTGAATGTAGCAGTTTGTAAATCTTATAAAAATGTTGTAATATTTACACATACATAAATTGGTCAGTTCAGATCGAATGGAGGACTGCTGGGTTACATACAATTTTTAACAAATGAAAGCCTGGCTCAATAGAAGTAGTTTTCACAGTTGCATCCTCCCTATATGTGACTCTCTCAGTTTATAAAAAACTTATTTTACTAACAATTGTTGCTTAGCTATTAAAAAAATGCCATTTTACTGAATTACTTCTGACAAAACAACATTTTGGTTTCATTGAAAAAAAATCGGTTCCTGGTTCTGATTATAGATCCAGAATATTAAAATTCATTTGACACTATAGGAATCCTATAAAACAATTATATTTTATTTTAAAATAATATTTGGAGTTGAGGCTTTCATATATTATGTAGTTAAAAAACAAAATTGTTAGATAAAATTTAATTAAAAGGCGATCATAAGCTTGTAAAAGCACACTCAAATGTATATCAGAATAAAATTAAAACTTATTTCAATCATAAATAAATTCCCAATTATGAATAAGATATTCACGATGCACCTCAATACATTTATAATGTACATAATATGGTTCCTTCCATTTTAAAAACTATTCCAGACAAAGTATCACAATAATTTGATTTGCCAAACAAATATTAGCAATTCATTCAATATCATTACATGTTGTATAACATGTGTATATCACCATTGTATTCAATAATAAATATAGGAAATACAAGATGGCAAAGATAAATGCAACAACTAGCTTATCACTGTTTTACACAAAGCTACTATCATCAATTCATATGATTCTTCACATAAAATATTAAAAATGGGCTTGGTAATAAATAAGCAACGGATCCTGTAAAATGCTTCTCTATATAAACATGATCTTTTAAAAATATATATTTTTAAATATTGATGTATTATGATGTATGTATTACACCTGTATTAAATTTGAGAGAAATAATCAATTCCACATCTAATTACCACAAAAAGCAGTAAAAATGCAATGATACACAATATTTTTCACAATTATTCTATCTTTCCCGAGTTGCATTAAATACTACTTAAAACTTCCCAATAATCTACACTGTGGTTGCTTAATTTTGCACTTCAGCTGCTGTATGAGGTCAAATATTTTAAGGGACGGCCCCACTTTCATTTCTAGAAGCTCAATTATTTCATCCTTCGACAACTGTAACATCATGGGTCCCGTTATTTGGTTGAAGTTAACACAGTAAGGTTGACAATCATTTACCGTGAGGAACTTGGCGACGTCTACGGTCGTCCAGTTTTCTGGATCGACAGAATTGAGGACATCCAAGGGCACGCTGGTATTAACCAGCCTGGGTATAACCTTGTCGTCCACACTCTTAAACGGATCGTCGGGCGAAGATCGATTTACAATCTGACTAGAATCTTGAGAGGCTTCGGAGGGCGCGCTCTAGAGGAGAGAGCAAAAAATGTTTAGGCCCTAAAAATATAACAAAAGAAATATGACAACAATATAACCACCTCAATAACACAATTCATACCATCATATCCCCACTCGTATCCGCCAATCGTTCGTCCGAAGGTTCCGGATCGATCTTGGCCTCGGTGTCTGCGTCCATCTTGACGGCCGTGTCCCGGGAGCGCTCCGCCTCCGCCGATACTTCCGACACGCTCGTCGGTGGAGACACACTCTTCGTCTCACCCATGTCGGAGTTCTGGGAACTTTCCTCAGTGGTGTTCGGAGGTTGAGTCGCCACTTTTGTTACTGGAGAATCGAAAAAAAGAAAATGGTTTAGAATATTGTAGAGACATTCGATAGTGTGAACGGGCTACTTTTATTATTTTCGAGAACGAACTTTTACAAATTCGAGTAACTTAATTAATTATATACGTGGGCCGGAAGGACGAAACACTAAGGTCGACTTCAGTCGTATTTTTTTTTTTATCAAGTCGGTCGAGATTCACTCTCCTCGGGGGTAGACTTTCAGACGGAAAGGACGACCGAACCTGAAACGGAATTAGTAAGTCGAGAGCCGAATCCCTTCCCCGGGAACCAAATCCGTCGATTTTCGGTTTGGAGTACATACAAATGTCATACAATATTTTTATGGATCTAGTAAATGCACACGTACCGTTCCGCCGTCGTCGCCTGGCCAAGCGCGTGTGTCTGTGGGGCGCTCGCCTGGGCGGACGGCGCGCCGGCTGCAGCGGACCCTCCAAGCGGTGTCCCACGGCGCGGCACCAGCCCACCGGGTACACGTCGGTGCTGTGCGCCCACAGCCACTGGTCGTACTCGCCGCCCCAGCCGTCGAAGTGAACCTGAGGGTAGACGCTGTTAGTGCTTCGATTTTATTTACGCAAGGTAGGGCGGGCGTGACGAGCGTATGTTCCTATTTCTGGGTTCGGTCGTTTATTAAATTATATTCGCACTATTTATGTATCCGCAACGTCGTTCAACACTCTCGACGAGAGAAAAAAATTTGCTCACTCCGGGGTTAGATCTTTTTTTTTTTTTTATGTAAGAGGAGGGCAAACGAGCTGGCGGGTCACAGATGACTTGTGATCACCGCCGCCCATGAACTCCTGCAACATCCGAGGATTTACGAGAGTGTTGCCGGCCATGTAGGTAGGAGTAAACGCCTTTTTTGAAGGTATCCATGTCGTACCGATCTGGAAATACCACCGAAGGGAGTTCGTTCCACAAGCGAGTGGAACGAGGGAAAAATGTCCTTGAAAACCGCACAGTAGAGGATCGCCACGCATCCAGGTGGTAAGGATGATATTGGAGGCGATGGCGCGCTGTGCGGTGATGAAATTCGGCGGCAGGCATCAGATCGAATAGTTCTTCGGAACATTCCCCGTTGTAAATGCGGTAGAAGACGCACAAAGAAGCCACGTCTCTACGCAATGCCAAAGTGTCCAGCCGTTCGCAGAGCACCGGGTCCCCGACAATCCGAACGGCTCTCTGTTGTACGCGGTCAAATGGTAGAAGCTGATATTGGGGTGATCCGGACCAGAGATGAGAACAGTACTCCATGTGTGGCCGGACCTGCGCCTTATAGAGCGCAAGTCTTTGGCCAGGTTTGAAATACTGCCTCGCTCTATTAATCACTCCCAATTTCTTCGAGGCCAACTTGGCCTTGCTCTCCAGATGACCACGAAACTGACAATCGCTCGAAATGTCGAGACCCAGTATTCTGATACTTGGCGAGGCAATGAGGGGAGTGCTCTCGGAGAGCGGTGATACGACAAATGGGTTTTCTTAGTGGTAAACGCGCAAACTTGTGTCTTCAGGGGATTGAACTGTACGTGGTTCAGTTCACCCCACTCAGAGATCAGCCCCAAGGAAGTCTCTATAGAAGACACAAGTTTCTTTCGGCACTCGTCGACGTTTTCCCGAGAGAGACCTGCAGGGCCGGAATATACCGCATCCCCAGTGCTGTCATCCGCATAACAATGTATGTTGGAGATATCCAGCATATCATTGATGTGCAGGTGGAACAAAGTTGGGGATAACACGCAGCCTTGGGGTACACCAGCGTTCACGGGCTTAGGGTCCGAGCAAAAACCGTCGATAACGACCTGTATGCTCCGCCCAGTGAGGAAGCTGGTGATCCACTTGCATAAACTCTCGGGAAGCCCATAGGAAGGTAGCTTCGAAAGAAGCCCCCTGTGCCATACACGATCAAAGGCTTTCGCCATATCCAGACAAACTGCCAGACCCTCTCCCTTGCTTTCAATAACAGCTCCCCAACGGTGTGTAAGATACAACAAAAGATCACCAGCCAATCGAATATGGCGAAAGCCATATTGCCGGTCATTGACCAACTGGTGATCCTCGAGGTAGGTTAGGAGCTGTTTATTGATGATGCTCTCCATTACTTTGGAGAGAAGAGAGGTAATGGCGATAGGTCTGTAGTTAGCTGGGTCCGAGCTATCGCCTTTTTTAGGGATCGGATGGACAAGGGCACTCTTCCATAAGACCGGGGCTACGCCTTTCAAGTAAGAGTACCGAAATAGACGCGTTAGCACTGGTGTCAACTCAGGGGCACATGTTTGTAGCACAACTGGAGAGATACCATCTGGCCCACTCGACTTATCAACTTCCAAGGAAAGGAGGGTTTTTCGGATGAGTTTTTGCCGAAAAACTATTGCCGGCATAAAGCTCGGACACCGCGGGATGATAGGCGGTGCCCTCCCCTGGTCGTCCAAAGTCGAGTTTGAGGCAAAAAGAGTGCCCAAGAGATCGGATTTCTCTTTTGCCGTGTGGGCCAAACAGTCGTTCCCAGTGTGCAATGGCGGCACGGATGGGCGACAGAAGTTTCCCAGACTGGCTTTGGAAAGCGCCCAGAACTTGCGCGTGCCAGGTTGGTACTTTGCCAACTGATCCCCGATTTTAACGACATGCTTGATCGAGTTGTATAACTTGTCCTATGATATTTTTGTATTATTATTATTAGATATAATACGGCGTTTCGGATCCGCCTTCCCCGGGGTACCTTCAGGAGATCGGCCACGACCCTGGCCACGGTGGCCACGCATACGAGGCGCGGGTCCATGAGGTCGGCGCACTCGAGGCGCATGCCTGCCACGAATCCGTGCGAAACCACATGGCCACGCGCAGAGAACAGCGCGCGCGAGGCAGCCGGGCAGCCCGACTCGCTCAGGTAGCGCTCCCACCGGAACTGTTCCCGACTCGTGCTGTGGAATATTATACGACGTTACACCGACGGCCTCGAGAGAAACGGGCGGAACGAAGTTAAACACTCGCACTCACCCGGCGGGCGGCACCAGGGCGATGTTATTAGCCAGGGCGAATCCCACCGGAAATATGCAGGGCGACCGTTGGTGGTAGCAGAACCAGTCGGCGCCGGACGCGTCGGCCGGATAGCAGTCTATCCTTATCATCATGTAGCCCTCGTTCAGGATCTGCATCACCGTCGCGGCGCAGACAGCCGACAGGTTTAGGGGGTCGATGGCCTCCAGCTTCATTCCTTCAGAGAACAGCGGCGGCTCATCGGCGGGGTACTTGTGGAACATGTCCGGGGTGGCGTCGTCGGGCGCCAGACGGCCGGCCGCCACTCGCTGGCAGTAGCCGGGCGGGGCGTCCAGGGGGTGGCCTACTCGGAAGGCCCAGCCCGCGGGATGGATGAGCGGCGAGTCTTCGTGACACCAAAACCCATTATCCTCCGGCGAGCTGTCATAATACTTCACGTGCAACCGTTTACCGACTATTTCGCACACGCTCGCAACCTGGGGATGGGGAAGGAAGTTTTATTCTTTTGATCACAAGTAGTCATGTGTCTATTTTTTGTAAACATTATCTATTATATTATAATTGCACATTGTAACTTTTGTAAAAACGCAAAAAGTAATACAGATATATTTAAAAGTGATTATATAAGAAAACAAAATATGTGAGTATAAAATATTCGTGTGTACCTTGACTTGTGAAATTCTGTTTTTATCTACGACTTCCATGATCGACCCAATAGAAAACCTCGATACGAGACTATCATTTAATTTCGTATAAAAATTTGCAGGTAATGTTCGAGCGCCCGTAAGTTGTTTAACTAAAAATCTGAAAAAAGATAACTTTTTGAACACATTCTATTGTAGTAGTAATAACAATCAAGAGCGTAATATAATAATATACAGGGTTATTTGTAATTAATTGGCCACCTCATGCAGACAGCCGCTCTATATCAATCCAGACAAAATTTGTTCTATGACTCTTTACAAAACTTGATAAACAACACAAAAAAAAAATCGCTCTCTGTTACGTGCTACTCTGTATTTCGTAGGAAGTGCCTAAAAATCAATGCCCGGGCGTTAATACCAGTTCAGAGGCAACAAAAAAATGTATGGGAAAACTAAAATTTTCAAAACTAATAATTTAAAAAACTAAAACAAATGTTGTTGGGATTGATATAGAGAGGCTGCCTGCAAGAGGCGGCCAATCAATTACAAATAACTCTGTAAAATAGAAATATATTGTACATTAATATTTTATATAATAACAGATGGTGTCGGAATGATTGGTTGTTTCCAACATCAAAGAAAATAAAGACCCTTGAGGGAATAGTAATCGCTTTTTGGAAGGTAGCCAAAGCATTGTTAAATATAAAATCTTATCGTTCAGCATTTCACTATGGATGAGTTACATGGATCTAGATAGTAAAAATAATTATAAATAACCAGTCCTATGGAGGTCGCAAACACAACATTAGTTTCTTTTTGATAGCCCGACTATCATTAACACTGTCGAGGGCAAAGGCAATAACTGGAATGTCCAACACATTGATATGCGGAATGAAATGTGGGAGATTGGAACTTGGGAAACCGTTCAGGGTAATATTACGCCAATTGTGGAAGCTGCTGAATCATTAACATAAACACTCTGAAATATTATAAGACGTAAGCCTCAAAAAAGTTGTGTTTTTGACAATAATTAAAACTATCTGAATTTAGAACCTACTTATTTTGGTTGGTGCTAGATATACAAGAAGACTGATCCAGATTATAGTGAAAACCATATATAGGTATATTATAATCATAGTGAGAACCATATAGTCGGCTATGGATCAATTAGTGACCCTCAAAGATACATTCTTGACAGTGACAGATGGTTGTTTATTTCCATGATTATAAATGCAGGTAATATCTAAAGGCCTTTATTATATGTAAGTTTAGATCCATTAAGCTGTTTTAAGGTATTCAATTAAAATTAATTTTACTTCTATTAAGTCAGAAATATGCTATATGTAGGCTTGTCGAAATGTCGATTTTAGGACTGGAATCAACTTTGAGACACAAATACAGAGCGTGCTTGAGAATTTCTATCTAACCCACTTTAATTATGGCTGTATAAGGTAGTTTAAGAGATATAGCTGAATAAAACAAAACACAAATCATATTAAACATCCAAACGGGGTAACTGAAATATATATATTTTTAATATGGTATTGAACAAATAACATATCTTACTTTTTCCAGTCTGTATATTTATCTTCTATACTCCGAGGCGGTATCAGTGGTTTTCCTCGTGTGGCACACCAACCTACAGGATGCACTTCTGAACAACAAAGATTCACCCAGAAGTCTTTCGAGTCATCACTTCCAAAGCCTTCATACCTTAAAAGTCCCATATAACCTTTGACCTGAAAATAGGCTATTAATAATAAAAAGAATCAAATGGGTTATATCCAAGATAATAAGAAATCAATCATTAGTACATTAATTACCTTCAAAACGGTGGCAACCCAGAAGTAATCACTTAATTTTTCTGAATAATTTTCACAATCTGTATTCTTTACCTCCACTTTCATTCCTTCAAATGTATTATCCCACATTTCATGTAGAGGCGCATGTTTAAAGAGACTCACTGGAGCCGCAAGGAAGTCACATCCAAAAAGTTCATCCTTCCATTCATAACTATTAGCTATTAAAGCTGCCGACTGCTTAATTGGTCCTGCCTTGATAGGTTAAATGTTTTTAAAGTTTAGTTGCAAAAATGCTTTATATTTATTTGAAAAACATTAAGTTTTATAATACAAGCAATTAATATAGTTCTTCATTTATAACATCTATACGCTTGAAATATGAAAATAAATTGAGCATTATTATATGCTCTAAATCTATACATATAATCAAATTGTCACTGATCTATTTCTGTACATTTAAAATATTTAAAAAAAATCATCATGGGGGGCGTTTATAAGAGCAAGAGAACCCAAAATAATCGTTTTTTAGTCTGTATGTTTGTGCACGCTAATCTCAGAAATGGCTTAACCAATTTGAAAGCGGTTATCAGGAATATATTATCACAGTCTTCACTTAACTTTTATTTCATCTAAATTGGTTAAGAAATAAAAAAGTCAAACACATAATAGGTACCATGCAAATCATATTCTGTACATGTAATAAATTTGTAGAGTAGTTTTTGTACATTGGAAATTATAAAAAAAAATAAACCAGGATGTGAAGTGATAACTAACAGAATCTATTTTCAGCATTTTTAAAATCTTTATATAAGCAAGAGAAACCAAAACAATGTTTTTTCATATTATCTGTTTGTCTGTATGTTTATGCATGCTAATCTCAGAAATGGATTAATATATTGAGATGCAGTTTTTGAGAATATATTCTCATGCAATTCACATTTTGTTTTCTTTTTTTAACAATCGGTTAACTACTAAAGAAGTTAATAATCTCTTATTGTCGTACCATTGCTGCTTACCAATTTGAAGATTTATAGTTTTTATATACATTGGTAGATTCAAAGAGTAGATTTAATCAAAATCGAAATCTATGCGTACAAAGTCGCAGGCACAGCTAGTGTACTATCAAGTGTTCTTGTAATTATATTAATTGTAAATCATGATAAAACTTAATTACTTCAGATTTGTGTTAAAATAAATTTATACATAAATAATATTTTCTTTTACAAAGTCTAGTTTTTACTTTAACTCTGAAATATCTTAAAAAGTTTGTTTTTTTTTTTTAAAAAGATAGCATGATACCCGTACTTGAAGATCATTAAAGTTAGCTTGCCAATGCTGCAACTGTGGCAGTGGTTCCAGAGGGATTAGTCCCGCCATATGTTCAGCTCCTTCCATCAACTTAAATCTCCAATTACAATATTTTCGTCTGGAGTTATTACTAACATGACATCTTAACGAACAAAATTTGTTGTTGCGAGTATAAAACTGACCTCGTCGACCAACACGTCCACATAGTTCACATAATGCTGTTTAAAGAATAAATTGATTAAAATATTAATAATCTTTTTATGCACCATAATTATTACAATACTTAAGTGAAACAATTTGATTCTCTTTTACATTTAGGTATTATCATAATTATAATTTATTGACTGAACATAATGAGGTTTCATTTTTTGTTATAACAAATATACTTGAATATACATAGTTAATGAAGAAATATATACTGTCCACAATTAGAAATGTAGTCATAATTCAACGATTGAATTATAATAAAATAACACACACACACACACACACACATTATTAATCTAAATTATAATAAAATAATACCGTATATAGTTAATTATTGATTTACTTACCAAAACTATCTTTTTCCAAAGGAATAATAGATAGGTCATCTATTATATGAGTATCGTTAGACAAATCAGTTATATTAAGTGAGGAAGCGTCGCTACCGATTTCGTAAAAAGCCATATTTTGTAATTACCAAATAAACACCAACAACAGTGAATGTAAACACTACAATATTCATGACTTAAAAGCAGTTATTATCCGAAAAAATGTTTTAAGAAATTAATTTCAATACTTTTTATACTGATAGATATCTTCATAAAATTATCACGTATAGCTTTATGTAGCTTTTCGCAAGATATTAATATACGGTTTCAGAAATTGGTCAGTGGTCACTTTAAAAATGTAAATATACCTGAAAGTTATTACAGGAACGTTATTACGGCCATATGCCAATGCTGAATGCAGAATGCTAGATGTTCAATGCACATTGCACAGCTAAAAAATTATAATTTATAAATTATAAGTATAGTTAAACCAGTGCTGCCAACTCACAATATCCAAACCTAAAGCCACCGCAGCAAAACTCGAAAAATATGACACTTTGTAAAATGTCACTTATTTACATTTTATTAATATTTTTACTCTAGTTTTCTGTGAGGGATATATTACCGAAAAACAACCTAAGACCGTAAAATAAAACAATGCTATAAACATATTGTTATGGCGCTGCTATGACACTGTAGCGTCAGTGACATGGCTATAAAAACGCCTACGGACATCTTTCAGGTCGATAAGGTTGACCATGACGGCCCAGGGGAAGAAAGCCCGCAACGCAGCCAAGACCGCTTTATGCCAACTCTACCCAATGTTCAAATCAAGACTCTCATTAAGAACTAAACTCAACATTTACAAAACCTATGTCAGGCCCCACCTGACATACGCCGCCCCAGCGTGGTATGCCCCGTTGAGCCCGCGACAGGCGAATCTTCTCCAACAAGTGGAGAATATCGCCTTACGCCGGGTCACTCAGGCGCCTCGGTGTGTCAGAAACGCGACAATACAACGCGACCTCCGCACCGAACGCCTAAAGAATCATATCACCAGACTAGCCTCTATGATGTTCAGCCGGGCCGACGCCTCTGAGCATATACACATAAAAGATATCGCGCCCTGGCACACCCGCCCGCCAGACAGAACGAGAAGGAGACTACCTAGAGACATTATCGTCTCATCCCCATCTTCTTCCTCATAAAATCAAATGAGAAGCCATATCGGGTCGCTGGTTGTCTAGCCCGAGCTCCACTTGGAAAACCAGGTGTCACGCTGGGCAGGATTAACCGCCCCACTGGTACTAGGTACCACATCCCCATCACAAAAAGATGATCAGGGCCAGATGGCCCTAACCCGATTCACGTGTGTATTAACACACGTCGCAAGACACAACGATCCGAGGGTCAAAAGCCTGCCATCGTTTCCCCTTTCCCCGTGCGGGAAAGAGAAGAAAACATGGATATCAGGTCGATAAGTGATTAACTGTTGTGTAGTAGTACCTCTTTCATAAAATAAACCAATAACTGAAATCTATTATATTTTGTTATATTAGTTTATTAAATGCTATTATCTTTTTAGGGTCCATACCTCTCTTTTTAAGGGTCGTAAAGAAAAACCGGAACCCTTATAGAATCACTTTGTTGCCTGTCCATCCGACCGTCTGTCATGACCCTTTTTCTCAGGAACGCGTGAAGGTATCTAACTGAAATTTATATGAAATACTCAGGTCTACTGTATCTTAGAGCTCTGGCTGCTGTTCAAAGAATGGGCTTCGAAATCTTAGAACATCCTCCCTATAGCCCAGATCTAGCCCCTAGTGATTTTTATTTGTTCCCAAAAATGAAAAAAGAGCTTCGAGGGAAGAAATTTTCCAGTGATGAAGAAATGAAGAGCGCTATTTCGGCCTATTTTGACCACCTACCACTACCACCATTTTGACCACCTTGTGGCAGTGACCCACCTGCGTACTTAGATATATTTAATTGAAATTCATATCAAATACTTAGGTCTATAATACCATTAAGCTGTAACCAAATCAAAATTCTATGTCAACGCAATAAAAAACAAAAACAATTAAACGCGCAAGGGAATCAAAACCTAAAGGTTATTTCGAAGCGACCTAGATTTTGTATGAAGCAATCTTTTATAGCATATATAAAGGAGAAACTCCGAACAGCTTAAATTTTTAGTGACATCACATATTTTTGTAAAAGTCATAACTATAACTCGATTGTCGTCATCGGTGAACTTTTATTTATATACCTACAGGTTTGTACGAAACCCTCGGTGCGCAAGTCCGACTCGCACTTGGCTAGATTTTTTCCAGCAGTTATTAGCCCGTACCCCGTCATGAGTATAACGCAAGATTCAGCAATCACCCCTTTCGTCATATTTGAGGGAGTGTAGTACTAAAACTAAGAATAAATAACAACGTCAAATTAACTGCGTAGGCTACTAGTTAGTCGCTTAAATACAAATAATTCCCAGGCCATTCCATTGTTAGTATAACCCTTTACACAATAAAGAGTTTTTAGTATCAAAATCTTTTTAATATAATTCAAATTGATTTGAAGACAATTGTCAGGCTTTATTTGGGAGTTTATTGTAATATAGAAATATTGCATTAGCAAAACAATGAATGATGGGAATATTCAACATTTAATGGATACGATTTAAAAAATAGCAATGAGTGCATGTGACTTTTAGAACCACTGCACGGGTTTGGGGTCCTAGGAAGTCTAAGAATATTTTTTAATGATAACAAACTCTTGAGAAACCAATAGGAAGTTAGTTGCCCAGGATGCAACACGTACCTCCTTTTTTTAGACAAGACAAGTGCGGAGCTATAATTCAGCCATCAATATAAAGGGTTATTTAATATACGAAAAGTATTGCACAGGCGCCCCAAGCTTTTTAACAATAATGTTAGTATTTTTCGTTCATTACTGTTATATATATATATATATATATATTTAGGAATCATTGTTATGGATTCGGCAAATTTTGAGAATATTAAGGAAAAAATGTATGTCCCTTTGACATTTAGAAACGGAAAAATGTATAATAGTATGTTTTTATTTACGTACATAGAATAGATGAGTCATATTTAATCATATCAGTGTCAATGTCTGACAAATAAAAAAAGAAACAAGATGACAAACACTATTTGTCTTTGTCTAATCAGACATGCGCAAAGAAATATTCATGACGCGTTTTTAATTTAAGTATGTTATTTGTACTTTGAACTTTTGTTTAGATCGTCTTCTAAATATTTATGCCTTGTTGTACTAATTTATTTTCAATCAATAGGGTTGTTAAACATTTTTGCAGACTATATTGAGTCTATACGACAATTCAAACATGTATAATTTAAGTCAATTTTGCACCCAAATGCATAAAAATTAAGAGCAGAAAATCGTGACAAATGCTTTGAAAAATTTATTATTAAATAACCTTGCATTATTGAAATAACATAAATGGTTTTTGAATGGGAACTCCCCACTACATGACATCACCTTGAATCGGTACGTTCGGTAGGTGGTAAAGCTGTCCATTCACAGTCTTGTACGTACAACATTGAGTTGGACTCCGATCCAATGGCCATGATCAAGAAGTTTTGCAATAATCCTCTAGACACGGTCTTACATATGCTCCGATACACGAAGAACAACAGAAAAATCCTTTTTTGTAAGTATTTTTTTAATATTTTTTCCTAAAACATTAAGGCTCGTCTTGGAACTTGTTTAGCCATAGATAATATCGGAAAGTCCTAACCATAGATTAGGTCCGAACTTTATACAAATTGTCAATGATTGTCTGTTGAAGTCTTGAAGATAATGGAATTATAGTAAAAACGACTAGTGGTTTAGTTTATTTCCGAAGTTATTACAGGATTGATAGATTTTGTAAATTTTCATCTTAAGTCTTGTTAAGAATAATACTGATTATTTTTTAAATCTGTAAGTATTAATTGGTATTTTAGTTTCTTAAATTATGAAAGCCAATTCTAATTTCGTCCATCTTATGAACTGTTGTTGTCCCTTGCAGATGTTGATTTATTTATAGTACCTGGGGCTTCGTATTTGATTTAATTTTATTGATATTGTTTTCTTTTGTGTATCAAATACTATTTTCTGAAACATTTACACGTACGACGGACGAAGAATTAAGACTTAATTCTTCGTCCGGTTGATGGGTAAATAATTGCAAAAATTTCACCATATTTTATAATTTGAACACAAGTTTCAACAAATTTTAAGACGCATTGGTTCTTGATAGGTTCCTGTTCTGTAAAAGTTGCTTATATAAATATAAGCTAAACTTGTATATTATTTTTTTATTTTGATTTTTGCTATACATATTTATAAATTTTGCATATTTTGTTAAATAATTTTGAATGCACATTGTATATGTGTCTTGAAGTTTTGCTAAGTATAGTTTTCAAGGATTCCGTACAACAACAGATTTGAATATATAATATAGTTAATTTGTGATGATTCAAATCCAATTTGAAATCTATTACATTAAGAATTAAATATATTTGTTGATGAAAGCTATTTGTATTTTTTTCTTTCAGTGCACATAATATTCTAAAATGGGACGAGGTGAGATTTAAAACCGTCATATCTTTAAAATATTAATAGATTGGTGATTAAAGCCTAATAATTTGCTTGCTAATATTTCATTTGTAATTAACAGTAATGGTGATATTATAATAGAATATATACTTTTATTGATAAAATGATCATGACAATTTTAAATTAATTCAAAAGGTATGTTATGATATCAAAAATATATTGTCAAATTGTCAGTTTACTGAATACTTTTTGGACTGGTCAACAGTTAAGAATCTGTTTTATATAATATTAAATGTTTTTCTAGAACCGGTGCAAGTTTTATAACAAGCCAATTCCATGTCTCATACATAGGTCCATACTAGAGAGAGGCTTTTGGTCCTTTTATCTTTCCCTTTTTCAAGTCCTAATTTTTCTTTTGTTTAAACAATTAGTCTTAATACAAATGATGACATTAACAAATCAACTTCTAAGAATAACTAACTATCTTTATGTAGTTGTAGTATGAATAATCTGCCTGCAATATTTAATATGTATATAGGTTATTAATTATGTTTAAGGAGGAAAGAAAAAAAATAAACAAACTGGCAATGTTTTGGAGACAGAAGATTCAGTATCTCCATCAACTTCAACTCAAGTATCAGCTGTGCCCGTCAGTGATGAACCAAAATCAGCTGATTCTATTCAGACTAAGGTAGCTGAAGTTACAGAAGGAATTAAAAAAATGGAAACTCAAGCACAGTCAAAAGAAATGGAAACTCAAGCACAGTCAAAAGAAATGGAAACTCCAGCAGAGTCAAAAGAAGAGGAGAAGGAAGAAAGATTAGGCTTGGAGGTAGAGGGAGTAAAAAGAAAACCACGTAGGAAAAAGAAAAATGCTTCTGGGGTTCAACCGCAGCAGGAACCACTTCAGAAGTCGGTTTCTGAGCCTAGTGCTCAAATTTTTCCTGTCCAAACACAGGAGGCAACAACACCACAATTGAATCCAGTTGTTTCTCAACCGGTGAATCCCTCGTTACCAGGGACAACACAACAATTTCCTGGACTTGCTGGACAGGGAAGGGGATGGGGCAGGGGCAGAGGCAGAGGGGAACACTCTGTTTGGGGTGCTCCACAACCTCCTGTGCATCAAACACCTGCTCAACAACAACCTCAGCAACACTACCCTGGCCAACAATTCCCTCGGCCACAATACCCTCCCCAGCAACACCCTACGCAACAATACCCTCCGCAACAACACCCTCCGCAACAATACCCTCCGCAACAATACCCTCCGCAACAATACCCTCCGCAACAACAACGTCCGCAACAACAACCTCCGCAGCAACACCCTCCGCAGCAACACCCTCCGCAGCAACACCCACCGCAACAATACCCTCCGCAACAACGCCCTCCGCAACAACAGCCCCCGCCACAACAGCCACGTTCTGTACCACAAGGAGCTACGGTTGAGCAACTAAGTACATCTAGTAGTTCATCTAGTGTTGCTTCTACGTCATTAAAAAAATCAGAGGGTGAAATATGCCGTTTTAAAATACCATCCAAAGTCGAAGGTAACACCGTTCCAGCAAGGAGAATTAGAGTATTGACAAATTATCTAGAGATGAGAATTAGAGATCTTAAAGTCGTAAGTATCTTAGCTCATATAAAAATTCAAGTTATTTATGAACTTAAATCTTATTCCTCATATATATTTTTTTTTAAATGTCACGGGATTAAGTAAATTAAAAATATTTGATCTCATTCATCAATATATTTTTAATATTAGTATAATTAAATTACCAATTTATGAACTAAGTAACAATTATTTTTATTTTAGTATCGTTATGATGTTTCTATCAAACCTGATAGACCTAAAAAGCTTACTCCAAAAGCTTTTGCTATGGCAAATAAAAATCACTTTCCTAAAAGTGTGATTGCATATGACCAAAGGAAGAACTGCTTTGCTTTGGCACCTCTCTGGGATCCCTCAAAAGACAGAATGACTTATAATGTAAGTAATTGTTCCATGTTGAATATAATTAAACTTCAAATGTACAGAAGAGGTATTAAATCTATTTTATTTTAAGTAGATTACATTTACTATGAGTATCTGGTGGAGAAAGTTTTCTACAAAAATTTGCCAATTCACTGTATTGTATTGTGATTTATTTATCACACATCCTAGTCATTCATCACCTTTAAAAAGTTACTGCTAGTTATTTGTTTGGTTGTTTTGCAGTCTAGAACAGTGTTCAGTGATAACATAATGGTGGTCCCTAATTTCTATCTAGATCTTTATGCATTTTATGTTCAAAATGCTGTGTTCCATTTTGTTTAAGTAGTTGAGAATATCCATATTATCCAGGTAAACTGTGACACTAGTTGTTATTTCTATTTTATGTATGTGGTTTATAAATAATTGAATTAATAAATTATTATATGGACGCTAACTAACATTCTAAGAACCTGTTTTAACTTGTCTCTCATGTGATGCTACAGAACCTAACCTATCATCGTGATTCCTTCCATTCCCTCTTAATGATTTCACAGTAAGTGGCATAAATAAAAAAAAGCTGTTTATCATTTGCTTGTATTTAGGCTGTAACAATTAGAAGCGCTATTAATCTTAATCTTGAGGAATACCTTTCAAGGTTATATAGTAATAGTTCAAAATTACACTGTACACAAGACTTCAACACATTTTAAAAGAAGGTAAACTTCCTTAACCAGATACTTGCATAAGTTTTGGCTTATGGCGTTTTAGAGTGATCACAAATCACTTGTATCAAGTGGTATGTGATCACTTTGTGAAAAATAAGTCACATAGTTTTGGAAAGTCAGTTGAAACTTGAATTCCATTACAGGTAGAGATTTTGGACGATAATAAATTAAAAATGCCATTTGAAGTGACAATGAAAGCAACAGGCGTCGTTGATCTGGGTACCATCACTAAGTGAGTCTACAATTATACTTTTAGTTGAGCATTGAACTATTTAGTATCACCATTATATGTCTATCTAGTCATTAATTTATATACACTCAACTATATTATTAATAGTAGACTTCAAACATGTTCTCAGATAATAATAATATCAGGACAAATTAGACACATTGATCTTACCTAAGTGAGCAAATTATTTGCTTGTGTTAAGAGTATTAGACAACGATACGAATACATAGAAATACACATTATAAATACTGAGAATGTATTTCATAAACGACCAAACCAAAAAAATACAGACATCTATGCTCATCACATATAGGCCTGTCGTGAATCGAACCAGAGCCCCATTGCGCCGCTGTACGTTAGGGATCTGCGTAAACCAAAAACCGACGGGGTGGTTGAGATAATAATGGGTGTACTTGTTAATATAAGTTTAATAAACTTCACGTAGAAATATTAACTTAATTATTAAAACAATTTCAGCCACATGAAAACGGGAGGTAGTTCGTTAAATACACCCAGTGAAGCCATACAATGCATTGATGTAATATTGCAACAAGGGACCTTGCAAAATTATGTTAAGGTACTGTTAATAAACTTTTTGGTTCATTATTTAATCAATTATCATAATCAATAAAACATGACAATATAATTCATGAACTTGTTATCAACAGGTTGGGAGACAATTTTTCAGACGTCCTACAAATCCACTTGATCTGGGATATGGTTTGGAAATGTGGACCGGTTTATTTCAATCGGCGATTTTTACTTCGCGGCCATTTATCAATATTGATGGTAATTACAAAAAAACACAAATGCCACTCTAACTACAAGAACTAATTAGTAATTACTTAATTCTTCATTAGAATTAGAATTCGATATTGATTATTGTGATTTATATACAATCAATTTTCTAGTATACTACACAATGATTATGTCCGAAAACCAGTTTAATATGTATTTTGTCTGTAAGTAGTAACATAGTAGGAAAACAAATTACACTCTTGAATATAAAATAAATTACACTCTTGAATATAAAAAATTTGGAAAAGTACACTAACTATCCCAATATGTACTATTTAACTGGTATATTCTATATAAAGTTTATCCTTTTCGCATATTTACTAGCAAAGTATAATATTAAATAAAAAAAAAAAACTTAGTGAATAATAAGTAAAGATAAGAAAGCGAAAAAAAAGATCTTTAGTTGTAAGTGCAATATATTAATATAATATTTTTTTTAGTGGCTCACAAAGGTTTTCCGCGCAGTCAGACTTTATTAAATGCTCTGATAAAAGACTTCCAACTGAAACCAAATCTACCAATACAGCAACAGCGATCATTTAATATAGAATTATTTCATCAATTCATAAAGGGATTAAGAGTAAGTTGCATGACCAGATAAAGTTTTGTTAGACTAAACATTTTTTTTAAATTTCTACACTGGTTATTAATATTACAATTTGATTAATTTTATTATATTGAGAGATTCTTAGTAATTTTTAGTTTCTTTAATGATTTTTTATTTCTTAGTCTTCCTCGGCATAGACAGCGATTTATATATTATTTTTTTATCGGCAACCTCAACTGCAGTAAATATATTTTTTATCTTATCAATATTGACACAAATAACCCTATATTAATTAACCATAATAGAAATGATAATATATGAATGATATTATGACTAATATTGATACTAATAATTGTAGGTAAAAGCGTACGTGGGCGGTGACAACAGAGGTAAGCTCCGCGAGTACATTTGCAACGAGGTCGTTGACCCGCCCAATAAACTCACGTTCACAATGGAACAGAACGGAAGAACTACGAAGATGACGGTCGAAAAGTATTTCCTCACAGAAAAGAATTTAAGGTTTGTGTACCTTTAGATATCTATCGGTTAACTCATGGGTTGTTCGACTGTAGTTTCATGGCATTCGATTTATCAGACTATCCCTTATAAAGCTGAAAAAAGGTAGCTTTTCAGTTTTAGGAAATATACTATTGCTAATGAAGTAACTTTTGCAGCACCTTTTAGTATTAAGAACTTTTGCAGCACCTATTATATGAGTTAGGGAGGGCGAAAACTATAACATAGAGGATACTGGGGACAAGTAAGGGGTATGGCTGAACATTAAATAAAAATAATATACTCCATTTTAGTAGTACCAGAAAAAGTTTACATGGGGGTAACTTTCATGAAGTGTTTTGCTCATAATAACTTTTACAATGCTTAATACATTATTAATTATTAATTTATTTTTATATTTCCAGGCTTCAGTACCCTAACTTGAATTGTATGTGGGTCGGTCCACGCAATAAAAATATCTATTACCCAATAGAGTTACTGGAAATTTCTTATGGCCAGGTAAAATTTATCTTACATTTTTATTAAATAATAATAATAATAATATCAGGACAAATTACACACATTGATCTAACCCCTAAGTAAGCAAATTATTTGCTTGTGTTAAGGGTGTTAGACAACAATACTAATACATAGAAATATACATATAAATACTGAGAATATATTTAATAAACGACCAAAACCAAAAACACAGACATCTATGTTCATCACATAAATGTCTGTCTCTGCCGGGAATCGAACCCGAGCCCCATTGCGCCGTGACACGTTAGGCGTCTGCGCTAACCACTCGACCAACGGGGAGGTTAATGTTTAGCAAAACACTGCTTTCGATTTGTTTATGGAAATAAAGTAATAATATATAATATTAAATTCAACAGGCGTTAAATAAACAATTGAACGACAAGCAGCTGCAGACAATGGTGAGAGAGGCCGCCACTCCGCCTAATGAGAGACTTAACAAAATTAAAGAAGTTATACGCGATGTAAGCTATAATATTGATTTTACTGACTTTATTTGAGAACACTCAAGTATTCAAATAGAAAAGTTTATATATTTCAAAACTATTGAAATGCCACCATTATCTAACTTCCGCTAAAATAAAATACATTCTATTGTGATAAAATTATTTCTTTATTTTTATAGAAATAAAAATGTATCAACACGAGCAGGACTTCAACTTACTACTTCTGGAGTTAACCTCCTTTTTTGACAATTTTTCGAAATGCTCTAGTTGATGAATTTATTTGTTATTTTATTCTACATTTATTACAATTGTATTATAATCATCCTAACTTGACTCATCTATTTCTAGACAATTTCAAAAGATCAACATACTAGTAACAATAAAATTAATTGATCAACTATAATTCTAAAATACTTGTTATTAATATTAAATATATATTTTTACGCAGCCATAATCATGTAATTTAATCGGATTTTGCCGGACAAATTTCAAAGCATCCACTAGCGTGATGTCCATGTCGCGAGTACGCCATGCTTCGACCTCATGAATAGGAGGAACCCCGAATAGTTTCGAAACTAGTCGGGCAAATTACGATTAAATTACAATCATTTAAATATAATTTACTCAGCTATAATCAATAGCCGGGTAAAAATATATATTTAATAATCATCAGGGTTCATGAAATTTTAAATACTACCACATTGAAATAAAACTATTTTTATCGATTTAACTCGCGCATATTAAATTAAATTTTAAATTAAAAATTTTATTTAATATACGCGAGTTAAATCCGTAAAAATAGTTTTATTTCGATGTGTAGTACTCGTGAAAACCGTAGAAAACACTAGTTTAAATACTTGTTATTATTTACAGATGAATTATTCCGCAAATCCAATGTTTAAGCATTTCAATTTGGAGATAGCAAATGAATTCTTCAAAGTGGACGCCAAAATATTGGAAGCACCGAAATTAAATGTCGGGACAGGAAGATTCGTCGCTCCAAGGTTTGAACAGTATACGTTAGATTAAATCTATAAAAAATAAAATATAGTTTACATGTTAATAACACACCGTATTCAATAATTTAAAGTAGTCAATTAAAAACTTTTATTGTCTATAAGAAAATGTATAACAAAATATATGTTGATGTTACGATCTTAGTATTAATATGGTTATGTATTTTTGTCACAGAAATGGCGCGTGGCAAGCTAATCGGTTTTTGAAACCAAGCGCCTTGGAATCGTGGGGTTTGATTGCAGTTGATGCTGATCCAAATGCGTGTAGATGCACAGATCTTATCCAGAATGTAATTTTATTCTTTTATCAGTATGTAATGTATATATAGGTTGATATTAGCCATTTTCTGACCAGACTACGTTATTTTATTGTATTTGAACTTTCTTCTGCTCATTAAAAGAAAGCTAGCAACTTGTACATATTAGTTTGAGGTTTAGGGAAAAAAATAAGGTTCATTTCATTCATTATATTAATTCATTCATCTTTATGAATATGAAAAACCAGTTCTTCTTTTATCATTGTGCATAATTAGCACTAAATGATATAAAATAATATTTTTTCTGACAAAAATTTATTATGTAAACCTGAATTTAACCTGAATTTGGTTTCTGTAGTTTTTCTTAACAAAATTGTTTATTTGGCGTGGGGTTACGCAAACAGCTAGCTAATAATATACAAAATGTTTAAGTATTTTTATTCTCACTATATTTCAGATAAAAAGCATTGCTAAGCAGATGGGAATGGCCGTGAATGATCCTACATTTATCAATTTTAATGTGAGGGCATTTGATTTGAAGAAGAATCTATGTACTGCAATGGACAAGAAAGTTAATTTTATGTTTATTATCGTCGGTGGTAGAGACAAATACTGTTACCATAAGGTAATGTTATTTGTAATTATATACAGGGTTATTTGTAATTAATTGGCCACCTCTTGCAGGCAGCCTCTTTACATCAATCCCAACAACATTTCAACAACTTTTCAAAATAAATAGTTTTTAAAATTTAAGTTTTCCCTTAAAAAAAATATTTGTTACCTCTGAACTGGCATTAACTGTGAGCGTCGGTATGGCGCTCGGGCGTTGACCTTTTAAGTATTTCTTACAAAATACAGAGTAATAAGTAAATAAGAGAGAAAAGTTTTGTTTGTTTCGTATTTTTGTGTTGTTTGTCAAGATTTTAAAAAGTCGGTAGAACAAATGTAGTTGAGATTGATGTAGAGATGCTGCCTGCAAGAGGTGGCAAACTTCTTATTAATAACCCTGTATATAATACATAGTATTCTAAATTTGAGTTTTGTCAAAAAATGTTTTAATTTCTCTAATTTTTTTTTGTATTTTGTTACTACAGGTGAAACGTATTGCCGAACTAGAAGTAGGTATATTGACTCAATGCATAAAAGAGTTTACGGCTAAAGTCCGTATGAACGATCAAACTGTTCGAAATATATTGTTAAAGGTAAGGATTTGAAAGTACTCTTTTACTTATAATATAATGTAAAATTAAATAAAAGAATCAATAGAAATAGAATAATTTTATGTTTTCTCAATTTCAATGAAAGTAGATGTTTATGTGAATGCTTCCATAATTTACATATTAAAAATATATTGAACTGAGAAATGCAAACGTTGCTCTCAACAATAATGCACAAATAGTAGGGGAGCCCAAGCGGGGATTTTCCGTGTTGCTAGAGCGCGTCAGAAAATTATATGGGAAGAAACGTTGTACCCTGTAATATACCCTTACCAAATATGAAACCTTAATATAAGGGCCTGCGTTGAGAGCAGACCGTCAGACTAGTAAAAAAAAACGATCCTCAGAAATAGGCAAGGCAAGGTAAGTTAAGCACATGCAGAACAGCGTAGATTTCAATAATCTGACGATTTAAGCGTGGTTTAAAGAAATTGGCAAGTCACAAAGATTTAAAAAAAATTCGTGACCTCGAAATGCTCGAGCGCGATTATTTTTTTTTATTTTGAAGGAAATCTATTAAGGATTACGGAAAAAAAATAATCTGACGATTTTCATGGGGTGATGTACCTAAAATCATAAATAAAGTGTAGAGCATACAGCTGCTGAGAACTGTATATTTCCCACTCCGCGTTTTTTTTTCTTTCTCACTCTTACTCTATTTTTCACTCTCTCGCATAATGGGTGCGCTAGCATCTGCCGCCATAATGCTATCTCAGCTGATCACAATAACAACGTGTTCTTATAGATGTACAACGTTTCCATTTATTTGCTGTGTTGACTATGTAGAAACCAACTTCGAATACGAATCCAGTGAGGATGAAGACTAAAATACTTATTTTTAATACTTTATGATATATGTGGTAAATAAATGATTTAAAAAAAATTCCAATTGCCAGATTATCGATATTCCTCCACATTATTGTCAGATTATCATTTAGAACGATTAGGACATCAACTTGAACTGCTTGTATAAAAATCTGTCGCGCTCGATTATTTTCTCGATATTTTTTTTTACATTTTCAAAAATCTGTCATGACCTTTGACCACGTCCAAATCGTCAGTCATTTGAATATGACACTTTTTTGAGTTTACTTAACGTTCCCTCTGAATATCTGACACGCTCAAATAACTTTTTTTTTTTGTTTTTCTACCCCTCTTTACGGCCCACCCTCCCCTAATTACTCGTCAGATTAATATCGCTCAGTTATCAGAAAGACATAGCGCGTATATATTATAAATATCTGACGCGCTCAAGTATTTCTATGTGACTGTTTTTTTTTTACACGCTTTCCTCCACACGAAAATGGAAAACTTTACATAAACTTTTTTCGTTTTAGTACTTAATCTTCACAATCCTATAGGTCCCCGCTTTAGTCACTGCACATTTAGCATCCTGGGCTCCCCTACTAAAAGGAGTACAATAGTGTTAAAACTATTAATTCTTTTAAATTCCAGGTCAACTCCAAGCTGAATGGCGTGAACCAAGTATTGGACGCGACCTGCGTACCGAAGTGCATCCGCGAGGGTAGCGTCATGATGGTGGGCGCTGACGTCACGCACCCTTCACCAGACCAGGTATATATAGTCGTTTAATTATTAGGACTATTAATCATACCAGCAACATCTTAATACGCCAACAGTAATAACCCAATGACGCCAATTCATGCCGATATCAATATGTTACTAAAGCGACGGAGATGAGTTGTATGTCATGTAATTGGTTAACCAATTTCATAGAGGCATCAATTGCTAAAATTTAATTGGGAAGTAAAATCTTTAAAATAATGAAAATACTGAAGTATAGAAGATTTAACCTCCCCGTTGGTCAAGTGGTTAGCGCAGACGCCTAACGTGTCACGGCGCAAACGAAATTTTTTTTTTGAACACAATTATCTTTGAAGCTATAAGTTTGAAGAGAATAAGATTATAAGTCTGGTTTATAATGAAAAACAACGTGCTCAAAAGTACAACCGACTGACTTTATTAGAGCAAAATTAAGGTCAAACATATATATGATACTAAAAAATATTACCAATAGATGGACGATTATTAGTCATCTTATATATAGATTATTTTAGGTATCAAACTTCAAGTTATATCACAATTTATATTACCAAGTTCCTTATAAGAAAAACATACAAATATTGCCGTCTCTTTTGTATGTCGACCAATTCCAGTTTTGATCAACCAGTGTATAACTATAGGCATGTAGCAGCACTCACGGACTAGACTGCGCTGAAGTCTAAATGAAGGTATCTGAGGGTATTGCGAGGGATGGCTGAATGGCTCTCCAATAGCGTTACGTTTCCCCTCCTCCCCCCACCGATATGACACCCCGCTTTCTCACTTCCACAGTACAGTCGACTACTCAATTGTTATTGCTATTAATAGTTTATAGTTATTCTTTATTACGTTTTTATTTTTGACTTTTTTGTTAAGTTTGTTTGTCTTTGAACAATATTGAATTTTAATAAAAAAATATTATTGAAATTTGATATAAATTTTAATAAATCATATCTTAGATACAATAAAACCATAGGTAGGCAATGATTAATAATTATATATTTTTTGTACAATATGCATTTTAAATTAACACAATACGACTTTTAGATATTATATTACATTACCTACTATTATAGGTAAAAAATAATATTGGTTACAAAAGTGTTGTGTACGCGACAGTACAGATGGGCAGTTATCCCCTCCAAATTTCGCTCAGAACTTCGTCAATGCCAATGTCAATACTTATATTTATTTTCAGGTGTCAGTGCCGAGTATAGCAGCAGTGACGGCCTCCTACGACGCTCAATGCTTTATTTATAACATTGAACTAAGTGTGCAGACACCAAAGGTATCAAATTTTTTTATATATTAAAACAAATATTAAATATTAGTATATATTTTATTTTTTAAATATATTTTCATTGTATTTTACAAGAAAAAAAAGTATTAACAATTATGTTTTTCCCAAGGCCGAAATTATTGTAGAATTCGAAGACATGATGTTTGATCATCTCCTTGTGTATCGGAAGCACCGAGGATCTCTGCCCAGGAAGATCTATGTGTTCCGCGACGGTGTTTCTGAGGGTCAATTTTCTCAGGTAAATAAGAAACGTACGGTTGAAATTCTCTATAAAATATTGATCAATGTTTATATAAATTAATAAAACATATGTGACGAATAATTTTTATCAACATGGACGGGACGAGGAATTCAGTTGTCAGAGCGACAATATTGACTTCCAGAGGTCGCTAGTTGGCGTCCCGCCTGAGTAGACGTATTACTTCCGATACCATATTCTTTATTGTGCAAATATAAACAAATACAAACAATAAGATAATAAAAATAAAATAAAAAAAGTTAACTTATATTTTATGCAACGAAAATACATCTTCAAGTATGTAAATAGTATTTATATATTTATAAATTCAAAAATGAGGATTTTATCACAAATATTTTTTTTAGGTTATGAAAAGTGAACTGGTCGCTATCCAAAATGCATACTCTCGATTAGACAAGCAAGGAAAGCCAGAAATTTTGTTTGTGCTAGTACAAAAGAGACATCACACGAGGTAACGGCACTTTCTTAATCTTAAATAACTGAACACTAAATAATAAATCTTAAATAACTGAATATTAAACGAAAGGCAACCAAAGTTATAATAAAATCGTTCGGATCGGAGCTTAAAATCTAAAAGGGGATTTATGTTTCAGGTTTTTCAAAGGTGAGAATGAACGCCAAAACGTCGAACCCGGTACCGTGGTGGACACCGAAATTGTCCATCGCAGCGAACTCGACTTCTACCTGGTATGTAATCCGCTAACGTGCGGACGGGAGTCGAGCTCACGCGACGGCTTGTTCTAATCTTATATATACAGGGTTATTTGTAATTAATTGGCCACCTCTTGCAGGCAGCATCTCTACATCAATCCCAACAACATTTGTTGTACGACTTTTTAAAATGAATAGTTTTTAAAATTTAAGTTTTTCCATACAAAATTTATTTCCTGCCTCTGAACTGGCATTTACTTTGAGAGTAGGTATGGCGTCCGGGCGTTGTCCTTTTAAGTACTTCTTACAAACAGAGTAATAAGTAACAGAGAGCAAATTCTTTTTGTTTTGTCGTTTTTTTGTGATGTTTATCAAGATTTGATAAAGTGGAACAAATATTGTTGGGATGGATGGAGAGAGGCTGTCTGCAAGAGGTGGCCGTCTAATGTAAAATAACCCTGTATGTATAAATCAACTAAAAAAAACATTATCTATACGATGGCATCGCAACCGCACTAAAGCGCTTCTCGTCCTCCGCAGGTATCGCACGCAGCCATTAAGGGCACGGCGCGACCGACGCGCTACCACGCCGTCGCCAACGATGGGCGCGTGCCCAGCGACGAGGTGGAGCAGCTCGCCTACTACCTGTGTCACCTGTACTCGCGCTGCACGCGCTCCGTGTCCTACCCCACGCCCACCTACTACGCGCACCTCGCCTGCGAACGCGCGCGCTCGCTTACCTTGTGAGGGTCATATTAAATTATAGTCTGGAACGACATTCGCGCGAAGTTCTATTATGTCGATAGCCCGGGACGGTTTCGCTTCGTGTCATAGTATCACAGCTGTTGTTGATGCTACGTCGAAATCGGTCTAATCGGTCTATCGTCTTCGAAAGGAGATTCGTATCGGTCGAAAGTCCGATACGAATCTCCTTAAAGACAGCGACAGGAGTTCTTTTTAATTAATGAGAATGTAACACGTCGGTTGTCACGAGTTACATCGCCGATACGGTTAATGCAGTGAACTATAATAAATTACGAAACGACGATGTGCAAGTTTCGCGGTTTTATGTGCGCTCCGTACTCGTGTTTCGTACCCGTCTATGTTTCAACACAAAAATACTTATGAACGTTTTATTTCAGCGGTGACCAATTCAATAACAGCGATCTAGAGAAGAAACCGAAACGGCTCCGCGTCATGGACAAGATACTGGACCTCAGCCGCATGTTCTTCGTATAGAGTGTGTATGAACTACAGCGACCCGTGCCGTGTATCTGGCTGGAAATTTTGTTCCAAAGCATATATTTCTTACTAATAGTGTACATTTTTTCAGATAGGTGCCCAATACTAAGCACCGACCGAGATGCCAAAAAGTTTTATAAAAACGAAAAAAAAAAACAACAGTCGTAATAAGTTGTGGTCTAATATATTCGATGCTTCAGCTGCAGTTTATTTTTATAACAATAATCGTATTTAATCATATTAATAAGTTTTTTATTACTGAGTCTATAAAATGACAATAATCTTTCCGTTATAAGTTAACAAAGTTATCATATTATAAATAAATAGTTTAATACTTCAAAAATAGTTCTATAACATCGTTATTTTATATTGGATATTAGTTTCATATTATTTCATAAAATCTATTGTTCTTTTTAGTGTGATAATTATTTGGCTATGACATTGGACGGATCATCGCAGGGTACTTGGTTGGGTTGAGCTGTCACTAATTAACTGTTGAAGACAAAGAGTTCGTTTTTATTTCTAATATTAATGTAATTGTTATAAATTATTCAAATCGATCAATTAGTTCGAGTTTTTTAGTTTTGTTCATATTTATTATGTTGTATTGATTTCTTTTTTGTGAACTTAATGCATAGTAACTAAATTGATTGAGAATTAAAAGAGTGATATAATAATCTCATGTTGTAGGTCTTATTTATTTTAATAAGTGTAATATAATAAATAACGATAATTATATATTAGCCATTTCTAGAGGTTAACATTATTAATTCTATCTATTGAATTCAAATGTTTTTTTTTTTATAACGAAATTCAAATGATTAGGGCGAGAAGATATGGATAAATAATAATTTTAATACAATACCATGTATGTGATTTTGGCATGATTTTTAATAAGCTTAACAAATTAAATATATTGTGTAAAATGTCTTCAATCGTTAGCAGTTATAAAATCACTAGACTAACAGACTGCATGAGTGATATTTAAAACATTATAGTACCTGTTATTTTCTTATTCCTATTCAAAATTTAGATGTTAGAAATGTTTAAGTTAGTAAAGTAAGTTATAATAAGTTACTTCTACACATACAGCTGTATACTGCTATATAAAGCTATATACTGCTATATAAAGCTTTATACTGCTATATAAAGCTATATATTGCTATATACAGTTACATACAGCCTACATACCATTAAGTATACTTCAGCTTATAATGTTTAAAATTCTACAATATAATGAAAGATATATTTTAAATACTAACTTATATTTTTGGTCTTCTTGCTACTTGTTTAGACTTGTATTTAGAAGATAAAAAGGTATACAGATAATATTGATGTACATAGCTTTTGCTGATAACTTAAAATCAAATGGCATTACGCTAAATATAAACGTAAATATTATAATAATTTTCTTATTTTTAATAATTAATATTAATTAAATGTGTAGGACGCAACGGTTTTATATATATACATGTGTGTGTTGCAGTGATAGTTTGTTAACATTATATTATATTATATGTACCCTACGTAAACTATCTAAAGATGAAATAAAACATTTAAAAACCAAATCTATTATTCCATATATAACGTGTGGGATAATACGTTATTGTGTAAATGTTACGGTAACATAGTATTCATGTTGAAATTCAAATGTGTTAATTTAAAACTAATAATTCTTCTTTTCATAGTACACGTATGAGAATTGCATTTGTATCATGATTATCAATATTAGATTCACTAAGGTTAAGATGACGTTAAGATGCCAATTATTTTTCCCGAATATCGTATACAAGTGATAACAGAATATATAAAAAATACTCGTAGTCTGAAGAAATACCGTGGTTAGTAACTTTTTTATCATATACTGTATGAAGTTTTAAATGAATGCATTAATTATTTTATATTATTTACTCGCTATTGCCCGTGACTTCTTCCACGTAGACTGTAAAAATAATATTTTTATGGCTTAGAATATTATTTTCGATTATTTTTGACGTATCTACCCATACCTTATACGATAAAATCTTTTAATCCGTTTAGACTGTAGCAGGGAACATAAAAATAACGTAATTATCAATATTTCTATTAACAAATTTGAATAACATAACCCTTCTTCTAAAATCGTCGGGTAATATGAAAGATTTTCACAAATAACTATGTAAAATTCAGTGAAACAAAAGATTAAAAATAGGGTCTCCCGTGGCAATTAGTTATCGCGCTACAATCTATGTTATGTCAGAGACAAAACCACGTGCAAAAGTTAGTATTTCTATAGCCTATGTGTTATTTTGGTACACAAGCTACAATATTGCTAAGTTTCATAAAAATCCGTCTAGTAGTTTCGGCGTGATTGAGTAACAAACATCACAGTCAAAACCAGGTGCATAAGTTAGTATTTCTATAGGCTATGTTTAATATTGGTACGAAAGCTACAGTATTGCTAAGTTTCATTCAAATTCGTGTATTAGTTTTGGCGTGATTGAGTAGCAAACATCCATCCATCCAAACAATGGCGCTTATATATTAGTCGGATTCATATCTCCTCTTCTTTGAATCAATAACACCTGTGTACGTCAAATGGAAGTCTCAGGATTCCCTTCTTCTAAAATAAAAATGCCTGACTTTGTGCTGTATTAGGCTGGACATTTTGTCGTAACGCACGTAAGTAATTTTTAAATCGACAATTTTCTATATTTGGCAATTTCATCTACTTTATCCAAAATGACATTTTATTTGGAAATCATATTACAAAACGCTTGACAAGTAATTTTTAAATTACACAATTGTTGTGTACCTACATCATCTTAGCAATTGCTTCCGTACGAGCTGAAAAACCAAACATTTCAGGTTTAAGCCGGTCAGATGACAACCCTAGTCAGGACGGCCAACTTTGATATCAAAAATATCTTTAAAATATCTTTGGTAAAGACACTAGAATTCTTTTCAGTAGAAGCTACGTCAGTCTCGAGTCCCACGTCCCACTTGCCTTTTTAATCAAATAAAAATGTTCATCGTGTAACTACTGTCCCTCATTATGTAAAACATACGGCGTCTTAACGTTATCTCAACGAAATCCTTATTTAGTCATATTTATTCCATAACTTTACATCCCTTGTAATAAAGTAATACTAACAAATGTTGTTTTATTAAAGAAACCCTTATACTAATTGCTAGTAACGTAAGATTAAAATCAGAAAGTTGAGACTTCTGTCAGGAATTTTGGATTCTGACTGATAGGAATCCCTATACCCCAAATAAGATTACTTTGTGCTGTTTGTTAATAAGTTGGATCTGTCTTATAGAATCGTGAGTGCAAGTATGGATTGAAATTAAATCTGTTTTTTGGTAGTCTACAGAGCACAAATAATTTTCATTTGCTTATACTGTAACGCTGAAGTGTCTGTGAACTAATTTAATTACCACTAAAATTTAATTAGTGTTAGTTATGTAAAAAATAGAGTTGAAAATGTAACTGATAGTTATACAACTTGTCTGATTAAATATCTCGGTAGAAATAACGACTTATTCCGCAGTTATTAAGTTCTATATATCTACACAATAAAATTATCACTCATTGGACATGGAAAATAATAAAAAAAAACAATGGTTTTTCATTTTGTCTGCATGTCTGTATATATCTGTATGTCTGAGATTAGCGTGCACAAACATACATACATACAGACAAACAGACAAAATGAAAAACCATTGTTTTGGGTTTTCTTGCTCTTCTAAAGGCCCTTCATCATGTTTTTTTTTTTTTATATTGATGGTATATGTTGATAGTACGTATTGATGGTACGTATTGATAGAACGTATTGATGGTACGTATTGAAAGTTCATATTGATGGTTTATGTGGATAGTACTTATTGATAGTACGTATTGATAGTACATGTTGAGAGTACGTATTGATAGTATGTATTGATAGTATGTATTGATAGTACATGTTGAGAGTACGTATTGATAGTACGTATTGATGGTACGTATTGATAGTACGTATTGATAGTACGTATTGATAGTACGTATTGATAGTACATATTGATGGTACGTTTTGATGGTACGTATTGATAGTACGTATTGATAGTACATATTGATGGTACGTATTGATGGTACGTATTGATAGTACATATTGATAGTACATATTGATGGTTTATGTTGATAGTACGTATTGATGGTACGTATTGATGGTACGTGTTGATAGTACGTATTGATGGTGCGTATTGATAGTACATATTGATAGTACGTATTGATAGTACGTATTGATAGTATGTATTGATAGTACGTATTGATAGTAGATATTGATAGTACATATTGATAGTACAGACTGATAGTACATATTGATGGTACGTATTGATGGTACATATTGATGATATATGTTGATAGTACGTATTGATGGTACGTATTGATAGTACGTATTGATGGTACATATTGATGGTACGTTTTGATGGTACGTATTGATGGTACGTATTGATAGTTTATGTTGATAGTACGTATTGATGGTACGTGTTGATAGTACGTATTGATGGTGCGTATTGATAGTACATATTGAT
Source organism: Napeogenes sylphis (assembly GCA_959347405.1). Taxonomy (NCBI): domain Eukaryota; kingdom Metazoa; phylum Arthropoda; class Insecta; order Lepidoptera; family Nymphalidae; genus Napeogenes; species Napeogenes sylphis. The sequence continues at coordinate 18,961,162 of OY365781.1, forward strand.
AGTACGTTTTGATAGTACGTATTGATAGTACGTATTGATAGTAGATATAGATAGTACATATTGATAGTACATATTGATAGTACAGACTGATAGTACGTATTGATGGTATTTATCGATAGTCCTCCCGCCAGGGAATAATAATAAACTTAGAAATAAAAAAAATATATAATTGGTCTACCTACTCTTTAAAAATATATCTGTGATTAAAAATAAAAAACAAGTATAAAAATAAACTAGAATAGAATATTCTAAAGAGTATGAATGTATACATTAAACGTTTTTTTACAAAAATCATTTTTTATTTCATGAACATGTATGTAGCGTTCAAAATAATTTTAAAATTGCACTGTTATTCAAAATGTAATGACTACCATTATTTTTAAATTATTATTACGAAATTAGTTACATTCAGTGTGATTTATATGCGATTGAATATTTTATTGTTTACTTTCATATTTATGGAACTTGTCAATGTGGAAACACCTTAATAATTGACCTTCTAAATTTTGGGACAATAATGTATAAAATAAATTGATGACAAATTGAAAATGTATACTATATTTAATTTTATATAAATAATGAGCTTTGTTAGGTAGATAGGTAGGTTTGTTGATTTTCTCATAATTAGATGTATCTGGACATAATTATTGTTCTTATTTCACATATGTCTATATAATAGTATGTAGCTGTAAGAAAACTACACTTGGGCGGTGGATCCGTGGATCCAGAAGAGTGTGGGACATTTAATATCTAATTACAAGATAAAATTAATAATAATAACAAATGAATATCTTTCTTCATAAAATCAAGTCATATTATGAAATAGAAAAGCAATTACAGACTACCTGAAAACCTAGAAAATCCCTAACAATTAGCTAACAATTTAAAATGAATTACTTGTGAATCATAACTGCTCCCAAGGTCATGTAATCACGATATTACCTACAATTAAAACAAAAGAATAATTTCCGGCCCTATCGTACTTTGCTTTTACCTTGACATCGTCTTGACACTCCGGTCTCCGTGTCTGTTATGTACAATGGAAGTGCTTAAATAAAAATATCTCGGCCAAGTGCGTATCATGAATTGCATTTGGGATAAATAAAATATATTAGAGAGCTGCTATTATAATAATTATTTTTTATATTATCGCTGTATTGTGAGTAATATAGTAATATCGTGCCTATATATAGATCGAAAATGCATATCAATGTTTTTAAATTATTCACAATTGTTTTATAACGATTATCAGAATCTTAGTCAATTAAAACGTGAAAAAACCTGGTTAGTGAAGTAATTATTGATTAATTTAAGCGAATTGTATTTAAATATCGTAGATATTATTAATTAGCTTCAATAGAAAGAGAATATAGTATAATTTACAAGTTTAATCAAACTAATAAATCTTGTTTAAGCTGTTACTTTAAAACTAAAAAGTAGGTAATAACCGTTCTACAAATATAAAAAATAAGATACTATTCTTTACAATTCGTTTTAGTTATTTGTCTTAGTGTACGTTATTTTCAAATTATGTTTGTATAGTCTATCACCTGACTAGTCGTTAAACTGAATCGTGTAGGAGTTGACTTGACCAAGGCGGTGCAACCTTCTGACAACTTCTGGAAACTTAAGTTCCCACTTTCACTTAGGGTGGCAACACAAATATGCAAGTAGCACTGTACCATAAAAAATTGGATTGATCAACGTAAGTTTTTTAATTAAATTAAAACTGTTAGAGTAATTCGTTACATGGCATGAATTACCACCTTAATGAGCCAACTTTAAAAAAATATATGTTACTCATCCTCAGGTACCTCAAAGTTTTTCTATATCAATATTTAGCAAGCATAAACGTCCATATATTTTATATATGACGTAGCGCACGCGCAGTTGGTCACGTAAGCTTTTATGAGTATGATCCTTATTTAAAATCTATACGTAATATAATGTAATTACGAGTTCTGTCTGGCTGTTTATTTTTTTTTTCACCATTCAGTTTACAATAGAAAACATACGTTTTTTTCGGCAGCCATTGGAGTCTTTTTCCCTAAGGAGTCCTGCGCGGCTGGTGTACAGCAATCCTGGTGCTCTTGTCCGCATGACAATGAACTTTGGGTGTACTTAATATATCTTTAATATGAAGAAGTAACATTGCCGGGTGGGAAACGCAGTCTTTGGTAACACCAGCATTTATGGTCTGGAATCCAACAATCGTCAAAAACGCATCGAAACTGCCAAGCTCCCCCACCAAAAAATAGGAAAGGATAAATAACATAAATATTGTTTCAGAAGAGGTTTAAATAAAAGTTCATAAAAAAGAGGAATAGGAAAGAGAAAATAAACCTTACAAATACATATATTAACTAAGTAGGTATATAGAATTTTAACAGAGGCAAATAGCGATATTTAAGCAAACTCTTAATAAAAGTCAAAGATCGTGCTTGTCTGATGATTATTTACAGTAGGTACATTCCAAAGATGGGCCGCTTGTATAAAAAGATCAGGCAGTCGGTAAGTGAGATTATATTTAGACTTAAGTACTTCAATGTGTATATCCCATATTGTTTTCGTTTCGTTTCGTTTTAGTAAAAGAAACTGAGATGATAACACAGCAGCAGAGAGGCAAAATGTAGAGTTTGGCGAATATAATTTATTCATAAAACAATTTTACTCAAACTTAATTACTAAGAATAAAATTAAAGATTGTTTTTATAATTTTTATAGTCTGAACTTATAGTTTAATCACGCTGGAACTCGTTTTAGAAATAACCTTACCTTTTCCGCTCATATTTTACTACAAACGATACTAATGATAGTAAAGTACATTTTTGTAGTACTAATAATTACGCAGCAAACCTAATTAATACTGTTCTCTACCAGAAATACAAATAGTACTGCTCTAATTCTTTTTATAATACACTCTAAATTGTTAGTAGTTTTGAGAAAACAAATACCTCTTATATCTATATTGTTCAAGAGATATCAAAAAAGTAAAAAACCTGCTCGAAAACTACAAACGAAATGATTTTAGTAGAGTTAATTTTTTTGGAGTACTAATAATTACACAGCAAACCTAATTAAGCGTTGTCATGAAGCAGCAGTGGTGTGGAGCGATTGTTGTTGTCCAGTCTAGGTTGTATAGCAGCTTGGTTTCTATAATGATCTGTAATTACTGACAATAGACATCTGCCGTAGTACTCTGGCCAGATTTGAGAAAATTGTAATGAACAATACCGGCACTAGTCCACCAAACGCTTACAAGTAATTATTTTTGGGTAATTTTATTCTGCCGGTTCAGTAATGTAACGCAGCAGTCAATTGAAGAGGTAGCCACTTTTCAAGCTTTTAAATCTGCCCAACTTGCTTCAAGTGGATTAAAACAGTTTTATCAGTAACACCGCAGCCTATAGCTTACCCGGACGTGGTTCAATTCTGCAATATCAACTCTGGTCTCCAACCGTCCACGAGGCTTGTTCTGCAGGTCAAAATTTCCAGAACGAAGACGTTGGAAACAAAAACGAACTAGGTTTTCTTTTGCATCATGACCGTCATACACATCATTAACACTTCGAATCGTTTCCGCAGCACTGGTGCCACGAATGAACTCGTACTCGTAAATAATGCGATATTTAAAGTTTCCCACTTTGTAACGCAAACAGAAAAAAAAAGAAAAAAAAAAAAACGAATGACGGTCAACGAAACAAAAATAAATGTAATAGTAATAGCTGGAAAAATTTGAATTTGGAATTCCATGAGAAATTTGTAATTAACGTGGCCATTACGAAAACCGCCAATTTCATATGTAAGGACCTAATATTTATTTTGGAAAGGTGTGGGTGATAATGACTTAATGTAATAATAATAATTATAACCAAAAAATAAAAGTTTATTGTTTCATTGACCTTCCCAATAACCCCGCTGTCTTGTTCTCAAGTGACCGGTTCATTATTATTTTTTATAATAATAATTATATAATTTTTAATAATATATATTATTAAAAACATAGTTGAAAAAAAATATCTATGACAATACATTTTGATTTAGATTTTAGAATCTGAGGTGATAATTATCTTTTTACATTTTACGTAATTGCTGGACGGATTTTCAATTTATTACATATATGTATTATTAAACACTTTTAGATGTATTTTTTTTAATAAATTCAATAAAATACCTGTAAGTATATATACATGTCATTGTTATATAGGTACGACTACGTTTTCATATATTTTAAATACCTATATATTTACTTAATACATAAAATCACATGTTTCAGTCGGGAATCGTCCTTCCTTAGATATTATTTATATGTTGGTAAATTTACTTCAGGCAGATGTGAAGAAGATAACCAACCACCTTTGAAAATTAGACACGGCGTAAGCTATCGCTCTATCTTAGAGGGCTACAGTTGTGAAAATATAATTTAAAAGTATGTATTTAGCTAATAGATGTTTACAAAAACTGCCAGTCATTCTCACTGCGCCATTTGGACCAATGTGCTGTAATAAAATGTCACAAAATATGTCTATTATTATACCTATAAGATTTTCCTTTAATTATAATTAGGGTAAAGTAGGGTAAATATAAGATGCCCAAAAATTTAGGTAAAAATAAGACGGCTATAAATTTCTTTGAAGTCAACATCAAACAGAACCATATTCCACTTTAATAACAAGTTCATTACAAACATAATAAGAAAATAACTTTACATTTCTTTTTTATAAATAAAACAAAACAAATTACGTAATATTTATGACTCACGACAAATTTTGCCGCGAAAACTTTTAAACGCGGTTCGCGCACTTTCGGTGGTCTCGCTCTGACTAGCGCTGCCCGCGCTCTTACACCCGCACTTCGCGCGGTGCGTCTTTTGTCCTTGTGCATACACGATATTATTTTAGTCTCCGGTTAATGGGCGGTGTGTGAGGATGCCTTGATTTTCGGGGAAAATATAAGACAAGCGATAGGTAAAATATAAGACAGAGGGTAGTGTAAAAATAAGACTAGAAAATTAATCATGCCACGAAAATATGTTCCTAAACCAAAAACGTACGACGAATTGATGTTACAAGAAGCATTGGAAAATGTAAAAAGTCCAATCCTTTTTATGTATCCTGCTGTCCACATTAAATATAATATCCTTAAAGAGGAAATTGTCATGAAATTGACACCTGCACCACAAGTTAATAAAAGAAGTGCCTTATTAATGTTTGATATTGACTTCAAAAATACTCTGTCTTGTTAGGCATCGAGTCTCCGCCCTCGACCTCGCGCGCCGCGATCGCGACCGGGAGCACCTCCGACATGGAGGTCGAGGCCGCCACTCCTACGGAGCAGACGGCCTCGGATTCCGAGTCGGGGAGTTCGTCCCCTTCCTCGGACGCTGACGAGGACGACGGTTTCACGACCGTGCAGACCAAATCGGCCAAGAGGAAGGCGACGAAAGCGCTCTCCTCGAACGTCCCGCGAAAACGGGCCTCAAAACCCGCTAGTAGCGAACCCGCGTCGCCCGACCGTTCTTCGGGCCCGGGCCCGACTCGCGAACGCGCGCCGATCGCGCCCGAAGCGCCCGCGTCCGCGTCGCCGTCGTCCGCGCCTTCAGCGCCCGCGGAGGCACCTTCAGCGCCTGCGCCTTCAGCGCCACGGAAGTCCCCCGCGCCGCCGCCGCTTTACATAAGGGACAAGTCTAAGTGGGACACTCTGTCCGCACTTATGACGAAGCACAAGCTCCATTTCACGTCCGCCCGAAATACCGCCGACGGTATCCGCGTTCAAACCGCGTCTTCGTCGGACCACCGTGGTCTGACTCGTCTCCTCCGCGAACGTGGTTACGGATACCACACCTACGCGCTAGAGGATGAACGCCGCTTAACGGTGGTCATCCGAGGGCTCCCCGTGGAGCTCACTACTGAGCGGATTTTCGAGGACCTTAAGTCCCAATCGTTCCCCGTCATCTCGGTGCACCGCATGTACCGAGCGACCACTAGGGTCCCGTTCGATCTCGTTCTCGTCCATCTCGAGCTTTCCCCGGAAGGAAAGCAAATTTTTAACGTTAAGGCAGTCTGCCAACTCTCCGGCCTTAGGGTCGAACATCCACGCGGTCGCGGTTTTCCTGGTCAGTGTCATCGCTGCCAGCTCTATGGGCATTCCCAACGTTTTTGTCACGCGCGTCCAAGGTGCGTCAAGTGCCTGGACGACCACGCGACAGCCGACTGCTCGCGGAAGGGACCGGTCCCTGAGGATCCTCCCAGCTGCGTCCTGTGCGGACAGAAGGGCCATCCTGCGAATTATCGCGGGTGCCCCAAAGCGCCGCGCAGGACACAGCCGGCAAGGCATCCTCCTCGGTTCGCACAGCCTCCATGGGCTCCTCTAGCCCCTAGGAGGCCCGCGGCCCCTCAGGCATCCCAGGCCCCTCAGGCACCCGCGAACGCGATCGCGAACGCTTGGGTGAAGCCTCCGAGGATTATCCCACAGCCCGTCTCCCAGTCGTTGCCGCTGCCGCCGGTTCGTAACTCCACCGACGGAGTTGCGAGTTCGCTCGCGTGCGTCACGAGCCTCTTCGGTGTAATAGACATTGAAGAGCTCCTAGTCTTTTCGAATGAAATGAGGGATTCCGCGCGGAACCCTCCCGCGAGGATGGAAGTGCTCCTCAAGCACGCCGTCCTAATCAAATCGATATACGAACACACGATGTCAACATGATGACATCGCGTGGAAGGGTAAAACCTCGCTCTCTGACTGTCGCTACATTCAACGCGAACGGGCTACTTAAGCAGATAGATCTAGTGCGCGACTTCGTGGTCACGCACCAGATAGACGTCCTGTTAGTACAAGAGACCTTTCTGAAGCCGTGTAATCGTGATCCGCGCATCGCAAATTACCGTCTCGTTAGGAACGATAGGGCAACCGCGAAGGGGGGAACCATCATCTACTACAGAAGGTCTCTTCATTGCACTCCGCTCGATCCGCCCCAACTAGTCAACGTAGAAGCGTCATTATGTCAGGTGGGTATGACCGGCCATCAGTCGATCGTACTAGCATCCGTCTATCTTTCTCCCAATAAAGCCTTAGTTGAGAGGGACCTTAAGTCCTTACTCCAATTAGGTAACGCAACCATTCTGGCCGGCGACCTAAATTGCAAACATCCCCGCTGGAACTCCACTGTCGCAAACAGTAGAGGAAATCTCCTTGATAGGCTAAGTTACAAGGCTGGTCTCGACTTCGAGATCACCGCGCCTTTGAGTCCCACGCGATACTGCGACACAGACTTCCGACATGACAGACCCGACGTGCTCGACATAGTACTCTTGAAGGGCGTGACACTCCAGTTACGTTCTATCGAGACGCTATCCGAGCTAGACTCTGACCATCGACCGGTCCTATTTCAGCTAGGACTTCCTCCCCTTAGGGAACCCGCGACCAAAACAATTATTAACTGGACGAAGCTTCGAGAGCAACTCCATTCCCCCGTACCAGCGCACCTCGACAAAATTCCTGACCATCTTACATCGGTCGAGGACGCTGTCTCAGCCGCGACTAACTTCACAGAACATTTGGTAGACAGCGTAGGAAAGTCCTCGAGGGAGGTCCGAGTGAACTTCGAGGGTTACCGAGCACTCCCCCCGGACATTGGACTTCTCATCACCCGTAAAAACGCCGCGATTAGAGCCCATGACCGATACCCGACAGATGACAACCGACGGAGGCTGCGCCGTCTTCAGAGGGAGTCGAGACAAGCTCTCGACGACTTCAGAGATAGCGGCTGGGATAGGACGCTTGCGACGCTCTCTCCAACACACCAGGCATTCTGGCGGTTGCAGAGAGCGTTGAAGGCGGACACTGTCTCAGATATGCCTCCCTTGGTTGGACCTAACTCCGCCATCGCGTTTGACGACCCTGACAAAGCTGAGTGCTTAGCCGACAGTCTAGAGAGCCAGTGCCGTCTGTCTGCTCAATCCGTTGATCGCGATCATGTCGAAATAGTCGACAAATCGGTCAATATAATGTGTTCCCAGCCACCGGTCGGTCCGCCAATCAAGGAAACGAACCTAGACGAGGTGACGTCCATAGTTAGGGCGCTTCACGTCAAGAAATCGCCAGGTCCCGATAGGATCACTAACAAAGTGATAAAGCTTCTTCCGCCTCCTTTAATTTACCTATTGGTTACCATTTTTAACGCTCTACTGGCCGGTTGCTCGTTTCCGGCCCAGTGGAAAGAGGCCATAGTGATAGGGTTCCATAAGCCGGGCAAACCCCGGCATCTGCCTAGTAGTTACCGTCCCATTAGTCTTCTTAGTTCCTTAGGGAAAGTATATGAGAGAATCATCCTCTGTAGACTTAGATCGGAAGTCGAGAGACTCAAAATCATTCCAAATGAGCAGTTCGGCTTTAGAGCCAACCATTCATGTTCCCATCAGGTGCAACGCCTCACGGAGCACATACTGATAGGGGCCACTGTGAGGGCCAAGAAGCATAGGACAGGAGCGCTCTTCCTCGATGTAGCTAAGGCGTTCGACAGGGTCTGGCACAATGGACTGGTGTACAAGTTATACCAGTTCAAGGTGTCGGACAGACTCGTACTCATCATACGGGACTACCTGACGAATCGCTCCTTTCGCTACAGAGTGGAAGGCGTCTCGTCAACCCCCCGCCCCATCAGGGCGGGTGTTCCCCAGGGTTCAGTTCTCTCGCCCATCCTCTATTCCATCTACGCTAGCGATATTCCTAGACCGCGATCTAAAGTGCACCTTGCCATGTACGCGGACGATACCGCGCTTTACACATCCTCTAAGGATCACTGGGAGATATACCAACGTCTCCAATCCGCAGTCGACTCCCTTGAGAGTTGGCTGCGGAAATGGCGGATCGAGGTAAACCCTGAGAAGAGCGTTTCGGTGCTCTTCGAACGGGGCCCCCCAAGGATCCTCCCGCGAATCAAACTCTTTGATAAACCGATACCTTGGAAAGACGAGGCAAAATACCTAGGAGTAACGTTAGATAGAAAGTTAGTTTTCACTGCGCATATTAGGACCGTTCGTAGCAGAGCGGCCTACATATTAGGTCGTTTATATCCGCTGTTAGGCAAGCGGAGTAAAATGTCCCTTCGCAATAAGGTGACACTTTACAAAGCTTGCATACGTTCCGTCATGTCCTATGCGAGTCCCGCTTTTGCGCACGCTAATCTGAAACCCCTTCAGGTGATTCAGAACAGGTTTACACGGATTGCGACCGGGGCGCCGTGGTTCGTACGCAACATCGATCTCCATAGAGATTTAGACCTTCCGACCATCGCTCAGTACTTCAAAGGGCTTTCCCAAAAGTACTTTGAACGTGCTGAGCGACACCCGAACCCACTGGTGGCTGACGCCGCAGAGTATAGACCACGTAAGACTACTTTAGTCAGAAAAAGAAGACCCAAGTCGGTACTCGTTGACCCCGACGACGCGTTCACAGTAGGTAATAACGTGTACGCGTAGGCATAATTGACACCACACAACATACAGACACACACCGTCTGTACCGGTATAGACGAGGTCCCAACTGAGTAAGTGCTCCGTTGCTCCGGCGTTCTGCCGTCGGAGGACGCTAGTGTCCAAATTTTCTTAGCTTCCCTCCTGACTAACGACGCCCCGAGCCGAGGTCCGTGTCTCAATCTGAGACGCCCTCGGGACGTCGTTCCCCATGGGGGCCCATCTGGCCCCCCCTTTTTAAGGGTGGGTCTCCTGACCCACCCGTTCCCCCGGTGACGCTGTAATAGCCAACAGGGCTAACAGCATAGAAAAAAAAAAAAAAAAAAAAAAAAAAAAAAAAAAAAGACTTCAAAAAATACCATATTGGGTAACTCGAAAAAGGATAAGGCCTACGTTTCATTTATGTTACAATTTAAGCTTATTATTTTGTGCTGATTTTTAAAACCAAAAAGTATTACAATGTAATAAAGAGACTGGTTAGTCTAGTGTCAATTAAGTAGATTATTATATTGGTTTATTATCGAGTTTATAATTATCTATTACTTTAATTTTCGTTGAAAATTTATGTTTTTGTATAATTTTAATTTTTGTATTTCTTTATTTTGTGTTTTAAATGTTAAAAACATTGTTAAATTTGGCAATAAAAAAATATTGCTAAGCAAAATGTTACGCAAAATTTTGATATTTTTTTTGATACTTAATAAAAAAAGGTTTAAATTTTTTATACACTTTTTGTGTTATTTTTAACTTCCTTGACTTATAATGAGCCGTCAATGTCAAAAATATTGAAAGATATGTAAAATACAGACTATATTATTTTTTGCCGACCATGTCTCATAATTACCTTTTTTGGAGGAAAATAATAAGACACTGATTTTATATTAAAACATGCCTTTTAAATATAACTATTGACAAACAAATCAAATAACGTTATAGCTATGAAGTAAAAGTATTAATATAATACATATAAACTGGAAATAGAAAACATTAAGTTAAAAAAAAGTTAAAAGATTGAGTTTTTGTCTTATATTTACACTACTTGACCCTATTTAATTTCAAAATCAAAAATAGATATTTTCAATTTATATATTAAAGTGATTAACGCAAGAACTTTATAAAATTTTGATGAATTGAACTATTCTTATAAGGTTTGTCAATTTGACTTAATATTTATTGGTGGGAGTGGTGTTTTTTAACCCCCATCCCTCACCAACCACGGTCTCTACGAACCACATCCGATTTGATCGGATGCCATACTTCAATACAAGGCTATAGCTGGTAGCAGTAGTCACACAGCGCACTCGTATGTTTGTTTATGTGTTATAGATTAAATCCTTATAAATATTATATATAACCGCTTAAAAGTATATACGCTAGCAGGATGGAATAATTTGATTCGATATAAAAGGCGATATCTAAGACACTATAATAAGTGCGTTGACACATATTAATAGACTTCTATTAACTTTTACTAAGATTAAGGCCGATACCAGTTAATAGACTTATAACGTAGGAAATAGAAGCAAGGTTTGTCTCTGTTCCTTCCTTCCTATATCCTTATGATTTTTAATTATTTCTATGTATCCTTATAATTCCGATTAACAAGTATATTAACAGTATCAAGTAATTAACATACGTATGTTTTTCTAATGATCTTGTGATCTTGAAATGTCAGACATGTTTAATACATAAGTAAAATATAATGTTCCTTTTAGTGTAACACGGGTTCTATTTAACTAATTATATTAAATGGTATTAACCCCAGATAGCAGCAATGAATTGAATAAAAAAAACATGCTCGATATATCGTCACTTCTTATTTTTTTTTTTAATATTTTTTTAAAATGCATTACACTTCGTCCCGTCTGTTTATTTTGTTTTAAAGAAAAATATGAAAACAGATTTCCGTTACATAAAACGAAGATCCAATTACCTTTGTAATTAACAATTTCGTCATAACGTATTTCTATAATATCTGTTGTGCGTTTTACCGTAACAAAAGATAGTAATTTGTTTGAACGGTGAACTTGGCCTCATTTAAGTTAGGTAATAGAATTTTAGTCACTGACTTGTCCGATGAAGCAATGTGCAAGGTGATGGACCTCAAATTCAAAGCGCGTTTTTTGTGTACAGATCAAGGAATTAAGGAATCACAACTAATACATTTGTTATACAATATAATAAAGATAAGGGACAAAAAAATATTAATCGGACTTCTTACACATTCAATAATACTAATAATACCTCGTTAACAGATTGAGTACAATCGTATAAGACTTATCCGTGTGTCTAAGCGTCGTTGAATGTAAAAGAATTAATTATAAAATATATTCTGATTACATAATTTAATAAATAGTTAAAATATCTTCTTTTTATTATTTTTTTTAATTATCTTATTATGAACCATGAAGATGTTAGAAACCTTTCTATAAAGTTCCGCTCGGTCAACCTCTTGTCTTTTGAGCAGTGATCCGTTCCGTCAACGACGGATCGTTGAACCATAGATAATAATTGGGCCAATGTCAACTTGTACATCAAGTTCAATGTTCCGCGAAGGTTAGATGCTCATTGTTCAATCCACGTGAGTTTTTATAACATTATAGGTACGACAGTTCGTCCATGTCAATTAACCTTCGACAGTCAAACGAAAATATATTATCTTTAAACTAGACATTCTATGACCGTCTTAAAGAGCGTAATGCAATAGTATAAATAAAATGTGAAATGCAACAGAAATAAGGGAGTTTGTATATTACACTGGAAAAAAGATAAAAAAGATAAGATCGCAACGTTTTGACATCATTTTTCAGAAATAGAAGCTAAGTCCTGAAGGATATAAAGTATACAGATACAAATATATATAGAATATATATATATGATATTTGTGTTCTATCGAAGCAAAACGTTAATAATAGTTTTATCATAATATAGTCCTAATTTTATATAAATATTATTAGAATAATATTTTTTTATTTACTTATCATATTATTCATATAAGTATATTTATATATAATTAGAATTATATGATAAACCTATCATTAATTATTTGTTTGATAAAACATAAATGTATGTAGGTCCGTGGCATATACTAAGACTTATTAAGCTAGTTTTTTTCCGGAAATCCTATATTCAATTCCTGCTTGTGTTTCTAAATATGTAGTTCAATATATCAATATATATCGTTATCAAAAATATAATCAATATTTTTGATATTTCAATGTCTCAAGGTCTTCTGTATTCTGTCACCGGTCTAGGTTTTATTTCTAGGTCGCATTTATTAAGTAGAATAGGTTCCAAAATGATTAGGCTATAAAAAGTTTCTTATTTTTTCTATAATTCTTAAAACATATTGCGCTAACTTAATGTTTTAGCTCTAGTTTATGAATTGTTAAAATATTCAATATTTTGCAAAATTTGTTTTTTTTTAATTTAAATATAGTTTTTTGAAAAAACTTAAGAACAACAAGTCATGCATATTTTTCATTTAGTTCTCATTTAATTTTTTATTTGTTTACTAACGAATATTAAAAATACCGTGGGAATTAGTATTTTTAACGATTTCTATATATTAATAATAATAATCATTATTTCCATACGAATAAAGAAAAATAGTTGCACCGAAGATCTGAACGAGAATGCACTTCACTAAAGTAACATAACATTTAATAATCAAATTATAATGTTACATAAACTGAATAGTAACACCTAATAATATGTCACGGTCAATGTTTTAAATTTTAATCTCATAAATTGTTAAATGAAATGTTTTTAAGGTTATTTGTAGCTCTTTTACGTAATAATTATATTAATATTTATTTTTAACAAAGCCAACAATAAATAGTTGATTGTTATTATATAATAATATACATAAGGGGATGCAAGGGTTATCCTTTGAGCCAAACTTCAAAAGTATGTAATAAATAATATTTTCCATGTCCTAAATGAATATTTTAGGACATCGGTACCATACTCAAAATTTAATTAAAATGGTGTAATCTATTAATCTATTAATATGTAATCTATATGTGTGTGTGTGTGCGTGTGCGTGTGTGTGTGCGTGTGCGTGTGCGTGTGCGTGTGCGTGTGCGGGTGCGGGTGCGGGTGCGGGTGCGGGTGCGTGTGCGTGTGCGTGTGCGTGTGCGTGTGCGTGTGCGTGTGCGTGTGCGTGTGCGTGTGCGTGTGCGTGTGCGTGTGGGTGTGGGTGTGTGGGTGTGGGTGTGGGTGTGGGTGTGGGTATGGGTGTGGGTGTGTGTGTGTGTGTGTGTGTGTGTGTGTGTGTGTGTGTGTGTGTGTGCGTGCGTGCGTGCGTGCGTGCGTGCGTGCGTGTGCGTGTGCGTGTGCGTGTGCGTGTGCGTGTGCGTGTGTGTGTGTGTGTGTGTGTGTGTGTGTGCGTGTGTCTACGTGTTTGTGTTTGTGTGTGTGTGTGTGTTATCGCGTCTGCTAAAAACATGTGAAATTTTGTATGTCCGTGAAGAATTTCTTCTAGTCACTAATAAAGGGTTTAAATCTAGGATGAACCATCATATATATGAAGTGAATATGAATGAAGTTTTACATAAAATTGTACATTCAGGTTTTTTGCTAAGAAAATAACTGAAAAAATAGATATGATTTTAATTTGTGTAAAGATATTTTTATACTATGTATTTTCAATTTGATCAAGTTTGTATAAATTATTTAAAAATTTATAATTGTTTATAAAAAATAATCAATATTAAATTATAAAATCTAAAAATATATATATAAGAAAAAAAAATCTGAATCAATATAGTGAGCATTTAATATTATGATTTAATTTAATTTTAATGTTTCAGAAGTTAATATATTTTCTAATTCTTAATCCTAATATGAACTGTGAAACTAAAGATAAAAGACAACTCAAACAGTGAATACAGGTGTGCTGGAAGAAATTTAATTTTGAAATCAGTGCCTTTGAACGAATTTTATTACTGTATTCTGTGTATACCTACATAAATATTAAATAAAAATAAATAAAAGTACATTCTGAAGAATTTCTATAATAAGGTCGTATGTTTTTTGTTATTTTGATACAATTTTTCAATGACTTTGTCCAATGCCTGCGGCCATTCACCTTCGACAGCAGACTGGACATGCGGAAGTACCTACACCACATACAGACAGCAACATTACTATTAACATATCTTATTTGTTTTTTATACTATCTTTTTTATTGGTACATTAGTTAGTTTTGCGTTCCGTTTTTCAAGATTGATGATATTCGTTTTTGTTAACATTGAGTCATAAATTACGTTGAAGGATATGTTAATATTATGTATATATTAATAAGTTATGACGTCATTAATTTATAGTTTTAATATTTATCTGCCGACAGTACAGCAATTTTAATCAGTGCAGTGACAAAATACCTTGATGAGTTAACCCTTGGTGTATGTCCGCTTGTGATAGTTGCATACCTTACATTACTCATAACAATAATTACTTCAATAAGACAAAAATAACTTAATAAATATTTTGAGAAAAATCAATGTCATTATAAATTATTTTGGGTCCAAATAAAATCATAATTTTGCATTATGCAGTAATAAATTGCTACTCAGAAAGTTTTCATTTTATTTGACTTTTTTTGGCAAGTAGATTAATTTAACAAACGCATTATTCCTTGTTGCAATTTAGAAATATGGAAATTTTGGGCTAACGAACTTTTTAAATAAAAAAAAACGATCATCTCGTGGATAATGTGGCTTAGGTCATCACCCCGCCAATTTTACCCCGATTATTGTCATTATTGGGCTAAAGGTTTTGGGACCGGCCACTGTCTTGACGTCAATCTTCGTTGGGAATGTTGGTGGGATTTCCGCCACCTTTCGGATATGTGGTTATATGATTGTGGTGGTATGATTGGATTTGGATTGGATGATTTGTATTTATTTTTATTTTTGTCTTAGCCTGATCTTTTGTTTAACTCTTATTAACTTACCTTGGAATGCTATTTATGACAGTTCTATTCTAAAGTGATACCCCACTTGGCTTATTTATGATGAATTAATAATAAAAATCGGTTCAGTAGTTTCGTAGTTTATAGATTACATTTTTTTATATTACCAGTAAATTCAAAATATGTAGGTTATTATGATAATTTTGAATGCCAGTAAACGTATGTAAATATATTATATTCTTGGAATCTTTATCACATTAAAATTAATATTTTAGAGTCTGTTGCATCTATTTACTGTGTTATAGAGATAACTTAGTTAATCTCGCAATAAACAGGAAGATCCTATTCAACTCTTATCAATAAGTATGTTTATAATATTAATATTATACAAAGTATAAATATATAGTATAAAGACACTTTTGTGTGTATATTTTGTTATCTCTAGACACCTTGATCGAAATAACATCCAAATAATGTTTTTAAAAATACATCACATCGTACATATTTGTTTGTATTCTTTTAAAAGGTTTATCCAAAATAATTATTTACTGGTTTAAATGGGTTTTAAAAATAGTTAATTTTCTAAAACAATAATAATAATATCACGGACAAATTACACACATTGATCTAACCTCTAAGTAAAAGAATTTTGCTTGTGTTAATGGTGTTAGACAACGATACAAATACATAAAAAATACATAGAACTACACATTATAAATACTAAGAATATATTTAATAAATGACCAAATCCACAGACTGCGCATCACATACATGCCCCTCCCGGTCGGGAATCGAACCCGAGCCCCATTGAGCTGCTATACTTTAGATGTCTGCGCTAACCATTCCAATAACAGATTAGTTAAAATAGTTTAATAATAGTTTTGTTACAGTTATTCTTTAGATAGTTTTGTTATATTTATTTTTTATAAAAAAAGGTATTTGTATTTGTCTGGGATTCTTACAAATTATTTTGTAATATAATGAAAATGAAACGTGTAATTTAATAATTATTAATTTAGTTCCTACTTTTAAACTCGAATATAATTATAATATCTATATATAAATAACCAAACCTGAATAAAAGTTGATTTTGGTTAATTCAAAAATAATTTTCCTTAGTTATAAATATATGAAATTGACCTTTAAATAGCTTGTTTATAATTAAAAAACCTTCACCAGCCACATTACTTAAAAGACAGACCCTTTTCTTGCGTCTGAAAAATTCGTTAATTCTTCTGGCTAAGAAGATGATAGCCAGGGGATTATGTGGGACTACCCGCAGCATGGAGACTGCTGCGATTTTCAAGGCTACCCACTAAAAAACCAATGGCTGCCCTCATCGCCATAGTAGGACGCCACGGGATCGCTTGCGCATTCTCCGTGAACCCTCGGCGGGACATTAAAAATAAACCCATCCCACCCATCAAAAATAAAGCTGTTGTTAAATATTTGTAGCTTGTATCGGTTTTGATTTAACAGGGATGGTGGTACATACTCAGACGATCAGCGTGAATTTATTATCTATTATAATGCGGTGAGCCGTTATCTAACTACTCACTAACTCACTAACTAACTACTAACTAACTACTCTCATTTATGTCTGTCAGTGACAATGACCACTACAGTAGACTTCAACAAGTTTTTTTTGTGTTACTTAGTGTTAAGAAAGTGCATTCTAGAATTAAATTTTGATATTGTTATTATTGTTATTAGGACATTTTTATCTTTGTTTTGATTTTTGTTTGTCACGTTGGTTTCCTATCTTAATAAATAACTAAATAAAACATCAGATATACTGTTTTTTGCGCTCCAATATAAAAAAAAACATCTCTATGATCAGGATAGATAGATTTTGATCTAACCTAGCTAAGAGTTAAAAATGTTCTAACTCTTTATCCCAATAGAAGATAAGATGCCATAGATAGACAAACATGTCAATGAAGAAGATTCTTATACAAATTAATTCGGACATTTTTTTTAATTTTAAATATCTTTACGTGTTCAGATTTTAATTGACTGATATTGATATCTGATATTTCAGCAGTTTTTTGAAAATAATTTAATATATGACATAGAATTACGATCATGAAAGACTTCATTTCATAAAACACAATCAATAAATAAATCATTTTTGAAATAATAATAACACTTGAAATAGCTTTGACGTTGCGGATGCATAAATCAATGTTGAACATTTTCATTATGATTTCTTTGAAAATTACAAAATTTGTATTATACCACGAATAAACTTTTCCTAATAAACTTTGAAAATAATAAAATTTTATAATTTACTGAATTTAAACAAACATAAAACCTTTAACTTTGCCCGTATCGGTTTATTTTTTATTCTATATTTATATAAATTTAACTTTTTTTTAATTTTATCTTTGACACAGTTAGTCCTCTCCATGTTTTTGCAAAATTAACAATTATAATTGTCAACCGTCGCGTGTAATCTTCTCGAGGGTATCACACGTGGTACCTCCAGCAAAACGGAGGTCATTGGCTGTCCTATATAACTCGAGTTTGCGTCTGCAGACCGTACTACCCGATTTACGCGCATACCGTCAACAACTAAGTACGTAAAAAATCCAATCGTGAATCAAGGTCACTTTGAAATTGTTTTCATATCCCCTCGTTTATATTTTATACCACCACGTGATTGGGACTCGTGCGTTATACCACCACCGTTTCATTGCAGGCTATTTTCCAGCTGTTGAGTCAGTCGCCACCGAACGGTCAGTGCGCGTGCGACCAGTCCCGTGATACTGTGACAGTGACCAGAACCATCAATATGACGAAATACGTCACAGTTGTAAGTTGTTAATATTAATAATATTTAAATTAAATTATCAGTATAAAAAATATTCTCATAAAATAATCTTAAGAGAAATCTGTTGATACTACATTTTCTATTTATAATACTCGTATGATATATTTTTCGATAATTTAAATATTTCTCGATAAACTGTAAAATAACAAATTTTCTCTAAGCCTCTAACGTAAGTGTCATTAATAATACACGTATGTTTTCCGCTAAAATACATTATATAACCGTAGTAACTTTAACAGAAATAAATCAATAGAAATAAATATATTTCTTATGTTATTTGAATATAATAATTTAATACGTACATAATTTTACTATTCAAATACAATTAAAATTTAATCTGATACCGGTTTTAGAGCAAAAAGCCAGTCAATACGTATTGAGTTAATAAAATGGATAGAATTCTTCCGCCTTTTCAAAGCGAATGTTCCTTGAGTCGATTGTTCACAAAGAAAATGTGCGCCACTCCTGGTGTAATAAAAAGCTCTCATTAAATAATTATCAACGAATAATGCATTAAACATAAAGCAATATGCTTATAAAATATTAAACTTCTAATTAGTTAACTATAAAAACAAATCTACAAATCAAATATTTATAGAAAATGATACCAAATGAAAATAATAATTATTGATTTTATATTAAAGAAGAAAACAAGATGTGCTCTGAATACAATTAATATTAAAATTGCTTTATATACCAATTGTTAGAGTTCAAAGAAAACATTACTTAGCTAAATAGTGTCCGAACTAGCACTAACTAGCACTACTATATTATTTAGTGCATATTTCTTAATTCGTTCGTGGTTACTATAACATGGTTGTGAATATTAGCAATAAAATTAACTTACAAACAAATATTACATGTTAATATTAATGTATTCTGTATTTATTACTGGGATCAATTTTTATTAGCATTTAGAGTCAGGCTTTTTGCTGAGTCATAAAATAAAGAAATCTTCGGATTTTAAACAGAAATTATGTAAGATATGCATGATATTCAATAAATTATATTCGTCACTATTGGAAATTGTACAAAAAGAACGAGTATTTTTAATGGACGGGTTCCAATGCGATAAGTAAGTTATAATTAATAATCAATTAAAGATTAAACGACAGTTTGTTAAACGAACAATAGAACCTCGTGATATTGTATGTCGTATAGTTTGGACAAGTACTTACAAATGAAATAGGTGAATGTACATTTAGTTTCAGTGAGATAAATGAGGGTCAAACTATCGAATGTCTCTTGTTATGTGCTCGATTACCTCTTTAACTGATAAGATAGTAATCTTCAGTCAAATAGCTTTAATCTGTTGATAGCATCGTTTCAACACTGAGGCTTAAGAAATTGGTAATAAATATTTTATGGTTCCCGTTCTTGTGTCTCAATCTTGTTTAAATAGGCCTCTATCTATCTGTCGGTATGTGAATTCGTTTAATTAATCTATTTAATTGATTTAATCTTTTTGTATAAATATCAAATAAAGTAAAGAATATATTTTTTGTTTCAATTATATAAAAGAAAATATTTTTGTGTATCTAAGATTATCAATATTAATAATAAAGAATATAATACATTTATTAAATATTTGGATAATTCTCTGCTTTTGAAGGTTTATATTTCTGTATAAACTTCTCATATCAAAAATCATTTCCGTAAGATATGGATAGTTCGGTAGACATAGTATAATTTTGTTAAATCCGCTTAAGTTCAGAAATCATCAAAAGAGGAATCCTAACCATCTATTACACCTTTCTCTATTTATAAATCTGTATTACTTATAACTTATCATATTTTTATTTCGTAATATCTTTGTTATTGCATCATCGATAGAACTGAATAGGCTTCCCGGTTAGGAAACGTTCAAACATCACTTGAACAATCCATTATAATTAAATATTGTGTGTACTGTCGGCAAAAAAATGTAGGTCAAATTATATATTCATATATCAAACAAAGTTACAAAGATGTTCATTAATTACGGCCAAGGTATCGTCTGGTTGGAATCAAACAAAGACCGATCGGTTCTCATGATAATTGCAATCTTGATGGTTTTTTTCTGATGTACATAATTTTGTTCACTGGAATCTTTTATCAATATATATTATAATGTCTGCTGTTTTCGGCAAATATTGCTATATAAATATGATCTTCAAGAGGGACTATATAAGACATATAATAGCGTGATAAACCTACATGAAGCTATTAGACTCGACTCTACATGACCGAGATATGTAAAAAGCGGCCTTCACAAATCCGCTGGCTGTGGGTGAACGACCTATATTAACAGCATTCAATATGGTCATTTGTGATATTCAATTTATTCGATAATTGTTATAACAAAAAAATATCCATTATGCCTAAATGTAATAAAATTTGACACTAATACATTTGAACATTAAGATATAATAAGTTTTTTATGCTTTTTATTGTTTGAAAGTAAAAGATTCCAGGCTTGTGGCATTTTATAGTGCAACATCAAAAATTAAGATTGTCTAGAATATATTCCATACATTTGATAAATATAATACATAATAATAATATCACAAATTAAACATATTGATCTAACCCCTAAGTAATCAAATTATTTGCTTGTGTTAGAACGACACAAATACATAGAAATACACATTATAAATACTGAGAATAAATTTAATAAACGACCAAACCCAAAAATACAGACATCTGCTCACATACATGCCTGTCCCTGTCGGGAATCGAACCCGAGTCCCATTGAGCCGCTATGCGTTAGGTGCGCTAACCACTCGACCATCGGGGCCAAACAATATTAAGTAACAATAAACTAGTGTCTGTCACCTTGGACTAGCCATTACATGCTGTGCCCATAATAATAAGTACTTACTGATGTATTCCGAGATGTGTTGTAAGTCTTGTGTAACACTGAAAGCGCATTTACAAAATACTTAACATTACCAGTAGAAAGTTTAATTCTTATTATCATTGTTTACATTTTAAATATAATGAGATATAATTGATGGAGGATTTATTGAGCATCTTTGATCACTGGTGGTATAACTTTTTAATTATTAATAAGTATAATATATTTTAAGTGGATCAATGTTACTATTATAAAGCTGGATCATTTGTTACACAAAACAATTAACAGTAGGATTTGATTATATGTAATAGATAGCCTCTTTACCGAGGCACCTCACAACTACTCTAACAATTGGTAGCGCCTTATAAATATAGAGCAACTTTTTTGGCTTTTTTCAAATTTGGAACGTGTCATTCTGTGATCCACGTAAACGAAATCGCCAGCAATAACTAGCACTACATTGTTAATAGTATACTGATAGTTGTATTTAATGACTAACTGTAATCACATCATTAGCTCGGTTTCAATAGCTAAATGTATGTTTCACTTCCTTTTCTTAATTCCCACTTATGGCCTCCGTCTGTCAAGGTAGAATCTCTTTATATCATTTAATACCGATAAAGACCTTGTCATTGTATGTTTATGAAACTACGTCTTCATCTAATATTACAATTATACGGAGTATTGTCATATTAAGTTTTTGTATGTATGTCTTTCACGACCATACTTGAATGTGTAGACACAAATAAATGTTATATATTAATTAACATAGATATGATTGAAAAGGCTTCATCGAATTTTAAAGTTGATGCTAAAAAAAAAAACACTATTGGGTAACGCGGATAATACTAGTGTTTATTTATCATGAACTCTTAATGTAATATAAATTTAAATTCGTATCGGTAATTCGTTAATATACAATAACTTGCATAGTAATGTATATTTAACGAAATCAATATACAGTTTGTTTATTGCACAATAAAATTGCTATGAAACCATTCTACTTGTCAATAATTTTAATGTATTTGGCAATCGTAGAACTCTGGACTATTCAAGATTAGTTGTATTTTAAAATAATAAATAATTCTGCAATTCTCGGATAAGACGATTATATAGTGAAATTTAAATCGTATAATTTATTACCCATATATAACACATACATTAAAATTCATGAGCTTTGAAAAGTAAAAGATATCTTTAATTTTTAAAATCATATATTCTCGAAAATTATTATCAAATAACAGGTATTAATCACGGAAGGCGGAAGTTGATTGGACCGGTCTGTGTATACATGTCTGTATATGTGTGTTAATATGCGCCTGCGCCGGTTTGGGCTCCATAGACGAGCGACTTTACATATTACAACTACATTATTTGTTAGTTTGACAGAATATTTAAAAAAAAAATCTACAAGTGAAAAACGAAGAAGAAAACATTCTTATTAATAAAAGATGTGGAAAATTGACAATCATATGCACTTGGAATAATCAATAATTATTATATTACGATGATAGCATTTGTATGAATTTTAACAAATAAACTCATTATATTACATTTATAAAATATTTCAGATAAATAAAAAAAAAATAATAAAAATTATAAATAAATAAAATCGATTGTCTGTTCCACCCACCGGTCATGTCTCCGGCTGATAGCTGTGACGTGTCTGTCCATTCATGGTGAATACGAGGTGTATGTGAATTACGTAATAACATAAATACATCTTGTTATGCTATGATAAGATATTTGTAAGATATATTGAGATATTTATTAAACTACTGGTACATTTAATCTGTGACGTATTTAATATAAGAATATATTTTTGTAGCATATTGTTGGTAGAGTCCTTGAACAGTTAGACGTGGTATGTTTTGACCATAGATTGGATGACAAGCTACAGATTACGAAATTAATATTTGAATAGGCTTGTTACATTTTAAAAGAAATCGATGTCGCTTGCTCCTGTTCTATTATTATAAAAAGAGAATTTAAAAAAAAGAGTTGAATAATAAAATGTTAGAAGTCGCTGTGTGACCTTTGATTAAATTTACACCAATTTTATCAACGATTGTAACGAATTGCTTTAAACGTAATAGTTGAATGAAGTCTTAAGGTGCGGCGTGACGACCATTTATGTGGAAACTCCACAATAATACTTTGGGTAACCTTCACTATGTAGGTGACAACATTGACAGCCAATGTTGATATAACATTGATATAACTTGGATATTAGCATTGTTCGTACTTGAAGATAATATAACTTCTGTTTTCTAAGGCCAAACAGAATTCTAGGTCGCACGAAAAACAAATTATGTTAAGATATGTAATAAAATGTGTCATTTAATATACATCCGCAGTCGCAGGCAAAAAATATATACAGCAATAAAACGGTTTTAAGAAGAAAAAGGATAAAAATTTCGTGGTTTATCAATTATAATAAAACCATGAATATTCCAACAACAATGATAACAACCATGATATTCGTTTACTCATTACGTAAGTAGTAAAACCTTAAATACAAAAAGCATTGTAGAGAAATAATTTAATTTACAAACCTCCACGAATCATAACAGCAGTATAATTAACACATAAATAACAGTTACTTTAAGTGACAGGCAAATACAATATGGCTCAATACCACAAAATCAAAGAGACCTCTCTACATTCACGGATTGTTACGAAATCTTAGCATCTACGAGTATTCTTTACTTAGATACATGTACTGATACTCTACATCGATATAGATTCTACAACGTCTTATTAATTTCAAATCTCCTAAATGTATTTATTGCAATAAATAATGAATAACTGAATAACCTAAAGCTGCGTTCACACGAATAAAACAAAAACTTGATGTGTTTTGTGAGATATCTCGGTATATTATGGTAACTAGTGAGTTAGTATCCTAGCACTTAAAGTAACTATCTATAATTTTGAATTATCTACAGGACGATTTAAATTTTGGTCACCGTATATGATATTACCTAATTGTGCAAATTGCTTAGCAAATGTTAACGACTATTAAAATAATTGCACGAACTTGACATACTTGCCTGATTATGAACGATTTACTACAAATGATATATTGCGTGTATAATCTACCCAGGAATTCCTATTCTCAAAGAAGACAATGCAGTCCTTTGTGATAAGGAATTGATATATAATTATTATTTTTTTCCGCAATAAATAAATGTAATATAGAAACCCTTGCACAACAAAATGTAAATACTTCTTTCGTCATAATGAAGTGTTTTATATAAACTAACATGTACTTGTATACCTTCAACCTACATCGTGGTATATATTTATCTGAAGCCCTTATTCGGGCCACGTTCGAGACATTGTAATGCTTCTATTGTACTCTCATTTCTCTTGATTCTGCAATCCAAATTCTATGTAGATTGCAGCGCATATTTAACAGCCTATTGGCTTAATTTGTAACCACAAATTATAGTAATAAATTCCCAGCAGGTTGCGGACAGCTGTATTTTCAGTCTCCGAGACTTGAGCGAAACAAATTATTTAACGCCATTATCTTTACACCGATTTTCATTTAGCGAGTAGTTATTTTTATGGATACTTTATTATCATACCTTATATTGGCTTTAACTGTCTTTATAACTTGTTATTAAATATTACTAACAGATTTATTATAGAAGTAGTTTATTTGTGTATGTTCGAATATTATTTAATTTTAAAAATCACTTGCTACAAGATTTGATCACATCGGGTGTTCAAAGGTTGTCAGGTGTCGCAATTCACACTTCATTGGGTTTCAGTGCGCATGGTTGCGGTCAGTGTGACCACAACTATGCGTCTTGCTTATGTTAACCCGACCTGCGTTGAGTTATTGTACAAAAACATAAGTATTATGAATACCAACTAAAATATACTCAAAAGTTTGAATAGTCTTGTATGTTTGAGTGCTAATTGCCTTTTGTTTTCAATACACACAAATTTTCTAAATTGGAGAATTATCATAATAAATATCGGGTTCGATTCCCGATAGGGACAGGTATGGTAATGAGCATTATAGATGTCTGTATTTCTGGGTATGGTAGTTTATTAAATATATTCTCAGTATTTATAATGTGTATTTCTTTGTATTTGTATCATTGTCTAACAACTCAACACAAGCAAATAATTTGCTTACTTGTATTACTATTATTATTATTAAATAATGTCAGAATTGTAAGATATGTTTTCGCGTTCCTTACGCACCGTTTAGCGTCGTAACATTGTAGTAGGTATTAGAATGCATAATACCTATAGATACTTACGTTTAGTTATATAGATATTGTTCAATTTATGAAATACCACTGTTTGACCAGTTTACTAGTTTGCTAGTACGTGATCTGGATAAGAGGCCGCTGTCTCACGTAGCTAGTATAACCGTCCTTGTAAGGATGCAGAACGGGAGATTGCGCCTTGATTGAAGAATTTATGAGAATAATTAGGTAACGGAACCTTGCCCTACTATTACAAGGAACTCTAATTATCAACAATACACACGAATATGCAATATTTAATAATAATATCGAATAAAAAAAAAAAAGAAGTATTCTCTTAATTTATTTTAGAACAAATCTCATTCAAATGTTATGTATGTTTATTAGTATAATAAATTAAACTAAATCATGTAATATGTTTTTAACGAGCTTCGTTACATATGAGTTAATTGTTTTAAAACAGTTTGTTTGTTTGATAGGTTATATAACAATGAAATAGAAAATAGTTAAATTAATTACGTATATGTTAAGTACTTCAATGTTAACAATATTACAAATATTCAAGTTTCAGAACAAACTCACTGCGAGTTAGACCTTAAATTAAGTTTAGTAAGTTGGTAAGTGTAGTTAGATAGTTGGTAGTATTGATAAAGCATAGAACAGGCTTACATTCTGATTACATTAACCGGAGGTGCAGTAGTTATAATAACAGCTGCATTTAGTTTATGGACTTTATTAATTTATAATACTTGCAAGATTAAATTTTACTACAATATAATTTTCATAATTTAAATTATCAATGAAATAAAAACGTTGATGTTAGAGAACATTGCATAATTTTTTGGTTATAAAGAAATCAAAAAATAGTTTTTTTTTTTACTTTGACAGTTGTTCTAAGAATTTATATATTATATTTTTTATGTTTATGTCCTGCGCTTTAAGAGTTTAAAGGCATATTCATTAAATATTATTGATCAAAGATGAATGAATTACATCGTTGCCTTACTCATGTAGTTGTAATAATAACGTTTTTAGTTTTAATCCTGTTTCATTCCAACCAACAAAATATTAGACTTGCAATATTCATTTGCATATTAAAATACGTAAACACACTTTAATAATAGTCTTTAGTTTTTGTAACTGTTAGCGAAAAACTATAAACACCGGAGTTTAGGCAACATTTAATTTTACGACAAAATTCATTTAAAACCACGTTCGGAAATATCTATAATAATTGCAAACATTATTTATTTGAATTATAAAGCAAAGTATCGAGTCTGAAGTCTGACTAACAGTGACCTGAGTTCACCAGCGGCCCGCCTTCAGCGAACCTCGCTGGAGGTCACATATCAAGTTCATATGTTTGTTAAACCAGTTACGTATGTTACGTAATTTCCGTAGTTTCCCGTTCACTATTGCCAAAGCGGAATTGCAATGCGTTAGTCTTTAAATTTTTCGGATATTGCGTATTTTTTTTAAATTACAAAAAAAAATGGGTTATTTACTTTTCTTAGACGGATGTTGGTAAGATAAGGGTTGTCGAAGGGTTCTTTGTTATTTTTATTCATTACTATTATGTTGTCCACAAAATTATTGACGTATAGAAGAGAGTTAACTTTTTTTAGGTTATTTTTGAATTATTTACAGATGTATTCTTTAATCTTTACGTGAAATCACTATTTATGTAACTGTAATATTATCATTTTTTCTATAAATGTATAAATATATTGTCAGTAAACAATATATTATTTAAACCAATGCTTGTTGTAAGCAAGAGCTGGTATTACAGAAATAAACAGTGAATGTATTCAAGTAATTAATTTGAAAGCAATTATATTTCTTAAGGCCGCGGAAGACTGAAATTAAATGTCTACTCAGGATATATTATTAAAATAATCCAAACTTTTAGAACGGACAATTATTATTTTTACTTACATAATGCGATATTACTACGTCAAATTAAATCATTATGATATTCAATTATTCATAATTATTCATAGTTTGTTTTTTTTTGCCCACAGGCGTTAGTTATATGCGCGTGCGCAGTGTTGGCGTCAGCAGAGTACGACTTTGGTCTCGGTTTTTCTGACGGTTACCTAGCAACGAACTTTGGGTCACCAACTTTGAATGCTTTGTCATCAGCTGGTGCTAGAGATCCTCGGGCAAACACAGGTAAAGGAATAATAACATTATCTATTTACTTGTAAAAACCACATGGATGTTTTATAATATATCGTTTCCATTATAAGCTAAAACTTTATTCCTATACTACTACTCTCTCGACCGTTTTCGGCCACAGCGACTAACTACTCACTATACCTTATATTATATTATACCTATAACCTACCTATATACCCAATGAATAGTTTATTTAAAATTTTACCTTCTATGTGGGCTATACATCTTGTATTTAATACATTTAGTTCTGTATTTATTGTATTAATATTTTAATTTATAATTTAGTATTATTCCGGTGACGTAAAATATTATTCGATTATTCAATTCCATATTTCCATAAAGTACTTATAACATTATTTTAGAAGATGGATTTACAAATAAATTACTTTTCATAAATTCATAAAATATTTCTGTTTCTTATATCATCATATATATATTATATCAATAAATTTGAACATTCTTTCTATCATTCTTTAAAGTCACGACTTTATCGTGTTATTTTATATATGCACTTGGTTACAATAATTATTTTATTTTTACTTAAATAATATTCAATTGATAACTTATTTAAAGAACTAGAAACAGATTCAACACACAAACAATAAGGTAATAAGAAAAATCTAAATTTTAATTACTAAGTTATTAAGTATGAAGAACGCCACGTCAGTTTAGTGATTAATTAAATTTATAATTGTCAGTTAATAACTCAATTAAACACGTATTATGAAACAACTTAACCTAATTTGTATTCATTAAATAATATGATGTAATTATGTTTAATCATTTATTAAACAAACAGTTAGATTTTTGTATGATACGAAGTTTATATACTATATTGGATGGTGTAGGGGGTATTTGAATTAGGGAGTATTGTGAAAGTAGGGTGCGGTGTGTCAGTCTCTGTTTCCAGCGGATAGTAAAAACGACTGCACTCGGCTAATTGTCTGTAACGAGTCGACATACGCTCAAGTTACGAAACAAACATTACATTCGCAAATATAGGTACTTTCGAAATTCTCTGTTTTAGTAGTTTTTTTTTCAATAGTCGGCGAAAATCTTCGAATGAATTCAACTATCACTAAATCGATAACCTTTTAAAAGGGTTTTTTATTATTATTTTTACACATCAGGTATCTTTTTGCTATATCTAGGTATTGACAATTTCTTATCTATGTTTCTTATTAAATATTTTAAAATTTAAATGTAAGTTTTAGTTCCAATTTAAATCTTAAAATTTACGTTGTTTATTAATAACATTTTCGCAATGATTATGAAATTCATTTTCATTTGACCCAAAACAAATGAAGCTGAAAATTATTCTGTGGTAAGATATCCATATTTCCAGTCTTAATAGTCTATAGGTTTTAGTAATTAACAGTATTAAATGTTATTGTGTATATGCGTTGGACCACTTTCTGCATTTATCTCAACCTAAATAAATGTTTACGTAAAATAATGTAAATTATGTTTCTCTAAACTCAATACAGGAAAGCACCCATTTAAATTTACGACTGTGGATTTCTAAAGAATCGTTCAATCTTTGTTGTAATACTTCCAGGCCGTAAATAAATTCATTTCGTACCTACTTGATATAATTTTAAGGATATTACGGATAAATTACTGTTATTATGAACAGTAATAAAGGAACTACGTAATAATTTATTATATCAATAAATATTAAAAATGGTACAAGTGTAATTAAAAAAAAAACGTGCACTAATAATTTTAAATAACTTAATAAAAAGGGATAAAGTTTTAAAATATTTTATTAATAAATAAAGCTAATAATTATGTGTTAAATTATTCCGTGTTCCATAGACGCTGTCTCTTGTAACAAATAAAACTGTTTGAATGTTTTGTAAGGGCCATCAGAATAATCAGAATTAATTGCCTTCCTAACAAGATTGATAAATTGTCATAGTTAACAACTATTTTACGTTCCCGTAAAATTTTATTGAGTTATGATTACGTGCTATAAAATATAAATGACAAATAAGTGGATGGAATATTGATACATTTTCTGTCTGTATAATTTACTTTGATAAACGGTTGGAAAATTTAATTAAAAGAGATTCTATTGAAGCTTAAAGCCTTATTATGTTGAAAGATTTGTTTAAAATTTCACACTGTTATTGATTACAATAATTAATATAATTGTAATATATGTAATGTTTAATTAATAAAATTAAACCCAATTACGTTGTACTCAGAGTTAAGCTGATACTCTATTGTTGCAACGTCTAGCGATAAGCCTTACACAATGAGTACAGGAGATAGCAATTATTATTCGCGTGTTTTTAATTATTTAAAATTGAAATACAACTAATTATGTAAGTCTGTGTTGTCTCTTTGTTCTTGGGATGTTGAATAGTTACTTAAATTCTCATGTTATTATTAAATTTTAGGTATTATATTTACGTGGTTATATTTTTTTTTTTGGGAACTAGTTGCTAGACAAATAAATAATGTATTTCCAAAATATATGAATCTACAATAATTAAATACTATATTTTTTTGTTTTGTACTACTCGCATTTAATAATTGTTTTTTGAAAATCATAATTTTTGGCAAAGGTTTAAGTATAGGTTATATATTAAACTATGACAATTTTGAAGTTTTGATATCACTTTTTTTTGTTTGGAAGCTAAATTGCAATCAAAATCAATCCAAGGTTACATTTAGGTTAATAATTAATAATTTATAATAACTTTACCAACCGACAGTACGTTAAATTTAATGTGATTTATTTCTTTTAATAACCACCAACTTAACAATTGAGAATTGCACAATTTAAATAATTACCTTTCATATATAAAGTACACCCACTGTTTGCTGTTATTTTTAATTTAAGTATGCAGTTTAGCTCTTGTTAGTATGGTAATAAGAACAATTATTGCTTCATAAATATTTATAAATAATTGTAAGAATACCCTTGAATGACAAAGTAGTATAATGAGGCCTACTTTTGCCATATTATTAGCTATTAAAGCAATATTTAATTTAGGTAATAATGTAAATTATATAATTAGCTTATTATGAAGTTGTTTATCGTGCTTCTAATGTCCGTACATGAATGTATGTATGTATGTATGTATTCTATCAGTTGCAATGCTGCTAATTTAAATACCCTATAACGTTACTTGATTCAGATTCATTCAGATTGAAGCAATGACATACACATCGCAACATTCATGTAAATTAAAAGGAAACTTACTGTTTCTTCCAGTTTTTAGTTTTATGTAATACATTTAACATTTAAGCAATAAAAAATAAAAGAACAATAAACTATGTAGGTAATTTTAACAAGTATTTAAATACAAATTTGTTTGGAATAAATGTTTATAGATATATTAAGCTAACTACTTTAGTGTTTGTGCAAATTGTTTTTCTTTAAAAACAAAAGATAATGTTAACGTTAATTATTTATCTGGCATGAAATAATTAATATACCTACACATATTGTGATTTATATATTTTTTCTAAATACAATACAATTTAGCGTTTTTATATTTAATATTTAAAGTATGTATATATTACGATCATTTTGCTACAATAACATTTTATATTTATTAAAAACCACATATTAATATGCATAATAGGTTATTGATTTAAAAATAGTCATTATCATTTCTAGAGGTCATTGTTTCAAAGGCAGGTCTTAATTTTTTGTAAAATACACACATATGAAATTTAAAAATATGAGATGGATCTTAGAATATTTTGAAGCTAATCTTGTAATATTATGAATATGTTATTGATATTTCAGGCCCAGTGGTCTTCCCTGCATCACCTCCTGGTGACCCTTCCCAAACCAGTGGAGTCGTCGTTGGAGCCTCCGGTTATGGTTTCCAGCCACCTGGTGCGCAAGGTAAATACGGCCGCAGATAATAAATTATAAGACTTCAAACTAACATAGTCCTTACAACAGAAATTATTAGTGTTTACGAGATATTTACCATATATGTATATCTTTTTTATTCGGTCTTTTAAAATTGATAAACCAAAAAAGTTAAACCCAAAAATATTTGTAAGTTAAAAGTGCGTGGTTAATATCCCGTAAATATTATTAATAACTGTGAATTTAGTACAATTGTAGATTAGTTCCAGCACCTAATTGGACAACGATAATAAGATTTGCTATTTTTTATAAGAAACCATTATAAATCGTTATTTTGAATAACAGATTTTTTTCTGCATGGTTCAGTATTTTTTTATCAGTTTGATTTTTTTATACCTTTACTCCAATTATTTATAATAGCATTTTAAAACTTTCCCACTTATAAAAACTTATTTCTTTGAAGAACTTACTTCTATCTAGTATCTAGGTTACATAATTTATTAAAAATTGTACATAGGTAGTTAATGCTTAAAATAGTATTTAAAATGCATGTATATTTGCACATTTCTCATCACTTTTTTACACTCAGCATGTGTGTAAAATATGTTTAGTTTGTATCACTGCAAGTAATTAGTAATGTCGTATTATGTTAAATGTTTTTATTATCTTTTTGTTATTTTGCTGTAAACTTGTGTAAATATAAATTATGTTCTAATTTAACAAATAAAAAATAAGAAATTTAATATGTTTTATTGGCCCATGTTTTGTATATCTTATCATTAAGGTAAATCAAAGGGTTGTGCATGTGTGGATACTTGAGCATGTGTATGAGCATGTATATGAATATGAGCTCAATAAATCATTATAATACTTCAGATTGTTGGTATATAAGATTTATCGAGATCTGGGATGACGAAGCTTTTATAATTATATTGATATTATTGCAACCGGATATAAAGACTAAGAATACAGTCATTTTGTTAAGGTTCTTGGTGATAGTTCTGACATGAATCATGTCAGTTGCGGTCAAACAGCCTAATCTAGTGTCATGTAGCGTTCCGGCATGCGCAGGCGCAAATAAATGATAGTCTGACCTTCACGTGCTCTAAACTCGTTTCCTTCTTCTATTATTATATATTTTTTTATCAGCTGTTCAATCACGGTGCTTTAGTTCTGTAATATATTATTACTTTTCAAATAAAAAGTAAAGATTATATCGTATTATGTGATTAATATTGATAAAATATATAATTTTATTTCAATATTTTTTATTATATATACATAATAATTTAATCTACTTTATTCTCTGGTTTCGAAAGACAAAATAACTTACCTTAGTAAGCGTATGTTAGATTTTGTTTTAAAATTCTCGTGAAACATGTTTTTTTTAAAAGTAAAATAGAAAAAAGTTGTTGTATTTTAAGGTTGAATATAAAGAAAAAAATATACACTTATTAACTTGCTTAAACTATCCATTTAAAGATTCTTCACTCCTTGTCAGTTATCAGTTAATCGGTTTTCGTCAGGAGAGCTAAAATAACGTAACAGTTAACTCTAAAGTTCATGAAAGCATATTGACAACGTTAGTTCCGTTTGAATAGTCACATTGATTCGGTAATCATATAATATAATACATATAATACATACGTACTTATTAATATAATTAACTGATGTCGAGAATCGGCTATGTAATTGATATGGGTTAAATACATACATACATATCTCGCGGCACTGGCCCTTGAGAGGGGTAGGCACAGACTATGGAGCGCCACTTCTCTTGGTACTTCCACAACTCTTCTGCCTCTTTTAAATCTACAAAATAATTTTATTCACAATATTTTAAAATAACTCCTTTTATTCTTGCCACTCCAGCCACTCACTCAGCCACACAGCCACTCCACGGTCTCCAGTTTTCTTTCTGAGGACATCCTTGATTTGATCGGTGTATGTCCCTCTGGGACGTTCTCTTTAGGTCAACCATATCCACATTTTTTATTCTTCTTCTTTCCTTTCCTTTTTTTTGTTATTCTTCTTTCGTCCATCCGCTCCACATGTCCAAACTATCGTAACATTCCTTTCTCTATTTTGGTCACTACATCCAATTTCAAGTCAAATCTTCTCGAATCCCGTATTTCTCACTCTATCGCTCACTTTTACCTCACACATGCAGGATGAGATCTTTGAGGACGAAGATCTCATCTCCACTGCACTAATTCTACTTTCATGATTCTTCTACCACACCCAAGTTTCGCTACCCTACCTCAGTGTAGGATCCAGCAAGGCATTGTGGATAGCCAATGGTTTAAATAATTACAAGTAGACTGAATTAACCGAGTGAACCTCCGTGGGTGTTAATAGTTACATAGTTTAGATGTTAATAGTGATATCAGCAGGAACAAGCCCAGATATATACTGTTTAGATATTAAATATCCACCCAAAAACAAAAAATATTCCCAAATAATATAAATAATTAATTCCAGGGAAAAATGCCGTGAATATTACTAGAATTTCGAAAAACAGAATAATAATAATGAATAATATATATTTATTTCCAAACCAACAGTTGAACTTACAAATCATAACAACAACAACAGAAACAAGTGAACTACATTACAGACTATTAAAACTATACAAAAACAACAAAAAAAGGATGATTAAAAGTTAATTTTAATAAAATAGAGAAAATTTATTGTATTGTTAGAAAGGAAAAAAAACTATCATATAGTCACTGTATATTAACACTATGACTAGTATAAGTATATCCGGTTGAAAAATATTTTAGCTTTAGTAATATCATAGCTTATTGCTTCTTAATTTTGGCAGACTCGTTGATCTGAGACACGATGATTCTCTAAGTCTAAAATTAAAGAAAACAGGTCTTAAAGATCTAGAGACCGCCGGCTTAATTCTTAAGCTCGGCGTCGTTTTTAAATGCCTGGGACTGGGACATGGGAATTCTTATGCAAAGACGTTTTGACTCCGTATGGTCCGACTTTAATCGGACAATAGAATAGTTGTGTTCCTCATAAGTATGATCACAGTTGCCTCTACAAGTTTTTACTCTGTTATGGTGAAAGATAACATAGTCCTTGGCATTGAAGTTTTAAGAACATGTACAAAACAACCATATGTCTATGTTATTAAACCAGTTTGTCAGTAGGTTTTTCCTATCGATAATTATATGCTTTGCAAGATCTTATAAGTTCTAACTGTTTCTCATCTACTCTTACAATTCAGCAGATTTGCTGTAAGACATGCATCTTAAGTATTGTAAATCACATTAGGGTTCATCCTAGAAAAGAATAACAATCTAAGAAATTACTTGGGGTATTTTCCTAAGCAATTGATGTGGAAGACTAAGTTAATACTCAGTATAGTTCTTTAATTGTATGCACAAAAGTTATTTGGTTGCTTTAATGCACTACTAGGGTATAAGAGAAGCAGTGGTTAAAAAAAATATCGAGTCAAAAACCCTTAAATAAATTATATAATATATAAAATCATTAAACTATAAAACATTAAAATATAAAATCATCAAAGGATCAGTCAAAAATTCAGTAACCTTAATTAAAATATATAAATATAAAATCATTAAATAATATAATATGAAAACTTCGAGATGATCTGTTACTGGTACTATAAACAGACAGTTAACTGCTATCTGTAATCAAACTGTATAACTGACGTCAAACGTTATCTATTTATAACTATTTTAAACTAAAGTTCTTGCAACTAGACCTAGATATAATATATCATGCATTTAGATGTCAATCCTTTGTGTCCATTTAAGTTCGTATATAGTTAACAAACTTATTATTACTGATTAATATAAATCCTAGTTTTTTGTTTTTTTTTTATTTATGGCAAAGCAAAATAAATAATTTTATACACAAAATCTAACGTATTGTCTTAGTATGTAACTGATAGATATTTAAATAAAAAGTGATTGAAATAAAATACATAGGTACATAATACTGTATGGTTGGTGGTTTATTCTTAAAATTATGTTGTAATTTGTTAACAACATTTTCTTGCAAAATGTACTTGGACATATTTACGATATATTTTATTACATACCACAAATATTTAAACCGCTTATCCGTCCATAGTCGTATATTCATTATACGAATGAAAATCGGATTCCAATTATTCATATCGGGTGGTTTTAATTATATTTTACCAACTTCGATGACTTTATTTATACATTTGAAGCCAGTGTTAATTCATCGGTCCAAACATTTAATTTGGCCGCTCTTAATCTCCCCTGGCCCTTCGCAACACGGTCAAACGCATTTTAATTATAAAATTGACATATCAAAAGTGCGGAGGGATCGGTGACGCGTATATTTTATGATTTAATAAAAGAGTTTGGACTTGTAAAATTAATTGGAAGCTCGGACCGCCTCTGCCATTTCTGGACGGACCTTTTGATTATCCTATGCATATTATAAATATGTATGTGTTTGCTCTCGACATGCTGGGTCTGTTCGCCTTTTAAATTAATTTAACAATCAATGGTAGCAAATGTTCTTCCAACCGTGACACGTACTGCACACGTTTTAAAATTAAAGTAATTGCAATGTCATTGTTTACATCAGAATTAAAAGAATTAACGTATTGTCAAAGTTAAAATTTCTTCATTCCATGAAAATGTTTTACATTTAAAAATAAAACGAAAATTTTTGAAAAAAAAAAATATATATAAACCTTTATAATAAAAATTGTAAACTATCTTTCAGTATTTCAGCACTTTTACAAACCCTATGTTCTCGAGTCGAGTCTAAGGTTTTGATAGCGTTTTGTTAATGTTATTGCTAGCAAATCTGTCTATCTTCCTCTTCACGGGACTATTACGTTTGTCGTTACTAATGTCCTCGTGTAAGGATTAGTAACGACTGGACGCTTGCAATAGAGCCAAGCAAAATGCCGTGAACTAACAACGTATTACAAGGAAAATATCTCGTTATTTATTATAATTCTAAAATGACTTTGAGCCGTTATTTATATTCTAATAATATTTCCAAAAGTTATGGTTCTGGGATGTCGTTATTTATTTTGTGTTGGAATAAGTTTCAAAAACTTTATTCTTTATTTGTTCCATATATTGATAGTAAAGCGAGTTACAATAATAATTATCATTGCAAAATTTTTGTTTAAATGTTAATGCCTACTTAAAGTCTAAGGTCAGTCAGTCTAATTACAAAACAAATACTTTCCAATTGTTATCAGTTAATTGGTTTATAAATCTCATAAATATTGTGTCACCTTATCTCTACAGTACTGTTATTACATTTATATCAGCCATTAAACAATTCTATCAATGCCTTTATTGCAATATAATATGATTTAGTATTGCTTGCATTAATTAAACATAGTCCATAGATGAATAAAAATGTTACAATTATATAAATTTAAAGAAGATATATGATATTATGAGAAAAATCCTTCATGTAATTAGAATTAAGATGTTGTATAGCTGTTTGTATATTACTAGACCTGCTTGTCTTTCGGTGCGTCACGATTAAATCCCCAGTCCAACTATACTATACTGACGATGTATTAGTTTTTATCTTCCGCGACATAAACGCACTTTTCCCTGAGCGGGCGGGAAATATATGTAAGATTTTCTCGCGCTAAAAAAAGATTTGTTTGACTTATAGGTCACCGCAAATATATACTGCCAATACATACAGTGTTATCTGTATGTATTGGCAGTACAATATAAGAGTACAGATTCCTTCGTCCTTAGCATTCTATAACAAAGCAGGAACCTACAACGATACTAGCAAGTCCAAATTAAATGTCAGCAAGTAAATTGTGTGTGTAAATTAAAACCTTGGAATAACATTATCTTTGTCTTTATTAAAGAAATGTATTATCTCAGTTGGAATTCAGGAAGTGTGCCAAAATTCAAGAACAATATTTGACTGATATTTTATTTTACAACTACCGTATAATTTACGTTAAATTGGTATTATCAAAGGAATCATCGTAAAATTGTATTATAGTATGTATATTATTATTATATTATACAAATAAATATTTATATAATATAATACAAACTACTTTTATCCATTTGGAATCGTTATTTTCATTCGTTTTTTGAATATAAAATTCGTTATTTTACTAAAAACTGATTATCATAGGTTTTGTAAATTTCATTTCAATACTAAATTTGCATTGTATGAAATATAACTTTGTAATACCTTTTTGCAATTATTAAAGAAAACAAAAAAATATACACGGATGCTGTGACATGCAACTTAATCTTAATGAAGTTAGAAAAAGGAATGTTTATCTTTGACATTAAACTAGAATTGATTACGTAATAACTTTTATGGACAAATATTTAAAATTATTATCCCGGATATAAAACTATAACGTATAATATTTACATACTTTACATATATTCATAATATGGTTAAACAGTTAGGTTTATATGGTAAATAATTATTTTAAATTAAAAAACGACGACAAAATATTAATAGTTGGCAATAGCCTGAGATCCTGTAACCAAGCCCAATGAAAGCCGAATGTATTGGGAACGAATGATTTATTTTCGCCAAACTTAGCTTAGAATCATCTCGACATACACGGGTTTCGATTTAAAAGACGTTATCAAATCAATTAAATCATTTAGGAGTCAAGCCAATAGACTAATAACACCGCTTATTTAGTGTCGGGGGTAAAAAATAGCAATTTACTATTATAAATAACAATCCAATGACAGCTGTCAAGATGTGTAGAAGTAAGCATAATAAGATAGGGGTGTTTTTAATATAAATGTATATTCAATATTATTATTATAATTACTGTAGAAACATAGTTTTTAATGCTCCTTTAGGCTAAGGCCGACAACTATGTACCTACAGTCTGGTTGCAATTAACCTTTAAAAGATTGAATAATGCATTTAATGACTCCTTGAATATTAGCGATATTGGATATTAATATTGTTGTAACAAAAAAGAACTAATAAATCGATTTGATTTTTGAAAGTTAATTATTGGCTGTATTATTGTTCTATTGTTGCTTTTATGAATCGTTATAGCACTTGTAATTGATTATATATGTAACTAGCATATCCAGCCTCCTTCACCGGGCTTAATTTAAAAATATATTAAATATAAGAATTAACTTTTTTAGTATTAACCTCCGCGATAATAATTATAGTTCTATCTGAATTTCATTTTCTTCTACTTGTTTCTCTAGCTTGTACATGGATAGTAACATGACGTTATAACTTACCCTAAATAGTTTGATGTAAAAACAATATCAGTACTAAAAAAACTGTCACTGATAGTTCAATAAAAAATGCTCCAATTGTCACCAAGCCTTACAGGATTATCCAATGGGTCAATCTAAAGGTACTCTGAAAATTTCGCTAAGATCGGTCAAACCGTTTCGGAGTTTATCCGGAACATACACACATACTTTCTCTTTTATAGGTATAGATATGAATAGCTTATTTTACCTTAAAGTATTTTTTTTTATTTATTTTGCCTTGCCTTATTGAAACATTTATTATTGTAACGTAAGTGTAACGTACTGTAACGTACGTGTGTCATGGTCTTGTCACTTGTGAGACCCGGAAGTGACGTCTCGCCGGCGAGGCGCCGCATCCTGCAGTCGCACTGAAGGGTTGCTCGGTCACAAATCAAGTTATGAGACACGCCACAAAAGGAAACTTTGTGCATTTCCGTTCCGACGAGCGTGAAATTTGACGTGCGACAAGCAATTTTATCCCCTAAAAGTGTTTTAATAAACATTAATATCGCTTAAGACTTTAAATAAGATTCCAAACTCTAGTTAAAATTGATAATGTTTAAGATTACAAAACAGAAATGTTGTTTTGTTCAATTCCATAATGTTATGTTTAATATCTTGTTATAGGGTTATTAGGCTATAAAACATTTTTGTTAATGAATATGTAGACAGTATTCGAATAAAAATGGTTTACCCTTCCTTAATTATTGTTTTTTATCAGGGTGCTTTCATAATTGAGTGATTGTTTACTTTAATGATAATAAAAATTAAACCCTTCAACGATAGAATTTGGTAATAACGCTGTATGAAAACATCTTTATTCAAAGCGAATACGTATATAATTATTTTTATAAAAACAGATATATGTTTTAAGGATACTATCTATTAGCATAATAGTCTGCGAAATATCAAATTAACTTTATTAAAAAAAAAATCTTTCGTAAAACTGAGTTTTCCTTTTACTTAATCTTTTTAATAATGTACAGAGGTGTTTTTTGACGGTTATAGATACTTAGTTTCCAGTAAATCGTTTTGTTAGTTTTGTAGTTTTGTTAGTGTGTTTGTTAGGGGTGTCTTTTAATGAAACTTCCCTGAGTACAAAAAAAAAATGTAATTTATATTGTTTTATATATATTAACTAATTTATATTTGTTTCACAGGTCCAGTCGTGCCAAGATATGTCTACAGAGGATTTTATAGAAGAAGATGAAAAAGTAACGACATACATCAATTAGCACTACATATACATACCCATTAGTATACTTTTATATATTTATATATATGATTAATATGTGTAGTAGTACGGTAGTACAAATAACTGACATGTAAATATATAGGAAAACTGTGATATGTGTGTTTGATTAATAATTTTAATCTACAATAGAATATGAAATAAAATAAAACAAAAGCGGTGTTGATTGTAATAAATTATTTGTACGATTGTAGCAACAATGTATTTTGTTAATGTAAATATATAAAATATCAAAAATTACATAGTTTTTTTTAATTCCCTGTTTTTAGAAGTAAAAGGTTTAAAGAATAAGGAATGATCTATTCTTCGATTATATTATATAGTAAGGTTATAAAATATATATGCTTTCAATTTAAGTTTCAAATAACAGGTCAACATGTGTGTAGTAAAAGTAGTAATAATAAGAAACAGTCTCAAACATATTGCATTTCTACATTATAAATAGAACAAAATTCGTGTTCACTTTATCCTTCAAATATCGCAGGAAACGTATAACATCCAAATGAGATTTGTTCACAGATGTAGTGTGCAGCCACTTTCATCGCCTCATATCACCTGCCAAATGAAATTTCCTGATCACAAAGAGGTACAATTCGCCTCTTCTCTAGTTTTTGCATAAAATAAAACCTGATTGTATAGTATTACAAAAATTCAAAAACATACAAAACGTAAACAATGGTTATTTATTAATAAAATCTATATATTTAAAAAATTTAATAACAATATTTTTTTTGTTTTTATAGCTCAATAAAGTAGCATAAACTTTTATTATAAATAAATATATTCGTTATGTTGTCAACATTGCATTTCACTATCTAATGGAGGGCTATTTATTTTTAAATTAGATTCTTTCTGGGTGAAGCCCTGCTTTGTATTCGATGGGCCCATTATGCATGAATCTATCTCCGCCACCGGTTTGATAAAAAACGGTAAGTTTGGGTTACCTTCAAAGAGAAAAGCCTATATTCGGAAAATGAGTTACCTATTTGGAGACAGAACTCCTTTGATATTCAAATCAAAGATCTACATGTGTTGTATAAAAAAAGATGTAGAGGTATTTTTCAAAATATATAAAATGGGTGGTACCTATAACTGAAAACGATACTGTTCATCGTTTCAATACAGAATATGACGGTAAGAAGACAAGTAGATAAGGTAATTAATTACCTACCTGTCTTTTATTTTTATTAATTTTACTTAATTATTAACTTTATATTATCTTTACAGATGTGTGTGTGAATCAAGTTTGTATGTAGGTACCTATCATTAGATAGTATTTTTACTTTTTAGAAAATTTATTTATTGATTCTTAAAAAC
Source organism: Napeogenes sylphis (assembly GCA_959347405.1). Taxonomy (NCBI): domain Eukaryota; kingdom Metazoa; phylum Arthropoda; class Insecta; order Lepidoptera; family Nymphalidae; genus Napeogenes; species Napeogenes sylphis. The sequence goes on from OY365781.1 coordinate 19,002,297, forward strand.
AACATAGCAATATGCGTTATGCGTGAAATAATATCTGAATATAATTTTTGTACTAGCTATGTAAAATATTACATCTAATTGAAAAATACAAATCAAAGTGTAATATGTATAATAAGTCGTAAATAATATTTTCTTAATTATTTAATACAAAAATATTACTTGACATTTTTTTTAGAACTACATACTTATAACTTACTTAAAATGTACTAAAACTACTTAGGTATACTGGTGACTTATTTACTAAGGTATAATTTCGATTTTTTTTGGCACCCAACGGATAGATTTTCTTGCATAGAAAGTTGGGGAAAGTTGGAATCCTTTATTAATTATCTGTTATTTTAACTCAATAATTGAATAACATGTAACCGAATCCATGGGTAAAAGTTAGTTAAGATAATCTCATCACGTATATCTTCACAACTTTTTAATAGAAGGTCTGAAAAAAAACATGTTTTATTCTTTACGAGACAATATAAAGAACCTGATTACTTTCCCAACTTTATTAGTTGCTTGTCATTGTGCCTGTCTGACTTTTACTCCAATCAGGAGGCCGGAGATATTGCTCAGTTTATTACGTAACTTTATTTTATTAAAGGAAAAATAAGAATCTTATTGCCTTTTTTGCAGGCGTTAAAATATTCATATTTAATTTTTATAGCATATCTTTTCTTGAGTTTAATTAATTTTGTAATAATGAGTATAATAGAACGACGTGACTGTTTTACAGAGGTCGCACGTTCGAATCCCTGCCCGTATAGGTTTGTTTTTCATTATATATTTATTCAAAATTTAGGTAAGTTTAACATGGCTATACATGCTAACAGATATTTTCAAACAATATATACATTTTTGTTCCATTTCGATATAATAAGAAAATCCTTATATTGATAAAATTATAGTGAATTCAAGTATTTAAATTTCGTTATTATTCCATGAGTTGCATTGTTTACTATTACAAGTTCGAAGGAATGTTTAAGTTAATAATAATATAATAATTAAACTAATATACCATCCGTAGAGGGATAAAATATAAGTTTACTATTTTGAAGCTAAAATATAAAATATAATTTAGAACAACCTAAAAATTTATGACTAGGTATGTTTTTTCTTAAATATTAAATAAACATATATTTACAAAAGACAATACAATAATAATTAGGATGTTTTTATTCATTTTTTACAACTTATTAGTGAGTTTGTTTTAAAAATATATATTATTACTAGTTTTAATAAATATTAATATAAAAATATCCTTCATGTAATCCACGATTTTGTAATCGTGTCTTTTACTTACCATAACATTATTTAATAAAACCGTTATGTTTTTATTGATATGTTTAATTTGCTACCTATTATTATTGCACTTCATCAACAAATTAATATACATAACAAAAACATAAATTTATCGCTATTAAAAGCTCAATTGGTAGAGCGACGGGACGGCTGCCCAGAGGTCGCAGGTTCGAATCCCTGTCCGTGTCGGTTTATTTTTCATTCTATATTTATATAAATTTAAATATGCTTAACATGGCCATACATGTTTAAAGATATTTTCAAAAACTAAACATAACTAAGTATATATCTATTAATTTAGATATTAATTTTTATGAATAATAAATTACATTTCAGGATGGTAGATAGCAGATCTAATATACTGCATTCGGAATGGCTCGAACGTGATAAAACCAACCTCTCACAGAAAATCAGTGAAGAAAAATCTTTGTCAATCATAGTTCCAATAAATGATGAAGAGTTTGAAACTTATTCTCATAATTCCTCAAACGAATTGCATCTATATCCGGTCAAAAGCTATAGGATGTAGACAATGGTAATCATCATATGGTAAATCGTCTACTCACTGGCCTCCTATAAAAAAAATATCAGACGATATTAATAAATGTAATCTAATGTAAAGATTAAAAAAAAAAGTGACTGTTTATAATGAATCAATTGAATTTATCTATTGAATATATCTTTGTATCCTAACCAATGGAAGGTTAATGATGCCTAATAATTTGCTGTTCTCCCCGATAATTGTATAGAAGTGTTCATTTCAGCTTAGAGTCCATTCATTATGAATGAGGTCTGACACTTTGCAGACGTTAGAAATTTTATTTACATTTACATAATTGATTTACATAAAAATCCTCTCACTAAATGGACTTACATTCAAAATGATTTATGATTAGAAAAATAAAGAGAATAAAGTTAATATATATAAATATCATTATTTATATATATATTTTTATACTGTCTACATCAATGCTTGACTACATTCCACCTGATGGAAAATGGAATGTAGTCTAAGATGGTAAGGCGCATTAACCTATAAACCTAGTCACTCTTCTCTTGAAGACACTGACACTGTATTCTGCTGGAAATACCCACAGACAGGCAAGCTGTTCCAGTCCTTTGCTGTACGAATGACGAAGTAAAGCGCTTCGTTCTGACAGAGGGACGTCCATAACGTAGGGGTTGATACCTGCCGTGCGTCGACACGTCCGGTGTTGGAAGGAAGAAGGGGGAATTAAGTCGTGTAATTCTTGCGCACACTCACCAAAATATATCCTGTAGAAATACTGAGAGGCTAGTAATTCTACGCCTGTGTTCACGGCTGTGGAGGTCGGCTTCAACAAATTCGGGGTCGCCTATAAGCCTCGTTGCTCGTCTCTCAATTGTGTCCAGAACAGCAAGATGAGGCTTTGCGGTACGTATTTGCGGCAAATATGTGACCACAATACTCCACACGCGACCGGTTTTGTGCTTTGTATAAAACAAGAAACTGTCCCGGTGTAAAGTACGTCCGGAACTTTGCAAGAACGGCAAGCTTTGCTGCTGCTGCTCTTGCTCTGGACTCAATAAATCCACCAAAGTTGAGGTTCGAGGAAATCTCTAAGCCTAACAACTGAAACCAGTCACTGCATATTCCAAAGATACATTCTGGAAAGTAGAAGCCAACGTAAAAGAGCTCCTTTGCGGTATACAGGTACGTCTGCGTTTTGGTGGCGTTGAATTTGACAAGATTGAAATTGCTACATGCGGAGACTGCCTGAAGTTTGTCACTCAAACGCTGCACCATGGCTTCTCTTTAAGACTGTACTTGATCTCTATTAGGCCGAGTACACAACAGATATCTTTCTACAACGGTGCTGTCGTCTGCATACCCATAGATACCTTCAACATATCTTTAATGTACGGCAGAAAAAGAGTTGCAGAAAGAACGGACCCCTGAGGCACTCTTGCATTTATTGTCAAGGGTTCCGAGAAACACCTGTCGACAACTACTCGGAGAGGTCTCTGAATCAGAAAGTCCGTTGTCCAACCGATCAAACCAGGAGATATACCGTACGCTTAAAGCTTGCTTCTAAGGCTCGCATGTCAGACCCTGTCAAATAAATGCCCTCGAGACGTCCAGGGAGACAGCGACAGCTGTGTGTAGCTTACAAGCTCTAGTGGAACCATTTTAGTGAAACCAGTACTATCGGCCACTGAGGAGATTGTTACCTTCTAGGTAGGCTAGAAGGCGCGAATCCAATACAAGCTCCATAATCTTGCAGAGTGTGAACCAGTTCCCGCAGTTTACGATTATAGATGGGTCAATATATATTTAATAATCATTATGGTTTACCAAAGTTTAAGAGGAGTTTTTAGGAAATCATTTAACTTGGTATTTTATTAGTAGTTTAATGTACCTACTATTGTAAAAAAATATTAATTCCATAGGATTTAGACTTTTGGCTTTAGGTAGATATGTATTAAAAGAAAATTAAAACATAAACGTTAGAAAGAAATAAAAGATTTTTTACTTTTGAATTTTATAATATCTTACATTGTAAAGTGAAATTTATTTTTTTCTAGTAATTTACCTTTATATGTAAAACACAAATTATATTTAATATTTATTTATTTTTATACAAAATAAAGAAAATTGAAGTTCCATAAGTTATCTAAGAAATAAAAAATATTTATATATATGATTACACACGAAATATTCTATCAAAAATCTGTTGAATTGTATTTGAATTATAGCCGCTCTCACTGGTGGCGGTGTTTGAAGAACTTACTGTAATTAAACGGTCAATTAAATGTTATCCTTGACATTAAACTTATAATGGGGGTATTATTATTATTATTGGGGTCGTCGCAATAGATAGAGGCCTTCAACGCTCTTCTATCATAAGTCATCTCAGTACAACCTGCTTTCCCATATCATTTTACACGCCTTTCACTCATTTTCATCCTTATACGGTCTTCCCTCTTTTCATATAATTATCTTAGATACTTCCCATTACATCCGTTTTATTATTTTGTAACATATTTTCAATCACCGGTGCTACTTTCTTTAAATTATCTATGAACCATTAATATATATAAATATAATAAAACAACTTACTGTGAATAGTGTATCCGTAGGGATCTAAAACAAAAAAAATATATAAACAAATATATCGTAAATATAGTCTTATACATAAAACAGTATTAAAATAACTTACTATAACTCAAAACATATGATATGTTCAGAAGAATAATCATTGCGAATATTATTATTTGATTCTTCATTTTATGTATTACAGTGAAAAAATATTTAGAAACATATTTTATATTTTATTTTCAATATCAGCTGGTTGTAATATCAGATAATTCTTATACAATATGTGACTTCTCAACTGCAATGCTATTCAGAAACTGCATGAAATAAAATAGGACTTATTTCCTATATTGATAAAAAAAATATTTACTATCTGGTTTATGATTATTGATAAGAAATTATCGTGCGTTTGTAATAATTATTTCTTATACTTACTATTACACTAAAAACACGTATTGTAAATCATATTTATATTTCCTCGACATTTTATGACGTTAATGGACAAGGAAAATAGTCTATTAAAATTATTTTAGTAATAAAGGAAGAGAGTTAACTGTTGCCAAAAAATTAAATATTAAAGCCTAAAATATCTTCTTGTTTAGTTACGCACAGTTACAATAAAAAAATATAAAGAGTGTCAACGAAACAAATTTACTAAGACACTGCTCAACCCACCTGACACAGGGCTGTAACATTTAAACAGTGATATACAGACACTTGGTTTTTATAAAGATTATGGATTATATTATTGCGAAATTAACTATTTAATCAAAATCTAAAGAATGCATCCAACATTGTTCGAAGATATTAAACCCTTGATGTAAGACATCGACTTGCACTTAGCCGCCATTTTGTTTTGAAATTTCTATGTATTTTATCTGTCAGTGTTTGAACTGACAAAATAACACGTTAGAATAATTGGTAGAAAAATTTAAGAATTGGTGGTAATTATTCTTATATGATAGTTCATAACTTTAATTATTTTGTAGAAATGTTGTTCGAATATTATAAACCTTTTTTGTCCGTATGATCTATCTAAATAATAGAGTAGGAAAATAAAAGTTAGGAAATAAAATGATTGAGTAAGGATTAAAAAAAAAATATTATTTTACAAGTTTATTTAAAATATAATGTATATTAATATATTATAATATTATTTTGAAGACGTTGGTTGAATAATGTTACCAATTCATATTTATTCGATATCTCGATGTATCTGCAAATAAAATATGTTTTCAACAAACCAATAATAAAAAGAAAATAAAATTAAAATGATTACAAATTATTTGGCATATTTTTTACCTGACTAGTTCGTTTAGCACCTCTGTAAAAAAAGCAAAGATCAATTGTTTCCAGAATAAAATATTACTAAGTATTTACAGTTTACTGTTTGTATATTTATCCATTAAAAAACTCACGCCTCCGCTTCCTAATAACAGATTCACCGCACCGCCCTGAAACAGAAAAAAATTAAGGTATCTAAAGTTTAGTTTAAAATTAATAGTTTTAAAATTTTAAGTTTTCCCATACAAAATTTATTTGTTGCCTCTGAACTGGCATTAACTCTGAGCGTAGGTATGGCACCCAGGCGTTGACCTTTTAAGTACTTCTTACAAAATACAGAGTAATAAGTAACAGGGAACAAATTCTTTGTTTTGTCGTTTTTTTGTGTCATTTATCAAGATTTGAAAAAGTGGTAGAAGAAGAGGAGGAGGAGCAAGAGGAGGTCAAAAATTACAAATTATATATAAAAAACGACCCTCTTGTCTATTAATAAATATTGTTTTAACAAAAAGAAAATCTATACTTACTAATATTCCTCCTTGTCCGTTAGAACAAGAATCTTTGGGAATTATTATAACATTTTTATTGATTGCGGTATTTCCGTTACCTAAAATAAATAAAACATATTATTAAAGTCAATTAAATATATATCTACAATAGTCCTTATGTTTTGTAGTTTATTTTCGTTCGACCTACGTATTTATAAACCAAGGACTATGAATCCTAATTCATGCATTCAATATTTTTACCCATCCGTATATATTCTCAATATGTATTTATTTTATTATAACCATACACATACATACCGTCAATTACATCTATCACATAATTTGTAACCTATTTTTTAATAAAATAAAAGCCATAGCAGTGATCACAAGGGCATTAAGTAATTCACTTTTGCCGATATTATAAGGAATCTAACAAAATCACTAAATCGTGAACCCCAGGCCTTGGATGAAGTTATGTTATAATACCTTTATAAATGATACCATTAAATATAAGTAAAAAAAAAAATTATGATAAAAACAATCCAAACAATTGCACTTCCTTACATACAAACTATATCAATACAACTTACTGTTGTCAGACCTCAGATCAGCTTCTGAAAAATATGATACAATTAAATAACAGAGTTATTGTTTTGTTTAAAATGTTAGTATTTATTTATCTATCGGTTGGTTTTCTATCTCTATCTAACTCTCAATTTATTATTATTAAACTACGTCACCACATAAAGAGGAAGCCAATAGCAAAAAGAAGATGCAAACGAAAACGTAGATATTTGCTTGCATTTTTAATATCTTGAAACAGCCGAGGAACAAATAAATAAATCAAAAGAAATGTAACAAAAAACAACTCGTTTTATTGACGTTCGATAACCTTGCATTATTCTTTATACTTAAATATAATATATTTAATTCGATAAACGTGTCCACGAGTTTATCATAATTAGTTACTCGTTGATAATAAAACTTTCTGACCAAGTTAAGACTAACGAAGTACAAATAAAAAAGTAATAAAATACAAGTCAAATGGAGTCACTTCGTGAATATTATTTTCCAAAGGAATAAATATTAAGATAAGAAATGTACGAGATAATTAATTATTCATTTTATTAAAATGTTTAATGTCTACATTATTTAGAAGTCAAACAAACAATTAAATATCTAAGTTAAACATGGTACGAAATAAAATGTTGAACATAAAATACAATACAATAATTCTCACATTAACAGATTTTTTTTCAAAATATAATCAATAGATTGTCAATATCTTGAAGGTTAAAAGAAGTTGCTGTTATGGGCTTAGCCTTTTGTTTTTTAGCCTTCAGGATGACTAACAAAATAAAACTAAATTATCTAGCAAAGAATTAAAAATATATATTTTTAAGTGTCGAACTTAAGTCTATAGCTAAAAAGTAGTCTACAAAGATTTACTAAAATTCCAAGTAAGAAGTTTAGACAAAGAAGATTAAAAGGAAAGACAGTAATATTTAATTTTCTTATGAGATGTCGGCTTATTTCGGTGAATACAAGATCGCTTTAGAATACTTACGTATCTAGTAGCGAATAAAACATTATTCACCGACATTATTTGTTTCGTGACAAAATGTTAAATTCAGTTCAGTGAGGCTCGGCATTACGGACCTGTTAAATGGTTTGTCGAACCTACATGGACTAAAATACGCGCTAATAGATAGAATTATTATTATACGAACCATTTGGAGCTACTTTGGACTCCGTCATGACCTAAAAACTATTTTACATTAACATGTCAAATCTGGCTCATATATTGAGAGTTTGGAGATACATATTGACGTTCCCAGGGCTATTTGGTCTAAGCGACAACATAGTGACACCGAGTTATATATACTCTTGGATTCAGCACGTTTTTACCTTAATTAAATGATTATTTAGATATTAAAGATTATTATAGCCCAGTTCCAGCTTACCTAGAAAATTCAAATTTGGTATTCAGATAAATACTTGGGTAAATAGAAAAGAACAAATCTGAAACTAAGGATTTTTATATATACTGGAATTTGGCTATGTGAACTTGGCACCCGACTTTGGAAAAAAATACTTTTATGGGCTTAAATGATAGATTTAGATAAGTAGTGGTTAGTAGTAAAACTTATTTCGTTTGTAGTAAAACTGAAAACAAATAAAAAATAAATAAAAAAAACTCATCACCCCGATCTAAAAAAGATTTTTTTTTCGTGCCGATTCTTGTACAAAAACGTTAGTAGTTGATTGTAGTAAAAGTGTTTTTTTTTAGTGAACTAATTATGCTGGGCAAACATCTCGAGTTTTTTCCAAATCAATATTTAATAAATAATTGTATTTCGAAAGCACACGAATACTACAAACGCTTAAAATGACTAAGAAACTTTCTTAGAGGTTTGTAGTGAAATAATATTTGATTGTAGTAGATCAGAAGTTGGTAAAAATCGATCACTTTGACCGAAACTTATATTTCACTAAGTTGATCTGAATTACTTCTGATTGAAGGTTAATATGATTGCTACAAACGCTTAAAATGACTAAGAAACCTTCCTAGAGGTTTGTAGTGAAAGAATATTTGATTGTAGTAGATCAGAAGTTGGTAAAAATCGATCACTTTGACCGAAACTTATATTTCACTAAGTTGATCTGAATTACTTTTGATCGAAGGTTAATATGATTGCTACAAACGCTTAAAATGACTAAGAAACCTTCCTAGAGGTTTGTAGTGAAATAATATTTGATTGTAGTAGATCAGAAGTTGGTAAAAATCGATCACTTTGACCGAAACTTATATTTCACTAAGTTGATCTGAATGACTTCTGATCGAAGGTTAATATGATTGCTACAAACGCTTAAAATGACTAAGAAACGTTCCTAGAGGTTTGTAGTGAAATAATATTTGATTGTAGTAGATCAGAAGTTGGTAAAAATCGATCACTTTGACCGAAACTAATATATCACTAAGTTGATGTAAACTACTTCTGATCGAAGGTTAATATGATTAATACAAACGTTTAAAATGACTAAGAAATCTGCCTAGAGGTTTGTAGTGAAAGAATATTTGATTGTTGTAGATCAGAAGTGAGAGATCAGAGAGAGAAAGAGAGAGAATCAGAAAACAAGACAAGACCGTTTGTCCCCTGTGAAGTAAGTCGATATTTCATTTTAAGTCATTTTAAGCGTTTGTAGTAATCATATTAACCTTCGATCAGAAGTAATTCAGTTCAACTTAGTGAAATATAAGTTTCGGTCAAAGTGATCGATTTTTAACCACTTCAGATCTACTACAATCAAATATTATTTCACTACAAACCTCTAGGAAGGTTTCTTAGTCATTTTAAGCGTTTGTAGCAATTATATTAACCTTCGATCAGAAGTAATTCAGATCAACTTAGTGAAATATAAGTTTCGGTCAAAGTGATCGATTTTTACCAACTTCTGATCTACTACAATCAAATATTATTTCACTACAAACCTCTAGGAAGGTTTCCTAGTCATTTTAAGCGTTTGTAGCAATCATATTAACCTTCGATCAGAAGTAATTCAGATCAACTTAGTGAAATATAAGTTTCGGTCAAAGTGATCGATTTTTACCAACTTCTGATCTACAACAATCAAATATTCTTTCACTACAAACCTCTAGGCAGATTTCTTAGTCATTTTAAACGTTTGTATTAATCATATTAACCTTCGATCAGAAGTAGTTTACATCAACTTAGTGATATATTAGTTTCGGTCAAAGTGATCGATTTTTACCAACTTCTGATCTACTACAATCAAATATTATTTCACTACAAACCTCTAGGAACGTTTCTTAGTCATTTTAAGCGTTTGTAGCAATCATATTAACCTTCGATCAGAAGTCATTCAGATCAACTTAGTGAAATATAAGTTTCGGTCAAAGTGATCGATTTTTACCAACTTCTGATCTACTACAATCAAATATTATTTCACTACAAACCTCTAGGAAGGTTTCTTAGTCATTTTAAGCGTTTGTAGCAATCATATTAACCTTCGATCAAAAGTAATTCAGATCAACTTAGTGAAATATAAGTTTCGGTCAAAGTGATCGATTTTTACCAACTTCTGATCTACTACAATCAAATATTCTTTCACTACAAACCTCTAGGAAGGTTTCTTAGTCATTTTAAGCGTTTGTAGCAATCATATTAACCTTCAATCAGAAGTAATTCAGATCAACTTAGTGAAATATAAGTTTCGGTCAAAGTGATCGATTTTTACCAACTTCTGATCTACTACAATCAAATATTATTTCACTACAAACCTCTAAGAAAGTTTCTTAGTCATTTTAAGCGTACTCATTCGTGTGCTTTCGAAATACAATTATTTATTAAATATTGATTTGGAAAAAACTCGAGATGTTTGCCCAGCATAATTAGTTCACTAAAAAAAAACCACTTTTACCACAATCAACTACTAACGTTTTTGTACAAGAATCGGCACGAAAAAAAAATTTTTTTAGATCGGGATGATGATTTTTTTAAAATTTATTTTTTATTTTTTTTCAGTTTTACTACAAACGAAATTAGTTTTACTACTAACCACTACTTATCTAAATCTATCATTTAAGCCCATAAAAGTATTTTTTTCCAAAGTCGGGTGCCAAGTTCACATAGCCCTGGAATTTATTTATTTTTAAGAACACTTGCTTTTAATACCTACCTGTAATGTGAGAATCAATAATAAAAATTTATGACAGCCTAGATATTTAGGAATATTATAAGTTATTCATTTAAATATATAAATTGTGGAATAGATTTTTTTTTAATTCTAAGGTATCAGTTTAAGTACTTATAACTAAGAATATAGTATATTTCGTGTTTACTATGTTATTAAGTAGAATTTCAATATTTAGTATACATCAATAATGTGAGATCATTATTTAGTAATTTATATGTAAATTACTAAACAATAAGTACTTCGGAACACGCCGCAAAATTAGTAGGAAAATTCATTTTAGAAACAAAAACCATTTGGTATTAATTTTATTATGGAGTAACTACTAATAATTTCTGTACAAAAAGTAATAATATCCTGTCAAAAATATAAATGTGATATGAGAGCAAACTTTAATTTTATAATATTTGCCTTGGTTGTTTTTATTTGACTTCAAAGACAAGATAAGTGAGATCTAAATGGTTGCCAAGTTGAATGGTCAGTCCTTAAATTGATTAATTACAACATTAAATATTTTATAACAACTTAAAATATAAATTCATCCTATAACTTATTATAATATATTGAAACCTAACAGACTGACATATTATTACAAATGTTTTTTTGTAGATTTAAAGTTCTGTGCAGTTCTGTAAGTTCTTATTTTATTCTTTAGAAAATGTAGGTAGCTACATTTGTGATGATATTTGATTCCTGGACTACACTCCAGCCTTAAAAGAATAATCTAATCAATAGACCAAAAAAAAATGGTATTTCGTAAAACTGTACTGTATGGGTAACATCTTATGATGGCTGGATTAATGGCTTTGATATTCTAGGTTGATAAAAATACCGAAACTTAATTCAATATATAATAATAAGAATTTCCTAGTGAATTAGACGTCACCTTTTTTTTAGCAAAAAGATTATTTCATTTTAAAATTAAAATGTTGGTATAAAATTTAGTATATAATACAACTATGTGTTTGGTATGATCAATTGATTCAGTTAAGATGTGTTTTAACGTAAATAGGATTTTAATTTTAAGTGATAATATGGCCATATCACGATAAAAGAGAACGCTTTGATTTAGTAAGTCCGTTTTTTGTATAATTTATTTTTCGACGACTTAGATTTTATAAATAATACAAAAGTGAATGTTTTGTACTCAAAAAGGTTCAACTGCTAAAAAAAATAGTCGCAAAAAATAAATAAAAAGGTTGTACTCAAAAAGTTCAAAGTGTTAAATTTATGCAAGGCAAATAAAGATTCAAAAATATAGCTTAATAATACATATAAATCACACATGTAAAAATAGTTCAGGAAATAAAAAAAAACATAGAATTATCAATGGTTAGTTAAACTCCTGGGTTTACAATGCCGTTAAACAATATTATATAGCATAAAAAAACATTATCTTAGAATTTTATTATAAATGTCTGAATTGTCAACAAATATTGGCGGTAAAGTTAGGCTAAATATTTATAAAAAATAAATAATAAAAATATTGTTGACACGGACCGAATTCGAATCTGCTACCTCTGGAAAACAGTCACGTCGATAAGCCAATTGAGTGATCGCGATGCTTAAACTACGTGCCAATGAATCTAGCAATCGAAATATAACCATTTTTATCGTGACGTTTGCAAAATCTAGAGAAACATTATATATTCTATATATTTAAAATGTATTATTAATATTTTCATATCATAAAGATAATCAGTGGCTCTATTGATACAAGAGACACAAATCTATTTCTTCATGGTCGTCATATTAGGAAAGGCTTTTAAGTAAAACTTTTTCTCTCTATGCACATTTAGTTAGCGTATATAATATATTAAGACGTAAGTACTATAGACATTAAGTTATCCTTTCTAATTTCACTATATGTATATGTTTCAACATTTTTATTAATAAAACACAAATAAATGTATACTATGTATTTTTGATATATGTTTATTGTTTCAGAATAAATGAAGTTGGAAAGCAATGTTTCGTTGTTATATTATATAATCGGAACCAATTATAACTTTTATTTTTATAAATATACATATTCTTCTTCTTTCTTCTTTTTTCTTCTTTATAAAATTTTCATTTCAGTAACACTAGAACAAGAAAGATATTCAATGTTATTTGTCAAACTCGAGTATAATATTATTGATTACTTTTTTATATTTTGAATAAAATATAATGAAACATGGTCATTGGTAATATCCGGTGACTGCCCTAGTCAGACATACAGATCAGATTAGTGAAGAAGGAGCACATAAAGTGGGCCCTGATTAATGTGGTAGAAGTAAAAGAGGTATGTTTGGTTCGTGGCTTTATATGTTTCTCTGTCTCTGCTGTCATCAAAGGGAGACCGGCGCGACGAAATATATGTATGTGTGTGTATATTTAATATTACTTTAGGGTGCCTAAATATTAAAATATGTACACCAGGAAACTCACGAATAAGTTATTGTAACCACAGCGTCCATACCGGTTACCTTGACCTTGTCCTTCGTTTACTCTAACGTCAGTATCGTCACGGTTAGTGGCATCTGCATTATTCTTCACATTCACTGAAATAAAATAGATTAACAATAATAATTGATTATAAGTGATACCAGAAGTAGAACTTACACTGTAGCTATAATATCATAGGTAACGTTATAGTTAACATTTGTTGTTCGTTTTGTTCGTGTAATCAATAATTTATACTTGCCATCAGAATTTGAGTCTCCATACGCTTGTACGCCTGTAAAAGATAATAATAATAATATTAGCTGTAATAAAATGCAGTTTTTAAAAGCTCAGTTGGATTATTGATGATTTTTTAATAGTGTAGAATTAATAAAAAAAACTCATTAGAGATTTTATTTAGTTTTCAAAAATTTAAGAAAGAGCCAAAATGTCAACTAAAGCTCAATTATTTTTTAAAAAGACAAAACTATTCCTTGGTTAGTTCTGAATAAAAAGGAAAGGGAAAAGAAGTAAGTGGAAAAAGAATTTTGGTCCTAAAAAAAATATTGATTGTAAACCAATTGTGAGTAGAAAGAAAAATATTACAATATTAATATATAATTTTGAAAAATCTTTAGTTTATCACATATGTTTTAAAAAATATATTGTTGTATCCATAATATGTATTTTTACAGTAATATTAAATTGTTAGTAAAGAATATTAATAAATAACTAAACAAAGTATTAACTTTCTTACCTGGATGATTGTGTGTTATAAACACGCCTAACAAAAGAAGGCTTACACAAAAAAATCTTCCAAACATTGTAATTCGACTTTGATACGATTTAAAGTAATTTAAGTTTTATAGACCTTTTATAATGGTTTCTTATCTCTACATTAATATTTATTGGACATGAATTATTATGTACACGATATTATGTCACGTAAACAGGGATATTCGTGATAATATTTAATAACTTAAGATACTTTTCTGATGTACCTATCAAATAAGTTAAACAAGGTTTTATTCCCAAGAAACAAAAATATTTTTTATAATAATTGAAGAGTTTTCTTAGTATAGTTGTTTATTGTTTTTATATGTTATTGCGATATTTTAAAATTTAAGCTCTGGTTGAATAATGAATTTACTTTTTTTAAAGTTTATAATTTATCTTTAATTTGACGGGGATATTTATAACAATGATTTCAATAAATTGATATTTTTGTTGGTTTGCGTGACAATGAACACCACTTGGGCCACCTGAGGATAAGTGGTGATTTCTCCAATAGATGTTTAGAAATGTTAAAAACTACATGCGTTGCCATATTCGAGGAATGGGTAAGGATGTCAGAATTTAGGATAGACTGAGAGTGATTTTAGCATTTGGCTCTCTCACTATCCTTCCAAAATCTTATTACAACAGCTACCCCAGTAGTACCAATACAACAATCTATGAACTGTAATTTAATGAATCCACCTAGTAAGTTCCACTAATAAAATGTGAGCATGTTATGAATAGTCAGTATTGTAGATTCTATCATATTGAAAACAGCAAAAAAAAACTGAAGGTGTCTTTTTCCCCAGAAAGGTACCAGAGCTGTAGATACCATCATTTCCCGTACACTTCCGTGCACTTGCGATATCGTTCGCTATGCTTCGCCGCCGGGTATCTTAATAGAGCCAGTAGCTATAGTCCGTCGTCTCCGCCTTTGGTGTAGTGTAATACCTGGAAGTCATACAGAATAAGTGTGTCCGTGATAGGTCTCCATACCACGTTTAAACACCACGCTATGGAATCGCGTTCCAAACATATGGTATCGCGGCATTAAGAAAATTAAGTACATGACGATACCCATTCTCGTAACCTCTATTTCCACCTCAATTTTGTCCTTTGCCTCGTACAAGATTTTCGTGTCAAGCCTGTGAGGATCTCTTCCAAATTTTCTACGCTTATATTGATAGTGTGCTAGAGTGATATATTGTTGCTGTGGCATTTCAATTTAAGTTGAACGAAACTGTCGGCTCTCAATTTCTTCCCATAATTGGGAAATGGTTGAGACTGACATACAAGATTTGTTTGTCAGATTTGTGATGATATTTGGTTTCGGCACTGCACTCTAGTCTTAAAACAGCAATATAATCAAAACACAAAAAACGGAAAACGGTGAATCTGCGCCAAAGAACAGAAAGTAAATTTTGTCGATCAGTAACGTTTTATATTGGCTGGATTGATGGCTTCGAACTAGATTAGGTTGATAAAAATGCCGAAACGAACGGATTGTTACTTCAATATGGAATAACAGAAATTATACTAGGATCTCATAACGGGTAATAATGAGGGTAATCGTTAGGCTTAAATGGGTATCCTGAAGTTCAGCGAGTCCCCTATAAGCATCTTGGTCCTCCCCTGGGCTGGGTGGTATGCATAAAGGATTTCCCAACGTTAAAAAAAACAAAGAAGGATCCAGTTTGCAAGTCAATTAAACGTCACCTTTTCTTAACAAAAAACTGTATACATTTAAATAAAAATGTTGGTATTAAATTTTGTATCTAGCACTGTCTATTTGTCATTTGGCATGATCACATGATTCAATTGAGAAAATTTAAAGGATCATAAAAACCCATACATATAAAAAAACTAAGAGGTGTCAAGGGACACCCGAATGGAACGCAGTTCCTTTCGATTACTTATTGAAGGAATAGGGAATATGCATAAAATTTAAAATGGTCTCAAATACTTTTTTTCGGATACTTATTATCATCTTATTATGATGAAAACATTTATTTTTTTATTTACTAATCATTTAGGGCCATAAAATAATTTGTGAAAAGTGTAAATTAAGGGAGCGAAATTCAAACTTCCAAATCGCGCAACCATTGGTCAAAAGGATATGTGAAGTCATTTGACACGCCATTCAAATTATCGGCGTCGAAGTTCATACTCTGGTATTAGTGTTACTGAGAAAAATAAATAATTTAAACCTATATTTTCGTGCTTAAAGGTTTTATTAAATGTTACGATTGTTTAGGTAATCATTTTCCACTTCACTTGACTCAGATGAATAACTTTGTTGATTATCAGCAGATATAAAAGATATAAGATGCTATAGAAGTATTATCAGCTGTGTTTGTAGTAAACAATTTTCTTTTTAAAACATATTTTTACTGGTAAAGTAAAACTATGTAAAATAGTTAGTTTTATTGGTAAAGTAGGGCTCTGCCTTGTGATCACATTTAATAGTGTCTTGGCTGATCAATATCACAGACATTTGTATGGGCAGTACTAGGACTTATTTAGTATATCACTTCTTTGTAAAGGTCACCAATTTTTTTAAACACTCCTTTTTATAGCTAAATCTGAAAAGGCTTCATTAAGCGATGTCAATCTTTGCCTTTTGACTATAGTTTATGTTTTCCTATCATAAAGATAATCAGTGGCTCTATTCCTACAAGAGATGTAAAACTATTTCTTTAAAGTCATATTAGGCAAGGCTTTTGAATAAAACTTTTTTCTCTCATATGGACATTTTACCGTCCTATATACTACAATAAGTTATTCTTTCTTAATTGACTTATCTGCTTATGTTTCAACAATATTATTAATAAAACACAAATAAACGTATTTATGATATTTATTTTTTATTTTAGAATAAAAGAAGGTGGAAAGCAACGTTTCGTGGTTATATTATGTAATCAGATTTAATTATAACATTTTTATAAATATACATAATCTTCTTCATTCTTCTTTTTTCTTCTTTATACAATATTCATTTCAGTAACACTAGAACAAAAAAGATATTCAATGTTATTTGTCAAACTCGCGTATGAGATTATTGAATAAATCGTTTTTATTTTGAGGAAAATATTTTGAAACATGCTAAGTGGTATTATTAGGTGAATGTCCTAGTCACACATAAAGATCAGATTAGTGAAGAAGTAGCAAACAAAGGGTACCAACAAATATTTGTGAGAGCTTATCAAGGTCATTAATCACAATGTGGTAGAAGTAAAAGAGGTGTGTTTGGTTCGTGGGTTTAGGTGTTTCTCTGTCTCTGCTACCAACAATGGAAGACAGGTGAGTTTTGAGACATGTGAGACATTTATATTTATATTGGAGTTTACTCGAGGGTGCCTTTATATTAAAAAATGTAAACCAGAAAACTCACGAATAAGTTATTGTAACCACAACCTCCATACTGGTTACCTGGACCTTGTCCATCGTTTACTCCAACATCAGTAGTGTCACGGTTAACAGCATCTGCAGTGTTCTTTACATTCACTGAAATAAAATAGATTAACAATAATAATTTAACCGCCCCGTTGGTCGAGTGGGTAGCACAGACGCCTAACGTGTTACGGCGCTAGTGGGCTCGGGTTCGATTGTCGGCAGAGACAGGTATTTGATGAGCATAAATGTTTGTGTTTCTAGGTTTGGTCGTTTATAAAATATATTCTCAGTATTTATATGTGTATTTCTATGTATTTGTATCGTTGTCTAACACCCTTAACACAAGCAAATAATTTGCTTACTTAGGGGTTAGATCAATGTGTGTAATTTGTCCTGATATTATTATTATTATAATTGATTATAATCAATACCAGAAGTAGAACTTAAACGGTACCTACTATATCATAAGTAACGTTATCGTTAAGATTGTTTGATCGTGTTATTATTCTAATCAATCAGTTCTTATTGTTGATTTTAATTTTACTTTTATAACTGTTGTATTATACATATGAAATGTATATAAAGGAAATATTTTTGACGACTGATTAATATAGTGACTATAACTCTGACTCGACAAATAATTGTAAAAATAACGAAAATATGTATATATATATATATATATATATATATATATATATATATATATATATATATATATATATATAACTGTCTAGAGGATACTGTAAAAAATATTTTTTCGTTATTAATTAGACAACAGTCTAAAACCATACATATAATAAATGTTATATTATATGTACATACATATATAAATACATATTTATGTTTTAGCTATATGGCTTTTTGTGTTAAATATATTATTTATTAATTTATAATTACCATCAGAGTTTGAGTCTCTGTACGCTTGCACGCCTGTAAAACACAATAATAACAGTATTTATAGTTGTAATAAAATATAGTACATATTTAAAAGCTCACTTGGATTATTGGTGATCTTTTAATAGTGTAGAATTAATAAAAAAAAAAACGAATTACAGATTTTATTCAGTTTAATTTCGTTCTTTTTAAATTTTAGACAATTTTCTAAAATTTTAAAAAGAACGAAAATCTCAAATATTTAATATCAAATAGTTAATACCTTGTTGTTGTTGTTAAAAATCTCAAATAGTTAATACCTTGGTGAAAGTGAATAAAAAGAAAAGTGAAAAGGAGTACATTTCTCGTCCTAGTAAAATTTATTCGTTGTGAACCAATTGTGAGTAGAAAAAAAAATATTACCATATTAATATATGATTTTGAAAAACCTCTTGTTTATCACATATATTAAAAAAAAAACTATGTTTGTATCTATAATATGTCTGTTTACTGTAGTAGTAAATTGTTAGTAAAGGATATGAATAAATAATTAAACATAGTATTAATTTTCTTACCTGGATGATTGTGTGTTATAAACACACTTAACAAGAAAAGGCTTACAAAAACAATTCTTCCAAACATTGTAATTCAACTTTAATAGCAATTTAAAGGAATCTAAGTTTTATAGACCTTTTATAATGGTTTCTTATCTCTACATTAATATTTATGCGACATGAATTATTATGTACACGATATTATGTCACGTAAACAAGAATATTCGTGATCATATTTGAGAAATAAAAAAATATATAAATGTTTACATTTTTAAATACTACAATATTAAATAACATAAGAATTTTTCTTATGTACCTGCAAAATAAGTTAAACAAGGTTTTGTTCCTAAGAAACAAAAATCTTTTCTATAATAATTGTTTTTTTTTTATTATATCTTATTGTTTTTACACGTTATTGTGATATTTTCAAATTTAAGGTCTGGTTAAATAATTAATTTATTTTATTTTTTTTTATACATTCTAGATCAGTGCTTGACTACATTCCACCTGATGGAAAATGAAATTTAGTCTGAGGTAATGGTGGTGATGGCATTAACCTAGAAACCTATTAAAAATATCGAAGCAAAGCGCTTTTTTCGGACAAAGGGAATGTCCACAACGTAGGGATAGAAACCTGCCGTGCGTCGGAATGTCCGATGATGGAACAAAGAAGGGGGAATTAAGTCGTCTAATTTCTGGCTACACTCACGAAAATGTATCCTGTAGAATACTGAGAGGCTAGCAATTCTACGCCTGTGTTCAAGACTGTGAAGCTCAGCTTAAATCTATTCGGGGTCACATATAAAACTCTTTGCTCGCCTATCAGTTGAGTCCAGAACCGCAAGATGAGACTTTGTGGCACCAGCAAATATGTGACCACAGTGCTCCACACAAGACCCTATCTGTGCTTTGTATAAAACAAGAAGCTGTCCCGATGTAAAGTGCTGCCGGAACTTTGCAAGAACGTCAAGCTTTGTTGCTGCTGCTCTTGCTATGGACTCAATGAGCCGACCAAAGTTAAGGTTCGACGAAATGTCTAAGCCTAACAACTGAAGCCGGTCACTGTATTCCAATGATACATTCTGGAAAGTGGGAGCCAAGGTGAAAGAGTCCTTTTTGCGGTAAATAGGCACGTCTGCGTTTTGGTGGCGTTGAATATGACAAAATTGCCATTGCTCCATGCGGAGACGGCCTGAAGTTTTTCACTAAAACATTGCACCATGGCTTCTCTTGACAGACTGTACTTGATCTCTACTAGGCCGAGTACTCGACACATATCTTTCTAGAACTGTGCTGTCGTCGGCATACCCATAGATACCGGGCTTCAACAGATCGTTAATGTGCAGCAGAAAAAGAGTTGCAGAAAGAATGGAACCCTAAGGCACTCCTGCATTTATTGTCAAGGGTACCGAGGAACACCCGTCGACAACTACTCGGAGAGATCTCTGGCTCAGAAAGTCCGTTACCCAGCCGATCAGATCAGGAGGTATGTATACCGTACGCTCAAAGGTTTCTTATAAGGATTGCTTAGCAGACCCTGTCAAATGCCCTCGAGACGTCCAGTTAGACTTCGACCACTTCTCCGTTCTTCTCGATGGCCCTGCCTAAAATGTGTGTAAGCATACACTAGGAGGTCCCCAGACGACCTATTACGGCGAAATCCGTACTGTTGTTTACTGAAGAGATCGTTACCTTTTAGGTATACTAGAAGGCGCGAGTTCAATACACGCTCTATAATCTTGCAGAGTATGGAGGTGATTGAAATCAGTCTATAATTGGCAGGATCGGCACGGCTGCCTTTTTTTGGACACGGGTTACACGTTGGCAAACTTCCAGAATTTCGGCACTGTTCCAGTCTTGAAGTATACTACAGACATACAGCTGGCATACAATCAGGACCACGGGCTTTATTTATGCCTAAACGACACAATATTTTCCATATCTCTTTGTTCGCGATGCGGATTACTGCAGTGAGGAAGATGTGCTGGAGAAGCATTGCCATTGTCTAAATGCGAATTATCAGCAAACAGATAAGCAAATATATTCGGTTTCTCTGTTACTATGTGGCTCAGGGATCTGTCTGCAGCACAGCAGGTATGATCGTAACAATGAGCAGCACTAGGTCCAATTGCATGCGTTGCCATCTTGGAGGAATGGGGAAGGATATCAGAATTTGGGATAAACTGATAGTAAGAGATATGGTTTGAGCATCCAGCACTTTCACTAGCCTTCCGAAATGCTATATAACAGCTACTCTGGTAGAACCAGCACAACAATATATGAATTATTATCTAATGAATCTACCTAGTCACTTTCACTTATAAAATGTGCAGCATGATATAAATAGTCAGGATTGTAGATTCTGTAGGAATTCATAAAGTGGTCTTCTATGATGGTTAATTTATTTAATCTTTTAATGCACCTAGTGAATCAGAATATTCAAGGAATTATGATTATAGAAATGGAAATTTAGCTTTGTATGAAATCGAAGAAAATTACTTAAAAATCATGAAATGTTGTTTAATTTTGAGAATCACCAGGTAACTGGTTCGTTCTGCAGGGTGAATGCTATACGTGGTATCTCTTTAATACTTGTCAACAATTATTTAAAATTTAAGAAACGTAGAGTTATTGTCCTCTTCGTAGAGCGGACTATTGAAATAGCCTATGCGGAGTTAGAGCGTTTCATTGTTGTTGGCAGGGGCACACCATCTGGTTCTGCCCTTTTGTTTATTTTAACATTTTTAAGGGGTGTTCAACTTTTTGCTCTGTGACCCTGACGTATGAAAGGCAACAGTTTGGTGCCGGAAAGTCAGGTACTTAATATGTAAATATAGACGAGTTGTATACTGTAGCAAAATGTTCAGCAAACAATTAAGCAATATCCCTCCCATTATTTACAAATACATGTTTATAATGCATTTGGGATAGAAGGTCGTTAGTACACTTTTTACACTTTAAAAATTGTCAAAACAATTTTACATTTCATTTTAGACTAATCTTTAATGAAATATATGTACAATGTCTGAAGAAGTATCGTCATTTTCATATTTTTTTTAAAGTATTAATTTTTTCATGAATATTTCGTCACCTTTAAAGTAATTGCTTTCGGATATAAAGGACTTGTTGATGTGTGATTAGGGGCGTTATTTTTATTTTTATTTTTTTTTATTTTATTTTATTGGGACAACAAACAGCATCAATTTTCAAAAATATAACAATTAAAAACAAAATATTTAGGACATGCCACTAAAGCATCCACTTAAGAAATTTACACAATGGAAGTAAAAATTAAAGCTTCTAAAGCTACTCTTGTCGAACAACGACAAAAACAAAAAGTGGTTAAAAAATATATATATATTAATTAATTTTATTGAAGGACGTGAAAACCAATGCAGGTAATTAGTACACTCTGATTTAAATGTAGATGGAATAAACTTAACTATAATATTATTTATTAATGAATAGAAAGTATCTACCCCCTCTGTAATGTCCTTGTTATCTAATTCCCGAATCCAGTCTATTTTTGATAGTTCGTCACAAATTAAATCATAATCGGCCCTATGATAATTTCTCCTAAGATGCCGAGCAGGTTTTAGGTTAAGTTTCACTGATTGGACAAAAATCTTAATTAAAAGGGTTGGATGATGAGAATCCTCTGGTTCAGAAAGTGGTTCCTCACGAGGAATTGTATAACTTAGATTTGTAAATATTATGATTTAATTGTCTAAAGCCAGTAAAAATCATAAAAGCAGACAATTGATATACAAGATTACATTCAGAATAATTTAAAATAATTTCATTACTATTATGGTAATTATTCACTGACCATATAGCATCTCTTACATTAAAGTCACCTATTATTATAAAATCAATTTGTAAATCAGAAATATATTCATATAAATTTAATTGTGTTGCAGCTTGGTTAATGTTATGAGGAAAGTAACAACAAAAAATATGTAAACACTTATGAGATATGTCTTTACTTTAAGACATTTTTATATACGTAATATTTTCATTGGAAGAAATGGGTAAGAAAATATCACAGGACTTAATTCTAAATTCATTACGTACCGCTATTAAAGTGCCGCCTCCCGTTCTGACCTTCGTACTAACATAATTACGATCATTGCGATACACAGTGTATCGTTTATCGAATAATACTCCGTCAAAAATGCCCGGTAAAAGCCACGTCTCTGTTAAACAAATAATGTCATAACTGTGATTTAATACATTTAAATAAAATTGATTAGACTTAGTCCGTAACCCACGGACATTCTGATAATAAAGATTCAAAGCCATTTAACTAAATATGTCAATATATAAATAATCTGTTTAGAATTATGAATATGACTAAAACAAAGACGTAATACAATCAATACCAAATGTAATAAGTAAAATTGTACCTCATGTGCTGCATTCTTCTCAGGCAAAATATTTAAAGTTAAATACGTAACAAAACAAATGTCTAATCTCACCATATCGACTTTGAAAACTGAATTAAAGTATTCTTCTAAATTTAAAGGTTTTATAAGAAGTTTAAATAAAAGCATAAATAATAATAACAGCCTTCTTAACAAAAAACACAATATGACACTTATACTATTTTCTTTAAACATTCCTCTGAGTTGATATGTAAGACAGGGGAGTTTTCAGTGCGTCTAACCATAATTGTACAATTACGGACCCAACAATATGCGTAGCCTTTTTCTTTCGCCTTTCTCTTAACTTCATTAAATAAAGCTTTATTTCGAGTGGACAGATGATCATTGATGTAAATATGGCTTTGCGCACCAGGATATCACAAGCTTTTAAATTACGTAGTTTACGGAGGGACGACAACCCATTGTTCACTCCTGTCGTGATTATCTTTTTAGTCCTTAGTCCTTAAATAGTCGAATTTAATTTGCTTACTTCCTTTTCCAAATTATGTATTTTAGTCATTTCCAAATCAATGCCATCAATGCCATTGACACAGTCCACGACTAACTGAATAGATAACTCAATGTGTGTTATTTTACTAGAACACTTATTTACAGTGTCAGTGACTTTTTTCAGTTCATCAGATATTAAGTTTTTAAATGACTTGATCGACGAGTCTAAGAGATTGAATCTCTCATCAAAGTAGGCGTATAAGGATTTATTGTTAATATCATTAGTATTAGATATATGAGGGCTGTTGCTACATGTCTTTTTTGAAGATTTGCACCCAAGACATTTCCACCTGGCCTTATTCATCGGTAGAATCTTTTTAAAATCAGCCAACAGTAGACCAACACAAAGATGATGATAATTAGATTGACAGGTTGCACATTTAATGCACTCACCTTGTTTAAGTTGCTCAGAACAATTCTTACACTCCATGATAAAAATATGTTGGAGGTAGATATTATAATGCCAAAGCCAGTTTTTGTTCTTGAATAAATCCGGGCGTTTCTGGACGATTGCTTCACGTAAATAGCAGGTAATATTCCTTATTGACCATAACACCCTATGGCAAGAACTCGTGGTACATCACGCCTCTGCAATGAAGGTGCAATTGAAGAAAACTGTGAGCAAAACCTTCACGTTCGACCGAACTTAGCGCGCTTTTTTCGGTTTTGGCTCATGCGGCAGCTTCCATTGGGACGATTAGGCTTTGGTTTCCCATGATTCATAACCAGTTATGGCCCTCTGCAGCACATTTGAGTCGTCACGGATTGAGTTCAACATCTCCTGAGCAATGTTTGCGCGATGCAAGCTAGCTTTACCGTATGCCACAGTCAACATTTAATAAATAGTTAGTCAACATTTATTAAATAGGAGTTCAATAAATTGCATTATCTATCTATCTTGTGACCACTAGCACTGCAACTTGGTCGAAACATTGCATGACGTTATTAAAAGTATTTCGTATTTCGTTAACTTCCGTTTTTTTAAATATTTACATATTATGAAACGCGATAGTTTAAAAATTAGTCAAATCAAAGTTTTAAAGTTAGTAAATATTATTAATAAATAAAAAATCAAGATTAAAATAAACATGTTGTATTTGAAATTTGAAGGTTTTCACCTAGTTTGGAGGTCAGGAGAGTCAGAAGATTTGCAAGAGTTTTTTTATAAATAAACAATATATTATTATATATTATTTTAGACAGAGACATGTCAGTTCCTTGCTTCATTATTATAACGAGGTAACGAGCTTTAAATAGTAATTAGAACGTCTGAGCATGAAAAACGGTGTATAATCCTTTCCTACAGCATCTTCTGATAGATAAATAACATTTAAATATTCTTTCTAATTAATTTGTATGTATATTATATAAAATTGTATTTTATTTCGCTACTATACTATTGAATACAATAAAACAAAAATATATGTGTTACGTTTTTTGTTTATTTCAGAATAAGAGTAAGAGATAGCAACGTTTAGTGATTACATTTTATAAAAGGGTGTAAAATATATATACATATTCTTCTTTTTCCTTTTCTTCTATACACAATGTTTACTTCCAGTAACACTGAAACAAAATAAAAATTTGATATGACCTCTCAAACTTGATCATTAAATTTAACAAGAACACGAGAACGTATAAAATTTGACACAGAAGAACAACCAAGATATAATAAATATTTGATAATATTAATAATTAATTAAAGTTAACATAAAATTTATATCAATATTGAATGACAAATAAATCGACACGGGCAGGGATTCGAACCCACGACCTCTTGGACGGTTTCCAAAAGCAATAAGCTTTACATTACATTAAAGTTATCATTCTCACTTCACCTTCACACGTACATCATTAATATTTAGTTAGAAAAAACTGTAATAAAACAGGAAACATGATGAGTGGCAATAACAGGAGACGGACCTAATCAGATCAGAGTCAAATAGATCCGATGCTGACATGCTGAAGAAGGGCCAAATCCAGACTTGCCAACAAGTGATAAAAATAAGAGCTCAAAGCTCAGTTCGTCAGAAGCTAACGTTTACTGAGAATACGGATACGTATTTATCAAATATATATATGTATGAATATGAAATTGCTTGATGTTATATTCAAATATGTTTTAACTATAATACTCACGTAAAAGTTATTGTAACCACAATTTCCGTACGGGTTCGAGATGCCTTGATTATTTCCATCATTTACTCTAACGCCAGTGTTGTGACGATTAACGGCATCAGCAGTGTTCTTCGAATTCACTTAAATAAAATAGATTATTATTATTTTTTTTCAAACACGAGAACTAGATAGAACTGAAAGTAACTGTAATATTTACAAACAACATTTTAGTATTACTTTACAATTTTGTAAGTATTATCAAATTATTTAATCAGTTTGAAATATGCTCATTTTTATTTAAAAACTAGTAATACTCTCTTCAGTTTAACTCTTTGAAGGAGATATTTATTCATCTATATTTACCTGCTGAATTTGAGTCTCCGTAAGTGGCTTGTACTCCTGTAAAATATTCAAACATTTATATAAACAATATTTTAAATTGTAATAAATACAATGTAAAAAAAAACTCAGTTAACTTTGTTATATATGCAATTATTAAAATTTAATTAAAAATCAATATTTTTATATCAAAATACACGTTCAATATTCTGTAAATAGTATTAATTTATAGTGTTATGACGTCATTATAATTTACGTAAACATTTAATGCCAGCCTCAATTTATTTCGCCGGAACTTAAAACCAAAACACAATCTCAACTAAAATCTAAAGAATTTTTAGAAACCTACCTTTTAGAATTTTAAGAATAAATAAAATCTTTTACTCCAGATATAGAAGAGGAGAATAAAAGATGTAATTTGAAAGAAAAATACTACAATAAGTATTTTTTACTTTCTTACCTGGATAATTGTGTGTTATAAAAACGCCTAACATAAGAAGGCTTATACACAAAATTTTTGCAATCATTTTAAATGGACTTTAATATTGATTTAAAGAAATCAACATTTTATAGAGCTTTTATAATGCTCTCTTATCTCTCTATAAATATTTATGCGACATGAATTATTATGATGTACACGATATTTCTACAGTAAATATGGATATTCGTGATCATATTTGAATAATAAAAAAGGCATATAAATGTATACCTACATTTTAACGTTGTAATATTTTATATTTATTAACGTAAAATTTAAAATTTTCTGAAGTGTATGTAAAATAAACAAGGTTGGTTCCTAAGAAACCATAAACTATTATGGAATAGTTTTTAGCTTTACTTAAAAATTCCTTCTGTTTTTAGGTATAATTGTTTATTGTTCTTATTTATTAATTACTTATAATTTAGTGTATTACTATGTACTATTATTCTGTATATAGACCGGCCGCTGATGGTAGTTGAATATACAAAATGTGAGGATAATATAGATCGCATAATATAGATCGTTTTGATCTCATAAATGCTTACAGAATATAATATTACTGAGCAAATGAAACTATTTTATTGAAGTGAAACTTCTTTATCGGGGTTGGAATAAAATTTAGTGTAACATTTTTTCGTTACGCGTGACATTTTTCCGTTAAGCGCCAGCTTTTTTCGTATAGCTTCATCTCTTTTACACCATGTTGCTATGGAAATACTAAATAATCAAAATGACAAGCATGTGGATTACAAAACACAATTTACATTAACCAAAAAAAAAATTATCGGATTAGAAAACTCTAATGCACTCGGCGGCACCACCAACACGACGACGGATACGTGCCCAGGAACTTGCTGGGGGTGAGATACCACATGACACGACATGATACACCACACGACACACAACACGACCCGACATACCACACCACACGATACGACACACAACACGACACACGACACGATACGCCACACGACACGACACACGACACAACACGACACACGACACACGACACACGACACACGACACCCGACACGACACACGACATCCGACCCGACACACGACATCCGACCCGACACACGACACGACACACGACATCCGACACGACACACGACGTCCGGCACGACACACGACACACGACACCCGACACGAAACACGACATCCGACCCGACACACGACATCCGACCCGACACACGACACGACACACGACATCCGACACGACACACGACGTCCGGCACGACACACGACGTCCGGCACGACACACGACACGATACACGACATACCACACCTAAAGTTTTTTTCAATTAGGTATACATCTCACTCGAAACGTCGAACTCTATAGTCTGTTTTAAAAGGTGCGGTTAACGGACGATAACCGATAAAAAAAGACCACATCACATCACAGTACATCGCATGTGTTGTAGAACTTTATGCCATGTGGAGTTTAAGACTTATTTTATGCAATTTCTCCTTTCATCTTTTATCCTCTGTTTAATTCTATGAAGTATAAATATTATGTAACTTGAGTTAGCTGAAGTTCCTTCAACATCTTGTATTTATAACTAATATTTCATTTTGGTATTAGGTACATGTATTTACTTTAATTATAAGTAATATTTCTACCATTTCTTTGTTTCAGCTATATCCAAGAGTAACCCCGCATCAGGAATAATGGTCTAAACCACGGCTTTATTTATGAACTTATGTAAATAGATCGGGTATTTTTTATTTTTTATGTATTTATATCACTGTAATCTAAAAAATAAATATTGTATACAATTTTAAAAGAAGTAATATTTTGTAAATATTTAATTAAGCGTGTAAGTTCATAACGAATGAGATTATATTGTTCATTTTATAAATACACGAGTCATCATTGTACAATTACAATGATGACGTGATAACCAATGTTATTAAATTTGTATTATTCTAAGGATTTCTGAACATATGTGAAATATTATTGACAATATAAATAATAATATTACAAGCAATCTGAGTTTTTTTTTATTGAAGTGAAACTTCTTTATCGGGGTTGGAATAAAGTTTAGTGTAACATTTTTTCGTTACGCGTGACATTTTTCCGATACGCGCCAGCTTTTTTCGTATAGCTTCATCTGTTTTACATCATGTTGCTATGGAAATACTAAATAATTAAAATGACAAGCATATGGATTACAAAACACAATTTACATTAACCAAAAATAAAATTATCGGATTAGAGTTTTATAATTAAATAATGAATTGTAATTACATACTAGACAATACGATTTTATTGACTTGCTATTGAAACTAATAAATAAATTCAAGATTATAACATGAAGAAGAAATCATGAAATATAATTTATAATATTTTTAAAATACATTGATTGTCTGAAATAGAAGAAGTAAGAATGAAAAGAAATACGAGTTTTGGCTGAGAAATGGAGCATTGGGGTTCTGATCTTTACAAGGTCTGTTTTGCTATACCTAGAACGAACAACAACTCGAAACAGCAGAAACAATGATGAAGAATAATTTTATTTGTGATATAGTGACGATCCAACATGTTACGAAGCCTAAAGTTATTATTTTTAAAGTGGATTGTGTACATTTGTCTGTTTTTATGGTATTTTATTAGTGTTATACGACAATTAGTTCAGAATTTTATCCTCTGATTAAGAAATGATTTAGTCTACCTCAAAATTACGTTAATATTACTCAAATTTGTTTGAAACCAAACCTTAATAATTCATACGGACGTTTGAGATGTTTAGCTATTTATGAAAAATCTATTGCTTTTTGTAGCTACATAAAAGCACTATAATAATCTTGAATAATGAATTATTATTACAGTAGCAAGAAATATAAGTAATACGTTAACACTTATTTATTAAAAATGAGGGTACACCGAGCGCGAAATTACTGAATCGACGATGTTTTTCCCTACGTTTGCGATTATACAGTCCAGTTATTATTATTGCTTGGATACATATTTTGATTTGTTCTAAAAGAACCATTTATAAAGAAGGTAGAAAATAAAACTTTTTGACAAAATACAAACATTTTCATTCATCTTTATTTCTAAGTCACATTTTTTCTTTACGCGCCATATTTGAAGTGGAACTTTTTTATCGACGGATGGGAGAAAGTTTATAGCAATGTCAAAAAATTTTAACGTTTTTCTGTTATTAATTAGCCATTCCTGTAAAGTTGTAATTAGTGAATCATTTTTAAAAAAATTATGTCATAAAGAAGTTTCACTTCTTACATGTGTACACTAATACACACACACATATTTTTTTTTAATTTATATATTTATTTACCCTTTATTGCATTTACAAAAGGCGAATTTAATGCCTATAGGTATTCTCTCCCAGTTAACAGAGGTTAACTATGAACTGGGACTTCCCATACACAGAGTTGTATGGGAAGAAATTTTAGTAAGCGTTAAAAAAGACAATATATATAAATAAATATAAGATTAATAACAATAAGTGTTAATAATTATTCAAAAGAAAATGTAAAAATAATATTTTTATTTTTTAAGCATTATAATACATTTGGAAAATGAAATACGATTTACTAGCAATTTTCTATAATCCTTGGTTTTCCAATTCGAAGAAATTTTACAGAGCTACATCAACATTTCCGGCAATAGTTGCTTCGTATATTGTCGAGGGAACAATTTGTCGTATTTTCTTTTATATGGCAAAATGAATTTGCTGTACTTTAAGCCATTAGGTTTAATATATATTAAACCATATAAAAGAAAATACGATGGTGAAAATATATGGTGCGGCAAATCTTTATTTTTGTAAATGCAGAGCATCTGGTTTGCAAAATAGTCTTAAGAATTTTTTTGTTACAGTTGCTATTTCTGCTTATTTTTTGGAAAAAAAATAAGGTACAAATAGTTTCTAAAATTCTTCAATCAATGATTCGGGACTTAGGTATGCATTTTTAAATGTGAGTTTTGTAAACAAAGTACAAGTTTTAAAACCATTTCCTTAGAATCCAATCTGCTGGTAGAATTACAACCACTTAGTATGTAATTTTTTCTTATAAACCTTGAAACCATAAGTCTAAGCAGCATATTCCAAAAAATAAATGCACAAAATTGAAACATCTGTATCAGCGCTAAAAATTATAATATATAGCAGCTTTAAATATTACTACGTGAAAAATAGGACAAGACAAGAATAACAGTCTTGAATCAGCTAAACGGTTTGATTTTAATTCAGTTCATTCAAAAATTAAGAGCTTTGCAATTTAAAACATTGTCTTCACAAGATAGTTAATGACTTCGGTGCTAATTATTTCTCTGCGAAATTATTTTGCTTCTTGAATAGTATTTTTTGTAGAATTATGGTATGTTGCTGATACTTATATACCACTGATAATTTTGATATACGTCTATATTTAATAGTTATATAACAAAATAAAATGTTTTTGACATATTTGTTAACTAGCAGTGATTTTATATCACGATTTTCTAAGACTGTATCTTAAGTTCCTGCGAGTTCAGTTAGTCGTTAAGCCAGCTGGACACTTCCTCATCAATCATTTCCCTCGAATGATCTATAAGTAAGTCATGCTGTATTTAATTTGAAAGTCTACCCGCTGGTCCCCCGACGCAAAAACTCCAATAAGTACAATAATAATATTATTTTTATTGTTATTTTTTAATTATTCCTTTAAAAGGGAATATTTAAAATACAAAATTTGGCCATTTATAAGCATGGAAAAGATTACAAGTGATTAATTAATTTTGTGGTTTCATTATGAAGCATTAAAAACATTAATTTTTTTTTTACTGTTATTAGAGACTTATTAATAATATAATAATAATAATATCAGGACAAATTACACACATTGATCTAACCCCTAAGTAAGCAAATTATTTGCTTGTGTTAAGGGTGTTCGACAACGATACAAATACATAGAAATACACATATAAATACTGAGAATATATTTAATAAACGACCAAACTCAGAAACACAGACATCTATGCTCATCACATAAATGCCTGTCTCTGCCGGGAATCGAACCCGAGCCCCATTGCGCCGTGACACGTTAGGCGTTTGCGCTAACCACTCGACCAACGCGACGGGGCGGTTATTAATATTTTTCCACTGAATTATTTAGTTTTTCTTTATCCAAATGAAGGTAATTTATGGATATTTATTTTTTATTCAGTGTAGACTACTATATATATGTTTTATGTGACATATGTAAAAATTGTATACTTTTAGTTTTTTTACATTACTCTCTATATAAGTGGCGGATAGATATTGTTTTTTAAACAAATAAAATGTAAGTATAAGTATTTATTTTTTTTATTTAAAATGATAATCACTTCCAATACTATTTTTCTAATTGTATTGAACATTAATAACAAATGTATTGAAAATATAAATAAAATTAAAAAAATATATATATAACAGCATTTTCTTGGTCACATTATAACTAATTAACTAAAATGTTAATATTAATTAATGATACATATCCGACTAAAACTTATCTACTCCTCTTATATAGAAACAATTATTTTAATGGCTATAAATATCAACCTTGCAGTATTTAATAAAACTATTATGTGCTATTTTGTAAAATAAAAATGTAATGTACTTTATTTATTTCTTAATTTTGTACTTCAGAATACTGGAAAGAGAAGTAACATTGAAGTTATCTTTAGGTCTTCTATATTCCTTGTCATATTACATTTTTCTTCTTTTTTATTTACTGAAAAGGAAATACGTATTAACATCTCATGTTATTATAAAATGTAATATCTTATAATATTCATTTGTATTCTGTAATATCTAATTCATTTTTAATTTTACTAAAGTTAGCAGTAAAAGTATATTTGAGGTGGTTAAGCAACTTTCGATTGTTTTTTTGATGAAAATATTGTCTACCTATATTATATATACAAAAATACAACTGGCTGACCGACGTCACACGACATGACGACTGTCAAAGCACAGAAGGAATCTCGTGCTCTAGAAGCTTGATTATTTCCATGAAGGTAACTTATATGATAAATGTTCACTAAGATAGATTGTCTTTTATATTAATGGAGAGAACGTTTGTATGAAACCAATTCCTTCTTTGATTTAAGTCATTATATATATTTTTTTATAAGTTTCAGAATTTTTTAAGATTATATAAAAATAAATAAAAACAATAAGTATATAAAATTTTACACTCATTTTTAAAATTTTACTTAAAATTGTTAAAAAAAAATACAACATAATATGTGATATATGTTTGCAATCGTATGAAATGTGATGATGAATGAATGAAATCTAAACCAGATTTCATTTCACACGAAATATTACAGACCATAAGGCTACATCCGCCCTGGCAGGCGTCATTCTTAGCGCTTGAAGACTAGCGAGTCGCCTAGTGAATAGCTTAGTTAAACGTTCTAGAATGTATGCGATCGGCCGCACTGACGCTAGGCGTCTAGCTAGTCGCTTAGCGACAATCAAATAACTAACATGTTGGTTTTTAATTACTAGTCTTTAGGCACTAAGCAAGCCACCTGTCATGTACACTTATTATACTTACTTATAAGCCATAATGATGGCATCTTCTATGCGGCTTCTGTTCTTCATTTTCAATATTTATTTTGATGTTAGTTGTATCTTGATTGGCGGCATTTGCGGAGTTCAATGTATTCGCTTAAATAAAATAAATAGATAAAATATTATATTTTCAAAATATTTTTCTTATAATAGTTTTTGTGCTAAATTAACGAGAACTATTCTATCGGTATTACCTACTTCAGATTTTTTTTGTAATAAAAGACTACATTATTAATAAATACGTTTTCTGATATATGTCAATTATAATTATTAGATGTTAGAGGTGGAATCAGCTAGTTATGATTTAAATATACAAAATAAGATGAATCAATTTGCTTAATTTTACTTAATTTATAATTGTAATGTTATCGTATTACCTGCCGAACTGGGTTCAGACGTAACTTGCACACCTGATAAGAAATAAAGATTTAAAAAAAATATATTATTTCGTAATAACGCAATGGTCTCATAATACATATTTTAAAAGCACAGCTTTACTTCATAGACACAGATATAAATAGAGACACAGACACAAACATTAGATATATTTAAATTTTAGACATCTTTTTATAATAAGCTTTAAACAGTGATATGAAACTGAAATACAGACATCTATGCTCTTAACATATATGACCGTCGGAAATCGAACCCGAGCCCCTTTGCGCCGCGATACGTTAGCCGTCTGGGCTAAAGGAAAAGGAAAGGGCGGTAAAGGAGTTTGAAGAACGACAGATAAGTAAATCGTAGGATAGAAATAATTGTTGATAGCAAATTAACATTCTTACCAGCACACCTTTGTGTTATAAGTAACCCTAATATAAAAAAACTTATACAAAATACTTTAGCAATCATTTTTAATACAATTTAACGTTGATATAATATAATTTAAATTTTACTAGCCTTTTATAGTAGTTTCATCACTCTATATAAAAATTTATGCGAAATTAAACATGATTTTAGTCTATATAACAATTATTCGTGTTTGAATATTAAAAAAAAAACAGATAACACATTTTATTATACTTAAAAATATAGATAACAAAAGTGAAATAACGAACTTGATATCTTAATAGTCTTGAGAGGTTTGCTGTTTTTTTTTGGTATATTAATCTATTCTAAATTAACATTTTAATACTTTACATTCGTTTTATAAAACAATATTTGTCACTTATTATCAGAAGAAGCCAATTTTTGTGAATGGGTTGAAACGCCTCTGGGTTTGTCCTTAAAACCCTCAAATGAAAAAATACATAAACGCTTTTTAAAGATATGCGTATAAAAAATCATTTAGAAAAGTTTTACCTTAAAGAGTCTTCTTTCAGTTCTATAAAATTAATATTTATTTATTAATGTATTACGTTCACATTGTAACTATAACATAACTAGTACATAAATCATATATTTATCATTTTTATTCATAGTAGTATATAAATCGTGAATTTTGTATAATAAATTATAATTTTTATTAAAAGGAGATTAATTTCTTTATAATGTATGACAATAAAAAAATTAAATGAATAATTTTGAAATAAACATAATATAACTATAAAAATATGTTATTTTCTCTTTTATAAATGCACACACTAAATATTAAAAATCTAGTGGGAAACGAGTGGGTACTTAGGGCAAAAATGGTGGGATGTGTTATCAATCAACTAAATAAACTGATGCATCAACATTTATGTTATAAGGAAGCCAATTTAATTGTTCTCGATACTTGATATATAATGACAATCAAAGATAAATTTCAAACACAAATTTCAAAGTCATGAAAGCAATAGACGTCCGTATAATTCAGAAAATATGTTGCAATCATTTCATAAATACTTTTTTTTTATTTGCTCTGCTAATGCCATATAAAAAATTAAAATGCCTTCGGACTTTTTAGGTTTAACAGAAAGGCCAAACGGTTTTGCCTGTTCCTTGATGTCAATTACATTTGCATTAATAGCGTCCATTTCTGCATTAAGTTTAAGGTTAAATCGCTTTACGTGCATGTCCATACAATTGCAATTTTTCTAAAAGATTTTTTGAGAAAAAAAGAAAAAAAAAGAAGAGAAGACTCATTAAAGAAATTAACTTGCCAGCAACCATGACGATAAGATAAGAAGCAAGAGCGGACAATATGCGAGATACTAAAATAAATTGATTAAAAACCATAGCTAAAGTGTAACAAAATTAGGATAGTAAACTTTTTGTTATTCTTAGCTATGTTTATCAAATTTGTTTGTTTATTATGATTTTATTAACGAGACTTGTAAGGAATAAAAAGGTTATTATAGTCTAAAAAAATTAAGTAATTAAAACCTCATTTTTAAGAATTTCAAGTTTGTATCAAAATTATTGCAAGTAAGAGATACGGTAATGATACATGTTACAATTACCAATACATTCTCTGAATAAATAAAAACGTGTCATGGGTCTTTAATCATGATACGTTTTTATATACTTATACATCACGCCATACCTATACATACTTATACTTATACATCACGACTTTCCGTGATGTACAAGAATGTACCTTATCAATAATGGATATCTTATTTTGACAAGATTTCTATTGTATTCTTAAAAACGTAATAAAAACTCAAGACTGTCACCATATTTGCATATCATGTAAAACCGACTTCGTGAATGAAATCCTATTTTCACTGTTGACAAACCTAAAAGCACATCTCAATAAGAATATCTTAATATTCTTATATTATAATTAAAATGATAAGCGAAAGAATATTTCCCATATTCAAATGTTATTAAAATTGTTTTATATAACAACTTTTTCCTTCATCAAAACTGTGAGCGTAAAGAGGAATTAGTCGCTGCCGTCAGCTGACATATAATACTTATAGTTAAAAAAATATTTATAATAGACGACATTCCAAATTATTAACGTTAAAAGATATTAAATAAATAAATTAAAAATGTAATGAATTCAATTAACAATATTTAAGTTAGAATTAACAAAACATTATATTTGATATACATCATTGTTATAAATAGAACAACATATGTGTAAGTGTATTTTTTTTATACACACACATATATATATATATATTTTTTATTCTCTCTTATTTATGTAGGTACTGATATAAGTTATAAATCCATATTATTTTTAAATATATAGTAGGTGTTCATATCTAACAACACAATAACAATGTAATTAATAGTGATTTTTTAGTGTTCAGAACATATTTAAGAAATATATTATTGAGAGGTTTTAATAAAAGCACTGTATATTTTTGTCAGGTTTTGAATATTTTGTTACCATATGTCATCACGTGATAACGTGAACATTGTTTGGTATCTATTTTATTTTAAACCAAGTTGTCCCAATCAACAAATGGGGCAAGACCTACAAAAAATACTGTTAATAGCCTGGAAAAATATATAACTGCTTTCGTCACAAAATGACTGGACGGATTTTGTCCAATTTAGAAGGTTCTTTTATTTATTATTATCTGAGTCAACATATAAATTTATTTTGGAAATTTGAGTTAAACATTGTTTGCGTATATTGATATTCATTTGTGAGTGCAAATTCGCTGGCAATATCTTGTTTATAGATATTATTTATTATACATAATATTGTCAGTAATATACAAATCACAGCTGTTAAAATAAAACAACATTTCAAATAAATTTATTATATTATGTTATTATCATTATATATGTTCCAATCTTCTTTATAGATGAATCATTTACCGAAACATCTCTGAAATAAAAAAAAAAAAAAACCTAATATATTATTTAAATGATTCATTAAATGCTTCCACTAATGAAAGTTTACGAAGTTATAGAATTTTTTTAATTAATCTGACATGTAGTTCGTATTATTTGGAATATTACGACTATTTATCAATTTATTTTAGTTTAAACAAATACCTAAATATAATATCAAGCTACAGTTATTTTCATATTTTTCTGAATTCAAGAATAGCTTGGTTATAATTGACGGTATATTTCTATAATTACTTGAAGATAAAAGTTGAACTTACAAATATGTTATATCCGCAAAACCCGTAAGGGTTACTATTATAACCTTGACCTCTTCCAGAACCTACTACGTCAACTAGAGTAGTATCATCATTAACAGCCCTCGCACTATTATCCGCGTTCACTATAAAAAAAAATATATATATAATTATTAAACACATATTAATATATGTACTTTTATTTATGATATTTTATATTTCTCCTCAGCTGTTTCTTTATATCATTAATCCTACAATTAAATTAGTTATTTAATATAAGTAAAAAATACCAGTTGATCCCGAGTCAGATACAGCATGTACACCTAGAAAATAATAAAGAGTAAAATTAATTATTAAATTATTTATGAAGTTTAAATATTGAATACTTGATGTACTTAAATAGATGTACCAGGATACTTTTCACTTATAAAAAATCCTAAGAGAAGAAACGTCATAATAATGAATTTCCCAAACATTTTGAAATGTCGTGAGTTTATATTATATTATTTTACAAATTAAAGGTGTATCTTGATCAAATCACTCGTTATTTATGTAATATTATTTGTGCTTTATGTCATGATATAGGTTATCGTGAAATTATTTAAACGTGAGCTGGTAATAATTACATATTTTTAATATCATTTTAAGACATTAAATATGTAAAATTATGTAAAATTATAAAGTTTTCCTTAATAATGACGTGTGTTTAATTTAGTTTATGTTTAATTTATAGACATTCACATTTTAAAAACCTATTTAACGCCTAAAGGGGCTCAGGTTCGATTCCCGATGCCCGAACATAGATGCCTGTATTTCTGGTTTTGGTCGTTTATTAAATATATTCGCAGTATTCATAATATGTATTTCTATATATTTAAATCGTTGTCAAACACCCTGAACACTGGCAAATAATTTGCTTACGTAGGAGTTAAATCAATGTGTGTAATCTCAACCTGTCCACCACCACCTGAAACAGTGCAGCAGCACTTGGTCTTTTGACGCAGATACAATTTCCTATGAGCGTTGCGCACCCGGTTTATCCCGGTTATTCGTCAAAGCACAACTTTCGCTCACATGCTGGCGATTGTGTGTACGCGCGGAACGGCCTCTGTATCCAGCGTCTCCGTCACCTTGAAGACCTCACTTTTTCTTTCGTATGGGTTTTACTAGAAACAGGAAACAAGCAAATCCTGTATTCCTGTGTTTACCTTTCGCACATGGGTGACCAGGAGACAACTAGATTATTTCAGTATCTCGGTGAGATGGCTGATATGATTTTGCATCAGTACCCTTCAGCGCAGCTTGTTTTATGGGGACTTTAATGCCTGTCGTCACGACTGGCTGTTTCCGTAACAGAAGACCGACCATGCTGTAAGAGTTGCATGCATGTAAGGGTAAGATGTA
Source organism: Napeogenes sylphis (assembly GCA_959347405.1). Classification (NCBI taxonomy): domain Eukaryota; kingdom Metazoa; phylum Arthropoda; class Insecta; order Lepidoptera; family Nymphalidae; genus Napeogenes; species Napeogenes sylphis. Next base: position 19,040,988 of record OY365781.1, read on the forward strand.
GTATGTGTCAATTGCCTACACAATTGCGTGTAGAGGTCACCTCACCCTTCGGAAATAAATCTACTGGTCTGATCGGTTGGGTATAGATCTTTCTGAACCAGAGATCACTCAGAGTAGTTGCCGATGGATGTTCCTCGGAACCCTTGACAGGAGCTTGCCATCCTTGTGAAGGTCCGTCACTACTTTACAACGGGACAGCTACTCGTATTATACAAAGCACAGATCCGGTCGTGTGAGGAGTATTTTGGTCACCTTTTTTTCTGGTGCTGCAATGTCTCATCTTGCAGTTCTTGCAGACTCTATAGAAGAGGCTTATAGGCGACCCTGGATTGGTGGTAGCCAACCTCCACAGCCCTGAACACAGGCATAGAATTGCTAGCCTTTCAGTACAGTATACGATACAATTTGGTGAGCCTGTCCAGGAATTACGACTTAATTGCCTTAATTGTTTAATAGGAAATCTTAAAACTTACTTGTCGTAAAAATCCTTCTTCAAAGCCATGAAAAGAAATATTTTTTGCATTAAATTGTGAAGGATGATAGGACGTGGGTTTATTTTGAAACCCGGAAACAGAAAAAAACGTGGCTTTCACCTGGCAAAGCCGGTCCATCAACACCTAGTCTTAATCGCTTTGGCAAGAAGACAATAATCTGTGTCTTGTGTAAGTAACACTTTGAAACTCGGAGAAACCGTTAATACTGGCTGCTTTTTTATCGTACACATAAAAGACAACCAACATCATCTTTAAATCGACATTCCAAAAGAAATGGCGAACATACTCAGCCATTATGTCTAGTGAGTATTATATTTTATTGTATTGTTCTCTATTGCATATATCTTTTTAACTGTTGCGTATATTAAACAGAAAAATATTTATGAAAATGTAAAAAAACCGTTCTGTTGCCTTAATTCACCGCTCCGCAGACCCGGTATCTTAAAAAAAAACATTCATGTAAGGATTTAGCTAACTTATTGAGAAAATGGTTACAGAACTGAACTTTAAGCATGTTTTCCTAATCACTTAAAAAGGTAAAGTTTACAAAAATACTTTTATTAGTCTGCGATATATAATAGGTTTTGCTATAACAAATTTTGTTAAATTTTGTGGGGTGTTAGGTTATTATCGGAGTCAACAAATGATGAGGCTAAAATGATAATAAAGCCAGTAATACGTCTATAAGACTATACGTTTAATTGCGGCAATGATTGATGGCTTATTGTTTGTATCTGAAATCTGTGATAAAATAAATAATAGTGTAATTGTGATGATATTAGTTTAATGTTAACTTTATAGCGGTCTTGTGCTGCATCGAAATTTTTTAAGATGAGCACAATACAAGCTTTCATTGTAGGTCATTTGGCTGCGCAGCTATTGAACTCGGTTCCTGAGTATGTTTTTAAATATTTCCCTAATATTTCTTTATATATCTATATTTCAATTAAGACTATAGAAATACTTACCTAAACTATACAATACCTCAGTATTATATTTATTGAAATAATTTATATTCATATTTATGTACGTGTGTATATATATTATATATTAGTGCATATAAATTACATGTATGTGTCAGTTATGTCATGAGTACAGGACTTCGTGAACTTGGACTTGCGACTTGGAGTTGGAGCACTTCGTCAGATTCTATCCTCAGTCGGTTCGATGCCGATACAAGGGCTAAATGTCATGGTCAGAAGTTTCTGATAATTCGGACCTCGAGCTAACAACAAGTTCTTAGAAACTGCCTCGTGTTTCGTTGTACATAATTAAACAGATAATTAATAATTTCAATTAACAACTCAAGCTCAAGACTCAAGTCCAAGAGGATCGGTTCCTCCGACATATGTATGTATTTAAAAAAAATATAATTTAAAAAGTTAAATACAGAAGTCATAGATAATAAAAACAAAATAATTCCTTTTATTGAATGTATTTTATTGTTTTTGAAAGCACAAAATATGTTCCAATCTTCTTTATAGAATCATTTTCCGTAACAACCCTGAAACAATAAATCAATTAATAGTATTCTCTTATAATATTTACATAACGCATTAAAAACTACAACTACTGAATCTCTTTAGAGTTTTCAAATTAAAAAAAAACTTGTAATGTAATTGAACTTATAGTTCCTATTACTTGGCATATTACGACCATATAAGAATTTACAGTATATATATATATATATATATATATAAACTGCTATATATATAGCTATATGAGGCTATATGTATAGCTATATGAGCTATATACTGCTATGTTTATAGCTATATGAAGGCAAATGTTGAACTTACAAATATGCCATATCTACAATTCCCGTAAGGGTAACTATTATAATCTTGTCCTCTTCCAGAACCTATTACGTCAACTGTAGTAGTATCATCATTAATAGCCTTCGCACTATTTTCCGCGTTCACTATAAAAAATAAAATATATTACAATTAAGTGACATATTTCTATAATTTCACTGATTCATTCCTATTAAAAAAACATGACAGATGCTAAGGAGGACAACCCAGGTGTTTCGTATGTGATGTTTATTAATTTCTTCTAAAATCTATGTATTATTTATGTATAAACATACTGTGTACTTTTCTGTACATGTATATACACAAACTAATCATATAAGCTTTCGTGTCAAAATTATTATAATATGTGAGTAATAGTTTGATCGAAAAGCTGGCAGTTTTCAAATATCCTTTATCCTTTATCCTTATCTGTTCTAATGTGTCCTTTATATTATTCTTATTACAGTTAAATTTATTTAATTGGGGTAAAAGTAATACCTTTTGAGTTGGAGTCATATACAGCGTTGAGACCTGGAAAACAAAAAAAGTACAGTCAATTACGAAATCATTTATTGGGATTAAACATTTTATACTATTTAAATTTACCAGGATACTTTTCACTTATAAAAATTCCTAAGAGAAGAAACGTTATAACAATGAATTTCCCAAACATTTTTAAATGTCGTTAGTTTACACTTTTTTATTTTACAATGTAAAGGTGTTTCTTGATCAGATACACGTTACTATTATAATATTATTAGTGCGTTTAAATATAATATAGGTTATCGTGAAATTAGTAATTCGTGAGCGGGTAATAATAAAATAATAAAATATTTTGAATATCATTTTAAGACATTTAATGTAATCGCTAACGTAATATATGGATATACACACACAAATATATATATATATATATATAAAGTTTATTATAATAGTAACACGTGTTTAATTTAATCTATTATTTGCATAGAGATATTATACATAGAGTAGGGAAGCCAGCCTAAATTGTTACCATCGAACTTAAAAGAGATAGGTAGATCGAAAAACCCTATCTATCTCAACTTTTTATGAGATCTCGTGCTTCTTCGTCGTCGTCTCGAGTGTAATTCGTAGCAACTGTCATTTTTATTGAGTAGTGTCAAAAATGTTTTACACAAATGTTTCGAAAATTTTTAAAACGCGTCATGAATATTTCTTTGCGCATGCGTAATAAGGCAAAGAGAAACAGTATGACATCTTGCATCTTTTTTTAACTGTCTGTCACTGACGCTCATACGAATACCTGTGGCTCACCTATTCTATGTATATTAATTCTATGATTATTTGAGTCAATATATATAATTATTAACTATGAAGAAAACAATCATAATCTTAAACGAAGAAAGAAAGACTTGTTTGGGTTATATTTAACATGCAATTAAACTTGTAAGAATTTCGTTAAACTATTGACTTTGGAAGTGACAAATACTTTAGTAAATACTTAATGTAATAAACTTTCGGTTTTTATTTATGTCAATATAAATAAAAAAAAAAACAAAATGTTTTATGTATGCAGATTGCTTTTTTATTATTTAAATATATTTATAACTATAGTCTACACTAAATAAAAATAACATAAAAATTAATGGTTGTTCGTGAGCATTAGGAACTACTCATAAAATTAATAATAACATTGATCTAATAAAAAAAACAATCCGTTTGGTAGGTATCAATAACAATACTTGGACTTTGAATTAATTTTGAGGGAAGTTATATAAGGATTATTTCAATCAAGGATTATTTTTTTAAGACTGATTATTTTTTTCGTCCGTTAGTAAGTAATATACGTCACGTTCTACTAATACTTTTGTATATATGTTAAAAATACCTATTTTTTTTAGACTAGTAACTGTATGTACGTTTTTCAAGAAAATACTTAAATTTAACTTTAGTTCAAGAAAATACTTAAATTTGTAAAATAAAAAAAAATGTAAACTCAAAACCTTTTAAAATTGTTGAAACTTGCCTTCTACTTGAAATATTTGTAACTAAGAAGTAACTTTGTAAATTCGAGAAATCCTGAACTTATTTATATACATTTATATTTTTTTTATACTCAATATATTTTTTTTTGTTATTTGTAACATGCATAATTTTCTAGGTCTAAATGCTATTTCTCATCACAATCTAATAATATTGAATATTGATATTAAAAAGAAACAAATAAGAAAAGAAAAAAAAGATTTAGCTTTTTAATGAAATTAATTATTTTTTAAAATGAAACCATAATCTTTAGTTAATTCTTTATTTCAGTAAAAACAACCCCGGTAATGTACATCATTTTTATAATAAACAATCTTCCGTTACAAAATTCCTGACAACACAATAAGTTTATGAATACTTTCTTAATCCCGATTGTCATGTTTTGTGTTAGGAAGTTGCTATTAATCGAAAGTAACTCTTATTTATTTGTCCTATAAATTCAAAATAAATAATTGTTCGAAAAACATTTTTTTTAAGTGTCTATTTATATGCTTACCGTATAAGAATATATATATATATATACATAATAGTTAAAAGCTAAATAAAAGCTAAGCTATTACCAACGTAAGTTAGCTTTTCCGAGGCGTCCCGTGACGCCGATGAGGGCAACCGTTGGTTTTTTACTGATTAGCTTTAAAATTGCAGCATCATCTGTGCTGCCGGGTAATAATATACAGCCCAACGAAAAAAAATCGGAAAGAAAAATCGGGCATGCAAAGAAAATTACACTAACGTCAAGTTCTACTGCTCATTTATAAAATATTAATCCAATATGCAATTATATCAAATATGCTTAGCAATCGTATTTATTTAAAATGCTTTGTTTATTAAAGTAACCTATCAATACGTAACATAATACGTAATTAACAGGAAAAGAAATAAATGTCAACGTATAACGAAGTTTAAAAGTATCAGCGATGACGGAAGAAATAAAAAATAATGATTTGTCGCGGTATAGTAGTTACCGTGGAACCGTTTCCACGGTATACGGTTAATAGCCTGCGAAAGGATAAAAAGAATCCAACGAGAAAACTTTTGAGTATGAATATGGTAGGTTATACGAGACGAGGGCGACCGAAGATGACAGGAATGGAGTGCGTGAAAAATTATATGCCAATGAAATATTTAGATTAGGAATGATAGAAGAGTAGTAATTAATAACATATTGCGCCTAACAAAAATAATTATGACAAGGCAGGTGGATAATCGGTGAAAATGAAATTCCTAAATTTTAAACATAGTTTTGTATTCATTGTGTAAACATGCACTAGTTGTTGAACGCTTTTAGTTTTAAAGAGAAAGTTATGTATTAATAACGAAGGAAACTAATTTAGCAAATTAGGCGCTGCTCTCGAATCCTTAAATCCGTGTATAGCTACATTGATAATATGTATATATATATATATATATAAATATATATATATCTATATAGATAGATATATATTCAATTTATTTATTAATTATTTCTAACATGTCTTTAAAAGAATTTTAAATATCCATTGCTACGCGTTCAGTACTTGGGCCAAATTTTAAAATTATTTATTTATTCAAGAAGCATTTGTTTGTTTATTCACGCATTACACACAACTAACGCTAGTTATTAATATATACTAAATATACTGTATATAAAACAGTTAATTTTTTGTTTTATTCTTTAAAAAGTAAAAACTCTATAAGTAAGCCTTATCAAAGCTAAATCTAGATAAACTGCCCCTTCTCTTTTACAAAAAAAGTCATTAGAGTTGTGAACCTAGAAACACGGTATAATTTATAAGGTATAACTGAAATAACATACAATAATAATTTTGAAATATTTGCCATTTTAATAAAGTGGAAAAGTGAAAAATATTTTTTATGACATTATAATTTATTTTTCAAACTTTGATAAACCATTCAATATCATATAATTTTATAAAAAAGGCGATGTACTCAAACATGTACATAACGATATGTTTTGTTTCAGTTTGTTTGAGTAGCTCCTATTGGAGGGTGTGTTGGAGGAAGTCCACTTTGTTGTAATCCTGGAGTGGGATGACTGGCACTGGCATGTTGATCTGATGAGGGATTGCTGGAACTCTCGGCTTTTGCATTGTTCACCGGCGATACTGTTGAGGAATTGTTACATTAATACTATTAACAACTTTTGTTTCATATATGAGAACTGTTATTATAATATTATATTGGTTAAAAAATAATAATAATTATTCAAACACCATATTAAACATTTTGGAAAAATATTGATGACCAAAATATTCCCGTTTACTATGTATGCAGTGACTCATGAAATAGATATATTAACAGCAGTCTAAGTACACTTTCTTACGGTATGTTACTTAATGTTTATTGAATTCTAAGTGACATATCACAGTATAGAACAGTAACTTTACAGTACCTCACATACACATAACAGTGACAGTCAGTTACCCAGGCACTAAAGTAAGATGTCATATTTTTACAAGTACCTCTACCAAAAGAATTGCTGTCTTTCAAAATGTGGAAAGAGTGCAAATTTTATTATTACTTACATCTCAATCTCAATCTTGTAACTAATTTAAAGTATTTACTAATTATACGTACTGTTGATTGTAGGTTGGCTGGGATCAGTCGCAGGATAGTTCTGTCCTGGATATCTTGGATATCCTGGATATCCAGGATATACACCAGATGAGGGATAGAAATAACTGAAAGGGTTGTAGAAATTGACTGCAAAAAAAATATTATTGTATAATTTATTATATCTATTTAATAATATATGATTATAGAATACTAACACCCGTCAGTGCCATGTACTAAATAGCATAACACGCCACAATACAGAATAAACGAATATTTGCTCATTGTACTGTTCTTTAAACTTCTATAAGAAATTGGAACCTCTATTGTCATCTTTTATACATTTAATAATAAACTTTTAATCTAATTTCGTGAGACACGTTTCCGTAAAAAAATATTTAGTGTAAAATAAAGTCAGTAGGTAAATAAAATGTACAAAATAAATAATTTTGTAATTATAATTTTAACTTTTAGCAAATAGTAATCTAATAATAAAAAAAATAATAAAAAAAATAGATGCTTCTAAATAATTCAAATTTGGTCAGAGGTAAAAATATTTTATTGAAATTATACTCCGCGATCATAATCTCAAAGTGTTTGATATTTTTTTTTTTGTATATTTACAACATATATTCCTAAAAATAGGTATGTATATATACCTGGTTCTGCTGTTATTATCTTTTTTGTCTCCAAAATAATGGAGATAACTATCACCCATCAGCTCTTAGAATATTCAATTTGAGACTTTCGCCATTGTCGACCAGCTAGTGGTCTCTTCGTATGTCGAAGGGGCTTTGCATTTAGTCTGACTATTGCAAGCCTCAGATCATATATACAGCAGAAGAAGCGTCCGAAGCTGATTTCATTTGGTTATCCCAGGAGTTTCATACTACTGGATCAGGGGTAGGCTGGGTCGAAGGAGGCGGAATTACGCCCGCAGCCTCCTTCCCCAGCTGTAGTGCCTGGACGGGAGAGGGGGGTGACCTCTCCCGACCGTTATAGGCCTACGAGGTGAGGGGTGTCCCTAAGTTGATCGGGGCCCCTCGCAGGGGGTTCCGCCGGGGCGTCACGGTGAGTGCGAAAGCGATCCCGTGGCGCCCCACTAAGGCGATGAGGTCAACCGTTGGTTTTTTAGTGGGTAGCCTTAAAAATGGCAGCGTCTTCTATGCTGCCGGGTAGTCCCACATACCCCCTCGGTCATCACCTTCCTAGCCGCAGGGATGATGCGTAACGCATTTTTCAAACGATAAAAAAAAAAAAAAAAAAAAAAAAAGGAGTTTCATACGGGATGAAATAAAAAAGTCGTTTTCAACCATTGTTGCTTGCAGCTTAAGCCCGTGGATGCGAAAGGTAAGTTATAACACAAACAGTGTTCCTTGTGTATTTCAATGATATGGTGGATACTCATAACATTCTTCGTTTCATTCATTCTTGTAGTATAGTCTCGTCAAAAACACTCATTCCAACAGCTCGCTAATTACCTGAGTAAGTATATACATTTTGGACAATTGTTGGTTTGACAAGGAGTGCAAGACAAAATTGGCGTCGAAGAAAAGTGATCAATAGAACGAGAAAGTATTTTACGTCAGACCAAAGACTAGCGCTGTATAAACCGCTGGTCCAGCCACACATGCTATATTGTTCTTATTTTCGTTTCGGATCGCCGAAGTATATACTTTAATTATTTGAACGCTTGCACCGACGAGCCGATCGAGTTTTCGAAGACCAAGTGCTGTGTAGAAGACGATTTATTTCGTTGAGTTTACGCTTCGCATTTACCACAAGGAGTGTTCCGAAAAGCTTTATTTTTTTTCCTCCCACTGATTGTGGACTGTATACCACGGGCTATAATTTTGTCCCTAACATCTATATGCATGGTGTTTGGTTTTCATTAAACTTTCTTTCTTACATAATTGACCATTTCACTTCGAAGAAAGTTTATGATGTTTTTACATCTACCTATTATGATAATCAAAATTATTTAGAATACTTCGCATAATTGTCATCAAATGAAAGATATCAAAATATTTTTATCTCAAGAATCACTGTAAGGATACTTAAAAATCAAGTTGCGTGTAGTGTAATGGAGTATACTTTACTATAATTCTTGTACATAATCCTATGTTAATGTCGCTCAGAAGAAAATTATACATCCAATTTTGGATATCAGATCTCATCTATTTTAATATGAAAATTACTATAAAAAAGTCACGTTTAACTGTATAAAACCTTGTGTCTAACTGCAGCAGCTGGCTTTCAGATTTATATGTTGAAACTTGAATAAAAATTACGATACATTTATTTATGTTGTAGTGATTTTTTTTACTATTCTGTGACTTCGCAAGTTCTCACTAATCATCAAGGGTTGTCTGTAAGATTTCCCCCGGTGACGCTGTAATAGCCAATAGGGCTAACAGTATAGAAAAAAAAAAAAAGAAAAAAATGTCTGTAAGAGATTGCTTTTATGCGATAAGACAGTTAGGGTAGGGGAAACTGACTACCCGGATTCTGGTTCAAATAAAAGAGTGGACTGTATATAAATGACTATAATGAATACAAACACACACTCTACCGACAAAAAAAAAGATGCGAATGGTAGCGTGAGCGAAATCGTACTGCTGGTCGAGCGGATCACCACCACTCCTTCTGCACCAGCCCGCACCCCGCTGCTGCGTTGCCCTTCTGGAAGCTACGATAAACGTTGCTCACGCGTTTGTCTAAGGCGTGTCCTTAACATACTCCCCGCGTTGATGAGTTGTCTTCAATGTTGGATGTTGGCAGGGGACATATAGTATTGAATGCTCTTCTGATTATTCCCCTTTTTGTCCGAATATCTGCAACTCTTGCCACTCCATCTCTTCCTGGTAACACTCGAAGAACTCGCCCAAGTAACTACATTATGGGTGGACTAGCTTTGTCTTTTATGATTACAAGTGCCTCCTCCCTCAAAGTATCATGCGACCGCATCCATTTTGTCTTCTGCTGAAGTAAAACAATATATTCTTTAGAAAAACGGTTCCAAAAATGTTGCTTCAAAAGCTGGATTCTATTGAATCTTGCAAGAGATGATATTTTGTTATTATTCATCTGGGTCTGTGGTGCAAAGACAATTGATCGTCCAATAAGGAGATGAGCTGGAGTCAAAGTATAAAGATCAGAGGGATCGTCGGATAAAGGAGTAAGAGGGCGGGAATTTAGTATTGCTTCTACTTGAATTAATAAAGTATTCATTTCTTCGTAGTCTAGAAATGTAAGACTTAAGACACGTCTCAAATGATGTTTTACTGATTTTACTGCAGATTCCCACAAACCGCCGAAATGAGGAGTATAAGCCGGAATAAAAGTGAAGTTTATACCTTTCTCAGTCATGTCTGCCGGGGAAATATGTTTAAGGTGTCTTGATAACTCGTGGAATGTACCTACAAATGTAGTTCCATTGTCAGAATAAATAGTTCGCGGTTTGCCTCTACGAGCTGTAAATCTATTTAAGGTTGCTATAAACGCTTCCTTTGTCAGGTCTGAAACAAGCTCCAAATGCAAAGCTTTTGTTGCCAAACAAACAAACACACAAATGTAAGATTTTATATGCTTACAACCTCTGACCTTGTGATTGGCTATCATCACTGGCCCAGCATAATCTACTCCAGTATCAAGAAAAGGAAATTCTAACTTGACACGCTGTTCAGGTAAATTACCCATAATGGGTTGTAGTGTTTTTCCCTTAAACCTACAGCATTTAATACAAGATCCAACAATGCGTTTTGCTAGATTTGTACCTCCTAAAACCCAATATTTATGTCTTGCTGTGGCTAGCAATAATTGAGGACAACTCTTCAACGCGGGGAGTATGTTAAGGACACGCCTCAGACAAACGCGTGAGCAACGTTTATAGTAGCTTCCAGAAGGGCAACGCAGCAGCGGGGCGCGGGTTGGTGTAGGAGGAGTGGTGGTGATCCGCTCGACCAGCAGTACGATTTCGCTCACGCTACCATTCGCATCTTTTTTTTTGTCGGTAGAGTGTGTGTGTGTATTCATTATAGTCATTTATATACAGTCCACTCTTTTATTTGAACCAGAATCCGGGTAGTCAGTTTTCCCTACCACATAGGCACAGGGCACTGGCCCCAACACAGTTTAGCCTTTGGAAGCAATTTCCTATTGTATTTACAATTAATTATTTAATGTGCAATGAAGTTATATTAATTAAAATAAATTCTTTTTAATAAAATGAAAAAAAAAATAAAACATTACGGTGAAATGAATGAAAAATAAAACATTACGGGTAAAAATTCAAATCTGCGACCTCTGGGAAACCGTTCCGACGCTCTACAAATTGAGCCACCGTTTCGCTACCATTCTTGGTGAATTAAGTATATAATATATGATCAGCTTTTTCGGAAGAGTGGTGACTTGTTTTAGACTTCTTTTGAAAATTCTAACCATCTTTGCACTTTATGAAAAGATGCCACAACCAAAATTAATGTTAATGATAAAAACGATTATATCGCGGGTCATATAGGTCACGGGTTCGAAACCCTAAGAGAATACATTTTTGTTATTTTTTTTATTTTATAAAATGTTTAAGTATTTAATTATTATTAGTTCTAAAACACAGACTTACAGAAAAGCTTAACTAAAAAAAAATCTACTAATACTTTAAGGAATAATATAGTAATAATTCAATTAATTATTACTTTAATAAATTAGACTAAAGACTTTGCAATTGAGACTAAAAGTGAAACTGACAATAACTTTTTATGTTTAGTTAACTGGTGATAACTCAGAAATTAACATTTTATTTATTGAAACTTAGACAGCAATATTTTCTAATTCTTTCCATTAAAATTTAGATTAGTTTATGAAGAAAAAACGTATTTTATACAATGAAATACATTTTTTTTCATCCAGATAAGTCAAAACATTGTATGAAAATATGAAACAACAAGAAATAATATCGATTAGGAATAATAGTGCAGATTAGGTCTCATTATTATTTTTTTGTATATTGATTAGGTATATGTAGCCAGGAACTATTTTGCGATAAACTAAAACTTGTTGTTAAAAATATATATTTTTTCTAATGTAGGTGTAACTGAAGCAAATAATGATTATAACACATAATTCTTACTAACTTTTGTAAAATAATCATATATTAAAGGCACAAAAACAAAACATATACATTTAAAAAAATATGTTCCGGGTTTGAAATGAGACAATAAGATATATTTTTTTAATGTAATTTATTTATTTCATTATCATCTTCTTAATTTTTCCTATAAAAAATAAATACACATTAAAATTACATACAACAACCAAAAAATTACATCCAATCTAAATTCTAAAAGAAGAAAATTATCCTACAAAGCCGAATTAAAATACAAAAGATATAGTCAGTAAAAGGAAATAATCGTGACGTAAAAGCTTAATAACATAAAAGACATTTTATGGTTTGTAACTTGCAGCCCTAATCGAAGAAGCAAAGATCTATTGGTGTTCATTTTATATAATCTATTTATTGGAAGTTCTACTTACATGTGTATAATGGAAATAATAGACTAGTAATCGTTACTAGACGCATATTGATCTGAAGTTGGTTGGGAATAACTTTCCGATCTTGCATTGTTAACTGGATTAACTAAAAATTGCATATTAATTGATTAGAAAAGCTTTTTATATCATGTGTATGTTTTCGTTTAAAAACAATACTATTCTTTCAAAGCACTACAAATGTTGTTTTTTAACATATTTTTGTTGTATTTGAAGATAATCCATACATATACTATAATCTCAAGTTTTGCAAAATTGTACCACTGTTCTTAGTTTTGATTATTTCTTTTCTATTTTTTGGATATATAACAAAATGTGCTTATCATTATTATTTCAAAAATAATATGTAAATCAGTTTTAGGTTACATAATCGTAACTCTTAAAACAACTTTAAAATGTATTACTTACTGTTAATAGAGGGTCCATACCCAGAGCTGGTGATCCTTCCCGATGCATCTGGTTGAGGATACGGCTCATTAGGACCTTCAACTGAAGCTGCAAAAAAAATCAACAAAATAAAATGTTAAGAAATACACTAATGGATTTTGTATGTAAACAACATGAAAGGCATTAACATCACCAGTATTTTGGGGCCTTTGGGCTTCCGGTATCAAGTTATAGTCAAATGTTATTAATGCTATGGTAACGATGCTTGCTATAAAAGGTACAGGTTTGACCACCATTACTTCAAATGCAAGAAAGTTTTGTAAGCCTCAAAATTTTCTCAAAACACTAGGTTTTTGAAATCGAGTCGTATTTGAAAGAAAAAAAATCTCTAGATATGTGTCCAAGAGCGGATGACGTGTAGCGTTTTGTGTCGATCTAACTGCGATATAGAGATGACATGCCTTCTGTCATTTTGTAATACTAAGAACGTAGATTAGAAGTTAATATAAAATCACTATTTTAGATTGAGAAAAAATACGCCGGTGAATTAATAACATTAGATTTTGGTAAATTATCATCACTCTAATCTGAAATAACCTCCATGGAAAAGTTTTACCGCTGTACCATTGCCTCTATCAATTACTTATTTCTGATTCCCTAGCTAGGGAACAAATATAAATTCTACATTTCAGGGCTATTATTTACGTACCCAAGGATTTCTAGTTGTAACAGATCATTAACATGAAGCAATAAAAATATAACGGAGAGAAGAAATACTCGAAGAATGCTGGCTGTAGTAGCCAAAAGATCAATCGAGCAGCATTTAATAACTACCCAACAAAACAGTTCGCTTGAGGAATGAGATATCTATGGTTCGGATAAAGAAGGAGAGGGTGAGGGGGTTGTTATTTAGGAATCGATGTCGTCGACGAACAGCCAGCGTATCTCCGCGTTTTGCATTGATTGTACCCAAAATATCTCTAGTATACACGAGAAAATCGTTTGCAGAAAGCTTGTTACTATAATAATAATAAATAACTATTCAATGACAAATATAAGTACAAAAGAATTATATATATAGATGCAGATAGAATAGAAGTACTTACTACATTCTGCAGTAATAACGAATAAAGCAATAAATGCTATGATAAATAATTTGGCTGCCATTTTAACACTCTGCGACGAAGTCATTTACCTTACTCCATGACCGATTCTTTTATACATGCTTTTTGTCTTTAAATGCGTTTTTTAATAAATCGTGAAGCACGATTTTTAAATGGTATTATTTTTATGATTTTTTTTGTCATAAAACAATGGGGCAAAAAACCAATAAAAGTAATTTAATTTTAAACTGTCTAAATTTGGAAAGGTTCGTTTTTAATGAAAAACTGGACAGTTGAAAGTAGAATTCACACACGGACGATTCCAGATCCCCGTGATATTTAAAATCTTTTTTGTAATAGTTGAAGTTTCATTCTGCTAAATTCATTCCAACTATTAGCCATCTGTATTATGCTACAAAACTACGTACCCTACTGTTTCAGACTTTTTATTTTATTATTTCTTGTTTTACTTAAGAGCATGCAATATAGTCAGTTATATTACATTTATAGTGCAATTGCTAAGATTTAAGAAAAACTCCCCAAAGAATACGTGTTTTTTATGATAGTATTTAAATTGAAGTAATTTTGTTTTTTTTTTCTAAAAGTAATACATGTATAAATATATTAAAAATCGAAATAACTGTTTCAAAATAAGAGTTATACAAATACTTCATTTGACAATTTTTTTATTTGCTATGAACGGGTTAATATTAAAAATTATTTAATTAAAATTAAAAGATGTAAAATTAAATTCAGATATTTTTATTTCTGTTCTACATTGAAAAGAGAATAAAGCAAATTACAAAATATATAAATACATATATAGAGATGTTCTTAATGCATAATATATTATATAAATACATAATATATTAAAATTTTTGATTCCTTATTTTTGTTACTATAAAATCTTATAATTAATAATGAACTAAGCGGTTAATATTAGTAAGTGTTCGTCTTAATAGGTTTTTATCTGCTTAGCAAAGATATCTGCTTGAGGTATTTCGTGTATTTATAAACAATTATAAATTGATTGTTATTGTTTTCTCACTTTTGTGAGAAATTTAGCCGAAGTTTCGTGAAGTTTTACGAAAAATCTTTTTACTTCAAAATTGTCTCAGTTAATGTTTGTCTTTAAGCTTTTCAATCTATTAACTAGTGTAATACAGAGTAGGATATATTATATTTGCCGTCATAAATAGTTCAGAAGTTTGAAACATAAAAATTTAAAACTTTTCAATCTAATACTAATGAAACTGTTATTATTATTAACCGCCCCGTTGGTCGAGTGGTTAGGGCAGCGCCTAACGTATAGCGACGCAATGGAGCTCGGGTTCTATTCCTGATAGAGATAGACATGCATTTGATGAGCATTGATGTCTGTATTTCTGGGTTTGGTCGTTTATTAAATATATTCTCAGTATTTATAATATGTATTTCTATGTATTTGTATCGTTGTCTAACAGCATTCACACAAGCAAATATATTGCTTACTTAGGGGTTGGATCAATGTATATAATTTGTCCTTTGATATTATTATTTGAGGTATAATATTGTTGATTTATATTCATACTTACAGGTATCATATATTACTATTATATGAAAATACAACTTTCGCGAATATTATAAAATTATGATGGTATCCCTTATACAGTTTACAAAAAATGTCCGTCGCTCCATAAACATCTTTTAAAAATATTCGGTAAAATCTGGTCAAGAAAGCAAATACCGGTATCATTCGGAAAATTCGCCCCTTTTGTCCTCATTCCGAAAAACGACAATGTCAATAATCCTAAGGATACTAGACCAATAGCCCTAACAAATACAATTTCCAAAATATTTTTCTCTTTTTTACAAACAAAAATGACGCAATTCATGATTAACAATAGATATTTCAGGCCTAATCACCAGAAAGGGTTTTTGCCCGGAATTTCTGGATGCCTGGAACATAATACGTTAATATCGGAAAGCCTTAAAGATGCTAGAACTAGCGAGAGACAAATTACGGTTTATTGGATAGACTTAGAGAACGCCTTTGGGTCGGTACGACATGAACTGACTATTGAACTGATGATGTTCGCGCTTAAATGGTATAACTTTCCTACGGTAATTCGCGACATTATTGCATCATATTATTCAAAATTAAAATTCTCCATAATTTTTAATGAAAACCATTCAAACCCTCTTAATTATAACCTTGGTTTATTTCAGGGTTGTTGTATTTCTCCTATTGTATTTAATATAGTTATTAACATTTTAATAGACAAATTAATTAGAAATGAAAAAAAATGGGGTTATCGGTTTAAGTTCAACAACAAATACACAGAATCCGTACTAGCTTTTGCAGATGATCTCGAGATACTGACACGTAATCCGAAACAATGTTAGGTACTTTTAAATGTAGTTGAGGATTTCTGTACGTGGACGGGCGAATTGAGGACAAAACCAAGTAAATGTTTTAGTCTGTGTCTGGGTAGACGGAATACCAAATATACCTCTTACGATCCGGGTCTTATAATAGGCGGTTAGTGCGTTAGTACGGTTACGGAAGCAGCTCCGTTTAAATTTTTAGGTAAAAAAATCGATTACCAAGGCCGTACTCCATCGTTGGATGTAATAGTCGATAGCTTTTTAAATGATCTAAAAAAGGTAGACAACCAACCAATAAGTAACGTCAAAAAAGCTTGGATTTACGATATTTTTTTAACATCACGTCTAAATTGGCCTTTCCTCGTTTATGATATTAATAAAACCCTTTTGTCAAAGTTAGATGCAAGCGTCATAAGGACATTGAAGTTATGGCTCGGGTTAGCGCACTCAGCGGACTTTTCAACCTTATTTAGAGACCAAAACAATTTTGGATTAAAATTAAAGAGACCGTCGGAGCTCTACAAACATCTAAGAATTACCAAAAGACATATCATCGGAAAATCTAAAGATGATACTGTAACTTCTCTCCCAAAAGACAAAGTTGCTTCAGAGCTCGAGTCACGACTTCAATTCCATAAAAAAATTATGATAGGTGCTCAAACGAATAAAGTAGGGCTAGGATCAAGTAAGAAAGTTCAAGACATAGACATAACAAAATCTTTTATTCGACAAGACGAAAACGATAATTACCGATTCCACGCGATGAGCCTAGAAATTCAAAACAAATGGGTGACCATAGGAGATTTTTGTATTCCACTAGCTTTGAAGTGGCGCACCTTAATTTATGATTGGTCCCCAGCATTATTAAAATTCTATCTTAATGCATTCCAAATGACTCTCCCAGATCAAAATAATTTAGTAAGATGGGGCAAAGCCACCGAAAAGTCTTGCAACATCTGTGGGGAGGCAATAGGAACCGCGAAACACCTATTAGTAGGGTGTAGGGTACTTCTAGATAAAGGTCTATACTCGTGTCGCCACGACAAGGTATTAGAAATTATACGGGAAGCGGTTAGTCTTTCAGTAGCAAGAGCGCGGAAGGGTATAACAACCACCCAACGATCTGTAGAATTCATAAAAGAAGGCTCCTCCAAAAAATCAAAAGCGAAGCCTTATTCAATATTAGGCGCGGCTCCTGATTGGACTCTCATGATGGGCACGTATGAAAAGCATTACAAAATCCCTGGGGATGTTGGTGTTTCGTTCTCCAGACCGGACTTATTCCTGTATTCGAAACATCTGAGGCGCGTGATACTTGTGGAGCTTACTGTTCCTTGGGAAACAAACATCCCAAGGGATCACACATTCAAGCTCAATAAGTATTACGAACTGACCAACGAACTCATCGGGAATAAGTTTATAGCTAGTTTGTACGCGGTAGAAGTGGGAGCGAGAGGTATAACAGCGAAATCTCTCTATAGCCTACTTAAAGACCTTGGCCTTTCTAGAACAAGCATCGGTTCATTTCTAGAACGTATTTCAAAGGCGGCATTAGTAGGTTCTTTCCAAATTTGGTTAGGTAGGGAGAGGAGTGTGGAGGGTGAAGGTGAGCGTTTTTGCGCATAATAAAGGGGCCCCTTAAACCTACTCCTGGGTCGCGAGTCCCAGACACTGTTTGCACTCCTCTCCTTGCAACGCGATGGGCCCGGCACCCGCACGGTGAATCCATGGAATGCTAAGAAGCTTCGTCTTGTCTCTATAAAAAATATTTTTATAATAATAATAATTAAATTATCTATACTCGTATCTGTTTAATTGAGTCAAGATAGACCTACTCCTACGAACAAATAATGTTTTTGTTATTGTTTTAACTTTATCAACAGGATAACAGATGTACCTAATATATTTTTAAAAATAATAAGTATTATTGTCCCTTCCTTATATATATTATAGGTAATGGATGGATTGTATATATAATGGTTCATCCATACAATTTTAGACGGCCTTTATATAAAACAAATTGATTACACTTAAAAAGACACTAGGTCTATCATGGAAATTTCATGAATTCATTCGAGTTTATTTATTTTAAATACATAAAAATGCAATAAAATGCAATAATGTTTTTGATAAAAGAATACTTGTGAAGAAGATTTCTTGTTAAAAGTGGTTTGAAAATTTACTATTATGCCATAACATATTGATTTGTGTTTGGGTTCATTTCGTCAATATGTAAAAAAAACCTTAGTTGATTTTACAATTACAATTAAATAATAATGTCTTTTTCTTTAAAATTAATTAATAAAAATACTTATCCTTGAGTATATATATCGTACATAGATATAAATAATGCATTAGGGAAAGTCGTTAACGATGTATTCATATTTAAAAATATCAGACCAAAATTCTTGTAATACTCAAAAATGACTTGAAAGGGTTCAAAGGTATTATAAATTTTGGATATTATGTACATCAGATGTTAACTAAATTACATTAAAATATATTAACATCATTCGTCATCATCATAATGTGTTGGAATTTAAACATCATAATTTATGAATGATATTAAATAAGGAAAATTCTTGCTTGTATATATAATCGCAATGTGTATGTTATATTTTGTTTTATAAATTATTTGTTTTCTTCAAACTTCTAATGTTATAATATAACGTTGTCTTATTGTGAGATAAGATAAGTTTATAAAAAAGATTTGTAGATTTTATAACATATTTTTTTTATTTCTAATGGTGAAATAATACAAAATAAATACACTCTTTTCATTTTATTGAATGATTTCTTAATTCTTCTTAAGATACTTCAACGATCTGAAAAAATATACAAGAATAAAATTTTATTTATTTCCTACTTATCAATAAAAATAAGCAAGGCAGGATACTTTCATCTTCAAACGTAAATAATTGTCTAAGCTTTATCCCACCTTCACTACCCTAGGGATTGAATCCTGAAAATTATTTCCACTATACATTATATTCATTCAACTTTATCAAGATTTATTTCAAAAATTTCATTAGATTTCCGTAACAGAGCAACGGATATCCATACATACATACAAAAAAAATGTTGTACATATTGTATATCAGGGTCATTATAGAAATTAAGCTTATTAATAAGTTGCTGGTGAAAAGTTTGTCAAAAATGTTTTTTTTTAATTGTATATTTTTACGTAATATGTGGATATTAACAATATATCATAAAAAAATAATTACTTAATAAGGGTATTGATTGTGCTCAGCTGATTGGCTATTATAAGGTGAAGAACCGCTGTGGGATTCTGCATTATTCACTGGATTTACTGAAATATAAATAGTGTAGGATTAAAACATTTTTTTACGTTACGTAATATTTTAATATCCAAAAAAAAATTGCAGTTAAAACAAAACGACAAATTACTATAAATGGGAACTGTAAGATATTTAACTGTATTCATATAAAAAAAATAAAATGAAAAAAAATAATAAAATAAAGTAATAATATCAAGATTACCATTAATAGAGGGACCTCCACGACTTTGGATGTCTCCTTGGGCACCTCTACCATTGCCTTGACCCGCTTGTCCAGATAGATAGTTATCATTGTATGGATAATATGGGACATATGCTGAAACAAAAAATATTCAATGGCGCTAAAAACACTGGGTTTTGTAGGAGACAATTGGTAATTATTTACAAGGATTTATTGTAAATTTTATACATCGCTTTTTTTATAGATTATTGTTTTGTAAGGGTATGGCAAAATACAAAATTACGAGGGGAAAAAAATAAATAATAAGTACAAAATGTGAAATTAATAATAGTCCCTACAAGCTCTTAAAGAACTTAACCTTTATCAGCACCATTTTCAAATTTTTGGTTCCTCTGTAAAAAATTATACCGTAAATTTTAACAAATCTTAGTCAGCTCAAGCTATGATATCCATAATAAACAACAATTGAGCTAGCACCAACAGTTAGGTAGATTTAATATAGGTAACCTGCTTTATTGATATCATTTCTGTATTGATATCATTTCTGTATAATTAAAACACTTATAAGAAAGACACTTACGAGAACAGTTAGCCGCTATGACGCAGAAGGCCAGCAAGAAAGAGACGGTAGATATTTTGGAAAACATTGTAGATAAGCTTTCAAAGCAGACTGATGGTCTGATTGAAGATTTTGCCCTTTATATTCAAATTACAAGATATATAATGGTTCATTTAATTATATAATAAAAAAGTCGTTACTCACGTTTAACAATATATTACATTTATATACACTTTCATTTGTCATAACATTTTTTAAACATAATAATTATAATAGGATTTTTTTTCAGCAGCACTAAATTTCTGATATGATAGTGTAGAACATCACGAATCGATAAAATTAGATATTTTGTGCTTATCTTTATGACAGCAAAAAATTACAAATTAATAATTATTTATTTGTTAATAAATATACAATAAAAAATCAATAACACGCTCAGGGCTCGAATCTTCGTGCTATATAATTCCGTTTCTTATTTAGGAAGGAGGACTATTAGGTAACTTCCGAAAAAAAAAATGTTAAGAACTTTTTTCTATTCTTCAAGGAAAGAAAGCTAAATTTATCAAGACAGGTAAGATGAACGGTACACCGAGAGGTTCCTTATAAGTAAAGCCTTAATAAGTAAAGTCTCTATAAAGTTTTTTACTTTTGTAACTTTAAAAAAATTGTCTGATCCCTTCCCTTCCCCAAAAACCTCTACGAAAAAATATGCAACTTCTAAGTTAAATTAATAATTACAGTCTAGACTCTATAATTTAAAAAAGTTTTGAAGCACTCGATAACTTAAACTATTTGCTAATTCCAGTAGTTTCGAATGGAATCATTGGAAGTATAGTTTCAAGGAATTTGTAAGAAACAATAGGTAAACAAATGCAAGCAATATTATGCAATTATTTTAAACATAAAAAACAAGAAAGGGCCGAAACTACTAGGTAAAAAACGAAAAATGTATGAGTTTTTAAAACAATGTTTGTTTACCTAGTGCAAATCTATTAGCTCAATCAAACGCTATTATGACTTTCAAGATTATTTATTGTGTAATGTAAATTATGTATTTAAAACAAAAGAAAATCAAAGAGTGTTTCTCTAGACTAAAACTTAAATAAATTTTCAATTTTATATAACACGTGTGTGTGTGTATGTATTATTTACCAAATTATTTCTTCTGGCAAAGAAAGTATTAACTCACAGGAAACTCTCTCCTCCCCCCCCCCCCCCCTCCGCCTCCTGCAATTACTTTAACATAAACCCTTGATAGGTTAAAAAAAAAATGGATTTTACTTTTTTAATCTGCTGTGTATTAAAGAAAATAAATAAGAATAAGACATATAAAATCATCATTAAATTATAACGGTTTTTTGGACGATGTTTATATTTGTAATATTCCTTTTGGTGCAACCTAACTTTATAAGTTTCGATTGGAAGGTTTACGAGGTTGCATGAGCACGTAAAAGGTAGTAATGGCACTATCTTATACTCTCTGAGATAATCAACCTGAAGTATTAATTAAATATATTGCTAAAATGGTGAGTAAGAGAGCCGGAAGCAACACATTCTGATCTTCTCCCCCCTATAAGAGATCTCTCAATGATGACGTATCTTCAACATGAGAATAATAGAGTTGAACTCCTCTTGATGTTGCACTTGTTTATAAGCAATAGTTTCCATTTATTATCAAAGGTACCGTCTGTTTGTTTGACACCTTGTCAAATAATAAGAATGAAAGACAAGACATGATCAATTAGAAAATATTTTCAAATATTGCATTACACATTATTGATAAAATGTCTCTTAATGTCAATTACAATATTAGTAAACTCAAAATAATTATAACTGAATGAAATTGTTTTAACATTACTTCTAAAAATTAAATCATCAAATCAGTATTTATAATTAAAATAATTTTAAAATAAATTTTAATTCATAATATTCTCTTTTTTTTATAAACTAGCATACCCCACAAAGGCAAATCATGTTTAAGTTCTTGGGGAGGGGTCTGGTGATGTGTCATACAGGGTTCCTAGTATACCAGGCTTTCACAGTCTTAGTTACTACCTATGTTCTTTGTTAATATTTTTTGTACCTTTGGAGCATTGTGAGAGCAAATAAACTTATTACATTATATATACCCAGCTCGCTTCAACGGGCTTATTTTAAATTAAAATGCAAAACTTTTATTAACCACACCCATGTACAAAATAAAATAACAAAAGTAAACATTAAAAACAATAATTATATTTAAATAAAAAAATATATTATAGAAAAAAAATAAAGTTATAACCAAAAGAAGATAATAAACAATAAAAAACAGTCGTATTTTTTAAGATATATTAATTCGTTGTCCATAATAAAAATACTGTGTAATAATTATGTTTCACCCTGTATTTTATTTTCTTCTACTTGTTCCTCTAGCGAGTACATGGACAGTTTTATGGGGTTAAAACTGACCTTAGAGTTTAGACACTTCAATGTAAAAAACCATAGCTAGACAAGTATTTATGTATTCAACATGTTATGCTGAGTGGCTAACAAATTTAGACGACATATCGTTAGTTATATTATTATATATCTTTGTTTTTTATTATGATAATTTTTATTTAATTGTTTTACCTTAAGAGTTGCTTTTTATTATAGCTTTTTATTTTGTTACTGATTTTTTTAATGGTTTCTTTCTTTTTTGTTTTATATGTTGTCCAAATAAAGTTTTTTGAATTGATTTGGTTTGAAGTAAAAAAAAACTATCATTGAGAGTAAGAAAAGAAAGAAGAAAGAAAGAAATGCCTCTATTGCTACCAATCTTTACGGGAATACCCGCTGGGTCAATCTAAAGATTCTCTGAAAATTTAGTCGAAAATGATTCAGCTGTTTCGCAGTCCATAAAGAACATACACTTACTTTGAATTAACTGAAACTAATGAATTAGAATCGTTTTTTGATCTGTGTAATTAAATGTGATTATTAGAACTGTAAGTAGATTCGGATATTCAATCATTTGTTGCTGATTTAGTCCTGCCGTTTCCTTATACCTATATCAGTTTTTATCACGACTTCAACTGTCCCTTTTCAACGATTCCAATAATTAATCACCATTTGAAATATATGTTAAAATAATAACCTACAAAAAACTAATTGAAGCCCAAATAAATTTGTATACTGTAATTTTTTTTTCTGTAGGAAAAGGCAGACTATATTCTGTTTGGGGTAAAAACAAAATAAAATTGTATCAATATTTGTCTCGTTGTTATACTTTATGCGAAAAGATATAAATATACAGGACCATTAACAAAAAAAATATTTTAAATTATCTTTAGTTGTTTATGACAAATTCCTAACATAATATAATATTTTTTTTATAATAAATATATTATGTACGGATTTTTCGTCATTACTATTTTATTAAATGTTAACTCATATTATTAATGCCTCTGATGTAAAGGTTGTGAATAATACTAATTTATCAAATTGTTAAACGGAATCTTTTTAGACTGGAGGGGAGGCAAACTTTTGTTAACTTACAAAAAGGTCACCTTTTATCCTTCAAATTTTAATTTAAAATTAAATAGATAATTAAAGGACGAATTTCAAATTATCCTTTTCTATTGAGATCTATTAATATCTCATTAAAAAAAAGTAAAAAACAATATATATGACCCAAATATTTTTATTTCATTTTTTTTATACATTTGCAGTTATTACTGGATCCGAAATCTACCTGAAAACATTAAACAAGATTTAATTAATACATATTTCATATTAAATCTACATGAGAAAATAATAACAATATATTACCGTTTATTTTGTTAAAAAAACAATTGAACAGTAATAATATTTATAATCGAAACAAACTGTGACCAATAATATTATGTACCTAACAACACTCACCAACTAAAAAAGGGGGTTAGTGACTTTTTTGTAACAGGATTGTTATTAACCGCTTAACATTATCTAAGCATTGGCTTTAAATTCTCACAGTACATTAGGTATTTACTGTTACTGACCAGTCTTTCTTCTGTCCATAATAGAGCGTGGGATTGTAATTGGGAGAGCCGTGATTGGCTCGGGCATCTTGATACGAGTTTGGGTTGGAGTCACTATCCGATTTAGCATTGTTGATAGGAGAAACTGTGAACGACGATAAGTTTTGATTTATTATTTTGTACAGAATATAAAAGCGATTACTTTTGGTAATTCCTTTTGTTCAAACGCGTAATTTTTCGAGCAGTTAGTCGGATTCGAAAAAAAATGGTAATAATTGCCTGCGTATCTTAATTGCTAATTATTAATTGAGAGTTAATTTGAGTTAGAATAAGTAATATAATACCCAAATCATAATTGTTATTACACTTGTTATAAAACAACGTTCTTCTAAAGGATGTTGTCTTCTCTTCTAAGTCGCGAGTGGCAGGAAGTTTTAATAATCTTAATTACTTATTACTAATTTGTAAATACAAATAAGCAATATTAACGAATCGAATTGAATAGAATGACAAATCTACGGGTTCTTCCTCTGACATAAGGTCATGCTATAGAATTCATCTTGAAGCCTTCACGATTGGATACAAGCGCAGGATACCTACCATTTATATTTGGTACTCCATCGAAATCTGCAACGAAATATATAAATAACGTTTATTACTTCCATTAAACTATTAATACCACGGAGATACATAAATATATACGTACATTGAGCACTAACCGTCAGCACAAAAACAGCTAACAGAAAATTTACAAATAAAACTTTACCGAACATTTTTGGTAGATTATCTCTCATTCAATATCGGATCTGTAATAATATTGGTTACAGTTTTAAGCTTATTTTATATCGGAAAAATGCTATTAAAATGTTTCATACTTAAAACGTGAAACACGTTCGATTTATAATTAACGTTAATTATTCAGTAACATAATGTGCTACCATTACCAGGACAGTTTTATTTTTGTGATGGGACAGTTACTAAAATATATTTAAAAAAGGCATATTTATTCTAAAGGCAATACATAATGTTTGTATATTAAAAAAACAAAAACAAAACAAAAAAAAAATAATAAAAAGTACACTCAAACTAGGAACAACAATTTTTGTAATGAATAAATAAATGAATGTCCACATTTTATACATTTTATCCCATGGGACCTACCGGTTTTAATTGTACCGTAGGAATAACGTTAAATTGGAAAATCATTGCAAAAACATATTTTTTTTGTTTTAATTATTATGAAGTGACCCTAAGTTTATGTACCTATATATTCAATAAAGAAAACATTTATCTAACCCTAAATTATCCATATCTAACTCTTAGGCTTGAAAATAAAAAAAAAGAGTTCGAATAATATAGAACCCTGTTTTAAAAATAGGTTTTTCATAAAATATATGTTTTATTGAAAGATAACATGTGGCATTATTGTATTGAAATATTTGTATATTATTACTAGTTTATTTTATTTAGATTATTAGTTTATTTTATCTATCTACACACAATTACTAAATAACTATTATTTACTATTTTTTACTATTAATAAGAATATTATATTGTAACTTTCTTCTAGATTTTGAGTTTGCTTAGAATTTTTGTGTATTTTATTATTAAAGATCAGATAGCATTTTTGTATGAGGTAGATTTCAGATGGTAACAATACCTTTTTAATGATAATCGAGGGTTTTTTATAATTGGTTAAAACCCCTTGCAGCCTCTTTACATCAATCCCAACAACGTTTGATCTACAACTTTTTAAAATTAATAGTTTTTAAATTTAAGATTTTCCATAATTTTTTTTTATTGTCTCTGAACTGACATTAATTCTGAACGTAGGTATGGCGCCCGGGCGGTGACCTTTTAAATACTTCTGATAAAATACAGAGTAATAAGTAAAAGAGGAAGAAAAATGTTTTTGTTTCGTTTGTTTTTCTGTTGTCTATCAAGATTTTTAAAAAGTCGTAAAACAAATGTTGTTGGTATTGATGTACAAATAACCCCGTATATCTGAAAAAATGAAGAAAGTATGGCATATTAATGAAAATTTTAAGAAAGGTGATTTAAGCATTTTTATTATTTGCTTAATTTTGTGGTATATTTATTACAATTGTTTATTATGACATACTATATTATAATTATACTAAAATTATTAAATTTTTCGATAGGTACCACTTTCATTATCTGAAGATCATAAGCACCATCAGCACTATTAAGCAACAAGGAGGGATGAGGGGTATTAGGTAATTCGACCTCTAGTTCCTTCAAATATTGTGCGAAATCTAGCTTAAATATCTCCTTTATTACTACTTTTCTGTGAAAAAGGTTGTGTGAATACAAAATAATAATAAATATATACAACTGAATAAGTGAATATTTTAATGTTAGATAGAGTTAACTGCGTATTTATTGAGATATGGCAAACATTTATACGAATCTCTCCCTAAAATGCCATTCTTATAGTCTAGTTATTGTTTGGGTCAGACACGTAATTAAGAGTATCTTAACACATGACTAGATGTAAAAATAAAAAATAATAAACAGTACATTTAATTTTTTGTAAATAAAGAATGAAAAATAAATCGATACGGGTAGGGATTTGAAGCCGTAGCGGGCTCTTTGTTTATTTTTCATTCAATATTTATATAAATTTAAATAAGCTCAACATGGCTATATATGTTTAAATATATTTTCAAACATTCATTTAGGTAGTGTCATCTTTTCAATGTTTATCTATTTGACCATACCAGCTGACCCAGTTAATTGACTCCCACCATTTGGTATAGAATATTGACCAGTTAGAAGATCTAAAAACACATAATTATTTATTGATGGTCGTTTGTCTCTAATGTAGCCTATTCATTTATACGTTTTAGGTTTAAAAAAATATAGTTTTTAAAATATAAAATATTAATAACATTTCACTTACAGACGCTATTTTAAAAGGGAATAAATTATATGTTATCATAATTAACAGACGTTAAAGCAAATATGTTTTTTTTTACGAATTAGCTTATAATATTGAAACGTAATTTTTTCTGCTAATAATGGTAGTAGTAAAAATATATCGTGATATAATTTTTTATGAACACCCGTAGTTCATGACTTTGATTTAAAATTATATATCTATTAATAATAAGTATAATAATACTTTATGATTTAAATCGTGCTCATTACATTATTATAATGTTTATGTTATTATTATGATAAGACTAAAAAACCATATTTTATGTCCGTACTAAAAATGTTTATAAACTCGTGTACTATCTTAACATTATTTAATGCCAATGATATAAATTAATTTTTTGCTGATAAGTTTAATTCTGTTCAGTTATTCTAAAGTTTGTATGCCTTATATTTTTATAAAGCATGTAGAAATTTAATTTATAAAAAAGTATTCAAAGTAATTATAACATTTACATATTTCACATAATTGAATAACACGAAATCTAATTCTCAGGTTACAATGTTAAAACTAATTAAGTAACAAAAAGATGCCACAAAACGACCAATCAAGCAATCAATCAATCGATAAGAGGCTAGATAAGCTACTCAAAGTATGTACTCAAAAATCACTATTTATACCTACACACACTTGCATTCCCCGTCGAGCAGTCGACCGGGACACATGTCCCTCTTACCTGCTCCGCCTATCCGCGCCACCTACCTGGGCCGTCACGCTGACCGCCCAGCCACCTGCACCGACCACCTGCACCGACCGTCCGTACACCTGCGCCAGTCAAGATAACGACCTCCATTGTGTGCAAGCCAGCGGTGTGATTGTGTTTGTGTGTGAGTCATCGCCGCAAGCACACCTGCGGGCCGGCGAGCCTGCATAGGGGTCCAACAAGTCCGACGTCGCCCTAGTTAGGGTACGAAACGCAATTCAAAGACTTCGTCGTAATAGCCTGCGTCGTGTAAGTACACAGTCGTTAGGGTATTAGGCACACCTCTGTCACCTACTGACAGAGATTCGATAGGGTTCACGTTAGGCACTCGCCTACCTGCTCACGCAGGGAGGACGGCTCATGTCTCCGGGCTCCACCATGGACCCCAAATCCGCGGCGGAACCCGAAGATCTGTCCAAGTCGCAGTTCTTTGGTTGGGTCCACGGAATTGCGCCTGAATTATGCCTGCGCTACTCTGTCTTGTTAGGCATCAAGTCTCCGCCCTCGACCTCGCGCGCCGCGATCGCGACCGAGAGCACCTCCGACATGGAGGTCGAGGCCGCCACTCCTACGGAGCAGACGGTCTCGGATTCCGAGTCGGGGAGTTCGTCCCCTTCCTCGGACGCTGACGAGGACGACGGTTTCACGACCGTGCAGACCAAATCGGCCAAGAGGAAGGCGACGAAAGCGCTCTCCTCGAACGTCCCGCGAAAACGGGCCTCAAAACCCGCTAGTAGCGAACCCGCGTCGCCCGACCGTTCTTCGGGCCCGGGCCCGACTCGCGAACGCGCGCCGATCGCGCCCGAAGCGCCCGCGTCCGCGTCGCCGTCGTCCGCGCCTTCAGCGCCCGCGGAGGCACCTTCAGCGCCTGCGCCTTCAGCGCCACGGAAGTCCCCCGCGCCGCCGCCGCTTTACATAAGGGACAAGTCTAAGTGGGACACTCTGTCCGCACTTATGACGGAGCACAAGCTCCATTTCACGTCCGCCCGAATTACCGCCGACGGTATCCGCGTTCAAACCGCGTCTTCATCGGACCACCGTGGTCTGACTCGTCTCCTCCGCGAACGTGGTTACGGATACCACACCTACGCGCTAGAGGATGAACGCCGCTTAACGGTGGTCATCCGAGGGCTCCCCGTGGAGCTTACTACTGAGCGGATTTTCGAGGACCTTAAGTCCCAATCGTTCCCCGTCATCTCGGTGCACCGCATGTACCGAGCGACCACTAGGGTCCCGTTCGATCTCGTTCTCGTCCATCTCGAGCTTTCCCCGGAAGGAAAGCAAATTTTTAACGTTAAGGCAGTCTGCCAACTCTCCGGCCTTAGGGTCGAACCTCCACGCGGTCGCGGTTTTCCTGGTCAGTGTCATCGCTGCCAGCTCTATGGGCATTCCCAACGTTTTTGTCACGCACGTCCAAGGTGCGTCAAGTGCCTGGATGACCACGCGACAGCCGACTGCTCGCGGAAGGGACCGGTCCCTGAGGATCCTCCCAGCTGCGTCCTGTGCGGACAGAAGGGCCATCCTGCGAATTATCGCGGGTGCCCCAAAGCGCCGCGCAGGACACAGCCGGCAAGGCATCCTCCTCGGTTCGCACAGCCTCCATGGGCTCCTCTAGCCCCTGGGAGGCCCGCGGCCCCTCAGGCATCCCAGGCCCCTCAGGCACCCGCGAACGCGATCGCGAACGCTTGGGTGAAGCCTCCGAGGATTATCCCACAGCCCGTCCCCCAGTCGTTGCCGCCGCCGCCGGTTCGTAACTCCACCGACGGAGTTGCGAATTCGCTCGCGTGCGTCACGAGCCTCTTCGGTGTAATAGACATCGAAGAGCTCCTAGTCTTTTCAAATGAAATGAGGGATTCCGCGCGGAACCCTCCCGCGAGGATGGAAGTGCTCCTCAAGCACGCCGTCCTATTCAAATCGATATACGAACACACGATGTCAACATGATGACATCGCGTGGAAGGGTAAAACCTCGCTCTCTGACTGTCGCTACATTCAACGCGAACGGGCTATTTAAGCAGATAGATCTAGTGCGCGACTTCGTGGCCACGCACCAGATAGACGTCCTGTTAGTACAAGAGACCTTTCTGAAGCCGTGTAATCGTGATCCGCGCATCGCAAATTACCGTCTCGTTAGGAACGATAGGGCAACCGCGAAGGGGGGAACCATCATCTATTACAGAAGGTCTCTTCATTGCACTCCGCTCGATCCGCCCCAACTAGTCAACGTAGAAGCGTCATTATGTCAGGTGGGTATGACCGGCCATCAGTCGATCGTACTAGCATCCGTCTATCTTTCTCCCAATAAAGCCTTAGTTGAGAGGGACATTAAGTCCTTACTCCAATTAGGTAACGCAACCATTCTGGCCGGCGACCTAAATTGCAAACATCCCCGCTGGAACTCCACTGTCGCAAACAGTAGAGGAAATCTCCTTGATAGGCTAAGTTACAAGGCTGGTCTCGACTTCGAGATCACCGCGCCTTTGAGTCCCACGCGATACTGCGACACAGACTTCCGACATGACAGACCCGACGTGCTCGACATAGTACTCTTGAAGGGCGTGACACTCCAGTTACGTTTTTTTTTTTTTTTTTTTTTTTATATTGTCTAGGGCAATGCTTGACTACATTCCACCTGATGGTAAGTGGAATGTAGTCTAAGGTGGTAAGGCGCATTACCCTAGCAGCCTATTCACTCTTCTCTTGAATGTATCCACATTGTATTCTTTCGGAAATACCGACGCAGGCAAGCTGTTCCAATCCTTTGCTGTACGCAGTAAAAAAGACGAAGCAAAGCGCTTCGTTCGGACAGGTGGAATGTCCACAACAAAAGGATGGATTCCTGCCGAGTGTCGGAAAGTCCGATGATGGAAGGGGGCCGGGGGAATTAACTCGTGTAATTCCTGCGCACACTCACCAAAATGTATCCTATAGAATACTGAGAGGCTAGCAATTCTACGCCTGTGTTCAAGGCTTTGGAGGTCGGCTTCGACCAATTCGGGATCGCCTATAAGCCTCTTTGCTCGCCTCTCAATTGAGTCCAGAACCGCAAGATGAGACTTTGCGGCACCAGCAAATATGTGGCCACAGTACTCTACACACGACCGGATCTGTGCTTTGTATAAAACAAGAAGCTGTCCCGGTGTAAAGTACTGCCGAACCTTCGCAAGAACGGCAAGCTTTGCTGCTGCTGCTCTTGCTCTGGACTCAATGAACCGACCAAAGTTGAGGTTCGAGGAAATCTCTAAGCCTAACAACTGAAGCCGGTCACTGTATTCCAAGGATACATTCTGGAAAGTAGGAGCCAAGGTGAAAGGGCTCCTTTTGGCGGTGAACAGACACGTCTGCGTTTTGGTGGCGTTGAATTTGACAAGATTGGCATTGCTCCATGCGGAGACTGCCTGAAGTTTGTCATTCAAACGCTGCACCATGGCTTCTCTTTCAGACTGTACTTGATCTCGACTAGCCCGAGTACTCGGCAGATATCTTTCTACAACTGTGCTGTCGTCTGCGTACCCATAGATACCGGGCTTCAACAGATCGTTAATGTGCAGCAGAAAAAGAGTTGCAGAAAGAACGGACCCCTGAGGCACTCCGGCATTTATTGTCAATGATTCCGAGGAACACCCATCGACAACTACTCGGAGAGATCTCTGGCTCAGAAAGTCCGTTACCCAGCCGATCAGACCAGGAGATATACCGTACGCTGAAAGCTTGCTTATAAGGCTCGCATGCCAGACCCTGTCAAATGCCCTCGAGACGTCCAGAGAGACGGCGACCGCTTCTCCGTTCCTCTCGATGGCCTCGCCTAGAATGTGTGTAGCATACACTAGGAGGTCCCCAGTAGACCTATTACGGCGAAACCCGTACTGTCGGTCACTGAGGAGATCGTTACCTTCTAGGTATGCTAGAAGGCGCGAGTTCAATACACGCTCCATAATCTTGCAGAGTATAGAGGTGATTGAAATCGGTCTGTAGTTGACAGGATCAGCACGGCTGCCTTTTTTGGGCACGGGTTGCACGTTGGCAAGCTTCCAGGATTTCGGCACTATTCCAGTCTTGAAAGAGAGGCGATACAGACGTGTCAGTACAGGAGACAACTCAGCTGCACATGTCTTGAGCAGAATGGCTGGTATACCATCAGGACCACTGGCTTTATTCACATCTAAACGACACAATGTTCTCCATACCTCTTTGTTAGTGATGCGGATTTCAGGCATCGAAATACCGCAGTGAGGAAGATGTGCTGGAGAAGCATTGCCAGTATCTAGATGTGAATTATCAGCAAACAGAGAAGCAAATACATTCGCTTTCTCTGTTGCTGTGTGGGCCAGGGATCCATCCGGCTTCAGCAGAGCAGGCAGTGCGGGTTGGCAGAAATTCGACTCGATCGCTTTCGCAAGAGACCAGAAAGCTCGACTGCCATTTGGTTTGACAGAGAGCTTTTCGCCATTCTTAGCGATTCGATCGAGACGAGCCTTCCGCAATGCCTTTTTGTAGGACTTGGCAGCTAGGTTAAAGGCTCTCTTCTTTTTACTAACATCCGGAGTTTTGCGGCTTCGAGCATCAGCCCAAATGAGGTATGCCGAATGTTTTCGGTCTTGAGCATGACCACATTCGGCATTAAACCATGGGCGAGCTTTGCCACCGACGGGAACTTCAGCAAAAGGAATAAAATACTCCATTGCCTGATGCACCACATCGGTAATAGCATCCGCGCAACTCGACGGATCCAAAGAAGAGAAGCAGACCTGCCGCCAAGGATAAGATGCAAAGAAGTGCCGCATCTCATCCCAATCTGCTGACTTGTATTTCCATACTCGCCTAACACCATGTGGTTCGAAAGCTGGTGGGGAATATGTAAATACAGATTTCACCAGACAGTGATCGGAGGTTCCCAAAGGGGAGGTGACCTCAACACGATACCTGTCCGGATTAGTTGTCAGCAGAAGGTCCAGGCAATTAGCTGTATGGCCTACCACATCCTTGTCGCTTGCCTCACCAGCTGAAAGAGGTCCAAGGACAACGCAAAGTTCCGCGCTTCTCTTCCAGCATGGTCGGTTTTCTGGTACGGGAACAGCCAGTCTTGATGACAAGCATTAAAGTCCCCCAGAAAAACAAGCTGCGCTGAAGGGTACTGATGCAAAGCCATATCAGCAGCCTCACCGAGATACTCAAATAATCTAGTTGTCTCCTGGTCACCGCTGTGCGAACGGTAGACACAGGAATACAGGATTTTTTCGTTTCCTGTATCTACTAAAACCCATATAGAAGAAAAAGTGGGGTCTTCAAGGTGACGGAGACGCTGGATACAGAGGTCGTTCCGCGCGTACACGCAGACTCCGGCACGTGAGCGAAAATTGTGCTCTAACGTGTATCCGGGATAATGCAGGTGCGCAGCGCTCAAAGGACATTGTATCTGCGTCTCCGTCAAAAAGAAGAGGTGCGGCTGCTCTGTCTCCAGGTGGTGATGGACAGCTAGGATATTAGAGTGCAAACCCCTGATATTAGTGAGGTGCACTTTAAATGAGGAGGAGTGCAACCGCTGTAAAAACATTTTCTTCTTTTTAACTTTCCTCATAAAAAAATAAAATAAAAGTGAATAGGGATGGGAAATGGCAGTTGAACGAGGCGGTACGTATCGAACCCGACGTCGAAATTGGTGATGTCTTGCCACTGGGAGGCTAGTCTGGAGACTGCGGGGACGCCCGAACCCCCCCAGGGATCGCCATCGGGCCTCCTCGTCTGGTCGCCAACCAGCACGATGGAGCCACCCTGGGATTTATCGCAGCTGGCGGGGCAGCCTTTCGTGGGTGGCTAACCCACTAATTGGGCCCCCAACTATCTGCGGGCGGCCAGCGGAAAGCCGTTGCTTCGGATCCCGCTACCCTCCTTGACTAGACACCCGACAAAACAAACACCAACTCGACGTCAAACCGGTTCGCCAACGCACCGCAGCTGTTCAGACCCATTTCCCATTAACGGCTTCATCGAGCAACGTGCCGGAACACGACTAGGTCGCTTTGCGGCACGACTTTGCTCGATGGGTGGTAACTTTGCCGGCGACCAGATGTTATGGTCTACCACCAAGAAAATTACGTTCTATCGAGACGCTATCCGAGCTAGACTCTGACCATCGACCGGTCCTATTTCAGCTAGGACTTCCTCCCCTTAGGGAACCCGCGACCAAAACAATTATTAACTGGACGAAGCTTCGAGAGCAACTCCATTCCCCCGTACCAGCGCACCTCGACAAAATTCCTGACCAGCTTACATCGGTCGAGGACGCTGTCTAAGCCGCGACTAACTTCACAGAACATTTGGTAGACAGCATAGGAAAGTCCTCGAGGGAGGTCCGAGTGAACTTCGAGGGTTACCGAGCACTCCCTCCGGACATTAGACTTCTCATCACCCGTAAAAACGCCGCGATTAGAGCCCATGACCGATACCCGACAGATGACAACCGACGGAGGCTGCGCCGTCTCCAGAGGGAGTCGAGACAAGCTCTCGACGACTTCAGAGATAGCGGCTGGGATAGGACGCTTGCGACGCTCTCTCCAACACACCAGGCATTCTGGCAGTTGCAGAGAGCGTTGAAGGCGGACACTGTCTCAGATATGCCTCCCTTGGTTGGACCTAACTCCGCCATCGCGTTTGACGACCCTGACAAAGCTGAGTGCTTAGCCGACAGTCTAGAGAGCCA
This sequence comes from Napeogenes sylphis, assembly GCA_959347405.1. NCBI lineage: Eukaryota > Metazoa > Arthropoda > Insecta > Lepidoptera > Nymphalidae > Napeogenes > Napeogenes sylphis. The sequence continues at coordinate 19,075,632 of OY365781.1, forward strand.
GTGCCGTCTGTCTGCTCAATCGGTTGATCGCGATCATGTCGAAATAGTCGACAAATCGGTCAATATAATGTGTTCTCAGCCACCGGCCGGTCCGCCAATCAAGGAAACGAACCTAGACGAGGTGACGTCCATAGTTAGGGCGCTTCACGTCAAGAAATCGCCAGGTCCCGATAGGATCACTAACAAAGTGATAAAGCTTCTTCCGCCTCCTTTAATTTACCTATTGGTTACCATTTTTAACGCTCTACTGGCCGGTTGCTCGTTTCCGGCCCAGTGGAAAGAGGCCATAGTGATAGGGTTCCATAAGCCGGGCAAACCCCGGCATCTGCCTAGTAGTTACCGTCCCATTAGCCTTCTTAGTTCCTTAGGGAAAGTATATGAGAGAATCATCCTCTGTAGACTTAGATCGGAAGTCGAGAGACTCAAAATCATCCCAAATGAGCAGTTCGGCTTGAGAGCCAACCATTCATGTTCCCATCAGGTGCAACGCCTCACGGAGCACATACTGATAGGGGCCACTGTGAGGGCCAAGAAGCATAGGACAGGAGCGCTCTTCCTCGATGTAGCTAAGGCGTTCGACAGGCACAATGGACTGGTGTATAAGCTATACCAGTTCAAGGTGTCGGACAGACTCGTACTCATCATACGGGACTACCTGACGAATCGCTCCTTTCGCTACAGAGTGGAAGGCGTCTTGTCAACCCCCCGCCCCATCAGGGCGGGTGTTCCCCAGGGTTCAGTTCTCTCGCCCATCCTCTATTCCATCTACGCTAGCGATATTCTAGACCGCGATCTAAAGTGCACCTTGCCATGTACGCGGACGATACCGCGCTTTACACGTCCTCTAAGGATCACTGGGAGATATACCAACGTCTCCAATCCGCAGTCGACTCCCTTGAGAGTTGGCTGCGGAAATGGCGAATCGAGGTAAACCCTGAGAAGAGCGTTTCGGTGCTCTTCGAACGGGGCCCCCCAAGGATCCTCCCGCGAATCAAACTCTTTGATAAACCGATACCTTGGAAAGACGAGGCAAAATACCTAGGAGTAACGTTAGATAGAAAGTTAGTTTTCACTGCGCATATTAGGACCGTTCGTAGCAGAGCGGCCTACATATTAGGTCGTTTATACCCGCTGTTAGGCAAGCGGAGTAAAATGTAACTTCGCAATAAGGTGACACTTTACAAAGCTTGCATACGCTCCGTCATGTCCTATGCGAGTCCCGTTTTTGCGCACGCTAATCTGAAACCCCTTCAGGTGATTCAGAACAGGTTTACACGGATTGCAACCGGGGCGCCGTGGTTCGTACGCAACATCGATCTCCATAGAGATTTAGACCTTCCGACCATCGCTCAGTACTTCAAGGGGCTTTCCCAAAAGTACTTTGAACGTGCTGAGCGACACCCGAACCCACTGGTGGCTGACGCCGCAGAATATAGACCACGTAAGACTACTTTAGTCAGAAAAAGAAGACCCAAGTCGGTACTCGTTGACCCCGACGACGCGTTCACAGTAGGTAATAACGTGTACGCGTAAGCATAATTGACACCACACAACATACAGACACACACCGTCTGTACCGGTATAGACGAGGTCCCAACTGAGTAAGTGCTCCGTTGCTCCGGCGTTCTGCCGTCGGAGGACGCTAGTGTCCAAATTTCCTTAGCTTCCCTCCTGACTAACGACGCCCCGAGCCGAGGTCCGTGTCTCAATCTGAGACGCCCTCGGGACGTCGTTCCCCATGGGGGCCCATCTGGCCCCCCCTTTTTAAGGGTGGGTCTCCTGACCCACCCATTCCCCCGGTGACGCTGTAATAGCCAACAGGGCTAACAGCATAGACAAAAAAAAAAAAAAAAAAAAAAAAAAAAAAAAAAAAAAAAAAAAAAAAGTATACCTACACAGCTTTCGCTCTCATGTGAGTACGACACAATAAGACCTAAACTTAACTCTAGTTTACAAAATAGGAATAGACCAATTACTTAGAAATACTCGACATAGAACAATAGTATTATGTTAACATTTTCTAATTAAAGATGTAGGTAACTAACTATCTTAATAGTATTTTAAGGCATACGAGTATAATATAGATAAATATATATTCTTAATTAAAATTTGTTTTTTTTTACTTTTTTCTTACTACTTTATTATAATGAAATTATATTTTGATGTGTCACTTATTAATTATTATTATTCGACGCATGTGTAAGAACAAAACAACTAGGCCTTCAGATTCTTCATAAGGCAAATTGCTAGAGGAAATTCCATTTGTCATTTAGATGATCGATTAGTTGGAGACATACTGAAAGCTCTGTGAAAGGGTAGGTTCTTTTGTGTTGTTATTTATGCATCATATTCGGTATCTATCACAATGAGTGTTCAGAAGAGCTATTTAATCTAATTCTTGCCCCCAATTTGAATTGTTCAACTACACACCACCACCTGCTAAACCATTCCTACCATCTGAAAGGTGATCGTCTAGAGTGTGGCTGTTAGGGATCTTTTTACAAAATAGTGTAACGTGTTCCCACCAAAAAGTGTAACGTTTCTTCAGCGGTGTTTCCGGATTGTCTGGAGAAGAACTCCAGAGAGAAGTTTTTAAGGGCCGGCCTTGTTGGAAATTTCAAGAGACCGTGGACTGCAGTCACTTAGCAACAGGTAACCCGCAGGCTAGTCTTTTCTTACTGCAATACAAATAAAAAAAATCAAAAATGTTTTTTGGTTTAACTTTACTTATATTAGTAGGCAGGTAATAGAGCCTAGAGGCACATGAACCTATTTATCAACAACAACCAACTGTCAAACACAATACACAAATTTCTCTGTAAATTGTTATTTTATTTATTATTCCGATAATGTTAACTAAGATTTAGCTATAATTTAGAATAATTTATTTATTTATTTAAACTTTATTGTACAAAATTATACAATTGGCGGACTTAATGCTAAAGCATTCTCTACCAGTCAACCGAAACATTATACAGAAAAATAAGAACTACAAGGGTACAATACAGAAAATAAAAAATATGAAATTCAAAACTATGACTACAGATCTAAAAAATATAATACATATACAAACTAGAATATCATAAATTAACAAACCTAAACATATACCTTATTTACAATATACTAAATATACTGTGAACTATAATAAATACATAAACTACTACATATACAACATAATATGTGATAAATAATAAATCGCTACGCTATATACGACGGAAAATTTTAAGTCGTCTTCTCTAGAAGGTATCTACATACACGTTTCTTGAACACCTGCTTACTAGGAGCACGCCGAAGATGATCAGGCAGGCCGTTCCAGAGTTTTATTGCGTTTACTGTGAAAGAGGAAGATAGAAAACCAGTATGGTGTAAAGGAATATATAAACTAAGGTTGGACGACGATCGAAGATTCAATTCGTGAGTGGTCCTGAGTAAATGAATTTTGGATTTCAGGTACCGAGGAGAAGATGGATCATTTAAGATGGAAAAAAGTTGACTTAAATTTCTCGAAATTCGTCTTTCACGGATGGGAAGCCATTTGAGCTTATTACGATACTCAGAGATGTGATCAAATTTACGTAAGCCAAAAATGAATCGAATACAACTGTTAAGAATACGATCTAATTTATTAAGATTGGTTTCAGAGATGTTAGAGTAGCATACATCGGCATAGTCAATAAGTGGAAGAATGAGAGTCTGCACTAACAGAGTTTTGGTCCGAATAGGTAAAAAGTTTTTATGTCGATAGAGAGAACGTAGCGAATACGTCACTTTTCGACATAGCTCAACTATGTGAGAATTCCAGCTGAGTGTACTATCCATGAGAAGACCGAGATTTTTTATTGTTGTTAAAAAAGGAATATTCATATTATTATATTTAACTGGTACCACATTACTGCTTTTAAACTTATTCAAATTATGCGTGCTGCCTATAACTATTGCTTGACACTTTTTATGGTTGACGCTAATTCCGAAGTTATTACACCAGTCAAGAATATTATCTAGGTCTTTGTTAATATCAGCAATTGCGGAATTTATACAATCAGGCTTGGTATGAGCATAGATTTGAAGATCGTCAGCATACAGATGATAAGAAGAAGATAGATTAATGGTAATAAAATTAATAAATAATGAGAATAGAAGAGGAGAAAGAATACCACCTTGTGGAACACCAGAAGTTAAGTTACACCAAGCAGATAAAGAATTATCAATGTAGACGGCTTGCTGGCGACCACGAAGGTAAGAAGAGAACCATTTCAGCTCCTTGGAAGAAATATGTAGATGTTTTAGGAGAGCGATGAGTATGTCATGACTAACTGCATTAAAAGCGTTAGAGAAATCAACAAGAACTAATACAGTTAATAAGCCACCATCCATCGCTTCCCTGACATCTTCGGTGACTTTAAGAAGAGCTGTGCAAGTACTGTGACCCGGACGGAAACCCGATTGATGCTCACTAAGTAAATTGTTCTTGAAAATGAATTGAGAAAACTGCTTCTGAACAAGCAATTCCAGAACTTTGGAGAGGAATGGTAAAATAGAAATAGGACGATACTCATTACAGGATCTGGGATGAGGGACTTTTGGCAACGGAAGGACACGTGCGCTTCGCCATTGTTTTGGAAAATATCCGTTAGATAAGGACGAATTAATAATACACGAAAAGGCGGGAAGGATGATATCAAGTAAAGTCACAATCATAAAGCGGTTAATGTCATCATCACCAACAGCATTGAATTTAATACTAAGCACAGCTCTTTTTATTTCCTCCTCGGATACTGAAGAAAAAATGAACGGGATGTTATTACTGATCGGCATGGAAGATATAAATGAAATCGTTCGGGATTTAGTAACTGTATCAAGATCAGAAACAGTAGAAAAATGACGATTCAACTCATTTGAAGAGAAAGAGGAGAGACCGGAGAAACTCTTAGAAGGCACAGCACCTAGAGTCCCCAGAAACTTCCATGTAAATGCCGAAGAAGAGTTTAACAGCTTATTATGAATAAATAGACGTTTAGCAGTTCTTACCATCTGATTGCAGCGATTTCTAACAATTTTGTAGTGGCACCAGTTAGTGTCACTGCGGTCCAGTTTGAATTTACGAAATGCTTGATCTCGTCTTCGCATGGCCGTCCGAACTGTTGCAGTAATCCATGGCGCAGGTTGGTGTTTCATTTTGACTGCTTTTATAGGAGAATGCTTATTAAATAGATTTAAAATGTTCTTATTGAAAAATGAAACCATCTCATCAATGTCTACCATGTCCCAGATGTCACTCCAATTAACATGAGAAGCATCTTTCAGTAGGCTATCAATATTTAATTTTGAAAAACTCCGCAAGTGCAATACGTAAGGATTTAGTTTAGGAGGTTTAAGGTTATAGGATATAAATAATAAATCGTGTCTGGAAAAGTTGGGAGCAGGTAACTGACCATGTTTTAAAACTTTTTCAAGAGAAGCAGTGACTATTAGATCAATCCAGGAGTCGGGGACATCAAGGTTAAGGTGAGTAGGATTTAAAGGAAGAATGTGTAAGCTAAGGGACGCAAAGAGAGATTTTAATTTTTGAGAAGAAGGTGAGTCTAGCAAAAGATTTGTGTTAAAATCACCCATAACTATTTGATGTATGTACTCTGAGCTAATGTTTTCAAGAGCAGACTCTAAGTCGGAAAAATAATTAGTGGAAGGAGGACAGTAAACGACTCCAAGAACGGCTTTTACTCCTCGAATACTGACTTCTACAAATAAAAACTCTGTTGAAGCAGAATATTGCTGTTGCGAGGTATTCAAAATTTTGTAGGTTATTTCGTTTCGTAAATAAATGGCCACTCCACTAATAATAGTCAAAACTGAAAAAAAGTTGGCACCAATACGCTCGGGATACGAAAGTCCTAAAAGCTCTCAATAGCGACTCGTATCAACTTCTGCCAAAATTCCCTCTGATCGTTTTACACTGGAATTAACTCCCTGGTCATGCGATAAAAGAAAAGAACATTTTATTTTGGTACCTAAGGACCTGAAACTATTAACAACAGACATTGTATTCCGATAAAAATATTTACGACAAACTCTACTTTCCTTGAACGTTCATAAGCTGAGCAGGCCTATGACTTTACTCCAACCCTGTTCTGAACATGTTCAATAATGTTCAACCATGTTCCCGAGTTGATTTCAGTACTAATGAATCTTTTTCGACAATCCTATGTAAAAGGCGTTGTTGAAGTTAATCACATTTTTACTAGGATAAACATGAAGATCGTCTTAGACGGTTTTTACACGAAGCCTAAACTCGTGAACGCCATGATCAATTTTTAAGTATTAGCTCTTACTTGCTCTTTCAATTTGGTCATTAATTCTGTAAGACCTATCAAAAGATATGTTTTAAAAATATTATTACAAAAACTAAATTAGATTTCAATATTCCTCTTTTTCATCTAAAGAATTGTATCCAGTTTAATATTTTTTTAAGACAACTAATAATACTTTTACTTAAAAGTAGTAATTTAACAGTTATGCAGCCTAAGTGAGATCTCCTACCATACAGTTAGTTTAGTTTATAGTTTTGAAGCTCTGTTTTTTATTTGAACTCATTTTGATACCAAAAATAAATATGTAGAATAACAATAGGCATACCCACCATGGCTATAAAGACTTGTAATGTTTAAAAAAAAAATTGCATTTAAAAATTAAAATGTATGAATGAATGAAAATAAAATAAGTTAAGTTAAGACAAAAATAAACAAAATACCTAAATGAGTGTGTGAGCTTGCCGAGGTGGTATTGGCTATGGTTCTCAAAATAAACTAAATGAAACAAACAAACAAACTAACCAACAAATATAATCGGGCGCCAGAGAACCAGTGCTTAAGATTCACTCAGAATAGTCTGCCGGATAGACCATTGAACTATTAATCTCAAGGCGGGCATTGGTGTGCATTTTTGGTGCGTTGACAGAGAGCCAAAGAAAAGAAAACTAACAATTTAACAATATATTTCAAACAATACAACAAAACAAATTCTTGTAACAAGTTACATTACAATTACAGTTATCTAGACTTTAAATTAAAAAAATATAGTACTTACAGTTTTGATAAATTAATAACCTAAGTAATAATTAAAAAGTACTCTGGTTTGCTAAAACATTCTGTCCACAGCCAGCAATGTAGGTTCAGCCGCAGCACATCCTCAGTAATACATCACTTTTACTTGGCGTTCTTTACTGGCAAGCGGGTTGTAAAAGCAGGTCAGCGTTAAGCTCTAATGCTTCAGGCAATAATATTATGATGCAAAAATTGTAGCCATGTGCAGAAATGTACAAAACAGGAACCAGGTAAAATGAGAACCCCAAACCAAAATGGTTCTATTAGAATGGACAAAATGTAAAATAACAAGTTCCAAATATAAAGGAGATAAGATAACGAATATACCGAATAAATTGGAGAGAAATTGAAGATATCGAATTAATTGAAGGTACTGAAGATATCGAAGATATCAAATTAACTGAAGAAAATTGAAGAGCTGTAACAAAATAAAAGCAATTGATAATTCATACTCAAATAAAATTTGGAAAAGAGAAGGTGTATGATATGACACTTACCGCGTAGGCACGCGCTCTTCAAATTAAATAAACTAATGTGCACTTACAATAAAGAATGCACAAGCAAATAAGCGAGCAATTACTGTAAATAAAGAAAACAAATTGATAATAAGGATGTTTGAAAATTAGGAAAAATATACGCGAGCAAATGGCGTCTGCGCATATGTAAGAGAAAATCGCCAAACTTACCCAAAATTGCAGCAACAAAGAAATTAACGTTTATCACGCTTATATGCGTTTATATTTAAACGTTAATCACGATATTTTAAAAGATTGACCAATATCATGGAGAAAAACTAGAGATTCAAAAATAACGTGTTCACCGAACAAAATCCAAGAGAAAGGTGAAAACGTCAAAGTCAATAGACTACAAAATAAAAACAACCGGAAGACAACAACTCGAACTGCCAAGTAAAAATGAATTTAAGAAAAATTATTAACTAATACAATTTGATGTTGTTTTCCAAATTTATAAATAATAAAAATATTACAACAAATGTGGTTTTCATTTTTTAATTATATATTTAAGTATGTCCAACTAACCACCATTTAAGCAACACTAAATATCTGTTTTAAAACCTTTGAATTCCTTGTGTTATCTGTGCAATAGAATGTGTAATGAATGTGAAGTTAACTGTCAAATTTTAAAGTGACAAATGACAACTAATATGTAAACAAACCTTTTGTTTTGTTGTATCTAAAGTAAAATATCCCCAAAAAATTTAATATATTTAGTTAAATAACGGATTCCAAAATACCACGTTACAATTCCCCCCTTGTAGCAATTTAAAAAAAAAATATCAGAACTAAATGTTCTGGATTTTTTTTTTCTTCAAAAAATAAGTAAATGCAAAAAAAAACAATGTAAATTATCAAATAAAGAAATGAAACAACAAATGTATTTCATTTAAATAACAAACCAAAATAAATAACTAATACATACAACTAGTACATAGCTATTTAAATAACTAATAGTGATGTTAGGTTTCTGAACTGGTCATATTCGAAATACAAGCACTAACTCTTCGAACAGATTAAACCTATCATAAAGTATCACTAAAGTTAAATAAAACTACTAACAAATTAAAAACTTACTTGAACTAGAGTATAGTATACTACTGGTTTATCGATAAGCACTAACGCCTCGAATAAACAAACTAACCCATAGTCAAATAACAATAAATATTCTAATAACTAACTAAATGTTTTGGTATGGTTTACTACTGGTACAATGTGGTCAGCACCTACGCCCCACACTGACGAACCTATCCAAAAACATTGGAGAAAAAAAAATTGCTGACACAAGTCAAACAACCAATAGCTGACAGATGTCAAACTAACAAAACCAATAGCTGACAGATGTCAAACTAACAAACAAACAAACAAGCGCTTTGGTATGGTATACTACTGGTACAATATGGTCGGCACCCTCGCCCCAAATTGACAAACCTCCCAAAAGCAAATCCAAAAGAATTGGAAAAGAACACAAAATGTAACAATTAACTAGACTAATATTGGGTTTGGTATACTACTGGTACAATATGGTCGGCACCCTCGCCCCAAATTGACAAACCAATCCACAAACAAGCTAGAAAACACACAAAACAAATGTCTAAATATGACACACCTAAGACCTAGAGTATGGTATACTACTGGTACAATACAATGAGCACTATCGCCTTGTATTGACAAACCAACCCTGAAGTCCTTTGCATATCTATATAAGAGACAGCAAAATACCAAACAAAATCCAAATAGGATATGTGAATCCAAATAGATCACACAAGTAGCTGTGAGTACTAAGACTACACAAAGTCTAATCCAAAAGTATAAATAGGTATTCTAGCTAAGCAATGCTCAATATACATAAGCATGGCACAACATAGAATAAGTCATGTCCAGGTTATATTAACTTAACCTAAAACAGACACAAAAAAAAACAAAAACAAAATATAATTAGAACAAAATACAAAAATAACTAATAGTTCTTATAGAGTTGCGCACTCATATTTCTCTAATATTGACCTAAAATATAGTATTGTATAGCATAGTTAAAAGTATCAAGTATTTAACATGATTTCCTCATCCCTCACCATTCATGGGTACCAATCCTCTCCTAACATACATCTTCTACATCCTTCATCAACCAAGGTTATGGTCATGCTAAAACTAATAAACAAGATATTAAATTGCTATAAGCAACACAAACCAGTTAAATTAAATAACCAAAATAATTAAATTTTAAGAATATCTTTAATATGAAACTTTCCAGTAGTATTTTTAATTAAATCCTTTAACAAATAAATGTTATCAGATATTTTATCAATAATTTTACATTTAACAAATTTAGGAGCTAATTTAGAAGAAAAAAATGAGTTGCATTGGACTGTATAAAACTTCTCCTCCATACAATATCTCCAACACTATAAGAAATGACCTTTCTTTTTAAATTATAATAAGTTGCATTTCTTTTATAAGATTTAGCTAAATTATCAACAGTTTGACTATAAATATTCTCCAAAGTAGAAAGAGACTCCGAATAACTAGAACGACTACCAATAATTAAATCTGTAGGATCCTCAATAGAAACAAATTTATGTAAAGAACCCTCTAAATAAACTTCTCTACCAAACATAAGAAAATTAGGAGTATATCCAGTAACCAAGTTAATAGTATTATTTATAGCAGCTTGAACATGAGGTAAAAATCTAGACCATGTTCTATGATCTGTATCAACATAACATGAAATACAAGTTACAATTGTTTTATTAAATCTTTCAATGGGATTATTTTGAGGAGTATATAAGGCATTATAAAATAATTTAGGTATATTATAACTTTTAATAAAATCTCTAAACGATTTAGATGTAAACTGTGTTCCATTATCACAAATTATAACTTTAGGACAACCAAATTTTAAAAATATGTATATCTTTCTCTAAAAATTTAATTATAGATTGAGTAGTTGCATTATACAAAGAACTAATCCAGCAATATTTAGTAAAAACATCTACTATAGACAATATATAAGTATGACCTGAGTAAGATTTAGGTAAAGGACCAACAAGATCAATGGAAATCATATTCATAGGGCGATTTACTAACTTAGGATTGGTCATAAAACCTAAAGGAGATGAATTAGAATGTTTATATGCTTTACACACTTCACAGCTATTAATATAGTCTCTAACACTTTTAAACATCTTAGGCCAGAAATAATGAACTTTAAGCTTCTCTATAGTTTTATGAATACCAAAATGACCAGAATTAATACTATCATGATTATTTTTTTATAGTTTCCAACACATTTTCATGAGGAATAACTATCTTCCAAGCTAAAATTTCACTAAGACTATTTTTAGGTTTAACATATTTATACAAAACATTATTTTCAACTTTAAAGAATCTAAATTTAGAAGGATATTTTTGACAATCTATATAGATCTTAGAATACCAAGTATCATGAATATCATCAGGACAAGAACAAATAACAGAAACTTCAGGTCTTGACAAAGCATCAGGGACAGTATGACTACTACCTTTCTTATGAATTATATTACATTTATATTGAGACAATCGTGCTGCCCATCTGGCTAGTCGTCCAGAAGGATTAGATAAATTCATTAACCATTTCAAACAAGCATGATCAGAAACTACAGTAAACTCTGTGCCTTCTATATAAGGTCTGAAATGTTCTATAGATAAAAGTACAGCTAATAATTCTCTCTCAGTAACACTATAATTTTGTTCAGCTTTAGACAATAATTTAGAAAAATAAGCAATAGGATGAGAATGACCAGAGTCATCATCTTGCATTAAAACACTACCAACAGCATAACCACTAGCGTCACAATGAACTGAAAAAGATTTTTCAAAATTAGGACATTTTAAAACAGGAGCAGTAATTAAAGCAGTTTTCAAACTATTAAAAGACTTTTCAGCCATATCATTCCAAGTAAATTTAATTTTCATGTTTCTTTTACCACCAGTTAATTTAGTCAAAGGAGAAACTAGTTCTGAGAAATTTGGTATAAATCTTCTATAATATGAACACATACCAATGAAACTACGAACACTTTTAATAGATTTAGGAGTTGAAAAGTTTTTAATTGCCTCTAATTTATCAGGATCAGTATGTAATCCATCTTTATCAACAACATAACCCAAATATTTCAGTCTATCTTTACAAAATTCTGATTTAGTCAAATTAATAGTAAGTCCAGATTCTTTTAATCTATTGTATACTTTCTCTAATAACACTAAATGACTCTCAAAATCTTTAGAAATTAAGATCAGATCATCTAAGAAACAGAACAATTTGTCATCAAACTCTGGTCCAAACAGTCTATCTGATAACCTTTGCAGTTCAGCTGGAGCATTTGTTACACCAAATGGCATCCGAACGAATTCAAACAGACCCCTACCAGGAACAACAAAAGCAGTCTTTTCACGAGAAGATTTTTCCAAAGCAATTTGATAGAAAGCTTTAGAGAGATCGATAGAGGACAAATACCGAGCATCTCTAAGATTAACTAAAATTCTAGATATATAAGGAAGTGGATAAGAATCTTTAACAGTAACAGAATTAAGTTTACGAGAATCTAAACAAACTCTTAAACTACCATCTTTCTTAGTAACTAAAACAAGAGGACTACTCCAAGGAGATTTAGAAGGTTGTATTACTCCTTCAGCTAACATTTTATCAATTTCTATATTTAATTCCTTTAATCTAGCAGGACTCAACGGATAATATCTTTGTTTAATAGGTTCTCCAGTAGTAACAATTTTATGTTTCACTAAATTAGTTTGACCCAATCCTTTATGTTCATAAGAAATATCTTCAAATAATTTTGTTAATCTATTTAATTTTTGTCTTTCATTCAACGTTAAACTAGCAGCAGAAACGATGGAAGAAATTTCAAATGGTTCACCGCTAGCATTCACAAACGAAACTTCCTTAGACAATTTTGAAAATATGTCAAAATTTAACCAAAAATCCATACCAAGTACAACATTATTTCTAATTGAGGGTATCACATTAAACCTAAACACTCTGACACGCTTAGCACATTTCACAGGTAACTCCATATATCCAACAATTTCTTGTGGTCTACCATCAGCAGTTGCAGCATGTTCAGAAGAATTATGAACAAGATATCCTAATTTTTCAAAATGTAAATGTGAATTATTCCCTAAAACGCTAATTTCAGCACCACTATCTAACAATCCTAAAAACTCATGCCCTTTCACTGAAAATAACAAATAAGGCCTAATATCTAAATGATGATTCTTCAAATTATCTTTTAAATTAATGTCAAAATTATTTTTGCTAATATTATTATTATTATTATCCATTGTGTTCCGATTACTTTTTTGATCAAGAAGTTGGGCACAATGGATGCTTACTCGTTTTTTGAATTAGAATTATCCATTAAAGCAGGTTTTCTAAATTTAGGGTTACAGTTAGGACACTGTTTTGTCAAAACATTTGCTAGTCCACATGAAAAACATTTAATTCCTTTAACTCTCTTACAATCCCTATACAAATGACCAAAACTATTGCACTTTAAACAAATAACTGAATTATGTTTCCTAGAAGTATTAGGTATCTCAGGTTTAAAGTTATTTTCAACAGCAGTATTCCGAATCCTAGGCATTAAAGACTCAATCTCCTTACTTAAGTGAATAAGTTCATTAAGAGATATAATAGATCTTCCAATCAAGTGATAAGAATAGTCAGGTAGCATATTATGTCTTACAATTTCCAATAAAGTAGGTTCAGACAAAGGTATATATAATTTAGCTGACAAATCCATTAAACCTATAATAAATTCCGATAAAGTTTCAGAAGGTTGTTGCTTTGTAGTACGTATCCTATATTCAAGACTATAATTATAATCGCTAGGTGTAAAATAATCTATAAGTTCTTGTTTAAATTGAGACCAATTCAACATGTAAACTTTCCTACCCCGGTACCATTTCAAAGCAATATCTGACAATAAAACAGGCAAAGCCGAGAAACATTGATGGTCTGTATAACCTTTGACCGGTTTTAATTCCTCAATTCTATTCAAAAATTCTATTGGACAAGATTTACCATTAAATGTTAAGTTAAGCTTAGAAAAGTCAAAATGTTTTTGATAATAAATATTTTGTGTGGCAGGTTGTGATAAAGAATTCAAATTTGTTAAATTAAGTTGCTCTGAATGTGGTGTGTTAGTTACAACATTTCCAGAAATATTTTCTAAGTCTATCATACTCATACTGTGAGAATGCAAATTATCTTTATTCTGAGTCTGAGTATCTGTACTAATATTATTCAAAGGTTCTGAAGTATTACTAATATTACTAATCATAGCACTAGGCTTGGAACAAGTAAGTGTACCTTCTTGTTTATCCATAATTATCAAACAATTACAGTAAAACTTTAAATTGAAAGTTATATGTAAAAAATTCTTACAATGTTAACTATATTAAGTTTAATTCAGAATAACTATATATTCCTATTTCCAATATGAACAAATTACCAAATTGTTAAATATATTTAAATCTAAATTACTTAGGTAATATGATACTAATGCACTGTTAAAAGCAATATATGAAATGTATTCAGCAAATCTATGCGATAAGGAAATGTAAAGTAAATTTATTAAAGAAATGTTTGTAAAATTCAACAAAAAATTTGAATAATATTCAAAAGTAATTAAGCAGAATAAGCAGATTATAAGTTTAGCTAAGTATCCAAATTATCTATAACTCCTCTTATAACACAAGATTTAAGCTTATATATAACAAAGTACTTACCTTAAGCACATTGATACAAAGGTATTAAAAATAAAATAATACAGTACTAAATGTTTACTTCCTAATTTCTAATGTTTACCAAAAACTAAAACAAGTTACAAGTTTAACTCTGTCAAATCACCAAAAGGTAAAAATAAATATCTAACAAACCAAATCTAAGAAAAATGCACTTTCAAGTCCCTGTTCGGGCGCCAAAATGTAATGTTTAAAAAAAAAATTGCATTTAAAAATTAAAATGTATGAATGAATGAAAATAAAATAAGTTAAGTTAAGACAAAAATAAACAAAATACCTAAATGAGTGTGTGAGCTTGCCGAGGTGGTATTGGCTATGGTTCTCAAAATAAACTAAATGAAACAAACAAACAAACTAACCAACAAATATAATCGGGCGCCAGAGAACCAGTGCTTAAGATTCACTCAGAATAGTCTGCCGGATAGACCATTGAACTATTAATCTCAAGGCGGGCATTGGTGTGCATTTTTGGTGCGTTGACAGAGAGCCAAAGAAAAGAAAACTAACAATTTAACAATATATTTCAAACAATACAACAAAACAAATTCTTGTAACAAGTTACATTACAATTACAGTTATCTAGACTTTAAATTAAAAAAATATAGTACTTACAGTTTTGATAAATTAATAACCTAAGTAATAATTAAAAAGTACTCTGGTTTGCTAAAACATTCTGTCCACAGCCAGCAATGTAGGTTCAGCCGCAGCACATCCTCAGTAATACATCACTTTTACTTGGCGTTCTTTACTGGCAAGCGGGTTGTAAAAGCAGGTCAGCGTTAAGCTCTAATGCTTCAGGCAATAATATTATGATGCAAAAATTGTAGCCATGTGCAGAAATGTACAAAACAGGAACCAGGTAAAATGAGAACCCCAAACCAAAATGGTTCTATTAGAATGGACAAAATGTAAAATAACAAGTTCCAAATATAAAGGAGATAAGATAACGAATATACCGAATAAATTGGAGAGAAATTGAAGATATCGAATTAATTGAAGGTACTGAAGATATCGAAGATATCAAATTAACTGAAGAAAATTGAAGAGCTGTAACAAAATAAAAGCAATTGATAATTCATACTCAAATAAAATTTGGAAAAGAGAAGGTGTATGATATGACACTTACCGCGTAGGCACGCGCTCTTCAAATTAAATAAACTAATGTGCACTTACAATAAAGAATGCACAAGCAAATAAGCGAGCAATTACTGTAAATAAAGAAAACAAATTGATAATAAGGATGTTTGAAAATTAGGAAAAATATACGCGAGCAAATGGCGTCTGCGCATATGTAAGAGAAAATCGCCAAACTTACCCAAAATTGCAGCAACAAAGAAATTAACGTTTATCACGCTTATATGCGTTTATATTTAAACGTTAATCACGATATTTTAAAAGATTGACCAATATCATGGAGAAAAACTAGAGATTCAAAAATAACGTGTTCACCGAACAAAATCCAAGAGAAAGGTGAAAACGTCAAAGTCAATAGACTACAAAATAAAAACAACCGGAAGACAACAACTCGAACTGCCAAGTAAAAATGAATTTAAGAAAAATTATTAACTAATACAATTTGATGTTGTTTTCCAAATTTATAAATAATAAAAATATTACAACAAATGTGGTTTTCATTTTTTAATTATATATTTAAGTATGTCCAACTAACCACCATTTAAGCAACACTAAATATCTGTTTTAAAACCTTTGAATTCCTTGTGTTATCTGTGCAATAGAATGTGTAATGAATGTGAAGTTAACTGTCAAATTTTAAAGTGACAAATGACAACTAATATGTAAACAAACCTTTTGTTTTGTTGTATCTAAAGTAAAATATCCCCAAAAAATTTAATATATTTAGTTAAATAACGGATTCCAAAATACCACGTTACAGACTTACATAAAACGCAGCAAATAACCGTAAAATAGTTAAGTAGGTATGTCTCACATAATTAATAGATATTTACATTATCGGACTACTGGGACCGGACACACCGAATTGTTGTCAGATTCGTGGAATGTTGTATGAGAGTTTAAGAAACGTTCAGTTTTACTGCACTTTCAAGGCACTTCCTATTTTATTTACTGAATAAATTAGACATAAAGTAAATTTCAATTAAAAAGTTTCAATGTTTCGTAAAAAAATATAAATGTATCCAAATCCACTGACAGAAACCTTGCTGTCAAAAGTTTTTTAATAATAAAACTGTTGCTCGATTACAGTATAGATAGCACTTAAATCTGAGGCCTCAACTGGTAAAACTATACAGTCTGGAACTTTTCAATATAAATGGCTGATAGCTCAAAAATGAAGTCAAAACCCGCTTTAAATGCTAATAAGCTATTAAATAAAAATATTTTGCTTTTTAAAAAATATTAATATAGGGTTCCTGATTCAATAATGAGTTTTAGAGTCTCGATTAAATTTAGTAATAACAAAGAAATTAAATATTCATTGATATGCTATAAAGAGCTCCTGCTTCTAGTAATGTGTATTTTCTTAAGCATTACTTAGGTAATTACTTAAGTTATTGTATGCCAGTATTAACGACACTATCTTCAAAGTATCATAAATAAGAAAATTGCTCAAATACGCAGAAAAATATAAAATAATAATTATAGGATGTAAACGTTACAAATCATTAATTCAAAATAAGTAATCATGTAAGTTTTGTCTAAAATTATAAAAAATATTGTTAACCTGTTAAAAATTAATGAATGTTGACTATAATTATTATAAATAAAAATAAGTTGTGAATTCTATTAACTGGTATTCCTGTAAATTTATACAAAATACAATAACAATGATTACTGTTTAAGGTATTCATAAAACATGCCGTTTCATTGAATTTTGACATATTTAAAATAATCTGTTAATCATTATTTTTAGTTATATAGGATGATTTATAGAATTAGACTAATTAAATAAAGAAAAATATATATTTTTTTTTAAATATCAATTTTTTTTTATTCCTAGAGTGTATAATAATTCTATTACTTGGTAAACTGTCAAAGTTTTCGTAACGTCAAAACTCACTCATACTAATACTGATTATAATTTATTAACTGCGGCCATACAACATAGTTCACATAACTTTTACAAGATGTCGCTATCAGGACCTTACATGAATATTTTGATATACAATTTATAAGATTTTTATCTTCAGTCAAGTGAAAGTTATTTAAACTAAGTGTTATAAAGTAAAATATTATATTATTAAGAGAATAAAAAAAAATAAAGTTCTAAAATAATTCTTCGGTGAAATAAATTATACTAATAAGTATCAAAGTTTTCACATTTTAGTATGGGAGGTTTGAAAAAAAAACAAGTAAAAATTTGAATATAAGTTAATATGAAGTTGTATACGAATTAGATACACGCTAATATTTATTTTAAAATGACATTGTTACATTTAGCTGAAAACGCTCTATATCTTTTTGTAAAAAAATGTAGGTAATTCTAAACAAATATATAAAGCAAGGAAGTAGTAACAGCGACTATTGACAGTTAATAAAAAGCCACATTATTAAATCAATTTGTGTCTTAATATAAAAAGACATTAAAATCATTAAAAATCATATAATGTAACAAGGATGAATTCGATTAAAAAAAAAGTTATTCTAGGAATATAAATAATTAAAAGACATATATAATGCTTGCAATTATGATATATTTTGATTACATATTGTATAGGGTACAATAAAAGGATTAAATTATAACTCGGATTCCATAAGCATAGCCTTAGTCTTGTGTACATTTCATACTTCACTAGTATTTGTGTACATTTCATACTTCACGCCACTTAACCTGCAAAATACAAAATTTTTAAGATAATGATTTAAAAAACTAAAATAAAACAAATTTCATTTTAACTACATGTACTAAGGTACGTTTCTCTGTCTGTTTCTCTGAAATCTGTTAAATGTAAGCATTAAACAGATTTTAAATCAAGTCGTAATAATCATTTTATATCTTTTTTTATGAAAAATAGAAAAAATCGATTTTATAATTGTAGATTAATTTAAGAAGACATTACTCTGTACTCTGCACGGGCAAAGACGGGGTCGGGAGCGGTATTCTGATTTCTCTCCTTGATTTTCGAAGACTAAAAAAAAAAAATACGGTATAATAAATATTTATATAAGACATATTCACATTTAAAAAATTGGTTACAAGGCCATATTACTTAAAGAAAAATTTATGAATGTTATTTTTTCAAGATTGAAATTTAAGGTTACATATTTTATGAGCAAAAAGATTAATTTTGGATCACAAAACTAATCATTAGAGCAATTTGTCTATATTAATAATTACTAATGTTAAATAAAATTTATTCCTCACTCACCACCGTATTTTCGTTCTTTAATTCTTATTTCGGGAACGTAAACATATCTATCATTTTTTCCTATCCTCGTTTTGGGATATCTATAAATAATTATTGGTTTACATCCTTTGGGCTGATTGGTAGATTCAGCTGAAAACAAATGTTACATTTAAGGTTGGTTTTAAAACCGCAGCAATTATAAGATGCGCAAAATAATTATTATAGTATGAAAAAAATTCAAGAAATAAACAGGTCTATATAGAAGCAGATTAAAGTGCAACTAGCACTACATTTACTCGTGTATGCAGAAATAGTAATATTTTTAAGAAAATCTTGAAATTTATTAATACAAAAAAATAAGCAAAGTACCTTCTGCATTAGAAGTTGCTTTGCTGGAACCTTTGCCCTTATTTTCAGCTAAATAAACAAAGATTACAAAAATAATAATTAATAGTTCATTAATAAACTAGACTTCAATCAAACATCTGCCAGAAAATTAAAAAAAATAAGGAAGCTTATTAAAATATTTCTTTTTTAAAAATCCGACATACATCTGGCTTCAGAATCAGCTTCACTTCTTCCGTTGCCGTTATTTTTATCTATATTCATTAAGAAATGTTATATTCTTGCATAAATAATTTAATTACATTTTAAATGATCACATTTTAAATATTTCATTGGCTGAAAAAATTGATGACCTTCATTTCAGTAATCTAAAGATACTAATTCCAAGTAATAAAGCTATTTTTATTAAATGAGCATTTTACGAATATTTACCTATAACATTTGAATCGGCTTCGCTTGATCCTGAACCACTGTTTCGCGCTTTGAATTAAACAATATTTTTATTAATAGAGAAACATAATGTTGAAAAAGAAATTTAAATTGCATTACAAATTATGCATTAAAAGTTTAACAAACCTATGGCACTGCCATGAGCTTCACTAGATCCCCCTTCACTTTCGTTATCCTCTAAAAAATAACATAATTTTTTTATAAACGGACATAGTTGTACAATAGAAATAAATAATTCCAAATTAATTTGAATTACCAGGTAAATCATCTTTATCTTTTGTTATGCCGGGGGATCCATCAGAAGGGTTAGAACCAGCGGGGGAACTACCAGGGGAACCACCAGGGGAGCCTTGGGTTGAATTTGATTTGCCAGGTTGGCCTTCAGAAGGGTTAGAACCACCAGGAGAGCCGCCAGGAGAGCTACCGGGAGAACCACCAGGGGAACCGCCTCGAGAACCGCCAGGAGAACCGCCGGGAGAACCACCGGGGGAGCCGCCAGGGGAACCACCAGGAGAGCCACCGGGAGAACCACCAGGGGAGCCGCCAGGAGAACCACTAGGTGAACCACCAGGAGAACCGCCAGGGGAGCCGCCGGGAGAACCACCGGGAGAACCACCAGGGGAGCCGCCAGGAGAACCACCAGGGGAGCCGCCGGGAGAACCGCCAGGGGAGCCGCCGGGAGAACCACCAGGGGAACCACCTGGAGAACCGCCAGGAGAACCGCCGGGAGAACCACCAGGGGAGCCGCCAGGAGAACCACCAGGTGATCCGCCGGGCGAACCACCAGGGGAGCCGCCAGGAGAACCACCTGGAGAGCCACCGGGAGAACCACCAGGGGAACCGCCAGGAGAACCACTAGGTGAACCACCAGGGGAGCCTTGGGTTGAATTTGATTTGCCAGGTTGGCCTTCAGAAGGGTTAGAACCACCAGGAGAACCACCCGGAGAACCGCCAGGGGAGCCGCTGGGAGAACCACCAGGAGAACTACCCGGAGAACCGCCAGGGGAGCCGCCGGGAGAACCACCAGGGGAGCCGCCAGGTGAACCACCAGGAGAACCACCAGGGGAGCCGCCAGGAGAACCGCCAGGGGATCCGCCGGGAGAGCCGCCAGGGGAGCCGCCGGGAGAACCACTAGGTGATCCGCCGGGCGAACCACCAGGGGAGCCGCCAGGAGAACCACCTGGAGAGCCACCGGAAGAACCACCAGGGGAACCGCCAGGAGAACCACTAGGTGAACCACCAGGGGAGCCGCCAGGAGAACCACTAGGTGAACCACCAGGGGAGCCGCCAGGAGAACCACCAGGGGAGCCGCCAGGAGAACCACTAGGTGAACCACCAGGGGAGCCTTGGGTTGAATTTGATTTGCCAGGTTGGCCTTCAGAAGGGTTAGAACCACCAGGAGAACCACCCGGAGAACCGCCAGGGGAGCCGCTGGGAGAACCACCAGGAGAACTACCCGGAGAACCGCCAGGGGAGCCGCCGGGAGAACCACCAGGGGAGCCGCCAGGTGAACCACCAGGAGAACCACCAGGGGAGCCGCCAGGAGAACCGCCAGGGGATCCGCCGGGAGAGCCGCCAGGGGAGCCGCCGGGAGAACCACTAGGTGATCCGCCGGGCGAACCACCAGGGGAGCCGCCAGGAGAACCACCTGGAGAGCCACCGGAAGAACCACCAGGGGAACCGCCAGGAGAACCACTAGGTGAACCACCAGGGGAGCCGCCAGGAGAACCACTAGGTGAACCACCAGGGGAGCCGCCAGGAGAACCACCAGGGGAGCCGCCAGGAGAACCACTAGGTGAACCACCAGGGGAGCCTTGGGTTGAATTTGATTTGCCAGGTTGGCCTTCAGAAGGGTTAGAACCACCAGGAGAACCACCCGGAGAACCGCCGGGAGAACCACCAGGCGAGCCGCCAGGAGAACCGCCAGGGGATCCGCCGGGAGAACCACTAGGTGAACCACCAGGAGAACCACCAGGGGAGCCGCCAGGAGAACCGCCAGGGGAGCCGCCAGGAGAACCACCAGGGGAACCGCCGGGAGAACCACCAGGGGAGCCGCCGGGAGAACCACTAGGTGAACCACCAGGAGTACCACCAGGGGATCCGCCAGGAGAACCGCCAGGGGAGCCGCCGGGAGAACCACTAGGTGTTCCGCCGGGCGAACCACCAGGGGAGCCGCCAGGAGAACCACCAGGAGAGCCACCGGGAGAACCACCAGGGGAACTGCCAGGAGAACCACTAGGTGAACCACCAGGGGAGCTTTGGGTTGAATTGGATTTGCCAGGTTGGCCTTCAGAAGGGTTAGAACCACCAGGAGAACCACCCGGAGAACCGCCAGGGGAGCCGCCGGGAGAACCACCAGGGGAACCGCCTGGAGAACCGCCAGGAGAACCGCCGGGAGAACCACCAGGGGAGCCGCCAGGAGAACCACCAGGGGAGCCGCCGGGAGAACCACCAGGGGAGCCGCCAGGAGAACCACTAGGTGAACCACCAGGAGAACCACCAGGAGAGCCGCCAGGGGAGCCGCCAGGGGAGCCGCCGGGAGAACCACCAGGAGAACTGCCAGGAGAACCACTAGGTGAACCACCAGGGGAGCCTTGGGTTGAATTTGATTTGCCAGGTTGGCCTTCAGAAGGGTTAGAACCACCAGGAGAACCACCCGGAGAACCGCCAGGGGAGCCGCCGGGAGAACCACCAGGGGAACCGCTGGGAGAACCACCAGGGGAGCCGCCAGGAGAACCACCAGGAGAACCGCCGGGAGAACCACCAGGGGAGCCGCCAGGAGAACCACCAGGGGAGCCGCCGGGAGAACCACCAGGGGAGCCGCCAGGAGAACCACTAGGTGAACCACCAGGAGAACCACTAGGTGATCCGCCGGGCGAACCACCAGGGGAGCCACCGGGAGAACCACCAGGGGAACTGCCAGGAGAACCACTAGGTGAACCACCAGGGGAGCCTTGGGTTGAATTTGATTTGCCAGGTTGGCCTTCAGAAGGGTTAGAACCACCAGGAGAACCACCCGGAGAACCGCTAGGGGAGCCGCCGGGAGAACCACCAGGGGAACCGCCGGGAGAACCACTAGGTGAACCACCAGGAGAACCGCCAGGGGAGCCACCGGGAGAACCACCAGGGGAACTGCCAGGAGAACCACTAGGTGAACCACCAGGGGAGCCTTGGGTTGAATTTGATTTGCCAGGTTGGCCTTCAGAAGGGTTAGAACCACCAGGAGAACCACCCGGAGAACCACCAGGGGAGCCGCCGGGAGAACCACCAGGGGAACCGCCGGGAGAACCACTAGGTGAACCACCAGGGGAGCCTTGGGTTGAATTTGATTTGCCAGGTTGGCCTTCAGAAGGGCTAGAACCACCAGGGGAGCCGCCGGGAGAACCACCAGGAGAGCCACCGGGAGAACCACCAGGGGAGCCGCCGGGAGAACCACCAGGGGAACCGCCGGGAGAACCACCAGGGGAGCCGCCGGGAGAACCACTAGGTGAACCACCAGGAGTACCACCAGGGGAGCCGCCAGGAGAACCACTAGGTGAACCACCAGGGGAGCCTTGGGTTGAATTTGATTTGCCAGGTTGGCCTTCAGAAGGGTTAGAACCACCAGGAGAACCACCCGGAGAACCACCAGGGGAGCCGCCGGGAGAACCACCAGGGGAACCGCCTGGAGAACCGCCAGGAGAACCGCCGGGAGAACCACCAGGGGAGCCGCCAGGAGAACCACCAGGGGAACCGCCGGGAGAACCACCAGGATAGCCGCCGGGAGAACCACTAGGTGAACCACCAGGGGAGCCTTGGGTTGAATTTGATTTGCCAGGTTGGCCTTCAGAAGGGCTAGAACCACCAGGGGAGCCGCCGGGAGAACCACCAGGAGAGCCACCGGGAGAACCACCAGGGGAACCGCCAGGAGAACCACTAGGTGAACCACCAGGGGAGCCGCCGGGAGAACCACCAGGGGAGCCGCCGGGAGAACCGCCAGGGGAGCCGCCGGGAGAACCACTAGGAGAGCCGCCAGGAGAACCACTAGGGGCGCCGCCGGGAGAACCACCACGGGAGCCGCCAGGAGAACCACTAGGTGAACCACCAGGGGAGCCGCCAGGAGAACCACCAGGGGAGCCACCGGGAGAGCCGCCAGGGGATCCACCGGGAGAACCACTAGGGGATCCACCGGGAGAACCACTAGGTGAACCACCAGAGGAGCCGCCAGGAGAACTTTCCTTTTCTTTTGTTATGTCATCTGATGGCGATTTGTTTTTTGAAGTGGCTATAACAAAAAAAATACTGAAAACCATATTTCTTATGCAAGATATTCTATTAAGAGTTATAGTACATACAATATATATAATAATGGTCTGTTTAGAAACAAAGTATTTTAATTATTATCATTATTTGTTTGTTATAAAAAATACTTACCACTTACGGTTGTTTCAGCATTACTTGACCCTGAACCATTATTTTCAGCTGTAAAAATCCCGACATAAAAATATTTATTATTTAAAGAGGTTAAAAATCACACCCAGAGTATTTTTTTTTTTATTATATATGTCTGTCTATGCTGTTAGCCCTGTTGGCTATTACAGCGTCACCGGGGGAGCGGGTGGGTCAGGAGACCCGCCCTTACAAGGGGGGGCCAGATGGGTCCCCATGGGGAACGACGTCCCGAGGGCGTCTCAGATTGAGTACCCAGAGTATTTAATTTTTTTTTGTACTTTAATCAGAAGACCATATCTCATAGCATTAAAAACAGATGCTTTTGAAATTGATGAGTCTCGGGTTTATTCATCGGCTATTTTAACATGTTAGTGCCGCAATTGCTTATTACATATGCATAAATAAAAACACAAACCGTTAGCATTAGAATCGGCTGCACTAGATCCCTTGCCTTCAGTTTTAGCTGTTGACGAAATAGTAACATTTGTTTTTCAAAAGAAACAATAAAAAAATATTTAAATAGGAATTGTTTTCCCGAGACTTCGCTTGCTTAAGAACAAACTTTTTAAAAAAGTTTCCCCCCCAAGTTGCTTTAAGTTGATTTTTTTTTGGCAATGCTTTTGTTTTAAATATAAATTTGTTTCAAATTCTTACTATGTCGAAACAATTGCCTGTGCTTTGCATATTAACACAACGACTTTACAAACCTTTAGTGTTACTGTCGGCTTCGCTTGATCCGCTTCCTTTGTTTGCAGCTGAAAAAGAAAAATAACATTTATTGTTATTTAGCAGACAAAAAATGATTAAAGTATAGTTAAAATTAACCTTTAGCGTTTCCTTCAGCGTCACTGGATCCACTTCCTTCATTTTGAGCTGTAAAGTAAGTAATAAGATATTTAGTTCACAAAACATATTTATATTGAAAACTACACGTTTTGTTTATAAATGTTAAGAAGGTACCTTGAGTATTGGCTTCGGCTGCACTCCATCCTCTTCCTTCGTTATCAGCTTAAAAAAGCAAATAATACTTATAGTAGCGGCTTATACAGTATAGAAAATTTAAAACATTAATTTAGGTTGTGATATCTTATTAATGTTAATCGATGATGTTAAGAGTTAAGGTTAACATTTTCGAAAGAAGTCTTATAAATTTCGTCTTAAAAATCTATTGGATTATTAGTGCCATTGGATTAAAGACACACACACACGTTCCAAATCATTTACATATCTTAATCTCAACATTAATATTTGTACCAACCTTTGGAATTTCCGGAAGCTGAACTAGAACCACTTCCATCATTTTCAGCTTTAAAATAAGGTGATATGATAAGTATTATTTATAATAATAATATATATTTTTAGATAAAATATATAAACATATATTCGGCATATGAAGAGCACCACCGGATGTAATATTTTCTAAAATTTTTACGAGTAGGTAATACACATTGATATAAAATATTTATTTACGGGTTTAAATCGCTTTTAATATTTTTTTTTAATTTAACCCGAAGTTTCGAATGACCAGCACATGATGAACTGACGAATAAAGATATTTGATGTAAAGCATTTGAAAGTTGCGGTTGAATTTTAAATTTAATTTATAAGCGAGATACTCGGTAAAAAATAATTTGTTATCGCTACAAAATAGTTAATTATTTCTTTAGGAATTATTAACTATTTTGATATAGATTAGTTGGTTTCTGAAATTATGTTTGACCAAAAATTTATGTGTATGCTGTTATTATTGCAGTATTCGCAATCGACATGTGCAATATTGGTGGTTAAAATATTATTACTGCGTCTATTTTTATCATAGACGTAGTATTAATATTTTATTACTACTACGTCAATGATAAAAACTAATCTTACCATTAGTATTGGTTTCGGCGTCGCTTGATCCGCTTCCTTTGTTTTTAGCTGTAAAAAGAATATTAAAACTATAATTTCTAGCTAAAATCAAAGTAGTATTCAAAAAATAAATGTATAATCGTCAATTCTACCTTCACTATTTCCTTCGGCGAAACTTGATCCTTCTTCTTCATTATCCCCTTTAAATATAGGAAGTGTAAGTATAATGACAATTTTTGATAAATACTTACTGAATGAACATCTAAGTATAAAACATACATCCACCAGGAGAACCGCCAGGGGAGCCGGCGGGAGAACCACCAGGGGAGCCACCGGGAGAACCACCAGGGGAGCCGCCGGGAGAACCACTAGCTGAACCGCCAGGTGAACCACTAGGGGATCCGCCGGGCGAACCACCAGGGGAGCCTTGGGTTGAATTAGATTTGCCAGGTTGGCTTTTGGAAGGGTTAGAACCACCAGGAGAACCGCCAGGAGAACCGCCAGGGGAGCTGCCGGGAGAACCACCAGGGGAGCTGCCGGGAGAACCACCAGGGGAGCCACCGGGAGAACCACCAGGGGAGCCTTGAGTTGGATTAGATTTGTCAGGTTGGCCTTCAGAAGGGTTAGAACCCCCAGGTGAATTGCCAGGAGAACCGCCTGGGGAGCCGCCGGGAGAACCACCAGGGGAGCCGCCGGCAGAACCACTAGGTGAACCGCCAGGAGAACCACCAGGGGAGCCGCCGGGAGAACCACTAGGGGATCCGCCGGGAGAACCACCAGGGGAGCCGCCGGGAGAACCACCAGGGGAGCCGCTTGGAGAACCACTAGGGGATCCGCCGGGCGAACCACCGGGGGAGCCTTGGGTTGAATTAGATTTTCCAGGTTGGCCTTCAGAAGGGTTAGAACCACCAGGTGAACTGCCAGGAGAACCGCCAGGGGAGCCGCCAGGAGAACCACCAGGGGAGCCGCCAGGAGAACCACCAGGGGAGCCGCCAGGAGAACTACTAGGGGAGCCGCCTGGAGAACCACCAGGGGAACCGCCAGGAGAACTTCCCTTTTCTTTTGTTATGTCATCTGATGGCGAATTGTTTTTTGAAGTGGCTATAACAAAAAAAAATACTGAAAACCTTATTTCTTATGCAAGATATTCTATTAAGAGTTAAATTGCATACAATATATATGTTTAGAAACGAATCATTTTAATTATTATCATTATTTGTTTGTTATAAATACTTACCACTTACGTTTGCTTCAGCATTACTTGACCCTGGACCATTATTTTCAGCTGTAAAAATCCCCAGATAAATTAATTTATTATTTAAAGCGGTTAAAAATCACACCCAGAGTATTTAATTTTTTTTTGTACTATAATCAGAAGACCATATGTTATTGCATTAAAAACAGGTGCTTTTGAAATTGATGAGTCTCAGGTTTAGTCATCGGCTGTTTTAACATGTTTATGCAGTAATTGTTGATTACATATATATAAATAAAAACACAAACCGTTAGCATCAGAATCAGCTTCACTAGATCCCTTGCCTTCACTTTTAGCTGTTGACGAAATAGTAACATTTATTTCTCAAAAGAAATAATACAAAAATATTAAAAAACAAATTGTTTTCCCGAGACTTCGTTTGGTTGAGAACAAACTTTCGAAGAAAGTTTCTCCCAAATTGCTTAACGTTGAAAAAAATTTTTTTTTCGAAATGCTTTGGTTATAAATAAAAACCTATTTTAAATTCCAGCTTTTTATGTCGATAGAATTACCCGTGCTTTGCATATTAACACAACGACTTTACATACATTTAGTGTTAGAGTCGGCTGCGCTTGATCCGCTTCCTTTGTTTTTAGCTGAAAATGGAAAATAATATTTATTGTTATTTAGCAGACTAAAATGTAAATAAAAAAATGATTAAAGTATAGTTAAAATTAACCGTTCGCGTTTCCTTCAGCGTCACTCGATCCACTTCCTTCATTTTGAGCTGTAAAGTAAGTAATAAGATATGAAGTTCACAAAACATACTTATAGGGAAAACGACACGTTTTGTTTATAAATGTTAAGAAGGTACCTTGAGTATTGGCTTCGGCTGCACTCGATCCTCTTCCTTCGTTATCAGCTTAAAAAAGCAAATAATACTTATAGTAGCAGCTTATACAGTATAGAAAATTTAAAACATTAATTTAGATTGTGATATCTTATTAATGTTAATCGATGATGTTAAGAGTTAAGGTTAACATTTTCGAAAGAAGTCTTATAAATTTCGTCTTAAAAATCTATTGGATTATTAATGCCATTGGATTAAAGACACACACACACGTTCTAAATCATTTACATATCTTAATCTCAACATTAATATTTGTACCAACCTTTGGAATTTCCGGAAGCTGAACTAGAACCACTTCCATCATTTTCAGCTTTAAAATAAGGTGATGTGATAAGTATTAATAATAATAATAATAATAATATATTTTTAGATAATATATATAAACATATATTCGGCATAGGAAGAGCACTACCAGATGTAATATTTTCTAAAAATTTTTCGAGTAGGTTGATATAAAATATTTTTTTACGGGTTTAAATCGCGTTTAATAAAATTTTTAATTTAACCCGACGTTTCGAATGATTTGCAGCACACGATGAACTATAAAGATAATTGCTGCAAAGCATTCGAAAGTTGGGGTTGAATTTTAAATTTAATTAAACACGAAGTAATAGGTAAAAAATAATTTGTTTTCAATAATAAATAATAGTTAATTATAGCTATTGGTTTCTGAAATTATGTTTAACTAAAAATTTATGTGTATGCTGTTATTATTGAAGTATTCGCAATAGACATGTGCAAGATTGCTGGTTAAAATATTATTACAATGTGTTTTTTATCATAGAGGTACTTATAATATTTTATTACTACTACGTCTATGATAAAAAAACTAAGCATACCTTTAGTATTGGTTTCGGCGTCGCTTGATCCGCTTCCTTTGTTTTTAGCTGTAAAAAGAATATTAAAACTATAATTTATAGTTATAATAAGAGTAATATTGAAAAAATAATTTATAATTGTTCATTCTACCTTCACTATTCCCTTCAGCGAAAGTTGATCCTTTTCCTTCATTATCCCCTTTAAATATAGTAATAGTGTGAGTATAATGACAATTTTTGATACTTACTCAATTTAAATATAAGTATAATAAGTATAAAACATACCATAAACATTAGAGCCAGCTTTACTAGATCCTTTACCTTCGTTTTCAGCTATAAAATAAATAGTTAGGTCACTAGTAATAGTAGTAGTAGTAGTTGTATTAGTATACCGTGATACTAGTACCTAAAAATGCTTCAAAATCGAAAGAAACTAGGTGTTAGGAGATTTTTATATATTTTTTCCAGTGAAACGTTGAACTTAAGAAACATTCAGCAATAGGTGTTAAAAAGGTCTAAAAGTAAAGCTGTTACGCTCTTACACTCGGTTGTTATTCTAAATTTGCGTATTACATATATATTTGGTGTGTAATTGTTATGTTATAAATTGTGTAATTAGTTTGTTTATCAGACACGCCTGTAACCCGTATTATCATCAACATAGTCCTTTTTAAGCCATGAGATGTCTGCAAATTGAGACGACATACCTTTAACATTGCTATCGGCTTGGCTCTCTCCGATTCCTGGATTATCAGCTTAAAAAGAGTATCATAATTATTAATAATACTGTCTAAAATATACGTTATTAAAAACAACAATTCTTGAAAACGAAATATTTAGACTTACCTTCGACATTTCCCTTAGCTTTACTTGATCCGCTTCCTTTGTTTTTAGCTTAAAAAGAGTATATTAATTATAATTATTACTATTGGCTAAAATGAACTTTAAAAATCAATCATTCTATATAACGAAATGTTTAGACTAACTTTCGACATTTCCCCCAGCTTTACTTGATCCTCCGACTTTGTTATCAGCTGAAAAAGAGCATAATAATTATTAGTAATACTATCTAAAATGAAGGTTGAACAAAATAATTTTATAAAACTGATTGTTTAGAATAACCTTTGACATTTCCCTCAGCTTCACTTGATCCACTTCCTTTGTTATCAGCTTAAAAAGAGTAATAAAAATAAGTAATGCTGTCTAAAATGAAGACATATACATATATATTAGGCGTGTCATTATCATGTCATAAATCTAAGCTCAAACTTCGGAGTACCAACATTGTATAACTAAAGTCAATTCGTTTTTTTTTACCAGACACGCCTGGAACCCGTATTATCATAAACATAAATTTTAAAACATGACATGTTTGCAAATTGAGAAGACATACCTTTAACATTTGTATCGGCTTGGCTCTGTCCGATTCCTTGGTTATCAGCTTAAAAAGAGCATAATAATTATTAGTAATACTATCTAAAATGAACGTTAAAAAACAATAATTCTATAAAAACGATTGATTAGACTAACCCTCGACATTTCCCTCGGATTTACTTGATCCGCTTCCTTTGTTATCAGCTTAAAAAAAAGTAAAATAATTATTAGTAATACTGCTTAAAATGAACGTTAAAAACAACAATAATTCTACAAAACTAAATATTTAGACTAACCTTCGACATTTCCCTCAGCTTTACTTGATCCGCTTCCTTTGTTATCAGCTTAAAAAAATAATAATTATTATTAGTAATACTGTCTAAAATTAACGTTAAAAACAACAATAATTCTATAAAACGAAATATTTAGACTAACCTTCGACATTTCCCTCAGCATTACTTGATCCGCTTCCTTTGTTTTCAGCTTAAAAAGAGTATAATAATTATGAGTAATACTGTCTAAAATGAACGTTAAAAACAACAATAATTCTATAAAACGAAATATATAGACTAACCTTCAACATTTCCCTCAGCTTTACTTGATCCGCTTCCTTTGTTATCAGCTTTAAAAGATATGAAAGTTATCAGCAATTCTGTTTAAAATATACTTTAAAAAAACAACAATTCCATCAAACAAATCGTTTAGACTAACCTTCGACGTTTTCCTCAGCTTTACTCGACCCGCTTCCTTTGTTATTAGCTTAATAAGAGTATTTTAATAATTAGTTATACTGCCCAATGTGTAAGTTTAAAATCAGTCTGTATAAAGAATTGTTTAGACTAACCATCGATATCTCCCTCAGCTTTACTAGATCCGCTTCCTTTGTTATCAGCTTTAAATAGAGTTATAGTAGTATATGTTTAATATCAATTATTTACGTTTCTAGTTTAAGTTTAAGTCTAGGTTTCTAGATAGGTTAAGTTAAAGCTTATTTCAAGTACACAAAGACAAACCTCCAACATTAGAATCAGCTACGCTAGATCCCTTTCCTTCATTTTCGGCTATAAAATAAATAGTAATAATACTAAGTAACCAGAAAAACCAAAATATTTGAAACAAGTTCATACATTTATAAATATACAAACACATACCGTGGACGTTGGAGTCAGCTTCGCTGGAGCCACTACCTTTGTTATGAGCTTAAACGATATACACAAGTTATAATCATTGCTGATAAAAGAATCAATTATTAAAAAGTATATAGATTGTTAGAACTGACCTATGGCATTTCCGTCGGCTTTACTTGATCCCAATCCTTTGTTTTCCGCTATAATATTATTATACTTTTCAATAAAAACAGTTTTAAATGTATATAAATATAACAACTAACTATCAGCATTGGAGTCTGATGTACTAGATCGTTTGCTTTCATTGGCTACTGTAAAATAATTGTAACACTATGGTATATGTTTACAGTTAAATTTAATTTTTCCTCTTAATAAAATTAATGTGATTAGTAAGTATTGTACTTGTTGTTCAATCAATTTTAATATTTTTAGTTCATAACATCTGTTTTATATAGCGTTCTTAAAATTGGAAATCACCAGGACAATGAAAAGGTTATTTTTAAAATATAATTTAACTAACTCACGAAACCAACATGTTACAAACATAATACTAATTTCCAATATATTTTTCAATAGACGCTATCCCAATGGTTAAAGTTTCCCTAATAACCATTTAAAAAAAAGTCAAAATACCGTAATAGTTGAAAAAATATTTTTACCATCTGCATTGACATCTGCTTCACTAGAACCGGAGCCTTCGTTTTCAGCTGTAATAAAAATATATACAAAAAATATTATTTCAATAAAATGAAAATCTATTTATTTAGTGCAAAAAGATATCTTTAAACAATTTATTCGATGTAGTCCGCTTTTGTTTATATTCTATGTACAGGTATGTACTGTTTAAGTGAGGTGACTTTTTTATAAGTATCTTTTATAAGTAGTTTTATCTTTTATAAGTAGTTTTTGATCATCAATGATATGAAGATGAAAATTATATCTTACAATCAGCGTTGGCAGTTGCTTCACTAGACCCGCTGCCGGTATTTATAGCTAATAATAAAAAAGTAATAATTTCATCAGAAATTTTATTTTATTAATTTATATAACTAACATACTTAACTTCTAATTACATACCTTGAGCAGTAGCTTTGGCTACTGATTTGCCTGAGTCGGAACCATATTTACGTGCTATGTAAAATACATTAAAATAAATATGAATAAAGTAGATTAAAATAACAAAAACATTTATTACTCTGTGTTAAATACAGGGTACGGAAATGCAGTGGTACATTTTATAAATTAAATAATTATGTTCAAGGGACGGCACAGTTTTTTTTATTTGATTGTATATTTCATTTAAATGTACTACTATTTGGAATAAAATTAGTTTTATTTTATTTATTAGCTTAAAATTAGGATTTTTTTCCTGCCATATTCAATAATAAATAAAAAATATACTTACGTGGTTTTCCAGCTAAAAGGCCGATTGGTCCTATGAATAACAATAGTATTACTAGGTGCTTTGTACCCATCTTTGATTGGGCTCAAAAACTGACTTTTTCTAAAATCAGCCAGGTATTTAAAGGTAAAAAACCGTAAAATAAATAGATTATTTAAAAAACGTGATAAATAAACCACGATTTTTATGATAAAAGTAAAAAAAATGCACGTGTATTAATTAATCGTGACTTATTTTTATAAGTATTAATTACGAGTATTCAATATTATTTATAGTTTTTTTATGAATATTCATTTTATAATATCTTTCCAGTAGGTAAGACATCATCTTTATTTCTTTTTTAACAAAATTGATTAAAATTTTATTCAGAACACGCGGAACTCAAACCTGGGAAATCTGGATTAATGTCTTATCATCTTATCATTCCCTCAACTGAAATATCGTTTCGTTACCCGCCTTAAAGAATTTAACATCGTCTATAATTATTATACTACTATTATCGTATTGAAAATTTACAAAAACCGAAATGTTAACCATGTTAATATATTTTATAAAGGCTAACATATTGTACTAAGTTTCAAACATATAAATTACTATTGGGTAAAAATAATATTACAAACTGTAAATATGAAACATATTTCATACCACTAGATAAAATAGCACCCTTAATATTGCATTCAAAAACTGTAATATAAACATCTTAGCTTTATGGCTTCAGTGTGAAATGGGCTCAATATCACCGTTGTTATATTAAAGTTTTATCAATTTTGCTAGCGAATGCCTTGTCATAAGATCTATTTGCCTTACTTATCGTTACAGGATGATACTGCTGCTTTTTACAATTCGTATCTTATAAAACTGGTAAGTTTTACAAAAATATAAAAAAAAATCAATGAGCCCTAAATCCAATATATTTTTAATCACAGATTTAAGTTCAGAAAACGGATCAAATCTGAATCTGATTATTGTTATTTTACAGATTAAGTTTATCCAGTATTATTAAAATTTGTGTAAAAATTATCGTTACTTTATAATGATTTTTTAGTAAAATATTTTTTAGTACAAAAGAAACTGCGTTCGGATCGTTATATATATGTTTATATTTACTACTAATTGTTATTCTTCTAACTTCACATATATGTCTTTATTTATTATTGTGCTCTTTTTAATATAACTAATTTTACGTTAAAATAGGTGCAACGCTATTGTGACTTGAGTTTTCATTTCTAAATAGATGCTGCAGCTAAAGTCGGAAATTTCTTCTTAACTTCCTCTCTCAAATTATAATAGATTTTCTCTTATAAGTTGCACAATTTTATATATTTTTTCCGTAGTGAAAAGCGTGCAAAGAAAATAAATCACACCAATTTTCCCAATATTTTATAATTTTCCGTAATAAAAATTATCCGATATGTTGACTGGTTTAATATATAACCATACCATAAAAATATTCAAATATAAAAATCATATATATGTTGATACATATACACACAGATCGACATACAAAATATCTGAAAGCTTTTATTTAGCTGTAATAAAGATCCCATATTAGTTTTCTACAAATGTTACATAAGTAGCATCTGTCTGCTACAATTTTATTGTGTTTTTAATAGGTATCAAATTTCTCCTTAACTGAAACACAAGCTGGATTGAGTGACGTCATTTCGATTTAAGAGCTCTTAGTATTACCAAGTCATTCATTTAGTCATTTAACATCAGATGGCTTCGTCCGGTCGTTTGCCCGCAATATTATATAAAAAAAAAAAAAAAAAAAGTCCTTACATATTGTGAAATATGTTTTTAAAACCTGGTCTACGTAGTCTAAGATACCTCTGTATCCTTTATTCTATACAGCCCCAAATAAATACATAATGAAATTATAATATAATATAATATGAATAATTATTTATTTATGTAATGACTGGTTAGGTCTGATCCTACACTAAACTAATTGTTTCTTATGTAGGTATATTTTTCTTTCTACTTGGTTCAACTTAATTTTTATAATACCTACTTACTAGTACATATTATTTTAAATGTGATAGAAGAATAAAGCTATATTATCATGTCCATTTACTGTATTAGCGATTTACAATAGAAGAAATTAGAAACTAGAATTGAATTATTAATTATATAATTCGTGCATTTAGAAAGAAAGAAAGAAATATTATTTCTATTTACTAATTAGTTTAATTTATAATCATATTAACTGAATTACTATAATTACGAGAACACACACATACTAAAGTATGTTCTTGGTGTCTGTCTGAGTGGGACGAACGGTTTAAAATATTTTGTTCTTGTTTTTACTGTTGTAATGTTTACTACACATTTTGAGTAATTTTAACAGTCATTATGTTTTAAGTTAGAAATATGTTTAGGTTAATAATCGAAAATATAATTGGACTTCTAATTAATAATTAAAAAAATACTTCGTGTTGGAAAAACAAACTGTAAGTTTGACTGTTGAAATTAATTATTAATAATAAAGTTATGCATAAACAGTACGTAGCAGATTGAAGAACTGGTATGATGTGCTGATGATCTGTAATAAAGATGAATTAAATTAACTTGTGTTTGTCAATTCCAATAAAATACCAGACCTATACAAATTATTAGACCTATACTATAACATTCAAACGGAAAGGAAATAATCATTTATCAAAATAATATAAAATAATTACGATTCTGAAAGTTTTTTAGTTTATGTTTGTTATCGGACTGTTTTATTGAAATTAAATATATAACATATTTAAGTTACACAAAATACTATAAAGTATACTTACGCTACTAAAAGTATTCATGTTCATAGCAATGTATCCATTGCCTGTTAACTCAAATGGTTTTTGTGTTCTCATTAGAAACAGGAGAAGTACTTTTTTTACTTCAGGACTGGCGGAAGTCCAATTGCATGAGTAAATTGCATTCGTTAGGTTTTCACTCTATAAGATTAATATCTAGATATAGATAATCATTTAGTGTTATACATAATTAGAAATATGATGTTATAACAAATCAGAAATTATTGTTCTTACTTAATATTTTAACATTATTAAAATAAAAAATTAAAATTAAACACTTTGAATATTTTGTTCTATTATTATAATATATTCAAACACTTACCAACACTTAAAGAATATAAATATTATATCATAAAAATATATATTATAATATAAAAATATATATATTATATTAATACTCACGTGATCACTTAATATCTGACCAATGAAACATTGGTTAAATATTTCTACTAACAAAGAAGTGAACATAAAGAAGTAGCGTACTGATTTATACAAATTATCGACCACCTAGAACACAAAACAAATATGACACTGTAGCTCAATTGGTAGAGCGGCGGGACGATTTCCCAGAGGTCGCGGGTTCGAATCCCTGCTCGTATCAATTTACTTTTCATTCTATATTTATAAACATTTAAAAGAAAATATGATTATTGAGAAACAAAAACAAAATACCGTGCTCGTAAAAGCTGTTAAGCAAATGAATATAGATCCAAGAGAATAGTTCAAGAGCATTGCGTCACCCAGAACTGTATCCAGTTTAGCCGATACTCTAAAAATTATAAATTTAATATTACTGTTATTATTGGCTTTGAGAACTTTGATATATAATATGATCGAATTTCAAATATAAATAAAATGAAAGTAATAGATTTCACTTGTATATATTTATATTTTTTTTTATACCGTTTTAAATACTTGCAATAACATACAACAATTCGAATCATAACAGCAACATACATTAATGAGTAGAGATATATGAATATAAAATGAATGTTAATTTGTCATCTACTTGTAAAACACAAGAAATCAAATTTACTTACTGCGCTAAATATTCATGTTTTGCTATAATTATATTTAGTTTTCTTTTAATAGTAAGGTTAATTAGATCTGCATTATGCCCATTAGACATAAAAACATCATCTTCAGGACTAATAAGTTCCTCCAAACAATTTCCAAGAATCCTTAATTCCATGCAAATGAAGGCAATATATGATGTTTGTATCATATTTGAAAAGCCGTAGACACATACCACTACAGCAGTCATGCAGCTCTCCCAGAGGTAAGCCGCAGCATACCACTTAACTTTATCAAAAGGATACCACCCGTCAAAAGGGTATAAATACTGATCAGTAACATTATGGACTTTTTGTTCATAAACCATGACAAGATAAGGAAACGAGTCGACAACGATAGTTAATGGGATAGAGTAGTAAAGCAAGAAACGATTGATAACCATTGTTATCCATTTGTATCTCCGTATAATTTTTTGATGTGATACGGCATTCGATGCTACAATGTCCCACATGTCATCTCGAAAATGATAAAATATCTCATCATATATTTCCTTATGTGTTTGTACCTTCGTGTATTTAATCATTGTCATCACAACTACACCCAAATTTGGTGCCACGTTGATGACTTCTAGATAATCATTCGATGAATATGAACATAGTGTTAAAAATAATTGCAAAGCTGTACAGAGTACCAAAGCGTAGATTATGAAGTATCCGACCATTTGTTTTCTCTTTCTACCAATGAATGGAAAAACGAAAATTTTTGTGCCCATTGACTTTAGGAAATCCAATTCCAGTAGAACCTCTTTTCTTAACATGTTTTCGTCAGACATGTTGAATTAGAAGCGTTCAAGAATTAAATGGAGTAGACTTCTATTTCTATGACACAATTTAATTGTATTTGTACTACACGTACAAGACGATGTTTAAAAATATAATTTTAAAAATAAGAATTATTATGTGTGAATTGTCGAAGTAAATTTATAGTAATTACTGAATATGTAAAATATCATTACTTATAAAATTAATATAATAAAATATCTAATATAAATATTTTGACATATAATATATATATATTAAAAAGAAAGTATTATTACAGGGCTATTACGAGTCGATCGAATCGTGTACCTATAGATACAAACAAAATTAAGAATATTGATTTAGTTAACACTTTTTTATATTATAAAATAAATAAAATACAGAGAACTTATATTGTATATTTATGCGCATTCTACTTGTGGTCAATTAATGAGCAATTGTTAGAACTACTGTATATACTAGCCTTTAATTAGACGACTTATTACCGCCTTTGAGTACGAAGCTTTACAATATGCAAATTTCATATTAATAATTGATAATGAATCATAGAATATATAATTAAAAAAAAATAATTAAACTTCAAAAAAATAGATATCGTATAGTCTTATTTAGATATTATTTAGTAGAATTTTATTATTAGTTTATATAAATTCAAAATATCTATATTTAGGTAGTCATTTACGCGCTCTTTTAAATCATATTTTTTTACATTAAAAAGTCAGTCAGTACAGTCAGGTTGTGAGTTAGCTACCATCAACTCGGAATGCTATTCGGCTGAGATCAGCTGGCCAGAAACACAACAGTTAATTTTTTGATCTAACTAAGTAAGCAAATTATTTGCTTGTATTAAGGTTGTTAGACAACGACACATTATAAATATTATAGAAATACACATTATAAATACTGAGAATATATTTATTAAACGACCAAACCCAGATATACAGACATCTATGTCACATCTATATATACATGCCTGTCCCTGTTATCCTAAGTTATGTTATACTAACTGTTATAATGAGATGTTAAATATCGTGTTATAATGAGATTTAGAAACAGATTTTTAATCTTTGATTTAAAACTGAGAAAAGGAAGATTATCGTATGTCTGTCACTGTTTTATATTTAAGTATTAAAATTTTGGCGTATAAATAATATGTTATTAAATATGTATTGAGAAGAGATCGTAAGAATACCAATTTCGTCAAAAACATCTCATCTTTAGTTTTTCTCTCGTAAAATACCGGTATTAATGTCTGTTGTCTTACTTTTATAATTATAAATTATAATTAAAAGAGTTTCCCTGCGCGTGTTGAGAGATGGAGGTTCGAAAAGAGCCTTTATCTGAAGTTATACCTAAGGAAATTGTTGAGTTAGACAGTTCTAACACTTCATTGTTAAAGAGAGAGAGAAGGTAGAGAGAGAAAGTTGAGAGAGAAGAGAAAGAGAGAGAGAAAGTAGAGAGAGAAAGTAGAGAGAGAAAGTTGAGAGAGAAGAGAAAAAGAAAAGAGAGAGAGAGGAGAGAAAGGAAGAGGGAAACTTACTTTTTACATTTTTAAGTATTTAAGACCAAATTATTAATTACTAACTATACGTGACGATGCACTACACAGAGTTAATATACGAATGAACAGAGACTTAATATAAGAATGAGATGTTAATTTGACATACGAGGACCTTAATCAATCTTATTTTGAACACTCCACAAACTGAATGCTTGAAACTCATGGGTTAACTTAATTCATATTTTTTAGCTGTTATATAATACAAACATTTTTATAGATTTAATCAAAAGACTAAAATTAGCGCAGTATCAAAAACAAATAAACGACTCAGGAGTTATGTTGGTCTTAGTCCTTCAAGATTGGTTTCGGTCTCGTAAATTGAATATTTTTAACCCACAGCTAGCAGAAGAGGTTTTGATCTTTAAATCTTGTATTAACTACTAATTGACTTAATATATGATCCTACATATAAGAGGAATTTTAAAGATTCATTTAATGAAAAACCATAATACAATAACATCTTTTTGAAAATGAATTCAATATTCCGCGATTCAATATCTCGTAAAAGTTTGAATCTTATTTGATTTAATGTAAATAGGTCAAGGAGCTCTTAGACGTAGCGATTGCTTATAATTTGCCCTCATTGTTCAGCGAGATCACAGGAGGGTACTCCACAATAGATTTGAAGCTCTTTGATGCATGCTTAATATGGACATTAATCCGATGAGAGTATGTCATCCACTTCATGCTAATGTAGGCATGGCTTTTGTGTAACTCTGTGATTCCCTTTGCTTTTACGTGGGGTTATATTACGTTATATTATGTTTTATCATTACTAATTAATATATAAAAAGGTTTTTGTTGACGGTATTCTTCACTTCTGTAAGATAAAAATAATTCTTATATTGACATGTATCTTTATATACAAACGAATATCTTAAGAGACATACAAAATAAACCAAATCGGCAAACCATTAAGACAAAATATTACGATATTAAGATTGAATCAAGCGCACAAATGTTCATTGAAATTGAGAATACAGAAACGCATTCGTCTTTAAATTGTATTCATTCAAAGAATGCGTTCCGAATCTTTATAAATGCGATCGTGCGCGGTAGTGATTGTCCTTTATAAGACCAGTATATTCTGATCTCCCATTTTCATCTGCGCCTCAGTGATTTAGGAGGTGGAGGGCGTATCCAATGTATCATGATATGTCTAAATAGATTGGAAATATAAGACTCAGGTCGTGTTTGAGCCTTTTATGTATATTCTTTATTCACACGGTATGTGATGGGTTTCATATCAAAAGACGTATGGATATAGAGAAGTTTCTTGACGTTATAATATTAATTTATCTTACATACTTTATGACATTCTTCATTTACTATTTGTAATAGAAGAATTGTGATAGACATTAAGAGCAAATATTAACACATATGTTTATAAAATAATAATGAGTGACAGCTAAAATCTTTGGAAGTCAATATAATAAATACAATAATTCAAATATAAATTCAATTATATTCACATTTTCTTTTTACAAAAATATAACAGTCTGTAATAACTGCTCTATATATATAAAATACCGGGAAAACGAAAACATCTCAAGGAATAATAAAGTGAAGGTTATGAAGCAGTCGCTAAGTTCCGCACAATAGACTCGCAGGTCGTTTTATTCGAAACGAAGGTCTCACACGTCAAATTTCACATCTTCAATGGGACTCCCCCGAAATCTTTATAAATAGTTAGCCAAAGGTGTTTAATTTGACGGAAATACGGAATTCATTGCATGCCGGGAAGTCAAAGGCTTAGATTAGAATGCTTAATTTAATCCAGTCTATATATAATCGTTTGTCTTAAAAAAAAAACCGTGATTTGTCAGATAAGATTAAGCATATACTAACCTAATTTAAATAATTATCTAAATCTATAAATTATACAAGATGAATTCTTACAATGAAACAAGCTTTTTGGTTTGTTACCATGTTATTATTTTATTGATATACGTTAAAAGATAACGTATAACACAACAAAATACAGCGTATAAAATTTACATGTGACTTAATTTCATAATATCCTAAAGGATGCTCAGAAAAAAATATACTAGAAACAAAGAATTTCATTGTTCCACGAATAAAACAAAGATAAAAATTGGAATAAATGTAATGAAAACAACGTAGTACGAGTATAACAGACTCTTCCAGTTAGTGAACTTCAACAAACGATAAGTAGCTTCTTGTACTAATTAAAGTAGACACTGTAGAAAATGAGGACCATTCGAGGCATTACAAAGGAATACAGTAATACTTTTGTTGTAAATAACGTTGCAAATTAGATATTCTTCTGTCTACTGGAGAGATTAAGTAGAATATGAACAGTTGCACGAGATATTAGTTTTTTTTATACAGTTGTTTAAAGCTTCTTTTGTGGAACTTATTTAAGTTTTAAAATTGGACTTTAATTTAGAACATAAAAAAGTAGATCGTTCTGAAAATGTTAATTTGTTAATTTATTGTTATATTAAAGATTATCATTTACAAAACTATTACATAGAATATATTGTTTGTAAAAATATATTTTTTGAATGTTTTGACTAAGCTACTTTTCTCCGTTACCTTTTGCAATGAGGTGATTAGATAATAAACATATTAATTTGGTTAAATTTAAGGTATATTTCATAATGAAGCTAAATACCAGGCGCGTTAAAACTCCTAGTTGAATATATTATGTTCAGTGCAGTATTGTAGTGTTTATACAAATTATAGACAATTTTAAGATGTGACCACATTTTAAATAAGAATTGCATTTATAACATACATAAAAAAATGTTGAATCATGTTTAAAAAAAAATACAAAAAACAATAATACACTAAGCTTTATAAAAACCACAGATCCATTCTAGCAAATGAAACACTATGCGAACGAAACATTTTCATTACTTATTTTAATAGCCAATAAAGTTTGGTCAATTTATTGCAACTATTTCGTGTGGAGAATCAAGCGGGACCTCATGAATAATGGGTCCAGACCTTTAAACTTTAATAAGCTTGTGACCCGTATGGGTAAGTTGTGGTAATACTAATATCTGACAGTTCACTGTATTTTATAGCCCATATTAGACAATAAACTTTGTACTAATTATGTCTGTAGGCAAATTGTATTTATTATCGCTGTGTCTGTAGGACAATTGACATTTGTTCAATAGTAAAGACACAT
This sequence comes from Napeogenes sylphis, assembly GCA_959347405.1. Taxonomy (NCBI): domain Eukaryota; kingdom Metazoa; phylum Arthropoda; class Insecta; order Lepidoptera; family Nymphalidae; genus Napeogenes; species Napeogenes sylphis. The sequence goes on from OY365781.1 coordinate 19,117,630, forward strand.
TTATTGCAAAGTGTAGCAAAATCAATTATACACAACTTTTTTTTTAATGTACATAAGTAATCTGTATAAGTCGTAAATTTAATATTTTTTGCAAAAGGTACTACTACGCTTACGTGTTAAGTTCGTTTTTAATACACACCCTAAACAATATTTTTTTGTCGGTTTGTTTGTTAGAGCTGAAATTTTGGATGGATTTTATGGATGGACATAAAAATGATTTGGAATATAACTATAATAAAACTAGAAATGTACAAATGATGAGTAAGTTTTATGTGATGACAGATGGCTTATTATTTGGGGCAAGGGTTGAAGAATAAATGAAGTAGCTATTTCAATATTTGGACCTGGTCGTAGCTTTGACAAGAAAATATTTGGTGTAAAACTTACTCTGTTTTTAAAAGATTTGATGACTTTTTTAATGCTACTCTTAAAGTATTTAGGTTTTCATACCTGGAAACTAAAATGATTATAAAATTATTTTCCGTTTATTTATACGAATTATTAATGATAGATATATTCGTAAACAAAATCAGGTTGAAATAAGTGAATACTAATACAGAAGTGCAGAATATGCACTATACAGTAGTGCAGAATATGGACCTTTAGTAAAAAAAAATATTTAACCAATTTTTTTGTAAAGACATATTTACATGCTTTACTTTCATCACATACTTATAATGATCTTGAATTTGGAACAAAATGAAACATCCGAATTCAGAACTAATTTATCTGACTCGTCGGACCAATTTTTTGTACATACAATTCGAACTCATGGAAACTACATTTAAGTTTTGTTATACAAAAAATTCAGATACATAAAAAAGAATACTACATAGACGATTAAAAGTTACGACTAAACTAAGTTAAGACTAAAAAGATTATGAATTTTACTTTCGTTTAAATTCTTGTAATTATACAATTTATGTCACATAATACTATACATAAGAAAGTTCTAATAAAATTCGTTTTAGTGATATAAAAACTTCTATAACTATAAATAAGCCACCGAAATTGCGATTACGTATAATCGCTTCCACCAGTATTGTTTTGTTGAGTTATGACGTCAGCTAAGCGACAGATTGCTAGCATTACTATAATAAATTGGTGTAGACACCGTGTCGGAAAGGTATATGACCTTTACATAAACTATGTAGCATTGTGGACTTTAATGAAAAGGTTCGCTTATAAATTATATTTATTATCTCGGGTATGTTACTAAAAGATTTGGATGTTTATTTGTTTCAAAATAAATGTCGCATTAAGGTAATAAAAAATTGAAATATGTTATATAAGAATTGAGTATGTTATATGGATGTAGCAAAGAATGATAAAATGGACTCAATAATTTATTTATTTATTCAACCATAAAACTTAAATCTAACATTCCAGTATTACCAAATCGTTAGATAAGTTGACATGAAACACTTAAATTATATTAAGGTTCAATAAATAACAATAATATTAATTTCACATTTAATCAATAATGTCACAAAAAATTATAATAATTAAAAAAAATCTATAAAATAAAATTGAATAATTCATTACAATTAATAATTTCATTATTTACAAACAACATAATTATTTTAAAACGAATTTCAATTATAAAGAAACTATTCACGGCATGTCAAAAGATATATAATAATTAATTGTTGCAACCACGATCCAGTGAAGCGGTCGGGGTAGAATTTATGGTGGAATTATTATTGAAAAGCCCAGGAGGGACAAATTGTCCGGTTGCCACAGACGACCGCCGACTCCAGTAGCTCAACTATTTATAGAAGATTCTCTGATATTAACCTTTATTTTATAAAATGTTACTCATTTAATGGAGTCTTTGAAGATGTTAACAATTTTAGTTTTTTGATATCAATGTAGCCTTATGAAGAGAATATTATATTTTAATAACAAAAATATGAAAAGTAATATTTTAAAAGCACATCTATGTATTTATAACCACGTTACACCCGGATCAAAGCTGGACATAACAATAAAGCCTGTGGTCATCCTTCAAATTTACTACGAAATTCAATAACATACGGGGGATGCCCGTCAACTAGAAACTTTTGAATTGCCAAGCGTCTATACCGAGGGGCATCCTTTTGTCCAGGAAATTGACTCATTTTGTTATACCTATCGAAAGGTAATTATGTCTTTACATACTCTTTGAAGTTTTTATTATCTTAAATATATTTGGTTTAAACAAAACGCTAATATTATATTTTCTTTGTATTATGTAAATTGCGCGCCATTAGAATATTTATTGGCCGCATTGAATTTGTAATTAGATATCTCTTGGAGCACTCCTCTGGGAAATTGTATCGGTTTGATATCATGAATGAATAAGTTTTAAGTATATTTTGCCTTGATTTAATAATAATGTTTTAGGAAGTCTATTTGTATGTGGTTGGAAAAAATATTTGTTTATGGTTGGAATAAGCTTGAAACCATACTAAACATTCTGATGAGGGTAACTAATAATAGTAACTATTCAAAATCAGAGTTTTAATTGGGTTCTTGTTAACAGGTAAGGTCCTAATTAAGGGTCCTGTATTGACTCGTCCAGCGGCGATTGTTGCTGACCATTTGAGATTCACACACAGACAGAATGATAAGCACATTAATAATATAATGATTTTATAAAAAAATTATAATGTACCCTATATAAATATAAATTAATCAAGATTGTGTGTTTTGTAAACATTACTAATAGAAGCATACATTACTTGCTGATTTAAAAACTATAACATTTAAAATGGTTAAAAAAGTTTCTTGAATTTAATAATAGATTATCGAGAGTGAGGTAGTCAATTGGCAAGAGTATCGTTAGAATAAGCAACAAACAGTTTTTTATAGAGTCATAAAGTTCTATCTTATAGCATCCCACGAGATTTTAGTCTTCTCGAGTTTTATAATATTCTGTAAAATTTTTATTGAATTTATGATCATAATTCAAGCTAAACAAAAAAGTTAATTTCAATTTATAATATAAACAAATGTCCTTAATAAAATTAAAGCTACTATAAGTGCAATGCATTTTGTCCGTGTGTCCGATCAAACAATGATTTGCAAAATGAACATTGATGAGAAGGTGGGGCGAGTATTGTTACGCCTGGGATTTGAATCTGATATAATCTGAGGGCCATCACGCCATGCTAATGAACAAGGGATCTTGGTAATACCGCTGATGGGGCTCTCTATATTTTTTATGGATTATTTGAGATTGGGATTTTATTAATCGCATTGACCATGTCTTATTATATTTTGTATTCCTTTTATTTTAGGAACTAGATCTAATAAATGTTTGAAAATATCTATAAACATGCGAAACTTATTTAATTTATATAAATATAAAATAGAGATAAATTGATGTCATCACCGACCCTCATATAGAGATTGCTTAATTCACTGAGACGGACAGCGATACGGTAGCTCAATTGGAAGAGCGACGGGACGGTTTCCCAGAGGTCGCCGGTTCGGTTCTCTGCCCAATTCATTTTATATTTATATACATTTAGATCTAATTATATACCTACCTAGGTCCCGTGATTTCTTTTAAAGTGTATTTGAAGTATATGAATAAAAACTGCGGATTGGTCAAAATGTGATGCTGTAGTCAGCATATGAAATCTAGCAAAACTCTGAAAAAATATATGGCGGTGTAGAGGTGAATAAAAGGGAAAACATTATGGCGCCATATAGTATGTATATAATTTAAAGGTTTTGGGGAAAATGTTGAACATTTGCCTAGTTTCTACCAGACCCAACAAAGCTTTTTAGTTGGAGGCTAAAGTATTCAACTTTCTGTATTTTTAAATTCAGTGAACCAAACGATAAAAAATGACAATTACGTATTCGTGCTACAACTTGTGTTATATCACAGACCAAAACCAAAACTTAACATTTCTATAGTCTATATATTATTCTGGTACATAAACGACAACAATCCAAGCTTCATCAAAATCCGTTCAGTGGCGTGATTGAGTAACAAACATCCATCCAAACATCCAAACTTTTGCACATATAATATAGTATGGATTAAATTTTCGAATATGTCATTATATCTTTATATATATATTTCTTGTGTGCGTGTGTATGTCACTGAACTCCTCCTAAACGACTGGACCGATTTTTATGAAATTCTTTGTGTGTGTTCAAGGGGACTTGAGAATTGTTTAGATTCACAATTTGGTCCACTGGAAAATGGCTTTTTGATTAATTTTTAATGTGTAAGTAGGTGGTGATTTTGGAATGTTTCACATTGGTTCCGACGGACTGCGTTACCATCGCAATGTCAAATATTAAATAATATTATATTTTAATTACAGTCTGCCCTGACAGTTGGCGTTGCGATAGAAATAAGATAAAAAATTTAGTACTAGCGGCTCGATACGTGCTTCGCTACGTAAAAAGTGAAATTTAAAAAATATATTGGAACAAATTCATTTATTCAAACAAAAAATCTCTATTTACATATTCATACGGTATCGATTGGTCGAATTATGATAAATGTACATGTAATGACGTTCGACATTGTGATAACTTTTTAATATAATTTTTTAAAGTTTGATTTTTTTAAATTAAAGATGCGTGTACAAGACAATGTCTGGCGGATCCGCTAGTATACATATATATTTCTTACTATATTAAATGTCAGTTATTTATAATAAAAGAAAAGCATCAAGTCGTTTTACTAATTGTAGTAGCTAGTTGATGGATTACAAAAAATATGTTCCAACCAAACTAACATTCAAATAATTTTAAGGATAGTTACACATTAATAATAAACAAATAATATCATACCTTCAATGCCTCTTTAATGATATTACAAAATATATATTTAATAACATCAACAGACTGACGTTATGATGAGAATTTCCATATAGCATAAAATGTATTCCAGAGTAGTATTTATTTAAAGAATTTTAAGGTTATGCAATAGTATAAAAAGTACATAATAACATAGCAGCAGTGCCTTTTTAATGACACTACAAAATATATATTAAATGTCACGACAGCAAGCCCACGAACTCCACTATTAGTGATTATTTAACATAATTTCTACAATAAAACAAAGTACAATTTGAGTTTCAATTGCGTTTGAAAGTTGTAATCTTTATCACCTCGTTTTTCCAGCACGGTCAATCCGTTCGAGTATCGCCTATTTATCAAGCACCGCCTCGTTTGTTAGGATATTCGTAAATATTTCAAGTGTTATTGCTACCATCAACATAATGTTATGGGGCGAAATTTTACAAACGGAAACAAAATAGAATGCTACAACGTGGCGTATTTGTATTAATGTTGCGAAGCAGATATTATTTACAATTGGTGCGTAAGAAATAACTTGCACGTGTCAGGAATGATACAGTAAACATTTGTGTTGTATTTATTTATTAATACTTTATTTTAAAAATTAAAGTCAGAATGTCAAACCGTAAAAGAAAATCTGTTAGAATAATAAGTGTAATAAACATATAGAAATAGACCCCATACACATAATTCTAAGTAACTATATCACTTTCGTATTGAAACTTGCATGCATTTAGCATGATATCTGCAAGACTTTTGTATTTTTTATTTAAGTTCATATGCATTAATACCGAAATATATGACCAACTAAGCAGACGATCCACTTGATAACCAAAATAAAAAAGTTAAGAATTTTATGACTGATATGTTTATAAACAATTTTTAATATACAGAAATATGCAAATGTGCTTCTTACTACCCCTGACTTGACTAGAATAAGAAGAGGTAAAATTTGAACATCCGGCACTCGTATGTACGTAGCTATAATAACTACTTCTCGCCGATTTTCTCTAAAAGGGAACGAATAAATGAAACCTTAAATAGACAAGCTATTGAAGTATGCAAAGTAAGTTTAAAACATCTATGATACTGAGATAAAAGCATTCCAAACATCGATACTAAAAGCTTAAAGAGAAATCATTTCAAAGTATGCAACCGAGTGTCGGAGATAGGAAAAGAAAATGTATGTGAATGCAAAATAAATTGCTAGGTGCAAATGTACTGTGCATTACTGCGTTGTAGAAATGATTCCAAATTGTCCTGTTATCAGGAATGGTACTGAAAACTTGCGCGTATTTATACTCTTTCATGCATAAAAAAACTTGTGATAAAAGGGTTTTCTTTTATTACAATAGTAGTATTTTGTCAATAAAATTCTTATAATATAGACAATATTTTTAATGTTTTTTGGTTGTTATTTTTTTAAAATATGTTATTATTTTTATCTTTCACTCATCATTTCGTTTTGTAAATCTTTATTCTGAAGGTACGTTTTCAAATACAAGAATTCCTTGAATCCTAAAAATCATGTAGATAATAACTTTATTTCAGCAATCCTTAAAATTATATCGAACTTTGTTTTTATTATAATTCTCAAACTCAAAAAGCCTAAACCACAAACGACATTAAAAACCGTTTCAAATATCCATAGCATTCAGCTTAATGAGAATAACATAAACTTCAACCATCGTAATTTGTAACCGCACAAAATGGAACGAACGTCCAAACCCAGGGCTGGAATGTGCCCGGGTATATTTAGAGATCCCTAAATTAGATGTTATTGAGTGAGTTATTTAATGCGAGACTCGCTCCACGTGCATTTTTGCTTATTATTATTGGGGCTTACATAAGCCCGCCTTAATCCAATGAACTTTCATTGCCATGCGTTTCAGAGGAACTTTATTTGCTCCTGTGGCTTTATCTCGAGCCTCTTCATACCCTTAATAGCACGCTCAGATAGACAACGTTGTTTCGAACATTTGGGGCAGGCTAACATAATTATTAAAAATTGCTTTGGATATTACTTAAGGGTAATATTGTTTTTATATTGGAAAGTCGCCGCAGTAAACTCATTTTACGAGGTAAATTGGTTGATAAATGTAATAAGGGCCTCATTTGGTTTTAAAATTATTATTAAAAACAACAAAACGACTACGTACCTAATACGTACGATATCAAAAAATAGCAAAGGTATTAGTATTTTTGATCAAAAGAAAATAAATCTTAAATTTATAATTTAAGGACAAAAGTTGAAAAGAGAAATATAATACAATTAATTAATTAATAATAAATGTGAAATCGCAAATAAAGTTGAGGAGTATTATGCATTCATGTTAATAACTTTTAAGGAGAATAACCTCAAGATATCGCCGTTGTTCACAAATACTTTTATTCCTTCATATGCCCAATACAGATGTATTTCCATATTCCCTTCCAAGCCCGATGAGTTTTTTATGTTTATGTGGTCATAAAACCGTTATTATTATGTGACAATATCCTATGTGTTTACTGTCAAAGTTGCATTTACAAAGCAACGTTTCTACAAAATACGACTTTTTATTTTATTATATAATATTGCATGGAGAACTAAAATAAGAGTTAAGTATGAGATATACATTAAAAGCAGTTGATTTAATTGGTCATGATAGCAATCGCCTATTAAATTACGACTGAAAGCATGACCAACATTTCAATTAGTAATATTCGTTAGGGAGACGTCATATCAAAAGCGCTTTTATTGACCCCTACTAAACAACCGACAGTACATACCTCATGCCAACAAAGTGACGAGGAGTATCCCCGGGAGATTACAGTACCCATTCACACGACGGAGACCGCTATCTAGATAACATTTAAACACAAACACGATTCTAATCAATACATCAAACAAAGTTGGCCGTAGCAATAATAATTAAAAGCGAATGATTATATAGAATATTTGCGGAGGACCAAAGGGTCGCATCTATCCCGCGGCAATTTCTCTATTGCATAAGTAAGATAGTTATAATCCTTCTCCCTTCTGTAATCCTGGTCCACAAGATGATTGAGTCCCATTTTAGTTTACAAAAGGTAATCCTGAAAGGAGAAACTATTGGGGAATTTCGCCTCGTTTGATAGGTAGTTAGTGTTTACGATGTAAATTTTGACGATAATATCATAAACCTCTTTGATTCTGTCTTCAAAGTTTTGGGTTCTCTCACTAATTCAAAATATACATACGAATAAAAACAACACATATGTATATTAAAGATTCGTATAAGTACGTAGAAAAGGTGTCTATTGTAAATATAAATTGAAATCTCCTTTTAATAAGTTGAAATGAATCCAAAACACTCATTGGAACATTTCATTCCAACAGGCATTGTTTTGTATCTGTTTGTAGGAATCCTGTTTCCGACTTCATAATACGGCCTCTTGAAATATAAAAGAGCATTTCATAGTACGTTCGCAACGAAAGGGTTAACACAAAAGCTTTTTAAAATACTTTCGGCAGGCATATGGCGTATAATGAACCCTCCTACTGTTCTTAACAAACACTGGTTTGTGGATTCTAAGTAATTATACTCAAACTGTGCATTGGCCGTCTAATTAATTTTGTCACTCTATACGTCTTTATGCATCTATTGTGTTTGTAAATGATAAGTTGATTTATATACAGATATAGTAATCATAGAGTCTAGTTGCTGTTTCAGTGGGCTAAAAACGAATTCATATAATATTAATAATTTTAGCTTTAGTCACTGGTTTCAACTTTAAACCAATATTGACAATTATCGTAAATTGTCTGAGTGTGTCAAATTGTTACAATAGACAACTAAATCGATATTGAAAATATATAGAAGAATCATTTAATAAACATATTTTTGTCTTCTATTTAATAATATACTATTGCGAAAAAATATAAAATTATAATTTCATACAAAAAATATTGCACAACTTGAAGGCACGATAACCAGGAAACGGGCAATTTTATATAGAGAAGTATGGAAAAGCGCGGCGGGCGGCTTAATATCCCACAGGAATAAACTGCAATTTCAGGAATATCGGGATGAAAACAAAAATATTATAAGCGGCAATAAGAATAAAGAAGCCTTAAACTCCAGACACCACTTGTAATACTTTACTGTAAGTAGCCTCATAACAATTGGTCGGTTCTATAAATGTATAAGCCAACTTACTTTTATGGATGTTTATGCACTTGTGCTTGCAGCTTCCAAATTGAAAATCTTATATTTATGTACGTTATAATGCGGTTTCATCCAAATCATTCTTTTTTAAAAAATACAAATGGTAAACATAAAGATAATTAAAAGTGTGTGGTGGCAACCCTGTCCAAACATCCTACAACGTCAACGTCAGAACAGCTCATCAAAATATCGCGTTACGGAATCACAAATTCATTCCGGGCCGCCAATTATCCGTGAGCGCTCATTTTCCGACTCATTCCCTGGTGTAATGATCACGTGGTGATTTTGACAGTTGCCCAGCCACCCTTTTAGAATTAGGATGTGTTCACATTGCCTGGTTACTCCATTACTTTTTATATTCCTATTCAATTCTAGAACTCGTGTTCGGTGACAAAACACATATTCTTTGACATTGTTGACAAGATCTCAATAATCCTAAATCAATGTAAATAAATAGTATTCTACATATTAAATACCACTATGTATATAAAAGAAAGAAAATAAGATCGGTTATTGCACACGGTCCTTAATCAGTAATACTAGGGTGATGCAAATGTCACTCGTTAACATGCATTGCGCGTCGACTACTAATTAAGATCTAACCTGCCTCCTTCAAGAAGTACTGTATAATATCAATGGATATTGTCCAATGGGACAGTTGTGACGCCGAGGGTATCAAATAATAGAAACTCAAAATATTGTTTGTGTTCTAGAAATTCATTTCTCATATTTGGACTACCATTATTTATTATTCGTCCTTTTAACAAAAGTAAATAAATAATATTGATAACTGTATAATTTCATAGTTAAAACTTATTGTGGAATCTTGAATAACCCTACTCTAGAGTACTATAAAACTTCAGTAAATAAATTGAAATATAAAACTGTATATTTGTTTAGAATTTATTCAAGTGGTAAGGGAGACGTAGTTAAATTAGTTCTTCAAGATTCTAGCTTCGATGGAGCAAGTTTGTGTCCCTCCCCCACTTCAGGCGACTCCAGCCGACTCCAGCCGACTCCAACCAACCCTGCAGTCAGAGGAAACGAGCATGCATTAAAACTTCACCCGCAGAATTGAAAACATAATATCATAAAAATATAAACTTCACTCATGGTATATAACTTCCTTGTTAATGAACATATTACTTGTTAGCTTAAACTATACTTTGTTTCTAATAAAGATAATATGACTCGGTATAATTTCTATAGTAAGTTTATGCTTACCTCGGTCTAAAACGCCTAAAATATCATAATTATGTTACATTGAGCCCAAGTTTTTCCAACGCATTAATTACATATTTTGGATTTTGAGTATTAAATATACATAGTCTGTTTAATATACATAAATATATTCATTGTATTGTCAGAGATATACAACAATTTCCAAAATTATTAGTTCATAGACGCTCTAAGGGCACTTCAACTCACATTGCGTATTTGAACTATTTCAAAGTAATTGCTTCACATGCTCCGCTGTATAAGAGCCAATACGTAATCTACATTCTCAAATAGACTATAATAGCAATTTGGTGTGTACCGACCGTAAGAGATGATCTTTGTTTATAGCTACGAGGATTCACAAATACAGCTAATATTGATACAATGATGCAAGTCTCAGAGTTCAACATATTATGGTCGTTTTGCTATGCTTCATACTTGTCAGTTAGCATAAGTAATTAAGTTACCAGGAGGGTCTTATTTCGAACAGTTAATAGCTTTATCCATCAATTGGTTTTCGCATTGTCATTATAATATTGATAGCAATTTAAATGTATTATTACCTCGGTAAATCAATTATAATACATGTTTATAGATTTCTAAGACAATATAAGAGGTCAAACAATATTATAATTTATGATATTTAATTTCTTAAGTACTCATAACGTCACTATATATTCACTAGAAGTATTAAATGTAAAATATGTACGTAATTATAAAAATATATAATTTATTATTATTCTTAAATTTGTTTGAAAATATCTATAAACAAGTATAGCCATGTTAAGATTATTTAAATTTATATAAATATAGAATGAAAAATAAACCGATACGGGCAGGATACCGTATCAATACGGTAGCCCAGTTGGTAGAGCGACGGGACGGTTTTCCAGTAGTCGCGGGTTCGAATCCCTGCCCGTATCAGTTTATTTTTCATTCTATGTTTATATAAATTTATTCTTAAAAATTTAATACAATCTCAAAAAGTATTTACTGTCGAGACAGAATTAAAAAAGTATTTCTCTCAAGTTAGGTAGATACATAATTCTTTCAGTATTTAATTTCAAGTGATTTAAGTGAACAGTGTGCCCTATAATTTAGTTAATAATAACTTCAATAACCTGAGACGCTTAATACGACTAAGGGTACGGAAACAAAGTGGCCTTTCAATATTGTGCACGCGGTTAAGACCCTTTCGCCAATTATTATAATTAACTATAAGAGGAAGTGACCTCTTGGGCTTTGGGGAGGGAAAACAACTTTGTAATTCCGCGGCCATTTGAGAAGATTGATGGGAACAAGACAACTAGATTAGGACCATATTACATACTTATGAAGTTTACTCGCAGGTATCCTCGTGTACTGTAGTCTCTTAGTACATTGTAAATAGTTCTAATAACGTAAGATTTCTTATGAAAGTGTACACTATTTTTTATGTCACAAGACAAATTTGAATGTACTTTTTTTGTTAAAAATATATATATATTTAAAGCAAAATAACTCAAGAACGGTTGTAATGTTATCATTGATATGATTTTTGGCTAGCCTTTCTCTACCCCGATGGTAAAATTCCATGGATAGGTAGCGCTGCGATCAGATTCTAGGTTTTTTTTTTATATTCATTATAATTTATGTTCTATCTGTGTTGACATTATTATTATATATATTTAACATAACAAACTAGAATAGAATTGATACACAAACTAAATACTATTTAATCTACATTTTTGTTATATCCAGGACATAAACAAAGAACAAAGAACTTCTGAACTGAATTAACAGTTCTGAGAACTAGCGTTGAGAAGTTCTGTGTTTCAAGTCATTATTCCTAGACGGGTAAATGTTTGCTCAACTAGATCTCACCCGCAGCTTCACTTGTGGAAGTTACGGTTTGAGTTGCACTTACTTTTTCTTAAGCATGTAGTTATTTGATAACTTTTTTTTAAACGTTATTAAAACATTTATGTGTTCTTTATTTATTTACATGTCTCCCCATTCTCTTTTCTATTAAAATTATACATTTCAGAATAAAATATATGTGTACATTTAATGTGATGGAAATCATTATTTAACATTAAATTAAATCTGAATTATTTTTTGACAATAATTTTTCTACAAAACATTTATAAAAAAGTTTATAGAAATAAGAATACCATAAACGTACAATTATAAAACAGCCAAAGTTAGTTAAACTAGAAAACTTTATCAGCAAGTTTTTTCCAATGCGGCACAAACATGCAGAGAAATAAAACTATTTTTACGGATTTAACTCGCGTATATTGAATTAAATTTTAAATTTACATTTTAAATCTAACCCGACTTTTCGAATGCTTTGCAGCAATCGTGTTCACGTTAAGACGAGATGGAGGTGTCTGTCAGTAAGTCAGTTAATTAGTCATCTACCTCCAACGGTTTTTAAGTTTCGGGCGTACAGTTCAGGATTCACACAAAACGCACTAACAATATCTTGAGGTCTTACAGTGTGGTTAAATTAAAGGTCAGGTTAAATTTAAAATTTAATTTATTATACTCGAGTTATTCCCGTAAAAATAATTTTATTTCAAAGCATCGAAAATAGCCAACGTCTTTGGATTAAGGATATTGATTAAATGCTCATTATAGTTTTATTTCCCAATTCACAACTTGGGTAAAGCTAAGCATTAAAACGAAGCAGTCAAAATAACCAATAAAACAGATCAATGCTCAAGTGGAAAACTTGTTATAGGTAAAGCAAAACCACCGAATGCTTGGTCTAGACCAAGTTATTAAAAATTTATTTTCATAGAATTTGCTAATGCATCTGAGATCAAACGTTTCTATAATATAATATATAATCGAAGCGAATTCTATAATTTAACGTTTAATAAAAATATTTTTGCAACGTTCAAAAGAACCGCATTGAAATTTCCAAATGATGATTTCTATAAATTTTTGTTTGTTTAATAAAACACGATATGGTTGAATCAGCTTTAAAATTCGTATTCAGTTCAAGTACCTATATACTTTGTTTTCAATGAAATAAAAATATATTTAATATATTATTAATTCTAAAACCAAACATTCAGGTAAGTTAATGTAATAAGCACCTCAAGTTATAAATTTTGGTAATTTGAGCGTGAATATTATAGTTCTCGGAGCTTTCTCGCCCTCTCATTTGTATTGAGTTTCGGGTAATAATTTTGATTTTAACGACCTTATTTAATTAGCTGTGAATTTATTTTAGCTGCAAGAACGATATTATATAATATAGTATTATAATGTTTTCGTAAGCACTAATATTTATTCTAATTGTAAATACCTCGTCCAAACGACAGAGCCTTTATACGGACTCTGAGAAATAACCGTTCTTAATACTAATTGTTTTAAACTTTATAAGGGGTTGTTGGAACAGTCGTTAGTTAGTTTTAAGTCCTTTGTCTTATGCTTTCTCTCCTAATCGGGATAAATGAACATATTCATGATATAAATGGGGCCCGACCCTAATTTTCTCAAGTCCAAAAACCTTTCAATATATATAACTTGCAACTTATTTAAAAATATCTACAAAGAAAGTTTTAGTTCTTACAATACTCTAACAACAATGTTCTTTATTATTATATTAAGTAGCAAGTTAGCAAATAAGACAGGCTTAATTATTTAAGCCAATATAAAAAATATTTACTTTATCGGAATTATTTTCTAAATTGAAGAACTAAAATAGTTTTTCGTTATCTTTTTGGTTTATTTATTACCTACTTGGCAATACATTAGCTGAGGATTAAAAATTAATTTGAGGCTAAGCTTTACCTCCGCGCTTTTGATATTTAAACAGTCCAACTATTTCATCCCAATAATCCAGCTCATCACAAGATGAGTCCGTATTTGAACTACTGGGATTAAAAAGTCTCAATAGTTCAAGCGTTAAACTACTCCGTTCAACTAGCGAGAACTAACCTTAAAAATCTGACGATTCATTTCTAGTAAGTAAACATAAAAAGATTTTTCAGCACAGTTAATAAATGTGAATGTATATATTCATTACGTTATACGAGTATCGATAAGAAGTGAATTTGACAGCAATTTAGTTAATTTGTATATCTCTAAATCAATTTCCTGAAAAATGTGTTATCTGGTAGAAACTTAATAAATTGCATGTTTTTTTAAAAATGACTTGACCAGATCAATAATATTATAATATCTTTAATACAATTAATAAAATTAAATCTTTTCTAGAGGAAACGGGAGACGTAATTTTATTATACGTTTTCTATTTAGAACATGAATACAAACCTAGTAATTTACATTATCAACATAGATTTCGTGGAAGGGTAATAGAAATGAATTTGCCATTTGGGAGGTTTTCTGTACAATAAAATTAATACCAAATTACAATTATACAAATTAACAAAGTCAAATTGTAAAAAACAATTAACCGCTTGGTTACAAGCGCTAAGCTATGAGGACACTGAGCAAATAATTAAAAATAACTAAAAAAAATACCTACCAGCCTGTTCGTCATTTTATACTAAAAGGATAACCAAGTAGAAACCCTATGCTTTATTCTCTCCTCGCATACAGAAACACACACACACACACACACACACACACTACAAGCACACACTCACACGCACACACACACACATACATCTAAATACACTTTTTAGTACAGACACATTTTTTTCTTACATCCATACTTCTATTTTTTGTATAAATATGTTTTAGATATTGATTTTGTGTTCATAATCTTTCTACATATGTTAACGCTTCAATGCATAATGAGTTTGAAAATTGTAGAGGGTTGGGATCCTGGTGTCCTGAAACACAGGCTTCGAGCCTAGCTTAGGTGCCAGTCTCCCACAATATATTATATAATTTTGTAGCTTTATTGTGTGCATAAATAATGTTATTGTTGAATGTGAATGTATTGTGGTGAGAAAAATAAATGTATTATTATTATTATTATTATTTGCAGTATTCTTTTAAAAGACTATGTCTAGTAGATACTGGTTATAGTATCGTAGTGTGATTAGGTACCTACCTGTATAAAGTGCTTCAACTCAAATTTCATTAAAATCGTTAAGCTTTTTCAAAGGTTATCCCGAACAGAGGAACAAAAATACTATTTTAAAATGTTTGTTATGTCTTTATATCGTATACATGCAACACATGTATACTATCTCTTAGAAGCAGCACTTCATGCGTATTCTGTAGTTATGCTTATAATTATTTATGCTTATAAAATATATTCAATGTATATGCACTTAATATAAAACTCTTAATTACATGGTCATTTATTGTTATTTATAAACACAAATAAAAAAAAATCTTTTGCTACTGAATAACATATTAAAACTACTTTAACTAGACACTTAATTTTTGAATAAAAATATTGGATTTTTTGGATACCTAACTCAAAGAAATTATTGGATTCTAATTTTACTTAGATTCGATTACAAACAGAAAACGTTATTAAAGGTTGAATTTCCAAAGGGAACTTTACTGAAAACAGTGAATTTAAAAGAATACCAATAATATAAAAGTAAATGTAAGTTAAAAAAGTTTATTTTTAAAGACTTCTAAGAACAAGTAAAACATAATAAAATGAAGTTCATTGTAAACATTACTTTGTCTTGTTTGTAAAAGTGTTTTCTTTGTTTTTACTTAGAATTCTATTGAATCAAAGAAAACTCGATTTAGCTGGTACGTCAACTAACAAATAAACAAAGCAAATGTAGTTTTGTGAAAAACTGGAGACAGTAACATATGCAGCGCAGGTAGAGGCAGCCCTTCTAACGAACAGTGCGCGTTCTAAGAATACTTGATCGGGATTTGAATTTTAGTTCGGGTTTTTTGTGTGGACAGTGTTGTAGTACATTATGCATGTAAAGTATAAAAATGGGAGTTTGTTAAAAATTCTAGAATATATTTTATATATTTATTATGCTTAGATATTTGCTAGTAAAAAAGTAGGTAAATAGGATTTTTCTGGTAGTTGGTACACATTTAGGTAAAATAAAATTGTGATACCTTACATATTTTTTTTAATGGTCTACTTATTTACCTTGGAAGTCTGGTTATTTGATAATTGAGTAAAACTTCCACATTTTTTTTCATTTTTCATTGTCAATAATAATACTTTGATAAAATTAAGTTTAATACAACACAAAGTTGTATACAGAAGTGAAAAATAAAAACGAAATACAATCAAGGCTTTGAAAGAAAATATTCATCTGTTTGCTAAGCAAATTAATCGTAAGAAATTTAACTATTACATTTGATAAATTAAAAAAAAATCAAATTTTAAAATTTATATGAAATTGTCGTTTTGATATAATCAGGGTGTTCATAGAATTTATGATCGTAGAAAATGTATAACAAGCTATCAAATGCAGAGGGTTTTAACGGAAAACCAATTTCATCTTGATTTCAACGCTAGCTACGTTTCCGAACAAATAATTTCATGTCAAACACAATATTGAACATTCACAATGACGTTGAGTGGAGACGTCATTCTCGTAACCAATCGTTTTGAGAAAGTTTTTGTCAAAAATAAATTATTTTTGATTAATCTTATGAACCCAATGCAGAAAAAACTACTTACAAATTGTTATTTTTATTTTATATATAAACAATATTTGCACTTTTGATTTTTTATTTCCATTTAAAAATTACATTACAATTCCTTATATATGTTTTAAAAAAATCACATAGCCTTAGTAAGTGCTCTTTAAAGATAAGTAAAAAGTATTTGTTCCTTAAAAAGAAACAGGAATTTTCAACAGGAATTTTCAACAGTAGGTACTGTAATAGGATTTTCCTATTACAGTACCTACTGTTCAAAATTCATTAAAAGGTATTCTTAGTCAAATGTAATAATTTATTTAAGAAACAAAAATCCCCAACAGCAATATTCATTGAGGCGTAATTCTACGCTAAAGCGAAGATGTAAAGAAGAACCGGAAAACGTATTAACGTATAAATAATTCAGCGTATCTTTAGCCACATTATGTCATTTACGCTGTTTCCTTTCAAATGAGTATTTACACAAAAGAAGAGAGAATCAAAAATGATAATGACATGCAAATCTTTGGTTTATTTAAGACGTCTATTTCATCAACCTTTGATATAGTATTCATAAGTTAAAATACTTGATGTTCTTGACAAATTAAACATAACAATATAAAATGTATTACTTTTTATACAATATCATATGAAAAATTAATAATGTGATATTGACCACCATCCCGATAAAGACGATCACATATAGAATGCCTAATTCACTGAGACGGACAGTGATACGGTAGCTTAATTGGTAGAGCGACGGGACGTTTGCCCAGAGGTCGCGGGTTCGAATCCCTGCGTCTCGGTTTATTTTTCATTCTATATTTATATAAATTTATTATTCTTTATTTATATATAAATATAAAGCATCGTTAGTAATTTGGGGATGCAGACTGCAGACAGCCGCACGCCGAGATGGCGACGACGCGTAAAAACTTATTTTACGATTTCCGTTACGAAAGCACCGCTCTATCGAACTGTTAGCGTAAAATCTATTATTTATTGCACTTGTTACGAGTTTTAGGAAGAAGCCTATAAATATGAATATTATCACTTCGAAGGCGTTGTTCTATAAAAATATATTGAAAAGCGATACTATATTTTCTTTTTTACTCAGGAAAATGGATATGAAAGCATTATATTACAAATGCTTATAATACAGCATTAATAATATTTCTGTTTATTCTACAAAGGTTTTCATTTTTGGAAACTAATTAAAATACTACTTATAAGGTAACATGCTATCTTAAGTAGGTTGTAGTAATAGAATAGATAGGCAAGTTACGTCAGCGGCTGTAAGCAAACTGTCCAGTGAATTAAGAAAATTTAAGTTTTTTGAAACTGTGGATAAAATTATCATAAAAAAATTAATAGCAAATAAGTTATAGCACTTGAGCAGGCAGTATTATTATACATAAAGAAGAGGCTCTAATCGTTATTATCTGAATAAGTTACTATAATGTGATTTTGAAGTCCAGATCGATCTGGATTCGATCGAAGTTTAAGGTATAAGGCATATATAATATTAAAAAACACTGAGACTATTATCTTATTGACAATAGGGTATCAATACGCAAATAGCCTAGCTTTGAGCAGGCAAATTTTCCACACGATATCTCTCACCCCCAAGTTGACACTGTACGTGTTACTTTTAACAAAGGGCCAATCCATGTGAAATGACATAGGCTGACAGCATCCAAACGACCGTCGAACATTATCACAAAATACCCTTAACTCGATTCGTTCATATAATATTCATGACGAGACGCAATCTTTCAAAAATTGACACCTTTTACCGAGAAGACCCTTCGGTCGGGACGAGCAAGTTTTTTGTATTTCAACCGGTGAATAAATTACGAATACACAATAGATCTCGTGCTTTACGACTCTGCTAATTCGTAATAACGTAACGTGGACAATAAAGTGATAAAGGGTCTTTAATACGAATACCTTACTAACTACAATAAAATATATTTTACGATTCTGTAATAAATTATTTTGAATTTCATTATAAAAAAAAGTGGATATATCCAAATTTTATAATGAAAATATCTGGATAAATTTTATGTAACTTAACCACATAACAGTAAAGTATATACGTAACATAATACGTATACGCAATTAAATTAACATTAAAACCGAATCCATTACATTAGAGATATTGGTCAACACTGGAAATTTTTAGAGGGTTGACCTATGTACACATTACTTAGTAATAAAGCTTTAAAACAAATAGCATTCTCCCCAGAGACGGGGAGTAAGAGGCGATCAAATAAGAGGTGAGGACCGTCCCACGTCACTCCGGACTCCGTAACTCGAGTTGATTGTTTGTACTACGGACATAGATTTTTCCACTTGATTGTCTGATTTGATTTACCCGAGTGCTCCTTAGATTGCCCGCCAAATGGATTGCTTAAATGGACCTATTTTTCAAGAAGTTTACTTATAAAAAATCACTTGTTAAATTTTTCTGAAGTTGAGAAAATATTATTTCAGCATTCATATAATCTTGAGTACTTGTATCTGTGAAACCAGGCGCTTTTGGTTAAGATCCTTTATTTCTTTTTTTCTTTAGTTCATTAAAGTACTTTCTACTTTTTTCTTCTTACTTTTAATACTTACCAAGTATCAATATCAATAAAAGTATTTAACATATTAAGGTACTTAATTGCTAGTTTTTACCCTGAAAACAAAATAAATGTATTTAAATGAAGAAAACAGTAAAATGTATATTCCTGTTAACTAGTATAAAGTCAAAGTTAGACACAAAATAATGATAATTCTTATCTGATATATGTAATTAGTAGTAGTAAGTCTAAATATATATATTGTTATATAACACAAACAATTATATTTTGTTTTGTTTGTCTGTCAACAAGATAATGCTACGGAAACACTTCCCGACTTGACAAGCGTTTCGAATCTCCGCCATTGTCCACTTGTCATTAAGTTTTCGTCTCGTCCCCTTCTTGAGATCCGCGGCTTATGTTACCTACGGTCAACAAGAATGTGAAACATAAATAATAAAAAACGATCATGTCTAGATTTCATATTTATATTTAGGAGAAATACATATTTTAATTAAAAATAGAATATATATATATTTTTTTTATTATAAAAAATTTGACATTTGATACCACCGCAAGTCTAAAAAAAAAGATCTTATCCGAATTATCCGTAAGTCAACCTATATCGGAAGTATGTGAACGACTAATTGCTTAGCATCGTCGGCAGCTGTATGTCACAACAAAAGTTAATGACGAATCGCGCCACGACAAATGGTCCCAGATTGACGTCACATTTATTTCACTGACATTCCGTTATTTATTTATTGAGAAAAAATAGGAAATGGTATTATAATGAAACTATATCGTAAATATCTTTCTGATTATTTTATTTTACATTATTTACAATAACATAGAAATGTAAAGAATTAATTTAAGTGTTTGAATATCTAGAACTACTAGTAACATTTTAAGATACATTTTATGCATTTGATAGCCCTAATTATTTAAAAAATATAGTAAACAATTGGAAGTTCGTTGTAGGAATATAATCCTTTCAATATTCGATAAGTAGCTTAGAACTTAAATTCCAAACGAAAAACCCTTTGTAATCATAGTAGACAGAGTGACCGAGAAGAGTTAGTACTTATAATAAAATATGTAGTTTCATGTAAAATTTCAATAATATAATTCTGAATTAAAACTTGAGACTCTTCTTACTAGCACTGTTTAAATTTTTTGAAATTAAACGAGAAAAGTACCTGGTCATCGTTTCAAGCAATTTGATAGGGTCCAGCAATTCTGAAGGCGATCGGAATTATCTCGTATTCGAGAAAAATGCTGACACATGTCGACACGCTATCTGCTTTTTTGATACAAATATACTAGAAATGAAAAAAAAAATAATTACAAAAAACAGTTAAAATGCCTCCTTTACTACACTTAATGTAATATTAACAAATTTTTATTATAATCTACAAATGATATTTCCAAAAAGTAATGGATTTCGAATTAAATATTAATATTCGATAATACCATTCAATTATGAATTATTTAAAAAAAGCTGTCTGTCAGTACACTTGTATGTCATGTCCAGTACAATTTTACTCCAGCATCGTACGTTTTGTACGTTTACAGTAATGATCGGCGCCGGGCGGACCGCTAACTCGATTACCTGGAACGAGACTAGCATTGTAATATCACAGACACTATTTTATCCACATTATTACATCTACCTATGTACTAAACGGCCTTCGTAAATGGATTAAAGTGGACAGCGTTTTTGCGAGAACAGCTATTAGGAATACCACTTGTTACTACAAATAATAAGATCAACTTGCTGTGCAGGTTGAATAATATTAAAATAAAATCGAGATTAATTATATTTATTACTTACGTTTTAAATTAACATCACTAGGCAGGGTCGAAACATTTTATTTCTAACACTATTTTCTCTTGGTGGTAGACCATAACATCCGGTCGCCGGCAAAGTTACCACCCATCGGGCAGAGTCGTGCCACAAAGCGACCTAGTCGTGTTCCGGCACGTTGCTCGATGAAGCCGTTTATGGGAAATGGGTCTGAACAGTTGCGGTGCGTTGGCGAACCGGTTTGACGTCGGGTTGGTGTTTGTTTTGTCGGGTGTCTAGTCGAGGAGGGTAGCGGGATCCGAAGCGACGGCTTTCCGCTGGCCGCCCGCAGATAGTTGGGGGCCCAATTAGTGGGTTAGCCACCCACGAAAGGCTGCCCCGCCAGCTGCGAAAAATCCCAGGGTGGCTCCATCGTGCTGGTTGGCGACCAGTCGAGGAGGCCCGATGGCGATCCCTGGGGGGGTTCGGGCATCCCCGCAGTCTCCAGACTAGCCTCCCAGTGGCAAGACATCACCAATTTAGACGTCGGGTTCGATATGTACCGCCTCGTTCAACTGCCATTTCCCATCCCTATTCACTTTTATATTTATTTTTTTATGAAAAAGTTTAAAAAAGGGAACAAGTTAAAGCAGCGGTTGCACTCCTCCTCATATAAAGTGCACCTCAGTAATATAAGGGGTTTGCACTCAAATCTTTTAGCTGTCCACCACCACCTGGAGACAGAGCAGCCGCACTTGTTCTTTTTGACGGAGACACAGATACAATGTCCTTTGAGCGCTGCATACTTGGATTATCCCGGTTACTCATTAGAGCACAACTTTCGCTCACGGGCCGGAGTCAGTGTGTATGCGCGGAACGACCTCTGTATTCAGCGTCTCCGTCACCTTGAAGACCCCACTTTTTCTTCCCTATGGGTTTTAGTGGACACAGGAAACGAAAAAATCCTGTATTCCTGTGTCTACCGTTCGCACAGCGGTGACCAGGAGACAACTCGTTTATTTGAGTATCTCAGCGAGGCTGCAGATATGGCTCTGTATCAGTACCCTTCGGCGCAGCTCGTCTTTCTGGGGGACTTTAATGCCTGTCATCAGGACTGGCTGTTCCCGTACCAGAAGACCGACCATGCTGGAAGAGAAGCGCGGAAATTTGCGTTGTCCTTGGACCTCTTTCAGCTGGTGAGGCAAGCGACAAGGGTACCAGATGTGGTAGGCCATACAGCCAATTGCCTGGACCTTCTGCTGTCAACTGATCCGGACAGGTATCGTGTAGAGGTCACGTCCCCCTTGGGAACCTCCGATCACTGTCTGGTGAAATCTGTACTTACATATTCCCCACCAGCTTTCGAACCACATGGTGTTAGGCGAGTATGGAAATACAAGTCAGCAGATTGGGATGAGATGCGGCATTTTTTTGCGTCTTATCCTTGGCGGCAGGTCTGCTTCTCTTCTTTGGATACGTCGAGTTGCGCGGATGCTATAACTGATGTGGTGCATCAGGCAATGGAGTATTTTATTCCTTTTGCTGACGTACCCATCGGTGGCAAAGCTCGCCCATGGTTTAATGCCGAATGTCGTCATGCACATGACCGAAAACATTCGGCATACCTTATTTGGGCTGATGCTCGAAGCCGCAAAACTCCGGATGTAAGTATAAAGAAGAGAGCCTTTAACCAAGCTGCCAAGTCCTACAAAAAGGCATTGCGGAAGGCTCGTCTCGATCGAATCGCTAAGAATGGCGAAAAGCTCTCTGCCAGACCAACTGGCAGTCGAGCTTTCTGGTCTCTTGCGAAAGCGATCGAGTCGAATTTCTGCCAACCCTCACTGCCTGCTCTGCTGAAGCCGGATGGTTCCCTGGCCCACACAGCAACAGAGAAAGCAAATGTATTTGCTTCTCTGTTTGTTGATAATTCGCATCTAGACACTGGCAATGCTTCTCCAGCACATCTTCCTCACTGCGGTACTTCGATGCCTGAAATCCGCATCACTAACAAAGAGGTATGGAGAACATTGTGTCGTTTAGATGTGAATAAAGCCAGTAGTCCTGATGGTATACCAGCCATTCTGCTCAAGACATGCGCAGCTGAGTTGTCTCCTGTACTGACACGTCTGTATCGCCTCTCTTTCATGACTTGAATAGTGCCGAAATCCTGGAAACTTGCTAATGTGCAACCCGTGCCCAAAAAAGGCAGCCGTGCCGACCCTGTCAATTACAGACCGATTTCAATCACCTCCATACTCTGCAAGATTATGGAGCGTGTATTGAACTCGCGCCTACTAGCATACCTAGAAGGTAACGATCTCCTCAGTGACCGACAATACGGGTTTCGCCGTAATAGGTCTACTGGGGACCTCCTAGTGTATGCTACACACATTTTAGGCAAGGCCATCGAGAAGAACGGAGAAGCGGTCGCCGTCTCTCTGGACGTCTCGAGGGCATTTGACAGGGTCTGGCATGCGAGCCTTATAAGCAAGCTTTCAGCGTACGGTATATCTCCTGGTCTGATCGGCTGGGTAACGGACTTTTTGAGCCAGAGATCTCTCCGAGTAGTTGTTGACGGGTGTTCCTCGGAACCCTTGAAAATAAATGCCGGAGTGCCTCAGGGGTCCGTTCTTACTGCAACTCTTTTTTTGCTGCACATTAATGATCTGTTGAAGCCCGGTATCTATGGGTATACAGACGACAGCACAGTTGTAGAAAGATATCTGCCGAGTACTCGGGCTAGTCGAGATCAAATACAGTCTCAAAGAGAAGCCATGGTGCAACGTTTGAATGACAAACTTCAGGCAGTCTCCGCATGGAGCAATGCCAATCTTGTCAAGTTCAACGCCACCAAAACGCAGACGTGTCTGTTCACCGCCAAAAAGAGCCCTTTCACCTTGGCTCCTACTTTCCAGAATGTATCCTTGGAATACAGTGACCGGCTTCAGTTGTTAGGTTTAGAGATTTCCTCGAACCTCAACCTCGAACTTCGGTCGGTTCATTGAGTCCAGAGCAAGAGCAGCAGCAGCAAAACTTGCCGTTCTTGCGAAGGTTCGGCAGTACTTTACACCGGGACAGCTTCTTGTTCTATACAAAGCACAGATCCGGTCGTGTATAGAGTACTGTGGTCACATATTTGCTGGTGCCGCAAAGTCTCATCTTGCGGTTCTGGACTCAATTGAGAGGCGAGCAAAGAGGCTTATCGGCGATCCCGAATTGGTCGAAGCCGACCTCCAAAGCCTTGAACACAGGCGTAAAATTGCTAGCCTCTCAGTATTCTATAGGATACATTTTGGTGAGTGTGCTCAGGAACTACACGACTTAGTTCCCCCGTCCCCCTTCCATCACCGGACGTCCCGACGCACGGCAGGTATCCATCCTTTTGTTGTGGACATTCCACCTGTCCGAACGAAGCGCTTTGCTTCCTCATTTTTAGTGCGTACAGCGAAGGACTGGAACAATTTGCCTGCGTCGGTATTTCCGGCCAAATATAATGTGGGTGTCTTCAAGAGAAGAGTGAATAGGTTGCTAGGGCAATGCGCCTTACCATCTAAGACTACATTCCACTTACCATCAGGTGGAATGTAGTCAAGCATTGCCCTAGATCATATAAAAAAAAAAAAAAACTAACTTTACTTACATCATTGCTTCCTCAACTTCTTTTATGCTTTGATCATCCACGTTTTTGGCCTTTTACTGTCCGCATATTTATTTACATTTATTATAATAACTCGCTACTTATTTTATTAATAAAATTAAATTATTACATTTTATAGAGAAACTTTTTTCAACATCTTAACCTTTTCAACTGCACTTAACTTTAAATTTTATTAGATGTTATTTTATGAGTAATGCTAAGGCACCCTTATACGTAAGAAGTTCCATTTCATACAATATGTTTTAAGATAATTTTGAGGATTCCAGAATTGGCAGCATAGTGGTAAGGGGTAATAAAAATAATATTAAAATACAGCGCAAGGTCGATTAGTGCGCTTAGATAGCGACAGTTAAACTACATTGATGGCGCCTTTAATGGTGTCTGGTATATTCCACCCTTATTATCTATTTACAACCCGCATTTTATTATTGGGGTTAAGATGGAACAGGGTATAAAAGCTTGCAGTACAGGAGGTGGGCGGGGCTAAGGGCAAGCGAGATCGGACGATCGTTAAGGGATGTTTTTACGACTATCAAAAGATACTTTGTGAGATGGCATCCGGTAATTTTGAGTAAGCACCTATTCTCGAGTGCTCTCAAAGATCTGAGTTACGAGTTTAATTTCACTGCTTACAACTTTAATGTCTCATTAAGGTGCTCGCGAAAATCCGAGATAAATCATACTATTTAAACACAGGCTAGCCTTAAATCTCATTTTATTTATGCTCGTATTTCAGGTGTTTTAGTTGGATTTAGAATAGACGATAAATGTTAAAGTAGACTGTTAATTTGATTCATTCTAGAAGGATTTTAGGATGATAAGATCTTGATTACTAATTGTATTGCGTGAAAGAACTGTAAGTAAATTAAAAATAAGTTTGTTGTCTTTGTTCTTAGTTACGTTTGATTATTCTTTTTATTCACTTTACCTAATAAATAGTAAATAAAACAATAAAAAAATACAAATGTAAAATAACATCAAATATATTTCTGCTAAACGTTTTTATTTTTAAATAGTTACAAAAACAGTGAAAACTGGCTTTAAAACTCACAAATCTATTCCGTACGTGCTCAAGCCTCGGAGTTTAGCCGTAATGAACAACTCTAGCGCTTCACAACTGTAGCGCTTCACAACTCTTAGCGTGGAACTTAAATAGCGATGCAAGAGTGTTTAATATTCCTACATTACAGTTCTTATTACTTAAGTTGTTTATATGTTTTTGGATTTGGATTTCATTTAAGTTGTTTATGTATTTTTAAGGATTTTCAGTATTTTATTTAATTTATTATTATATATGGTTGGAGAAATCCCTTTTTCTTTTTTTTCGTGGCGTATTATCGAAATCCTTGTATTTAAGCTGGCTATATAAGTAGAAGTCGGGTTCTTTGCACACATTGGTATTATGTTGTTTTTTTTTACTTTTATTTATTATTATTTTTCTTTACATATTAGATTTCCTAGCTTAGTTTTACTTATATTATTTTAATATGTGGATATTTTTAGTTCCTTGACTATATACTTTTATAAGTAAATGTGTACTTTTGCTTTAATTATTTACTTGTCTCTTAATTTTCAGTTTGAAATTTTGATATTTCTAATCACGGTATCTTGATATCACGGTATTTTGATACACTTTGGCTGAGGTTTTCACTCCTTTTTCGCAAAAATAGAGTTGTTTTTTTTTTAATACAAAACTAGGTTAATGCTTGACTACATTCCATCACATCAGATGTATCTCCAATCACACATCACATCACATTAGTTTATTAGATTAATAACCTAATCACTCTTTATATTTATATATTTATTACAAGAGCAGAATATAGGATAGTTAACAAAATACATTCTCAACTCCAAAAGAGAAACAGAAACATCTAAATGTCTTAGACCATGATTGTACAAATACTGACCATAATGTTTCTATAACTCCAGTAAACTTTCTAATAGGCCATAAAGAAAACTACTGTCTATTTAAAGAATAAATGGAGAGGAACTCCAAAAGCAAATAAAATAAGAAGGAATTGATTATGATGAACCCTACGACGGATGAGAACAAAACTATTTTTATATTAACATTAACAGCTCTTACTGATAATACTTAAACATATAATAATATTTGTTAACTCACTACAATGGGAACATTTATTTAGAACTTTAATAATAACTTAAAGTATATATGAGCATTGATGGCATAACAAATAAATTAATTAAGTGAATCACGGGCTAAATAAGTTAGAATTTAAGTCTTTACGTTGACAAAGGTATGAAAAATAACGTTTGAAAACTGCCTTATAGTTCGTTACTTAGCACAACATGCGAACTTTAAATATAGCTAAAATATCGTTTATGCTTTTTTATGCTAAAAATTAAAAAAAGAGCTTCCAAGGATTTGAACTCTAGACTTTTAAAGAGAAAATACAACCATGACTCCTGATTCTTCAAATGGAAAATCGCTAGAGCAAAGTCTAAGTATGTCGTCAAAATTGGTATGCAGCTGGCTAGCTCCCCACCTGGAACACAAAAATTCTGGGCGCTCTCAAGAGCTAGGATCCTTCTTCAACTTCTGCTAGCCCTTCTCCCGTCGTTGGACATTGGGAATGACTTCCTGACTCATACATAAAAGAGAAAGCCGATTTTCTTGGCACTCTCTTGGCCTCAAACTCGATTATGGACGAAAACGGAAATACACTACCTGCCTCACGGTGTCAAACCTTAATACCGGATATTGTGTTCCGACAAAAATTCATACGACGAAGTATACTGGAATTGTCCACACAGTGAGGCACTTCTCGCCGAATCAAAGTCTCGTGTTTTATAAAGGTCAGTTTCGGCCACACATGGAGTTCTGTTTTCATCTCTTATCAGGATCGCATCATTATCAGTTTCTACTATTTGACCACATCGAGTTGTTGAGGACCCAGTGCTATATGACCCAGTGCTATGTCCATACCCACGTAAATTACTTTACATATGTGATAAGTGAGACTTTATATTATACTGCGAGAAAATTATTTCAAGTTTTACTGCCGAATCGAGCCTACTGCTCCATTAAATTAACAAAAACGCGCGCCAACATAACTCAATGCAAACCATTGAAAATCATTATTGATTGATTATTCCTCAAGGATATAACCTATTCTACCTATAATTTTTTGCCGAAACTTTTGCGATTTAATTGAGCTCCCTATAAAATCTTTTTTATATATAAGATAACCAAAAAGCAAAACAAATATATAACCAGCCATAAACAAAATTATTCCAAATATCTTAACGTGGTTTTATTATCATTGTATTATAAAATATAAATAAAATAAAAATAAAGAACCCTTTTTATTCCATGGCCTAGTTTTTTTTTAATTATACAAGAATTATATTAATTTCAAATCCTTAATTGAAAAAAAATCATTTAAGTATTTATAATTTAAATTCTTTATTTTCTTGGGTTTTACTTAGTATGTTAAATTGTATCTTTAATTATTCTTATTTTGATAAATTTATTTCATAAAAATATGCTAATTTTCGATATATTTATTTTTATTTTTTTTATTTAGCACGGAACCCTCTCAGATGAAAGCCTCAACGAAAGTTGATTATAATAACTAATATTACGCAATTATACATTTGCTAACAATGCAACAATGATGTGGCTTCTATTAAAACGTTTCTCTTTTTATAACTTCACAACTCGTAGACACAAAATATTATGCATCATGATTATTCACAAAGCGTTTTTAATTAAACAGTCCCGTCGGTTGTAGAGTAATGTAGAGTAATGTAGAGTGCGGCACATCAAATTATACAACCCTTTAATGAGGCGTAAAACTTCTATCAAGCTTCTGTTTTAACGACGAATATTAATGATTATTGACGCCGCTACATATTTGAGGGATATTTAAATGGTAATAAAGATAAAGAATTTAATCTATTTTAGTGTACAATTTTCAATTAACACTTGCGTTGTATATTGTATATGGATGTTTTATCTACGTACGTATCTGGGTATGTAAGACAATGGTTTTATTAAACAATATGTAAATATGTAAATGCATAAATATAAATATTGTTATTTGGACATTGTCCAGTATAAAAACGAAATAAACTGTTAGCTGTAATATCGCCACCCTCTCAAACACCCAACAAACTTTAGCTATAAAACCAGCGAACCGGTTAGAAATAAATATTAAAATCTAGTGTCACTAAACAATTCTCGAAAGTGTAATAAAAAGTAACAATAAAAAACGTAAAACAAACTGCTTGGTCTGTTAGCGTTGTTTATTTTTCAGTCTATCCATCAGTAAAGTCTCGTCTATTTTTATCGACTACAAAAATAGACTATACATAGTTGATATATAATACACAGAGGAGCTGTAACTTGCTGTAGCTGTAACACCTACACTACTTATATTTAAATATAAACTAATAAAAGCACTTGGAAAATTGTACCAGTACTTAAAATGTACAATCTAACAATTGGGACATTGTACTCGAATCTCAACGGTCACCTTTGAAATGATGTATATGTTGTTATAAATACAGACCTTAGTTTTCGGCCATTAGCGTCTACTAAACTAAGTGAATGTTGAATTATATGCGATTGTCTAGACATCCCATTGTAAGAAAAACAAATTAATTTCCCTCTATTGTAGGTAAGGTCGAAAAGTACTCGTTGCTTAATTTATGTGTTCTATTGAATTATAACGCTACGATATAAATGAAAAAGTGAAAATTACCTAAAGCATTCTCTATACAGTGAAACGTTAAATATTATTTAATTTTTATTTTCAGTCTAGCCAGCCTTTGTCTAGATTTTAACTTAGAAAGTATTTAAAGCTGTATACAAAATAAATATATTAACAGCTATAAAAAACAAGTTTCAATTAAAAACACATATAAAGCTAGTAGTCACCACAAATCCGACAAAGCTATCTGCAACATTCAAATTTAATCTCGCTAAGTGGAATTGCGATCGACGATATTTTACTACTCGTTGGCGGTTGTAATCAACTCGTATCTTCTCCCCTAACACTCACAACATACACTTAATAGATACTACGACACTACTTTTTAAACATTTATACAATGAACCAAAGTAAAGCCTTAATATCGAAAAGATTATACTTCGACTTGAAAACAGTAGTTTGCGATTTTTTTTTGTGAAACCCTGGTTGAACTTTATTTTTAATTCACCTTTATTAATTTCACGTGTATGTTTGTTTTTTTTTTTTGCTTGTAGCCGTCTTCTGTAGTGATTTTGTTTCCTGTCCCATTGACAAACTTTGTACACATATCAGGTAACGATAGTAAATTAATAATTCCATGAGATTATCTTATTATCCTGATTAGGATCTCCAGGATTCATAATTATATTGTGCTAATTCGGCGTGATTTTTACTTTTTTAAAACTATATTTATTATTAAGGATATTGTTCAATAGATGGAATTATTATAAAAATTCAATGATTCAATGATGATAAGTAGGTATATATTCAGCACAATTTTTCTAGTTTGTGACTATGTCACAAACTTGTCTCAATTCGTCTTGTTTTATTCAACACCAGTAACTTCGTTTGACAGACAAACGGACAACTATTTTAAAGACGATTGTATTCACTTCTCTGAACTGAGCGTCAAATAATATTTATATATTTTTTTAAATATTAAGTGTGTGGTATTCTGAAGCTACTATTTTATTATATATATAGAAAACCGACATTTAAATGTATATGAAATAATATATAAAAGGTGCCATTTCCAGTAACAATGTAGATAGTGCACTTGACTGGATGTCAACAGCTCCTGTCTAAGACAGTAGTGTAGTTCAGTGGAGCCGTGACGAGGGATATTTGTTTAGAATGAACATATCTAATCTTAACCTTTCAATATCTACATTAAATGATTTATAAATACAACTTTAATTACTAATTCACAGCTTATATTTATTTATATAAAATACATAGTTACGATCGGGCCAACAGATTTTGATATTTATTCAGATCCGTAAACTATCACGAAATATTGTGGTTTTGGTTGACACAGAGAGATATGTATATAGGTATTATAATACGTATTTGTTTACGTAGCAACTATATATACATATAATATTTCATATCGGACATTTACTCACCAAACAGTCTACCTAAATTAAGCAATGCGATCAAGTAGTTAATAAAATAATTAAATATATGGAAAACATACAAAAACAATATATATTATTTTACCAACATACATATAGTACATAGATAGATACAACACTCATACCTTATAAAATTCAACTTTTTTTTTTTTAAGCTACTAACGCTGATCGAAGCCAAGACCATCATAGGAGTGACAGCTCTTGCTTCAATCAGTTATCATAATGTAAGTCTCTATATAATATGCTAATTCATTCACAGCCATTTCGCTAATTGCTAAATGTAATTCTCAAAATTCTTACAAGTCAGCCTTCCTAACCTTCTCCTTTATTTATCGGCGGAGACCTTTTGTAAATCCACTCTTAATAGCCATGTTTTGGTCTGCTGCTATACGGACGTGCGATTTTAATTATTTTCATCCAATTTACGAGTGGCCATTACAAAGAGACCCCTAGAGACCCATTAAAGGTCCATGAGTCCGAGTCTTGTTGATAACTTTATAGTGAGTGAGGTATTTTATATGGGATAAGAATAAGTGTTTAATCTGTACCCTACACGCATCTGTATCATTTATGAGTGGATATGTTCCACGGGTGATTAAATAAACTAATATAAATATTTCTTAATAATATTAAATATTATTTGGATTATACTATATAACGTTTATTCATACACTTTATATCGTTGATAGAACACTGTTATTCAATTATTTTCTTTAGTGGTAAATAACGACTACTTTTATTTAATTTAGTGAGCTGTTACAAAATGTATGGACACTTAGTTTTCGTTGCGATGCATTTTGATAAGGTGCGTGACAAATGGCCGTTTGTTTCGACCCCTCACTATTTTAAAAAGATTTACAAAAACTAAATTTATAGTCTCAGATCTTACAATGGAGTTGAATTCTTTCATTCGATATTAATATTTACTTTTATAATCTAAACTTAACATTTTCAACCATTTACGAGTGGCTACATTGTAAAACTAATGTCTCAAATTTTCTTATAACATTTCTTATTTGAGAAATATTTTTCTCAATTGTACAAAATAGGCGACCCTATTTAATCTCTCTTGCGAATCTTAAAGAATCAAGTCGGTACATAATCCACCGAACAGGTAAATATCTATTACGCGCTCCACTGACCCTTCCGAAAGATAAGATTTGACAATGTCGCGCGTTTGCTAACTCCTACTTATGATGGATATACCTGTCAGCATCCTTCCAAGCATGGCGTCTTCATTTCATGCTATTTTCTAAATAAATCCGTGCGTGACTTATATATGCTGATACCATCCGCTTTAAGATTGATTGATGATATTGAATCTATCAAATCTATTGTCGCCCGATAGTAATACTGATGTACAAAAGAGGTTTCTTACAGCTGTCTGTTTGTTTATTTGAAGGGGATCATTTCAAAAACTTCGAGTTCATTTTGATGCCGTTTCAATAGTATAGTTTATGAGAACGGATTATTTGTTTAATTTATGAAATTTTTGTCTAAATTTTAGAAAATAAATATCTATATTTTTAAATACAACACAAAATAAAAGTGTAGTACTCATCTAAAATATAGAAAATAGTTGTAGCATATATCATAAAGAATAGTAATAACAAAAATTGAAAATAAGAATAACAAATAAATTTATAAAAGTTACAGATACACCATTAAACCAAGTCCTTTTCTAAATCGGATTTTATAGGAGTCGCAATATCTGGAATACTCAGTTGCAAATCGCAGTTCTGTAAAGGAAATTTTTCATGCGAAATTCTGTAACTCCGGAATGAGGCTTCTTTGAAAAATGTAAATCTTTTCCTTTCTCCAATAATTTTGCTCACTCTTAAGCGTTAACGCAAGTCCATTAAAATCAAGGCGTTATTAATTTAACTGATGCTTTAGACTAGCAATTACTCAAAAGTTTTCCTGATAACTTTACTTACAATCGGCAAATAATTATAATTATCGCCGCAGTCGCCCTTTGGTGATTTAACAAAAAGGCAAAGTATAACTTTTCGGCGGCGTTTTGCCAATTTAAATATTCCCTATACAAAAATATCTAAACATTAAAACCGGTGACATTTTCAACTATACTCTATAGAATTTAGAGTTGAATTTGACAGTTCATTTGCTATTATGATCAAAGGAAAGTTTGATTTTGTGGCGATAATTGCGGTGAATCCCTAATTATTTTGAGGGTAAACTTTTGCTAGAGTTAATTTAAGAGTGGATCTTCGATTCCTTTTAATGGACACTTTTCGGTGAATATCAATTTATGTGGTTGAATGGTCCTCATTAAACTT
The DNA here is from genome assembly GCA_959347405.1 of Napeogenes sylphis. NCBI lineage: Eukaryota > Metazoa > Arthropoda > Insecta > Lepidoptera > Nymphalidae > Napeogenes > Napeogenes sylphis. Next base: position 19,150,825 of record OY365781.1, read on the forward strand.
GCAGACCCGCAGTGACACTGTCGAAATAAACTTAATTTTAACGAAGCAAACGAAAATTACTCGTCAATTTTCTGTATAACAAGAGGGACGATTTGTACTCGGAATAAAATATGAATGACATTAAATAAATATTGAAGTTGATTAAAATAACAAAGAGGAAACTGAATATTTTTCCAGCATTGCGTTCAAACCTGGTCACTATATATTTTGTTAAAAATACGAGAACACACAAGCTCGCAGTAGCGTCCCCCGCATCAGTGATGTATAAATGTTATAGAAATTTATATCACATTGGCGCCGAGCCCTTTTAGTATTCCCCTCGCAAATCCCGTTGAGCATTTAAATATAGCTATACCTAGGTTCTGTTTAGACCTAGGTATTACGGTTAAAAGGGGGAAGGGGAGAGAGGAAAAGGGAGAAGTAATTATAGGGGGAAACATCAAGTATGTCAGGGGGAGAGTGTGTTGTAAGGACAAAAATATGAAGGGTAGAATGCACTGGAGGTAAGCGTGTCGCCTCGCATCAGTTCACTGTGTCACCGTTGATCTTTTAAAGACAATTGTCCAATGATACAAGTATATATAGGTCTCTTTGACACCCTGACGCATCATGTCTTTAAAAAGTTTTGAATACAAAAAAAATATTATTAAAAAATGTGCTCAAAAATAAGCTAGATCACACAGAATCACATCACAAAGAACTAACGAGACATCTTTAGCAATAACATAATTATTTTCTATGCTTGATATTAAATTTGCGTAATCAAAATATTCGGTATAATAAAACGTAATCTCAACTACCAATTTCCAAACAGGAAGTGTGTTACAAATAACTGGATCAAATGTTTGCATATATTCGTATAGTGATGAAAGTGTTGGGTATGATCGTGAGGCAGGGGAATGACGCAGCGCTGTTGGCAGGCGGGTCTGACGCAGTGCCACATCCGTACTAAACGTCTAGAGATTATAATGGATGTGACTGATTTAAAATTGTTCCGAGATATATATCAAATATTATTTGATATGTTTATAACACAGAATACAGTGTTTTAACTAAATATAGCACCTATAGCAGTAAATATTTAAATATTTATAAAGTTTTTAACGAACATGCACTTTATTGTGTTATAAAATTAACAATTACATTGATTTCAATTTAAATCTACGAAATGTTTTATTGTTATTTATAAAATAATAACGTGTGTTATCAAAAGGAAATATTCCTAACTTCAGAACTTGAGGTGGTATAGATATAATTATCTATAGATTACAGCCGGCCAGGGGACCTGGATGTACTCTCGTTGCTAGGCTATAGGGGATTCCTCCCCAAGGTCAAATATCATGTAGCTATATCTATGTCTATAGAATACGCATTGAGGGGAGATTTGTACTTGTTAGGCAATGAATTCGTATTCATGTTAAAAATTTTAATGATACTTTATTTTGAACTGATATTTTTATAGAAATTTTAATAATAGAGAATAATAATCTAGTATTTTTTTTTGGTTTTTATTTATTTACTTTTTAAATACAGTGCATATTCCTATATTGTCGAGTCTATTGATTTTCACACGAAAGCGCATGCAATTTCTGTGAAAACCGGTAATTTTAATTTTAACAAAATTATTAAAATATCTTACATTGAATTCTAATCATATCATCTTCTTAATATTTATTATTTAAAAACTATTCTTTCTATATTTTCCACAATTTAACATCATCTAGTATTCGGGGCAGTTAGATTGAAAAAGAAGACATCTTAAAACAACTCCAAGTAAAATAAACCTAAGTCTCAAAAGTTTTGTTTTAAATCTAAAACTGAGACGAGATTGTTTTCAAGTCTGGCTAGTTAGGAGTTTACAGGCCTCGTTATTTACGTGTTTTATTTCTACTCTAATATCTGTTTACTGATATAAAGTTTCGTAGTACTGTTTTATTTTTGTGAATAAATAATATAAATTAAACACCATTTTTTTAGAACTCAGGAAATAAATATGACAGTTTTACATTGCGGCTCCCACGATATAAAAAAAATAAATAAAAATAATAATATAATAAAAATAATAAATTGGATACATTGTAACATATTAACAAATTTTATCTACTCTGAGACTATAATACAAAGATTATAAAAATAAAAACAATATTTTTATGACAAACAATAGGTGCAGGCCAAAAATTAAAAATTAAAAAGTTTTATTATGATACAGGTCTTGTATGGACGCTTGTATCATAATATAACTTTTTAATTATAACACTCACACACTATAAAATAAACTCGCCTGCGGCTCGTTTTTTAAAAGACACTCGTGTTATAAGAACCCTTATTATGCAAAAGTATCATAATCTACTAATACTTGATAAATGTATCGTGTTATTTATTCAGAAAGCTCTAAATAGACATCACTAATACCGCCCAGTGACGTCACTGGGCGGTCACAATATTAATGACGATTTCACGCCCGAACAATTCTGATCGGAATAGACCGTTTGTATTCGAGTAGACCGCGGGGCTCTGATTTCATTACGTGACTTTTTTCTCTCTTCAATCCAATAAATCCCATTGCGGCAGTGGCGAGTTAATTAATAATTTAGGAATTAAATTGTGTACTCCTAAATCGATCGAATGGTTTCTATTATCAAAAATATCGTACTTTAATCATCAGTATATAGGATACGTTTATCATATAATATTTTCACCAAATATATTCAGGTTTTCACCAAATATACTCAGACTGGTTGCTAATTTATTTTTATCATATTCTACTAATTATTTAAACAGATTAAAAAATATTGTCAAATCCAGTAAATGGGACAATTGGGATTGTTTTTTTTTTTAGCTTTTACCTAATTGCGAGCCAGTAGCTCGAATGCACGAGTTATTTACGACTTCAATAAAGTGAACCTTAAAATTGTTAATGAAAAGGTATTAAAACAAGCGACCCCTCGTAAATAACACGGTGACAGTGCACAGGAAAGAAAAATGCTACTCGGATTTGAACAAATTACGGCCAGTGAAGCCATGTTGTAATCAGGCTTGATTGTAATTAAAATATTATTATTAATTATTTCATATAAAATATTTGAATCTGCACTCACATGATACACATAGAACTGATGATGAAGTACATAAATAGTACATATTACAATTCAAATAAATATCTAATAGACTGGTTTGTGTTATTTCTCATAAACTTTTAACTTTTTATTTAGATGCTAAAGAAAATTTCAATTTTGAAATTCAAATAATGATTAATAAATAATTGTTGATTCGAAATTAAAAACAAACTATAAGACATAAATAATAAAAAAAAAGAAATGGTCAGTAAAAATAATAAATAAATATAAATAGGTTAAAATATATTTATAAATATTTATATATATAAATATATTATATATTACTTATAGTGTATTAATATACACTAACTGAAGTAAGTTTAGTAGCTCTTGTCTTATAAAATACTTACTTATACTTATATAGACATTAATAACTATATATATGTAATTATATTAGCACAGTTTCCATCCAATGGTAGATGATACTACACATATGAGCGTCATGGAGACTTCAAATACTCTTTAAAAGATTAAATAGTAGTCCATTTACAAAATAAACATTACTACTTATTACGACACCATAGTTATATAAATATATAATGTGACATGAATATAAAAATACTAACCATTTTTATATTACAGTCCGAGAAGTCTTCATTCGATTTATTTTATTACGTATTCAGCTCATATGTGGTGCCGATAATTGAAAATGGACTTAAGCCTCAGTTGCTCGTACATGTATACGAAAAATATATTTAATAAACTGAATTAATATTGATATCTAATTTATTATTTGCAAATCAAATTAATCATATAATAATGAACAAGTAAAGTTATAATAATAAATTATATAAAGAAAACGTATACATTCGCTAGATAAGTTTTCTGCCTGGAAGTTTAATATAGTTCTTATTTCAGGGAACCAATGTACCGTGAATATGGACGCCTCTAGATCTTGGAGTGTTTGAAACTGATCTAGCTACGATAATTCTAGCTAATATAACGGAGTGTTAGAACTTAGACTAGAAATGACGTTATTTATTTACAAATTCAATGTATTTTATACATGTTTGATTATTACAAAATGGTATTTGATGATATATAGTTAAGACTTATTTTGTAATTGGTTTCAGGTGGTTCCTATTAATCTTTTACAAATTCCTATTCATAACTTAGAAAATATAAACTTGAGTATTGAATCAAGCATATTATTGTCGTCCCTATAATCTTGTATATGTCTTATCATTCATTATATACTACATAACATATAATGGTAAAAAATATATCTCTTACTTAAATATGGTTTAATAGGTAAATGGATCGCTAATAGTATTAAGAGTATTAGTCAGTATTAATTCATCAATTAAACATCAATCAATACATTGTATTGTATATTTTCCTTACCAAATTAATCTACATGGTCCGGTTGCTCTACCACGATACATTCCACTCACGTTTTTCCCCGTTTCTTTTTTAAAGGGGACTCAGAATGTGCTCGGACTAAAATTACACTGCTTTCAGGACCGTTCATCCAATTTTGATTTTCTTTTTGTCAAGTATGCAAGCTAGATAACGTTCTCAGTTGAGTTACGAGCAGATAACTTAAATATTTTTAATATAAAATTATTTATTGTTTAAATTATTATCTATACTATTTTTAGATATATTTATGTTTCTTATCATTAATTAATAGCAATTAAATTGTAAAATGTTAAGTCGACAGTACCACTACACTCTCAGAGACATTAGTTCGGGTGGATTTTCAGTGTCCGTTGAAATTTCAGTAAGGAATATAAACCACTCACTGTGCTATATACCAAAAAGTAATAAAACCAGGTTCCCAAACGACCTTAGTAACACAAATAGTTCTGGGGCTTCAAGCAATATACAATAATATTAATAATAATAATTGACAAATTACACACATTGATCTAACCCCATACGTAAGCACATTATTTGCTTGTGATAACGATACAAATACATAACATACACATTATAAATACTGAGAATATATTTAATAAACGACCAAACCTAGAAATACAGACATCTATGCTCATCACATACATGCCTGTCCCGGTCGGAAATCGAACCCGAGCCCCATTGCGTAGCTATAGGTTAGGCGTCTGCACTAACCCACTCGCCCCGTTGGTCGAGTGGTTAGTCTGTACTATATTTTACTATATATTATACGGTATACACCTATTATAGGTTTTACCATGTACAATAACTTATTTTTTATACAATATCGAAAACGAAATAATAATTTAAAAAGTGAATTTTGTAAGAATACGAAACATTTTTATGAATATTATATACATATATTTTATACATATTATATACATATTTTCTTCAAATGTTAGTATTTTACTAGTCAACTACATTAATGTATCAAGATTACGAACATTTCAAGTGTGTTTATGAAGTAATAATAAAAGAAAATTTGAAATAGCGTCATATTTAACTTATGTTCTTGACGTAGGTATATACTACTGTTCTGTAATAGGAATATACAAAGATCAGAACAAAAATCAAAACAATGTTTAATATACTGAGGATAAGAAAAGCAGAAATTTATGCATAACGATATAAAATACAACGTAACAGGTACACGAGATCTGCTCATAAAAGTGTAAGTACGCTGTCAACATCCGATCCGAGACGAATGGTCATAGAGAAGCTACTAAATGGATACTAACTCATCTCGTGGGAAAAACACAGATGCGCGTCTGGTTACCGTCACCTCACAACTTTGTATCAAACTTAGAAAGTTGAGCGTCTTTCAATCCAATTACATTACACTTTGAGTTGTTCTGTATCTTTATCTGGAAAAGTACTTCATAAGGAATAGGTTTTTATTTACAGCTTAGTATTTTCTTCTTATTTATTAAGTATTTCTGTTTCATCTTACAATTCTTTAAATGAATGTACAAATTAATAACATTATTATTTATATAATGAATCATATTCCATACCATATGTTAGGCTCCATACTGTTTTACAAATTAATTAATAGCATACAATATAAACAAATAAAAAAATGTCAACATGAGGTCTATTCGATCTCATATTGACACTGTTTTGGAAACAATGGCAATGATCTTTTTGTGTTTTATTTATGACGGTATTATTTTTATAGGAATCTGTTAACAGAAGACTGAGTGGAACTTATAAATCATTTATTCTTTCCTCCGGCGTCGCAGATTAAGATAACAATAGCTACAATCTATCAACAGGCAGTCCATTTAAGAAGACAAAAGCTGGGAGACGATCCCGTGAAGTGGAGCATTTTATATAATATTTATCTTTAATTACTACACGAACGAAAAAGGAAAAGCCGATCCGCAAAATAATGACGTGATCCGCCTCTCAGGGAAAAAGAATACGGAAAACAAATAACGATTTCTTTTGTTGGCTTATTATTCTCTAGAGTATTTATTATATTTTGAGGGTGTTTGGTTTTCAGTTTAAAGTAAGGATTATTGTAGGTATCTAAATAAACTTTAAGAAAGTTCACCGACCAGCTCAATCTTGGTTTTATTTACGAATAAATTCGATATAAAAGACACAGTTTGTTTTACCTGAGTCTCGCTACTTTGAAATGTAAAAAGTTTTATAGCCAACGTAAAAATCTTATATTAAAGTGCAGATATATTTCAGATTTAAAGGTGCCGTTTTAAATTTTAGGTACATTTATGAAAAACTAATGCAAATATAATATAATAAGATATTCAAGAATAAATTTTAATATATTAATTAGTTGTAGTTGTATCAGTTTTAAATTATTTTTAAATGTTTTTAATAGTTACTGTTTTTAAAATGGTTGATATATTTTATTGAATGTTAATTAAACTTAGGTTCTCTCTTGTTCCCGTATATATTGTATCCCGTATGACAGTGATTTTTCTGAGAAAGTGCAATTATTATTTACCTCTCCTACTCTGGTAATACATATATATGTATTTTTTTACCAAAATATCATAATATTTTGTTTTGCTACAAGTCCAGCATGTTTTTCCCAATTTAAATTGAATCAGTATGTTTGATACTTTGTTCTTATTTAATTATAGTTTCAGTCGGACTAGTTGTTGGCCCAAATCAATCATTGCTTTCTCCACAGTTATGCCTTGATACCTTATTCCATGCTAAATTAAAGGAAAGTTTTTTCTAGAGCGTTATTTCTCTTGAAACAGACCATGATAGAGCAAAGAGGAATAGAAGCTGGAGGAAAAATAAGATAAAAAGCAATAGTTTCTTTACCCTTTGAAATTTCCAACAATTTAGCTGTTCGGATATTATAAACGTTTGACATATAAAAACTAGAAAAAAAAAACCTTCCATATGTTATTTCTATGGATTATATTTTGGTTTTTATCTCAAAAACTACTATCACAAATTGTCTTTATTTACTTACCGCAAAACTTCCCGTTGCAGCTTATTCCGTCTTAGAGGAGATGATTAACAAATTACTTGTCATTTGAGCAGTAAAAATTTTTGCTAAGGCTTAACTTTATTCTTTTTTTTTATAAAGATAATAAAAAATATTAAAAAGGCTCCGCTCAACAGAAAGTAGTTTTTAAACAAATTTCAACAAATCGTGTTTTTACACAACTTATATATAAATAGTCTGCAAGTAATATTAAAATATTCCATAAAAGCCTTCCAATATTTCCTGATATAGATATTTATCTCACGAGCGCCATCTAGCTTCCGCCGCTCGAACTTCACATTAAATCTGTCACGCACAATATTACATTGAAACTTCATAAATTGGTGGTCCCAGTTAAAGAGTATCAAATATAATTATGGATATAAAAAGGTCAAAGCACCAAAAAGTCCAAAAGGGACCAACCTACACATGTATACAGATGCATGTACATACATAGAATGTAAATTTAAACATCAAAATATGATCTGTAATAAATACACAATTAAGAACCAATGTATACCACCATTGTTAATAAAATATATAAATTAATACATGTTTAAAAAATATATTCGCTCTACATTCCGCTTTCATAAAAGCTCTACATTTCTATTGACTTTGAAGGATGATTGAACTTCATACTCGATAATAGCGATTTTTCACGCTCTATATGAATATAAAAAGAACTGGAATAAGATTTTTATCAGATCAGATTATTGGAAATATTGGAAGCTTACATTTACTGTTAAGAAAACTTATAGATATTTTTTCATTCAAATTATGTGAGATTCAATATAACGGCGCTGTAACCGAAGATTATATGATACTTGAAGAAAATTTTATAAGTACTAGTTCTACTATACATTTCTTGTTTCTTTTTTTCATGTTCTTTCTTATTTTTCATATCGAAATGAAAGGCAAGATTAATCAACATATCAAATAAAATGACGTCTAAAAATCTTATAAACCACTAGTAGCACATAAAATATTTTTTGACGTTACTCATAGGTGACAGTTTTTATTCGTAAATTCGAATTTTAATAAAAATTTTAATTTGTTTTAGTAAGTTATATCCTAAAATCAAGAACTAGACAAATTGTAAGGCGTATCCCTTGTAGATTTAAATTGTAGAGTTAGATAGTAAGCAAATTATTTCTGCTTGTGTTAGACAACGATAGAGATACATAGTAATACACATTATAAATATTGAGAAAATATTATATATATCTATATATATATATACATATATATATATATATATACTATATATATATATACATATATATATACTATATATATTAATAATATAATTTATAAAAACAGTACCTAAAGCGTGGTCTAACCGTCCCAGACGTTTTCCTTACTACGGCTTGAAGGTAACCGCATCATAACGTATCATATTAAGTTAAATGACTTTGGAATTTAAGCTCATACCAGAATACGGTCCCGAAGCTAGACGCTAAGGAAACCTTTGATATTAATTAGATTTAGTGTTCATCTTAGGTGAGGAAAATTTTGAATGAATATTTTTAATGAAAATTAAATTGCTATGAGCAACATTTCTTACAACATTAATAATAATAATAATAATAATAATGTTTTACATTAGAACGGTAAAACAGACTAAATAAAACCTTAGCTTCATTTGTAAATATTTATATAAAGCATTTGTTTTTTATTTCAGGCACATTATACCTCGTATTTAAATAATAAAAAAAAATATGTCACGATGTCGCTGGCATTTAAATTTAATCTTTTTATTTAAGGTACACTTTATTTTAATTAAAATGTTCCGTATATAAATTAAATTGGTTGAAAATAAAGGGAGTAAAAAGAATATTACATAGATTTTAGTTTCAATATTATTTCAGATCTCAGTTTACCTAAGGGAATTAACGTCCTTTGAAGAACTATTTAAATACTATTAACTATACAATTTAAACAATAAAGTTTTTAAACGGTACAAAACTTCAATAGCAATTTAATAATATTAAATTATGCAAATCCGAGATATTTGACAGGACAATAGTACAAAGGGCAGTCGAGAAATTAATATGTAAGGAACGTGCCAACTAAATGTGGGCAGTATTAAAACGAGGTACTAATAGTGTAGGAGTGTGAGACCAAGCCGCAGACTTTATGTCCTTAGACTGGTCTGGAATTATTAATTAACTAACTTACGATTCGCATTCCTTGCTGTTTCGAGTATTTCAATGTAATAAAACTTTCAATCAAGAACTGTAAATCTAATTAAGGAGGTTCTTATACTACATATATTAAAATATCATTCTCGTTCTGGAATATTAACAACGTACCAAAGTAATAAGATATGTTTTAATCTGTGTGCCCTCATGCGTGGAGGAAACAAAACAAAAGCACAAAACAATCGCATTCATTTCACCTTAATTTACATTAATATGAGATTTTCTCCAGAAATAATACTTAATGATTATTCAGTACCGCGTTAAGCACAATAGGGTTCCGTTTCTGCGCCAACGAACAATTTGCTGGAATGGTGGCTGGTAAGGGTTAGTTAGGTCTGCGTCACTGTCATAATCACGCGCGTACACTTTGGAAGGATATAACAATCTGTCCCTAATAACGAATTTACATAATACATAAAGTTTTACAGAACTCTTATTATTTGATAACGTCGTAATCTTAGTCTCATTATGACGTGGTGATGATGACATTTTATTGAGGGTCGCGGGTTCGATCAGCGATCGGACAGATTTGATAAATTGTATTTTAGATACATTTGTTTTAGTTTCTGCCTCGAAACCACCACTGTAAGGAAACCCACATAACTTTAAAACATGTTCTAGGATACTTGTCATCCTCCCAAAAAAACAAAAGTTCTAGTGGGAAGATGTATAGGAACTGATAGTTTTTTATTTCAATAATTATTATATTTTTTATTTCAACAATATATATATATATATTTAATATCATGAATTGTTTCATGAATCAATGTTTGTATAAAATAATAACATGAACCAATGTTTGTATAAAATAACAAACATTGATATGATTCCTCAAAAACCACTTGAATATTAATAGACGTATTCATCAAATATAATGTGTCAATTATGACTTGACTTGAATATCTTGTTAAAATTAAGGATTAAAATTTAAATTTGCGTCCACAGCGAATAGGTGAAACGAAATAAATATGAATATGAATGGAGACAAGTACTGCGGCAACGGGTTTCGAATTATTAACTTTTGGAGAGCTCTTGACGGTGCGTCGGTACCATCTGAATAGTCGAGGGGTCTAGGCTGTCATGTACTAAGCGATAATATTATTTACAAAGATTTTGTAAGTGCGGCTATTTGAGTTATTATTGGAAACAAAATCAAGATATCATATCTACGACGGTTGACAAATTGTTCTTTTATATGATAAAATATATTTATTTCTGTAACTCCTTTTCTTTGAAAAAGATAAATCTAAAGTAAAAAATTACTGAAGATAACGCTTCTGAGCTACTTTATCAGAATACCCTTATTTGTTTAATGAAAAATCACTAATTCGATATTTTGATGACACTGGATCGAGTTGGGTATTTGATCGGAAGCACAGTCGCGAGTACAATCTAGTGTTGTGTAAAGTGATAGCTTACAAAACGGTAACCCCATTGGTAGAGCGACGGGGTCACAGAGATCGTTGGTTCGAATCCCTGGCAGTATCGGTTTATTTTTCATTCTATATTTATTTAGAATTTTATTAAGATTAACATGTTATTCCGATATATATTTTTGATCACCACGCGTTTTGTGAAAATATATAATAAAATATTTTCAAATATTTCAGTAGGTACTAATCCAGTTGAGCCGCTGACAATTTAGTCGAGTCCCGACAGAACGTATAATTTGGATAAAAAGGACCGGTCGGCTGCACGAACCGAATTTCAAGCATTTGCGGCGAGTAACGGTTCTAAAGTGGCATAGACTGTCGAAATATTTTTATTTGCCATGACTATATCTATGTCTTTTTGTTTATTTGCTTTAACCGTTTGTATTTTCATTTCTCTTTATAAAATCTTTTTTTTTTCTTTTTTGCGTTTAAGCGACGACTTAATTAAATTGATGTATTTGACTTAAATAAGATAATACAAATATTTTAACTATCAGCACATTGTAATCTCACAGAACAAATTTCAAAGTAAATAATAGAGCGATTTAAGTCTTTTATTCCTTTTTAATTGGTAGCGGTAACAAAGAACGATCGAATGACATTGAATTTATTTTACATTTTAAAAGAAAATCGCTTTTCAATTGAGTATTCATTTTCGTTTCGCTAAAAGCCGTATTTTTGCCTATTTGCTTTAATAAATATTGAATCAATTTTTTTTGTGTCTGCTCCGCTAAATTGCTAGCATACAAAGTAATATAATATTTTAGAATATTGTACAAATCATTCTTTATTGCATATTATATTTGATATAGTCCGCTTGGTTGCTAGATAATGTATCAGTAACTTTAGTATTAAAATTATTAACCAATGGACAAACGTTTTTAAATAAATATGTCTTTAGTAAACATATATTTTTTTAATATCTCTCAACAAAATTTTGTATCTTAATAAACGAGGTAAATAGTATAGATGTAATATTATCTAGTAACTGTTGTTCAGATTTCGTTGACCAAAGTAAATTAGAAGCTTTTACTGTAATGAATAACGCCCTACTGGCAGACTTAAGACAAGACTTGAAATGTGTGAAGAAAATCCGTTAAGTCTTTTCTATACACTTTTTAATTTGGTTATTGAAATAATAATAGATATTTATGTATTGTGATATAATTCAAATTATATTTTTATTCTTTTAAGTGCTTTAAACCTATATCATAGCATATTTCTAAAAGTATCTACTCTAACAACGCTATTTTTATTAATTTCATATAAAAATATATTAAATGGCGGACTGGCCAAACACTTATAAAAACAAAAACATCAATATAATTAAATATGAGTTAAAAATAATAGTACACACATTGCAAAACATTTAAAATATTCATTTTAATAAAAAAAAGAAAAAAACTGTTTAAATTTATAAAAAATAATACCTGTATACCAATTAAATACTATATTAAACAAATATACAGACAGTCTCTACCTGTTTAAATATAGACGCGAGCGGTGAGAGGGCGAGACTGTCAAATGTTGGTTCAGTTATTAACAGTGCGTCAGTTTCTAATTACAGCATCCAGCTATCACCTGCGGCTGACGGCTCTGAAGAGTTTATTTCGAACTTCATTGATTATGTGGCTCTAGGAAGAGTATAACAAAGACCATCTATTCCGTCTCTTACTTTTCTTAGACTTTCTTGAAACTTTGAAAAAAGAAAACTTATTAAATATCAATGATTTAATTGTAGAAGTTTCCAATCTTACGCTAGAAAGTTCTTTAGCGTGAAATATAAACTTATTTTCTAGTTTATCTTCTTTATTAATTCTACTTTCAGTTATTACAAGTTGTAGTTATTAAAAGGGCCCAATAATTATACTGATAAGTAGAATAGTAATAGAATTGACAACACGAAAAATGTACGTTTACATGTCTTAGAAATTATTTTTATATAATTAGGTATTTTGAAAGAAATTCTTCAGAGCAAAATTAAGTATGTATATAAATACAAAGTATTTTTTATAAATATTTCCTGATTACGTATTACCAATAACAAAAAAGTCTACTTTATTTAAGGGTTTTTGGAAGACCTTGTTTAAAAGATAAATAATCATTCATTCTATACTGATATATAAATAAATAAGTAGGTTTGCTTTAAACAATTATTTCTTAATAATTGCTGATTTAAGGTTCGATGAGTTTAGAGCAGGTATACATTACTATCACTAGAATGTTCTGTGATAGTAACCAACATTTTTTTGTCAATCTCTTTATTCAGATAACATTCTGCAAGTCTTTATCTGTTTTGAAGTAAAACAGTTAGATTCTAAATATTCAGGTTAATATAATTAATTATTCAAACCGATAGCACCTTTTGTAAACAACATCAATAACTCTCTATATACTATGTTTTGAAACTCTGTTCTAAACATTCAAACTTTGCAGACAAATTCGATCATGGCGGGTGAATTGGACAATACCTTTGTGTATAGATATGAGAATTACAAATTATCTTATTTGCCTATTTGTGTGAGTGTGTGTGTGTATTATAGTTTCTGGGGAGATGATGATCTTTGTAACAACATAAACGTCTTTTTTGAAGAGTGGAAAAGAAAAAGATAATATTTTTATATAAATAGGTACAATTTCGAGAAGGCGCTAAATCAAATTTAACTTTTTAAAAGAAGATCCGTTACATATTCTACAAGCATTGTCAAACTATGGTTTTAAAATTTGACAGCGATGGTCCAAAAGATCACCCAAAAACACTCAACGCTAATAGAGCAAGACCGTTTTATTTTTGTTTAGAAAATCCGTTGTTGGTACCTGCCGGCCAAAAAGGTGATAACTGGAGGGTTATGTAGGACTAGTTGCCCTCATCCCCTTAGTGGGACGCCACGGGATCGCTTTCGCCCTCATCTCGACAAGATATGGAAAGGCCTGTATTAATCCTACGCACCTAAATCAGGAATTCCTGGAAATTTATTTGGACCTTTTGGGAAGATGTAAGAAGTGGCTGAACACATGCGGTGCAAGCTTGTGGTGATTAGGGTCAGAAAATTTCAGCCGGAAATAGACGATTAAAGAAGAATATAGGGATTTAGAATTAAAAGTATTGGCTTCTGCACCCCAGTACTGCCATTGCAGGAGTGAGAGTAATCTGTTATCTGTGTGAATTATGATGTGTTCAATAAAGATTATTATTATTATAATAAATAATAATAAACGTAGCTTGTACTATTTACAAAAATGTTTCAGAAATATATCATAAAATATTTATACAATTTAAAATACAATAAATTGAAACACGAATTAAATATGTAATTACTTTGTTTGTCCTTTGTTAGTATATTGAATAACACAATAGAACCACAGTCATACAAAGAGCTATTTAAAACCATTTGATATATAACACTTAAATAAAACTTGTTTTATAAAACGTAACAATGCGATGAAAATAAGCATTGTCACCACATGAAGATGATTTTTATGAAAGGATATGAGATCAATAATTCTTTTATATATTGTCATAAGCGGCAGATTTAACAAAGGGCACTGAACCAGTTCTCGCCCCTTACAATCCCTTTTCACGCTACGGTACCTTCCAAGCTATTTCTCTTAGAATTTTATTCTTGTTAATTAAGAATTGGTTGTACGGATAACGAGATTATCTCACGGTATTTAATTGAAGATCAGTGTTTAAAGAACCGTTCAACAACAAAGTGAGAATTGACGATAAAGAAAATACTGAGTTAAAATTACAAGAATAATTAAAGTTGTTTATTTATTACAACTTTGAAGGTAATTGATTGTTGATTTTATATTTGCACTTTTAAATCTGGGTATTTAGAAGATAAGAATTATGCTATCTTTGAAAAAAAAATTAATGATATAAATTTCATTAATAACATGATTATTTTATCATGTTATTAATCAAACTACTTAGAAAGCCATATTAAACCTTCTCTTTTTTTTTAATCATAATAATACAAACGCGTTATAATATAAAAAAAAAATCCATCATACTACTGAATAGTTTGTAGGCAGATCGAACTTATATATATAGAAACCTATCATACTTGATAACGACGTAGCTAGACAAAATTAGGAAGCTAATTACTAGGGCAGCATAACAATATAGGAGGTGACAGAAGCTAAGAAGAGCCGTATTGATTCACTTTCACTATCATTGGAGGTCAGCTGCGCGCGGCTTCACTAGGCCACTGGTGCATTCGCTGCATAGTCCGCCCCATGCTGTGTTGCAACTAGCACCGCGTAAGTGAACCAAGTTTAACCATGGAAGCGATTGTTAGACTAAAAAGTGACCCACATCTATTTCGATTAGTTTTAGAGGCTTTGGTTGGACCATAAAGTTATTGTAAATGTGTTCAAATGAAGTGCCTGGAGAAGCTTCGTATTGTGATCTTAGATATATTTTATATATGTTTATGCATATACTAAATATATATATGTATGGATACCGCAAGGGTCTCTGTTTTCGAAAGTAATATACATTTTTAAATAATAAGTACATTTTTCATCGTTTAGCGATAATATATATTTTTTTTATACATATTAATTTGAATACAAAAATTACTTAAATATATATATAAATTTAAATTACCTGAATATAAAAGAACGGAATTAATTATTCTTATTTATAGGCAGATAATATTTAACAACGATAATAATTATGGTAAACATAATGCATCAACCAGAATCCTTAAATAGATAAAAAATCCAATCTAAACCTGAACACTCCGTTACGAGAAGTAAATTGTCTCAAACTCAGCTAGTATACTTAAGAAACCATTTCAGTTTGCCAAGTCTCCAACCTGTATTAAAGTCCCATCGGCATTACATCTTGAGAGCTTAATATTTCCAGAATAGTGACGTCATCGTCGCTCTATCCCTGCATTGCGCCAACAAGCTGTTGCAAACATTTTATACGAGTTTTGATGGGCTGATATCCAAGAAAATTTGCTTATTTACTCTATAAGCCTTTACCTTTGGGAAATGTTCCTCTCGTTTTCTAGTGATATTATTTTGTAATAGATACTTTTACTTAAGAATTTTGACTTTTATACGAGTATTACTATTAGAGATTGTATATTTCTTGTAGCGCTGGCTTGAATTTCTTTGTATTTAATGTTTTGATTATAAAGATTATAAATCGTTTTTCAAGAATAAAATGTTAACGTATATTCTAATCTAAGTGTTCAAGTCTGAAACTTTGAAATAGGAGTGACTCGCTGTAAATAGAGGCGAAGTGTAAACACTGTGGTTCTCATCGTAAATCACAGGAGATTATCTTTGAATGCGTCGTATGTCTTGCCTTGCGTGAATAATTTATTTGGATATATTTCGTATAAACTTACTATGAATATTATTTTCACAATTTTATATCTGATGGCAAATATAGCATTAATAATAATAAAAATATTACAAGACAGTTACACACATTGATCTACACCCTAAGTAAGCAAATTATTTGCTTGTGTTAAGGGTGTTAGACAAGGGTAGAAATACACATTATAAATACTGAGAATATATTTAATAAACGACCAAACCCAGATATACAGACATCTATGCTCTACACATATATGCCTGTCCCTGTCGGGAATCGAAAGGTCATTCAAATGTAAGTTCTATTAGTAGCAATAAATAGTAGTAGTTGATGTAGAATAACTGCATTACAGATAATAAAAAAAACATTTTAAGAATTCTGTAATGGAATGCAAATAAAAAAAAAATAAAAAAATTGTAAAACACATCCTTAATTGTAATTTTTATTAATACTTGGACATTGTTAAATTATAATCGAATTTAAATCCTAAGTAATATATTTGTTAATAATCTGCGTGACAAACGGCTGTGAAATACAAATTTATCCGTCCAAGCACGTGTTCGCTTTGCTTCAATAGCGAATTTAGGATGAAAGCTTAAATTTATGGACAATGCCGTGCTGATAAAAAATTTATCTCCCGCGGTATTAACCAGTTCTTTGTTTGTTTTTTGTATTTTTAAAGACCTTTTAACTAAAACATTGTTTTTATTCTCTTTTCTTAATCTGAATGGTCTACTAATGTTATAAATCAATAACCTCATTGTATAATGTTAATACAAAACTAACAAAATACTAATGAGTACTTTTTATACTTTTAAAATATTTGGATAGTCATCTAATACAAAATTAGTACTAAGTCAACTATCTGTGGCCACAATTCGAACTAGTATATTTATTATCTATATAAACTAAGCTTTGAAGTGAGGTTTAAGAAGACCACCAATCAAAAAAGAATAAAATAATTGGGAGTAAAACTAACTTATCTTGTTTCAGCACGCGAGTTAGGGCACTTTAAGGTTTTCTAGGGATTTTCAATGGCCTTTCACAACGAGCCAGGATTGAAATTTTTCGAGTGGAAATGACTTCACTGCGATATAAACTGAACTTAGTACCAGACGTACCATTTATTATATGGTTTTTATTATTTGTATTTATAACCTTCCTGCCTTAATAAATATTACCTACTATTATTTGTTAATGTGTTTTTTGAAACTACTTGAACAATAATTTTAACATATTTATTATATTATAATGATTCTGTAAGTTTAACTTTATCCTGAATACAAAAAAAAAAAAACTATAATTGAAAATCGCAATTTAAAGTAGATGTTTTATCGTATCCAGTGAAAGTAATTCTCCCAACCCTAGTACTAGGGGTTGAACAATAAATAAACAGGGACATGCCACTGCTGTCTGCAGTACTGGCAATTGAAATTTTATCCCAGCTTTATGTACCCATCGTTACCAATAAAATCGAATAAAATAAACATCTCTCATATGTCGATTTAGAAATAAAATTCGATATCTGACTGTATTGCATACTAAATGGAAGTTTTTTACTGACTTGGATTTTAGGTGTAAAATACAAAAAAAGATATGATTTTTCTTATGGACGGAACCCTTAGATAATATTTATCGTGTTCCAGCTTCATTTCAATATCCATTATGAATGGTGATGACTCAATATCATCAATGAGGGGCCGCTGGTGAATACAAACGACTGTTTTGTAATACTTCATTTAAAAGGTTCGCGGTCTGCTCAGATGTTATCATTCTGTTCTAAAAATCCTCTTTCATTAGCCTTATTTGAATATTACCTGTGAAAGATGTGTGATAAAGTTTGTTTGCTTTTAGTATTTATATAAGAAATACACTTAGTATTTTTAGTATTTTTTTTTTTGATTATTACATTTTTTTTTTGTTTTATTCATTTTGTTAAATTCAAAGTATATATCCTTTTTCGCATAATATAAACTTTACTATACTTTTACTTTTATCACAAAAGTTATTTTAAGCGAAAAGCCTGTGAAATCTGATACAATTTCCATACAGAAGTCACTAAGTCTCAGTCTATTATAGTTGCATTGTGTACATGATGTATGTTTTCTTTACATTTCACGGGTGATTTTGCCCTAAATTTGACTTTTCTAAGCCAGAGGGGGCCTTCACGTTAGAATTCAGGTGACATAGTGATTGATGTTAGTTATTTCGCTTAAATCCGACACATTTGGAAGAAAAATGATATTTATAAAATATATTTATTATTTAAATTGAAATAGGGACGATAGTGTCACAACACGCTGTACTTGGTGTGTTTTTATAGTTCATTTTTGTTATTTCTAGATAAATTAATATTTGCGTCCATATTGAGGCGGAGTACTTCTGAGAGCGATGAACTCGAAATAGATATAAAAGCCAATAACCAGCTTATATATATAAGAGATATATACAATACTGGAACTATCTCGAAAAACAGCGATATTAACATCCATCACATTATTATATTGACTAACTGTTATTTTATGAGCATCTAATGGCCTGATAAGAATATTTTATTATTCCCTAATGGCTTATACCTGTCTTACATTATTTCAGGAGCAATGCGTTATGACCACGCATAGCAGCGATTTCGCATAATGGATGTGTTTTTATTGTCAATTTGGAAAAAGATAAAAACGGAATACGTGAGGTTTGAAAGGTTTTTATAGCAATAATGAAAACCAAAACAACGCTCGTGGTTCCACTGATATTCAAATATTTGTTGAATATTTAATAAAACAAACAAACCGTTCAATTCTTTATTGATGCTGCATTTATTACAGTTTTCCATATTATTTTTACACGCTATGTAAACAATGTATAAAAATGAACAAAACAAATTATAAAAACAACAACCCTATAAATGTGTAACTGAAATACAGAACAACCACTGTAAATAAAGCGATGTAAAGCGCTGTACAGGTACCGAGATAAACCGGTCGTTACGTAGTAAGAAAAAATTAACAGAACAATCTTGGAAATATTAGGACATTCATATTTATCAAATTATATAATTTCTACAATTAATTTAATTTGTAGTTTTATACATCGATAAAAAATACAATTAAACAGTACTTATATTCTGATAATCTATCATAAGATATATATAGTTGATGGACTTTCAAATAATTTAAGATCATTAATTAATTTTCATTATGCATTATACAGTCATTTCTTATAGAAATATTGATAAAATTTGGTAAGCGTTATCGCATGTTTTTGCATGTACGCGTTTGCCGACGCTATTGATTTTGTCTGTGTTAGGGGGACAGGCTGATAATCATATTATATCGTATTTTAAATATATTGCGAAGGGGAGTATTGTCTGTACAGTTAAATGTATAGACTGACCTTGAATTGGAGCCCTTTGCAATTAATTTTAGGTCGGTCATCTAGAATACCCCACTTGCTGGAGGCTGGTTCGATTAAATGAACTTTTTTAAGTTACATTATAGTTATGACTATAGCAGTAAAGTTCAATTTTGCAAAACTTTAAAATTTAAAATGGCCGCTTTTAATAACAATCATGTAATTTATTTTAATGGCCATTACAGACTTCATTATTACATTACATTACATTCATCATCTTCTAGTGTCGTAAACAAAAGATCAGTATCGATAAACTGTTTTAGCGTTTGTGGAAATTGTTTTACATTTTGATGTTAAAGAAACTTGTACAAGAAAACAAAAACAAGAGCATTATCATTTAACATAAATGTACCCACATGTACATGTACCTACATGTTACATGTACATGTAACATGCCTGCCATGTACATGCTTGTCAAATTATTAAATTAGCGGTTTTCGTCTCGGGGTACAAATTAAACGTAAGCACCTACAAATCAACGCCGTTCTCGACAAATTCATTAAATATTAACAAACTTTATAAACATATGTTCTTGACTGATTTTCTTATGTTACGGTTACAAATAATATTAATAGATCTAATTATAATACATTCATGTTTTTTTTTATTTAGACAAATGTTTATTGTAACACATTATTCACAGTGTACCTAAAACGAAACCACTTAGATAGATAAACTATATTAACAATAAGTAAACTAAATTATTTCATAATATCAATTAAATTTACCTATTAATGAACTATCACTAAGAAATACGGTTATATTGATTTTGTTCCAATTTTGTAATCAATTTGTAAAAGCTATAAATATTGGGGATCAAATAAGCTTACGTTATTGTAATTCTAAGACAAGGCCGCGTCTCACCACCCTCTATATCCGTCGAATACCTAATTACTAATCATGATTACACACGCGTAGCTTTACCGTGTTTACTTAGAGAGTAATTAAAACAAGGTAATCTAAAACGTTCGCGAGCTCATACAAAATGCATCCGTCGAGGAAGGCACTTAGCGGTTTCAAAGGAGCATCAAAAGGGAACTATATCGGTATAAGAAACCTAATGATCTTGCAACTTTGGAAACTTTTATAGAACTATAATTAATAAATTTTTATTTTTTATAAAAAATATTTGTGTGTGTGTGTGTACAATTACTGATACAGAATTAATGTTTCCATATCGATAGATTATTTGGTATAATTACTGTAAATAAAACCCACTTTAATTATAGAGTTGATCACAGAATCGTACATATATAAATTAAACCGCGGTTTCTCGCGGGGTGTCTTTATTCGTGATTAAGGCGTTTAGAGCGAGAAATGAAATCAGCGTAAATCACATCACTGACTAGGATTTACGAGGATGTAGGAAAATCTAATCTGAATGCGAGTTAGTGGCTTAGCTGGTTCTAACGAAGCGTGACGCTCCAATCTGTATCAAAGATAGTTTAGTTAGTGGGTGACAGGTTTGATATTATGTTATACACTAGCTATTTCATTCGGCTTCGCTTATAAGCTACTATGAATTAATATGAATATCAAAGCACAGAGCCAGCGTATCCTATATCGTGTTTTATTTTGTTAGCTTGAAATTAAACGTAACAAACATTAGGTACTCCATTTTGTTTCATTAATAAAAAAATAATACAGTATCTAGAGGGTTCTTATTTCCAGACTAAAAGAATATATCATTGTTTAATATATGACTTCAGTGGACTAGAAGTTCAGTTAACAAATTGCAACTGGACAACATTAACGGTTATGTATATATTTTTTTAATTGAGGTTGATTCTACAGTCAGTCAGTTCTACAGTCAGTACTACGATGTCAATGGACATCGCTACTGACTGTAGAAAATATTCCTTTGTTAAGATAGACTAACATTATAAATTGTATATAAGAAAAACAATCTCATCTAAAAAACATATTAAAATTTCAAATAATCCATTGTCTGGCTTTTGAGGCCTCCAGTAATAAGAACAAAACTTTTCTACCTTGCATATTGAGAAAAGAAATCGCAAACCAAAATGTGAATTCTGATAGAAAAGTAATACGGATTCAATGCAAAAATTCGCGATATTTCTCCAAGCCACCGACAATGTAACGTCTGCCTCAGGATTTAATAATAAATTCAAATATATTCTAAGTCATATTTAGTATAACAAACTCGAATACTATAATAATAATGATAATAAATAATAATGATAAGAACGTGAAAAAATTCTTATCATTATAATTAATATTATCTGTGAAAGAAAACATTTTAAATGAATATTAATATAATTTCAATATTTTAAAAATATTTTTTCCGTTGCAATTTGTACGGCTATATTTAAATTCAACTCTGCCACTACAAACTACTTTAAATTATATTTAAATCATAATTGTGAGTCTAGTGATCGTTTGCCAGCTTTTCGTGTGTAGGTACCCTTCATGCTCTCACGCCCGGAGTATACTCGGTAACTTTTTGTTACCTTTTAATTACAGTTAACCCTTAAACATTCCTATCGTAATGGATGCGGTAAGTGTCTGAATTTTCTTCAAAATCTTCAGAAATATCTGTGATAATTGGATTGAAACAAATATTCAGCTTATAGCAATCCTTAAATTAATAATAACCTTAAGGTTAATAAGATTAAACACCAAAATATCAAACAATAACTGAAAAAGGTATATTTTGTAAATGTCTTAATTTCCTGAATTCGTCTCGGCAGCGGATTACGCCTCAAATCGTTCTCTCACCCTGATATAAATCTTTTAACACTCGTACCCAGCTTCAGCAGATCTCTCTGAGCCTCGCTAACTCCTACAACTGCAATTAGCTGGCTTCGGAAACTCCGTAATCTTGAATAAAGCAGCAAACGAGGTGCTATTTAAATAAGCAAGCCGATTACTCGCATTCAAAGTCGTTTCTGTAATTATATCTTGTTTCGTCGGAAATTGAATAAAATGAATATAAAATATAATCAAACTCACTAATATTCTACTTTATTGCACTAGAACAGTTTAATATATATTCTAATACTGATATTACTTTATTATGATTATGTGTACGTTCTTTAAATTTGCTGATTAAACCAAATGTTTAATATTGTAAAGTACCTAGATGCAAAGTTTTATAACAAAATTGCAGATTCGAGTCAAGATTCAAGTTCATTACTCAAAATTAATAATCCGCTAAATTAATTTAAATTCAAACTTTCTCTAATCTTCTTTAGTCTCAAAGGTAGAGCTGAATAGATAAAATACAGGCTGCGGTTTCAATAATAAATAACTTTATTGGATATTGTTATATTCGAATTAAAATAGCTTTGAAAAATATGCTAAATGCAATACACACACACATTGATAAAATTTTAAAAATAAAACTTACAAAATATAAGCACTTAGAAAGCTATTAACTTCAATAGAAAACGTGACTTAAAATTTTGAACACCCTATACAATGAAGAAGCCGGGTTGAACTCATCTCTGAAATCGCAGAGTCATCTTGAATCCCCTAACAGAGGCAATAAATCATGGACCGCCTACACTAAATTATAGTAACCATTTTAAACTGAACACGATATTAATAATAAAGACACGCATCGATTGTTTTATTACAATAATTGAATTATAAACTTATTAAAGGGTTGGATGATGTATTTTGTGGTTTTAGTATGTACTATATAAGACATCATTATACATACGTATACATACATAGTTATAAAATTATTTATTATTTTACAATCTAACACATTTTTATAATATTTTTGATAACCTTTGTTTTTATAATAGAGTTTGTGGAACATAGTTACTTTCATACCAATAGTAAATTTTTTCACGTATGAATCACCAAATACAATACAAACTGTTAGCTGTTTATTTTGACACTGACATCTATATTGGGCTATTTAACAAGAATATGTCAAATAACCTCTGTGATAAATTTTTACTTATACAAACACAGTGTAGTCCAAAATCTCTTAAGTGATTTTGGAAATTATTATTAAATTCGTTGAGAAGGCAAGACAATATTTATTCCGAGTTATAATTGTAATATTATGTGTTTTAGAAAATTAGTCAATTAAAAGTTACGTAGTCAATTATTTGAAGTCAGATACGAGTTTCATTTCTAAACATGAATTACACAAATTAAGTTTACATAAAAATTAAAGCACGCTCTAATTGGTCTCGAGAGCTGCTATCGGAGATTTGTCCCTAAGAAAATATTTGTTCTGAGCAGTCCCTTTACATCTTCTGTTGTTCAAAGTAGATTAATGTTTGTGCTTGGCTATTTGCACAGTTCTTCATAAAAATGGTCCAAACAACGATGAATAAACACGGGGGCAACGATTTTGCGTTTTTATGACGTTATCTCCTGTAATCCTTTCGCATAACCGCGTTGTCTGAATTATTTATGAGTATCGAATACAGCTTCGGTTTTATTTTTGAATTAAAGGTGTTTTCGTTCGGTTGCACTCACAATATATATTCAATAAAATTTTAACGTGTTTCGTTTTATTTGCTTTCAAATTTTATCCAAACTTTCATTTACAGAGCTTTCTTCGTGAATTTTGTTTGTAAGTATATAACATTTCCGTTATGAGATTACCAGGACAGGAAATAGGAAGAGATTTGAAGTGCTTCAGCAAGGCGTGCAGAGCAAATACTCGTCTTTTGTGATAGGAGGACATAATCTCCGTCTCGGGATTTTAATTACTTATTGGAAACTTGTGGCCGCCGGCTGTATGGGATCGTCTCGGCGCTTTATTGGGAGATCTCGAGGTTGACAATAAAGGACGCTGTGTTACTTCTTATTGTCGATTGTAAACTAAAATGTGTACAACATATGTACAATAAACAACTTTAAATGTTTGTTGTCTGTCTTAATATGTCTTATACATTTGTACTTCTCTTCAATTTCAATAAATGAATAAACAATAAATACATTCGAAAACAAATGGTAATACATGACAACATCCAAAATGTGATATCCTTGCGTGTTTCGTGTTTATCTTTGTCGTGCATCGTATCGGAAGTGAGTTCTATACCTACCTAGCTTGCGTGTAGGAGAAGCTACTAAGTCCATTCCGATGAATAAGCGACAAACGGCCGCGAAGCTTTGAGTAGATTCCATGACAATAAAGCATTTTAAGTTGACCACGTGTTTGTAATAACGGTATATTTGGACCATACCTCTAATTCAGTTGTAGCAATACTGTTAGAGGCTCGAGGGGTTTAAACTATCGTTCTTCCATTGAGGGCCAGAGAAGTAAACGATACAATTTTATTACCAAGTTTCTACTCATTTTCACATTTCAACTTTGCTATTACTTCGAGATAGTGTCAATGTTTGAAACTTCTACTACTCGATTATTAGACGTTTGTAGGAAATGTTTTAGATAACACTTTAATGGTATACAAAAGGTATATTATTTTACAATGTAACAAAAATAAGTGCTTTTTGTAAATTATGATAATTATTATAATACTGACTCACTCACTGGTAATATAAGTTATTATAAACTAAAGTTTAATATTTTAGTAAATTAAAATTATTGTTATATTTTTGAGCATTATTTTTTATTTTAAAACTAGCTGTGCCTGCGATTTCGTACGCATATATTCCTATAAAAAATAGATTGTCTATACTTAAAAAGTATTGTCTATACTTAAAAATACACCCAATCAACCAAATAATCCAGACATAAAAAGAGTGAACAAAGAATTGAGTCTGGAGGAAAGCTGAAATAAAGTTTTACAAAACTCATTGTACTCATTTAAAATACATAAATAAAAGTTTTGATCCGCCCAAAGCAGTTTACAATAGATTACAATGGAATGAAAATAAAATGAAAAGTATAACCGCAGTATACAAGATATAAAAAACGCGTACGCCTCGATTGTAGTTGCTAAATGTTACATGTAAAAAAATACTATATGTCAATACAGAATATATACTTATATTTAAAGGAATATAAACAAATAATACTAAATATACTTTATATTTATAATACATATTAGCCTTCAATATAATAATGTTTATAAACCATTACATATACAGGGTTATTTGTAATTAATTGGTCACCTCTTGCAGGCAGCCTTTCTGCCTCAACCTCAACAACATTTGTTCTAAAATCTTGATAAACAACACAAAAAACACCAAACAAAAATTTTTTTACTCCCTCTTTTACTTATTACTCTATATTTTGTAAGAAGTGCTTATAAGGTCAACGCCCGGGCACCATACCTACGATCAGAGTTAATGTCAGTTCAGAGGCAACAAATAAATTTTGTAACGGAAAAATCAAATTTTAAAAACTATTAACTTTAAAAAGTCGTAAAACAATTAAAAATAACCCTGTATATGATAAAAAGGTTGTATAATGTAAAATTTGATATGAATTTATCTTTAAAAGAATTTAATTTAAATAATACATACATATTCTTAGTATTTACTTGACAATGTTATTTAGAATGGCTTTCATGTATACGTTCAAACTAGACATGTCTTGTTTGATCTTAATTAACACACGTTAACGCAAAATGATCGCTTTAAGATCAAAGAGCTTAATACTAATATTTGGCGACGTCTATTGAAAGAAGTCATTGACATCGCTTTCGAACTTAGTTAAGTTTATTTTAATTACCTTATGCATAATTAAGAAAAATAAGTCCTCATTATAATCGAATAAACAATTTATTGAAAATATTCAGTAAAGCACATATAAGTAAACCATTTACTCTTATTTTATGGTTTTCCTTAATAAATTATTGAACTCGAATTTCATGTGATATTTCGTTCAAATTATATTGGTATAATTTCGATCAGATCAGATTTTAAGCAATTATATTAATCGGATTACTGTGAAGTGACTTCGCTAGGCAACTAACCACTAATCTCTATGTAATTGCCCCTCATACTACCTTTCGAATATTTGCTGAAGCATATTCAATTTTCTCTTGTTTCACACACACACGCACATATGTATGAAGATATATTAAAGTATCTATTTTGTAGGAACATCTTTCAACGGTTGTTTTAAAAATATTTAATGATGTTAGGTTTAATTTCTTGTAATTAAATCAAAATTTTTATGTGTATGTACTCACCGTGTTATGTATACAATGATAAAACATATTAAGCTTTTATCATAACTTTAATCTTTTGGTAGCATTACAATATATATTTAATACTTATTATATTCTATTCCACATTTTCTTAATTATATTTTGTGAGACTTTTCTAACCAAAAGTTATTGTAATATCTAATCAAGCATATATTCTTCAATTTGATAAAAACCCCTAACAAAATTGATGGATGTTGAAATAAAGAACATTATTTTCACAAAAATATTTCTATAAATTTAATTCGTGAGTTTAGTTTTATCGGAAAATAAAATTGGAAAAGTCCTGAGTAAAATATACGTGGACATTTGAAATATTGGAAAATATATTTGAAAGCCTACATCTATGGACCTAAACGTTATGATTTATTTTAAATAAAAAGTGAAGTTAAATTCATTAAATAAGTATAATTTGTATACAGTTCGTGTTTTAACGAAACTACAAAACCAACTACATAAAGACTTAACCCCTCGCATTAGCCAAGCTTCAACGACTTCTCAAGTGCTGATGGTACTGATTGGCCATCTTAACAATGGCCTGTAATAAACCAACTTATTTACCAAAACCAATAACCTAAAATACACTCTATCAGTGATTGGTAAAGTGTATTTTAGGTTGCATATCATTGTGGAAATATTTGGTAATTTTAAAAATCAGTTCATCTTCTTAGCCGGATTTTATGTTTCATTGATTGGCATTGTTAAAAATCATTGCAAGGGTATATCGAATGCTCTCGAATATTTTACAAAGCGATAAGCTTCAGAAGTAGATACAATTATTTGATAAGAATGTTTTGGATTCTTTATTTGTATATTTTTGTATAAAAATGACAATTTAATTTGATGTACAACTTATATATAAATAGTTCTGTTGTTTGTTGTTGTTATTTTATGTTGTTGTGATCTATCTCATATTTTTTTTTAATATGAGTATATACATAAGACATATTTAGGGTTTTAATGGGTTCCGTTCCTAAAGGGTGTTCAAGGGGTCCTTTAACCAAGGCTCCGCCGCGCTCTTTAACTATGTATCCATCCGTTGGTCAGAAGTTTTTTATTTTAGTATATGTATATGGTATATTAAAAATTAAAAGTTAAGCAATAGAAACAAAATAAATATTCATGAACAAGTAGAAGGTAGTCGGTTTTTTATTTGACAAAACTCTCTGATAAAAATTTACTATAAACGCAAAGTCATACAATAATTATCATCAAATATTAAGTAATTAGTTAAATGTTTTAATGATAATTGAATATACTGTCTCAAATGCCGCCTCAAGAGGTCAATGGCATGATACTCGTAGTGTCAACAGCTAATGATCACAAGTATATTTATAGCCTCAATTTATTTAAAATTTTTAAAGACTGATATCAAAGATACAAACTTTAAAATGTAAAATAAGAACTTGAAAAAAAAATTAAGGTATTTAAAATATGATAATATTATGAGCATGATCGCTGGCAGTTTGAGGTTTCAGTCATTCATCAATTTTAATTAAATTCGGAGGTTTGTTAAAATGTAATAAATAAATCCTTTATTTAATTTTATTCCCGTCATAATATAATCAATCAATATTTACTCGATCATTCATTATCAATCACAACTTCAATTACAAATGTAAATAATGTGGTCAAAATCATAACTTGTTGTTTGTTAATCAAAACATGATTACTCACAGCAGATATAATACAGGACTACGTCATAATATTAATATGATATGACGTCATTATTAACCAGATTCTTGGGGCTATTGGGCTGTATCACCCTTTCCTTTTGCTAGCAGGACCGCTCGTAACATTATAATAACATTAAATACACATCCGGAAAAAATATGATATCCTGCGTATAATGTGTTCTATCTAAATAATAAGTTGGTATCTTTAATGGACATTGCATAACTTTAATACTTTTATTATTAATAAAAATAGTATGTAGGTATGTGTGTACGTTACCTTGAGATAGAGTCTTTATTTTGACATAGGATCTTTATTACCCATATCAAAAATTACTCGTATTCATTTTCGAAATAGAATGATAATTATGCCAATTATTTTTAGGGATCTGTTTTATATCATAATATAAGTTACTACCTTCTAAGTGGAGTGCTAGGAAGGAAAAAATATACAAGCGATATAGCAATTGATTCATCTCTCTAATGTATTTAAACGTCACCGAGCCACCAAATTAATTCTATACAAAGTCACCTTTGTTGTCAAGACAATGTAATTACTTCAATAAGCTGGCTTTGCACACACTGTACACACATAACACGTTTCGAGACCTTAATTTTCTTATAATTTATGATATGCTCATGATATTACTACAAACTTTCAAGAATATATTTGTTAATACATATAGTGTAATTTAAAATTACAAAATTAATGTAAAGTAAATTTTAATTTGAACAATACTTAAGATTACATGATTAATGTCTTATAAAAAATGCAACAATAAAAAAAAAAATTACTGATAAAGAATAAGCTCTACCGGCTGACTTTGAAATCACTGTTATGTGTACGAGCACTAACAGGCAAGCTCCTAATGGATACCTCGTGTCGTTTTAGACGGTGTGGTGTTTACCAAACGCAATTATTGTCCGCGTCCATTTTGCAATATGAGATTTAAGGCCAAATTAAGTGAATTAGAAAGTGAAGGGCCGTTCATAGACCTCTACCCCTCGATGTCGATGAAACTCCGAACCAATGAACTGCCTCTGAATCGATCGATAATTCATAATGAAGCGTAACCTGATATACAGACAAGCATTATTATTATTAGCTTTGATTATTTAGCTTATTTTATAAAAATTATTATACGAGACTCTTAATATGGTTTTCATTATAAAGAGGTGGAAAGAAAGGCTTTCCATTGGAAATGAGAAAGAAGCAGAAGAAGTAAGATGATAAAACTTTAGCTATAGAAAAAAACACAAAAAACATTAATTTTGCTGTTATGTTATCAATTTTTGATATCAATTTGTGATAACATAACATTCTATTAAACACATCACACTTAATTTCAAACGTTAAGTCCCGTTAAGAAACACAAAGTATGCGCTAGGAAATACTTCCAAAAACCTTCTGCAACAGTAACTAACGAGTCAATTGTAAACATGACATGTGATAAATATATTGAAACAATACTTATACCCAAGTGTTCCACATTTGATCATCGGTAAGGCGAACTTAGTTGTAAAAGAACTAAAATAACGGATAAGAATTACAGATGCCTACTTCAATGATTTAGAAGTGTATACATATAGACCAAAATATAATTATAATCACTTATTATAGAACAATAATTCGGTCATGCCATACCCAATAAGTGGATGCTATACTTGCATTCAAAATTGTCGGAACTTATTTAGTCAGAAGTTGAACTAATTCTCAATACAGGTGGGTTCACAATCATCTTGTTTAAAAAAAGATAGTAACTCGACAAACTAGTTAAGACTATGAGCATTACGAGCTACGAGCATCAAAAAAATGTTTAAGAGAACTTTGCAACAAAATTAGTCCAAAAGAAATGCAAGAAATCTAATGTTGTTGCGGAAACCAAAACACTTTATCGGTTTTTAAGACAACAACACAGAAAAGATTCCAGATAAGTAAATAGTGGATATACCTAGTAGTAGTTTATTTATAAAAATATTTAGAGAATTAGATGAGTAACGAGATATATAAGAGAATATATATAAGAGTTGTATAATTAATTAATTGGACACCAAACTGACAGGAATACAAAAAATATATAAGATAAATATAAATAACTTATTTGTTCACATTCGCAGAATTTGTGACTTACATGAGGGGGGCTTTAACAATGGCAAATCAGTCGTCTATTGCGAACAATTTATAATTTTCTCGGTCAGTTAGACACGGGAAATTACAATGGTGTCCCCAACAGATCTTACTACATTTTCAACAAGGGTTTTTGTTCCAATTATACCGAGATAATTATTATTTCCGTTAAATTCAACTATCTGTTATGGAACACCAATTTAGACTAATTATGGAGTAGTATTATTATTTTTAAGCAAAAGTAAAGACAATTAATATAATATATAGCTGTAACAATTTGCTATTAAAAGTTCATAGGTGAAACGCTATTCCATCCATCCATATATTTAATTTTATTTATTACAATTTTATTTATTACAATTTATTATTTAGTTCGACAAAATATAATATTCAAATTCCGATGAAGACGCAGGTAACCAAAGAGTGCAATTATAATTTTGGTTATAGATATACAAAATAAAATAGTTTTTACGACAACTAATTTAAATTTAAATCAAGCTCTGTGGGTGGCGGCTGATTGGTTGACTTTCTGGTTAGCAAAAAAATACACTTCAAATAAATTCTAATTGAAGATTTTTCAAACAAAAAAAATGTAATAATGTTAAACTTTAAAAGTTACACATTAACCATTAAAGCGTTACAGTCTGAAAAGTTTGAATAGTAATTTAAAGAGCAATTTTCGTAGCTCCACGTCTGGTAAACATTAATCAGCAAGGTTTAGAAAGAGCGGAACTCGTGCCTTTCACAAATGCGCCCAATCAGCGCCGGCCTTTCATTTCTAACAATACAGAGGATAAAATGCGAAATAAGATCCTTAATGAAAACTATCGGGTAACTGCCCCGATATTAATCTATTATCATAAAGTCGTCTGCAGACGCCAGCACGGATGATAGAGATAGCTATTCACGTAAGGGCTCCGGTTCACGACGATGTTGATGCTATTAGCCAAATACCACGTTCCACTTAAATGTATTCCATCGGATTAGGAATATTGGCGATCCCTCGAGTTTATACTGACTTAGAATATTGAATGTTATTTTTTTTATATTAACCTAATACAGACATCTTAAAACTCCTTGACCTTGTATTGAATATTTTATTTTCAAAATATAAGTTAGAAGCAAATAAAGTTACAACAAAACTCTTTAAAAAATATACATATGATAAATGTCATTGATAAGAATAACAAATTAGTTTTGACAGCCTGACAGTCAAATGGTTTGGATCTACGTCTCATATGAGACACACCTGAGTTATTCAAATACCTACCGATTCTTGTGAGGTCGTTGTCATTATTCAAATCTTTGTTCACCTTGAATAAAGTTGCAACACAAAATGGTAATCTTTTTCAAATTAATCCTTCAAATTGTTAGTATTTCGAACGTAAAAAAGTTGGGTTCACGCGATGAATAATAATATTTCGTGATTTGAAATACCAATTACAAAAAAGGTTTTACTAAAAGTGATATTCTTATTGTATTTTTTTGAACAAAATAAATAAAGATTTTTAAAATAATGTGTTCCTACTCTTTTAGATCACATATTGAGATGACTCATTCATAACTCTCGTGTTGAAAATCAAAACAGTTTTTTTAAATTGAGAGCTGTGTTTTAGATATTAAATAGGTAGGAAAATTGTCTAATTCATTAAAATGTCATAAAACCAATATATTCTACTTTTTGCCAATTCTTTATAAATCACTTATTTCGTCCTTTACTTCTAGAAAGGTGTAGATCAATATTATAACATCAATATCATATAATTATATAATATTTTCCAAATAAATAAAGGTATAAATGCTTGAAATATTACGTCTGTGTATTGTCAAAAATAAGAACACGATAAAGCCTTTGTGAGAAAACAAACTTTCTCAGGCTTTGACGGCAGCGGGCGGATATAGAAGGGACAAGGGCAGACAGCTTCCGGAGGGACAAAATAAACGTAGTCAAAAACAATTCGAACTAGCCCTCAGGAAATGAATCACCGTAAATCATCTTAGAAAAACATGTTAATCCTTAATTAACTTATTTATTATATTAAGAAAATGTTTATTATTATTGCGTTCAATTTAAGTAATAACATTTTAAGGAACCATATTACACAAAAAAAAACTAAGACGTCTTTTCAATCGTCAGTTGACAATTTTTGAAGCAATGTCGATGTTACTAAAAAAAAAACTCTATGATGTTGCCTTTATACTATATGTTATTAAAATCCCGTAAAAGATTTCACCAATATTTTCGAAGCAAATGTCATTGATAAAGGCCTTAGATCTAAACGAATAAAGCTGGTAATACTTCTCTAGTTACAACTTAATACAGTGGACGGATCAAAGGCACATACGGAAATGCTGCAAGCTTAGAATAAACCAATTATGAGTGAAATATTAGGGATCAGTCTTCTGAGGGACGGTCTTTGATGAAAACGGCTAACTGAGAGGAGAGCAGTCTCGAGACTTGTTGGACGCACACAATTTATACCAAAGATACAAAAAAAATCATAGAAAATAATTCAATCACATTTTTTTTCTAATAACCATACAATAATCTTTAAATTTATATCTAAATTACTGAGATTTGTTACTATCTCTTCACGAAAAATTCAAACTAAGTATTTATAATCTGTTCGAAACACTATTTTATAAATATTAAATAATTAATTACAAAATATAACTAATTTGTCTTATGACTACAAATTGATATTTTTTCCGCGTGGTGCCTTCGAGCTAGTAAAAGAAGCCACCAAAGAGCGGTCAATGTAAGCAAGGCTCTTAATAAATTACAGAAATTGGTGGCTAGGATACTAATACCCTTGGAATGGGTATAAGCCGGTCATAACGTCGGTTAACTGCGCGTGCAGAGTAATCATTTTCGGACAGGATATTTACTTCCGTCTGTTCCACCGCGGCCTCTTATTAAAAGGATTCGTCGGGTAAATGATTGCAGCTAATATACGTTTCGCTGAAATGAAAATATGGCAAATTGCTTTCATATTTTATTATAACTTCTTAGGAAAAATTAAATCTTGATATATTACACAATATGTTGGGTTTAACTTTTAATTAAAATCATGTTCGTGCTATTTTTGTGTGTTGTTTGGGTC
The DNA here is from genome assembly GCA_959347405.1 of Napeogenes sylphis. Lineage (NCBI taxonomy): Eukaryota > Metazoa > Arthropoda > Insecta > Lepidoptera > Nymphalidae > Napeogenes > Napeogenes sylphis. The sequence goes on from OY365781.1 coordinate 19,184,698, forward strand.
CTTTATCATGTAACGTTATATGTAAACAAAATATGAAAATAAATAAATACGCAGCGATCATTGTGATGACCTAAATGCTACTCCATTTTCAATTAGACTGAAAGCCGGGGACGATATGGATATTTTGTGAAATGGGAAAATAATCAAATTTCGACTGAATAATGAGAGGACCCTTACTTCGATGAATGGTAACAGGAGAGCATGACAACACAAAGGGTATTTAACTTGCACTTAGTACTTTTTGGCCCACGCTCCCCGCTGTGCCGGACACCCCCTGCCCTCCCTCGCGATTATTTTGTCGTTATCGCCCTATAACGTATGCAGTATCCCTGAGCGAATGGTAGGCTTTTTCCTCACATATATACAAATATATTGCAAAATAGCCCTTGTTTCCAGGGTAACAGAAACCATGTTCGCGCATATATCTTCAGTGCCATCATTTATTTAATCGTCTCCTAATCCTTTGATTTATAATAACCCGTTAAAATATTGCCTGCGGCTACAATATATTTAAATTATTCCAACGGTCAATTAACGAGATAGCTTTTCGGCGCATTATTAGAACAAGTCACGATAAATCGCGATAAACGGTTGGGTGCCTCTTTCAATTTACTATAATAAAATATTAATGTTCCAGTATCTTATCACCGATTTATTTGAAACCTTTTAATAAAATAACATAACAAACTTACAAACAAAGCTGATTTTGGCACGTAAAGAAAAAAAACTTGGTTATATTTTTAGGTTTTTTACCCGCATACTTACCTATTAGTTAAGTCAAACACACCTTTTTGAACTCTGTTCCGAACATGTCAGCAGCAACTTGCCTATATTTGAAGAGGCAAATTTTCACCAAACATTCTATTGATAGAAATAATTCTGCTGAGGAAAACGATATTTCACCAAGGGTTTTGTAAAGTCAAGGCGGGTCTAACGGAAAGTTAGTTAACTAACTTTTTCGCATTTCGTTAAAAAGCAACAAGGATTAATTTGGGTGTCGGGCGTAATACTTATTTACAATAATCCGACTTGTGGGAGAACCGCATGAATTGTTAGAATAAATTTCGTTTTCAACTTTAACTATAGAGATGCTTATTATATTTATCGATATATATTTATTTAACATGTCAGCTAATGTTATGTGCTTTAATATTTAATTATTATAAATCAGTCTAAATAGTATACATTTTTTTAATTTAACATTTTAATACACTCTACATATATTGTATCCATGCCAATTTAAAAAGGTATAGAATATAATCATCAATAAGTAACAATAAAATTATCCAAACATACATACATACAGAATGCTAAGCTCATCAAATCATAGTTCATATGAGGTTAAGAAACTCAGAAAAAATAAAAAAAATGTGTTATTGTTATTAATTTTAATTGTATATTTATTTAATAGTAAGACATTTTTATGCAAAAGTATCGATATCTAAAATAAACATCACTATTTAGTTACGGAGGTAGATCGTACAACCGCATTTAAAATTACCTTCTCGCTTAGAGCAGGCCCTTTTTATAATCCCTAAGAATGTTAGTCCTAATGATGCCTCCATTTATATTAAGGATGTTTGCTTTGAAAAAGGTAAAACGATCCCCAAAAAAAATCACCAATAGTAGCTATATGTTTTGTATGTAATAATTATAAACTTTGAATGTTGTGATCAGTTAACTTTATTTACATATCCTATTAATATTATAAATGCGAATGTGAGTTTGTTTGTTACGCTTTCACGCGAAAACTACTCAACTGATCATTATTAAACTTTGTATACATACTTTTGGAGGTATTAGAAGTAACATAGGATATTTTATATTAAAAAAAAAGATATTTTTTTAAGCGCGAATTAAAAAAAAAGATAAAAACATAAACATGTAAGCAAAGCCGTTGGCAACAGCTAGTATTACATAAACTTTGCTGCAATTCTAATAATTGTTTCTGTAAAAAAAAATATATACCGGCCGATTTGAGAACATCCTCCTTTTTAAAGTTGGTTAAAAATATTAATTTAATATACTAAATAAACAATTACTAATGGTTATTAGGCGTAGTTTGAAAAGGTGAAGTATGTGTATATTAAGATAAAAATTGGAGTTATGATTCTGATACAATCTCTGTATTGAAGCTTTCAAAATGTATTACTTACAGTAATAAATTAAACATATAATTATCATTAATATGATATACATGTTTAGATAAAAACACAAAAACTATGCAAATAAAATAACTAAATACGAGATAAAACATTTATTCAAAGCCATGGCCAATCGGGCCGGTGCCATAACATTTGCATATTGCGATGGGAAATCTCATGATTAACATTTTTATTAAACTTGGATTAGCAATAATCCTTTTTTATTCGACAATTAGAAACCTTATCGCGGCCAGCGCTCGTAAAGAGTTGGAACATCGACTTGATCATTAACTAAATGACTCCCCATATTTTGGATAACGTCTTTAATTAAACTTTTATTTTTAAATCTAATTTACGGGGTGTTAAAGATATTAACGAATGATGTTTTTAATTAAAGAAAATATGGCTTTAAATAAATGAGCTTTTAAGGATAAGATAATTTAATACATATGTATTAAGCTTATCTATTTACTTTTTACTACAAAAGTTCGACGTATGTTTGTAATTTTATTAACGAGTTCACATATGTTATTATTATTTTTCATTGTACATTTATTTAAATTTAAATAAGCTCAATATTATTAAATTGAAAATATCAAATTCATATTTTCAAACGCGAAAAAAAGATTTTTTCGTGTTAACTTACTATTAACTATACTATGTTGACTCTAAAATAATCTCAAATCGTAGGAAATTTAATCACAATTGAAAAGATTTTATGTTATTGTAATTGTAACTGAAATATACTATTATCCAAATGAAAGAAAATATTATGTTAACTTGAACAATAAGAAATTAACACATAAATAAGCGCAGAAAAAAAAAATCATAATAGTAGTTTTTACGCGTAAATGCGCGAACAAACATTCAAAAGTTTTAGAAACTATGTTTTAAGGTTTTAGTATGTACTTAACCTGTTAAGTGTATACTAAAACCCTAAATAACTTTTTCAATACTAAGTTTTCGAGTGTTAGGTATGTATGCTTGTTTATATAAGTGCTCTATTTACTTTGCGACTCACTATATACCTATATATTTTATATATGTACTCTGTCTCCTTCACTTGTAGTCTTCTACTTGAAAACATTAATGGAATTGCTTTTTAGGTTCTAATTTGACAGCCACAATCAATCAAGTCACCCAATACAATATTCAAGACCATTTCTAAAGAACTGTTAAACCACGCTCACGTAAATCGTAAAAAACTTTTCTAGATTTGATACCTCAATTCAACGAAATTACCTATAAAATATGAGCACTCGCCTTGAAAGAGTCGTAAACCATTCGACGTTCACAAATTATTATTTCTAAGATTACCAATAGGTGCGATTTTTAATACGAATTTACAGTGTGTCCCAAGCTTAGTAGTAATATTCCTATTATATGTATTTTTTAAACCCCGACTCAAAAAGAGGTGTGTTATAAGTTTGATCTGTGGATCTGTGTATCTGTGTGTCTGTGGCAATGTGGCAGCCAAATGTGTGGATGGATTTGATTGCGGTTTTTTTTAATCAAAAGCCTAGTTCGTCGAGATGGTTCTTAGCTATGTTTAGTCGATATAGAAATAGTCGTCTCTAAGATATTGGTGCGGGGGAAATGTTCTTATGCAATATTGATAGAAATACTTAAGCAAGTGATAATTTGTGTGTCTGCAGGTTCACTTAATACTATAATGAAACCAGTAACATTACTTTAAAAAGCAGAAAAATATTCTTATATATATTATTATTCTTTTTGGTGGTCTTTTTGTATCGGCCGTTTTTTAAATTTTTTATTTATTTTTTTAAATGTTCAAACCTAATAAAATAAAATGAAAACTAAATTCTAGTATTTCAATAATTTTACGAGTATATCTACTCATTTCATTATTTTAAAACTTATTGTAATATTTATTTTACGTCGGTTTAATTAAAAATAAAATATTCATACAGTTAACCATCTTATTTAAATACCAATATTGGATGAAGGAAATATTAATTAATTTTACAAACGCGTTCAATAACCGTCTTAGTTGAAAGGCGTGATTGGATTTTAAGTTTCTAAGAATTCTAACTCCATTATGAAAACCATTGGGTTCTGTATGGAAGTTTCATTTGATTATGTTGAGTTGATATATTTATAAATAGGTTTATTTTCAGACTCACCATACATTACAGCGATTCAACTCCGATTTTATATATGGTAGAGAATAGTGATAATCAAATTATTAGGTTTAGATCTAACGCTCATAGAACAATTTTGCAATGTTATATAATTATTTTGTAAATAAATATAAAATGAAAACCTCATCAGTACGGCAGGGATTTAAACTCACGACCTCTGAGAAACAATAACTCAATTGTTAAAGCGACGTGTCGGTTTGTCAGAGAGACGGTTCGAATCCTTGCCAGTGGCGATTTGTTTTATAGTCTACATTTATTTAAAATTGAAATCAGCTTAACATAGTTGTACATATATATTTATAGATTAATTTAACATGTACTAACTAACAATTATATAATCATGATCAGGGAGTGTTAAAACTGTGCATTAAAATAAACAGATCAAAAAGACAAATATTTGTTCAATGATGTTAGAAAATATCAGTAGATATTTTCATATGAATGAAACAAACTTAATTATAAATGACAATTGAATATTCCCAAGAATTGGTTTTAATAATCACCAAGTTCCAACCTTCAATAATAAAGTAGGTTCAAACCTATAAAATAGAAATTACATCCAAGTAAAAAAAAGGGTATTTTATAAAAGTCTAGAAAATACTTTTAAATTGCGAACATATTCAAGTCGATAACCTGATCAGGTTTGATTTATTAGATCCGTACCTGCATTCTCATTCAGCGTGTGTCTGCAGACGTGCCTTCTATCAAACGTAACACGAGAACTTCGATTTAATCAGACTACACCTCACCTTAAGGTATACAGTTGAAATTAGACACATCTTTCACGTTAGATATTTGAAAACCAGACATTACATACGTATTGCTAGATCATTGGAACTGGTTATAGAAATTTTGAAGTTTATTTAAAATAATAGTAAAGTTATAACATCATATTATTATATGCTAGATTACTGCTTCATGTACGGACAATATCTTTAAGTAACAATCTAACTAAGTATATTACACGATGCGCAAAAAGTTGATTTATCGTCTGGCATCCATCGAGCTCCCAATTAATCTCCGTACAGACTCCGTATATCAAAAATATGTATCAAGCTAAGCAATAACTCAGAATTAAACAGCTGTACATTATGTAGAATCTAAATGTATTTATAATTATTTTAGATACATTAATTATCCTTCTATCTTCCAGCAAGAGTAATGAATAAGCAAAGTATGTAAATACTGCAGTACAGACTTGCTCGAATACTGTTTCAGATTAAATTTGATAAATAATTTTATTTATTGTCAAATTGTGATATCTGTCTAAATAATATCGCTTTTCTCTACTAGGGTTATAAATTATATTATAAATACTTGCAGAATACCCAGTTTAACATTCCGTAATAACTATCGAAGTTTGTCACTTTAGCACCGTAAAAGGGATGGTAATAACTTATATTAAATGACTTAGAGTACTGTAGATACATGCACAAGTGTTCTGTATATATCATTACTATAACGTTTTTATTAATTAAAACTCAATAGAATGATTATTCTCTTTTTTTATACAATAAAGTCAAACAAGCAGATGGTAGATAAGATTGTAAGATGTGGTGGTACCATCCTCGTAGACATCCGAATTTCTCACTCAGTGCACGACACAAAATTGTGAGAGTATGATTATGATTCGGTCGAGCCAGCCCGTATACGAGCAGCAGTCAAACAATTACGCTGAAATAGCACTTATATCTCGTTTATGAGATAGAATATGGACTGTACTTACATATTCTCTAAAACTATACATTTTTTAAAACAGTTCAATTCATACAAATGTATTTTCAAAATATTCACTCGCACCATATTAAATTCATAAACTGATTTGGTTTACACGCGCACTAATTATTAAGAACATAAATTGCTTAAATTAAATCCAAATAATCACATCAAATCTCATAATATATAGTCCATTAAAGTTTCTTACTTAAGACAATTAATTAGTATAATACAGCAATTTCATACAAATCTCAAGAACTTTAAATGACTAATGTTTGTTCTTAAAGAGTTAAGGTCTTATTATCGCGGTGATAAAATTAAGAAAGTCGCGTTGTGTTCGCAACTGTACTTAAAAATTACTAAGTGCGTGATTATTCTTTAAATCCTTTGAGGCAGTTTTGAACTTTTTTAAGCTTACCAAGTTAGCGATATAGTGTAACTTTGTCTTGTAGATGGAAACTAATATCATTTATATAAAATTAGTATTACTTTTTATTTGCAAAGTTTTTGTAAGCTTACTAAAATGTTACTTTCAGAAGTAGTTTAATTTTGTAATTGGCACTATAGCTTACATTAATTTATCTATAGTGTATTTTTTTTATTTGTAGTATCTGAAGTTATATTTAATGTTCTAAATTCTATTTAATAATCCTTAAAACTAGGATAATTTACTTATGTAAATGTATACATATATATTAATTTATAGTATTTTATGATATAAAAGCCGATCCTCGAAGCACTAGTCTTAGCCTAGAAAACTTATACTAAGTATGTGTAGCAAGTATACCCATATAAAGATATTAAGGTGGGCGGATTATTATGACTTTATTATATTTCAAAAGGTAAATCCATTTAACCAAAATATTCTTTGGTGGCAATTTTAAATTTCACAAATCAAGAAAATGTAACCTATACAATTTAAGAAATGAATAAAACGCTATGAAAGACCAGTCTCCTCCGCACTCCTGTAATTAGCCATCATAACAAAAATATTTTTTAAAGACCACGCCCTTTGCGGGCGAGACATTAAGTTTTTCACTGAATAGAGGCAACATTGGAAAATTTCAAAGCATTTTTTGTAGAAATTCGTAAAAAAATGTTTTGTATTGTGAGTAGCGTACAATGGTGGATGAAGGAAATGAGAGTCTGGGGTGGTCTGTGCTCAATTTAACTCGCACACTGCACCCCGCCCCTCCCTCCCGCAAACGCAGTGCTAGGGCGGATTTAATACCTAGATTTAATAAAAAATATTATTAACTTAAGAACAAAAATTATCTAAACTTTAAAACAATTTCAGAAAAGAATACTGTTTCTAAAATACTTTGAATGATTTAAATATATATATATTTTTTATATTACAATGAATATATTCGTAATTAATCAAAAGTCTTATAACAGTGTGTAAGAGCCCTAAGTGGGTTTATATGATATTCATTAACCACTAAAGATACCCTTTTAATTTGAATGCGTTTCAGTTCAATGAGCAAAACTAATTTCATCTGAGCACAGATAATCTTTAAAAAGTGGTCAAGTAATTGAACTCACCCCTCATGATAACCTGAATTATAAGTACTATTTTAGAGCCTCTTTTTATCTATACAAATACTAAATTTATATAAATATAGAATTAAAAAAATTTCCCAAAGATCAAATCCCTGCCCGTATCAGTTCATTCTTCATACTAAATTTATATACATTTAAATAAGCTCGACATAGCTATACATGTTTATAAATATTTTTTAATATATAAATATTAAATATTAGTTAATTATTTCATGACTTTTGTCTTATTAATCTGCCAGTTTATCTTTTATTTATATATCTTTTACGAACAATTACTTTTACGTTTTATAATGTTTATAGAACAATGCATATAAATACAACAAATTTATAAAAAAAACATTACGCACACATACCCCATTATATAGGAGGGCACTGTCAATTACAAGTAAATATTAGTCTAATATCAATAACAGAGAGTTGAAAATCGCCTGGCGTAATGTAATAAAAAAAATAGCAATGTATATGCATAGGAATAAATCATATCCTCATAAACATTAAAACTTAAAATTAACGAAAACTAATATATTAAGATACAAAACATACCTACGAATTTCATTATATAAGTGGTTTTAATCTAACTTAATTTGAAAATTCAGTACACATATTAATTAATAGTACCAACCTAACAACTCTAACAAACCGACGAGTATACAAATAATAAATAAAACAAATAACACGGGAACTTAATATAATGTTGGTGTTCCTATATTGCCTTATGGCACACGCTCGGATGAAATTTAATGTTTCGCCCTCACATAGCCCTTTGAAGGTTTCCATATTAGCCGGCGTCTATTAGCATAAAATCCATAATGCCACGACCTAAGCTTTTAATTAATTACCGCCTCATCCCACGACGCATAAACGGAATTTATAAAATTCATCTCCTTAAATAAAATTTGCATAATTTACTGATAACAAATGAGATGAAACAATGGACACAGTTTGGGTAATAAAAATTATTGCAAACGAATTTCTGGAGAATAACATGTTCTCATATCACATAGCTGTTGATAACCAAACAACGTTCTCGCTACACCAACAGCGACCGCCCGTCGGAAAACTCATAAATGTTAACGTAAAATAAATAAAAAGGCATCCTCTAGACAAACAATCTCCGGAAAAACTAATTTATGCGGCGCATTCACCGACCGAGTAAGGCGCGCTTTGGAATATCTCTTTTATGTTTTGGCAAAGATTTAATATAAAAAATTACTTTTCGCATTATCATGTGAGGAGCTGAGGGATTCGATGGCTGAAGTCACGATTTGTTGAGGGCGCGCTTTCCGCTTTGGAAGATTATCTGATGCGTGACAGTTGCTCCGACTTCTGCTTCTCTTACTTAAGCGGGGTTACATGACGTCTTGTTATTTTTACATCAATAATAATGAATGATTTATAACAATATGGTAGCATTATAACAGGATAAATTTTGTGGGTTTTAATTTAGGATAATCTTCAAACCACACATATTTTCAAAAACTTTGTATTAGTATAAATAAAGATATTTGATTAAACTGTCGATTGAATGCCCTATAAATTAATTAATTCTTCTCGTAAGACATAAAGTTATGGTTACAGGGTCAAGTTGAGACGCCCAGTAATATTATAACCCACTCTTATATTCATATATAAAGCTATAATTACAGTATTATGTCACACCCTAAACGTGACCTCTTATTCTCAAGAGTTTACTTTCTTTCATCGCTTCACGCATATGTTTGGTTCCTCGTAGCCCCTCATATTCCTTTGATTATTGTATTAGGAAACGAGGGTAAAATAAAATACGTACTGTGCACTTTTTTGTTACATGACGTATAAAGAGTATTTAAGGTCAGCGCAGACATGCGACACTAAGATAACAATCTGTATTACCAATTACATTCATCTTGAAATAATATTGTTTTATTGAAATACGACCGTATTATAACAACCACATTTTATTAAGTTTTTTCCGTTAATTTAATACATTCAATTTTGCACCAGAGTCTACATAATTTTTTTTTCGTAAACAAGAGTTAATGAATAATCGTGTCTTAGTCTTGTCTAAAGCCTGCTCTTGCCATCCGTGTCGTTTAATCTATTTATTGTCAGCGGGCACATAATGAATGCTCTGCGTTGTTGACGTCACGAGTGTTCCTGCTCGTTAAAAAGCTCCGGATATCAAAAATACATCATATGAATCTAAATTAAATTGGATTTGGTATATTTCAGTAACTGAGTATTTTAAAATGTTTGCTACATATTTGATTTAATGATATTATGTATATGTCAAAATTTTTCCCTTTTTGATTCATAACTTTAGGCCACATGACCATATTGATAATGATTAGAATATATATTATACTGAAGATGACAACAAAAACAAACTAGATAAACTAATAAAAGTACTAGATATGAAACCATTTGAAACATTCATAACCTAATATAAAAGAAAAACAATCAAAACACAGGACGAAACTTAAGACAGCAATTTCGCCGTGAGCTAAGAACAAATAAACGTCAAATCTTAAAAACAAATCAGTGTTCAAAACCGGCACACGCATGTTTTTATGAAGGGGGATAACGGTACAAAGGAAAGCAATTTAACAAAATAAAAAATGCTATATTGGAAGTGGAAGAAACAAATGATACGGGAAATACTTAAATCATGGCTATTGATGCAAAATTGGAAATTACTGTCGGGGAGAAATTATTTGCCATGAAAATTGAACTGTGATTACTGAAGATACTACGTGGGTTGAGAGATCACAATTGATATGTGGTAATGTACATTTTTGATAGATTGGATGTATTGAGAAAGCACTCGATAGATAAGACATGGAAAGTAAAATGTATCAAATTTAACATTTGGCAGCACAAACAAGTAATCGATAAATTTATAAAAAGGAATAATTGTTTAATCAAAGTAAATTTTAACTAAAATGGAACATAAATGAACATAATAATATTAATACTATATAAATAAATTAATTTAATAAAATATCCTGTTGTTCCTTTAAAGAGTTTTTATTGAAAGAATTATCCAAATTTGCCAAGATATAAAAGAAGCACTTTATTATTATCAAAGTACTATATAAAATAGAATGGTTGAGGAAATTAAATGTATCGATTCCCCTCCTATTGATAAATGTCGAAGCAAATATCATTGGAATTATGTAAATCGAGATTCAAGAATAACAACTCATGTTTCTATTTTATCTAAGTGATATTACAGAACATTATAGAAATTGGTTTCAATAATTTGATTACGCAAGTTTCAGAAAATAAATTTAACATAATTGCGTTTTTAATGTGACATCCCAAGTATAATTTTATTATCTTTTTTAATACTTCTTTATTATTAAATGGAATCCTATTTATTATTTTTATGGGACTGCCTCTGACATATGATAATAAGGTATTCGAAGACTTCATGATGTTCAGTGAACTTTTCACATCTCAGACTACGAGCGCAACTAAAGTCATAAACTTTATACAGTGACAACATATTTTACAAACGCCGGGCCTTTTATTAGACTCTGCCAGATGATCGTTGAATCCCTTTCTCCTCGGGAATTTAAACTTGAGCCGGGAGCTGGTATTGCAAAAGTTTTCAGCTCAACGAAAATACACAGGAACGCTTTCAAAAGAGTAATAGTACTAGAGATTTTTTGTCCGATTCAGTCGCGGATTAAGTTCACATACGAAGAATTTGTCAATCAGAAACCTTTCACCGACTTTACGAGGATCTGAAAGGTCCATCCTTTGGCAGTTGTAAGATTGAGTGAAATAGTATGCGAAATATCCTATTGTACAAGTAATCCGGTATAATCCGGCGAAATTAAATTACTCTATTCGAATGCGTAAGAAGGTAATTTAATATTAAACTTTTTATATTCTATGAATAAATTAAACTGAATAAATAGCAATCGCCAGTCTACATAATCTAAACATTTTCAGCAAACTCATTACGTGTCAGTGTAATAACCGTTGTCAAATGTGAACGTTGCATGTTTGAATTTTACGATTTCAGTGAAACAATTTGTATTCGCCTCTTGTACCGGCAGTAAAAGAAGACTGGAACTTCTAGACAATGCATATGTCCAGGTGTGGGAACAAACGCAGACTCAGCTAAAAAAACGAATCAGAATTACTTCGTGATTTTCTTTAGAACATTCGAAGCTATAGTATTCATTTTAATATAGAATACTCTATTAGGTATCACATATTCTTTTTTTTTTACAAACATTTAATAGTTGATTGAGACGACAAAATAATTTTACGTCATCAAAGATGTTTGATAATAATAATAAAAAAAATATATAAGTATTTAGATTTTGCTTAAATCCCATTGGAATGTTCTAGATTCTGTTAGAAATTTTCATGTTCTTACAAAAAAAAAACCGTTCTAAAAAATAAAAAAAAATACTAAAACACAAGACATCAAATGAACGGCGCCTCCACTTCCCGCGATAAAGAACCTCACAAATTGAAACTTTACCGTCTAGTGTCTTGTTTTAAAATGTTTTATCTTTAGGATTTATTGCACGAAAATAAAAGTACTGTCTGACATGTCCTGTCACATACATGACGTTTAGTATTTGTTACATAACTCTTGAAGATCTTAGGACGTCTCTTAAATTTATCTAACCTTGGAAAAAGTTATAAGAGTTATTGATGGCACTTTTGTTGTTTGAGGTAAATATTTTGCAGACAATATATTCTCGAAAGTTTTGTAATTTAGGTTTTGTCAGTTTTATTTTCGCATCAACTATTTCAATCAAATCATTATGTTCTGAATAGTGCTTATTTGCGACAATGTTTTAGAAGTTTTAATGAATAAACCACTGGAAAGAGAATCATTGACTTCATAGGAACTTTTTTTGTAAATATTCAGTATAAAAATAATATACAATACGAATACGAAATTCTAACAAGGTTTTACATATTTGATAACCTCATGAGTGCTGAAAACAACCTGATATCATACTCCTCATGAATATTGATTTCCAAATATAGAAATACGATGTTACGATCAACATCTATAGCAGCTAGAACAAACGTCTCGCAGTCTAGATTGTCTAGACAAAGAGGAAGGTTTTGTTGCCAATTGCACACCAGAGAGTATTCTACAATTTCTTCTCTATTTAAATATTTCCTTGCAATTAATTTAATTTAGTTAACAAAGAGATCGCAGATTCTGGGTCGGTTTCACAATAACTGGATCTCCTAAACCAATAGGTACCAATAGTAACAAAAAGTATTAATAAAGTTTATTCTCATTATTAAGCGTTACATAAATAATTTATCGAGAAAAGAAAGTCTTAAATAGATCGTAAATATTTTCATAATTCTAAAATATTTTAAAAAGCAATAAATAATAAAAATATTTTATATAAAGTTAATATGATGAGTCCCTCGCTAACAATTAGTAAGACATAAGCAATCTCTTCAGTGCGTTGTTCCCGCGGCGAGTGTTTCGTGAACACTGCGATTCCTTTTATTGCATTCCTTATTCCAAATTAAATATCCTTTAGACAGTCTCACTTAATTCTCTATTACAATACCAAGAGTTCTTTCTATTTAAATATTTAGCATTTTATATACAAATTCGAAATTATTTGAGTTCAAACATGCAAATAACATTTTAATAGCAAAGAATTTAAATAAACAGATGTTAAATTTTGCTCTTTATTTTTTATATATTTTTATTATAATTCTATAACAAAAAGACCAAACTAGTGAGATCATAATAAATAGTTCGCTAGCTACGTAACAAAACACCGACACCCGCTTCAGTGGCTACATTTAATAGACCCGAATAGTTTCACACAAAGCGGTCCTTAAAATCTGCATAAAATTCAAAAACTCTTTATCATCATTCCACTTCAATCGTAATTCCGGCAAAACAAAAGGGGAATCCGGAAGATCAATGGCGGCCAACGGGTCGTATTTACAGCTTACTGCACCGTAAATCCAGTGATATCACAATGCCTGGGGCAAGCATATATTGCCTGTTTCATATACCTAACTCTTTGATAATTATTCTTTAAATTTTGTTTCGTTTATCTTTCATAGGACATGCAACATGATTTATATATATACGAGTACACACATTATTAATAATAATAATATCAGGACAAATTACACACATTGATCTAACCCCTAAGTAAGCAAACTATTTGCTTCTGTTAGGGGGTTTGACAACGATACAAATACATAGAAATACACAAATAAATACTGAGAATATATTTAATAAACGACCATACCCACATACAGACATCTATACTCATCACATAAATGCCTGTCTCTGCCGGGAATCGAACCGGAGCCCCATTGCGCCGTGACACGTTAGGCGTCTGCGCTAACCACTCGACCAACGGGGCGGTTATCTTTTATATACATCGTACAAAACTTTAAATGTATTTTCATGTGCAATAAATAACGATATAATAAGTATTCCAAGAACAACAAAAATATTTGATAAGAACATTCTTTAGTTTTGTAAAGACGTATCCACACATCGCAATAATCTTTTGTCCGCAGAAGCATTGAAGATCCTAACAATAGTAACCATACATACTTTGTAAGTTATTACATTCCAAAACATATTAATTATTTTCTCTTATATTAGAACTAGTCGTAGCCGGTAATAAATGTTTTATTACCCATAAACGCATTGAGGCTTATTATTTTCTCGTAATAAAACAACAAAATATTGTATAGAGATTCTATTACCATCTTGTACCCTCTAATCTGGATGCGGTGTACTCCCTCAATAACATTATAATTCATCTTTTTATATATGCGGTTGTTTTATTGTCAAATGAAAACGAGAGACAGTAAAATTATTATCTTTTCACTAATCCCGTGAGTTTAGTATCTTACATTGTCGGGGATTCTGCTTTGTTGCGAAATTTAATAGATAGTTTATGGGACTTTAATTCAGTTTCATCGTAATTCAATAATAGCGTCGCGACGCGACTTGTCTTTCTCTAAAAAGACGTCAAGTTTTATATCTCATGATGATATTATAAAAGAATTCCAATTTTAAATCTTTCTACATTTCCCTGATAACTAAAGGTGGCTGATTACGTCACAGGACTAAATAAAATATAATTTTTATATTTATATAAATATAGAATGAAAAATCCCAGTAATCGCGGCTTCGAATCCCTGCCCTTATCGGTTTATTTTTCATTCTATATTTATATAAATTTAAATAAGCTTAACATGGCTATACATGTTTAAAGATATTTTCAATCATATTTTTTATGTAAGATACAAAAAGCAAACTGAATTATTCTTACATAAATAAGTATATTAAGCATATATTTGAGAAATCTGTAATTCCTTCCTTTCCTCCTGACTTTTATGTTTATATTATATATTTTATAACTTTTTATTTAAAAAATAATAATTCACTAATAAATAAAATGTGTTAGCACCAAAAATTGGTTCTAAAAGAACAATATGACACTAATATAGAAATAGCATTACAATACACTTTTCTACAACGAAATAAAATGTATAGTTTGTTTTTATTAAAACAGGGTACAAACACGTATATGAAAACATTACTATAAAAGTAATAGACTACACATGCAACGTAAAACCTTTCTTGTGCTTATTATCATAGAGTTTGTAATGCTATATCTAGTTCAGATTTAGGGAGTACTTTTATCTCATTCGAATAGATGAGAAAAAACTGGGCTCCAGTGGACCAACTTTTTAATTTGTAATTACAGGACAGAGTCCAAGCTTTAAGCATCATTAACTTTCTCCTGAATGTCATTGTATGGGTTCTGTACATACTTTTATAACATAGAAAATTTTATTGCCCGTAACCAAATTACTTCGGATTGAAGAAATAAGATAAAGCGTATTTTGCATAATTACATTGGACCTTTTAAAATGTTTAATTTTTAAGTTAAATTGAGTCCTTTTTGTATATTTGCTTTATAAATTATGTTTTTTAAATTACGAATTAATTTTTGCAATTATTTTTAATTATTGAGCCAATTATTTTTTTAAACTTTTTTATTTAATTTATATAATGACTTCTATTTTACTCCATTATAAGATTCGCAGCTTCTAGAAATCCATGTTACAAATAATCTTCTTATCTGCGATGTCTCGCTTAACTGAAACTCAAACCTCAGATTTCAAAGTGCGTCGTTAGCAGATCTGTACTTGACAATTTTATTACGAACTGGTAGCGTATTATTGAAAGATCTCGAGGGCCCTTCGCACCTCCCTTGCGCTAGTTATCACATTTTTGATGCGTGCGACTTTTCTGTCCACTTTGTGCACGTCTTTTTGTGTGTTCACGGCCTTAGATGTGTCTCGTTTGCGGTTTATTGGGATATTATATGATAGATGAAAGAACTATTGAGGTTTAATGTTGTGTTTATTAAATAAATATTCAACATTGTGTTGAATTACAAACTAGAGAAAAAAAAATATTTTTTTTTTTACTCAAAAAAGGAAATAAGATAAAGAGAAACAATCCTTTAAAAGATCTAATGAATGTGAGGCAAATTGCAATTTTTTAAAGTAGTCGTAGAACGACCCTTATCTCCGAATCTTGGAGCACACCGATACTTTCCCAATTTGTCTGAGTCCTGTCGAGTGTCCGCTTTGATTTTCCCTTTCAACTATTTCAAGAGACACGACACGATTTTTCAATTTAGAAAATAGTTCCTCCTCTTTATTAATTCATGGTGTTCGGTCAGTTTAAGTACGGTTAGTAGAAGACTTTAATTCTAATCATTATAAGGGCAATTGTATTTACGATACGATACGATAAAAAAAATATAAACACAAATTTAAATAAAAATTACTAGTACAATAGGCGGCCTTATTGATAAAGAGCAATCTTCCAGACAACCTTTAGGTTAAGACAAGAAGTGTGTTGTATATTTAGTACAGATGCATACTATAAAATTACAAAACTAATTTTAATCATAAATTTTGAACGGAATATTGATTGTTGTTAATATTAGTATTAGCTCATACGTAAACATAAACGAAATGAACAAAACATGTTAAAGTAAAAGCTGAAATGATTTTCTCGGCTCGTGTAACCCTTCTTCATAAATTAAAGCACTTCCGTTATGCTGACTCGACATCAACCATTGTTTCAGCAGAATACAATGAGTTCTTAAAATTGTTCACATCGCGGCGAGAATACTTATGACTCTTATGAGATAAATTAAAAGATACACATTAGGAAGAGTTGTCAGTATTTTAACATTCTGTATCCATTTTTCTCGTCGCAAAAATAATCAACTATGTATATATTTTTACTAACTTTTAATTATTATGTTTTTTTGTTATTCTCCCACTTTATCAATAGGAGAACAAAACAAAAGCGTTTTCTAAATGTCACTTTTATTAAATATAGTTTAAATTATATATAAATGTGAATATTTGAATAATATTGTAATTTGCAATCGTCGGGTGTTACCTCATTTGCATAGATCTGATTGTGCCCTTAGAAATTCTAGAAATTACACGTATGTTTTTTTTAACTTTGCAAACTCAACATCAATTTTATAGTTTGCACTTTTACTTAAACATTTGCTTTAAAACTGTATTCTCTGTAAAATTAATCAAGTCTTATATTCAGATATCGTGAATTTTAGTTTATAACTAGACTTTTATATACCTAATAATATAATTCTATTATGATCTAAAAGAGTTTTTTTGTTGGTGTGTGTAAACGCCACTCATTGTAACTTCAATCCAATGGATTAGATCATTCCAAATAAATGTTAGCATTAAAGGTAAGCAAATCTAAATTCGAGAACGGAGTCGCGGGCTACAACTAGCAAATCATAGTCGCTTCTGTAACTATAAATGACTTGATCTATCAAAGTCAGATTTACGCTATTCTAATGACAATAAGTCATAAGTCACCAATTAAATTATGATAAAATAAAATGTTTACTATCTGTTCAGTCCATTTAAAAGCTATATACTTGATGTGTATAGAATTGACTTAAATAAAATAATTCAAGCAAAAGTTATATATATAGCTTTTGCTTGTATTACAAATACTGGCACGGGACTATATATATATTCTTGTGCTCCTAATGGATTAGACGGTTTTTATGTTTTTTTTATAATGATAAAGTTATTGTTTGTTACCTTTACTTGATCCTGGTACATTGCCTGTCAAGATTTAGAAATCCATAAAATGTTTTTCGGTTTTGTGATCAAATCCTACTTTTATAATTTTTTGTTTGGGTATCTAATATAAATATTTTTTCGCCTAAAATCATCAGCCTTCACACTCTTTTAACATGTTTTATTACCATAAGAAATATTTAATCATGATTATATTAAACAATAATATAAACTCGGCGTCACAAAAATCGCACCTCTATGTTTTTTTCAGTAAATCGCTCCTAGAATCTAGCACATAAGTACTACGTATGAAAAAAATATAGCATTCTAAAGTGCACTTCAATACCTTTATATTAATTACCTGTATCATTAAAAAAACAATTACCATTTCTAACCAGGGACCAATCAAAAAAATTTAAAAAAAAATGCTCACTTAAGGAGCACTACTTGTGCTACCTTATAAGGGTATAAAAGCTCATGTAAAGGTAAAAAATGAGTCAGTCGCAACTCAGACTTCAGAGTGAACACACCGGAACAACATACGCAAGAGAACAGTACCTGAAGATGGATACAACCCCTGATAAAGCCGCTCAAATCATTGCGCTATTGCAATCAGGACTGCGACAGGTTGACGTTGCTCGACAGTTGAACCTTAGCCGATTCTCAGTTCGACGAATATACCAACGGTTCCTTGAGACTGGTGGCTATACTCGAAGACGTGAATCCGGAAGAAAACGCTGCACGTCAGAAAGAGACGACCGCTTCGTTGTTTCCACATCCTTGCGGCACCGCTTCAGCAATGCTGTTGAGTTGCAACAAGAGCTCCGATCAGCTTGCAGAACGTCTGTGAGTGTTTCTACGATTAGAAGAAGACTGAAAGAAAAGAAATTGAGAGCTCACAGACCTGCTAGGGGCCCAAAATTGACCGTGCAGCATCGAAGAGAGCGGTTACGATTTGCCCAGGAGCATGTCAACTGGACGAGTGAACAGTGGAAAGCCGTTCTCTTCACCGATGAGACACGAGTATGTCTTTTCTGCAACGACAGACGCAGAAGAGTATACCGAAGACGAGGAGAGCGAGGAGGCGAGAGAGGAGGCGGCGAATACCGAGGTGGTTCCTGTATGTTCTGGGGTGGTATATCCGTCGAAGGGAAAACGGAGCTTGTGTGCGTCTCTCGGACTGGTGGTGGTCGCGGGCAAGGGTCGCTGAATGCTCGGCGGTACATAACGGAGATCTTACAAGACCATGTGGTTCAGTATGCTGGTTTTGTTGGCGATGGGTTCATGTTAATGCATGATAACGCCCGTTGCCACACTGCGTTTGCTGTGCGGGACTATTTGGAAGAGGTTGAGATCCCTGTTATGCAGTGGCCAGCACGAAGTCCAGACCTGAACCCGATCGAGCATCTCTGGGACGATGTAAAGAGGCACGTACGAGCACGAGATCCTGCTCCCACCACTCTACAAGAGCTCCAGGCTGCCGTGAAAGACGAATGGGACAACATAACCCAAGCAAGAGTGGTGACCCTCGTGAGCTCCATGAAGGATCGGCTGGAAGCTACCATCACAGCAAGGGGTGGAAACACTAGATTTTATTTTTTTATGATGTTATTAATTTTATTTTTTGTCACTTTGTCATGTTTTAAGTTTTTTGTTATTAAATAATTAAAATGCATACACATGTTTTTTATTTTCTAATAGGCAATTGAATTACCATTCCAATGATATCCTACAATCATATCCTTACAATTCACAAAGTTTGAGTAAAATTATTTTGAAGTTGCTTTTTTAAAAGGTGCGATTTTTGTGACGCCGAGTGTATATTATATTAAATAAAATCATTCGTAACACACGGTATAATTAATGTGAAGGACCTTTTTTAACTCTTTTCGTTTAAAATTTGTGACTTGAATATTTAAGGTAGTCTAGAATATCTAGTCTAGGCAGTATATAATGCATTTTATAACCAGCCCGAAGGGGGGGTAACTAGTAATCAATAAAACATAAAACCAAATAAAACAATAAGGATGATCGACAGATTTGATTAAAAATAACAGATTAATAAGTCTTCTCCAGTACTTCCAGCGGTACATTGTGGCAGGAGAGAGGCTGCTGCATCCCCGTCTGTAACTCCAGCTCAATAACATAATCACCACAGAGTTCATGACGAAGTGCATCCTTCGCAAATTCTAATGATATAACCAAGTCTTTTAAATTGAACAGTGCCTGTAATCACTTCCAATATTAATATTCAATATAGAATATGAATATATGTTCGTTATATAATTAATTACCGGTTCTATTGGACACTCGGAGGTGTTGAACACCTCCACCATCGGATACCATGGGGTGTCTGTCTTTTTTAGGCTGTCGCAAAGATTTCCTCCAATAGAGTACATAAACTCTCTGCCCACTGGTGTGTCTTTATATATCTTTAAACCTATCTGTCAATAAACAACTTAAAATTTATTACAGAATTTACAGAATATGTTAAATAAATTACAAAATTTACAAAATCAATTACAATTTGGAACTTACCGTATATTCGTCTGTTATTGGCTTCTTTAAGTTTAATTGACCCAAGAGTTTATATCCTCCATCCCCCCCTTCAGCATCACTTATATATGCAATCTCCAAATTTTCACACACCATCATATCGTTTTCGAAATCCTCACATTCTGTTATTTTGTCATTAAATTGAGCCACGTAATAAACCTACAATAACGAATACGAAGTACAGTTACCTAAGAAAATTTTATTTAATGGAAAATATTTTTTTAATAATAATAATGATTGAATATAAATTACTTTAATTACCTTTCATTTGTATATATTGCAAGCCAATATTCAAAGTTGAAAAAAAAAATCGTGAACAATTTTAATATTAGGAATTTTCGATTTATAAAAATAAAATGATTGTCTGCAAACATGTATAGCCATGTTAAGCGTATTTGAATAATAAATAAATAGACAAAACACTCACTTCATCCGATTCTCCAAGAGTAACTTGAGATATAAAATGTTGAACAATTATAATATAAATAAAAATTAGATTAGTTAACCATTTTATGAACGCCATTTTCTCTCCAATGGTGGTTATGATAACAAACTTAAATATAAGGTATTTCAATATCCCTATATATATGTTGTGATTAATATAATTATTTGTGGTACATAAATATAATTATTGAAGATTATATTATGATAACATTGTTATTATAGCAAGTGTCGCGTGATGTACTTGGCAATTATACAAGTACATGCTATTTTATATTCCAATGTTATGCTCAAGGCCTAAATAAGCTTGTGTCTATATGATTTTTCCGAATCCTTAATAATTGTTTATATTATATTTATTTATTAAAAACAATCAAGATAAATACCGAATATAAATGTTTCATAAGTGTAGGAGGAACAAGATAAAAAGGGAAACAAAAACTCAAATTAGTAAAACCAATATTCCGATATTTGTAATATTTTTCGTATGTAACAGATAAATGGGGCTCGTGAAGGTAGTATATCATTTCCGGTATAGTAGTTTTATGTAAATGGAGCCTACTTTTAAAGTGCAGTAATTTTTACATTCCGATTCGAACTCCCCTTTACGTATTTGTTATCTCAGTGAAATGAATTCGCAAGTGTGATTTAGTGTCTGTTTTTCCAACTTTTTGTATTAAATGTTCGTATCTCCTTTGTTAGTTCCTGTATGGTTGGATATTTAAGCTAAATAAAGAATTTCTTTTAACAATTTTCTTTCTCTTATGTGGAGTCATACTATCTTATAATGATTTTATTCAACGAAAACACATCCAAATTAATACTTCACATTTACATGGGCAGGATTCGAGCGCGAGAATTTGGGGAAACTGTCCCATTACGCTATAGTTATGGTTTATAGATAGTACCAAAGTACCAAACATTAATATACTTTATTGAAGTAACATACTTTTCCTGTGTACTGAATTCTATTCTTCATTTCTTATCATTTAAAAAAGATAAGAGATAACTGAATACTTAGAGGATAATGAACCGTTGGTATGAAGCGATCGCTGCCAGGTTACTTCAAGATTGTTTACTTAGTATTGTATTTATGTAATTTAAAATTTAAGTACTACTTTAAAAAAAATGTAAACATGACAATCCCGCTGTCGCCAGCTCTTCTCAGGTCTGGATAATTATTTTTCGAGCTGATTGTAGCTTTGACAATGAAAAAATGTTTTGTATAAAAAATACTTTCAAAAAGATTTGATTTGATTGGCACAGTTCTAAAAATTTTCCTTTTACCTTTACTTGTATGTATATTTTATAGTATTGACTATTAATTCACTGTAATAATTGATATGTCACGGTCTATTAGAATTCAAATAAAGTATTTTACCCAAAAAAGAATAACTAGAAGACAGGCCACTTTCAGTTTTATTTTGCTCTCACACAAAGCTTCGTACTTTGAAGATTTTTTTTAAAGAATAGTAGTTATATAATTCCTTCATTTTGAATTAAGAATCTTAACCAAAAACACTTTGGAAGTGGTAAAAATATAGTTACCTATTGTCTACATAATTTTTAGTTTTATAATAGGCTTTTATATAATAACGAGCTTATCTGTAAATTTCTCATCAGATGGGTTGCTCGTTATTATTAATATTTTAGTGATCTTTAAAATATAGTTGATATTTTATGGAAATGAATGGAAATAATTCCGTTTATCGAAATTACTTTGTTTTAGTGCGTTTATATTTAGGAAGTAACTATTATTTTATAGTTATTTCTAGAGTTTATACTATAAAAGTAGTTAACAACAAATTCTGTTTTATAATATAAATAAGCAATAGAATGGCGTTACTAAATAAAATATTATATTTACTGCTTTTAGATGGAGATGAGACAAATAAAATGTTAGGCTCGCAAGTTCGGAGGGTAAATGATTTAATTATGCGCATAGACATTTAGAATTGTCTGTGCCCCACTTAATTTGATTGCTAGTGACACCTATGCAAATGATACGTTGCCATTAATTGAATATCTCTGTACTGGGTACAAGGACTTTGGAAGACTTCAGACCACCCCGTGCGGTAATGGTGTTTGAATTATTTTACCTCTTTAAATAAACAGACTGACAAGGTCCCAGAGTAAATTGATATTAATGTACGCTCCTACTACTTATGTTTTTGTATCTATTATTTTCTATAACCTTCCTTCATAGTGATCTACTTCAAATGATTGTTTCTAATAAAACTATGGATGATTCAATTTTGACTTGGTTTAAAAGAAAGAATAAATGTATAAAATCATACTTTATTAAAGTCTTTAAAATTGAGAACCAACTCACATTATACTTTTCTAAAATTTATAAATTTTAAATACTACAGTACTTATTGTAGTACTTAATATTACAGCAAACAGAAGAAGTCTCACACTATTTAAGATATTGCACGTTTATCTAATGATCTAATATCATCAATTAAACATTTGTTGCGCGTAAAGTGTCTTGTATCCAGCCAGTGTAGCTGGCTACAGAAGTATAGACGCCTGGCCAGCCGTCTCTTCCGCATCCATACCCAAAGGACACTACTGCTACAGTTTCCCAAACTCCAGAAGGTAGTTTCCTCATGAGTGGACCACCTGAGTCTCCTCTGCATGCATCTTCAGAAAATACTCCACCGGCGCACAGTTGTCCATTTGTTAGCTCAGCCTGTAAGGTTCTGTATTTCTGAACGCATTGAGATTTGTTGAATATTGGTAGACCTAATTTTAGTTTCACCGGACTGCTTTTGCCTGCATAAAAAAATAAGTGATTAATATTACAGATATTTATTGCATTCTGTTGCTTTAAGTCTAAGGAAAACAAGTCAAGGTTAATACTATAATACGGAAATAGTATAAAGTTATTATTAATATGTCAGAAACATAATAGTACTCATAAAATTAATGAAGACATCATTTTTAATTAAAAATTTTATATCATACTAAGCGAATCTCACAACTCTGTTTATGTGGACTACAGAATAAGGTCAAAAGTTTGGAAGATAATTTCAGAACCAATGATCGATGCCGAAAAATAAAAAACCAGTAACGCATGTATGCTATATTCTTAGCAACCACTTTATAACGTTGGCACTTGGCAGTATTGGTTGAACTGACAAATAAAGAGAATACTCCAAATATTCATTGTAGTTAGTATAGTACAGTCCATTTTTATAACAAAGTCCCTGCATAAAATCAAAAACCTTCACATTCACAATTTAAGCTGTATGTAAAGCATAAAGTGCAAGATTAGCCTAATATATGATTAAGGATTCTATAAATGATAATAACGCCTGGGACTAAACTATTGTACACCTCATAAAAAAATCTGTAATTGGCATTGGAAAAGAGTGGCCTTGAGTTTCCTTGCCTGGATCTTCTCATGCACTCAACTAATTGAAAGGGCTTTTTTTACAAGCCAAAATTCTTAAATAAATATATATATGTTTGATATTTATTTGGACACGTGAAGATAAACAAATATTGCAAAATAATAATAATAAAAATATTGGAAGATTTACTAGCTCCTAACGTCGGTAGCACTGTCTTTAAAACGTAGCTTTCTGGAAAACTTAACGTTGCGTTACTGCAACCAAAACATTACTTAAATATTGTACATTGCACGAAACAACACTGACACTTCATTAAGTAATCAATATAACTGGTTTCTTAGAAACATATTAAGTGCAAATCAATAAACACAAAACATACCGTTCAAGGTTTTTCCCCAGCCCGCCACGTACACGTCATTTCCGACATCTAAACGAAGCTTGTTATCAACCAGACATATTGGTTGTACATAATCTGTAACAAATAAGAAATATTCTGTTTTAGTAATGTGGCCAGAAACTGTACTTTCAGGAATTCCTCTCAGATTAAGTTACTATCTATACTATATTCTCCTTACATGAAAACGTAGCTCTCTTAGCAAGTCGTACTAAAGCTATATCATCCTTCCTATTTCTGTTCTGATCAGAGAACCCAGGGTTAGGGTGTGCTGACTGCACAGCGTATTCTTGGACGGGATCAGCGCATAGTCCGTCAGAACAGTCTATGTCTGTTTGTAGATCGTATTCACCCAGACGAGCTGTGGCTCTGAAAATAGAAAAGCGTTCTAATGAACCTGATCATTACCTGTATCCAATTATAATATTATCTTTATCGTCCTACTCAAGTCTGCAAACTCAAAATTTTATACCGGTTTATACCAGTTGTTTTGACCTTCATAAGGATGGGTTGATAACACTCTTTTGGAGCTTTCTTTCAGAATTATATTTAAATATATTAATATCTTACAGTCTTCCAACAGCTGTTTCAATCTCTCCTACAACGCAATGAGCTGCTGTGAGAACATATCTTCGGTTTATCAGCACACCTCCACATTGGTAAGTCAATTTTGAACTAGTGCCTAGAAAAAAAATATGATTTATTGTATTATAACCAAGTTGATATTAATATTATATTTATTGTATTGTCGTGAACAAAATAATAATATTAAAATTTCCCAACAAATAAACTTGTATTAACACGAAAACACGCACACATAATATGTTTACTAATAATGCAATAATATTAATACGTAAATGCAGTTGAATGTTCAAATTAGACAATAATATTATTTTATAGACCAATTATTCTCCAAGATTATTATCTGGTTTCGGTTATTGGTAATTGTCACGACTTATATTACTTTTAATATCTAGTAAATAAAAAGGCGTAAGTAACTAAATGTTATTTAATTAACTCACTGGGTTTGTATCCTAACAATGCCATCCATGGGAACTCGTCTAGTTCAGTAAACTGTCCCCCGTATATCCGGTCTCCGTTGGTGTCAATACCACACTTGTCTCGAGCGGTTGGGTACGAATCTTCTTGAACCACCCGCTCTGCGCTGTTATCCAAGTTAATCGCTGGTCTGCTTTGCGTTGGCCTTGGCTGTAAATGAAACATATTCAATATATATTTTTATTTATTTAGATATAATAAATATACCGACGTAGTTATTTTATTATTATCGTGACAAATATCAAAATATAATGCGTAAATAATTGTTAGCTTAGCATATAATATTTTCTAGTATCTCGTAGTGGAAATTGACTACAGAATAAAAAATCCTGATGAAAATATTATATTGGTTAGAAAATATTGGTATTACATAAAATACCGAAGTCACTTTGTAATAAATGGTCACACTACCGTGCTTGGGGCAGGCTGTGATGATTGGTCAGGTAGAGGTCCGCAGCACACCCTCGGTACATATCCTTCGAAACCACATTGTGATTGTCTTAGATAGGTAACTACGTTATTTCTTAATGGTCTTTGTTCGAAGGCCGTCAATAAGGCTGGGCAGTCATAGAGAGACACACATTCACTGGTTCTTCCCAACGGTGTTCGACAGCTATCTGAAACTAACGATACAAGGAAAACTCCGGTTAATATAATGTTAAATTACGCATTCTTAAAATTCAATTCATAATCAAAATATTTAACAACGTAATTTGTACATAACTTTGACAATTTTAAAAAGCATATATGCAACGGTGGCTTCTTATATGATGTTTAAATTGATATGTTATTATAGCCTTAAAAATGTGACATATTTTTTATAGGATTACATCAATTTTTGAAACTAAATATTTAAAAGCGAAACTTGATAAAATTTATAGAAACAGAGTTACGAATCTGAAAGCATAGAGTTTCGTAAGTAAGATAGTGTTATAAAAACACACACATAAGTGTAAGTAAGGACAGCTAGTTACTAACACAAGTATTTCTGATAAAGTATTATTTTTATGAAAAATATAACTTGTTTACCTTATTAAACAATATAATAATTGAAAACAATTTTATTTATTCAGAAAACATAAAAATATTTGTCTTTATTCTCTTAGAATATAGAAACAAGTTTATTATCTATATACAAAAATACCCAAGAACAAAAACGGTAAAAAAGACGTTTTTCCAATTACAAATAAAACCGGTTTTTTATTTATCCTTAGTGTAAATTGTGATTACATATACTGAGTATAAAAATATATATGATACGTAATACTAGTATAACAAAGGCTCTATTAAACGTCCAAGTCAAATAGAAAATTGTCGTGTCTAAAAGATTCAAGTTGCTTTAATTTTACATATCTTTATTTATCCATACCGGGAAAAACAACCACGCCATTGGTAGTCGCGAGAGTCGAGACACCATTTTGGAATTACCCCAGTGTGATAATATATTTGATTGTCTCTGTTACATAATTTTGCATATTAATATTTATAATGAATTGCACATTAATAGGTACGTGTATCTTAAATTAAGTCATTGTTGTAAAGTCTTTAATACAATGGGAAAAAAATGCGTGTTGAATATCTGAACTAAGATAACATCGTTTCTCGATTCGTAAGTTGCTGATTTTAAATTAAAAGCCATTTTGTACGTTATAAAAATGACGTCATATTACTAACAATTCTGTCGATTTTTTAGGTTTTGCATTAAATTAGCGTACTATTAAAAAATATATGAAACATAATCAAACGTTCTATTAATTATTAAGAAAAACTTATTATTTATTAGTTGTAAACATATTGAAATGTTTTTATATGTTGGCGTAAACTTCACGCTTATTATCATTCCTGATCTTTAACCCCACATCTTCTAAGATTACACATTATAATCTTATTAATAAACTACGTTCTTGTGAAAATTCTTAATCTACACTTATTTAAGAGCACATCCATATAATAATTTGAATTATACATACATGCACTACTCCACAACAGGGATACCACAAATAACGAAATAAAATACTTCATTTTAATGTTTTTCTCACAAAAAATTAAGTATCACAAAATAATGATCATCACTGTTACAACTAATAGCGGATCTTTAAGTAGATGACTCTGAATGACGAGATCACTCGCGCGACCACTTTGCTATACTGGATCTTAAAGGTCATTGTATACCTATATATATATACGACTATATATATGAGTATATACGTGGACTTGTTCTTGTACACTCAATAGCAATATAACATTATATTTTTTATTCAGTATACTCTTTGTAACTATGATTTTTAAATTTCGTAGATTTTTAATTAAACTATTTTATTTATTACATATTTAAGGTAAAAAAACTAAAAGATTATCTTCGTACTATGTATTATATATTGTATGCGTCATTCGCGGATTTTCCTGTTTCTGTTATTTTTTCATTACTTCAAAAGACATTTTTTTTTATATATTTTAAAAAAATATTTAAACAAAATATAATTTTTTCATCTCACAGTACAGTGAATATATATACAATTTTCCTTAAGAACTTTGCTAAGATTGGTTATAAGAGTTCCCAAATTAGTTTAATTTTATTATCTGTATATTGACTGATTACTAGAGCGCAATTTAATTAAATGAAATACAATATAGTACTGGATAAAAGGCATGTTCACTAATCAAATAAATCCTTAAACTGAAGCAAAAACGAACGCATTAGTACAATTGCCAAAAAAGACAAACAACAGAATTTATTAGTATTAGTTCTCTCGGTTGTCTAAATATTTTATATACTATACTAAATTCATTACTACTCCCGGAAAGTATGATTATAAATATCTCGTATTTAATAATAATTGTCTGTAGAAAACGGAGATTTATTTTATTATTTTTAATATCTTCTATTTTTATTTGAGATCATGTCCTTACAAGGATAAAATCTCCACATTTATGAATATTATACATGTACAAATCTAACTATTTAATAATCACTGTGGAGAAGAAATAATCTGCTGAATAGATTTAGATAAGCAATAGTGTATCAACCCACAAAAAGTTATTTTTGGATATATTTTGTATTCTTATAATGTGTTAAATATTCTATATTAAACAAACCTTATTTAGTAAATTTTAAGTCAATTCAAGTCCAAAAAGTACCAAAGAAATATTTTTTTATCACACATTACATTCAATTCTTTGACACATTCGTCAATCAAATTAGTACCATCTATTATCAAGTTATGATAATTGACATTTTACTTCGAAATATCATTCAGTGGTTCAGTGAGTGGCAAGAAACAAACTTCCAAAAGAATAAAACTAAGTGTTTGTGACTTGACACGCTATTGCTTATCAGCATCCAAATAATCTAAGCTGCTTTTCATTTTCTTTTTGCTAAAATAGTTTGTGCGGTATCAATATCATATTTATTAAATCTCAGTTACCACGACAGTGACTATTAGGTTTATTTCTTTAAAAATACAAGTGTATCAAAGTTTTTGGGATAACAAGATAGAATCTGAAAGATTTTAAGTGTATAATTGCTGAAGCATTAAATGAAGATTGCTGTACAATTTAAAATTTATGTTTTAAATCAATCTCTTTTTTTTTTTTTTTGGAGAATTAAAATCTATAAGGGGAAAGTAGGGGCTAAAAGTCAAATTTAAAATCGATTATTTAGTCTGAAAGATGATTTATAGTCTTCTAGTACTAAAGGAGTTAATAAATTTCAAAGTTATTTCAATCTGCACTTGACATATTGTTTTAAAGTGTATATTTAATATAAAACTAGGTCATCTTTTAAGCACGAATTACAAATAATGGATAACGAATAAATTACAAATTCTTTAAAAATGTCATTGAATAATGAGTTCAGGTTCATTCATGCAATCATTATCATCATTCGTTCAATGATTTGGACTATAGGTGTAAATTGAACAATTGAAATAAAAGAATAATCCCCATATTTTCTAACATTTAATAAAATAATAATTGATTAGAAATGCTTTTAAGATTCGTTGAGGAGGGTAACTAATTAAATCAAATTCTTGAATCAAAATAAGTAAACCATTTATAAATAATGAAACAAGAATAAATCGCTTTATTATTTTATTATCTTTTACAATAACTTTAATTAGTAATGTAATGTAGTGACTTTTTTTGTAATATGGTATACGTTCAGTTAATGGACTAATTCTACAGTACTTTCTATTAGGATTTCTATATAAGGTTAAAACAATATGTTAGACATGCATTACAAAGTTCTTTCAACGGGATAACAAACATAACTGCTACCGTTTCGATAAATGTTAATATAGTAGTACTCAAAGTTATTTATTTAATCTATTGCTAATTTTACCGGAACAATAGCCTAATTCACTAACTATTTGTGGAGCGCATGGTTTTTTGTATCCAATTAGAATAGCTGGCAACAGAAGTGTAGACTCCTGGCCAGCCCTCTCTGCCGCATCCAGAGCCAAAGGAAACCACTGCTACTGTTTCCCAGACACCAGATGGCAATTTCCTCATGAGTGGACCACCGGAGTCACCTCTACATGTATCTTCCGAAAACACTCCACCGGCACATAGCTGTCCATCTGTTAACTCAGCTTGTATGGTTCTGTATTTCTGAACACATTTTGATTTGCTGAATATTGGCAGACTGAGTTTTAGTTTCACTGGACTGTTTTTGCCTGCATAATAAAATAAGTAGGTCATAGTTTATAGCTCACCAAGGTTTCCCAGCGGATAAAGATTATTAAAATCCCTTAACCAAAACAAAATTCATTTAAAGTCATCCTTATAAAATATATTATTAATGCTTAAAGTATGATATTTTATTTTACGTAACAATACAGATGAAGCTTTAAATTAAGGAAATGAAGCTTTGATGGAATAAAATCATACTTTGAAATGTTATACATATAATACCATGTATATACCAGGAAGTATATACAGAAATAAATAAATAGATGTTATGCAGAATACAATAGCAAAAATAGGTGCTCTAAGATTCGGCATTAAATTAAAAAATACAAATAATTTCATCTTTACGTTAATCAAAACAAGGAACGTACCATTTAAGGTTCTCCCCCATCCCGCCACAAACACGTCATTTCCGGTATCCAAGCGTCGACTGCTGTCAACTAAACATATAGGTTGTACAAAGTCTGTAATAAATCATACATTATTATTAGTACATATAGTAAGTTGAGCTAAAATCGTACTTTTAGGTGCTTTGTCTAAGAAAACTATTATTATAAGTAACGATAAGAATAGGATCTCCTACATGAAAGTCTAGCTCTCTTAGCGAGTCGTAGTAAAGCTATGTCATCCTTCCTATTTTTGTTTAGATCAGAAAACCCAGAGTGTGGGTGTGCTGACTGCACAGCGTATTCTTGGACAGGATCAGCGCATAGTCCGTCAGAACAGTCCACGTCTTTTTGTAGATCGTATTCACCCAGTCGTACTGTGGCTCTAAATAATGAAATCAATAGTAATGTTATTTAGTGAGATAAAAAACAGGTCAAAGAAATCAGGTACATACAAAATATATACATATTAGCAATCCCTAGATAAATATATGTTTTACAATGATAATCTATACTGTATAGTTTTAAAGTTGGTAGAGCGACGAAACAGATATATATATATATATACATACATAAAGATAAATTTATTCGACTCCTTAAGTAGTTGACCACATTGTGTGTTCATATATATCATATGTATTATATCTCATATATATATTACATATCGTATTATTATTTGCATTATTATCTATATATTAATTTATATAGATAGTGTTTTCCAATTTTTAGTTTTTTTTCTACTATTTTGCACGTCTACAAAGATTCTAAGGTTGGCTGGTAGAGAATGTCTTTGTGGCGTTAAGCCACGTCTTTTGTACTTAATATTGTATAAAAAAGAATTAAATAAATAAATCAATAAATAAGTATGCTAGACCCAGTTTTGTATCAGCGTCTATATTAAAACATATTATCTCTAGCACTTCATGCTCCTGCATATTTACTGTACAGTATAAAGTTAAAATATTTATTAATATCTTACAATTTTCCAACAGCTGTTTCAATCTCTCCTACAACGCAATGAGCTGCTGTGAGAACATATCTTCGGTTTATCAGCACACCTCCACATTGGTACGTCAATTTTGAACTAGCACCTGGAAAATATTTACCAGAACATAGCATGCATAATTGTATATCTGTTTGTAATCATAATTTAGTTTAAGCCTAATAAGTATTTGCGATTTTTTTAAATTATTTTTAAGTACTGTAATAGTTAATTTTTGAATTTTTATTTGTTTATCATCTGGAAGGTGATAATGTAGTATGCTACTTTATCGATTTGCTGTGGTCAAATGGTTAAGAGGTCAGTCTGGCTCACGGATAAGAAGGCACCACTAGCAAAAAAAAAATTTTTTCATATTTAATACATTATATTTTTGTATGAAATCTTGTAGTATCGTCTACTTTCCATTTACTTCTTATATTTTTTTAGTTTCATTAACTCACTGGGTTTGTATCCTAACAATGCCATCCATGGGAACTCGTCTAGTTCAGTAAACTGTCCCCCTATTATCCTGTCACCGTTGGTATCAATACCGCACTTATCACGCGCAGTTGGAAACGAATCTTCTTGAACCACTCGCTCCGTCGTCTGCCGTGATCTTCGCTCCTAAAAAACATAACATAAACAGGAAAATACAGAAATCATACACTTTATGCATACTTTTTTTTTAAGTCTATTAGTTACTAGCAAATAATCGTTACAAATATGTTTTCAAAGATTGGTCGTTTTAAATATTTTTTGTTATACATTTATACATCTTTAAAAATAACAAGAGATACTAACTCTAGAATTAGATAGTAATAGTAAAGGAAACTATCAAGGATTTGATTTTATATGGAAATGCATACATGCTGCATCAAGTATTTAGATTTCAAATGTATATAAATATAGAATATAAAATAAACCGACACGGGCAGGGATTCGAACCCGCGACCTCTGGGAGACCGTCCCCAAAATCCGATTGGTTTAAATTTCATTCTATATTTATATAAATTTAAATAAGCTCAACATGGCTATACATGTTTATAGATATTTACAATAATTTAGATTAAAAATTTTCTAATGTCGAAATTTCAAACAAATAATACCAGAAAAGATATCCAAACCTTACATGTGCTCGTTTGCTTTTTGGCTTAGTTGGTAAAGTCTGCAACAGCTTGTCTGGTAGTGGCCCGCAACATACTCTCGGTAAATGTCCGTCGAAACCACATTTTGATTGTCCAACATAACTGACTAAGTTATGTCTTAATGGTCTTTGTTCGAAGGCCAACAATAAATCTGGGCAATCATAGATAGACACGCATTCACTGTTTCTTCCCAGAGGTGTTTGACAGCTATCTGAAACTAAAAAACGGATGCAGATCGAGCTGTATTGTTCACATATATATGATATCATTCTAACAATGTGAGTATGTCTGATTTAAATCACTTACATTCGTAACCTTTAAAAAAAGCGAATTAAATTTAACAAAAACATGGTCATTAAGTTATATTATATTAACTTAAATCTAAATTGTCTTCTATGAAATCGGACAGCTATAGTTATCTGACTTCAACACCTATGAGCTGGCTAGTACCAATTTCGCTCAGAAGATCGATGTGAAGTGGCTATTATTGCTGTGTTACGAATGGAGATGGTGGTGGTAGAGCTGGATTCCCAAGCACCCACCTATCTTCATCCCTTTCTATTTTAAAGGTTAGATAGGAGTATGCATTTATATTTGCACATTATTATCATCAGAAGGACCTTCTGCTTTTGGTCACACGGTAACGAAAAAAACTTAAGACGAACGTGTTGAACTAATTATAAAGAATAATATGGATTAACTATAAAAAAAATCATGTTTCCTAATACGAATACAGCCGCTCTTATATTTAATGTATGTAAATTGTAACATAAAATAAATGAATTATGATTTTCTGCAAACAGGAAGTGGAAAATGCGTTACCAACCTCCGGAAACAGGAAGTGAAGTAGAAAGGTAAAATAAAATAAAGAGCAGTACAAAGGCTGGGTCATCACTCTATCATTTTAGTCTTATTAGATAATAATATAATAATACAGGAGAAGTTACACACATTGATCTAACCTCTAAGTAAGCAAATTATTTGCTTGTGTACACATTATAAATACTGAGAATATATTTATTAAACAACCAAACCCATAAATACAAACACCTATGCTCAACACATACATGCCTGTCCCTCTCGGGATCGAACCCGAGCCCCATTGCGGCATAATACGTTAGACGTCTGGCGTCACTCGACCAACGCGCAACGGGGTGGTTAAGATAGATCATTCATCATTAGGATTCATCAGAGATCATCATATGAGTTTAAATACTTATAAATATATTCATAATATCTATGTTCAGTTTTTTAAATATACGTACATACACCACTCCAGAGCAGGGATAATCCAAATAAGGCAATATAAGACTTCATTTCAAAGTTAATAAACTCACTAGTACTGAAATATCTCGGGCCATCACTGTATAACTGAGGACTCTAGAAGTTTAAATGATCTAAAATAGCAACATTACTCGCATCTACCTTTTAAAATACTGGATCTTAAAGGTTAATACACTATACACACTTATTTATGTATAAAAACATAAACTGGTTGTATATTCTTGACATTCCAATTGCAATAATGAATATAAAAAATCGGCTATTTAGCATTCCGTAGTAAAATTTAAAAAGATACTTAAATTTAGTTGACGAGGAATTGGCCGGTTTTTATTTTACTATAAGACATTGTAGCCTTAATAATTAAAATTTAAATCATGTTAAAGAATATTTTTTTTACATAAATTCTAATATTATTAATTTAATTAAATATATATATTTTGTACTGACCGTACAGTTGTATCAGTCTCAGAGGTCCTATGCGTCATTCGTGGATTTGCCAGAACATAGCTTTAATTAATGATAAGTGTTTCCTTAGTTTCTTTATATATTACGAAACAAATTATAAAATAAACAAGATTTTGTAACAAAACTAGTTCTTGTTGTTCAATGTTTTTTCTATTCATAGATATTCGTGTTGTGCTTTAAGCTTCTTCAAGGTTATTAAGTAAATAAGTCCACAGAGCTTTCGCAATTAAACATTATAATTTCCTGATCAAGACATCTTCTTATAATATTTATAAAATTGTTGTTATGTTGTTGTTGTTAAACTCTTTATTGTACACAATAACACAATGTAAATTACAATATATATATAAAATACAAAAAAAAAATATTAAAATATACAAAGGCGGACTTATCCCTTGAACAGATCTCTTCCAGTCAACCCTTTTAAATTAAAAACCCTCGATACAAAAACACTTCTAAAAAGATTAATAATAATATTATTATGTACTTATTGAAGTCGTTGTGTCGGCGACCCGCCGCGCTGTACGTACGTTGACGGTGTATCTTTTTTACGAAGTTTTCGGAGCTAGTGTTGAGGACTTAGGTTATAAAGTTTTAAATTGTTATTTCATTATTTGCGTTGGTAACCTACTTGCATTTTGATTTCTACCTTTATTTAGCGGTTCGAATAATCATATATACTGGGTTATTTGTAATTAATTGGCCACCTCTTGCAGGCAGCCTCTCGACAGCAATCCCAACAACATTTGTTCTACAACTTTTTAAAAGTAAGAGTTTTTAAAATTTAAGTTTTCCCGTACAATATTTATATGTTGTCTCTGAACTGGCATTAACTCTGGGCGTAGGTAGGTATGGCGCCCGGACGTTGACCTTTTAAGTACTACTTACTGAATACAGAGTAATAAGTAAAATAGGGTGCGAACTATTTTTTGTTTCGTTTTTTTTGTATTATTTATCAAGATTTGCAATAAGTAATAGAACAAATGTTGTTGGGATTGATGTCGAGAGGCTGCCTGCAAGAGGTGGCCAAATAATTACAAATAACCCTGTACATATACATTTATAGAGTTAATTGAATTAATCTTACTTGCTTTTAAGTAGTTTTACCTGCAGTGTTTTTAAGGTAATATTAAGGTTTATAAATAAAGATTATCCCTACTTTATTAAAATACTATGTTTCGATGAACTAAAATTGTTTCGTAGCGATAAGAAAACGCCCACAAATCAGCAGGTTGTCGTCAAAATTAATCGACCCAGTGCCCAATCAAGCAATTCGTTACAAAGTAGGGCGCAATTTCCTTGCAATTCGCTTAAGGATTAACCTCATTAACTTCCATGTCTCGTCTGCTAATTGTATTCGCTTCCCCAATTCTGTCATCATTTGATTATACACTCGTTACAGAAGAAAATAGTAAGCGATAAATAGTGTACAGATTCTAATCACGTTTAACTTCGAACTTCTTTTATTCCTAGAGTTATTTGTAAAGTGTTAGAGTTTGGAGATTGTTATTTCACACATGTTAATGGATCTATTTTTAATGTAAATAAAAAAAATCATCGAATCATTGATACCCAAGGTTATAAAAAATATTAAAGAAATGTAGCCCTGATTTTTTTTTTAAATGGCGTTTAAAATTTAACGTCTAGAACAATACCAATTGAACAGTTTATTATTTTCCTTATTATTATATAAGTAAATGAGATTATACATATATACTTAAACATTTACGCGATTTATTCGAGCCAAAGTAAAGGTTTTTTTTCCTTTTATAAACAAACCAAATTTAACATCTATGAGAAAATATAGCGTCAGAGCTATTCCTCTTAATTAAATGATTTCTAACCCATCATGATCTCTGTATGAACGCGAAAACCATTGTCTTCTATAAAAAAAATATATTCAATTGAAATAAAATTATTCAATTTTAATAATTCAATTAAAATGATAAATTTTACTGGCGTATAATTCAATTTTAAATTTACATAGTCGTACATACATTTAATCCGACGTCTTGTATGCGAGCTAAATCCGTAAAAAAAATGTTTTATTTCAATGTGTAGTACCTACTCAGAAAAATGTAAGAGAATACGTTACATTCAATATTAAGATATAATAAACACCATTTTCAAAAACTCCTCCACAAAAAATATTTTTAAATTATTTTATAAGAAAATTATTAATAATTAGTGATTATTTCTTAAAATAACCGAGTCGCATTTCGATTATGTTTTCTAAAGAGAGAAATACGATTCAACTTATCTTTCATTTAATGTTATTATTTATATATGAGAATATTCTTATTGCTCAAGTAACGTTTTCAAAGGGTTGAACATTGACGGACTATCGGTACGGAGATATTAACAAAACATGCGATAAATTAACGAAATACTACTATGAAATTAAATGTTTATATTAATATTAACCTTCGCAAAGATCTATACAATTAATCGCAATTTTGTATTCACATAAAAATCTAGACGTAGTTAGTTATTGTATAATTGTTCATAATATTCTTAGAAACAGGTATTTTTTTTAATTGTACTGTTATGATATCTTGTGAAATGGAAAAATAAAAGTACCGTTAAATGGAAGTTTTAACAGAAATAAATAAGTCATATTATTTTATTTATTTAAAATTAATAGGAACATCAATACTATTATTCATCAATTCCTATAACACAGTATAGCTGTATTTTTTCCAACAGCGTCTCTGAAAGCAAGTTAGTATCTGAATTATTTATACGAAATGTTTCAAAATAGTCCCCTTGTGACCGGACTTGGGGAGATGTCGTGATAAATTGGCGATCAGAGGTACCTACTGGAAAGGTTGTGGCCTCTTCAACTGTCTCGAAAACTTACTTGAATAATTTCAACAGAAGGAGTTGGGTTTTTTAACAATGTTGTATCAACATGAGGGCACTCCTTATAAATGTATCTAATGTATCTTTGAAATTAGTTCGATTTGATATTCAATAATCAACCAGACAATTGTCTGAATAAGAGATTGAGATTTTAGACGAAATTAAAAATATCTGGCTTTACGTTTATACATATACAACTTTAGTATAATTATAGTTGTTTATAACTAACAACTTCCTTCCTATAATACTCGTATTTTCCTTATATTTTCTAAGAAAACCATTTTTCTAAGATAAGGCTAAGAAAATGATTCACACATCACGCATTATCAATATCACCTCTACGATATCAATTATAGTTTATTTATCAAAATGCTATATCTAGTAAATAATGAAATATTTAAAACAAAACATAAGAAAAGCAGGTAAAGACATATTTTTTGTATTAATTCGACATTTATCTCAAATTTATGATAATATTGAAATATTTTGAAAGGCT
The DNA here is from genome assembly GCA_959347405.1 of Napeogenes sylphis. Lineage (NCBI taxonomy): Eukaryota > Metazoa > Arthropoda > Insecta > Lepidoptera > Nymphalidae > Napeogenes > Napeogenes sylphis. Next base: position 19,222,508 of record OY365781.1, read on the forward strand.
TAGTTTCCTCAGAAGTGTCAAGTTTTATAGATGACTCTAAATATTATTTACGAGAGCAAGTAGCCATCGCGCCTTGATTTATGACTTCTAATGTGATATTTCAAACTAAATCTAAATAATATAAATATTGATCTTTGCCACATCTGTTGGCTTTTGTTTGTCCCCTGTCGTATTCATATGTCTATGATATCACTTTATATATTTTAAAAACTTCATTTTCCGTGACAAACTTATAAAAACATTTATGGGAGCTCTAAACTCATAATTAATGATCAGCTTGCAATTTAAGAAAAATTACTAATACCTACACGACAATAACACTCGCAATACGGTATGAGACGTCCATGTTTAAATCCTTAATTTGTAAAAGCCTACTTAAGTAAATGCCACATTTTTAATTAATATGTATAATTGATATTATAAAAAAAATCATTTGTTTCAATGTTTTAAAAACCCCAAATTTTTATTCGTTGCAAGCAATCCTTCATGACAACGCAGACCTCCGTACCTACTCTCCTCGAAACAAAACATTCCACTCCGACCAAAACAGTAATTAGGAAACCCACACATCAATGTAATGAGCAGTTTGAATAAGACTCGGTAAAAGGTTTTTTCGAGAGCATATTGATACAAATGGCAGTCGTCTGCGAATCGAACGTTTCTATAAATCACTGTAAGGGAATGAGATTCGTTGTTTGTCCGCCATAATAAACAACTGCGATGGCTGATCATTTAACTTGCATTGTGTGTAATTAAACGTATTAAAAACGTGTATAATAAGGATAAATACAGTATAATGTTATCTGCACTATCTATTACTATAATGGAACACTATCGTTGCTTTACTGAGGTTTTCCGGGTTAGTTATAAAATAAATATGAGAAGAAAAGATACTGTGCATAATCACACAGACTTTACAGACTTCGCACGGTTTTTATATATCAGCCGTGTCAGAGTACATAAGAGATGTCTAAATAAAATTAAACTAAAAGTTTTCTCTATAACGTTAAAAGCTTAGATGCTGTTATATATGATGCTGATAGAAACGACTTCTCTAAAAGTTCTTAACAACATTACTGAACATAAAAATAAAATTTAAAAAAAAGTTCCACGTCCAAATACTCAAGTTCTGATTTCTCTTACTGCATACATTCAAGATGTTGTACAAATTTTTACTTCAAGTATTCGGTGTCGGGAGGAAATAGAAATCATTATTTAATGACAATGTTTAACTAGGTTTGCTTCGCAAATGGGCCGGTAATGATCTGACGGTTCGACCCGCAGACCAATATCGAAAATAAATTAACTGAACTTTTTCATTCACGTCAATTTATTTGAAACGAACTTTATTTATCAGACGATTTACAAATAAGATTTTTTTTCTCTTCAATTAGTATTTCTTGATTTAAATTCCTGTTTGTACTTTGATAAACTTTCTGATGACAAATACATTATGTAACAATTTGGGTAAATATACGGAGTTCAATGACGTCTTTGATAGACCATTGCAATATTTTTGGTGATCCTTAATGAGATGGCGACCTAATTTAAAAGCGTCCATCCCTCAGAAGATAAATCTCAATTTATCCTGTTCCCGAATAAAAATAAAAAGCACATCGTATAAGAGTTTATTCAATATCATGCGACTGGAGAACATCAAAAGACGCATCTCGAAAGATATTGAGGTTTGATGTCTCACTCACACAGACTCACTGAAGCTGTTTATTTATCATTTATTCAAAGAGTTTTTAAGAACGATATTAGTAGTGATATTGGATATATTTATTTTCATATTTGAGTTAGAATTTGTATACATACATACAGTATAATACATAAATTACATACCATAAGTCGGAAACCGCGTCTTCATATAAAGAAAAACGTACACTATAATTAAACAAAGGAACCTAATTCTATCCAATTACTTGAGACATCAGGTGCTAGGTCGACAACAATTAAAACAAGATATCACTTTTAGGGGCATTTCGGTTCATTCTCTTTACTTTATTGCAGCATAAAGAAAGCCAGCATTGTAAACTCTACGTAAATCGCTTATACGAGCGCGTGTGCTCTGAGAGACATAAAGGAGAATTAATAAGGCCATTTCGAAAAGCGATTTGGCAGACACATAGACTTATAGTTGAAGTAAACCTCCGAAGATACACGACGATATTGAAACTTATCGATTCTGGATTCTGCATCAATAAAACTTCCATTCTCAGAGTCGTTTTATTGAAAATATATTACTTTAAAATATGCGATACTGTTTCAATCTCAATGTACCTTCAATTGTGATATTCGGATTTTTTTCAAATAACAATTATTGTATTGATATAGTTCATGAATATTATTAGATACCTACTTAAAAAGTGATAAAAATATTATTTTATTTCGCACACTCATTAGAGATTTATTAATATAATACAGTATAATATTTCTTAATATTTAATAAACATTATTTTAAGCATCAATATAACTTACTTACCTACTTAAAGAATTCAGAATGTTGCATATTCTTCTTGTTGCTCTAACAAAATCACTAGGCGATTTAACTTATGTAAAAGAGATCTTAAGTAGAATAAAAATCAAATAAACAGTTTTATCACTAGCACTAACTATAAACGTAAAAAGAGTGTAAACCCACCCTTACTTCGACGCGTCACTAAGTTCGAACGCTTAGATTTGGCTATCAAAACTCGGAGCACTCAAAAATCCATTTGAAAAATACACATTTTATATCTGCATAGTGAAATCCATAAGAGAATTGGCCATTCTAAAAGGGCTCGTTTATTTTGCCCTCATTCGAACGGCTCCCTTTCATCGTTAAAATCTTAGGTGGTATTAGAATTACGAGCAGAAGTAAGGGTTATTCTAACGCCGCCTTTACGTCTCATCACTGGCTATATTAGCTATAAAGCTATGTCATACTATTGTACCACATGCATAATTTGTGTTTTAACTGCTTTGTGGTTAGTTTTAATAGCGCAAGTCGTAACAGTTTACAATCACAATAATAATTTAATTCTGACTATATTGAGGCGTACAACAAAACAAGATATTAGTGTACCCGAAATACGATTTTGCATTTACATTAATGTTATCTCGACTCTGATATTGTTATTTGATTTTAAATCCGAGAACCGAGATTTGAAATGAGTTTCATATTTACAATAAATGTAAAATTCATTTTGCAAGCAGCAATTCGTATCCGCGTCGAAATTGCAATTGGAAAGTTGTGCTTTCAATGTGATCGTGTGTCAACGATTTCCAATGCTTTTTATTTACATTATGGTTGCATAAAACGTTAAATTAATAATGGCCGTACCTAAAAAAAGGACAGGGGGGGTGCTCCCTGTAAGCCCCTGATTCATGTGTAGTAGGAATTGACTGGTGATTTTTAATGACAGACTCCTACCGCTTACATAAACCGTTTTATGAAAAAATCTAACAAATTTACTTTTTAAATGTACATTTACTAAAATCTCATAATAAAAGCATGTAATTATTTATACATAAAAGTAATAGGTAATGTAAATCTTATAAATATATTGAAACTTATAATAATAATAAAACCTAATTCTTTAAAATCTGTGTAAGTCTATCTAAAGTATATTATTATTTCTAAGCGCCTGTTTACTTACATAAAGCAAAGTAGCAATGCGTAAAAGGATGACGTGATCTTGCAGGGGCTGAATGGTGACGTCATTCACCCTCAGTTACCCCTCAGTGAAAGTAAGTCAGCGGGTCAAACTAAAATTACAAGCACATTGTTATGATTTATTTGTCTGTTTGTTGTAATGGTATTAGTTTTATGTTATGATACTTGGTCGTTAGTGGAAATTAAATGTAAGATGTTATATGTACAAATTGTTGTCATTTGTTACATTCAAATTTGATATAAATGTGTAACAAATTACTTGATAGTATATTGCGATGTAATAATGATTTTCATATCAATCCTTACTTTATTACCTACTATATTGTAAAAAAATAATTAGTCCATTGAGTCGTGTAGTAGCTGAGTCACCTCCATACTCGGCTAGGATACTATACTAATACTAGGAATATATTAGTATCAATTTCGGACAGAATTCCGGTATGAAGTAGTTATTATGGCAGTGTCTCATGCGTGGAGTAAGACCGGCTGCCCAATTTGTCCCCCTTTCCTTTATACTCTCCTTTATTTATCTCTGTTCCCGAAGGAGCATCTGCAACTAACCAAATTTTTAAATGTCCCTGTGCATAATATCCACCTACTACCAGACGGACAGCCTGTTCCTTATCCCATTTGATTTATATTTCATTACAAACATTTCAATTCGTTTACTATTATTACTTTCAATTCAATATCAATATTTTATAATTTAAAAAGTATTGTTAAGCTTGAAAGAATCTAATATACAACAGCTCAATACACATCCACGTAATAGGTAGTTACATTATATATGAACTATTTTTTTATAAATATTTTTTTTCAGAAAGCATAACTCAATTATCATGTAATTATAAATATATTTTTGAATTTGGAATATAGCGACAAACATATTAAGGGAATTTTGTTATTCTTTTTTTAGTTAAAAGTTTAAGGCCAATACCGATAGGGGCCGGTGACACCGAGAAGCACTCAAGCTGATTAAAGATTCTTTGATAATTCCAAATGGAAGATAACTTATCGCTACAGCGAAGCCTTTTCTAAAATCTTTATAATATTATAATGTCACATTAACGCAATTATTAAAATAATTTTCACTTACAAGTAATTCATGACAGCTGAAGCAGATTTTAGCAAAGATATTAAACCGTTGTTTAATAAAAAGCCATTAAATTGATAAAAGGGATTGGCGAGAAACGTTAAATTGATCAACTCTAATTAAAAGATATTTAAACTATTTTTTTAATTGAATAAATTCGCCTTATAATTGCTTTAACCTTTTATAACTTTCAACTGTTTTATTACTAAAGAAAAAAGTTTTCTAGGAAAATTAATGTAATTAAAAAAAAAATTTTTGATCACTTTGCCTACAGTAAGTGTGAATACAATTATACTGTGTGTTTGTTTGTTTCTTTTCGTAAAATGTGTTCCTCAGACGTATGTATTATATATGTTATGTAAATATTGGCCCTGATTTCATCACTGTTATGAAAACTTTCGTAACGAATCGATGTTTTTGCTTATCATACATCTGACTACCGAAGTGCTTAAGGTAAGACATTATTTATTTCACAATAATTATATTAAACAAAAAAAAACAAATTATGACAACCCAAAAATAAAAAAGAGAACCAAGAAATTCACTAGTGTAAACTGAAGTTAGTTCTTAGTAAGAGATTGCGTCGTCTTGAAGTGACAACTCGAGAATTAACTTGTTAGAAAACTAAAAAGTAACTCGGTGTAGAGATGTTCAGATCTCCCGGGTCCCAGCCTCTCGATTTAATTTACATCTTCGCTCAATTGTTCTAAGTTCGACGAACCGTCGGCCATTTTGCTGATTTATTTCACTATAACATGCACTAAATGGATTTTAGTTCGTCTAAAGTGTTGAACTTTTATCCTCAGTGTTACTATGGATATCTTTTTAAATATAATGGCACTTTAGAAAATATAATAGTTAGTAAATAGTATTTGAACGTCTGAAGGTTTTTTAAAAGCAAAATTACAAAAGAAGTGCTATTACATACAGAGTAATTTATACTTCAATTTTGTTTATATTACTTATTTTTTTTTTTGGTTCTATATTAACTCTAAAACATTTGCTGATATAAAAACTAAAAAAAAAATAAGTTTTTTTTCTAACGAACATAGCAGGGCTTACACACAGAAATATCAAACGCATAAAACGTACAGACAGGACACTACAGTCTGTGAACCTAACAACCGTCACAGGTTCGATTCGCACACGCGAATCAAACCCACATCCGTTGACTCAAGAGACACCCAGGAGACAGGACCACTAACCACCAGACCAACAGACTGTCATCGAAAAAATAAAAGCTATTTTAAAGTTTAGTGTTAGTAGCATCAAAAACATTCATTATTAATCATTAAAATATAATTATATTTGATTACAAGTAGGTACTAATCAAGCACAGAGTCACAAACGAATAAAGAATTAACAAAATCCTGTTTATTAACAACTAAATTTAACGAAACAATTTATCAAATAATATTCTTGCAAGAATCATTTTTGGCCTAAGTAAAAAACTAGCATATTATTTATACAGCAGACATTGTAAGCGATATAATCTGACAATTCATAAATTAAATTAAAAATACTCCTGCGCATAATGCGTATTATAACTGATATCAACAACTCTTAATACCCATAGCACGAATTCGTCGCCACAATCTTGATGTAACTGAATATATGATAGATTTTCCTGTGTGATCTCGGATTACTGATTTAAGATTGGTACAGCTCGCTAGTTTGTTATGTCATGAAGGTATAATTGAAAAAGATGTGTTCATTCCAGATATGTAAGACTTTCTATAATAATTAAAGACAAAGAAAACTATTTAGAGAATAATACTTAAAATTTTGGTTATCTTAAAGTAATTTAATGTTTCGTGAACAAATTAATAAAGGTCGTGGAACTGAAGCTTTATTATTGAGATAAAAGATTGTACCTAATTTGATTGGATTTATAAATTCAGTTTATAATAATCATATAATATCTTTATATATTCTGTGTAAATAAGAGGCGTCAAAAACATTTATCAAACATAAAAGAATTTAAAAAGAAATAACAAATAATTACGAACTGTTAGAATATTAAAATAAATCTAATTCTTTATTTTAGTTCTCAGAAACAAAATTCTTTTACATTTTCTCAGTAGAAAGAAAACTTGGTAATATTTTACTTCAAATAGCTCGACATGAATGACATGAAGAACAGTCTATAAACTGAACCTTAAGAACACTTTAAGTATATAACAGAATAAAGAAAACAGTGAATTCATTCTCAGAAATATTATTTTTCGGTTTCGACACACAATAAACAACAGACGTAAAACTTGTGGTTTATATTTTTTTTAATTCTAATATATTACCCGCCATAAAAGCTAGACTATTAATTAGAAAATGTCTTCAGTTTTCGGGCATGACATCACGCACGTTGATTTCGACAAGACCCTTTTGTCTATGTGACATACTGCGTACATTTTAGTTTCTGACAGGCGTAACCTATAAATCTGAGACGAGAAAATATTATTCCTTGGTTCTTGCGATCATTACGTCACTGTTAAGAATGAACCGATGACTACGTGCTAACTGATGAGGAGAAATTACGATTGCTTTTTGTTTGAACAGCGGGAACATAAATATACTGTCCTCATTTCAGATAAATGACAAGAAAACAAGGTTTGATATGAATATTACTAATAGAGTAATAAAATATTGTTCGAAATGGTCTACAAACATGTTTAGCCATGGCAAACTTAGTTAAATTTGAAAGATATAGAATTTAAAACTAATCGATATGGCCAGGATTCGAACCCGTAACCTGGAGAAAATCGTCTCGAAAATATTCGAAATCAAAGTACTTTTTTACTATAATTATTGAAGCAATTTACAAATATTTTAAATGACAAAACTACACAAATCTGTGAATGTATTTATAAACTAAATGAGAAATGTTTAAAACAAATGACAATTACTTGGCGAGTACCAAACCAGCTCCCCAATGTTTATTTTCGATCAAGCCACAGCTGACATATATGGGAGGTTTGAAAACTAATTGTAACGATGACGGGAAATTATAAGTGGAAATAATGACGATGATGTCTTTGACAAAGACGGCCGGGCGGCGTCAGGAACAGGAATAGAATGACGTTGATAGTAGACTTTTTGGTAACTTAAAGATTTGTCTTTACAAATTAATCATGATAAAGAAATAGTTCCTTAATAATAATCATATATTTACAATCTTGATTTCAAGTGATTGGTCCTAAGAAAAACAGTTTGGTCTTCTTTAGCAAATTATTTATGTAAGTAACTATATTATTTAATTTATAAAATTTTTGTATTCATATAGAATGACAAATACGATTATTATAAAGTGTTCTGATATCATTAAATCTAGAGATAAAAATGCTACCGCCGCGTAGAGAAGGAATGAACGTTAAGTCGAGGTGTTTCCAATTTACAGACGACATGTAATGCGCTCAGAGATTTACAAGCTGCTTTAATTTAAAAAGATCTCGCTGACATAAGCGGCCATTTGTAAAAAGCGGCAGATTTATTTAAATATTCGTAACAACAACAGCACCCTCTGATTTCAGAACGCAATGTATTTCGTAAAATAGTGGTTTATGTCTGTTTTATGTCAAAACTTAACTAGTAATCATATATCATATTTTGTATGTATATTTATGTTTCAAATTATTAGTATTATACCATAATGTATATGAAGTAAAGACAACAGATATTATTTTCTTTTTTAATGACTGTAAATATTTCGAACATTAAAACTGACAGGTCGTAATGATGAACATTTAAAATAATTATTTATTATTATTAAAAACAATTCAAACCGTATCATTAAGATCAATAAAAATCACATAAATTTGTCTTAAACCAGATCAACATTAATCTGAAGGAAGGTAAACTTTTTATTGCTGATACATAAATCCTATAAATTAAAAAGGCTTCAGAAAAAAAAACAAAATAGAACATTTTTTCGTCAGCCACAAAATACGATTTGAAAATAGAACATATAAATGAAGAGAACTATGAAATAGTGGCATAAAAAAAAATAATTCACAAAGTACTTTCCACACTTACACCCTAATATTATTTTAAACCAACTTAGTTCTTACTAATTACAACATAAAGACTACAATAGAACTCCATTGAAATGCACATTTGGTACACTGTTCTCATGAAGACGTTTAATTAGTACCAAACATGCGATCTTTGGTCTCGCAATACTGTTATTTAGTTATAAAAGAAACGTATAGAGGCACCATGCTCGTAAAGTGGCTGCAATGAAAATACCGTAAAACAAAGGAGTCCAGAAGAAAATATAATTTTTGTGGTGCGGTGAGACGAAATAACTTATTTAAAATGTAACTTTAAGAAGAATTGCAGTAAACTTGGTCTTACCGAGTAAGTTCTTCACAAACAAAAATAAACTTTTCTTTACTTTTACAATATTAAATAGTTTATTTATCTTTACCTTTATTTCTGTTAAAGATAATCGTGTGAACCAGCTAATATTCAAAAAATGAAGTCGGTACATTTAATCAAAGTTAAAAATAATACAATAGGTAATTTTTTCATAACAAACCAAAGGACTTCTGTTCTTTTTTAACTTATTCCTCACCTGAATAAAAGATAAAAAAGATAAGGCACCTTTTGCTTAACTCTAAAAGCTTAATCTAAATTGGTATTATTGTTATTATCAAAGTAGAATTTATTTTCATCACATTATACTACACGTACAGCTTCAATGATTAATCCAAACAACCTCATAGCACATTTCATTATTATTCTACAAGTAACAACACATAAAATATTAATTAAATCGTTCAGTAACCTACTTAAGACGTGCGGTACATTGTTTTTAGTATTCAATCCTCAGTACCTACCACTACCTTGAAGATAGGTCACTGACCGTTTAAAAGGTTACTAAGTGTTTATCTTCCTTGTAAACACTTTTATCAATCAATAGCTCATTCTTTAACAATTTAATCAGTTATTGATATAACATTTGCCTTTCAATGGCTGTATATTTAACTTATCAGTGAGGTTTGTTCGTAGATAGTAAGTCAAACTCTTTATTACGTACAAACAGATGCTAACTGACTTACTAATCGTTTACCTCAACACGAAACAGACTCAACTGAGGCTGTTAAGCGTCGAAACGCCTTCCTTGAACAAAAACCACTTGGATCATGCTATTGGTCTTATAAGTTTAACAGACGATAGAAAGTTTATATATTTATAATATATAACTGAAAATATAAATACAATATTCAAATCAGTGATGTATGTATATTTGAAACTACTTCAAAGGGAAAACTGATCTTTTTTCCGGTTTGATACCTGACGTCTTTGTCGCCGCGAAGACGAACATAGCCTTCGACTTCCTCATTGTGCTCAACCCTCATAACTCTTGTCAATGGACAGATTTCTTTATTACACGAATACTTTTCTAATTCAATCCTCTGATCCTCTGATTCATTTATTCGTTTCAAAGTAATTCAGTGAAAGGCAACGAGAAAAAAGTTCCATTTTTCTTATTAAAATAGTCCACCGGGAACACCCGAGGGACCTCATTGTTACTCCACCTGCATTCTTTAGCTAAGTTCAACACAAGTAAATCTTATTATATTCGTCAATGGGAATCGAGTTACTTGGGGTAACAGCTCATTCTGTATTTATAACTTACCGCGATATTAGGAACTTAAATATTAAGAAGGACATTGCGATGTTTGGTTTACGCACACATATGCACACTTGATTAGATATTAATAACTTAACACACATTGTGTATCATATAATTACGAATAATGTTACGTTAATTTTATATTTTAAAATTACACATTTTTATAGCTAATAGTGTAGATAAGAGAAGCAGGTTATCTAAATATAGTTACAGCATCTGCGTTCCGATCTAGAAGTTACCTAATTTAAAAAATACTTTGGCTATTTTAATATGATATGAATATTCTTGAACCTGTCTTACATATATTTCCTTATTCTGTTGTTAATATACATACAAGTTTTAACTTGGTTAACTTGGAGTTGCCTAACTATCGACTTGCAACCTGAATATTTAATTAATTTGTAAATCTAAATGAAAGTCCTATTAAAATCGCTACTCCCGTTTCGGAGATTGATACGGACAGACTTACATTAAGATGAATATCGGTATGTATCAACCCGAATCTTATCCGTAACTGATATCCCCCTTATACGTTCTCATAGGTTTTTAAATTGAGGGTCCTTTTATTTTGTTAGCTAAGTACCTACAGTGTTACGACACACTCGTAAAACACGGATCACTGAAAATTTTTGATATGTAACTTTTCTATTCAAATGGCAATTTTACGAGCCGACCCATTATCATTTTAGTGATCTCATATTTTTTGTTGATGTCGTGATTATGAACGGCGGTTCAAAAGAATTTTTAATAAAAAAATGTTTATTTCTTTTTAATAACTTCCTTTTTTTCTTGTGACTCTTTTCAATTTCGCGCGGAGCCACTAAAATGTTTTTATCTGTTTCGTTATTTACGTTTAGAAATTGGTACTAATTGACTTCATTCAAACCTGTTCTATTTTAAATGAACTTCGTATAATAAATATTATCAGCAGCATTTTAAAATTTTAGAAATATTTAAATTGCGACTGAGATTATAATTTAGATAATAAATATGATTTATTACATATTTAAAACTTATAACAAGCAGAAACCTATTCATAGACTATTTATTTGGATATTTTTTGTTAACAATGATGAAAGATAAGGTTTACTCTGATAATTATAGATGGCAGACTAAAATAAATATGATGTACAATGAAAAATGTTTCAAAGTTTTTGAGTGTACTTACCTCAGATACCTCATATGGGAACAAACTATTATTGTCAACATTATTGTTTAAGTTATATCAGTTTTAATAATTAAATCGTTTTAAATTAGAAGTAAAGAGCAAAGTAGATTACATAATATATGTAGATTAGATACAAAAGATAGTGTTAAATCCACAATACATATTAAGTAGTTACATATTTTTTTTTTAACACAACGCGTTATGAAGTGCTAAATCATTTGAATGAAACTTATCCAAGAACATACGAAGCCATTAATAATAATAACATGAGATAAAATACACAAATCCTGATTTATGAACATATCAAAAAGTGTTCTAATTCGAGTATGACACATAAATAAACTCAATAAGAATAAAAGACGCGCACTGAAACATGTGGCACTTCAGCGTGAGAACATAAAAAACACTGCGATAAAAAAACAACACGCTATATACATAAAATATACTTTACTCGTATAAATATTAGTTTCTTCATGTTTGGATATTATAGAACGACCAGCTTTAATTGGACTTCCTCAATAACGTGACGTCATAGATTTAAATATAGTCATCTCGTTCATAAAGTGTTTTATATAAGAATGAAAAAAGAGTATATTAATTTAATTTTAAACATTGGGTCACATAACTTTAAACGTGAAAGCAGACTAATCTCGAAAGTACGCCGTGTCGCCAGGTGTGATACACTTTCATCAAATTATTTTATAAATAGCAGTGAAATTATCTAAATTGGTATATTTATCATCAATCTTCATACATATTTAAGACTAGCTTTTCGCCCGCGGTTTCGTCCGCGTGGAAATTGGTTATATCGCGCGACATGGAGCCCCCCTCCCCTTTTTCCCCGTGCACGCTTTTCCCCCTGTTGCACCTATTAAACTTTTTATTTTTTCGATACATGAATTTGTCGTAAACAATGGAACAATCTTACAAGATTTTGTTTAAGAATAAAGAACCCCTATTTTAACCTCTTCTAGCCTTTTTTTTCGCGATAAAAAGTATTCTATGTCTTTTCCCAAGTTCCGTTCTACCTTCATACCGAATTTCATCAAAATCGGTTCTGTGGTTAAGGCGTGAAAGCGTAACAGACGGACAGACAGACAGACAGAGTTACTTATTTAAAATATTAGTAGGGATATGAACGAAACATTAGACTCTTTTATATAATTTTATAAGTTTTATACCATTTCATTAGGTATTATATTTACCTTTGTTTACAGCAAGGCAATATTAAAAGACTTTGATGTTTCGATGAATTATTTCGATATTTCATGAGAAATTTACTACATTTTGATGTACAATGTAATATTAATTTAATTTGTAATGATACATATTAATATTAAGGTTCATTAAGATGAGATAGAAATCATATTAGTGTTATTCTGAGAACCATAACCCGGTTAGGTCTACGTCAGACAGACGTACAATGTGTGTGTTGTTTTTTGACCACTGTTATGCAAGAGGGCGATGAAACTTGAGAAATATAAAGCTATGTTTCTGAGAAACGTGCTCTAAAGACAAACATTGTTTTATCGATACTCTATACGAGAGATTAGGAACGCAGCTTTAATAGTTTATTGAAAGAGGTCAGATCCAATTAGTGAGTTAGTGTGCGTCTGTTTGTTGATTTTCAATTACGTTTATTATTAACTGCTGAAAAGATTTTTTATTTTATGTATTTCTTTATAATTCACTGGAGGGTTTTAATAAATTAAAATAATGTTGAAATTACTATAAAATAATATTCAGGATTTATCGAGCTGTTTTTATAACAATATCTATTAGTAAGGGTCAAGGGACGTAGTTTCTAATACATTTTCAATGTGTGAAATTAGCAATGTCATCTGGTGGTAGGTGGTACCTTCGCTCATGGGTTACAGGTATAGGAATTTATCCTTTCGGAGTCGGTAGATAGGATTAGGATACAAGGAGAGGAAGGGAAGAAGTAGGTATTTGGCAACCAGTTCCATAACTCAACGTACGAAACATTGCTTCAAGAGCGTCTTCAAGCCGATCTTCAGTTAAAGGGTGCAAACAAAAACACAGGGTCTACAATTAACAAACATCATTAAAAACGTAAAGTTTATTTTCAACCATCCAATTAAAAAATATATATGAGGTAATTATAATTAAAGATAACTAATAGATAAAGAAATTTGTTACAAAATACTTAAGAGCCACTTTATTTTTAACACGTATTTAAAAGTATAATTAAAGACATTAATCTTCAAGATAAATCTATCGAATATCCCAGAATAACAATGGCGTAGACTTAAAATGGATCGTTTTAATATTTAAAAGCCAGAATCTTCTAGATGTATACAAGTAAAAGTTTAACCAGTTTTATCTTAAGATCGTCGTCACCGCCCGGGGACTAATAAGTCAGAAAGTGCATGGTTATTACATTTTATAACACGAAAACGATATAAATCATCCACACTATACCTTGAGGGTAGATTTATGTTTTTGACAATTTAACCTTTAGCGACAGACGTCGCAAGCGGCATTGCCAATAATGACAATTTAAGAATAATTATATAATTAAGGAAGACATTTTTTAAACTAAGAATCTAATTCTAATGCTAGTTTTTTTAGCACTAAATTTATCATTTATAAATGCGTTTATAAAATTATGTCTTTTTTCCTGGTTCTAAAATATTTAGTCGTCATAAATATTTTCGATACAATTATAATTGATACAGCAATCTGAAGTAAAGCTCAGGGTCTCGGAGAATAGCAAAGGCAAAATTCGTGCAAACCAAACAAGTCAAACTGGTATTTCTAAAGTATCCTTCTGTATGGTTTCCAATTTCTTTCTCATACAAACAACACAATAAAGGGATATATGCAACCCACCGTGATAATGGTGGGGAGTTGACGCGCCGAATAATACAAAGAGGATCTATTAACCAAGTGGAAAGTATAAATTGACATAGTTCATATCTACCCGTGAACTACAGATACGTAAGCTATAGACGTTTAACAAATATTTTAGATAAGTGTGGTAAATATATTGTTGGAATTCTTATGGGCAAGGAATTTGAAGAATAAGATAAATATCTACAAAAAATATAAAAACAAATATACAAATTCTTAAATTTACTCCGAAGCATTCATTTTCTAAGTCTTCATTAAGTTGAGGTCAAGTGGAATTACGTGCGAAATCATAAAAATAATATTTCGAAGAGCACACAGCTGTCAAAAATTGGCGGCAAGCTGAGCGGCCATTATTCCAAACCATAAATAACTCCACTCCACTACACAAAAACGACTAACCCTTCATTGCCTCTTCCTTTTACAGTTCCGCGAAAAGAAATAAAGTATGTGCGAGCCAAAACAAAAGCTATAAAATCGAAATGACAGGGCCACACGCTTTTCACAGAGATGGAGGGAAAAAAGTTGAAACTATAATTTCGCATTATGTAACAGACGGAAGGACTTGCCCGACGGGATTCGTGCAGGCGTGGTTAAAAATAACCCAAGGTTAGCCGGCGGCTCATCGGCGAGGGTCCCTTTGAGAGATCAAGGTCTACCAGTTCTGCGGGATGCCTCCAATATCCACCATGTTTTGTTCGAAACGAGTTGAAGTTATATGGAAAATAGATTCGTAGATTCATACAGATGTATTAAAGGTGAAACGATAGTTTTATTTTTCTTTTTGATTAATAAAAATACATTTTAATGATAAATCGAATATGTATTACTTATCGTGTTAATGTTAATTTTAATAAACATTTAAAAAAATATATATCGTGAGAGTTAATATTTGTTCTCGTCTTATCTAACTAAAGGAAACGTGATATTATTTTATTTTATTTTTTGCTGTGCCAGAATCAATATATTGATAAATAAAATATAAGTAGGAAGTAAAGAAGGTTAATCAAATATATTCAGTTAAAATTAATGAAAATTATTTTCTAGCTTGTTCTCTGAGAATGGATTATAATAAAATAAAGGATTTATATTAAAATTATCGTAGTTACTAGAGATCAAGGATGCATATTTCGAATAAGCCGCAAAATAAAATATATTATAAATTATTAAATAACTAAAAACTGCATGCAATGAAACCGATATTGCAAGGAATCTAACGTTTAATTATCTTTAATCCCTTGAATACTTTTTTAAACATATAAAAACTTTTTTTCTGCTTTTTTTTAAATGTTGTTTTTGATATTATACAAGATATTACCATCAGATCTGATGATGATGTCCCACTGTTGTATGAATGATACTTGATCGGCTAGACAAATATAACTGGGTTCAGAGAGTTTAGGCTCGTGTTGTTTGTTTTGATAAGATCATACCATCAGCCTTGATGAAGTGACCCGATGGTACCTTTATGGATGGATGCTACTGGATCTCCTATATAAATAGAACTGCATCCGCCAAGTTTAAGCTCGTATTCTTAGTTTTAATAAGATCTTACAGTCAGACTTGATGGACTGACTTCAAGGTACCCTGATGGATGAATGCTACAGGACCTCTTAAGCGAATGAAAGTGGTTCCGCCGAGTTTACGTTCTTTTTGTTAGTTTTGATAAGATATTGAGTTAAGTTATTAATTAAGATGAAGTTAATAGGTTAATGAGGGGAGGGGGAAAAAAATGGAGTGGAATATTGTGGATTTCTATTACAGGGTTATTTGTAAATATGTAATATTTGTATTACT
This sequence comes from Napeogenes sylphis, assembly GCA_959347405.1. NCBI lineage: Eukaryota > Metazoa > Arthropoda > Insecta > Lepidoptera > Nymphalidae > Napeogenes > Napeogenes sylphis. The sequence goes on from OY365781.1 coordinate 19,238,730, forward strand.
TACAAAACACAGAGTAATAAGTAAAAGAGGGAGCAAATTTTTTTTGTTTCGTTTTTTTGTGTTGTCTATCAAGATTTGTAAAAAGTTGTAGAACAAATGTTGTTGGGATTGATGTAGAGAAGCTGCCTGCAAGAGGTGGCCAATTAATTACAAATAACCCTGTATATAATATAATCTTTATAACCTAGAGTTTAGTGGGATGAAGATGCTATATACACAAAAGAGTAAAGGAGACGTGAGTTACTAAACTTGGTGCATTCCAGCAGCAGCTATTGAAGTGTACTTTTTTGGTAAATCCATCATTTCTGGATGTAATATCTCATTATACTTAATAATGGCCTTAACACGGATGACCTAGCTTTGTGTGTAACTCGTGTGTACATATCTTATTATTTGTATACTATGTACACACGACTTTATACAAAAGTGTTAGGAAAAGGCAACTAATATTTACAAGGCAAAATAATATTTATTGTGTCCAATGTTTGATATTTTGCTTTAATATTAACAATAAAATTATTTTGAATATAGTAAAAAAATATCTTTTTAATTCGTTTGCATGTAAGGTTCGCCAATATTTAAAACAGTCCTTATCTAAATTATTATTTGTCAAGGTGTTTACTGCGCATTCACGCATAATAAAAGAAAGAAGAATGTAAGAATCATGTTTTTATTTAGACAATACAACTTTTATATCTAGATATAAAAATATCATTGAAACCTTGAAAAAATACCGAAAACATAATATAATACCTAATTAAAAAATAAATTAGAACATAATTAGAAATAATAAAAATTAAAAATCTACAATTACTAATCATAATCTACCTAGTTAATAACAAACATGGAAACTACAAAATGCACATAAAAATAATATATTATATATGTTTACATTTTTATTATTATTATTATTTGTATTCCCCATTGTATTTATACATTTAAAATTTCAATGGTATGTATGATGCATGGAAAGAAGTTGTATATAATATTTTTTATAAAATAAGCGAAGTAAAAGAAAAAAATATATATAATTTGTCGTTATAAGGCTCAATATGAAATCCTAATTAAATGATATAATCGACTCTTGTGTTATTTTCTACTTGCTTAGAAATAAACTTTAAACTTAATAGTTAATTAATAGGATACACTCATTCATGTGATTCACATAAATAGGAACTTTCTATAATTAATTATGTAAGTCTATAAAAAAACCCTATTTGACATATTTTTATGTATCATATATTATATTAAAATTAATGAACAATATAGAAAAACTATTTTAAAAGTAGTGGCTAAAAGATAGGTATGTATGGCTTGTTCTGACCGATCATTATTTCTCCGAAATAAATACCAAAAATTTCTACGTAAGTTATTTGATGACGGAACTACTAAATTTCTGGCTGATAATTAATTCTTTTATAGTTCGCCGCTAGTTTCGTAACATGGTAGGTATGGTAATATAGTTAGTATGTATTATAATTTATTACACTTTTGTATACAACAGCCATTTAACTCTTATCTTTATACTCTTTGTATGTGTTATTATGTGTATATATTATTTATGTGTGCATTATGTAAGCTTCAATACCCATATACTATAAACATATTACTAAGATAAGAAATAGACGAGAACCAGAATAGAAAAAAATGACAGTTATTTTAAACGGTCACGTAATAGAAAATGTAATACACATACAGACAGACAATGTAAAAAATATAATAACCTGCTATGTAATAACCAATTTATACGTATTATATTTTTAATGACAAGTGAATAAAGTACGGCTTATGGACATAAAGCTATTGACGTAAATATAGTATTATATGTCTAATTGTCATTTAATAATATTAATTTCGTATCTAAGCCTGACTTACCCAGCGTTGCTCACGCGCAGTTGATAAGGTAGACTACATGATTTCTTTAAATGCTTTCTATATATATATATATATATATATATATATATATATTAATAGAAAGAAAATAACATTAAGAATATTTATTACTATTAGAGCTTCATAACTTTATATATACTGTAATTATGTAATTTATTATATTATTTACTTATTAGACATTGGGATGTTATTTTAATATAAACCAATGATATGACTTGTTTTATATATTTTGAATACAAAGGAATGTATTATGCAAGTCACATCAAAGTCGAAGCTAAAAAACTAAAATTTAAATAATTTTACAGAACGAATTCTTATCTTAATTGGATGGCTAAAATATTTAATTAATAATAAATAATACCGTAGAAGGTCACAATACTTAAGACATACGCAAATGCAAAAACAAGTTTGAGTTTAAAAATTCTTGCGCACGCGCAAACTAAACGAACAAAAAATGTTCATCGCAACCTTGAACAACCCCTCAGCAGGTGTACGCTCTGCTGCACCTGCCATTATGCAGTGACCTATAAAAGTAATAATTAAATAATTTATACCTTCACAATTATCCCTTAGATGTGGGTCAAATAAAAATAGTGTTTGTGAGCTAATTAATTCACTCACATTACCTGTGTGCGCGTTAAACATGCAACCACCTGGAAATTAATTAATCTTCTGGAACGGCCACACAATGTACCTTACATACATACACGATATAAATGTTTATATGATAATGAAATTTCAGGTTGAAAAGAAATTAATTGTAATAGGTAATTACTTTATATTATAAGTCTAAGACTAAGTCGCCTAAGGAGCTGAATTTTGAATTTAATATAATTTATGTCTATCAAAACAATGATGAGAACACAACAATGGTCTAGACACTGGCTCATCATCAACACAGTCCTTATTGTGCTAACGAAGTCACTTGCTACTAAACATTAGTACAAGCATATAAATAAATAGGTATTTTATTTCTTTATATCCGTCCGTTGTCAGAGGAAATGAGGGTTGTATATTAAATGTTATATTATGTATTTTATTGTAAGCGTCGTTTAAGAATACGTGTATTCATTACGAATTGCTTTATTGACTTATCTTGTAATTCAAGTTGGAGTCTTCACAAAGGTGGTTTAATTTATTTGTTCTATATTATTCATATTGAATCATTATAAAAAATCTAAGAATTTCTTGTTCGGCCATGGAAGAGAATTGATATGGATGAAAAATATATATAATATTTAAAAAAAATGTCTTAAAAAATTGATAACTACGTACAAGAGTACGTCCCAGTAATACAGTTACGCTCCAAATAATCTTAAAAATTCAATGGTTTTTTAAGAGGTCACACAGATGTGCGGACTTCAGACAAAGCCTTTAATAACATCGCGGGATCCAAACGAGTTGAGACGCACTTTTAATGCAAATTTATATTTTTTGGCAACTTTGACAGTCATCATTCTTATGTCTATACATATACGGCGCGTTTTACTATAGATAATAGTTTTGCGTGTGTCATCTAAACTTTGTTAGGACACAATTCGAGTGGTGTTTGATACACGTGTTAGCTCCCCTCCGATATGGAATGCACCATCACCTGGTGAGGCAACTAAATAAAATTGGGTCACACGTTGCGCCACTAGTTTTCTATAGAGTCATTCACCAGTTCCTCTATTCGGCTTTTCGAGTTTCAATCCTCTTTAAATTTCGTAATTATACATCCAGCTATTAATAAAAATGTTTGATGAAAAAATCTTATTGCTCTTTGATAAGCGTTAATAGATAGGTCATTGTTATTGGTCAATCGTAAATAGGGACGTCATACAATGATATAATCATTGATAAATCTATTTTTACAACCCCAAGTAATAAACTGAATCATAAAACAAACAAGATTTAATTGCCCACTGAATCAAAGCGAGTACTTATCGTTCTTATGGGACCGGGTCAACCTTGAACCGGTCTTGCTTTTCATACGCTCAGTACACTGTGTACTGTACATACCACACGTGCGTTTTTAAAAGGCCACGAATAAAGGTATTTATTATTTTTGTATTATTATATTGGGGACCGGTCAAGTAAGTAATTTGAAGCTGGTATTATACAAACGTGTTTTAAAACTGAAATATTTTTTTTTTTATAACAAAAGAATAAAATAAAGATTCTTTTTGTTATATTATCGTCTCTTTAATTTTGACGGCTTTTTTTTAGAAGCAAGCCCTTGTATAAACATGTTTATTGAAAATGAATCAAATAAAATGGTTGTAAATCAAGTATTTATAAATAAATGATATAATATATGTAGTTAAAAAATATATTTTTATGAGTGAACGTAATCTAGTATGATACCAAGTGTTTAAATCTAAGAATGCGCCGCGCCTCGTTGTCTATCAAAGTGACAGATAACAAATTGTATTTAAATATCTGATACACTTTCATAAAGAATTATATTTTTCACTATGTATAAAGTATGTCTACAGAGTGTATAATTATATTGCTTACTACGTCTTTGTCTCCAGGAGTAGTGTAAACATACGACGTTATCGGTAAAATTGAAAAACAATGAGATGATTCAACTTATACCTACCATATTATAATATTTTAACTTAATAAATAAATCTAGAACGAAACAATTAAAATCAATATTAGCTCTGTAAGGTTTTTTTTATTGGAAATTATATTGAAAATATACTAAGAAGCAACATTTTCAAAGTTATATTAGTCCTTATTTCATACCAATAACTTTTACAGATTTACAGAAAATATTAATAGTTGTTAAATTGAAGTAATTTTACGGGAGGATCTGCTATGGAATTTGATATTCATTTAATGAGTATTGAAAAGTCAACAACGATGCAGCGTCAGGCGATGTTTGCATCGACCGCTGCTGCCTCGCCCTCTGCCCGCCGGCCCGGCTACCGGCTACCACGCGAAAGTGAAAATTTGCTAGGCACTTTCTCCCCACCCGGGCCGTCGCGGCCGCATCGCCCCGCCCCTCGCTGCACCCCCGCGCCCCCTCTCGCGCCCGCAAGGTCAGCCCCGCGTGCAGGCGGGTGGCGCGGCGGCGGCGCGGCGACGCGCTGCGCTCTTGAAATTTCGCTTTCGTTCACTCGCGGTTATTAGTCGGCCGCGCGCGCTCCGGCAAGCATGTGTCTCGCGTGACGCGTTTTAGTACATCGACGGCACGTTCGATTTCGTTGAGTCGATCGTGGTGCGGCATGGCTCCGCGACGGCAAGGCGCGACCGGGGAACGGGAGTCCGAGGACGGTCACGGCTGCTGCGTACCCGGCGAATGTCTTAGACCTCGGGATCCTGTGCGAGTTGAGGACGCTATTCGCGTGCTATGCAACAATGACACGTGCGCCGCCGGGCGGTATATGCACAGAGAATGCTTCGAGCAATGGGAGGCCGGAGTGCTCGCTTATCTGAAATCATGCGGTCGCGCGAGGTCCTGGTCTGAAAGACAGAGGCATCAAAATTTATGGACAAAGAAAGGCTATGATCTAGCGTTCAAAGCTTGCGGCTGCCGTTGCGGCCGCGGACATTTAAAGAAAGATCTTGATTGGATTCCGCCCGGTACCGCTATCAGAGCAGAGGAAGAGAAGAAGAAACGCAGGCGACCGCGGCCTGGCAGGACACCGGCGGCGATAGATGCACGCTCAAGGGCATTCAGTCTTTCGAGTTCAGGGTCATGCTCTCCGCCATCGGCACCGTCAGAACCATCGACGAGCCCTACGCACGCTCCTCCCCATTCAATGACACCAGCAAAGAGAAATTCCAAGCCTGAAATTGTATCCGACAGGGTTAGGTAAGGAGTCTTTACTTTTATTATTTTTATTTTAAACATAAAGTCATATAATATTTTTATATTCTATTTAGCTGTTCACTTGATTGTGTAAGACACTTATAGGAAACAAACATTGTAATCAGTATCATGAATAATTCATACAACAGGTAGTTAGACATGGGGGCACTAATACAAGAGTATGCTATTACAAGTCGGGACATGTTCTCTTTGCATAAACAACATACGTCTAAAATAATAAACAAATCACGCTATAATTCCTAGGATTAATGTAAGTGGCGCCGGTTCCGCCGGTCATATTGCAAACTGTATAAAATACAGCCACACCTACGCACATTGTGTTCTCTATATGAACTACACCTACGACGTTTTTGATACTATTGCCGGTTGTTTATATGTATACGAGTAAAAAGCCACGCATAATTGGCCTGGAACTGGTTGTTGAGCCAGGCTAGTCGAAAACCGGACCCCTCCGGCTGGTATGCAATGAACTGAGGAACTCGTTAAAATAACAATAATTCAGTTTTGATAGCTATTTTGGAGTTAAATAATACATATAAGGTGCTTTTTTTTACCAGAGTTATTCCGGACATTTAAGTTCAAATATATTGACTACTTCAATGTAAAGAAAATAAATAATATCATTATTTATGTATTTCAATAATATTATTTCGTCAAACTTACAAGTAACTTTGTACAAATCGTATGTTATCAGTGGTCAAGAACATTTTGTAATCTTAAACTTTATTATTTTCTTATTTCTTTAATTTAATGTAATGTTGTTGGAAGTGGTAAGTGGTACCTTTTTGAATTTGGAACTCGCCCGATATCAGGAATGTCACCTTCACCTGTCTTTGTTTACAAAATTATGCTAATAAAGACTAAAATAAATGACACCTGCTTTCAAATTGCAGATATAATCGAAACGGTAATCGCTTTACTCAAAAGTTTTTCGTTTATTCAAAAAGAAAATTAAAATATGTTCTTTTATTGCTTAAATATAAAAACTTTTTTATTTTACGTTTTTTTATGCTTTACTTGTTACTAAATAATTATTTTTATTATATATCACATTACTCACTAGCTTAGGGATTTTTTTTGCAAAACATATTAAAACAGTTGTTACTTCTAACCCAACCAAAAAAGAATATATATATTTTCACAGTCTATTTAAAAAAAAATAATAATCATCACATCACACACTCACACTTTCATCACCAATTTATTATTCCTTATTAGTCAATTATCCATAACACACGTGGTTTTAATTTCTAATTAGAAATATATATAATTGCATTTTCGTAATATTTATTATAAAAATGCGAGTTTTTTATACAAAGAGCAATTCACATCATTAATATCATGATTCATGACAAATACAACTTTTCAGTTTAAGTTTTTAGCTTTTTTTTAAGTGATAAATGAAGTCAGGCCCAGTCCACTTAATATTATACAAGAGATAAGAATTACAATATGTAATTATTAGCATATACGTAAATAGTATAACAAAGCCATACTTAGATACTCAATACTATTTTAATAACATAATTATATGAATAGTCTTAATAGTCCTTTAACATATTTCAAACTAAAACAAAAATGTAAAAAAATATAATGAAACAATTCCAATCTTGTTGTGTTATTTTATTCGCACGGTAAACGCATCCACAATTGGAGCCCTAAAAATGCAATTTCCCCGGTCTCATACACGCTTCGCTGCACAGCTGGTTTCCGCTTCCCGTTCATACTTCTCCAAAAGTGCATTTTCCCCAAATTGCAACAGTCACCACCTGTCCTAATTATTGTGGTTTCTTCGTTGCCACGTTATATAACGAACGTAAAAACGCACAGTATTATAATAAATTAATTTCTTTGTAAATTGTAACATGTACTTATTTGTAAATTGTAACATGTACTTATTTGTAAATTGTAACATACTTATAAAACGGTCGAGGCACCGTGCTCAATGTATATGTATCTTTTTATATTCTTTATTCAGTTAACATTATTCAAGTCGGTAAACAATTGCGTATTTGTTTTCTAAATAATAACCAGATGTTAGTAAATGAGTGTATATTCTTCGTTTCTTTGTTCCCAGTATGTAAGATAAGTTTATTTTAATTGCATGAAATGACTAGCTGTGAGTAAAATAATAATTTATGGTTTCCATATTTTGTAATAATAATAGATAATTTAAAATGAATTATTATTTTCTAAGGCGTTATATTTCACGGCGTATTTAAAATATAATAAATATAATGGTTAAGTAATTTAAGTAAGTAAATACGAATTAAACGTTTTACTATAACTTTTTTACTTGCAAATCCACTTTTCCATTGTTTTGCTATTTATTTTAATAATATTTATGACATTCTAAAATTAAGTATAAATTGATAGTTGCTATACAATTAAAAAACAATAGATACGCTACTATTAAAAATATATACCTATTCGTTGTATGAAAATTCATTCATGTCTGACTGCTGCAGCATTAGAATCAACATTTTTGCGTGCTACAGGTACAACACTCAACACAACACTTTTTTACATTAAAGAACAAAGCCTTCTAGACTTCTAGAATATTCTTACCTTAAACTTAAATAACGCTGCTTAAACCTTTTAATAATAATGATAGTTGTAAACAAGTAATGATATAGAGTTGTTATTGATAGTCGTCATCTTGTATATTCTCGTAGGTGTATTCTTTATCGAATCGTGTGTCGTGGGTGCTCCGTGTCGTCCTCTTGACCTATAAAAAGAAGTTGAAATGTGGCCTCGAGTGCACTTACACTTAACATTTACATCTTATTGTGTTTTTATTAACACAATATTAACATCACTGTAGTTTTATAATTGAAAAAAAAAAAATTGTTTGTGCTTGTCAATATGCAATAACATTTAAATTATTTATTTACATTTAAATATTATTATGCATTTTTTTTATTGCTATTCATTTCTATTAATGACAAAATGAGAATCTGTACGAATAACAGTAGACATGGCAAGTTTTTTTTTCTTTTTCACATAAAAAAATATTTTGACATAATAAACTTTTAGTGTATATATATTACAATTAACTTATAATGCTTTGCAAATAATATAAAAAACATGTACAATTAAGAATAAATGATTATTTTAAATAATATTATAAAGAGATCCAGTTTAGTTTTTGTATTTTTACAACTGTCTGTAAACAAATCGTTATGATTTCTTTTTGAGGAAGAGTTTTTTGTGATTGGATACAAAAAATAGACTCATCACGTCCATTGTAACCTTGAGACGAGCCCACCGTCTACTAATGATACCAACATTACAAACTTGATAAGGATTTGCATTTAACGATCTCTATCTTAGTTCTACACCCATTTTATTATATCGACCAATTTTTATCCACATTATATATTTTTCCCATCACTATTTTTAATATTTATTTGTTTTTGTTGCAATTGAATCTCCTACTTCATATATTTTATTTTACTGTTAAGGATTTAGGTTATAAATGTCATTGTCATGTTTAAAAAAACGAAATTATTAATATCTTTAAGAATTGAATTAACAGAAGAGCGAGGCGCGACTGGTATGAGTCAGTCATCAGTGGCGCGTAAACAAGCGAGGGGGGAGGCCGCGAAAGGGTATTGATAAATACGGAAACATGAATTTACATTTTAAATACAACTCGCTAAATATAAATAGCGGACGTTGATGAAAAACGAGATATCCTTCTGATTGCTTAAAATCTTCAACCACCTGGCCGTTTAATTAGTCGTCAGAATATGGAAGTTTGGTCTTGTCTTTATTAAATGTTTGAATTAAATGTATTTTAAGTCGCCGGAGTGTAATATTCTCGTCAGACATGGCGGTGACTTCCGGTCCCATGTTGTCGGTGGTAGAGGGCGGCAAGGCTCGTTAACGTCGTTTTTAGGGCGTGATCGACGCAACGGCGCATGCCTGCATAAATTGCAGCTGAATACAATATTCTCCCGATTCCTGTAGACGTGCATCTCTCTCCGAAGCGCTCGTTTCCTACCTCGCTTTCACGTAAGTGGCCGACCTTGTACCGACATTTGGTAGGTATACAATGTATATCCTGAACCTTTTCAACACAATACATTTGCTGGGCTTAAAAATGTCGTGTCTCGTAATTTTACTTGCAAATTTCTGTGATTATGCATAGCCTGGCAAAGTCTTATTTATGTGTGCATTGTATGTATGCATTGTAGTTGTGTGGGTACGCACCAATATGCTGCAGTAATGCGAGTACAACAAAGCCCTCTCCCCTTCGTTCAAGTTCACTTAAGCTGTATCAAATTTTATTGGTGAAACTGTGAGACGTGAGTGCATTTTGCACACAAATTTAAAATTTTGTCACGGTTTCGCTAAAGTTTTTAAAGGGTAGAATATTTAAACTCGTCAAAACGTATTCACTTAATATAATAATTAATATTAACGGCCACCTATGCAGGGTCGGTCAGTCGTTGCAATAGTTCATTAGGCAGTCAGCCGGCGAAGCAGCGACAATTCAGAGCGGTTTATGCATAATTCAGCCATTAATTCTCGAAATGACTCTTAAGTTTTGTTGGCTAGACGTTGTTGACCAACCTTATACGACGCTATGTGTCAGGATTCAATACAACTTTCAAGACTGCTAAAACGACTTTGTAACGAGTTCAGCGCAATTTAAAAGCAGTCCGAACATTCTATTCTATCCGATAAACTTGTCTAATAGAAGCAGTAGGGTGAAATCCATGATATAAAAAGTTAATCCAATGATAAAACATGTATCGCTATAAGAAAATCAAAACCGAGTCCACATCAATCGTGTAATAAATCAATCGATGGATAAATGATATCTATAATCGAAGCATAATTCATTTAACTGACTGCTGACTTTCAATCTGCTTCCTTTCTCAACAAATTAACGTTATCGTAGAAGCTGAAATGATGAAAGTGGTGGTAGGTTCAGGGACATTGCTATTTGCGGAACGAGGCGGGCGTTCGTCGATGCAATTAAATTTGAAAGCAAAGCATTATTTATAGATCTGAAAATAACATTATCTCGACGTTGCTGGTTGCCGGCTGTCAAACGCCACTTTCGTTTGCTGCATTTCAAAACATAAGATGTTTGCAGATATTTTATAAGGTATGGTCCATATCTTTACGTATAACAAATTACTATGCTATACGTAAAGTGAGCTACTATGGAAAGTTCATTGCAATGAATTTGCGTAATCACCTATTTTTAATGCCTATAATATTCAGACAATTATCTTCATCATAAAGTGGATTTAACAACAGATGTTTATCTGACATTTGTGGTTATCGTTCCTTAAGTTCTCGTCTTAACAATCCCTTCACCTACCATACAAGGAAATTATTTAATTTGGTAGCATTATATCTCCATTATTATTTGAAGCACAAACTCAATCACACATCGTATATAACATGGCATATTACTTGAAATCAGTCGCAGTCTGGTAACGGCAGTAAGATATGCTGATTTATAGCAGCGTTGACTGGACAGCCTCGTATCAAGTGAGCGTGTCACGCTGTCCGAAACAACGTGACATAAACTATACGCTGCTCATAACAGTGCTACTAATATAACATAACTGACTTTATCGATATATTTAGAAACTTGATGTTTTTAATCTTTCATATGTGTGTGTGTGTGTGTGTGTGTGTGTGTGCCTACTGTGTTACAGTAACTTATATTTATAAAAACAGTGTATGCAATATCTCTTAGTTTACTACGCAGTACCGATATACATTGTAATGTTAAACATAAAACTCTTATCGTTTACGTAACGGTATATTTTTAAACTGCATGTTCCAACTGCGCCATTAAACAGTGGCCATAATGATTATTGTGCTTCGAGAACTAACCACACTCAATACGCTTATAGTTCTGCAAGGTCTAGTATTTCAAAGTGGTAACAATCTTGTCACGTTGGCGGGTAACGTGTTTCCTGATAAACTGTACTATGCACTACTTTTTAATTCACACACAATTGACAACTATTTGTCACTGGGAGTGCAAACCTTTAATTGAAGGTTTGCACTAAGAGTATTAAACTAAATAAACATAAAGAATTTCATAATATCGAGACGCAGAATAAACACCATCTTTATCTTTCATGACTGTAGATAGTTAACTTTATTTTATTAGTCACGTAAATAAACCGTATTCATTATATGCAACGAGTGTTCCTAATAATAGACCCATTATATTGTATGCAATGTCAAGAATAATGAATAATTAAGTATATAACAACTTGCAATTGCACGTTGACACTTGCATGCACTTGTTTATATAACATTTAATATGAACTCATTGTATTAAAATACTTTCAAATCATTTGTTACAATTACTACTGATTTTAAAGTATATTTATAGTGCAAATTTTATTATTGTCTCAGCTGTCTAAAAGAAACTGTGACTCTTTCGTTACCCAATGAAAGGAGAGAGACAACAATAAAAATTAAAATAAATATTGCAGGTATTTACTTTTTAAATATATGTTCTCAGTAATTTGAATCGCTCGGATGCGCTTGCGCAATATAACATGCAATTATATTTACAGCTCTTTGTCATCTGAAACTTTTACGTTAATTCAGTATAAGTTAAGTTGTGAATCTGTTTTAACAACTATAATTTATTAAAAATAACAGCAATTATTGTATTTGAGTAGTTTGAAATCCTTTATCTTTCTTTTATGCGATTTATAATCATTTTGCGACCATATTGTCTTGTCTTGGAACTAAAATGTGTATTTCTAAATATTTGACATGAACATTAGACGAAGTATAATTAAAATTATTTCTTGCGAGACGTTGTAAATTACAAGCATTATTTATGAGAAACTTGTTATACATAAAATGTCGATTTAAAATACACTTGCTAAAATAATTCTTGTTATTTGAGAGCTCTAAATTGTCGATTCGATTACCTAAGTTGTCGGCAACATGATTAATTGAGATATCAATCTTTATTTGATCGAAAACTGGTCAATAAACTATAAAAGTTGCTTATGTTGTCGAAAAATAATGACTAAATAAGACTTAGAAATATTTGACATAAAAAATTGGAGCAACTTTATAGTTGCTCTACTTTTACTATGGTTTCAAAATATTGACTACAAAGTTCAAAAACTAATAGCAAGGGTCTCGTGATATTTATTCCAACGTTTTCTATTGAAATAATGTGAAAGGTTGGAGAATGTTAAATAATGTGCTACAGTTTGGATTCGCTCGATTGAGTTATTTCGATATACATACAATGAGAATACCACGCCCCCGCCAATTCAAATAATTGACTAATTATTTTTATTACCCGTTTGTTTGGGTTCTTGAATCATTGAATTTTTCAATTTAATCACTACATAAAAAACACCATGTGTCGCTAAGATAATCAACTGGAAACATTACCATTATTAAAAGTCCAACTTTGATCCGCCTTTAGTCCAAGACCTATCACACTTCAAAGAAATATTCGGTATTATTATATTATATATATATTTAATGAGGGACATTTTACCTCCAAATAATAATGTTAAAGAATCGGCGTCTTTGTTCTCGATACGGATACTTTCTGGAATCCTAATGAAGGTATTTCGGCGACACACAAATATTAATTCTTTGATATAACATACCAAAATATAAATACTTAATCCATATTAGTTACAGTTTCCGGGCATTGTTTACGACTATATGTCTGTCTATTACATTCTTCATTATATTGTTATGAATCTTATGAATGTTGAAACGTGAAACGTCAACCGCACTATCGAACTATCAAGTGACACACATACGTAATATGTCTTGTCTTGTTTTACACCTAAGTAAATAAAAACCTTATTCAAATTGCCGCAATATATTTTTTAGTGTAATAATGGCTGCGTCATCGCTAAAATGTCGACAATAACAACCGTGTCGAGCGTTAGATAATCAAATTTGGTGGGGGTCCATTGTGCTGTCAAGGCCAAGGTCTTTGTTGTTTACTACCAGCGTTGCATTTACTTTTCGTTCTAACTGGGCCACGCTTATTACAATATATTTTATTTCTATTAAATTATAATGATATGTAAATATGATATACGTCTGCTACCGATTGATGTATGGAATAACCTTGATTACTAATACAATCTGTTCTGTCAAACACATATAATATAGATTACGGTCTACAATAATTACATTGTTATTTCAGTGTTAATGATATTTGTTTAGCAAATTAATGTGTGATAAAATTTTACGAAAACACGCGTGATGTAATTTTTATTAGACAAAGCGAACTCCTACGCGGTAAAAACTTGTTTTCGGAGATTAATAGATTAATAGGTCGGTATTGAAGCCCTGCGTGGTATCTGCGACCACCAACGATAACTCATTATCCAATGGATAGTAACCCACCACCCCTCTCAGTATTGGGTTGAACTTTCTATAACTGGTAGTCCAGTTGTGGGATATTGGGACCTAACAAGAACTCCACGCATCTACATGTCACTGGACCAAATGTTTACTTTTTATTATTAAAACATAGCCCAAATACACCTTCAGTTTTACAGCACAGATACAGTATAGTTTGTATTGATGTTTGTAGCCGAATATTAAAATTAAAAAAAAAAATACTTTTACATGTTACAGCTACTTAAAAGTCATAAATATTAATTTAATTTAAAAATAACATTGTACAAGTCATAAAGTACGAACAATCGTAAACGCGCTGTCGATAAAGAACAATGTCAGGGTCACTAAATATTAAATGTTTAGGATTGCTATGAAACTGGATCCCGGCTTGGCCTGAGCCAGTCGTGGGCTGAGCTGAATGAGAAAGTCGAAGACCGGTTCTCAGCTCCCACTAAGTGTCTACTTTCAAATCACAATAGACGGCTTATCGCACTAAACCTAACAGAATGCTTCTCTTCGTGTTTTGATGGTATGAGAATAACTAATATATGTATGTGTGCTCCATTTACAACTTATTAATAATAATAATAAATTAATTAAATTTAAAGTTTTGTCGGCCAGTAAATTTTTGCAATCATACTTATATATCATATCTTAAGTGTAATTGTAACTTGAATGTATTATTTTTAAAAGTCATATAAATAAAAACACATGTCTCATGATTTTTTTTATCATAGCAGTCGTTAATCTCAATTTACTTGAAATGTTATAACTTATAATTTATTGCTATAGGAATTATTATTTCACATATTATATCAAAATTTAAGAAACCTAGGTCTTAAATAAGGATCTATTATTTTTTATTAAAATACCAAGTAGGTACTAAATGATAATATTATTATTATAATAAATGTATATTCCGTTGAATCAGAACATACCTATTTATTTATGCTATAAATATTAATTACTGTCATCAGATAATTGTTTTGTTTTGTTGTTTCACTATTTTTTTAATTGTTTCTTTTACATTTTTTTAGAACCATTCTAGTATTTTAAAGCAAAATTTTATTTCTTTAAAGTTATATTTATATTTTTACATCGAATTATTAAAGAATTTTTGATTTAGTCGCATAGAAGACATCCACAGACCGGATGACCTCAAGCATTGTTTGTTGAACGCAAACGTTATTAAAGCATGTTTTGAATCTTTTGCAATGGCTTTTAGCGCTTAACAGATATAACCAGTTTGTTTAGGGATTAATTTGGTTTTAACAAGTCTTTTTTTGCAAGGCTCTTAGCGTTTTAGTGCCAAGAATAATCATAATAACCTGTTGAATACAATCTCATAAGATATGTATGAGAATTTATCAGAATGTTTTATAATTTGATATGCATCAAGAATATAACGCACCTCATGGATACAAATTCGAGCCAACAGTTCGACAAACAATGTTATTTTTATTCACCGCCCAAGGCCGCTGACGCCATGTTGCATTCACTATGTATCGATTTAAAAAAAGTTCCCAACTCGTAAACAACCGTCTTTTATTACGCTGCATTTGAAAATAGAAGATATTAATAAATATATTCCAAAGAATTACAAATATACCAAAATAAAGAAATAAAACACACACAAACGGCAGTAATTTGACATTTCATAAGTTGGCATTTTGGAAGCCATTAATTAAGGTATAATCGTCGGATTTATCTTGTAACAGACTGCGACTACAGTAGGTATAATGTACAGTACACAGCCGACCTTACACCTCAGTGCGATCTTATCTTAAATGCCAACATTGTAAGTGGTACCACTGTCACGCTGTACTTACGTAGTTAAGTATTTTGCTGTTTTTTGTACATTAAGTTACCCATTGTATTTCCAAGGTTACCCATATTAAGTCGAGCGTGCTTCCGCCAGACGGTGTATGCGCATGTCGAGCGCCTCAACGCATTATGCTTAGGGTTCCGTGGGAAGGGGGCTGACGACTTATGCTCATTAATAATCTTACCAAGCAATAAAAACAAAATTAACAAATGTTATATAAAAAAAAGCTGGCAGTGACTTTAATCCTAATAAAAAATAATCTTACAGAATTCAGCTAATAACTTATAAATAACATGGTAAATATTATAACATTAAGTTTCCACTTGAAATAATAATAATTAGTAAACAATATAATCGTCGTTTGTTATTCTGCACGTAATGTAAACACGCCGCGGTGGAGACACGCCCCATCGAGATAGCCGGTATCTAATTCTCTGACCTTGGCAATGAAAAAACAAGTTTTTTCGCGCAACCTTGGCTTTATTTGGTTTTTGCGGCGCCATTATCGTTACAATAATATTATATTTAAATTACGTTATTTAATAGATATTCTCGTTGCATGAGTTATATAATCGTTGTAAACTATTATTATTAAAGTGATATTTGCAGATAATATTAGTGATGTTCCACCATTTAGTTTATTACGGTTTTATTTGTTACGGTTCCGAACCGTTCAGACGTTAAATTAATTCTTTTCGTTGTTAGATAAAATCGTATTAGAGTGCTGTCGGTCTGTCGTGCCCAAACCTAATATAATAGTACAGTTGTAATTGATTGCCTAGCAAGGAGAAATATGTTTTGGAAGCTCGGCGATGAAGATAAAACCGTGGCATGCCAACGAATTGCGCTATTAATAAAGTTATATTGTTTTCTTGTTCGATTAACAGAAAGTATATTTGTAGTTTCATGTACTTTTGCAGTGAAAATAAAAAGACTTATTGCCGATATTTTTTTTTATATCTAGTGTTAATCTTTAATAATATTGCCTTATATTTTGAATATGTCTAATTCACCACATATATAGATATATTAAGGATAGATATTGTGCTTATACTTTGCTGTGTATTCAAATGTTTATTAATTAATCTATTCGGAGTAGCATCGCCTAATATTTTAAAATTTTGTATTAAAAACGGTATTCATAATAAAAAAGATTTTATTATTTTGGAAGTAAATATATACCTTCTGGTTCGTAATTTTTTCAAATGTTTTACTATTTATTTATTTTTCTTTGTTAACTTGTGTTTATTTTGAAGATATAGGTACGTTATATCTTAATTAACATAACGTACATTGATCTAGTCATGACAGAGTAACCATCGTACAGGTTGCTATAATATTTTGTTGTTGCTATAATGGTTTGTTGTTGCTGTAATATTTTGTTGTTGCGGGAAGATTTGACGTATTGAAGTTTAACTATTGTATCTCAACAATCATGAGTTCTAAAGACTTGAAATAGATTTTATTATGAGCTTAATTTAAATTATTACTGTGTTGATTATATTAAGAATAAATAAACATTTTTTTTTTTAATTTTACCGGCAGTAAATTTAAATAACGCTGAAATTAAGTATCTAGTAAATATTAAAGTTTTGATATTAACCGATAATGTATCTATTTTTTAATTTTCAGAGCCGGCGCTGGCGCAAACGGTATATTTACAAGGCGACTGGATTTTTCAACTTTCAACCTTCTTCCCAAGCACAAAGTGAACTCATATCAAATAAAGGTAAGTTATATATAGATAACTAACATATAGATAAAAAAAGATAAAATAATTTTTAATCTGTTCAATTTTGTCAGCGAATAATTATCATTAGTTTTCCTTATACATTCTAAATTACTAACAAAAAACTCACAGACATAAATTCAATGTAAGTAAATAATGACATCCACTTGAACCACTTAGTATTGACTGAAGTGGAAATTGATTAAGATTGGCGGACAAGAAAAACTTCTTAACATTTTATTTTCAACCATCACTTGTTTTTGTCTCGCTACAGACGCATCT
Source organism: Napeogenes sylphis (assembly GCA_959347405.1). Taxonomy (NCBI): domain Eukaryota; kingdom Metazoa; phylum Arthropoda; class Insecta; order Lepidoptera; family Nymphalidae; genus Napeogenes; species Napeogenes sylphis. Next base: position 19,256,664 of record OY365781.1, read on the forward strand.
GTTTCAATTGTAATATATCTCAATTGAAGTGCACACTGCAACTGCCTTTTTGCAGGACTACTTACAGAAATACATATTATGTAATTAAGTTTATATCTTAACATATGTATCCACATTCCTATCTCCGTTTCAATAGTATTTTCCAACAAGAGCTAAGAGCTACTAGAGCGGTTTATCTCTTATCTCATTAGTCTCGTCATCGCCACCACTTAGACCACTTATATTCATATTTCTTTACCAGATTCTATTCGTCGTAGTTTATTTAAATTGAAGTGTTTGTTTTCATTAACTCTGATCTAGAACCTACATGTGATTCAGTTTATCATACTTAAAAAATATTTATCAATAAAAATAATACATTTATTACAACTATTAAATAATTGGAATGGTTTTACAATTCACTTTAAGTAGGTTTTTTTTTTTAATTCATTCCTCTTGAGCTGGATAGGCAAAGGGATAACCCATACAGCCAACAATTTAAGTAGCTGTAAAATTTGCTGTGACAGTATTTTTTTTATAAAATTCAATTGTGAGGCACGCCGGAATAGTTGGACTTCTAAATAAATATAAGGCACTTGTAATTTCATCTTGCTTCTAGGTGTTTCACGACTACCTCACTTTTGGTGGTTGAATTCAAATGTTTATTTTAGAGCACGTAGCTACAATGTTACTCGGATTACATTAGCATTTTAGCTGCACAGAGTAAATATTGATATTACATTATGTCGGTGTTAGTTATAATAACATCATTACGTAACTACAAAAATGTTTGAATATATTTGCCATACCTATATGAAATGAAATTAAAAACTAAGAACGTGGAGTGGAAGATAAGAAAATTTAAGGAAACTTTACACCCATATTATCTTTTCTAATGTAACCTTACCGCTTTTTTCACAACTGTCAGTCATTTGACAGTTGGCGCGTTTGAGGACGCGCGCTGCAAGTATTGTCAAAAACTGAAATCTATCATTATACTAAATATGCTTGATTATCAGTTCGAATTAAATATTCATAGTAAAGACAGAACAACATCCGTCAATATAAAATACAGTTGTGTGTTTGTTACATGTTCGTATGCGCTGGCAGTTAGTATCTAATCTCCACAGGCCTTGAGTCTCGTGTGTCAACCGACGGTCATTCCCCCGCCCGCCGTGCCTGTTTCTATTTTTACCCGACGTTTGTTTGATATTTATTGGTGGCCAGTGTTCGCAACTACTGTACATATTTTTACAGTTAATACAATTAACTCATTGTTTTCAGCTTCGCTTTTGTTACGTTCGAAATTCAAACATTATATTTTACTGCAGGAGCTGTTAAAAAAAAGTTGTTTACACATTTAATAATTGTGATTAGTAGATAATAACAATTCTATTTTTAATATTTTTGCGCTGTCATAAACACGAGCGAGTATTGTCTTGTTCGCTCGTTTCGCTTCGTGTCGCGTGACAGTGGGTCGTTTATGAACCGCCAGGGGAAACCTCATAATGTTATGTTCCCATATGTCTAGGAAATTACATTTTTCTTTCAAGAAATTTGAGTTTTATACACATGCAGAAACAATCTACTTATGACAACTAAGTTTAATGCAAATTGCAATACATATCTATAAGAAACACTTACATAAAAAGGTATCAAATATGTATTAGGTAAACTCATTAATTGCACGAATTTACGCAGTCATAGTGAATTTGTAAGAATATTCAATACAGAACAGATAGACAGTAATTAAAATAAAACTCAAAAGAATGAAGAGTCAGTCAGTAATCACTACTCCAGTGGAGATGAAGTAGGTGAAACGTAGTAAGTTACATCGTGATTGATAACAACCGAAGCACGTTTTTGTGAAGCATCATCATTAAAGCCGCGACCACCTCCTACCAACTACCACCTATTTATGGTGTTCGACGTCTACCAACATATTGATCGGACCGGTTCTCGTACACAAACATGGCTTATGAATTCTCCGCGTAAACGATTTTCACATTGCAAAATTATATTATATACATTTACAATTTAATATTGGAGGAGAGACATTTTTAATTAAACTGGCGACTAGCTTCAGTTTCGCACTGAACTTAAAAAATAAGGAAAACTTATCGACTTATCTCCAATGGTTTATGTTTTTCGTTGTCTGTCGACCTGTAGTCGAGGTCCATGTGACATTTTTACTAATGAGATTTTAATATAAAAAAAACTATCGAAAGTTTCCGAGCCTAGAGACAGTTTTCAAAAATATTCCAAATCAATCAAGCGATTCAAGTTCTAGTTGACTTATTTAAAATTATTTTAATTTTTACATCTGTATTTTGTTACCTACGGATTTTGTGTGTGATTATAGATAACATAAGTGAACAAAGATGTTATGATTTTCTTGTAGATATGTTATTGGTACAAACAATAATGTAATAAGCAGAGAGAGGCGGAGGCACGCGGTCGTCTGTGTAACTAAATCCGTATCTCGCGCGGCCATTCGATACCACACTCAAGGCTTCCCATGTGGATTAGCAGAGTGTTTCTTTTAAATCCTCTTGTTTGCTACCAATGATAATAGTTCTGTATTTCAATTTTCGATCTTATTGGGATTGACTGATTCTTTTAAATTGCTTTTATCAATGCAAGCTAATAAAATGTATTGTAACATTTTCTTATATCTTGAAAACATGTCTTTCAATAAATATCCAATCCATGTCTATCACAAGACAATATTAGGAAAACTACAATCTTGATAGATTGAGCTATCAACTTTTTTACATTGCTACAAATACCTGTTACAGAAGCGTCTCGATTTTCTCAACGAACCGTAAATGGAAAGAAATAAGAAAGTAGCCGTCTAATAGATACAATAGGGATGGATGTCTGTTAGGCCTCGCTGCAACTTTCTTGTACCAGAAAAACTAGTACTTTGATGATAACATGACTGCAACCTCATACCAGTCCAGATATCAATCGTTTCATAACAACTTGATGTAATTAACGGATTTGATCAATAATTTACAACTATGTAGCCCTTAACCACGAGAGCTACGAATGGTCAGTGCAATGGTGCAATAAATACCAAGTTATCCTAAGTTTTCGACACCGTATACAGCTATTAGGGCTATAAATGGCTAACTTGAGAACTTTGCCCAATAGCCACTGGTCCCACCATTTCGTGTGTCTGATCAACTTTTTATAGAATTATTGCAAGTATCCAGTTGCAGAACACTATCGCCATATATGGAAATGATTGGAAGCTGGATTTTGTAACCAACGAATTCGATCTTGACAAGAATACCTTGTTTGCATATCTTAAATAGTTACTTTAGATGTATTAAAATTTCAATGGATATATTTTTTTGTATTAGATGCTCAACAGCTACTTTTTGTTAATTGTTGGTTGGTTGGTTCTGATAATGATCTTATTGTAATATCTCTTTGTCTGTTGATGTAATTTGATAATATTTTTAATAGCTTTAGTATATTTTTATCAGTTACTTTTTGTTCACCAGTTTGGTCATTCAATATAGATCTTACATTCAAAATAATATCTTATTCTTCCGCTTATTTTATTACTTTTATAGAAAACGCAATCTTTAAAATTGTTCTAGTTGTCGTTCTCATTACATGGAAACTTTGGCTTATTATCAATATTTTAACTGAATACTAAAATCTAGTAAGATTGGAAAGATAAATTCGAGTATATATAAAATATATAACATTTTATTTCATTCATTTTTTTATTATTTTTAGCGTAATTATAGAAGCTAATTTTAATGAACTAGACCTAGCCTATTGCCAAGTAATTATCTGACTACTCGTCCACCGTTTAAAGTGCTAACTAATACACTCTTTATGCTATAAATGTATTATCTAAGATTATTATTTTGTTACAGTTTTATTAATTAAGACCAATATATAAACAGAAATCATAATCCATGCATTTATTTATTTTACCAACAACTAAACGTTTTCCATCTGCTGCATCTTAAGGTTTTCCACAAATATAGTAAGACGTCGTAGCAACTGGTTACTAGAACAGAAATAGAGCGGTTATTGAACTCGCGAGATACTAATATTACCCTAATACCGTTAATAATGTACGGAACACAGGTTGATTCGGAGCCAAAATATTTAATGATTGTAATATGAATGGTAGATTACGTAAGTGTTGGCATGGTTAGCGACTAGGAAAGGTAACCCTGAAGTCGGACGAGGGGTCGACGATCGTTCGTTCCACTTAGAGTGCACGGCTGCGCCTGCGCCGCTGCAACATTTGCAAATCTCTAGCGCATAGAATCTTTAACTAATGCTGTTTTATTTGATTTGTTGAATTTCTAACCGTGCTTATAAAAATGTATTTGTAATTGACACGAAGGAGTCTACAGTTTTTATTTAATTATTATAAATAAAACATTGCGTGATAGCAATGTTTTTAATTTAATTACTTAACTAATAATATTTTGCGATAATGTTTTATTTGTAATTTGACAAATTTGAACTAATTTGTAATAGCATGAAGCGAATGGAAGATTACTTCGCTACGTAAATAAACTTAAACAGTATATATGTCTTATTTTCCTTATAAGGTCCGCTCTCCAATTATGTGCATTTAATAACACTAGTATCACGCAATCGAGATCTAATTGCAAGAGGTGGTATTTTATAGCTTTAACAAATTATCAAAACCCGTCCAGATAGTCGCGTGATAAGAACAGCATCCAAAGTTTAACATAACGGAATGCTTTTTATAAGGGTTCTCTAGTGATAGCGTGAAGTGGAAAATTAACAAATTAACTAACAATTCAATTTACTTATATTTTTTACTGTTCATTGAAAGCGGTTTTATTATTATTGGATATGAAATTGAGATAAGGTAAGCTTATCTAGTTTTGAGTCATTTATTCAACAATTTCTACGATAAATATTTTCCAAGACCATATTTTTATTTTCCTTGTTTGAAATTATTATAATGACTATTTTTTTAAACAATTACGGTCATCGCTTTTTACCCAAAAGAAGTGGCAGATGCCATCACTTTTTTAACCACTGATCTCTCTTCCTGTGTAACAGGGGTGAGCCTGTCGAACAAGTTGGACATGAGTCCATTAAAATCAAACTAATGAAATAAACTCATGATACAATGGATACACTTGAGCCACTAGACCCACGAGGTCAAGGTGCAAGATATACAAAAGTGAGCTGTTCCGTTAATCTAGTAAATAATGCAAGTTAATAGCAATATCTCTTTAGTACTTACGTCTTGAAGTAGATAGTCATAAAAATAAATGATATCTGCCTACGTGACCTACCTACACGTAGCACATTAAGATAGGTCTATAATATCTTGTATTAATAAAAATAATAAATCGTTTCTTTACTAAACAAGGAGCGCATTGGAATTATGAACATAATACAAAGAATAATTAAGTGTTTTTGTAATTAATCCTTATTAATTTACTTGGTAAATATTTTTATGACTGCTATACACGTTTCGTTTAAAGAACAATTTTATTTATACAACACAATAATAACATGCTTTTAATTATTATTTAATTGTTCTATAAACTCTATAATTCTTATAGACATTAAGTTACCAAACACTCAAATGAAATGTTAAAATGGTTATTTTCAGTAATGATTTTAGCTGTCAGAGATTTGTAAAGGAATATTTTAAGTAGAAACGGGGATTGAGACGATTGCCGGATCTCCATTAGTCCTATTGTTATTGCTGCATTCGAGTAATGAAGCGCTCGTTTTCGACTTTAATATTACCGTTTTTGCTCAACGACGAACTAGCTTTATTCTATCACGACTCTTGGGAGGGTTTGTATATTTTAATTAACATTCTCATACTTTTTGGAAACTTTTACATTCTATGTCCAAAGAACAACTTTTTTAGTCGCCGGCATTTGATTCATTTCTACAAAATTTTACGTAAAGAACTGATGTAGCAAAGGTCGAATCATCTAGTAGGTACGTCCAAAAACTTTCAGCACTAATTTGCCTAATTTGCTTGCTCAGTGACATTTTTCCAGTCAATGCTTTGCAAAATCGCTACCAGAGTACTTCTGAAAGGGGAGGTATAATATATCATATTTACAGTCGCAGCCGTTTTATTAAACTAATATTCAACTGTTCAGTTTTGATTTATGCAATATGATTCTTATTTAAACAATGCAACGCCGCGTATGTATTTCACACTTTAATTCTTATGTAACCTCATAAATATTAAAAATAAATTTGAAGTCATACCTATACATACCTAAATAGAATACCGCGGATAGAACGCCCTCGATCGTGATACAATTGAAATCATACGGTCACATTCGCCCACGAATTTCGTACCGAGGTGAAGTTCAAGACTATTTATAAAGGGAGTTACTACGACTATTGATCGTTTACGCACGCACCCGACGCATTACGGTAGGTTAGTGAGATCGGCTCCCGGGTTCCTAGTTCCCGGAACGCGCCGAAAACACCCGAAATTTTACATCCCCGGCCGTATTGATCGGTCTTGACATTGAAATCGTAATAGACGCAAACAGCTGGGTGGAGGGTGCCTCCTGCCGGCCCCGACGACCCTCGTCCCACCCGGCTTTACGCAAAGATTTATGCCGACATTGAAAAATTTAATAAATTGATAATAATAAAAATTAAATAATGAAATTAATAAAGATTATAATTGATTTATTTGGTCAATAACAAAAATAATACGTGTAGTAATTATCTATTTGAAAGTCGAGACTAGCGTTCTAAAATCTCATTTATATTCTGTGGCCGGAGTTTGAATGTTATCTATAATCCGTGTTTAGGTGTCGGGCGGGATTGGTCTAATCTGGAAACTAAACACATTGTTAAGTTAGCCCAAGCTTTGTTCTCCAGGCGACGGTTCTCCGATCCCATATTTCGAGAATATAATATGAATTCTTGAAGTTGCCTCTGACTTACCCGTCAATGCGATTAGATTATTTAATTAAATAACTTTGTTAGTTTGTTTTCTTATCAGCATGCGATAAGAGTGTTATTTAAAACAAATCGTATGATAAGTTTATATATAGCATGTAAGAATCCTTTCCCTGGTTTCTGATAATGACAAACGTTAATTAAGTAACACTTCACTTACCTGCACTAGTCTTATCTTTTCCACATTACTTGTGTTCACATATTTCTTTAGCTACAAGTTCAACTGACATTTACTTCCTGTTGTAAGTATGTGTGTGTAAGTGGCTACTTTCTTTTGCTACAACTAATGACTGGTTTTGGTTAGATAAAAAACTATTCTAAAAAAGTTGTTGGTTTTAAAAGTCTGTTAAGTTATGTTGTTTCCGCTTGAATTTTATCGTAATTGGACTTCTACGAAGGCGAATATAAAACTTATACATGTTTTAAAATGTAACAAAACTTAGAAACGTTATCCACTGATAGCTGTGTTAACATACTTTTTGTTGGCTTGGTTCAATAAATATGTAACATGATAAATGTCAGCTTATTGCGCTGTTAATTTTCTTTACGTTAATATTAAAACATAAGTCACTTTTAACTACATAACTTTATCCTGTGTGGCGTAATAAACACAAATGAATAATTGATTTCATCAATTAAAAAACTACATACGATAACTATAATCTGTTTTTTTCTAGTCGTTTTTAATTGCAATATGCAATAGAAACATGTTCTCGTGATAAACCTACTAACAATATAATAAATTCAAGGCAGTTGCAATTATGTCCAATAAAAAGTAATGTTGAAGAATCGATGCAATTTAGCAAGTTTATTAAACCATTACTCCAAGGTCTTGGGTTGCAACATTTAATAATTATTATATTGAGATTATAAAAATTATAATACCTATAATTTTATATCACTTTCGCCTAATCTTTTTGATCGAGATCGGAAAGTTCGGAAAGTTCGCAAAGTTGGCGACACACCGAGTTAGTTTAGCTGAATATAAAGTAGGTAGTTTTATCTAAATTATTCCATTATAAAATCCACTATACTGAATGAATTTCATAAATAAAAATGCGATGTGGCTTATCCGATGAATTCTTTAGAATCACGACACCTCTAAGTTAAATAAGTGATCACCGGCAGGCTACGTGAGGTGCACTCCAACGACCCGCCTTCGACACCCGAGACCTACCAACCTTCCCGACCACTTACCAACTATTTTCTGCTACCGTCTTCTATTAATTTATTATTATTATATGTTTTATATTTCAAAGACGGAACAGCCGTTATTTAACTACGTTCCTCATTTTAATTGTAAACGTAAATTAGTGTACAATTATTATATTGAATATTTCTGACCCAACACCTAATAACACTCAACAAAATTATCAGTAAACAATTAGGCAGTGTTTCAAATGGTCGATTGGTGGTGGCTCACCGGCGGCGGGGTAGCCCACTAATCGATCGCTGTCTGTGTGCACACAGCTTGCTGGCTGCTGTACTCGTATTCGCCCTGACATCTGTCTCGCTCGCGGCCGCCTCGTCGCCGATAGCCCATCCCTTTCATTTCGTTATTCATAGTCCCTAACCACCCGGTAGTCGCTGCCTCCCGGTGTCCGCCCGTATTTAGACACTGCACTATCTAATTTATGTTTTAAATTGCTCGCTTTTAACTCCTCAGCGCGGGACGGTAACGACTTTATCTAGTGTTATCGTTATGAGGGATACCTAATGGGCTATATCATTATAAATTAGTCTGGCTGTTACGAGTTTAGACACCACCTGATATAAACGGGACGTAATGTGCGCGGGACACTAATTTTAAACTAGCTTAGAATAATTGGCTCGTTCAAAGTTTATTTATCACCATTTAAATTAATTTAGTATTTAGACGACGGGCGTGTCCAAACGGGTTCCATCTACTTTCAATTGTTTAGAGACCTTGGCAAGCTTTACCTAGCTTAGGAATAGCTCGGTGGCATTTGGTATCGGTAAGTGCGCCTGCGCACGGCGCTCTTACATAACACACCTGCCATATCGGGCTGAACCTCGCACTCGCCCATTCTATGAATTACTTACAGGTCATAGACCTTATCCATTATTTTATTCCACTTGGCATACGATACAGTATCGATGACTGGATTTACACAACTTAAATAATTTATAAGCAAAAAATAAACGGGACAAATTCTTGGTATACTTTAAAGTGGTTAACCACTGCAACAAAATATTCATGTTAAGGAGATATAATATTTTCGTTAATCTCGAAAATCGTATCTCTTTGATGGCGTTCGTTAAATAAACAGCGGTCGCTTTGGAGATAAATCCTTTAATAGTCTTTAAAGGACTACTTAAAACGTTACCAGTTCTTTACTCACAGACCGATACATTTATAAATTCCTTAGTAGATTTTTAAAACGTTATTTACTCACAGACCGATACAGTTACAAATACCTTAGTAGAATATTAAAATAATAATAAAAACATGTTCAGATTAGATAGAAGGATCATATACTATCTATCATTATAAAGGAGTATGTGAGTTTGTTTGCTTGTTATCTTATACGTCGTAACTTCTTAACCGATCATCATAAAACTTCGAACACATATTGCTAGGAGTTCTGCTGGTATATAACACGATATTTCATCCAGAAAAAAAAAACTGTTACCGTGGGATTAATTGACTTTTAGCGGCCGTCTGAGTCCCGACACAACAGGACTGTTTTTATATCCATACAGGCGAAGTCGCTGGAAGAACTAGTTTTAAATAAAACATGAATATTACATAAAATATGTCGTAAATTAAACCAATTTATCGAGGTCCCGCGATGACATTGACATGTAACGGAGTTATTAGAAAAACAAATTAATTCCGTATTAAAGTAATTTGATTCTGATACAATTTCTTCGTGACAGTAATTACCAGCTCCAGCGAACTCCGGATCTATAAAAAACACTTGTAATTTGAAAATAAACTGGTCTTATTTATCAAATAAATTACAATTATTTACATTTTATTATATTTATTTTACTATTTATTAGGTATTTTTAATATAGTCCAAAGTTTGAAAGTTAGTATTTTGGAAATATCCTACTATTCCCAAAAAATATTTAGACTGCTAGTTTCATCAAACCGAGCAACGACACCGTAGCTCAACGGGCAGAGCGACGGAACGGTATCCAAAAGTCGCAGATTCGTTTCCTGCCAGTATTGATAATTTTGTATTTAAAAATAATAAACATAGTACTGTTGTTTTTATCTTGTTCGTTGTAACTGGTTTTAGCGATAATGCAAGTTATGTAATACTTCGGTTACTTGTAGTACAATGACCGATAGAAATTGCAGGTCGTAGTATAACAATCTACTGACTATGTGCAGTTTTATTGTGTTATTTTGTGTTATTTCTAACGCAATTCAATTCTGAATGTAATTTAAATATTATTTAAGCTTCAACATTGCTGTTACTTGTCTCAATTAATTTATTTGTGAAGTCAACAATTGAGATATATGAGTGAGATTAATACATTAATTTATCATTCGTACTGGAATGTTATATGAAAATAAATTGTGAATTTAGTTATTTTTATATGTAAAAAGGCAAAAGATCTAGAAGGTTCCACATACATACTTATAAAATTAATTAAGAAAATATAATAGTCATTGAGTTTGATATATATTTAAAATTTCATATACGAGTTAGAAATGACATATTTTATTAACAAACAATAATTATAAAAGATTTCCATTATGAATTTAAATTTCTTATCGACATTATAAAACGTACTGTATATGGTATATTCTAGAAATCAGCTATTTAAAAGCATGAAATCATTTTATATGTTAGAAACAATTTTATTTACTAGGCCAGTCTAGAACAACTTATATCGTGTTATGCAAGGACTGTACGGTGGACCACAATATAACTACACTACATGATCCTTATGTCGTAAATATAAGGTAGCTATTGTTAAGTTGTGTTAAACCTATGTCGAAGTGTGTATTTGTTCGCCTTGGAGAGGCCGTTATCCTCTGCGATAGTTGGCTTATCGTATGCGTACCTACGCATAATATGCTTCATTATGCACGTTTGATTACTACAAAGTAGGTACTAGTGTTCTTTATTTGAATATTTAATATGTACGTATTGCACTCTTACTAGAGTATTATATCTCGATATTGAGAGTTCATTTGAAATAAAACATTATTTTTGTATATATTATTTATAAATATTTTGATTCCGGTTTATTAACTATTATTAATAGTTTAATCTTATAGTAATTATAATAGAGTTACAACAGATAGATTTAATAACCGCAAAATAATAATTAAATCCGTGAATGGCGGAAAAGCCACAGAGCAAATAATATAAGTATGATAATGGAATACTAAATACACTGTGGCAATTAATACTAATTTATTAACCGTGTAACATTTAAGTTCGACACTTCTAGTATTAAATGAGATCTTAATCAAATACTATAATTCATAATAAGTACATAATACTGTTTTACGTTAGTTATTTACACATTTATAGTTATTCTATAGTTATTTATTACAATAATATAACTAATAATTATTCTTCAAGTTCGAATCGGCGCCACGAAGCGATAATACGAATAAATGTTATTAAATATATATTTATAGTTAATTGCGCTTTGTTCATTTAACGTCTCTAATATTGCGGAATACAGAATAAATATGATAATTTATATTTATTATTTAAATCTATTGTAATTAATGTATTAATTGGATTTGTTAATGGCTTTTATTTTATTAAAATAGTTCTAATATTGTTTCAGGGGCTATAACAAATAATTTATTTTTGATATGAAAATGTTAAATAAATATTTTATAAAGATAAACATATATTTATATATTACGTGTATGATAACAACTTTGTTTTATTACTTTAATTATCAACTTTCTAAATTGATAAGATTGTTTACTGTTACATTATCTTAGTTACCAGTTTATTTCTCCAATACATATATTAACTCAGACGTTAAATAAAAAACAATATTTATTAAAAAAATATTATGTAATAAAAAAATGTTCCAATGTCAAAGTGTAAAAACCAATTGAATCATCATTCTCATCGAAATGCAAACCAGCAGTTCATATTGTTTCGCTACCACTTACCACAATAGGTTTGACTCAACTCAAATGTGGTTTTGAATTACATTCAGGGTTCAAAAGAATAAATAATTATAATAATTAATTAAAAAATATATGAACATTAAAGTGACAACCCTATCCTCAAGTAATCCATATTTAAATGCACTTATTAAATATTACATAGTAAAGTGACAACCCTGTCCTCAGCTAATCCAAGATACAAATGTAGAACACATTAGTGGTGATTAAAGATGTTTATTTTCACTATCAGAGCCGTCATTTTTATTTTTATGTGATATAGACGAGGCTGTTTGTTGGTAACTTTGCAAAACATGATAAACACACAGACGAGGTGAGACAGTTCAGGGTTATCACTGCATATTAGTATCCATATTGATAATATATTCACGTTTAATTTCTCTGACTATCTGTTATATATGAAACTTCTCCAGGTGACTTGAATGATCGCTTCCCCCTTAAAATATTTCCAAAATGGCGACTATAAATGCATACTTTTAATATTACAATGTATTAAATCAATTAAATATACATTCAAGCACCAAGGAAAATTGTTGACATTTATTTAAATATATAATTCTAAAGTGTTTGTTGGTGAAGTTATTATCTGTTTGTTATTTATAATGGATTTATTTAATAGCAATAAATTAAATAACAGTATGTCCTTAACATTATGGAAGTGATGTAGGTTGTGAGAACAAGTCTCTTTATACGATCTATTTATTATATTTATATAACTTATGGTTTCTTTAATTATTTATTTTAGTAACTAAATATATTTTAACCTCAACTTATTTGACAAGATTTTGTAATTATTTGATTGAATTCTTAAGACTCTATATGTATATTATTAGTTTTTTAGAGTCTTAATGATTCAGTTGAGGTTAAATAAATATATAAATGCATATATGTGTGTATATGTAAAATTATATTTTAAGTTTTATTATAAACGTAAAAGATAAATAATGTTATCCTTATCAGTATCGTACCTAAGTGGGGTCTATGATAACAATAATATACATACATATATATAATCCGTTCATAAAATTATTACATAATAATAATAACATGCAAACTAAATTCAAAAAAGAACATTTATCTTCGAGTATAAAAAGAAAAACAGTTGTTTTGTGTAGGAATTCATGCAAAAAAGGTATAAACTTTACATAACTAGTTTTTTATGAATATACATATATAATAAATAAATATTTTAATCGTTTTTATACTTAATTATAATCAATTCCGAGAGATTATTCCACAAGAACAGCAGACGGCCAATTAAATCCGGTAAAATGGAGTTTTATCCAGATTAAATCCGAGAAAATTAAATTAGAAACAGATCATATAATAGAAACCATTCAATTAAATTGAGGTAATTGGTTCTATTATTACTTATTTTAATTGAGTGAACAAAATTAATATTTTATTGCTATAAATATAATATTAAGGATATTACAATTATTAAATAAAGGATGTCACATGTTGTTGACTCAGCTGACGCACGTGGTAAGTTTGTCTCATGTGCCTTGTTCCTTGTTCGTAAGTTTACATAAATATTACTTTGATAAGTCCATAGATAAACTTTAATTTCATATCACGTATATGAGGTAAGACTTATTTTTATGCGATAGATGTTTTCTCTACATAATAGTACCTACAATAATATTAATAGAACATAACACAAAACAATGTATGAGTGTTTGAATGAAATTAAGTAGAATTTAAATAATGTTGATTTTCGCAAGTGACGCAGCGGCGGGACATATTGAATGTTGGAACACAAATATATTTGGAGGTTGAAGCAAAGCAAATGTTCTCGCTATTTACATAAGCGAATAAAGCTCTATATCATAATTCATCTGTGTCATAACATCACGAATATTTAATAAGAACCAATATATTTTGCACCTTCTACCTTAATAAAATATGTAGGCTCGTGGCTCTATGAAAATGGCTAACACTTAGCATTCGAAATTATTATCGTTAAAACAGTGAAACTAATATGTTTCAAATAAATAGTGTCCATTACTCACGAGTTTGTATTCCTTGACCTACATCAATACACACACATTGCTTTATTTATGTGTCATTTGACACGCGGACAAAGGAATTACTGACGAAGATATATTTGAACTTGAAAGGGAACAAATAATGAATTATGTTCTTATATCATTATATGTACAAAAAAGCGAGCTAAAATTACTAAAGGATTATTAAATAAAAGATGTTTCCAACAAACAAACCATTAGCGTAACGGACATTTACTAATAGTACCTACAGAAAGACATCCAAAGTTAAGTAGATTTTCATGTAAGTGACTTGAACACGATTTGAATATAATTTGTAGATATTTGATCAATTGTTTTTTAAGTATCTCTCGAAGTAGCGATCTATTTCTTGTGGGACATTTATTTCTAGTTCATAATCGTTATTGCGTCAGTAACTGTCATTGAACCGTACGCGGCAGGCTGCCAAATTATCCTGGATTTGTCAAATCATCCCAGGGTTTTAAAGGTATTTTTGATTTAAATTGGTTTTCATTTGATCATATAACAGAACAAATAATATCGAAAGATATTCATATTTTTAGAAGATAGTTTAGTTTCGACGACAATTGATAAACCCCTTACAAGCGTTATCAGTATAATTGGTATATATTAAGGCAATTTTTAATACTAATAATTGGTCGAGACATTACACTTCAAGTAGTATGTTATATACTTAGTATTTTCATAAATGACCGCGTTTAAATATAAAAACAAAGTCTTTATTATTATCAAGTAGGTACAGATTTTATTAAATACTCGTTCATTATCAACGAAACATTTAATAATTATGATATTAAAATGTCAAGTGAAATATTTGGTAAAATAAGACACGGTATTGTCAAATTAGAACGCTTTTTGGAGTCGTAATATGACGGAATTTAGGACGCGCAACCTCTTTCTTGGAATCTTTGAGACGTGAGATTAATTCACGCGGGAAAATATCTCAAAAATGGCGCATTGAATTTTTGCACATACTTCATCCACGCGTTTGATTCGATATT
This sequence comes from Napeogenes sylphis, assembly GCA_959347405.1. Taxonomy (NCBI): domain Eukaryota; kingdom Metazoa; phylum Arthropoda; class Insecta; order Lepidoptera; family Nymphalidae; genus Napeogenes; species Napeogenes sylphis. Next base: position 19,271,777 of record OY365781.1, read on the forward strand.
CAAATTTAGCTGGATTTAGATCCCTGACTCCACATTATAAAACACTTATATATTGTGACATGAATTTTAATTATGTCAACCTTACATTTTGTGGAATGTTTGACTGACGTCTTGATTTATTTTAGCAAACAATATACGATATATAAAATATTGTGAATCTCTCAGACAATAGCAAACAGAAATGTATTTATTGAGCACCGCAAATATCGCCAGCAGACATATTCTTTGACAAAAATGCAATTCTACTTTTCGCTTGTCAGCGTTATTGTACGTAATGCTTACATTGAAATTATTTTCTTTTATATCTTTCTCGAATCCTTGCAACTTGAGTTGATTAAGATTTATTTAAAGAATGTTTTGTTTTACTCCTTTTCAATTCGTTGACAGTTTACGTTCATTACACAGGCCCTTCGTGCCAAATACTGCTTTAATTATTACATCGTCTTACATTTATAAAGTTTTAATGTGTGTACGTTTGTTCCGCGGCATGTTGACTATTAAGGACTTTGGAGTACACTTTGTTCCTCTCGTCTTCTCTTTGAAGCGACCACTTGAAGCTTTTGTTGTTTAAATAACAAAACGAATGAATCAACGAATCAGTAATTACATTTCTGTAGAAATTTAAATTTTAGGCGTTTTTCGAGTGCTTCGTCACTGCATATTGCACAGTTAAATTAACATAAAATACACATATTCATAAATAATATAGAGTTATCAAATCAAATTATAAAATTAAACAGTATGGAGACAGATACTTCGCGGTCGCTGATAAGAGCTCGTTTCCGTTCAGAATCAACTGACAGTAAAATTTCCGTTCATTAACGGTTCAAGTAGTGTCTGCTTAGTACCAAATGAAAAAAAATATTAAATATTATAAGGGGATAAAACAATATTAATACTAAATATACTAAAAGTATTAAAAAAAAATGGAATGTTGGGATTTTATAAAAAATAACATAGCCCTTTTGTTTAACATTCGGTAATTGTAAATAGCTGTTAAGCGCTTCAATCCTGACATTAAGTGTGATAGGATTTAAGGAACAGTCCTTGAGAGTGCTCATTAATTTTGCACTAACCAAGTAGTAAATTGTGCATCTTTGAGCACTTCGTCTCCGAGTTCACCGCGCGACCTGCGACCTCACTAAAGTTTCAACGAACGCGACACTTAACAATTTAATTGTCACTCATTAGTCCTGAGGCGACAACTTTTGTTCCTCCCATTTAATTAATTTTACGGGTGATTCTTAGGCATTTTATTAACTTAACAATGTTTAAAAACACACATCATTATAGTATTTTAGGTGGAATTGCGTGGAATCAATAACAGGCGTCTAATGGACAAAACAGATGCTTCCGACCAGTTATATATCAGTTACAAAATAACGAACAGGCTTGTAATGATTTCAATTTGCAAATGGACCTAACGTTATCACCTCGTTAATCACAGCTGTAATACTACTGAAAATTAGTTGGTCTGAACCTGGCGTATTCACGCTTGCTTTGCTGGATAGTTTACCCTCGTCTCTTGGCAAACTGCACTATCCTATATTGCAAATCATAGTATGTTTGTTGGCAGAGGTCAACGCTCTCGCCGAGACGTTTTATGTGTTCCTGGTGTCACGATGTCATTCTAATAATAGAATAATAGGAATGTTAACATCCAACACGCTGGTATTCGATTGTGAGTTGCTGATTGTGTTCTTGTGTTCTGTGTGTGTAACAGTTATTGATAACGCGTTATAAGACAAAATATAAACTTGATAACACAGTACGCGTTCTATTATGAATGTATAATCAAACAAGAGTGTTCGGTTCGTCAATCCATAATACGTTTAATTAAGTTCTGTGCCACAGCAACAGCAACTTGTTAAACTTTCATTATTATTCGCTTTCACAAATTTGCTAGTAGGTATGAACGAATTGTTTCATGAACGAAATGTTCAGAATCGATCTCTGGGTCTTGTGAGTCTTTGTTTGACTTCGACTCATTCAGACGAATTCAGCATAATTGCCTTTCAGCTTTCATTATTTAACTTTATGGAGTCATTAACTTGGTATGTAGCGGCGATAAGTTTGGACATGTGGCTTAGATTTTCTAAAAACGTTTTAATTTTAACGTTGTCTACTAAAATTATTATTATTGTTATCGGTGTATTAAATAATAATAATATCACAGGACAAATTACACACATTGATCTAACCCAGTAAGCAAATTATTAGCTTGTGTTAAGGGTGTTTGACAACGATACAAATACATAGAAATACTTATAAATACAACGAATATTTTTAATAAAGGACCAAACACAGAAATACAGACATATATGCTCATCACATACATGCCTGTTCCTGTCATACATCTAAACTAGGTTGCCATTTTGTTCAATTGTTTCCTTCTATTGTTATAGATCGAAGATGAAGGAAACCACGGAAACGATGACACCCGCCTGTTCATCCTGTCCACTCTGGCCGGTCAGCACAAGCCTCGTGTGTCCTGTGCACTGTGCAAGGAGACCCTCCACGTCTTCGACCGATACCCATTGGTTGATGGCACATTCTTCCTCAGTCCTCGACAACACACCAGCAGCGCTGTTGAGGTATTTTTTTGATATATCTTATTTGTTGTAAAGATAAAAGCACCAAATAATACCATATTTTAATTAATGATTGTCTTGCCCAAATTTTAAATCGACGTTAAATAGAATTGAAACAGTTTTAAAGTTAAATGAGATTTCAAAAAGTTTTCTTATGTCTATAAAATCGGAGTCTTCCTTCTAACTCACTTGAAACTTCTCGACTGGTGTTGTTTATTCAGTGAATTACGTCATGAATGTGCTCACTGATACTTACGTGTTTGTTTGATGTTAAAATTAGCATGCCATCCCTTCGTTATTACAACCCCAGCGACAGTTCCGATGACATATATATAATATATATATTGTAAAACATCAATTAAAATAGATATGATTATTTTTAAGCATGTACGTGTTTTTTACTGTAACAAGATTGTTTGTTGATGTATAGGTGAAAGTGGAAGGACGCACGCAGTACTTGACCTGCGTGTGCATGGGGTGCTTAGAGCGCTGTGACCCTGAACGTACGATTCGTTGTCGCTTCTGTGGACAAAAGTGGGACGGCTCGTCGCTGGTTCTCGGAACCATGTACTCCTATGATATCTTTATGGCCACGCCCTGTTGTGCAGAGAGACTGAAGGTTAGTAACATATTTAATATAATTGTAAGATAAAGATAATTGTAACATGATTAAAAATTTTCATTATTAACTAATTCCTTTCTTCATCAGTGTAACAACTGCTACAAGCCGCTTCTTCATCCTCACCAGCGGCTCAACTACTCCGACTATTCTCACCCGGTGACGTGCCCGCATTGTCGCGTCGTGGATACGCACTTCGTGAAGCCGCTATCCTACTGCTTCACAAAACGGGTTTTCCCGCTGTTCCAGCAGTGGCCATAACAAACGGCGGTGCCGGGGCCCTCCCCCGGCACCCCCCCCGACACTTGGGGCCTCGCGCCCTCGCCAACGCGGCGAGCATCCCCGCCCGCGTTGCGCCCCGTAGTCAACACGAGCATGGCTTCCCGAGCTCCCGAACCGACCCCTGCAGGAGAAGATCCCGCCAAGTTTATGACGCCCGCACTGGCCAGCATCACAGAGTCGCTGGCGCTGCTAGGCCTGAGCCCCGAGACGCTCGCTATGAGCCTCGGCGAATCGTTGGCGGAGCGTTATCTGGCGGCTCTACGGCCCAAGCCGCCGCCGCCCGCGCCCGCTCCAGCGCCGGCGCCCGTGCCGCTGGGCTCGTGCGGAGCTCTCCGCCCCGCGCCGGAGCCCTCCGACCTGCAGCTGTTCTCCAACGACTTCATCGACTACCTTAACCAGATCGCGTAAGCCGTGCCAGTGTTCGAATTTTGAACTTTTGTGTCCTCTTTTCGAGGCTAGGAATAATTTTTGTTAAAATTAAGTTGGTATTATTGAAAATAATTTTATGTATCGGTTTAGATTGTACTATTGATTTTATTTTAATTTTATTCTGCACTTTGTTGATTAAAATAGGTAGATGTTGATTTTAACAGAAAATAATTATTATTAAGGGGTATGTATAGTGACGCCAGAAATTGCATTTCTTTTTGTTTTCGATTAAACTTTTACCGGGGTTTTTCCTTCAGAAGGAGATAAAGAAAAGATTTTTTTTTAAATTACTTTAAATTTCAGTGATACTGATATGATAACCCTATCTAATAGGGTGCTCGAGTGGTGTGTTGTTTAGTTCAATTTAGTTTATTAGTTATGTTTTATTTTAGCAAAATTTTAAACTTTTAAACTTATCCTTAAGTGTTATTCAATATTTTTGTAGTTTTATGGCGATTTTTCTTTTCTCCCACCAAATGGCACTCGCATTCTTTGAAGGAGCTACGGATGCCATGTTAGGTTATTATATTTTCTTTACATAATTTTCATTTATTACATTTAACTTCACTTAATGGTAGGGGAAGTAATATTAAGTGATTGCTGTGTCACCAATAATATGATTAGCTTATCAATACATACATTGTAAGTATGTGTCGTCTGTTTTAAAAGTTTCAATTCATTCAGTGACCAGCGGAACACAGTTAATATATTAATATCATATTTGGAATCGTGCCATATCATGTGAAAATTTCTCAAAATTCGGATCATAATGATCAAAACCGCTCGTCACTGGAAGCATTTATTTATATTGATCAAGCGATTTTGTTACAATCATGAACGTTTTTGGCTACTATAGTTTAGATTAAGATTTTCTTATAATTATCATGGATGTGTATTTATTTGTAAGACTAGCGCTTCATATTAATAAGCGGATAAGTACAGCACATTTACTCACTAATGTTTTAGGTAAGTTTTTGATACTTTGATACTTATTACTCGCAAAAGTGATTACAAGTGATAAATTCCTAGTAATAAAGTGTGTTTAGTGCGTAGAGGTAGGATAGTGGAGTGGTTAGACAAGTGGTGCGAGGTGCAGGCGTCATGCCGGTTCGATTACAATTAGGGTAACGTGATATCAGCGAACTTGCGTTCACTGTAGGCAATAATTCTATAAAGACTTACAATTTTTTATAGGTGAAAATATTTGCATTATTCTAAATCAAACTGCCATTTACATTTTACTAAACTTATCTCGAGACAGCTACGCTGTGCTCGAGGGCCGTTTGGACTGATACGATTGTTCATACATGTAGCGTAGTTAGTACAGCCTTAGGGTATCACCTATCACGCTCGTCATCACGCCATCACGTTATCACGCCGTCATCCGCATCACTTCACCTCATCTGTCATTCTTGTCATCAGTCACGTCTGAGTGGCGACGAACTGGCTCACTATCGACCCTGGATGTGACGTGATGAAGGTTGGGACGAAGAATGAGTCCAAAGGTCCATAGTAGCCAGTTCGCCGAGTGTGGTTGTTCTTATATTACCTCTCTATACGTTTTTTAACTTTATACTCTCTTGCTTGAAGTTACTCTTAAGATGAGAATTATATCGGAAGTACGAAAGCACAGTATAGTATTGTAAATAACGCCGTTTATCTACACGCAGATGCTTACAAAGTGTTTATTGAGATATATTATTGCATATTACTAGTATAGCCATGAATCGATAGTACATAATGTCAACAATATCAAATATCCCTAATTATTTTAACGACTCGCTGAATTGTAACGTCACTTCATATGTTAAACAATTTTAATTTTATCGAAGTTTGCTCGTTCGAATATAGAATTATATTTAAAAGTTTTATGTACATTTAAATAAATGTATGTAACAAAAAAATGTTTGAAAAAATTAAAAAAAAATTGACGAGCTGTTGTTGGTATATTTAGGAAAATATTAAAAAAAAAAAGAACCAGATCATCTGATGGTGGCCATGTACAAATAAATAAGTGAGGTGACATTACAGTTCGGTAACTTAGTGAAGACACAAATTATAGATTCATATTGTTTAATAGTCAATACAGAGCCATCTAAGATGTTTATAAGAAAGGTGTATGACGGACGCATCGAGTCATTGACCTCTCTCCGGTACAAATTCAAATTAAATACGATATATTGGATTTAAGATATCCACTTTTACGAGTTTATAAAAGTCCTCCCAAACAATAAGGATCTTTTTATATTTTATAAAATATGACATTACCTCTCTAGATACTAAAATAGAAAATTTTATATAAGGGCTCCTAATAAAATACGTTTCCAAATAACTTCTATTTAAAATAACATGAAATACGTAGTACTTTGAAGTGAAGAGAAAAGAAGAAGTACAAACATAAGGATAGCGTATTATTATATCCATCTTTTATCTTCCTCTGTTGAGTTGTTTTGTGATATGAATATTGGTTTATCCCTTTAGAACATAATATATAATAACTTATTAATCTTTTAACTTGAATTACTATGTACTTGTGGGTTTTATCTTTAATATTGTTAAGTAATTTCCTAGGTCGAACTATATATTATAGAACCAGCATTCTCGACTGTCCTAACAGTTCTTCCATCATTTTCTATACGAAATGTGCTAAGTATCGAGAAAATTAGTAAGCGAAGAACATAAATACACAATGAAAGTAAGGTTGTATAGTTGTAGGAGGCACGCAGTATATATCGACTTTCCTACTTTTATACTTGAAGTAATCGTAGTATGTTTTCTCATTCATATTTTAGTCAGTTAATGTTCAGTTTAAATAAATGTAATAACACAACGTTGCCGACTTCTTAGTTTATTTGCACATATTTGTTAAATTTTGTAATTAATGACAATTTATTTAGACACCTACATTCGATTTTCTTCATGTTGATGATGTTTGAGGTGTTATTTAGTGAATTGCTTAAAAGTACAAAGAAACAATTTGTTACTTTTGCAAATTTTATATAATAAATGAAATACATATTAAAAGTAACAGTGATCTAGATAATCTTTAAAATAGTTGCTGTAATCCTATGAAACATCAATTGTTTCTCACAGAAGTGACTACCGTTGCATTGATTTTAAAGAAATTTTGATTTACGTTGATAAATTAGGAACGAAAATTGTTACTTATTATAAAACTATATCTTAGACCTATTGATTTTGGTATATTTATTTAAATGTATTTTATCAAATCTGAATATAGATCGTAGAGACTGGCGTGATACTAGCTCACGCCTCGTCTTGCTTTCCTGACCTAGGTTAGGTTAACATTATTTTATCGGTAGTTCTCACTAAGTAGGGTTTCTTTAAGTAAAAAGTGTGAATGAGATGCGTGATTGTGATCATCATTTATTTTCATTACTTATTGCTAATATTAAACTCGTGCCAAGCGAGATTTAATAGTGTACTATCTGGTCATAGGCGCCGCGACGCCGCGTTATAAGTACGAAAAATAAAATGTCTTGATTAACTATCATTACTATTGTATATTACACTCTTGAACCCTGCCCCATAAGCATTAAAATCTTAACAATTCTATCAAAATATTAATATAATTCTCAATTTGGTCCTAAATTGTGATAGGTCACTGAACTTCGCTTGAAAGTACTGGATCTATCGAGTGACGAAAATAAGAAACGATAATTACAAATGGCAGTGTAACACATTGTTTTAGCTATCGCTTTAAAGTGCTGTACACAGTTCATATAGACAAGACACTCAGTGATCCAGCGCTAAGCTCAAAATTAAAACTCATTGGCTGATTATAGTATACGGCTGTTATTGGTTAGTGAAAGAAGCAAATCATGTGTTAATTATATTTTGATACTCGATTTTCTACATTAAAGTAGTATTAACCGTTTGTATTAACTGTTGTAGGTAGGGCGCGTGTTCGCTTCATCGCATTTGTCAAAACGACAACGTTCAATGACTTATTACCGAATAAAAAAATATTTTTGTACCTAAATGCGATGAAAATGTGGAAGTGATATTACAGCTTCAATTCGGGGGAATAACCACTTTGAAACAAATGCACTTGACATAAAGACTGTATAGTTATAAAATTGTCATACAAGTTATATTCCTGACTGACCATCCAAGTAACTATTTTTCAGAGATTTTGCAACGCCATTTTGTTTTTGTTGAAACAATACATTTGCTTCGAAGTGGAACCGACGTCATCGCAATGAATCGGATTTGAACATTAAAAAGCTGTAATTGTGGTAAAATTGGTGATAATTCTACGAATTGGTTATTGATAATAAATAAGTAATTGCGTGGTAATTAGTGCAACGGTACTACATAAAGCGCGGGGTGTATCAGGGTATGAGTGTATAATTGTAATAAAACTTTTGTACTTTGGTAACGATAACGAATAAGTAGTGATAACGTTTTTTCTATTAATGTCTATAAATCGTAATAAACATCAAGTAATGTACGTTTTTTACTGAAATCGTAGATGTAGTATTTTTATAAGACGAGTCGACTCGTACGTGTATCACAGCGATAATAGTTATTGTATAAGACCGCTCGTTTGTCCAAATTTAAGAAGTTCTCTTAAGTCCTAGGATATGATTGGGAGTTTAAGATTTCTTCTTGATATGCGACTCACGGAGGCAAGGTCCTTTATGTCTAGGCTAAGATATCTTCGCCTATCGTGCGTGTCTGATCAGATGCTTTATAAATGTTTTATCTAAAATAACCTTTTTTGTTTTAACAATTTGAAGCACGTGAGACATGCTTGAATTATCTAATAATTGGCTTTAATAATAATATTATAATTTTAATCATTATTGCTATAAAGGTGGGTATACACTATGTCTATGTGCAACCTGTAACAAATATTTGTAAACACGGTATATATGTAACGTAGGTATAACCACCTTAAAATACCTGTGTTTTGGCATTTATTATTTCCACTTTATAAAGCATTTCACTGAGATGATTTCTTACTTGTATGATTGAACGAATGAATATTGATAATGTTTTCAAAGTATCTTAATTTGTAGCATATTCGTATAGGGTGTGTTCGTGACATTTTTGTATGTATTCTAATAAGATGATCTCTCGTTTACTTACAATTTTTCTGGAATATGGGTCGAAGGTAATGAGGGTTAGGATGAGAAGCTCAGAAACGCCAATTGATTAATTTTAAGTGTATAGTTTAAGTGCTTGGAATAAGAATCGTTAAAAATATGATATAAAACTTATAATATAAAAAAAATAATATTATTTTAAAAATAACTTGATACATTTCTATGTATATTTTTATAAATTTTGCAGGCGATGCATAAGGAATTGGCACAATGAAAGCGTAAATAAGCGTTAGGCGCGTAAGATTTATACTGTTTATAATAAGAAACATGTTCCACTTAACAAATAAAGTATTGAGAAAGCCGATTTAATGATAGTGAGCGTTGTATTGTCTATTTTGTAATGTTGGTAAAGCATGATGTAGTGTTTAAGGTTGTTTCAGAAAATTGTAATAAAACTAAGGAGGAAAAAAAAAAACGTTATATTTTATATCCGGATATTGCTACGTGTTATTTTACGAATGTAGTTTGTAAGTTCACTCTTTAAAAGAGTTCGCAGGTAGTAGTTTTAGTAGGCTTAGTGTTTTTTATACCGGCTTGATGTTGTGACATTTATTAATATGATATCGAGGAAGCATAACTACCGAACGAGCGGCCAACACTGATCAATAGCAGAATGTGTAGTGGGTTACTGGTTTTGAGATGGACATTAAGTTTGTTTTAGTTTACGAAGCGGGCGGCCTTCCTGTTGTGATCCTTACCAAAGTGTCGCTGTTCGCAAGCATATCATTTTAATACAACGCTAGATACGTTTTCGGTACAAAATTTAGCGAAGTTTTATTCTATTCGATTAATGATATTGTTAGACAATTCCTCGTCGTCAGTTTCGTAGCGGGACAGGGCCGAATTGACCTGAGATTATATTGAAGCCGTCTCTAGTCGACTTCATCGGCTTACGAACGAACGTTCGTGTAATCAAAGATGTCAGGAGTTGAACCTGCTCCGTTACGACTCTGGCGACGGACCTGAATTAATTCAGTTATTTAGCAGAATTATATTATTGTCTAGTGTTTCCGATTATGTTACGTTTTTATATTGCTTATATAATATATTATTGATACAATGTTCATTAAGTATTTAATATTCATTTGATGAGGACCTAGTCGATTCTCTATGATATCACATCTCCCAAAGTACAAATTCCTTGTTGTTTAGTCCAATTTTGTTTAACTGTTATAGACTGGAAATTATTTTAGAGAGAGTTCGCCTCGTCTGTCAGTAGCGTGGACTGTAGGTAGTATTTAAACGCCTACTTCGGTTTGGTTAATATATCTTTGCCGATGTCACGGCCGGAGTCGTTGGCTCTTGGTACAAAAGCGGCTGTGACGTCGACGAAGACGATACTAACGTATAGTTCAAATAAATCCTTACATTACCCGTAGATATGTCGCGCCGTGTAGGCAACTAATGAATATATTAATTTAGCAGCTCTTAAATTTAGTATGATGTTAGAATAATTTTATTTTACCTACCTTTAGTTATGCACAATTAATAACCCAATACTTAGTTATCGTTATTTTCACTAATTCTTAAATACTGGTTAATTTTAAGCTTTTTGTTTCAACTTTGTAAACTTATGCTCAGCCCATCATTTTTACTTTATTTTTGTTATGTACGTAATCGCCTACTACACATTATCTAATTGGGAAGCTAATTAGTATTGAAATATATTTCAAATGACACTATACCTACAATACAATAAAACATTTATAAAAATAAAATAAAAACAATCAAAATATGAATTTTGTTTCAATTCTACCCAATCCCTTCACCTTTATACAACTACAATTAAAACAGTTTATTTCAGACTGATAAATTCATCATTTTAAAGTTAATAAACTTATTTATTTATAAGAAATTTATAAGTTATTTTTATAAATCGACAATTGAAGCTTATTAGCGCTTTTATCTTGTAGAATTACAAACCATACTAAAATTACAAATCTGCTGTAATTTAAAACAGTAATAAATATATTTGTAAACAAGCATAGGTACTATACATATATATAACACATGTCTTATATAATAAGATATATTATGAATTCTATTACACCCAAAGTAATGAAGCTAATATATAAACACTTCATAACAGCCAGCTAAGAAGTCGCATCTAATTAAGATAATACAGTTTCTGCCAAATATTTAGCGACATTAATTTTGGAGGGATTTAAACTTGGCGGCTTTCAGAGGCTTACAGGGTTCCGTATTACTACTTATACAGAGAAACATGTTTATTATTCTTTCAAATTATAATATTTTACAGATCACTGATAATAGTGAAGTCATAAACAAACAATTGAAATATCATATTTGTTATTATAATTGAGTTATATTGATATTCCAGCTTCACAGATGACAATTTTCTTTAAAGGTTTATTAGAAAATAATAAAATTACAATTTGAAAAATAATAAATCTTTGTATACTATACGCTTGATTAAAACAGCTTAGAGAATCCAGCAATATCTTCGAAGGGTATAGATAAGGTTTCAACAATAATAGGTAATTGCATGAAAGGGTTTATCTGAAGCTGTTCATCTCCTTAATGTGAGTATTAACCAACAGGGCTTATACTCTGATGGTTAATAAATATCACGACCTTTCTAAAGTAAATAATGGCCTCTCTAAAACAAGCTATCTCACACCCTCGCAGAGAATTAAGATAAGGTTCCAACGACGCAGATTTTACTAATTCAGACACCAACTAACGTAATTAACAAATCGAAATTTAATGCTTTGAAAACAAGCATTGTAGATTTAAATTTAAATATAGAATGAAAACAACACTAGCAGAATCATAGAATTAATATACATAGAATAGGTGAGCCACAGGTATTCGTATGAGCGTCAGTGACAGACAGTTAAAAAAAGATGCAAGATGTCATACTGTTTCTCTTTGCCTTATTACGCATGCGCAAAGAAATATTCATGACGCGTTTTAAAAATTTTCGAAACATTTGTGTAAAACATTTTTGACACTACTCAATAAAAATGACAGTTGCTACGAATTACACTCGAGACGACGACGAAGAAGCACGAGATCTCATAAAAAGTTGAGATAGATAGGGTTTTTCGATCTACCTATCTCTTTTAAGTTCGATGGTCACAATTTAGGCTGGCTTCCCTACTCTATGTATAATATCTCTATGAGCAGAATTCGAGAAACAGTCTTATCTGTCAAAGTGCTACCCTGTCTTACTTTTTTTTTTTTAATTCATCCCTCTTGAGCGGGATAGGCAAAGGGATAACCCATACAGCCAAACCCTGCCTTACTAGATATTCCATATTTATTACTTTTTTAATTTTTTTTAAATTTTATTTTTTTTTTTTTAATTTATTTAAGCCATGTACATTCGTGTTTAATTGCAATGAAATATATCGTATATATAAGTGGAATATTTACGTAATAAAATTACTAATACACTTTTGGAGTCACGTCTTAAATTACTAAAACAGGTGAACATCGCGTTTTTTATAACCCTTCATTTTATGCTTCATCAATATAACATTGATCATAACAGGTAGGTAGGTTGGTCATTACCGCAAGGTGCTCACTACTCGCCAACGATTACGCAATTATTGTCATTTTAATTGATTTAAAGCACTGATAAAAATATTTATAGCTTTTGGTAATTAAAAACAAGGGCACTGTGAAAGCCAATAATTGGTCACAAATAATTTAATACATATCTATACATTTTCTTGGTGGAAGGGATTTGTATTATGTAGGTACCTACCTAAATAATTCCTTTAATTCTTACTTTGAACAGATATTTCTTCAGGTGGTCTTCAAAGAAGTATTAATGAAAGACCATTGTTCTGAGATCTTATTTTTCTATTATATCTGAAGTTTTATACCGATTTTAAACTAATTTAAATTGTAATTAAAATGTTTTTAACGGGTGATATTAAAAACTGAAATGATTTCAATTAATTCATATCACACTAGACTGATTACAGAATCTGTAAGTAAAATTACAAACTTAGTCTATTAACATCGCAAGCACCCTCAAATTGAATCATAAAATTACTCGTCATCTTTAAATTGTCTGGCGAGATGATTATCAAATGATTTTATGGATACTTCAAAACTTTCTATTCTTAAGTTAATATGAATTAATTAGAAATCTTCAATTGATACCTATAATTTAATTTAGTAAGTTGTTGTAATAGTAGACGCGATTTTATTATAGGTAATGTTAAATAATTCGCTAGCAAGTGACTATTAATATCTATATTGATTAATTATTAAAACAGTTATTAAGATCGATCTTGCTTTAAAAAAACAGATATTACAATAAAGAAATAATCCCAGTGTCGTAGGGTTTTAGAAACAAAAATAACGGAAGCCAAGAACACAAATACTCAGATCAAAAATCTTTTATTAGACAAACAATTATTTCGTTACAAAAACAAACTGTCTTTTAGCTTAACCGGCGGATCAGTATTACAAAATCTACAGACCCTACTTTTCTCTAATATATACTAACAAAACAAAATACATAACTTTTGTTTCATAAGATTACATCATCGTCATATTAATAAAAAAAAAACAATAATAAATGTATCATTAGATTTTCCCAATCATGTATAAATATTTCCGATACAATACATACCTCACGTAGACTAGACCCTACGATACATCAGTCACGTCTGCCCCCCATTACTCAATACTTGTGGACTTTACACTTGTACCTTTTCTATTATATACTTATAAATCCTGTTTGTATGTTGGTATCAATGTATAACATTAAACATTATGTTCATAATATTAAATATATTTGATGGAACATTCTCGGACATTCTAGAACATTCTCGAACATTCTGGAACATTCTAGGAACATTCCTATTTCGTAAAACAAAGAGTTCCTTTTAAAAATATCAAACTGCCCCACGGCTCACTAGTAAACCATAAAAATACACGAGTTTATAGAAAATTGCGAATCATAAAGGGCCCGGTGATAAAGTGGGCAATGGTTGAGGACACCTTGGGTATTTTATCAGCTTTCAGACACGTAAAACAGTTTTATTGCGTATGTACATACACTACACTTTGTTTACCGACTTGATTGGAAACGTGCCTTTTGTATTTACTAAGTGTTTATATTTTAGATTTCAGTAATTGACCTCTTAATTCAGTTCAGGGTATGATTGCTTTCGTATAATAAAAATAACTCTCAGTACTTAATGTTATATACATATATTATTTTTATTATATATAAGTTTATATTTTTTTTGTGTTACGACTTATTTTATGATTTTATATTTAAGTCCTAATATGTCCAATAAGCAATGCAAAAATTACCACATCCTATACTAGATTGGAATATAATTGCTTGTATTTTTATCAGCTTTCCTGTATAATAATGCTATTAATATTAATTATAATATGTAATTATATTTAAGGATCATAATAATATATTAAACCCATCATACATAGCAATAAATGCAACCCATGTGAAGGCCCGTGTTATCATTTGTCTCAGCCAATAAATAGATTTCTAAGTCATAAAAAATAAATACACCCTCTACTATCGGTCCTCGTTTATGGTGCGTGACAAGTAATAAAACAGCGGTCCCATAGCCATGTCTTGATGAACCCCCGTACTTTATATTTGTCTATAAACTTTTTATGTTGGACCCACGCTCCTGGTCTTCAGCCGGTCAGCGAAAGTAACTCGTAAAGCCACTGAACGGTGTAAAACGGGTCCCATATCCTTCATATATTTTAACATAACAGTGTATCATACCTCTATAATACAGGGTGTTTAACAGAATCTATCCCAAATAACGAAAGTATGTTTACCTACAACGTTATCAACATATAGATCAACTTTATGTATAAATGAAGATAAATATCACAATTAAACACACGGGCCGTCAATCTGTCCGTCTAAATCTCATTGAACTATAATGAAGTATGAAAATAAGAAAAATGTTAAGGGAAGGATAGAGGGTTGAAATTTTATAGATCTTTTAACTGTGTAAGCTAAATAATTTACCAAGATAAATTCTAATATTATAAAGTAGCTCGTCGGTCAGGTAGGTCCATAATAAATATCTTCCTACGATGCGACATTTTTAGATGTTGTCCTAGTTCTCAACTTCCTTATCAATAAAAACGACAAACCACAATATAAATTTAAAGCCAGGATTTATGCGTCTTATTAATAATTTAGCACAGCAAATTTTTACATTTAATCTTACACAGTTTTTTTTTAAATTATTTTGAACATAAAAATCTAAAACAAGAATATACGAGGTGGTCTCCCCGCGACTCCACTCGCGTAGACTACAGAGAGGCGTTTTTACACCTTCTGAAATAATTATCGAACCCTGTAATACCTACATTCCATTGTCTGCGTAATTGTCATATTTATTATAAATACCATATCTGATATATGTCGAAATAAAATTTGTTGTTGTTTGTAAAATTTGTTGTTAGAGAGAGTGATATCAAATAACCTGAGCTTTTCTCAATAAATGGGATAAGAATCCAAAAAGATTTTTTTTAATGCGATTGCTTCAGAGATTAACGCACACAAACAAAGAATAAAACTCTTCAACTTTATTATTATATCCCAGATATACTATACAAATACTTTCAAAATTTTAGAATCGCCAGACACATTCTCTTAGTATTTTTATTAATGAAAAAATGCTTCTGGAAAGTAATATCCGTTACCCTTTCATTGTTCTTTTTTTAAATATCAGGGTTTGAATAGGGAGTGTCATCCCCCGCCGCGCTGACGGAATTAGCCAAGTTGGAGGCAAATTAAAAAAGAAATCAGGCACAATGTAATCCAAAAAGTTTTAATTACGTTTATTTAGAAATCAGGAAAATTCGTCCCTAATCAATTTTTTAAGCTGAATGGATTTGCGCATTTGTTGAAGTTTCCTTATTTGTGTTCCACATAATTACTAAACTAATTATAATTTAATTATTTATTACTCTTATCCACTGTGCACAGTTATTAAAATAGTTATATCATAATAATGATTACAATGAAACATAAACGTAAGATAGTGTATCTTTATTTATAAAATGTTTGAACAAAAAACACAAGAAACATCGTTGCCACAAATGCACTTGATATGCTAAAACTTTTTGCGAAATGCTTACATAAACTGAGGGTTCATGATTGCACTTCGCACCTTGCTTTTTTGTTGTCACACCAAACGAGACACACACAGATATACAGATACACACACACACAGACATATCTTCGATATATGTATAACACTAATGATTTTTGTAATTATACCACGTTGATAAAATAAAATACATGCCGACTGGCTTAATGCATGGATATAATTTAGTTTAGAATTGAGTATTTATTGTATTTAATAAGATAACAATCTCAGCAAGCCGTCAATGTTGATAGTTCAACACTGTTAGGTATATAAAACATGCAATTTACATATTATAATCTATTTTTAACTTTACGATACAAGTGTAGGGCATAGGTTGAGAGACGTAAGTCGACTAGTAACTGTCCGAAGTGATTGCTCTGACAGTTACTAGCTTCTTATTTATGTGATTTATGCGTTAAAATTGTTGAAAGTTAAATTAAAAGCATGAAATAATATATAGCGCACATGAAATAAGCCTTAATTGCGATAACGTTTAGAGCCCATATTCTAATGTATGGTGAGAGCGACGATTGTTCAAATTCAGTGGACGGGGTTATAATAATTCACTTTTACGAGCAACTCGCGTCTGCTCGATGCGTCTGCGACTCCGCCTCAAAAATTGTTCTAATAGCTGTATTATCGCCCGCCATCTTTACTGGCAATACCGAACATGCACCACTTCTCAGATTTTATGTTTTAAATGTTAATAATTCTCAGTCTTTTACTATTTCTAGTACAACCCTGCTCCATTTAATGTTATTATATCATACAGCAGTTGTACGCTACAGTACCTACTAGCTTAAGTTGTAAATGTGTTTCCAAGAAAATGAATATCAAATTGCCCGTAAAGCCAGTCCAATTCCACGAAATACCTTATACTCAAATTAGACTTCGACATTCCGTTTAGATGTTAAAGGAGGTCGTAACATAAACTTTTTCAATTTTCACCTGTAGTTAAAGTCGCGCATAAAGCGAGAATGTCTTTTAGCGAGTAAATATTTTGAGAAGGTTGACGACGCCTGCAGCCCAAATGGAGCAACTTGATAACAGAACGCAGCCGTAAAGTACTTGGTACATGGTAGGGACATAGTACCTAGGTTTTTGTACACACCTCCTCGTACATTTCTTCAGCACGAGAACCAGATGCTGGGAACTGATCACTTTTAAATTTAATTTACTTCCCTAGATATGGAACAGTTGAATAAATAAAAAGAATGTTTTTAAATTATTTACATTATTACAATTTATTTTGGTTTTACTAACTAGATTTTTTTAACATAGTAGCACAGAAGTTTTTAATTTAAGAATATGTTTTTACGTATTATATATAACTAGCCTTGCCCAGCGGCTTCGCCCGCTCTGTAAAGGTAAAAAAAAACAGCCTTGTTATGTTGAAAGGAAAGGTTGTCTTCTCTCCCTAGGATACAAAACTTTTAGGTATTAATTATTCCCTATATAATTTTGTTTTTACCCCTGTGAACCTGTGTGCGATACAAAGTAAATTTTGAAATGACCATAATTTTTTTTTTTCCCTTAACCGATTTTGACGAAACAAAGTTTTGACTGTTATCAAATAAGACTCCAGATTATATGTAATCTACTTGTGAAAACCGCGATCAAATCCGTTCAGTAGTTTTGACGTTATAACGTACCAGACAGACAGACAGACAAAAATTCCAAAACTAGTTTTTTTTAGTTTCTGTTACTCGTCTTTAACCCCTATCAGTTTTATTGAAAAATATTTAAAGTACAGACACTCGATTTTTACTGTCTTATTATATGTATAGATTTAAAAATCTTTCTTTTCTTCGGTATAACATACACTAGTCATGTTTATTTGTTTAAGCTTATTCTAGAAAATTACATTGCAATTTTATGAAACTGAATAACATTTACATAACATCTCCGAACCACAACAGAAATCGTACATTAAAATGATATAACAAACCTAATCCTCATACGAAGGTAACTCGCATAATATTCAATCCGTTAAGAGCCCTACACACACACGAGCAGACCTGCGGCAATCACTCTAATGGTCCCGTATCAACTTGTAGACCGAATTAGTTCTTTTCAGACCTCCATCATTGAATTGAAGCCGCCCAGACGCTAGACATTTTTTATTTATAATATATTTATCCGGTCTTTGTTTATCTGCAACAGACGTGAAGAGATGATACTGTAGACGAGCTTGTAAGATAATGTGTTTTATTTTATTGTAATAACCAACTAATTCAGCATATTGTTATCGAATAATCGGAATTGAAATGAAACAAACACCCCTTCAGTAAAACAATGGTGTCTAGATAAAAAAATACTGGCAACATTCTGAGGAGGTGACGGTGGAGGCGAGTTGTAACAGGAAAACATAAATGAATAGAAATTTCAAAATTATACGTTAGGGACGTAGAAACTTTGTTCTAACTTCTGTTTGAGTTCATATATAAAATTGCCTGAGTTAAAAATATAAGAGAAATGCTTTTAAAACTATTCTATTCAAACAATATTATAAACTTTATTATTATTTTAATATTTATAGCCGTTAAAATATATATTCCTTACCTAATATAACGCAGGGTTGAATTCAACCAAATTTAATCTAACAGGCCATTAAAGTTCACAAGAGGTGCTTCGAATTTCCTTTATGAGAATTTGAGCATTACTTAGTTTGATAATAAAGCTTCATTCTCACGTGTGGAGCTGATAAAAACTTTTCCCTCGCCTCGGGGTACTTACATCTCGTTACCAACTCTTATATTGTGTACTATTTTTTTCATTTCTTATCAAATGTTAGTGATATTCATTTGTATTGTATACTAATATAAAGTAGAAAAAATATTTATTTACTTTGCTTTATTAACATTCATCAAATATTTTATTTTAATAATTATTATTTTATATATCAATAGTTAACTCTTTTTCCGAATCACTTTTGGTTTAGTCAAGATGTTGATGGCAAATCGAATATCATTATGTTTTTTTTACCAACAAAAGCAGTTACATATCAAATAACATATAATATCTTTTGTTTAATTCAAGATATATCAGACAGAATCATGTCATCATTCCATCCAAATTAATACCAAACGGGGCATCGAACCGAAGACTAGAGGAATACGGAAATTTAACATGAAACTTGATACATCACTAATACGATTAAATCAAGCGTATCTCAATTTTTAACATACCATTAGACAAGACCTACCGCCTCATATGATCTACAAACTATAACTAGGTACTATGACAACAACTGCCAGCAAAACAAACTTAAATCGATACCAAATTACAAAAATATATTATAATTGGAACATTAATATTTTAATTTAATTCGTTCACTTTTTTTGTATATTATTTTTGCGTACATTT
This sequence comes from Napeogenes sylphis, assembly GCA_959347405.1. Lineage (NCBI taxonomy): Eukaryota > Metazoa > Arthropoda > Insecta > Lepidoptera > Nymphalidae > Napeogenes > Napeogenes sylphis. The sequence continues at coordinate 19,291,326 of OY365781.1, forward strand.
ACGTAGGTTCTAACCTTCACATATAATATTTTTGATAATAATTACATCCTTAGTTTTTTATACAAACCGTTAGCAGATAGAAGTAGACGAATTTAAATAGTTTGTTAATTATTGTTATACCATAATGGTAAATAAAAAAATATTTTTTCTTGCTAGCCTTTGTGTTCGGTCAGAGTTAATGATAGGGTATCAGATCTATAAAATAGTTGATGGGTACCAATGGGTTCAAGGTGAGGTAAGAAAGAACAAAGAATACACGTGTAGCAGCTATGCTAATGACTTATGATAAATTATACCCTCCAAAAATTTAGCGCGATAAATAAACAATAACTTTATTGACCAACGCAAAAAACTTGCTGATATAAAAAGTCTGAGCGTCGTAAATGATCAGATATTATCTTATACGTACTTTATTGTATATTGTAATATTTAAAACTCTTAATAGTATACTAGAGCATATTATATTTCATTTATTATCAGTTTTAAAATATGGATTTATGTTTCCCTTTTGAATGAAAATGGAATCTTCATTTACTTGGTTTTCCGTCTTACAAATAAGTATTTTAATAACGGCAAGACAGTCTTGTTATTTTTTTTTGCACTTTTCTTTGCTTTCAGATTCTGTTATAGCTAGGTAATTAATCTTTTGTTAGTAACAAAACAAACTGTCTCTTTCTCTCTCTTTGCGGAAGACTGATCTAATTAATTAAAGACTTGAGACACTCTTTATTTTTTTTTACAATACAATCAAACCGATCCATTCTAATCGTTACATCGTATTCTTGTTATTTTGGATTTGTTTAAATTAATTTATTATGTACCCTTTAAGTGTTTATTGCTTAGTACATTTCTCAAAAAAAAATCATTAATTTACACATAACAAACTCGTAGTTCAAGAATAAATTCTGTACAAGGACTTTTATTTTTTTGTTTATTATTTTAATACTTTAAGGATGGCACCCATTGAGTGTCTAACAGGAACTTATAGTAATTTGAAGATGGCCGTTCCGGGGAAAGCATTGTTAAATCAGTCAGCAAAAGTATTTTTATACCAATACAGAAGATACATTCACGTTGGTTCTATAGTTAATCTCGGTTCCAGTACGCGTTGGTATTTGAATTCGCTTTAATTAGATTGCACAAATAGTTGTTATTGTAGCGATTATCTTTGGGTGCAGCGCTTAATGTCATCTTATAGCTCTCCGCCTGCAGTCTTATGGCCCTTTGAGGAGTCTCCAACACGATATTATTTGGGTAATTACATTTTCATTGTACTGCCAAAGGTTCTTACAACAAAATTGCTTTTTAGTCTGAAATAATGCTTTAAATATTTTTGATCGACTCAGAAGGTTATTTTTAACAATATTAACGAATTTATGAACCGAATTACACAATGTCCTCTTCACGGATCAAAATGTAGTTTATTATCATAAAAAATATGTAAAAATATTATTGCTTCCATTCATACTATATTCGAACATATTTTACACATATGATGAGTAAGCCTATCATCAAATAAAACTCAATCACTCATGCAAATGTTTTACGCACGATTTAACGACAAAAACGTGCCTCGATCTATTCACTTGTAAAGAGAAGTAGGGGGGAGTAGGGGGGATAGGGGAAGTCGGGGTTGGACACAGTTCTAATTATCATTAAACCTGATCACGTCGGTACATCTCAGACGCAGCTGTTTTCCACTTAATAACTCAGTTTACGGCAGCGCCGTGATATGACTTTTATTGCTTTACTTAGGGCTTGCTCCAATAGCCACTGACCCTGGAGAAAGTACGTGGTACAGAAACTTTCATTTGGTACATATCGACATTCTAGGAGAAATCTGTTGTTTTTACTGTTTATTGAAAATTTTGTACTTGTCTAATTTAACATTTTTGAAGTTTACTTTCAATAATTCTTGTTAAGTATTGGTTGGTTAGTTGGTTTTTATCAAATGTCACTGTACTTATTTACTAGTAATAAGCTTTAACAAAGAAATACATAAGAACATCTTGTAGAGAGATCTAGCATAAGCATAGAATGCAGATTAAATTTTATTACTTAATAAACATGAAGATTATAAGCACTTAGCGATTTATGCTTTTATGTATCTGGTAATGTCTAGACAAGGGATAGTTTAACTTTACGATTTTGTTTTTGTTTGACGTTTGAGAAATAAAGAGTCTATCAAAACCTCAATTATCGTAATAAAAATATCTAAATCTATTTTCGATCGATACATTACATGAATCTTCATAAAATTTATAAAGTTTATGTACAGTTTTAAGAGGGTACACTTAAGACACTGTAGCCGGATGTGAACTGAGTTTTGGATGTATTTTATGACGAGAATTACTATGACGAATATATGTATGAAGATATGTCACTTCTAAATAACATAGAAAATAATTATTTTAACAACTTTATATAAGATATGGGAAAGGGAAAACAAAGGAAAATCAGACTTGGTAAAGTTTATTTTATACTAGCTTTCCGCTTGCGGCTTTGCCCGCGTGGAATTCGGTTATATCGCGCGACATGGTAAGGAATAGCCTTAGTCTTTCCCAAAATCTAGACTATTTGTCGATAAATGAATTTGTCTTAAACAATTGAACAATCTTACATGATTTTATGTTTGAGAATAAGGAACTTCCATACAAACTTCAACTCCTTTTATAGTTTTTTTCGCAATAAAAAGTATGGTATGTAATTTCCCAAGTTAAGCTCCATCTTCACCAAATTTCATCAAAATAGGTTTCACAATAACGAACTATCATACGAACTTTCATCCCCTATTTCAATCTCTACTACCCTTTTTTTCGCAACAAAAAGTCTTCTATATCCTTTCCTAAGTTCAGTTCTATCTTTATACCGAATTCCATCAAAATCGGTTCAGTAGTTTAGGCGTGAAAGAGTAACAAACAGACAGACAGATTTACTTTTGAATTTATAATATTAGTAGAGATTATTAAGGTTCAAATTTAAGGCTTGTAAAGAACTTTAGATTATTTAGTTTTTATTAATTAAACCAAAGAAATACTATTGAAAAAAAATGGTTCTGATCATTATTTTACTTTGGCGATAAAATAAAACGAGTTTTTAGATATGGCTTTTTTAATATAAATTAAAAACAATACATTTTCATAAAATTTTATTTAAAAATATACTGTAACTACATTCATAAGTCGCCACTATTATTTATGGTAACATAAAATTTATTGCACTAAGTGGCTTATTTATAATACTTCTTTACGAAAAAGACAAACAATTCTTATTAGGTTTCAAAACTCATAACTCAATATTAAAGCTAGTGAAATAAACAGCAAGGTTATGTTAGATTGCGGCGCGGGTAGATCGTAAAAATAATTTAATACCACGACGCCGGCGTCATTAGCGTCGGCCGCCATCTGCCGGCGTCGCACGTTACACTAGTCTAAGAAATACTGTCTCAAATAAATTATAATTCATTATAAACTAAATGTTTTCTTAAATTTCATTCTTTTTTTTTTCAAGGTTTTCTTTATTATTATATTCCTTAAGATTTTATTGCTACATTATTGAATATTTATAACAAAAAATTATGATTTCTCATTGTTTTTTTTTAGGTTTGTTTAAAATATTCTGATTTTGTCATAAAAAAATCAAATAAAAAAAAAATGTTTCCATGTTATATTATTACTATGTATGAGAAAATGTTTGTTCGACTTTGACGACCAAAAATAGCTAGTAATCTCTGTATCAAGAACAGTCATGTAGTGACAATAGAATGCTCAATTGATAAAATAACTGTCTTACAAAGACATTTTATACCAAATATCCTCTTTAAGAACAAATATATTCTAAATTTAATTAAGTGTGCCAGTACCTACAGTTAATTTATATGTACAAATTACTTTCTAAGCCAAATTGTGCAAGGATTTAGGATACTAATTTATTTGGAACACCAATGCAATCAATGCTGTTATATTTAGCAACATGTTTCTTACGCTACCTAAATTAATAATCTTCGGATTGTTGTGGTTGCGTAAGGAAAATGTTATAAATAGGTATATACAATAGAAATTTATGATACCGACCCAGAATCACTGGACTTTGTTTTAAAATTCCAATAGCCATTCAAATTTAATTAATTATCTTTAATTTAAGATATGTTTTTTTCGGTTCAATCCCGTTTGGACATTTGGACTATTTGTATTTTGCATATTTGCAAAATACAAATAGGCCAAATGAGTTGCAGTCGTTGAAAGAAACTATTTTAACAAACCTACTTATTCAGACGTAATTCTGAATAAGTAGGTAAATTGTTATCAAATACTTCGCATTTGACAGCTTAGTGGGCTGAGTTAATTTTTTTAGTTAGGAGTTCTATGAACAGCAGTGTTTAGTCTATTTTTTCACACCAGCCAGGAAGGCGATGGCCAGGTGGTATGCGAAGCACCCGGCAGCATAGAAGACGCTGCCATTTTTAGGGCACCCCACTAAAAAACCCAACGGTTGCCCTCATCCCTACAATGAGACGTCACGGAATCGCGTAAGCACTCACCGCGATGTCTCGGCGGAACAACAGTGTATAGTCTGGCCTAACCCAAAAATATATATAATATTTTTATCGAACATATAAATAATACACCAGAAATTCCAATTTGGTCCTATAACACCAAAACATAAACCGGATCATCGTTTAATTAACTGGAATCAAAATATATTTAGTATAAAATTTGGCAATATATCCATAACGAATATCAGTATTTAGTCCGAGCGATAATATCTCCCAATTAAAATGTATCCACTGGAATGGATGCTGTGACACCCCGACGTTCTGCCATTATAAATTGATATCTGGCTATAAATAAAAACATTTAGTAGTCGTTGAATCTGTTTGGATACTAACAGTTTTGTTAATGGACATAGAAGAATGATTGCTTTCAAAGTTACATTTCAATTTGAATAAAAATACTATTCTAACACTAGCTTGTTAATCTTTGGGATAAATAAATAAACAAATTTGCAATTGTCTACGAGAATATCGTTTTATGAAAACAAAGCTCTGTCACGGTGATATCATTAATATTGCTAAGATGACCATTACACGAAAGCTGGGAATCCTTAAGCCAATGGTTTTATCCCTAACCGCTCCCTCAAGTGGTGTACAATCTCGTAATACTTATCGCTAACTCGCTAACACCTGGATTGGATCTGTACAGATAAACTGTTTGATGCAGTGCTACTTTGTTTTGTTCTGGAATCTATTCGAACTTTAAGTTACAAAAGTTCTAAGTTTAAGTTTTAGTGTTCAAGTTTTGTATGTACTTAGATTACTATTGCTTAGAATTTCAAGTAGAATGAGTACATTTTTAATTGGATACACTTATTACAGATATTTTGAATATCAGTAATGTTAATGTAATTATAGTTCCGTATATTTTTTTATTATATATTTAACTGATTGTGAATGTATGTTTGTATTCGTTGGTCCGAACCGTTGTTTGTATTTACCTCTTAGAGAACATTAAAGCTCTTCTCAGTTGCGAAAGCAGTTTACGACAGTGACGCTATTACTTTTATGTTCTACATTTAAGGTTTATTTGTGTACAATTCCCAGGTTATTTCACACATGGCAAAGTCTAGACGCTGGAATATGTCTTCGTATTAATAAAATTCCTAATAACTCAGTGTTTCATTAGTAAAGAAAACAAAACTATACAATGGAGTAACGATTTCATAAAAATCCTGATTAGCCAGCAAATACGTCTTTATTATCTGAGAGGGTAATTGAAAAACGACCTACCTGCTCTCATTTTACTAACAATGTAATAAAAGAAGTTTATGCGAACAATAACCAATTTGAGCGGTAAAACACCGCCCGAAGCAGCAACCATTGACATAAATAAATCATTATTTTTCCATGCGATGGCTTAACGTTACGCCGAATTTCGAAACGAATTTTCATTGTAATACGCCACAAAAGAAAAACTCTACTGTATTTACGTCGCTTTGTTAAAAATTAATTTGATACTTTATCTCGAATTTCTTAGGAACATTCTTCTAAAATACTTAAGAAGTTGATGTTGAGTGTCTTTATTAATAAGCGATGCTAATGCTTCTTGAAATATTTACATCAAATTATATTCTCGTCTGGATTATCATCACTATTTTAATATTAAATAAATAACACACGATACTATCTGATATAAAATATTGAATATCAGAATTCAATTCTCTTTAAACAAACACATGTTACATCTAAATCTTGTGTAACTTTTAATGAGTCTCTTGTGATAAGTTGTAAGACAAAAGTTTGTTAACTTACAAACTCAATTACTCAGCAATACTTAACAGTTAACAAGTTATGTTCGTTATAACCTTATGAGTTTTAATCTACGATAAGCTATCGAATAATTACATGGTAGGTACCTCACGTGATTTGCTCTCACGCGTTCTTTAACTTATGATCTTTGAAAGTTTGATACCATTAAGATGAAATAGAGACATTTCGTTTATGGACTTTAAGTATCAAGTTAAATTACATTTTTAAGTAAAGTGTTATTCGAGCTGTGTGTTATATGTATCATTTAAATAAATATTTATTTCATATGGTCATATATGTATGTTTCATATGTATGTATATAAAGTCGAAAGTACTTAAATTAATACCAGCACACTACCATCCCAAAAATTAGTATTAGAAAGTGACTTTTAAATATATATAGCAAAGTAATGGATTTTTTAATACAAAATATGCCTATTCTGATCATCCGTTCGGTTTTGATTATTAGTTCCTTAACAACATCAAGTTCAGAATCCACGTATCACAGGCAACATCTGCTAAAATAATAAGTGAAATAAAAATAATTCGTAACGCCAAGGTAATGTTCAAATTATGCTATAAACAAAAATATTTATACAAATGCATAATAATATTTAAAGTCGAATCTATTCCGAAAATTATCTATATTCTAGTGGGTAGGTACCGCTTTTAAGCCCGGTGATGGTTACTGCCTGGGAAATGGTTATAGACGCTACTGAATCTGTGTATCGGAATACAGACCTCTACCTCCACAGAGTATTGAATAATAAACCGTCTTGTAGTTTCATATAATCAGTTCGTAAATATTTTGTATAAGTTTGTTTGTTACGCTTTTACGCGAAAACTACTCAACTGATTATTAAGAAACTTTGGACACATATTTTTGGAGGTATTTTTTAAAAGTAACATAGGATGCTTTTCATAAAAAAAAAATAGAGAAATAAAAACACTGTTTGTAAATAAACACGTGGACGGAGTCGCGGGAAACAGATAGTAATATAATAATTTGGACCAATGTTTTTCTATTTTATTATATTTATATTTATTTTACTCTCCTCCCCTGTCCTCATTTTATATACTTTATTATCTTCCCAGTAACATTGCAGATTTATATATACCATCATATATAAAATTCATCAACTATATCCGCCATCTTTCCTTAACCCTTTCACCGTCACAGGTGAGTTTGTCAGCTGTCCGGATACGGGATGCCTCTACTAATTATCTTTATTTTTAAAATTCTCGCCCCGCGGCGATCTCTTTGTTTCCTCTTACAATGCATCTCGGGTATAAAGCGTACAATATATTCTTAAGACCTTTTCATTCCAGATTTTATTTATATGAAATAGATGAATATATTACTAAAATAATCACTGTAATATTATATTTTGATATCGAATGCAAACATACATAATTTTGTAAATAAGAGAATTCAAAGTAATTATAAATTTAAGATGAAATTTATTGATATTGTAAAGCAGTGTAAAAAGTAAATAATTAAAATATTAAACTAAATGAGTACATATATAATATGATATGTTCGTTCGTATATCACAAGCTAATTATACCACGCCGTAAAATACAAAACACAGCGGGGCTGATAAACGTTATTTATACACTTTTAAAAACACACGGCTGCTGTCTAGATAAGGAATTTACCTAAATTATTATGTACTATCACAATTTTGATAACGTACAAAACAATGTATGTAACTTTTGGACAAATTCATTTTTAGTAATATAATGTATTTAGTTGAAAATTTGTAATAGTTATAAATACAACTTGTGTATTTGTTTTTATAATAGTTACATATAACAAAAATCCCTTACTTTGTTATATTTACAACAAAACATTTATTTATACGTAGTATCCAAGTTTATGTCTGTCCCAATGACCTTAATATTTTCTAGAAAGTTTATATTATTCAACTCAAAGGTTATTAAAATGTTTCGTTATCTGCTCAACTAAGATGTTTATCAATATGTATATACGGCACGTTTTATTTGCCGTGCCGTGGTATTATGTTAATGTATTTTTAAACAATAAAGTTACTCGATAAGACATTACGACTCAGTCCAAATCAATTGCGTAGATTATTTTTATTTCGTATAGTGTTAGTATTAAATAGTGTTAAATATCATTTTTTTCAAAATAATTATATCATTAAAGTTATATTAAAACATTCATTACTACCCACAAAGGAATTTATTTATTCGAAAAGGAGTAATTTTTAAAAAAAGGTATATTTAAAAAATGTATATTTAATCTGAAACCTAACTTAATATACTTAATATGTATATTATAAGGACACAAAAGTAAAATTGATATTATTTTTTGTATAAAAATGAAACTAAAAGCATGACCCGTCAGACATTCATTTGTAAGCATCTTTTATTCATAGATCAAATTATATAGGATTAAAACAGTATGAGGCGGGTCACATATCATACATCTGATTCATTTCATGGCAATTGGCTTTGCTAGACTTATTATTAATCTCGTTCTGTCACGGTAGGACGCAGTAGAACAATGTATACACCATACATACAAAGCCCGATAAGCCACAGACGGTCACAATTGCATAAATATAGTTAATACGTATACGCTATTTTGTCTCTCACTGGCACGCAATACAGTATCTTTTCGCGTGTCCGTGATGGGTGTTCGTGTAGTAGTGTGGTAACTGGGTACGTGCAATTGTAGTGCGTCAGCGTTCTTACCGCGAAATAGTGAAAATTAATAGTTAAATATATTCATTAATTCTTTTGTCTTAAAAACCTTTAATTAACACATTAGTATGATATTTGAGCTTTCTAGTATAATTTTAATTTAGTCCAACACCTACGATCTTATAGAAGAAGTAGGTACAATTGAATCAAAGCCAAAAATTAAAAAAAAAAAATTGCATTAAAAATATATATATTGAACCGTTTATAAAAGTTTTTTGTATATGAATTGCGCTTAAAATTGCTCTAAAGTTTCAGTGGTAGTTCCCGTGCATACTTTATTGATTTGAGCGAGCTACAGTGGACGGACAGCAAACATATTATCAGCGTTTGATACACGGATTAGCCTTTGAGGACACCAGCCATATACTGCCTGGGTTTATGAAAGTTAAAAAAAAAACTTAAAAGTTTATATAACATTATTATTATATTGACTAACAGTGGATTATGTATACAATACTCAAGTTATTAAACTTGGCTCCGTCCTCGCTATCGAGTATCAGTTTGGGCTTGCATTGTGTGCAGCGTGTTCCGACGTGCGTCGTACCGAAACATATCGCACTGTCACATTTCAAAGGCGGCGCCGGCGGTCGCTATCACCACACTCTTCGATATTTGCATGCGATAATTATATTATTTTACTTACTATTGTCACGTCCCAGGGTTGACTCCAGCCGAGAAAACACGGTGAAGAAACTTGCATAGTTTTGATGAAAGATGAGAATAATCTAATGGAGCAGTGATGGGTTAAATTTGCCTTGATATAATTGGTAAAGCAGCTTGTTCAAAGTTGTGGACTATTTATAAACTGATCCTATAAGACTAAACAAAAACATACTTATATATAACAATAAATTAAGGTTATGACTAAGACAATTGCGAAATATTATAAATATAAACGATATTATAAACTACGAAATAAACCCCCGTAAGTACCATTTTCCACGCGGAAATTGAGTGCGGGCGTCTAGTATTATATAAATATCGTGAGTGCAGGCTCTACTTGTGACTGATAAATATACTGGTGCGATTGAAATGTTTATGTCCTTCTATATTATGTTTCATAGACATGTTAGAAACGTAGAAGACAATTGATTTGTTAGGAAAATTATAAATAATATTTTGACCAACATAGCTAAAATTGTTCCAAATCCATATTTCTACAAATGAATAAACGCAAGAAATTAAAATAGGTAATAAATTATGATATAATAAAATTCTCAGGAGCACATTTAAGAAAATATTCTAATAAAAGAGCTCAAGTAGAGGAGTTAAAAATGATAGTCAACAACTCATCAAAATCTAATAACATGGTCTTAGCGTTGCACAGGACGTTCTTAGGTCTCCTAGGTCTCCTCCTTGTCAGCGCTTGTCTAGACAAAACGCTGGCTTCGTGACTTTTTCACTATTATTCATCGTCCCACGACAATTGTCCTACAATTTTTACCTTTTCTTCACCGCAGAGAACCGAACATAATATTAAATTTATTTCCACCCTCAGACTTTTCTATAACAGTGAAATCGGATTAAAAAATAATTACAGTTCTATAGTTTCAGAAGATATTAATTGTGAAAATAAATGAAAAACTTCTTGATAGATCGGGTGTTAGTTAAGAGAACGATTATTTTTAAGAAAATTATCTTCTTATTTATGTGGTAATAAAAAATATTGCGAGAAAATTGATTTTGTCTGGAGTAATTCTAGCAAGGACTTTGATAACGGTCAATCTATTCGCAATAAATTTTTATACGTTCTATTAATAAAAGTTTGGACACACGTATCGTAAATATATCGTTAAATATTCAGATTGTAACTTAAACATAAACTAAATTATGTGATAAGTTTAATTAAAATTAAAATGTGATTAGTTCTAATAAAACTGAAGTAATTGTTCATACGACCCTCTAATGCAAGTCAAGGCAATATGTAAGATTTAACAATAAACGATACTCAAACACGCTTCAAAGGTATAAAAGTTAATAGATTAACAAGAAATAAGCCATTTATTTAGAGACTGAGAAGACATAAAACTTTCCCTAGCCCGTGAAAAGTGAGTTGGTCACGAAATAGCTATTAATTGAATGTACCTGGTCAAGGAGACGTCATATTCCCTTCTTGTAAACCTGTGATCGAAGAAACGCCGTAACTAATAATATTCGTTATATGAAATTGTATGTCGTGAGAAAACTAATTGTATTTTTATTATGAAAAATAAAACAATTTTAGCAATGTTATTATTATCTGTCTGTTCAAATTATGTCTGTCGCAGACAATTTTCGTCAAAGTTAGTAAAGGTGTTTTTTAAAGTTTACTTAACAATTTTGCAAAGGTCCCGACTCCCGTGTGACTAAAGTATTTTATTTAAGGAAAAAAAATATGACTAACGTTAAATTTAATGTTTTTCTAGATTTCTATCCAATCTAACTTGTAATATATATGTTCTAATTAACTTATTCAATACAATAACCTTATACTATTGTAAATTTTAATTTTATAGCCAATGATGGTATAGAATACTTACCTAATAAAAAATATTTCCTTTAATCGGATCTCCTCTTATGAATTCTCTGCCTTCAATAAATGACTAATGACATTCGAAGATATAAAAAAACATTTACAGAGATACTTACGTGTAAGTACCAGTACGCGGTCATTATCTATTAATATATTTAAGACCAGTGTATTTTAATATGTGAATAGCGTTAGTGCTGGTGGGAAGCAGTGACAAGTTTTTAAAGGTTTATGAATAAATAAGTATCCCCCGTCTGCCGCATCAATACCACCGGTGGCTGAATGCCAAATGCCGTTCGTGACACTTTCCACTTTCACCCTTTTTTCGTACACACGGTGAATTTTTTCGTGTGGCTAATTTCCGAACCGAGTACGAGTGACTTTTACAAACCGACCTTTTGGAGTATTTCAATTTGCGTCTGAAAACTTTGCAAATATAATCATCTTTTAAAAAGTGTCCACTTCTAAATCAGCTACAAAATTTTAGCTGTCAAATAACTTGTACTCTTTGTAGTCAATGTGAAATCAGACACAAAAAGCGGCGAGTTGACATTTAACATTTGAAAAGCTAACGTGTTTGGTAAAGGTGCGAGGCCATTACCCGAGTAGGGACTGATAGTAAGTGGCTGACTCCTCCCTCGTCTGCAGGTTCAACGCCATTAGCGCTGCTCTAAATAGCTTGCCGAAATATACGTCGATTCATAGGAAAACAACTGTAAATATTGTTGTAGTCGATTTGTTTACAGAATTATTTATACTTGATATAATAGCATATTTCTCTTATAAAGCAGTCTCTTATAAAGGTTTTAAATATCGCTTTGTTATTTTTAAAGTCATTTTCCGTCATGAATATACCAGTCTTATATACCATGGGTATAGTCGAATGTGCGAACATCCTGGAAACCAGCGTTAAGTACTTTAGCGAAGAAAACTGTATGCTACAGGTAGTTGTCATTTCAATTAGGATCCATTCTTCTTTGTCTTTCCCGGCGGAGGTAAACTGAAAGGGAAAAGGTTACATTAAAGTAAGTTTGTCTTTCGTTAGATTTTTAAAAAAAATATACTAATTGAATATTTACCGATAAATACTGTCGTTTTGTAATTAGTATTAGATAAAAAAATATTCAAAATTATTGTTTAAATATTAAGATATTCTAAATTGTTAATAGGTATATATTAATGAAGGTCTGACTAATGAGCCTAAGGTTATAAGTTCGACTCACACACACACACATGAGTAGTTCTTTGTGTGATATAAGATTATTTTCCGATTGCGAGTATACTTTTTGTCCGATATATGTGTGTTTGCCATAATATTTATCTATATGCTTTTATGAAAACTAAAATTTATATTAACGTTGTGATAAAATGGCTAATATTAAGTCTTAGTTTTATATATTTTTTGCAAAGACAAAGAACTTAAAGACTATCATTACATAATTACAGGAAAAAAAATATTCCAATTTTATTTTTATTTTATTTAACTTAATGACAAAGAATATTATTAGTAGATACTATCGATACATTCTGGAACTAATCTTTTACCAATGTTATATAATTAGTAAGTGCTACAAATTGACAGCTGTCACCTAAATTGTAGCCAGCAATTTAAAAAATAGTACCAAAAACAAAAAAAAAATTGTTTTACATAAGAACGACTGCACTTTTGAGGTTGAATTTCTTTTCCAAATCTTTAAGAGGAGCCTAATAGAGGTTCACTAAATTATGCAAGGTCATTAAGAGCCTTTGATGAAGAGGCTGTAAGTCAAGCGCTTTATGACGATTGGCGTCGTTAGTAGTAGAGGTGAGCCCATTTTGTGTTAAGACGAATTTCTCGAGACCGTGGCAGGAATACTAATTTTCTGGGTTTATGCGCATTTATTTTTGGTGTATTTTTTTAAGAATGTCATTTTGGCTAAACTTTTTTTATTAGTTTAGCGGAATATTTGAGATTATGTCATGTATATCAAATTACATAATTTTTTTTTTTTGGGAAAATGTTAATATTTTATTTTGAAACATAAAAATGTATGGAAGGTTAAGCTTTTTTTTAAATTTAGTTATGAATAATTTATAGATATGTAGGTATTCGTCTTTTATATATGTAGTTTAACTATGATGTTATAGGGCGACATAGAACACTAAATTTATAAAAGTGGATAGTGACATGGTAGCTCAATTGGTAGAACGATGGGACAGTTTTCCAGAGGTCAAGCTGTTTAAATCCTGCCCGTATTTACATATTTTTCGTTGTATATTTATTTAGAAATCAAAATAAACATGAACATGGAAAATTTTAAATTGACGTTTTTTGAAAAATATAGAAACGTGCAGGACTATTAAATATTCTTCCAAATTTTTATTAAATTAATTAATAAATTGCTACTAAAGACATTTAATTTGTTCACGATCTAATTCTGTATTAATTTTAAAAGGAAATATAAAATGCCTCGTAAGAATAATCTTTTTCATTTCTCTCTTACACTGAATTGTACAAGCTTTTCTTTTGTGATATATATTTTTTAACTGAAACTAATATTTGTTGTATATCTTTGTATCTCTAGAAACAACCTTGTTATAATAACATTTTATGTACCCTTGATGTTTATTTAAATATGTAGATTTTATTTTCAAATTGGTTATTACAAATTGTTTTACCAAATACATATAACTATATGATTTGTAAGATCTCTTTGTAATAATCATATAAAAACAAAGAAAAAGTAAATAGAAAACATTTTATTTATCGTAAATCTTGGCACAGATGAATAGGTAGCCCGCAGACGTGCCGGTGGAATCGAACCTTAGCTTCGGTATGTCAAGCAGTTAGACAAGATTTCAGACGCATTGTTTAAGTTATTCCGAGTATTCGCTCGCTTACTTCAACGTGAAAATAACAGGGCTGTCTCGAGGTACTGAAAATATATTAATATTTATATTATATTGTTTATTTCGATGTTGTACCAGGGTTGATTTATACGTGACAAAGACATGTATGAAAAATTAACACTTTAATTAAAGAAAAATATTTTGATATTAATACTAAACTAGATATATAGTGCCTATATGTAAAACTTTTTGAATGTTTAATAGTATATCCGTATATATACTTATTTAAATAAAATAACTACACGTTTATCGAATTATGCAAATTGAGCCAACTACAAACTTCAAAAATAAAAAAAATATACACGATACTTATAACCTTGAGAATATTTATTGCTAACCGCTCATTATATCAAAACTATAAAAAATACACACGTCAAAACTTTCGTAATAGATTCGTGATCGTAATAAGTGGGTACACAAATTGTACCTCTATTTTCATACGATGAGTCAGTTCCATGGTGACCTCGTCTGAATCATCCGTGATTCACAAAGAAAGTAGTATTAATTACTCTGTACTTATACTTTATGAACGGAATACTTAAACACAATTAATATGTTTCTAGTATGTATTTCAAGATTATTTCTTCTTGTATGTTTATTTTGCTTTTAATATCCAAACTATACTTTTATTATGCTGTATAAATTTCACTAAATTACAATAGACTGCTTGGTGATGATATTTATCAGTTTATTATGTTCATAGAACATTATTTATTGCTCACAAAAAAAAGTTTGTAAGAAAAGTTCCTTCCTAAATCGGCAAGTATCTTCTGATAACTTTAGTGTTAGATACCATATCCTATGGAGGTGACCAACTACTATATCATAAGAGTAACTTAGGTACATTGATGAAATACATTACAACGTTGAAAAGAAACCTCAATTAATATTCTGCTATAAAGACCTTCAACTCCCCAGTTAACAAAACGTTTACTAAACTAATCAAAACAAAAATAAAACAATTTGAGCTGACGACAATAAAACTGCGAAACAAAACAAAATAATAAATTAATCATTTCAAATTTGTTAGAGAAGGAACTATTACAAATGGCCACTGAGAATAAACTAGTTATATATTAATTGATAGTAGTTTGAGATGCAAGCCCTGGAGCATCCAGCATCGTTATGCGGAGAGCGGTCAGCTTCATTACTTGCTGTACCAAACAATCAAACTACACCAATCGCTATTATTCCCCTGCGACGCTTCATTGCTACAAATTAATTTTCCTACTTTTTATGACTGTTTTAGTGTTTTATTATTGCATTCATTGTCAACTCGATGCTTCTTTAAATACTTCTATAAATTAAAAAACTGAAAAACACGCCAATGTAGCTTAATATAATTATTAATCTTGGAGATCCTAATCAGAATAATGAGATGATGAACAAAATCGGTCCGTGGGATATGAGAAAAAATTGCATTCGTAAAAGTCACTTACAAGCAAACATACACGTGAAGCTATTAACAGCGTCTTAAAATATATAATCTTGACAGGAAACTGTCCAGAATCTTTTGCCTCTTATATTTCGATTTAAACAATTTTGAATTAAACCTACTAAATTGTTACTTTATTATTAAATACCGATGTTTTAAGTAAAACTCTTTTCTCTAAAATCTCCTGAAAATCTTAAAAAGCAATGTTAAATCTTCACATAAACAAAGCTCCAAGTATTAAATTGTTAAACAAATATTCATTTAACCATTTATCTAAGTAACCATTTATTTAGTGTGAGCGGACCTTTTAAGATTCTCTGAATATTTTAATTCACAGTATTTCAGTTGTTTTAAAATTGTTTCAATGTCTTGTTTATATTTCTGATACAATTATTCAAGAATACTTCGTATATAAGATTATATACATTTATATACTTTGATGAAAATACTAAGAATCTAAGTAGTTTTGTAATTAATATAATCTATTTTCTTTAAGTTAACTTAAGTTTCGCCTATCTTTTAATCTTTTACAGTTAGATTGTTCCTAAGAGAATAAAAAGATCTGCGTGTACCTATAATATGTAACTATTGTAGGTAGATTAGTAATTAGTTTACCTCTCTTAGTGAAACTATTTTAAAGCAAAGATTTTAGGAGAGTATTCAATTGTTCCACGTATAATATAAATAATAATAATAATAATAATATCAGGACAAATTACACACATTGATCTAACCCCTAAATAAGCAAATTATTTGCTTGTGTTAAGGGTGTTAGACAACGATACAAATAAATAGAAATACACATATAAAGACTGGGAATATATTTAATAAACGACCAAACCCAGAAACACAGACATCAATGCTCATCACATAAATGCCTGTCTCTGCCGGGAATCGAACCCGAGCCCCATGACACGTTAGGCGTCTGCGCTAACCACTGGGGCGGTAAAAAAATAATCTAATTATATTATAAAAAAAAAACAAAATCAAAAATCTTTATCGTTAATAAATTTTATACAAAACATTTTTTTCATTGTCAAAGCTACCACCAGCTCGAAAAAAAAATTCCACAATCATGAGAAGAGCTGGCGACAGAAACTCATCTATTAGTATAAGTAAAATATTAGTAAATTTAATATTACTAACTGTCTATTTCTTAATAATATAATATTAACAATCTTAACACCTTAATTATTCTTACCTCAAAAAGTATTAAACTATAACAATTATTCTATTCGTTGCCAACTATTTAAACTAAACAACTAAGCATACTTTTTGTACTTGCACAATATTGTCATACAACATTGAGCTTTATAATATGCAAAGAAGACCCTCATTCGGTTGAACATATTGCAATTTTGATAAAGGTGACATACGATACAAGTAGTAGTAATATTAGGAGTCTGTAATGTCGCTGGACCGCAATGATGTCGCTGTATTAACGTTATAAATTAGGACGTTAGTGTCTGAGGCCACTCAAATAATCGTAAAGCCAGCTAGTGGTCGTTCTATACACTTGCTCGCTACGTATGCTCCCTTTGTCAGTTTCATTTCGCTTTGTACTTCAGAACGTAGGGAGAGAAATAGCCATTCACGCTGCACGGACCGACAGACTGATGGCAGTGATTATTAAAAATTCAGATTTTTTCATTTTCAACTACAAATATGAATCATTACTTGATATGCAATTTAATTTGACATGGTTTTCAAAACTTATAAATAGAATAATATGAACAACAAAAACATATTTGTAATAATTTATCATGTCACATAAATTTACGCTGAAAAATGTGTAGTGTGATATATGGGTGTATATTTAAAACAGAGACTAACGCAAGCGGTACTAATGGTATTGAGTCAGACCAGACCAGACCAGACATCTCGAGAAAGCATCAGCCACCGTATCTTCTACGTGATGCATACTTATTGCTCGATTTTCCGCAGAGCAATTTCAATTGTACCATCCCATTAGCGGCATTCGATTGCCTCTGGTCTCGATAAAACTTAATAGAAATCTGTAAACTCTGATGCTTAGATAACTAAGGTTAGGGACACACATAGAAAATGTGATGTTATCAAAGCAAGAATTTACTAAATATGTAATTTACAAAATATAATATTGTAATTAAAAATTATAATTATGTATCTGTTAGTTGTTACTTACTAAAACCATAATTCTTAGTTATTTGTTGGTATCTTATACAGGTCTTTTATTTTTATTGTTATGTGTGCAGTTTAACTTCCTACAGGTACCCCGACAATATTACATAAGATACCCATACAAGTATCGTGGAACTTCATCAGAGATATGTATTTTGATTACAGCCCTTATAACATTCTAGATCGAACAAATAAAAGTTTCATCAAACAAATAATGTCCTACATCCGTGAACCTGAGATTTGTGACATTATAAATAATCAATTAGTAAAGCTACACAGCATCGCTTATAACGATTGCGTTATCAGCATCACAAAATTAACACTGGTAAAGAAATTATATAAATATAGAATGAAAAATGAACCGATACGGGCAGAGATTCGAACCCGCGACTACTGGGAAACCGTCCCAGTAGTCGTGGGTTCGAACTCTGCCCGTATCGTTTTATTTTTCATTCTATATTTATATAAATTTAAATAAGCTTAACATGGCTATACATGTTTAAAGATATTTTCAAACACTGGTAAAGAATACAAGAAACACATTTTTTAGATATCTAAGTATTCCTCCTGGTCACACACACCTTGTGTATATAACTAGCTTTGTCTATGACTGTCCGTGGATAAAAGGTGTTAATTTCGTCCTCACACTGCTACACGTCGGGTCCAGATTATATAATTTTCCAGACCAACACACTTTGATAAAACAGTTAAGTGCTATTTCCTTCGACAATACACAAATATAAATATTTCGGATTGAAAATGTTATTCACGATATAAATCGTATATTATTGAAGGATAACATATAGAAGTCTACTATTTTTCGAATCCTAATGAAAGTTGTTAAGAACTTATGAATAAAATCAATTAAGTTTTAAATTTAACCGATTATTTGTTAAAAGTTTTAATTATATTATAAAATACAATAAAGGTTATTATTATTATTTTAAGCTTAACGGTACGTCTGAATGTTTATTAAAATGTCTATTGTTTTCAGGACTTTCACACGCCCGCCGACAGAAACGCATTGTAATATGGGTATTAGAATACTTACATGTCTAGAAATTTGCTTTGTCCACGATTTAAATTGCAAACAAGTCGTTCAGTACATGTGTATTACAAGCTTATTTAAATTATACTTAAGGCTTTATCAGAAATGTATTATATTCATTGCATTCGCTCTGAAGAGTTCTTATCTGTATACTGTTCTAGTGATTTGACTGTTTTGTTGTTTGTAACTGTTAGGACTACATAAAAGAATATTGAGTACAGAATATTCAAAAAAAATCGATGGATAAAAATCTCACAAAGAAAATGAGTCGTACAGTTCAGATAACGCATATATAGAGCTTTCAAAATATGTGTTTGTATCCGCGTCCGTATGAAGTCGGAGTGGGTCGTTAGTCTATGTACAAAAATTCTTAATTGACAAGTATTTAAGACGCTTCAAGATTCTATTTAAATTTGTAACGTAAACGTCAAGTGAAAAGGGTTTTATTACTAATTGACGAGTAAAGCAAGTGTCGTTTCTAAGGGAATTAGATACGCAAATATTTATTTCAATTAGCAATCCCCCTCAAACATCTGCAATTGACTCGAAAAGAATTCTGTGACATCTGAGAAAAAGGGTTGCTACTTGGAGGCGTTTTGATTGAGCTCTGTTTATTTCTTACGTCTTTTACAACACTAATTAACTAAACATATATTTGGACTTAATTTACCAAATATATATACGTTCAATTCAACTTAAATGTAGTAAAACTTTATTCAAATTGTTTGTTTAAATTTTAAAATATGTAAAATATTAAAAATAGATTGGATACATAAATATTTAGTTAGTGGAAGGTCAGGATGATATCTGTAAAATAATATACCTAACCCTATCATCTCCCGACCGATGCTTTAAAAAAGGAGAAATGCAATAAAAGATAGGTAATACATTTTCTTTGTAGATTTTATGCTCGGCCGCACATGGAATATTCAAAAGTGGCTGGCTTCGGTCCTTTCGATCGAATTCAATAGCCATCCCCGTGAATACGGTTTCTGTATATTTCCATACATCAGGTACCAGAGTATAAATATATAAAATGCTTTTAGAAGTATTTATGGAGAGCGGTCCTTTTCGTTTTGTCTCGATGTTTGTTGGAATCAAATTTTCCCACGACCTCGATTGAACTATTTTCATTGTTAATTGGACCGCTATTGTTATTTATTTCAAACATAAAATATAGTTTAATTGCCACAGCTCGGTATAGTTATTTGCGTGCGCTATAGCGACTGTCATTATTTATTAGCTTCAACCAAAATGATTATTTATTATTTTATTAAAACAATGTGTGTATTTTCAAAGACTGAATACAAATGGAGTTGTTTAATAAGTCCATTCAATGTCGAGAACAATTCTAAAACATTGTATTTTTCTTGAAATTGACAATAAAGTAAGTATATTGCTTCTCAGACCTTTACACTTTCAACAACAATGAAGAAAATGTAAATATTTTTCTATTGGCCTCAGACTCGTGAAATAGTTGCGATACTATTGTTTGGGCTTCAGTCGTAAATCGTAAACGCTTTTTAAACAGAAAATACATCATAAAGACTTAAGTATAGTTTTTGTTTATTTACTGTCAAGTGATGAAAAATAAACCCTATTTATATATTTTTTTATGTATGAATCTAAATTGGATACTGAAATTCTCTTTTTATAAAATAATGTTTTTAACTATCAAGTACATATACAGGGTTATTTTTAATTAGTTGACCGCCTCTTGCAAGCAGCTTCTCTGCATCAATCCTAACAACATTTGTTCTACGACTTTTTAAAATTAATAGTTTTTAAAATTTGAGATTTCTCATACAAAATTTATTTGTTGCCTCTGAACTGACATTAACTCTGAGCGTAGATATGGCGCCCTGGCGTTGACCTTTTAAGCACTCCTTACAAAATACAGAGTAATAAGTAAAAGAGGAGCAAATTTGTTTTGTTTCGTGTTCATTGTGTTGTTTATCAAGATTTTTAGAAAATCGTAGAACAAATGCTGTTGCGATTGATGCAGAGAAGCTGCCTGCAAGAGGTGGTCAACTAATTACAAATAACCCTGTATAAATAAATTAATACATCATATTGTCTAAAGTAATTTATAAAAATGTTATATCGGTCCCGGGACGGTATCCCAGAGTCGCATGTTCGAGTCCCGTCCGTGTTAACCAATATTTATTTAAGGTAGATATATTATAATTGAACAAAGGTAATTTTAAATAAGTATCGAAGTGAATAACATCTAAAATTAACAAATTAAACCAGCGCGGCGAGCGGACTTGGTTTTATCGTAAAATTTATGACTGCCATACCAACCAGTAACTAAGTGACTGTTGAAAACAATTTATTAATATTATTATTTAAATATACATAGAATATTTGTATATATATGTAAAATATCACTTGAGGTTTTCGTTCTGTTCTTTGTTATCTGGAGGTTTGTTTGAAAGATATTGGTAGGTCTACTATGAATTTCACATTTTTTATTTGTTTTACAAAAAAAATACGTTCAGTTTTACTGTATGTGAACAGACAACGGGCAGACTAAACAAAAAAAAAACTTAATATATTTTAGCTAAACCCATATTTTGTCATTTTCGTTATTACTTAATTGTACCCGTAAAGAACCGGGGCGCGTAGCTAGTCTATAATAAATGAAGTCCTATTATCATTTCAGTTGTTTCCTTAAATAATGCCATAAATACTAAGCAATGATTTTCAATGACATTTAGGATTATTGTACGTCATTTTATATATTATTTTCATCAGATAATTGCCGCAATAGATATATGCAGTATTAATGACATTCTACACACTAATTATTTATACAGTTTATTTAAATAAAATATAATTAAAATAATTTATTAAAACAAATAATATAATTCGTAATTGTAATAAATGTTTGAAAATATCTTTAAACATGTTTAGCCATGTTAAGTTTATTTAACTTATATAAATATAGAATGAAAAATGATCCCTGCCCGTATCGGTTTATTTTTCATTCTATATTTATATAAATTATAATAAATTTAAAATAATTCATTATAAATACGAAAAACTCAAAATAAGTGAATTATTTAAGAAATATCGAAAGGATAACACAGAATTCAAACATTACCTCCTAATTAGACAGCATCTTGACGACCTCACAAAAAGCGGTGACATCGTGAAAGGGTGCAGCGATTACAGATTCAAGAGTAGTCCCGGCTTTTACTAACGGTGGCTTAAGTTAGGATAACCATGCATTTCAATTTTATAGGATATATATATCATAAGCTGGTATATATATCGCTTAATCCTTTTTTAAATATACAATATCGTTTACAACTATATATAACTTTTCAAAATAATGTAATGTATTTTTAAAGTATTTTTTTTTGGCCGTCGAAAAGATTTATTTTATTACTATATTTTTTTTACCTTTTTAAAAATCCTCAATGTTATGAAATGATGGTTACTGTTGTCGTCTTCTAATTAACATGAATCTACTTCGCTCATTTTCAGCCTGTTTGCGTACACTCAACACTCGACACTCAAGACTCAAGACAAAATTGCGCTAAGTACTACCCCCACCTCAAATAAAGCTTTGATTGCGGATTACTAAAAATGAGGACCCATTCCCATAAAAGAAACCCCACAATAACTGGTTATTCTCATTACTAATTTATTCTAATATGAGAGCTTAGTGTATAAGTATGTTAATTTTATAAATTCCTTTTCGTTATATCGTAATATTAAGAACATATTTCTTTTAGCATATTCGTAAATTGTATTTGCAAAATATATATATTGCCTTGGTAATATTAAAGGCGATAAATATTAAAGATGAGTTTAGCTTTCTAAGAAATGTTAAAGAGATGATTTATCAACATTGGCAGAACTAGAACCTGCTACGGCTTGGATAACGCTCGGTCAATCTGTCAATTGAGCTTATGAGTCGCTACTCGCCTTTATGAATCATACCGTCTATATATATTCGTAGATAAATATTCGTAGTCCTGTCCATATTTCAGATACGTTTATTCTATATTTATTTACATTTTAAATAACTTTAACATAGCTTAATATGTTCATAGAAAATTTCAACCATAAATGACTATCAGTTGGCGGATTGCCACGATCAGTGGTATTAGGTTATTTTGTATGGACCATAAAATTAAATGTATTATTATTAAGTAGGTATAATTAAGCATTTATTAACTTGGAACGATAGCGCAGTATTTAAATTTGGTAAACATTTTGATAAAAAACATTTTCAATCATTGGCAACTTTTGAATTCATTGGCAACAACAACTTTTTAATTAATTAGCATTGATAATACCACATCTATTCTTTTTAACATTACTATGGGGGTCTTAAATATATTTAATGCTAGTCAAATTAAGGAACATTTACGAGAAAAAAAGCAGGTACTTTGATCAGACTATTCACTCATAATTGATAATTGTAGACTATTTTATAAATATAACCTGCTATTATTTACAGAAAAGATTTACAATAAACACCAAGGGGCAGACATTTAATACAATTTATCGAGAGCTATAACCGTATCATCAAAGGATTTTGGTTTCAATATCGTAGCAAATCCGTTTCGATATCGAAGTGTTTTTATACGCTCTTTATTGGCCTGAATCGGATGAAGTCGTACTGGCAATGATTATGGTTCGATTCTACGTTTACCCTTACATTTAAAGTACACAATATATTTGAATATTAACATTCATAACATATTAAATCAATTGAGTTTTAAATAAGAAGCACTAATAATAATAATAGCAGCTTTATTCAAGTATCATACATAAGTAAGAATACATTTACCAATGAGAAATTATTACAGTTATTATAAAAATAATAAGCTTAAATCTGCTTTTCAGTCCACGCCTCGTGCTATGCAACAGTATGGAATTAAGAAAAAAAAAAAGACAAAAAAAAAAACAACAAAACACTATGAAAAGAACTACGCTGATTAAATTAAACTGATAACAGCTACTAGTTGCTTATTATCTCCATCCATCACCAGGCGGTGGTCACTAACAAGAAGGGCAAACTAAAATGACCGACCCTCGTTCCACCGGTCAAGGATCCGCTCCTAAAGTCACTTATTCGGTCCATCCTCAAGAATAATTGGAACGTCTTATACCGTCTGCGGTCAGCGAGCAAGCAGATATTAATTGGTTTGCTCTGAATTATTCAATTCGGTTGTGATACTAACATATGAGGATTGCATTACTTTAATTTATATGCGGTTACAATTTGCTTTGG
The DNA here is from genome assembly GCA_959347405.1 of Napeogenes sylphis. Taxonomy (NCBI): domain Eukaryota; kingdom Metazoa; phylum Arthropoda; class Insecta; order Lepidoptera; family Nymphalidae; genus Napeogenes; species Napeogenes sylphis. The sequence goes on from OY365781.1 coordinate 19,315,652, forward strand.
TCAAAGATACAGAAATATAATTAATATAGAACTATGATATAGGACATATAGATTTTTTCAAGTCTTCTATAAAGACTATTCCTTCTTATTTCTTTAGTTCTAGAACTATCCCGATAAAACATTTACCATATTTTTGAATTTTAATATTCTAATTTGTTTTTGGAAAATAATACTATAGCTTATTATGATAATTTTTATTTCTATTTATATTAGAACGTGGCTCGTATCTTTGCTGTTATTTACAATACCAAAACAACTTCTACAAGATACATTTTCTGGATGTATTTTATCCTAATTCGAACGTAAGCAAATCCATTCATTAACATATTTGCATAATCGCCGAGGGCTGATTAAATTTATAGTAACTGAGAAATCGTTGGCTTTATATGTTTATTTATGTCACAAATGTAGTTCTTATTTTCCTACAGATACGGTCTAAATAATAAATTAAATACCAGAACTTTGAAAGAGAATACTGAAAATGTATTAACATATTTAAATATATTGTTTAACATTAGTAGCTTCCATAACTTAAGAATAAGAGAAATGTTTCAAAACAAATGCTCGATATCTTCTTAAATGAGATACTTTGAGCAAAACAAAGGTATTGAGTATGCCGGATAAGTATTAATATTAATATGAAGTTACTAATTACGTTCAAAAACTTATTTCAAAGTGAGCTGGTCGACCACAACTTCGCTGAAACTTTCCAACCCTCACAAATGGTGCAAGATTTAATAAACTACAAACTTTAAATTTGCATCATAAAGGAGATTCAAAACAATTTTTATCTTCAAAATAATGATTTATTCATAAATTAGAATAACTAGTTAAGAATAATTGCTGAGGTTGTAATGAATATTTTTTGTCAAATTCTTGTCTCAAATACGTTTGAATTTATTTCAGTTTTAGCACAACGAATAAAATACACTTCCTTGTAAATATATATAAGAAGTTGTTAATATTGTTATAGATAATAATATTTTTTTTTATTAACTTCTTGTCCCAAGCAACCCTGTATGCTTAGGACAAAAATGACCAGGCTATGAAGTAACAGTAGCTTTGGTTACAATATGGTGTCACCTGTTTACAATAATCTGCCGAGGTGTACCTAAATTAAAAAGTTCAACTTTACATATTAAAAGGAATAAGTTACGTTTAATTGTTGTTAGGAAGAGCATATTTCGGTGTGTCTGAATAACTAAATTATTAAAAATATTAAGAAGATAATTAATTGATCTCTTCTAGTGCTTTATGGTTACTATTTTTTTCTGTGTAATTATATATTATAATTTTTTTTACCTTTTTGTGTCCAATATTACATGCTATAAATCAAAAATGAATAAAATTATAGTGGATTGCTATGCGAGGTTAATAATTTACTGTCAGTAAATAATTTCATTAAAGTAATATCTTGGCTATTTAATTAACGAATAGCTTAAAAGTTTCAACTGAACACCTTATAGTGGACAATAGGAGTCACAAGATACAAGATAACCGCGTATTATCTATTTTCTATTATGTCATTATTTTACGTTCCACAAAACCAATTTTGAATATTAAATAATAAATATACGAAAAATAAATATTACTCGAAAATCTCATATCATTTAAATAAATCGCTGTGCGCTTATGATATAAATGTGGTAAGTGTCAGAACACTTCTTAAGGGACGGGTCAGCACCACTTGCGGTCACTCACGCCACCAGCGGTGTCAGTTTGACTGACAACCAAGTTATTTGCAAAGCCCTTGGGACAAGTCGAGGGAAGCTGCTCACTTAATAACTAAACCTGCAATTTACTGTTTTGATTTTACATTCTACAGTTTGTACCAAGTGTAATGTAAACTTTAATTGAGTACTAGCTGTTGTCCCAACGATTTTCGCTCCTCTCTTATTTTTTTTAAATTTTAATACTCATTTTTTTTCGTATAATTAAATAAGGATTTCCGAATGTAAATTCAAAACCCCAATAAATGAAATTCTGTGTTGGCTTACGTAATAAGAAAATTTAAAATCAAATATAATCAAGATCTGAAAAGTAGCTTAATGTGATACATATGGTAACTAAGGCCAAAAAGAATTCCAGCGTGACTATTAAAAAGTATAGTTACAAGATATTATTTTTATTATAGATTAACTGTCATATTCTATAAATACGTTTTGTTACAATTTGACACATTATTTGACAGTAAAATTTGATTGTGTTAATAGTGTCTGTCATTAAAACATTAATTATAATAAAATATATATATTCTTTAAACCTTTCAAAATTAACCTGCGATTTACATTACAGAAATCTTCTTGAAAATGTTTAACAATAAATTGAAGGCAGTGCAAAATAACAGTGACAATAAATACAGTGGAAGCCAACAAAAAAATATTAAACACATTAACAAAAATTTCCAGAGACCAAAAGTATTTTTCGATATATCAAAACATACGCGAATACTGGAGCAAAATGTTCCAAAAATTGAGTCAGAAGCCGCAGAAATGCCTGAACTTAAAACCATTTTTGATATTGATAAGAATTTTTACAAAGTGATAGAAGGACGACCATTAAGACAGTTTGTTGATATTAAAGTTTATATAAGAAACTTAAGAGATATCACAGTATATAAAGCTAGGTCCGCTTACTTCAAAGATCAAATTATTCAAATTGATACCAATGTTGTTGATGAATTAAAAGAGTATGATAGTGTTTATAAACTGTTTAATGAAACTAGATCGAACTACTTAGATTTCATGAAAGATAGCTACGATATTGCAACTGAAACACAAAAACGTGCAGATGCAATATCAGAGAAACTTGCACATACAATGAATCAGCTAAATCGTTTAAGCTTTGTGCACACGAAATTAAATAACAAAATAGGTAGCTTGGGAGTGGTGTTTAGATCACTATTTAAATATGCCTGTTTTCTAAATGAAATATCGCCTATTTGGTGGACAGCTCAATATGATATAAAAAAATCTGTAGACTTTATAAAAGTTTTCAATGAAGCGGAGTCGAATCCAACGCAATCTTTTGAAATATATAAGGCTTATTTTATCCATACGAGTGTGAAACCGAAGATTTGTTTTAAAAAACCTCAAACACTTGTACGTATTTTTGAGGAAATAAGCATGCAATGTTTAAATTACATGGATATTCAGAGCTACTCTGCAAGTATCGTAAAGCCGGTGCTAAAATCTCGTGACCAACTAGAAGTTAAGATATTAGCTGAAATGAATGAGGTGACAGATTTAATTGTATTTTATGAACAACAAGTGAAATGGATGGAAGAAAAGGAAGCGGTATATAAGAACAATTTTAATAAGATATTATATAATGAGTTTTATGATCTGTATGCCTCTTATGATTCGACGAAACTCTTTACGTGTATACAATTTGTTCATTTTCGTCTTTTCCAAGGTCCAGAAGACCCAAGAGATAATATTAGAACTTTGGTGGTTGATATTGAAAAGCTTTTTATAAATCTTACTTCTGGACTTGACTGTTTGGATCAAAAGGTAGTCAAAGCCGTGCAACATGAAGTATTTTCTTCAGATATCCAGATAATTAAGAGAGCAACTAGGGCTCAAAGAGTTTTTAAGGAATGCGATATTCTTAAGAAATCTTTAATAACCAGCTTCGAAGCGCCAAGATACTTGCATAAGAAAATGTCTATTTAAGTCTACAGTCTTAAATTATTTTATTATATAGTTATGTTATATGTAATGGTATTAAGTGAAGTATTTTCGTAGTATGTGTTAAGCATATTTTATAAATAAAATGCCGAAAATATAAAAGAATGTTAATATTTATTTCGTAAGGCAAATATTCTTTGTTAATAATTATCATAAGTCAGTGAACACACTGGAGGTTCCGCATTGCTGCTAGTACTGCGCTACGTATCTTGCGCCCTCTGGGAGTGATCTCTAAGCTTGCTTCATGAATACTTTAAGATAATAGACGCCGCGAACATACGCCTTAAAAGCAACAATGTAAATTTAATCCTCATTCTCATTTCAATATGAATTTTAGTTTTTAAAGCAAATGGAAGCCATTTCATTTGAAAGTAAAAGTGTAGATCAAACCTAAGTGCTTAAAACAAAGTTACAAAATATATAGCTTTTCCCAGACAGATATTTCGATGCAAATTGAATAATTTTGTTTTTGATTAAGTTTTGTAGCGGGGACAAAAAGTTCATATTGTGACAATTTAAGTTCTAATCACTTTTTAAATACGTTAGTAGCGAGACGAGCGCGTGATCAACGAATAAATTTGAATTTATTAACAAACTGATTTTCCTCCGCCCATTTTGCTGACAGTTCGAGGGGAAACTAATTGATTTTTGTATATTTTATTTACCTCCTTATAAAATGTTAACAAATTCTTATTGACTTAGAATTTGGACCTTAAATTAAACGATACAAGTAAGTGTATTACTGATTAACTCATGTATTCTTTAATCATATTAGCAGAAATAAAATCAATGAATATTATACATTACAGTTTTATTATTAATTAAAAGCAAACAAAGAATTCATTTCAACATGCGTCGAGCTACACGCGGTCCAAACTTATTATTCGAAGACGTAAACAAATTCAATTTATTATTTAAACAAAAGTGCCGTGAAATGCCAGAGATTTAATGCACGCATTCCTTTGTTATTAAAGTCCGGAACAAAGGAGTCAGTGGAGCGACGATTGATAATTAATATTGTTTTATTATAAGCCCCGTATCCCGCGACTTGCGCTTTGCTAAATTCTAGCTCTCTCATGCGTGATAATACAATAATGCTATTACGTTTAGCCTAATTTTAATCACAATTCCTCAGTTATATTCATTTATTGTTTGATTCTCTGGGATGCTGCAGATAAGAAAACGGAGTTTAATACGATCTACCAATAAATAGATGGTACCTACCAAATATTTTGGCATAGGGCTGTCAGTGAATCATTAAATATATCTCTTTATTAAGACAGGGAATTAGTATAAAATCTTACAATCATTTTAAAGGCAAGAAATTAAATATTCAATAATAATAACCGTATAATAATCTTTATATTGTTTATTAAAAAAACACACACACACTTACACAATATAGTTAATTTATAATATTTATACTACACAAAAAAATCCAACAGACGTAAACACTTCAAAATGACTAGACAATATGCATTTATTAGATGAGTGCGGGCCATGTCAAATATTTCCTAATGTGCAAAATAAGTTCGATGACCGCTGTAATGGAATAGTAATGGATACAGCTGGATATAGAGGTTTATACCTACATTACGTCTAACCTCGAACAACCCTTGGCTGACAGGCGAGATCGCGATTAACCCTGTCAGATGAATAAATATAATGTTTATTCGTAATTTATTATCTTCATACATATTTCAAACAATAGGTACCATTAATGTACATATAGCTTACTCCGCTGATAAAGTTTTTAAAAATCCTATTTCGCACACATTCATAGCTTTTGTCACACACATTCAAAAAATATATATTGGGGTGTTCCGTATTAAAATAATAAAAAAAAACACATCAATTGAAATATTACATGTACTAGATGAACAACAATGTTATTGATAGCAGTCGATAATAATTATATAGTTAATGAATCCGGATGTTGGTTAATTGGTAACTACGTTCTTAACAAGTCAATAACGAGTTAGTTAACAGTAAATAAATGATAAACATTATAGGTAGCTGTATGTTATTATAACAGTAGTTTATTGATCGTTTTGATATAAAACAAAGCTATGCAAAATCCATTTCAATCTCGTTAAACGATTTCGAAATTGAGTACACGAGTGTCGCGATCCAAAACACATTTAGTGAACGCATGAGTGATGGCGGCGACACTAACGAGACAATCATACAGCACACCCTTGGAACTCATTTTTTAAGCAAGGGTTTGGAAGACTGTCCATTAATCTCAGGGGCCAGAACACTAACACAATTAGGTGAAAAAATTGAATATTAAAGGCAGCCATTAGAGCGAAAGGGACAGACAAATGACGTCATATGTCTTTTTATTTCGAATGTGTGAAATGACTGTATTTTACTTTTGCTTCAACGTATATTTTATTTAGCTTTTTTAATTTATAATTCTGAAATATATGTTATGAAAATGTATTATTGGAATTAACTATATAGATAAAATTTGTAAAGAATATTATTTGGAACATTATTAATTATATAGTTGTAGGCTTTACATACAAATTATACATTTATAAAATTGGTTCATTTACATATATATTAAACTACTGAACTAAGTTGGTAGTTAACTTAAATACTTCAATATAATATATTTTTTTAATTGGATTTCGAATTTTTATTTATATTTTTAATTAGTAGCAGCTGCAAGAATTTGCATATCAATAAATTTGCATAGATGAACTATCTCTAACAATAAAAAATATATTCGTACGCAATAAATGTATAAAGCCATATCTATAGGTAACTATGCAAAACAATATATTTATAGAATACATATTTCGTGTGTAAGGTGCTTAAATTTGCGTACGCAGATTGTGATTTTCTTTAATTTATCCTTAATGGTTTTGAAACGAGCGAGTGTTCGTAGTGATTGCTAGACTCCCCTGAGGGAGAACGTCTTACAACACAATACAATACAATATAGGTAGCTATAGCACAAACTGTTTAGTTAAGTGCGAGGATAAAGATTATTTTGTTTATAAAGCACTTAGGATTGACGTCTCTATTTATATTATTTTTATTCATACAATATACTTTCACAGTTATGAAGCGTCAATCTATAATTCAATGCGTTATTGTTTAACCCACGCAGGCATATTGTATTTAAGTAGATATTTAGTTTATTATAGAAAGTGTTTATTTGATATCTTGATTGTATTATAAACTTAAGCACTAATTAGAAACGATTTGTCATTGTGTGTTTTGTGCGTATGTAATAAATGTAAAAATGCATATTTATTTTTTATATAATAATCTGCTCTATTAATGTAACAATTAGAACTAAATTACCTTAGAGAAAAAGCAGTGTTTTTAATACAACGTGAAAACAGGTAATAGCAATGTCATTAATGAGCTTCGACATAGACAAAGGACGCTTCCAGACATTAGTCCACAGGGACTTTGGAAGACTAAGTAAAATGCAAATTTCTCATGTATTTCCAATTAGCGCCGTCTCCCTGCTATATAATCATTTGAAATTTGTAACGCTACGCGACGCTGCTGTCCTGGTACGTGTGAATGACATTTTAATAAAAATAAATACCGACAAGCACTTACGGTATATTTTATATATTTTTTACCTAAATTGTTGTTTTTATATGAATAATTCAGGTGTTGTTTCTCTTAATATTCTGTACGGATAAAATTATTTAATGAATTTTATTTTACTTATAAGTCTTTAAAAATATAATATTTTATTACTTTTTATACTGGAGTCTGGAGTATGTGTGCACCTTTATTAGATAGATCTATGTATAATACGCAAGTCTACCTCCAGCCCAGAACAGACATCTAACGTTTATAAATAATACATTTTGATTCTCCTGAGGACTTTCAAGACGTTGAATCTTGACACCTGGACGGTTTTGAAAATTTTAATATAAGTTGAAAAGCTTTACGAATGCTCCAACATGGAATAGCAAAATGTATTACATTATATTTCGTGGCGCTGAAATGTTTTTTGTATAAGTACCTTAAAAGATAGAATTTAAAATCGTTTTACTTTCTAACTAATATATCATTCGCTTATTTAAAAATAAACACTAAAATACTATTTTTTTGTCACTCATGTTTCATTTTTTACAGCTGGTCCCGACGTGAGATGCTGTTAAAAGTACCTAAAATATTATATTTCTATCTAATAATAAAATCACGGCTCGTAAATCGGTGGCCATATTGCATAGTATAACGATCATTAAAATGTTCTGAGAAGGTACTTTTCAATTTAATTTCTCGTTATTACTCAGACTCGGGGAGGTTATTAAAAAATTGGCATTTAATAAATAAGCACCTTAAGTCCACAGACAGACGTGCGTCTGCTAATTAAAAAGCGCCATTGTACTGAGGACATTTTCCGATATACAAATATAGTAATATAATTTATATATTTTTAATAAAATGATACTAATGTAAAAGCTCATTTAAAATTGGAATTCATTTAGTTTGTTTTAATATAAATTGTCTATTGTTAACTTACGTTTTCACATTAAATTAGTTTCGCTTCATTGCTAACATAACATTTGAAGCTTGTCTTCGTGATAAAATTTACTTCTAATGGGAAGGTAGTCGTGGCAAAGAGCCAAAGATCGTTGCGTGCCCAAACTGCCCCGGAGCCTGGAAAACTAAGCTAATAATCTTCACTAGTACGGAACGTTGAGTTTAACTTTGGCCGTGCATTCAGATAGGAATAAGTAAGGTTGGCTTTTATACAGAATTAAAAGTAGGTTTTGAAAATAAACTTACTGGATATTTTAAGGTATGCGATACAAATTCCCAATACTGTCATAAGAAGTAGTTTGTTTCGAATAGTGATCAGCTACTAACAATATATATTAATAATACTAAATAAAATAATTACTTAAATTGCTTAAGACATTTTCTAAGATGAAGCTTAAACAGAGTAAAAGCAGTTTAAAAAGATTTGATATTAAGTATAAGTCTGCAAGACGTCCCTACCTGTTGCAGCCCTTCAGTTGACTCGTAAGCCCATGCGACAATATTTGAGCAGACGCAAATCCTTCTAATAAATGTTACTGCCTTCTAGTTTGTTTTCTCTTTTTAGTCGCCTTGTTGTTCTAGTGACTGGTTTCCAGTGACTGGATTCTCTGTTTATACCCCAGGACATTTGCTTCAAATTCTGTTTTTGCATGATTTCGGTTTTCTAATTGTATCTACTTGGCTTGACCAGGATTAACCTATCAAGTATCAGATGAAACATTGTTGGTGGAAAGAAAAAAAAACACATATAGTGCAATTCTTTCTGACTGCGAATATGTGTGATATTAAGTTTAGGAGATTTAGATAATAATAAAATTGTCAATGGGTCTTATTTAGTTACGTAAAAATAAAACATATGTTTAGTAAGATATTTTCATCTTTAAACTGTATAGCCATGTTAAGCTTATTTCAATTTATATAAATATAGTATGAAAAATAAACCGATACGGGCAGGGATTCGAACCCGCGACTACCGGGAAACCGTCCCGTCGTTCTACCAACTGTGCCACCGTATCGCTGACCGTAGCGATACGGTGGCTCAGATTCCCGATTACAAAACTCCGAAAATAACAAAATATTTTCTTAAGCAATAAATAAAACTTACGAAAACAAAAGCTTCGCTACATAACATTAATATCAGAAGTGGAATGCAAGTCAAGAAATACCTTAATGTTTGTCCTGAGCCTTAAAACAAACCCACCTACGAACGCGGGATATTATCCCAGCTATTTCACCACTTATTCAACGATATAAATCTTTTATATATATTATTCGAAATACGCTTCGGACAAAACACTTAACCTGATTGACCCTCGGGTGGTATTTTTATTGCTTTTTACGCTGTAATCTTCTTTTCTTAGATCCTAGAATTTGTCGTCTCATATTTATAAAATTAAAAACATACTTTGATATTATTCTGTTTTTAAATTTGTTTATAAATTATTGTCCGGTGATTTAATAATAATTTAAGCAAGCTCGTTAAATCCATTATGCACTTTATCTAATCATTATAAAGTACGATTAGATAGTAATGCATCGTGAACTATAGAACTATCATTTGATAGTAAATTTCAATTAGCGGTACAAGCTCCGTGTTCAATACACTGGAGTATATACGAACTTTTAATATCCAATAGTCGTGCATAACTTACAAAACCAATACAATCTCGTGCGTTCGAACAGAGCTTACTCGGCAGTCGGTGTCGACAGTCGGCACAGATTGAGACAATAAATTGCGCAGTAATAGCATCATGTGCACACCCTATACTGCACCCTATACTACACATTACGCCGAAATTAAGACAGCTTGCTACCAATATGCAAATCCCGTGTTCCAAGTGTGCGAGCCTAAACAAATATTGTATGTAATAACAGAGACACTTTGTCTTTAATAACTGACATTCGCAACAAATATGGATGAGGTTATGCAAATTTGGATTGCGTGTTAGCTTTGAAGATAGTCTAATAAAAATGTAAATTGCTAATAGGACTGTGTTCTGATTACTATTAAGTTATCAGGAATTTCAAATGTTTATTTTTGAAGAGAAATTAATAAAATGATTTGTAAAGAAAAGCTCACTCGATTAGTTTTCTATAACTTATTTACGATAACTCTACGTACTAAAATCTACGTACGTTTTTGAAACGAATAAAAGATTTGGAGGTTATTTATCGTATTATGATCACTTATAGTGATGTATCTATCCTGGTTGTTTAGATGAAAGTAACGACTATTGCGTCTACCCTTTGTTAGATTGAGAGCAGTATTCCTTTGAATTGCTTCGTTTCGTAAAATAAAAGCGGTTTGCATTTCCGCAACGCATTTGTTGCTCGTTTGTTCAAACAAACAGAAGAATCCCTAAGTTCCTTTCAGTCCGCGATAAAATATCACAAGGCAGTTGGAGCGCATTCTTTCGATTCCCCAGCTGTAACCAACGGCGCGGAAAACATCTTTGTGTGTAACGATAATAAATTTTATACGAGCTACTAAAATATATAATAATACAGTGCTGTATAAGTACAATGTATATATAAGTATCCATAACAAGGAGGAACGTCTTAATATTTACAATCAAATACAGGTATTCTAAATCAAATTTAATAAAAACACTCCCACGGGATTTGAGAACTTTGAGAGCGTAGTAGTTTCCAATACAGTCATCACAGGTCTGCAACATCCGAGAGGTAGTCATCTTACAAGCTGAATTGATACTTCAGACACGCCGTGAAGCGCTATTCTCTTGAAAGCTTTTATATTATATTATCTAAGACCTTTCAACACGTGGCAGAACCGTCTGTCGTTCAATCGATTTCGATTCTCATCTCTTGGGACATTCAGTATGTGTGAACTAATAATAATGTTTATTACTTTTTAAAGGTAATAAACAAGTTTTTAAGTAGTTTCCATAATTGAATAAGTTCGGTAAGCAAGTCCATTTTATTGTATAAAGTATAAATAATACAATTTACTGTACCAAGTTTTGTTTTATGATTTTATTGATTACAAACATCCATTTAACAATTTTTTATTTATTTTCTTTGAAAATGTAAGCACACTGTCAGAGAATTTATAAAACACCACAATGAAAGTCTGTGTTGCTATAAAAGATATTGGGATATATAACAGAAGTGGAGCTTATATAAAGCTTATTATAAGATAATCTAAGGCCAAGAACGTTTGAGGTGAGATTGTTTGAACATCATTTGTTCAAATTGCTTACGGCTGAGCCAGACGGTAGGGTTTCGTTTTAGCGATCCCGCGCTTCATATAACTCCAAATTATGCAAGTTACAACGTTTTGGTTCACTGCCAGAAGTCTACGGCGCATGCATATGTGAAGCAAGAGTCACTAAAACCCGCTGGTAAGAGACCAATTTCGTTTATTGGACAAGTCTTAAATAAATTGCATATGTGCAAACTGTCTGTCAAATCATTAAGCCCGCATCTATTGGCACAATAAGGCCAGACAATTGTCCAATTATATGAAACGAAAATTCAATTTTATAATCTGTATTTACTGTATAATATGTAAAATATTTAGCAAAATGATTTCAAACAAGAAATTTCTAAGAATGCAAACTAGCAATCGCTGTATTTCCAGACAATTTACGACGATTACGGTTGTTACAAATACTTAGAGTACGCTGGTGTATTAAAGTTCGAAGAGGTTTTATATTTTAAACTCTTTATAAGTTATTCAAACGGCAAACGAAGATATAAACAATCTTTAACGTCTAGAAGTATGGAGTTTATAGGTAATTGTAGCAAGTTAATAAGATCGCCTACAAATTCGGTATAATGAGATCAGAGCTCGATTTACATCAAAGCGCCTTCGGGTAGATCTAATAAAATTAACAATTCTTTCGTCTGTCTGACACGGGTTTGGGCTTCGCGATTGAAATTCAAATCCGAAGTCTCTAGCATATCTAATATAATTAAGACGCTCCAGTAATTGAGTAGACATCCACCCCACTGTTTTATAAAACTTTTACTTTTACAAAGCAGCTAATAAAAGGTTTATTCTTAAACGGTTTATTAATTATCTCATTATCAATTCTTATAGCAATTTGGTTGAGAAACTTCACTTACATTGCATACTTATTATATATATAATATACTAAGTGATTAATGCTAAGATAAAGTAGTATTAAAATATTAAAATATGATAAACTTGTCTACTGTACTTTGAAACGACAGTAGACAAAGCTTTTCATATGTCAGTTCTTAACAAGTAGGTAGGCATTATAAATACCAAGTAGGCATTAATAATAATATATCAGGACAAATTACACACATTGATCTAACCCCTAAGTAAGCAAATTTTGCTTGTGTTAAGGGTGTTAGACAACGATACAAATACACATATAAATACTGAGAATATATTTAATAAACGACCAAACCCAGAAACACACATCTATGCTCATCACATAAATGCCTGTCTCTGCCGGGAATCGAACCCGAGGCCCATTGTGCCGTGACACGTTAGGCGTCTGCGCTAACCACTCGACCAACGGGGCGGTACATAAGTATATACAAATACTGTTATGCGATGAAAGAATATTTTTCATTAAACGTTACTCTTTTAATTAATATCACAATGACTGCTAATACTTGCGACTTTCAAACAATTGATACGTCTTTGTATTTTTTACTACTACTATTACATTTGGTATAAAATTTTATCATTAACTTCTCTTAATATATTTAGTACCTACATACCTATTTAGTGTCCGTTAAAACTACATCTGTAGGAAATCGTCTATTGGAAAATAGTTTTCCATTTAATTATAACATGACTATATAATTAAGGATTAAATTACGTTACAACCTTGTAATAGGAAAATCACTTTACTAAATGGCTTTCTCAATAAACATGGGGTGGATTTAGATTCACCTCAAGCTGAGATGTTATGTTTCACTACATCACTACATAAATCACAACACTGTCAATGTTTGAATCTAATTAAGTTCAGCGTTATCAATTTGAGTAAAACAAACATATTTACAATAAGAATATGAATATAGTTATGTTAGTAATATGTAAACTATAATAAATGCCTTGGAAACCTTCTAGAGTTTGTTTCCTTTTGCATATAATGAGTCCTAAAACTTATCTAATGGTTATCAAAAGGTGCCTTGGAAGAATACGTGATTTAGAATTATCAATCACCTAGGATTGATAATTCCAAACAAACTTAATTCCTTGAACGAAAGGACGGATCTTTCGTTTTATAGGGCAATAAAAGTATGTTAAGATATTTTTATTCAAAGTAAACCTAATGTTTAATTGTTTTTATAAGCATATGCAAATAGTTTCTTAGCACCCTTAAATATATTATACCTATCTTATCGATTCGTAAGCTACATATATACAGATACATAAGGTAAAGATGCGTAAGTTAATTCGTTGCGTTATATGTAAATTAGAATATACGTCAGCCCACAAACACTGGATGAGTTAATGTATTACGTCTTAACAAGCCCGGGGGAGATCTTAAATTGTAATAATATCGACTCGTACTTTGTTTCGCGAGCGATTCAAATTACTTCTTACTCTTGTTATTCATGTATATATCAAATTTGGATTTAGATATTACATGCTATATTCATATTTGTCTATTGGAAATACAAATTGGATTGTGTTCTTAAAAGTTTGGTTCTTTTTTTAACGTATATTTGTGTATTGCAATGTTTTGACATGTCTATATATTTTCTTCGCTTTAACCTATCGCAGCTATATATGCTGGACATAAGCTTTACCTATTTTGCGCAACATATCCCGGCCCCCCGCCATCCTCGCGGTTTCCACTCCAGGTCTCGACTGCTCCAACAGCCATCCGTCCTGCGTCATACGTGACCGGCCCACTGATCCTATTCCTGAGAGAAACCCCAAGTATAGCACGCTCCATTGCCCGTTGCTACGCGGTTAGATTGAACTTGAGAGTGGAAACAATCACTACAGAACTATTAAAAATTAGAGTGTAAATATGTGGATTTAGGAACGCGAGAATATCTGCCCCGACAGCTTACTAACGCGGGGGATTGCATCCACAGTCGATCGGGCTCGTCGAAAGCCGAAATGGCAAAACCATGTTAGCGAGGTGCCTTCTTCTTTCAATAAGAAACTCGCTATTACCGAGGTAGCTTGAGTGCATCATGTGCATCCCTAGACCAGCGGAGGTAGCCTGAGTTTACTTGGCCAGTACCGGGCTATGTCTCGATACATTGCAAATCAAAGTCATCTTCTTCTCAAAACAAACCGCCGCCTCCTCTGGATCAGCTGGAACCTCTTCAAAATTTTTCCGAGACGTAAGATAACTCAATTGGTAGAGCGATAGGACGATTTCCCAGAAGTCGCGGGTTCGACTCTCTGCCCGTATCGGGTTATTTTTCATACTATATTTATTTAAATTTAAATAAGCTTAACATGGCTATACATGTTTATAGATATTTTCAAAGTCAATGATTGACTACCATACCAACGCACACAGGTGCAAACGGAGTCCCGATTCAAAAGTCGGAGGTCAAGTGTGGCAGTCCCGTCCAGCACAGCCTCAGCGCTTTGAAATCGCCAAGTACAACGACGGGGCAAGGTAAACACCTGCGAATGCAGTTGGCCACAACATCCCGATAGGTATGCCTAGTACGCCATAAGAGTACAATTAGGAGAGACGTAGCAACGCACAACAGCAATTGGCCCCCACTCCACTGCGTCATACCCTTGTCACCTTTCTATGAGGGTTCTGTAAAAAGCTCCTGCTCCTCCACTCCAATACATAGCGACGGAGACATTATAATCCCCAAACCAATGAGGGTAAACCGAGACTCGATATGGTTTCGTTATCACCATCAGGGCAACCGACCGCTCCGAGATTGCAGGTCTTGCTCAACTCGATAGCGGTTTACTTTAGTTTGCTCTGGAGGATTTTCAGTGTGGTGAAGAGGTCGCGCCAGGCCGCACTAAAGCGCGCTAAAGGCAGGGGACCCAACATCGAACCCGACAAGTCGGAAACTCACCATGCCCGAGGAGGTATGTGGGACTACCCGGCAGCATAGAAGACGCTGCCATTTTTAAGGCTACCCACTAAAAAACCAACGGTTGACCTCATCGCCTTAGTGGGACGTCACGGAATCGCTGTCGCACTCACCGTGACAACTTTGATTGACCATCGCCAAGCGCAACCGTGTCATAGCACTCGGCAACGATCAGCCCAGGCCGTTGCCTAACTGACCCTCTTCTCTCCGTACCACCGTCGGTTCTAATGTCTTCGCGTTCTTCTCAATTATTAAAGTTTTGGTTATATTATTATCTTTATTCATATTGTTCCCACGAGTATGGGGGAAAAACCGTCCATTCGCACTGTGCTCAGATATTTTCTTACTTGCTCTTAATGTTGCAAACTTTTTGAAACTTAAATGCCCATTCTAAAAAAATAGTTTTACTCGGCAGTAAAATACCAAATATCCACAAAAAAAAAATATGCTTATAAAATCAAGTCCCTGAAAGCACAAAATAAATGAACGAGTCTAGTTTTAACATTTTATAAGTTATTATTTATTCTTATATTCACAGGTTATTTTAATAAGGTAAATAATACGAGCAACTCTATTTTTGTAACATAATTTATTTGTACTTGACAACATAATTATTGAGTATTGTTAGGGAACAGCTTACGCAGTGGTAAGCTCATAACAATACAAGTTCCTCATATATTAGTATATTAATACACTAACACTGTATAAATAGTTTTTTTTTGTATAATTCCATATACTTTGTATACAAACAAAATCTATATTATCATACGTTCCGTTAATTGATAGCTGCTTTTAAAGGCTAAAGTTTCATGTTATCTAGGCACAATGTTCTATTATATTAATATTTTGTTTGTGGTAATTATTTATATTATATAAAAGTTTAATAACATTCATATATATAAGTTATTTCTGCAAATTAATATTGATCCTTATGTAAACATATTTAGTACATATATAGCAAGATAAGGCCAACCAATATTTAACAACTGTGTATGTTCTGTTATTTAATTAAAGAAAAATATATATAAAATAAAAAAAAACTCACAAATACAATTAATATAAAAAAAACAAAACCAGAAAAATATCTTTGTATATAAATATGCAAACACTTCTATTGTTATCAATTTTATATAAGTAAATAATATTTTTTACAAAATGTGTGTATTTCAGAAACAAAACTGATTAATAATTATTATGACATTGATTTTTTTTTAAATGAACTCTGATTCTATACTCTTATTAATTAAATACGTACACCTAAAAATATTATTAAAAGTATATTAAATTTAAGTTATAATGAAATAGTGTATGGCACAATAACTAAATATAAATTCAAATTAACCAAGAAAACTATTTTCTTTACAAAAATATCTCAAATTAACCGTAATCTTAATGTTATTGTATATTAAACTGCGAAATACAAGCACTCACTTACAGCAGTGATGTGTTTAATCAGTTGAGATATCCCATACAATTTTAAGCTGAATTATAAACTTTAATTCATATACAACTAACGAGATAACATTTTTATTATTACGATTCGTAAGTTTGTTTGTAACAAGCGTATTTATTAATCACAATGTTAGCACCATTGCTTATTAGACATTTAACTCTAAAATGAATTATTATTTTACAGTATCATCGGATTTTTAGAAGGATGAAAGATGAAGTCTGTCATTAAATCCACCGATTGGTCGAAAATAATCTGATTAGAAAAACTGTACTGGATTTTTTATAGCCTTTAAAAAGTGAATGTCTGTATATCAAAAGTACCAATATTAAAAAATATATATATTTTTAACTTCAAAGATCTTACTTGTGCGTTTCTATTCTTGCAAAAGCAATAATGCTCATTATGCCAATTCATAAGAAATAATATTTACAAAAGACTAGTTACTGTAAATAATTTCTTCCTAAATCTATATTATATACAAGGGTGGCACACTCTAGCTTCAAGCGTCACTGGCGACGAGCCGGTTAACAAAACAAATTTATTAACATTTAACACCATTATTAATAATTATTAATAAATGTTATGATATTATTATCACACTTTAATTCTAATATAACGATCTGTATCGAGCCATAATTTTGATGTAAAATTTAATATAATACATAAATTTGAACGATATATTAGAATACTGTCTCCAGTGGAAGCGTATCATTGCAGAGTGCACCACCCTCGCGACAGTCAGAGATTAACGATCCCATTCTCAGTACAGTATTCATTCCCGGCGTCCTGTTCGTGTAATCGCGTGTCTGCGGCGGCCGCGGCGTCGTGTTCGTCGCGGTGGTTCGTCTGCGGCGCCCTGCACTTGTGGCACTCGACGAGCACGATGGTGTTGTGGTCGATGTCTGTGTCTGTGTCTGTGCTCGCTCTGCGCGGGTCGCTCTGTGCTCGGTGGTCTAGTATCGCTCGCCAGAGACGCAGCTCTACACCTCCGCTGTAGTTATAATAGTTGGATTATTATTTTTAATTACGGGTCCTATTATTAATGATGGTTTCAAGATGTATTAGAATATAATATTTTTAATTGTATTTTACATTTTATTCATTCCTTTAAAGCACGCACGCTGACATTTCGCGTATTCTACATGAGACCATAGGTTTCTAAATTTCAAATTATACATAATATATTTTTTATTAATGGAATAATGGGTATAAATAAATGTGTATATTCAGTTGCCTAATTAATAAATAGTAAAACGAGAGATATAAGGGTTTCTATATAACTATAAGGACAGTCCCTAGTAAAATTGATCTGAGAATCTATAGATTCGTGGTCGAAACGACCGCAACCGATAGAATGTTTGTTTGAGAAATTAATAATTATAAATAATTAAACATTGTAAGGCGTGTAAAGTAGAGGCAGCCACGAGGCCGAGTCGCTGGTATCGTATATCAATATGAGTCCCGTACTGCAGTCTGAGGCGCGCCAGGTCATCCCTACTGGCCAGCCGCAGCAAGTCGTCCAGCTCGTAGCGCTGCTCTGCCAGCGCCCGCGCCGCCTCCTCGGGCACGCCGCGCGACCGAGACCACGACACCAACACAGACAACTGCTCGGGGTCACAGGCCGCGGGGACAGGGCTGACACACACACACAACTAATTAACTAGGTGACCAAATAATAATAAATACACATTCAAATGATTCTCTTCTCTTTTCAGAAAATCATTTTTGGTATCTTTGGATTATTTGAGTTACTGGGTTTACTATATCGATATCTATGTAACCGAATGAGACACGATACGCACTTTGTTTTATTTTCCACCATTTCCTTTAATATTAAGGTTTGTGACTTCTGTTCCTCCAGCATTATTCGGAGCAGCGATTGATACTGTTGATAACTTTCGATCAGTTCTTGCTGTAATCTAAGAAAACATATAATATATTATTAATTCATAATATTATATATTGATATTAATATAAACAATAGAGCAAACTGAAGCGAGTTCTTGGTGTGTGTGTGCGTGTGTGTGTCAATGTATGCATTTCTACTTGTGGTTGTCTTGTCGTAGCTGATGTATCTGCAGCGGGTCCCAAGTGTGTGCATGTGAGTGCGTGCGTATGTGGGCGTGCGTGTGTCCTGTCGTGGCTGGTGTATGTGTAGCGAATCCCTGGTGTGTGCGTGTGTGTGTTTGTGTACGTTCGTGCCTGTGTGTGCGTGTGTGTGTCAACGTGTGCGTATGTACTTGTGGTTGTCCTGTCGCAGCTGGTGTATTTGCAGCGGGTCCCTGGTGTCAGTGGCTGTGGAGAGCGCGGAGGGTGACGCGTCGGCTGCCCCGCTGCGCCGCTCTGCCTCCTGGCCCGCCAGGTTGGCGCCTAACTCTGGAATTATAGTCTTTATTAAGCTTAACGTAGAGTTCAGTTCAGTTTGTAAAAAAATGTATAGGTGTTTTATACTGTTATGGTGGTTGTGGTATCTATGGAGACAAAATGATAGTTATAATTTGTTCATATGTATTGTTTCATACATAAACGTTGATGTGATTGATTGATATTAAGAATTAACTTACTAGTTGTATAAGGAACTTAGGCAAGGACCGTTATTAAAAGTAGCATCAGAAAAAAAATCTTATTCAATAATAATAAAGTGTGTATGTGAAAGTATGTAATTATTAAATCTAAGCAGAACTAAATAAAATGCAATCACTGACCCGGTGACAATACTGTGATGGCCGCCTGCACCGCGTTCCTTACTAAGTTATCCAACGCGAACATCCAGTGCGGCTTGATGCTGTGCATCCTCAACACCACATTCACGGCTTCTTGAAACATGTATATCGCTGAGTGCAGTTCGTTTATTGCATTGGAGTCGAAATCTAGATCTTCTTTGAGAGTTATTATAGCGCGTTCTATCACGCTTCGATTTTGATCCATGATGTACTCTTTTAAAGCGCATCGAAGTGTCTCCAAGTGATTCTGTAATTGTAATGTTCATAATAATGTCTTTATAGTATTGTATTAATTGTTATTTGTCAAGTTCTTATTATATTGTTGTAAACTATTTCGAAATACACATATGTAGAAGGTCTGATCTGTATGAAAAGTTCTAAATTTTGTTTAGATGACTGGACAAAAACATATTTGAGGATCAAATAGCAGTAATTCTGCGAGAGGGAGTAGGCTAGAGAGTCCAACTTACATAAACGATATATCCTTAAATTAATATAAATCATAAGTTGACAATATTGTAAGCAATTCAAAAATTCGAAGTCTTCATTCATACCGTCCGTGACTAGTCAGCGATACTTGGAAAGATTAACCCCAGTTATATGTAACCATTTTGTTACAAATATTGTTATTATAATTCATTCATTGGTAGGTATCGTAGTTTTCCTCCGATTGTCACTTTGAAACAATACTATATTAAGCTACTTTTCCTCACCATAGTCAGAACAGTGTTGCCAAAATCTTGCTGTATAGTCAGCATCCACTTAGAGCAGATCTTCTCACAATCTTGTTCCAATACTCGAGACAGGGTGAGGCGTCGCTGTGAGTCCTTCTTGAGTAGATAGAACCCATCTTGCTCTATATCTATCGACGAACGAGGTACAGTCATCATATCCACCTGGAATAAAAATACAAAATAACTGATATAATTAAAGAACTACGGGATGCGATAAGTTTGACAAATTATTGCATAAAATACAGAGTACAATCCTACTTATATTATAAATGCGAATGTAAGTTTGTTTGTTACGCTTTCTCGCAAAAACTACTCAACCAATCATTATGAAACTTTGCACATGTACTTTGGGAGGTATTAGAAGTAACATAGGATGCTTTTTATTAAAATATATATATATTTTTTTTTTAGCGCGAAGATATAAAAAAAAAATTAAAGATAAAAACATTGTTGTCAATAAACACGTGGACAGAGTCGCGGACAACAGATAGTAAGTTCATAAAGTAATCCTTATTTGAAAACAAAAAAGAAGCTTAAATGTTAGTAGCCTAAAATAGGCTAAGTCGGAATTATCGTTAATTTTAACCATAAATATTAAGTGTAGGTTACCAATAATAATAAATAATAAGTATAAAAGTCTACCTCCGGTGATAGGAGTCCTCCAGAAGAGCTTCTTCTATTAAGAATAGTATCATTGGTGTCCATTTCATCTGTAGACGGTGTATTCGGCATTGTACTAAAAATATTAGAATTTATTATATGTTTAACATTATAAAATGTTAGTAATTTGACACAATTCATTCAATAAATAATTTAATAAGCTAAATTGTTTCAGAACAGTGTTAAGCTCAAAGATGATTAAGCTGTGGTATACGCGTGCTAAATAAACATAGCTCGTGAATGTGATGTTAGTATACAACAAATAAAAAAAAAACAGAATATTTAATTGAATATAACAATATTTACAAGAACATGGACACAAAATATTATATTTATAAAAATATATAATCTTATAATTTATCACAGATATTTTACACATATCTTAAACTGATAGACAGGCTTTATATATTTAAACACAAAAAATATATACATATATACAGGATGGAACAAACAATGTTACATTAAATGAAAAGATAGATTGTAGTTCTATTAATAGAAGTAATACTAACTTATCAAATAAATCTTACAACTGATACCAACATTCATTAAAAAACAATTTAAATATCATAACGATTAAAACAAGATAATGAACCATACATACTAAAGCATACCAAAACGGTCAATCACTCCGTACTCTACTCAGTATATTTAGGCTACAGCATGTGTTTAATTTTACAACAATATAATTCCTTAACTAACCCTCTCGAATATATTTGGTTGATTTTTTGTAGTATAAATGGTAGTTTGATTGATTGCAACTGTTGTTTCCACCCTGTACATAAGGTATGTGTGTGTTTACCTGCAGTTGTTGAGGTCCGGCGGGTATATCAGTATGGGCGACAGCATGGAGGACGCCGTCCTAGTGATGGTCGGGTTAGACCGGATCGTTTTAACCCTTGTTCAAACAAACACACGCTTAGCACTCTACGGAGGGGCACGAGGGTTAATGAGGGCCTTCTGGGCACTTTAGGTTATGTGTGTATGACTCGGGTCTTTTCATCCTATATATATATATGACTGGTAGCTTACATCTTAGACCCGTACTTTTGGAAGGATTACATTATTTTATTAAAATTTGTCTTCATACATATTTTTTTTTAATAATGCCTACAATTTTCAAAATTGACTTAATAAACAATAATCTATATATAGTTCATCAAAGCAACAATTGTTATATTAAACAAAATTTTTTGTTACTATACCGACATCGGATTATCTATTGATAACATTGATAAACATATACAAGGCCTCCGGTTGCCCGTGAATATATTTCAATAACATTTAGAAGCTACATATGATTGCTACAGTACTGAACTATATCTATTATTAATAACATACATAAGTGGCTCTAAATATTCTATTAGTGACCTCACATGACATTTTTGAAATATTTATAAAACATTTATACCCTTATCCGTAAATGATTCACACAATAAAAAAACCTAAAATCATGCTAAAGTACTAAATGACGTGAGTTTAAAATCCATGCTCTATTTAGTGGAATTACTAAGAACACTAGGCTCATTCTACCTAACTTACTCAATTTCTGGAGAGCTAGGCAGGTTCCCAGGTAGACTAGGCTCTGATATCTTCTTCTGGGCGACCGATGGTCTAATCTTATCGGCCGGTACTGATATGCTTCTACTGTAATCCACGCTGTTGCCGAGACGAGAGGTTGACTTTTTCTTCCTATTACAATAAAATAAAAAATTGAAATAATATATAGAAATATTAATGTTTGAAATTTTCTAGAAACATTTTTAGCCCTATTGGGCTTATTTACATTTCAAATTAATGTAAATAATATATATATGGACAGGCCTGAGACGCAGGTTATGCATTTTGCACATTATATTTATTTAAAACATAATACATAATAAAACATTTTTTTTTTGTTCGCGTACTCTGTAAATTAAGCAACTACTGTAAGGTGTCTCTGTTTTTGATTTAAGAAATATTATAAAAAAATTAAAACAGAATAAATTGTATATCTTAGATTTCTTAGAAGATATCCTATGACCCAATTGCTTATCATTATGAAATATATTTTGTCCAGTATTCCTCAATATATAGGTTGCTGATGTAATTTTAAAATTAATAATAAAAAACAATTAATACCTACTCGCATAAGAATGAATCTTCTAGTAATTCAGAGGCGGTGGCTCGTTTTTCAGGATCCGGGATAAAACAACGAAGAATAAAATTCTTAGCCTTCTGAGATAACTCGCTGGGGATTTCTGGATGCATTTTATAATATCCCACCTACAAACATATTAATATATTATTTTAAAATTAGAATACCGATCACTTTAAACTCAATGCCTATTGGTAACAAAGTGGCATATTGAAAGATAGTTTACAATGGATATTTCGTTTCGAATACAACTAAACAATATAATAACATATACTAAATCTTAGACGAATATAAAGTAACTACAGTGATAATAAGATATAGCATTTGTAGCTAAATGAAAACAATCTTTATTTGTTTATTATATTAGGTTCTCAATCATTATGTACCTTGAACAAAGCAGCCTGTGGTGATCCAAGCTCCATGAAGGGAGGGTTTCCGGTCGCCATCTCCACCACAGTACAGCCCAGGGACCAAATATCAGCCTGGAAGAACAGCCGTTATACACATTAGATACTATAAAACTATAATTATCATTTGTTTAATAAAATAAAGTAAAAAAATTAATATTAAAATCAAGATCATTTTAAAAAAATCTTACAGCTTAGTCTTAAACTGTTATTTCCAGCAATTCAAAGACATCTTAAGTTAGTAAGGTACAAGGTGAAAATATTAATCTATCGGTCTCGCAGCCTCGACATTGGATTTAGGTCTGGCGAGCGTGCCGGCCACCCCAAAACCTGGATTCCGACCTCATTAAGATATTCCGAAACTAATGCCGCAATGTGAGGTCGAGCGTTGTCATGCATTAGAAGAAAATTGTCTCCCTTGAAAGGGGCAAAAGGCATCACAATCTGCTCTAAAATGTCGGTTACGTATCTTGCCGCAGTCAGGGAGCCGTTTTCTACGATGTGTAGCTCCGTGCGTGCTCCTAAGCAAATACCGCCCCATACCATTACTGATCCTCCACCATACGGCTCCCTCCCAATAATGTTACACTGAGCTTATCTTTCTCCGGGTCGTCGCCATACTTTGGTCCTTCCATCATCTGGTTTGAGACAAAATCTGGACTCATCACTAAAAAGAACTTTTCCCCAAGCGTCATTATTCCAATTTAGGTGGAAACGAGCAAAGCTGGCCCGAGCCACTCGATGACCTGCGGTGAGCTGTGGACCTCTGGCAGGCAAGTACGCCCCTATACCAGCTGCCTTCAGTCTTCTTCTGACGGTTTTGGTACTAATTATCTCTTGTCGAACTTCCTGCAGCTGGTTTCGTACCTCAGAAGAAGTCAAGGTACGGTTTCTGAGAACACTGCTGACAATAAATCTATCGTCTCTCTCTCCTGTTACTCTTTTGCGAGTTTGTCCTTTACGCCTGGTATACTCTCCAGTCGGTATCGTTTAACATTGCGGAAAATCACAGACTTGGAAACATGTAATGTTCAATTAAAGTTACAGCTTTACAAACCAGAGCAACGCTGAGATCCGGCATTATCGCCTAAATTTATCGAATTAAGTTCACTTCACTCAATAATGACAATTTTTCGTCAAAAAAACAACAGAAATAAAGTTTTTGTTAAAAACAACAAAAGCCGACGAAAATTCCACACACTGCGTGTCTCAGAAATTAGCAGATAAACAAAAAAAAACAAATGAAATTTAAAATAAAATTATTTTTAAAATCATCTTTTTTTTTTAATACATAATATTGGTATAGTGGCCAGTACGAAAATATGAAAATATTTTCCGTTATTCGACCTTTTTTTTGCGTTCCCCTAAATATGTCCATGAGTGTATATTCATGTAACACCAGGGGTACTATTGCATGTTAGTGTGTGAGTGCAGTAGTCGTATCGTTACCGGCGCGCCGTATCCTCTCTGTCCCTTGTCGATGACCTCGGGCGCCATGTACTGCAGCGTGCCGGCGAAGGTCTCAGTGGAGGGACAGAGGCCGGCGAGGCGCTTGGACGTGCCGAAGTCAGATATCTTGACGACGCCGCTGTACGTGTTCACGAGCACGTTGTCGCCCTTGATGTCGCGGTGGACTATCTTCTGGTCGTGCAGATATTTTAGTCCTGCGAAAATGTTATATATATTTTAGATTTGATTTATTGCACTTCTAAATTTAAGTATATAATTATAATCTGCATCTTTTAATAAAAAAATATATAAAATCCTATCCACCATTTATTTACTTTTAGGGTTATCTCTCCGATAAAATAATGATTTGGGAGTCAAGTTCATGTATAGTAAAAAAAATTAGAGGCTAATTGTAAATCTATAATCATAACTAATTCTCTATAAATTGTCTGTTATGATATATGTCAACATACATACCTTCTAAGATTTGTTTAGTGTAATACGCAATAGTTGCCTCGTTTTCTTTCAACGGTCCCCACTTGGACCTCAACAGAGCGGACAGCGACCCTCCCGGGACTTGCTCCATGAAGATTTTGAAGTAATTATCCTCCGATATCGAACCCAGGTACTGTAATAATATGAATGTTATTTTCAGTATTCAATTAGTTTTATTAAAACATCATTACAAGGAATTTGGCGATCTAACCGTCCGGAGCGAGTGAGACGCGGTCGTGCCGCCGTATTAAAACTAAACTTTTATATATAAATGACAGGTCCCGAGATAGAATCGCGAGATGAAAAATAGCCTTAAATAAAAATAATAATATTGCGATATAATTAGAGCGAGAGCAATAAACGAGCAGTTCAAAGTTTCGTTACAATAAGAGCAAGACGGCATCATATGAGACAGCACAAGTATAATTCAAACAAGACAATCTCATAGCCGCCACGATTAGAGCGAGACGGGTATACGGGGGAGGTACGTACCTGCACGATGTTCCTGTGCCTGAGCTGCGAGTGCAGCAGGATCTCCTCGTGCAGCGGCTGGACGTCGCCCAGGTTCCTCTCGGGTATCTCCTTGACGGCGATGCGCACCTGCGTGTTGAGGTCCCTGGCCGCGAACACCACGCCGTACGTGCCCTTGCCCAGCACCACGCGCTTGTTGCAGTCGTCCAGCTCGTACTCGAACTAGTCACGTTACACGGATGAGACTGGTGGTCGGTGGACTCGGGGACCGACATTGGACGGCCATTTTTTAATTTTATTGTTTAAGTGGATATATTATCTTTCAAGGATCGGATGATGTGACCGTTTTACTAGTGCCAAATTTCATACTTCTCCATCCTTGTATATCTTTTAAAAATGATACATTATGCTTGTCATATCTTGTCAATAGATAAATCCGTATTATTGATGAACCAGTAGAAAATTATATGGATATTTTTTTTTTATCATTCATCAACCTACTAAATTTAGTGTTACAGTCTGTCACTTTAGAATATTATCAATAATAATAAAATTAGAACCAAAATTAAATTGTGGTACCAAAAATAAAATATAGATTATTATCCTGCCACTGCTAAGTTTATAATGATTTCACATTTATAAAAAATTATGAGTATATTTTTGTTATATTGAATGTGATTCTGACTGATGCGCTAAAGTGATGGGATCAATTCCCATACGAGATCTTATTTGTGATTCTTGTTTCCAAGTTGGTAGTACTTTATGCTAATATTATTGTGTTTACTCATACATACTGTCTAAAATATGTATAATATGTACACAGTCTATTTATATTATAGTTATATTTGGAAGTATATCAAATTTTAATGAATTTAATAAAACAAATATAATACAATAAATTATTTTATTTTTGTGTAGATAGGTACCTTGAGTTGATCCTGCATCATCCCGGTGTCTAGGTCAGTAATCTTCTCCTGGTCCGCGGTGAACTCGTTCAATAAATCATATAAGTGTTGTCGGCAAGCGTGAGACGGAAGAAAGATTTGAAAGTCATCCGAATTTTCGCTGACGTACAGGAAGAGACAACGTTCATCTCGCTTGTACAAACTGAAAATAACGAGTGTTTATTATTATTAGGCCTTCTATAATTAATAACTATATTGCCTTGGAATTATTTGTTTTGTAATTTATTGACAACTTAAACAAGTCTGAAAACATGTTTAATTTAAAAAAAAATATAGAATGAAAAATAAACTGATACGGGCAGGGATTTGAACCTGCGAACTCTATTAAACCGTTCCGACGTTCTACCTATTGAGCTACCGCTTTCGCTTCGGTAAATTAAGAATTTTAGAATTTGTTTATTTAAAACTGATTTAAAATGTTCATAAATAAGCTTAAAACAGCTATACATGTAATAATGATAATTTCCAAAGGTCTGAAAACAAATTTAGTTATATACATATGGATCGTTTTGTTGAGGTAATTCTAAAAATATCTATGCTTATAATATATTCCTGCTGTTTCTATCTTATTTTCTAATCTTTTTACTTTTCAGTCACATACGAAGTCGAAGAATAAAAATACCTGTAGGTGCGTATCATATCGGAGGTGAAGAGCCAGCGATGCACCTGCCTGCAGTCTCCCCTCATGGAGTCCAGGCACAGGTTGAAGATCTCCACCGACTTCTGTTCCGCGCCCATGTTCACGTTCACGTACGACGGCATGTACACCTTCGTGGTTTCCAGGATCACTACCTGTGGACAGACAGACACTCATATTATGAAAATACTAAATTCGATGTTTTTTGTAAGTTTACATTTTATCTAAGATTATTTCTAGAATTAATTAAATTAATTCCCTATTTGTATTTCTAATAATTAATAAAATCAAATTTGAAGTGCCACTGAAGAAGAAACATTAAGTTAAGTAACGCCGGGAAAGTAGCTAGTGAAAGATAGTCTATATTTAGTATAGACGCTCAATTATTTTACTTTATAAGAACAGAGAACACCATACGTACGGGGAAGCGGATAATATTTTCACATGTACTTTTAGTTGCCTCCACAAAAAACTCCATCCAGAATGAAAAAACTTGCTGCTCTGGAGATGAATCGTCGCTTTTTTTTCTAAATCTAAACAAAAATTAATAATAATATTATTCTTTCACAAATATTCTAAATTAGACTTATTTATTTTTAATTTATTGTTTTATTATAACTTGACACCAAATCTGTACATTATAGACACCAGTAATTTGTACGGTAATTTATATTTTATTATTAATTTGATCGTCTTTTAGAGTTATTAAATATATATCTAAAGCACATAATCCATTTAAGAATTCGTTTACGTACTTCGGACGTTTTTGTAACTTCTTAATTATACAACTAAGCGTTGGTGATATGTACATTTGTATGATGTATACTTTGAATATTGGTCAATAGTAATAAAACTGTTCACATTCAAAACTACAAACCTATCAATCAGTTCAATATTTCCTATGGTTGATTTCAGGTACCAGTTGGGTGGTTTCAGTTTGAACATGCACTCCGCCGCCTGGATCGCCTTGCAGTAGTCCTGAGCCAGTACTGAGATCTCGAAGAACGTTGCTACGACCCAATACTCTTTCAAGGAAGACAAGCTCCCTTTTTTACCTATTAGGTGATTAAGAACAATACCTGGAAAAAACTAATTATTATTATATATATAAATAAATTAATTATGGTTTTATCCATATATAACTTATAAAAGAAATATTAGCGAACCTTATAGATCAATGTATTACATAAAAAATCAAGGAAATGAGAAAAAAAAGGAAATATGTTTTTACTAATGAATGTAACATATAACAGAGAAGATAGTGAACTATGTTTTTATCAATCAATACAATATATATATGTAGTTAGATCTACCACTATGAGAAACAATTCAAATATTAATAACAAACGAACGCGTTATGTTTATTTATATAAATAAATTATATATCAAGAAAATAACTCTTACAATAAATACAATTTTAAAGAGAATAAGTCAATCAATGAGATTCATAGAATTTTTTTATCAATTATGGTTAAGTTGCGGTGTGAATGTGACCAATATATCAATGAACAGCTAACTCATGAGAGGAAAATAATACAAATAATTATAATAAATATTAAATAATAATTATACCTATATGTTGTAGCTCTTGTGAATTTTTGAAATCATTTCCAGCTATGACTAGCAATGTTGCTAAATTAATTCCAGCGTATTCATTGGGTTGCACTTCGAATCCTTGTCTGTACCTGAAATCATTAAATAATCTAAAGTAAAATTATGTGAAGTAACTGGTACTAATACCAGTATAAGAACTTACTAATCAGCTTTTGAGAAACCGTAAGTCTTAAATTATAAAACAAAATTGTTGTAAATATCTTGGTTTAATTGGTGTTTTGTTGTTATATTATGTTTGTTTTGAGACATAATGAGTAAAAATGTAAATGTTTTTATGTCTAATGGTTTCTCAGATAGCATGACAAAGACAAACATAGTACTTTCATTATACTCACCAATGAATAGCATTTGTGAGACTTTCTAAGTCTGTGTGTTGAGATTCTACAAACTTATCCTTATATATTCGTCCACAGAGACATAACATATCCGGAAATCTGTTTTCCTTCTTCTCCAATGCTTTCACACATACCTTTAAAGCATTTTCCCGGTCACCCTCTTTGTTTCTTCTGTGAATTTAATAGATCTTGTTGAATTATAAAATGATTAATTAGATATATATATATATATATATATATATATATATATTACTGGATAAAAAAAAAATCCTATTGTTTACATATTTCCATCAAACAATTTATTTCAAGGTCACTTACCGATTCATAGCAAAGGCATACATAAATCTTATAATGGGCATGTTGACATAGTTCTTTCTGTTCATAATGGTTTTCAAATCGTCCACAATGTGCACTATGGCGTCATAGTCCTGTATCTCCCGGTATGATATCAATAGGTTGAGGATGGTGTCTCCGGAGAGCACGGCCGGGTCGTCCAGGCGTCGTCTCATGGCATGCAGCACGTTGGATAAGTCTGGCCCGGTGAAGGTTTCTCTTGCTTTCCGGAGATCTGACAGGAATTTTTCTTGAAGATGGGCCCTAAAAATTTTTTTTGGTTTATTAAAAAAAAACAAAGTATTGTACTTGAAAAACGTATTGCTTAGAAAAAATACTATTTTCGTTATTGACGAATAAGTCAATTTGTATAATAGTCCCAACGATATTTTATAATAGTTTATCAAAATCATTTATATGTATGATTCTTAATCCCGTTGATGATTAGTACAACGTGTGGGTGTCAATATATCGAGTTTGTCGCATTACTGCGTTTATAAATATGTAAAACAAATAAATATAATATTTATAAATAATACTGTGGGCGACTTGATTACATTATTCAATAAACATAT
Source organism: Napeogenes sylphis (assembly GCA_959347405.1). Classification (NCBI taxonomy): domain Eukaryota; kingdom Metazoa; phylum Arthropoda; class Insecta; order Lepidoptera; family Nymphalidae; genus Napeogenes; species Napeogenes sylphis. The sequence continues at coordinate 19,345,885 of OY365781.1, forward strand.
AGACACGTTTCCAGAACATATATGTAGATATCAATCACATCAGTACACTGACAAAGCTTGACTACATACATGTGCCTACATGTATAAATAAAAGAATTGTAATAGTTTCAATTTATTCGTTTTCCTTTTGTATATATATTTTTATATTTATATTTCAGTTATTTATATATTTGTAAATTTCGTACGCATGTTCTAAGTTTAAGTTTGATAACATCTCATCGTCAGATTTGATAGAGTAACCTGAAGGTACACTGATAGATAGATGCTACAGGATTTTCATACTTCCAGTCACTCCATCAGATCTGACAGCAAGATCTTATCAAAAGAAGTGAAACAAGCCTATGGCACACCCATCTTTATTTGCCTAGGAAATCCGGTAACATCCATCTATTAGTGTACTTTCAGGTCACTCTGCCTAATCAAAATAAATTGATAATCTGTACGTACTACAAGTAAAATAAATATATATTGTTAGGTTGACAATACAAAGAATGTACTGTACACAATACACAATAAGATGCAAAGTATCATGTTAGATTTTATAATTTTCTTTTCTTCATACATATCGATCTTTATCAATATGAAAATAAAAATACTTTCTAAGATTGGGTAAGGTCTTTTTGAGTTAAGTAGATCTTGATCGCCAGGGTATTTCAAATTGTAGATATAATAAATACGAAGTATACCGTGATACCGTAGAATATGTGTATAAAAAGTTACGGAACGGAAGTGACGGAAAATCGTTTTTATAATATTATAAACTACAATATTTATTAACTGTTTTCAAGGAAATATAGATAAAGAAACATTGAATCCGTTGCAATTATTGGTTTTATTACATTAAGTTTGATTTTGTAGCATTATGTACCGTAAACTATATTATTTTTGGCGTAACTGTAAACTCTTCCATAATATTAAAACACCTACAAATACGATACTCAATCGCATTTGTTACTCAAAACATATATAAATAAACTAATCTTCGTTTTGTATATTAATGGAAAAAGTTTATTGAATTTACAAGTTTATTCATAATAATTTTCTTATTTGGTTAATTCAAACTATTTTAACTGAGTAGTAATTCAAACTATTTGAATGGTTGAGTTAGTTTTTTTTATTGTCAGTAGTTCAAGAATATATTGAATGGTTGAATTAGTGTTTTTTAATCCCAGTAGTTCAAGAATATATGAATTCTTTGAATAGTATAACCGGCCGGACAAATAGTTAATCTGTTTCAATAACCATACATTGAGTTTTTGTGTGTTAGTATATACATTGACAGCGAGAAATAGCTATATATTACACTTACTTTGTTTGAACTTCAACATCTTGGAGTATATTCTTGAGCCTCAAGGTAAGGTGTTGTTTGGGATCGGGAGCTTCATCACCTTTAAACTTAGCAGCTGCTGGGTTAGTGGTGACACAAGTACCAACATCCGTTAACTTGTAGGAGACAAATAAAAAATTTGGAAGAGATATCTGTAAACAACATTGTATATAACTAAAAATGTTTAAAAGTAAAATACATATAAGATATAAATATACATAAGACCAATGTTGAAATGAATAGTGAGTAGGTTTGACATTGTATTGTGGGGTGCATCACTAATTTAGATAATAAATATAAAAGCTATTGTTACAATTAACTAATGACAAAATAATTTATTATTTTAATTCAACATTTTCACTTATATTTGCACACATCCTGCAAACAAAGTATAATGCCAGAGGCATTCTCTTCAAACTAGCCAACTGATAGGCAAATAAAGATGCATAGAAAAATCCAGCATTTACTCAATAAATATTTCAATGGAATAATATGCACATAGGTGTATCACCAAGAGGTAAAAAAAATGTATAAAATGATTAAACTTCTGTAGTCTTATGATATATGTTGCAAACATAATTTATATTTTAAACTCCCAGATATTGCAAGATTAATTTGGAAGGGTGGATCAAGAGAGATTTTTTTAATTCCTGCTTTTTTTAGTGTTTTGAAAAAAAATTTTAATTGCATAGTGGAAACTTGTTATTACAATGTATTCTCTACGGCAACTACATTTTAAAATATGGCCATATACATCTTAACATTTATGCATTTTGTACTAGCCTTAATGTAATGTAAAATGTAATTCATACATATACAAAAGGATGTTAAAGTTAAAGGATGAAGTGTCCTTGATTTATGTTTATACTCATTCCATAACAATAAAAAATATATAAAATAATTAATCATTAAATTTATATTTACATTAAATAAATAGATATTTCAATGGCTACATTGGTAATGGATATGTAACAACAATTGAAGTGGATACATCCCTTTACAATGCATTCTAATACAAATTTAACTATAACACAAAGTCATTAATATACTATATATAGTTTATTATGTACAGAAAAAGATTATATACCAACAGTTCTGGGGCTATGGTCTGAGCATATTATTTTCGGAAATGGAGTTATAGACACCTTAGGAATCAGCAGTTTTTTTTTTATACCAAATATTGATGTAAAAACATAAAAAAAAAAAATTTTGCTTAGACTAAATAGCCCTGGAATACTCAATATCGTAACTTTAAATAATCTAAATTAGATAAACATTAAAGAATGTAGACTGCTATTGTAAGTTAACATCTTTTGTCCCCTGCCATGTGAAATATGACTCTCCATGTAACTCAGTCTGTAGAGCAATTGAGAAATTGAGAGTAATAGCTATTGAGATATTATCATTCAAGGCTTTGTGTACTATATATGCATTGTTAGGTCAATAATATATGTAATAATAAGATATTCATATGCACCATAAAAAACACTTAATTATTAGTTTATTCATTAGATCTTATCACCTACCTTAAGCCGCAATGTAGAGTCAGGGTCTACATCATTAAACAGCAAGACATTTTCCTTCATATCAAAGCTCTCCCGAACACCCAAGTGGTACAATAGAGAGCTCTGCTGCACTTGCATACTCAGATCCACAAGAGCCACATCTGCACTATAAAATGTGTCCAGCACACTTGTCTCACCAAAATCTAGTTTTTCATACTGTAATGAAGGGTCCGGGTAAAATAGCATTTTAATCTAATAAACCTTATGAACCAGGCAAGTGTTTCTTATACAGGTTATTAAATATTGTATAAAATATTGTATGTATTTCAATCATCATCATCATCAAAGCATTTTTTTTCTTTGACTATTAAATTATAACTTTGTAAATTGATACTATAAAATATAAACTTATCATAACTTACGTGAATATAGTGTAAGTTTGCATTAACAAGTTCGGAAGCTAATCGTACTTCTTCCAATGCTCGTTTTCTGTGCGCAAGGTTCAATGTTTGGGTTACGTCCAAAATACAAGCGATGTCCATCCGGGGCCTCTGATTAGAAGCACCCGGCTGCACCGTCGCACTCGATCCATCGCTGCATATGCTCTCACAAATACTTCTCACGTCGCCTAAAAATAATATTCATAAGGAAAATCCAAAATAGTTTAACTTCGTCGTTAGGAAAACTTTCCTACCAGATTCCTCCAGCGCCGTGGACGTGTTTGCAGCGCCGAATGTTATCATTTTCTTACTTGTTTAAAATTGGATTGCATATTTAAAGCGAAAAAACACAGCAAATTCAAGTCCACAAATAAATATTCAACACTCAAATATCACAACAAGTATGTACTCGCCAGCTTCTTATTATTTAATATAGTGACGTTCTTGTCAGATGAGACTTCGTCTATTACTACTCTGTATTCTGTGATATTAACTAGAAGATAATCGATATTAGAAATCGATATTTAATGTAGGCAGATATCTGACCGATTCAATATCTAACTGATTAACCTACAAAATCTTTAAACCATTTATATATTTATTTTCCAATGTATCATTTATATATCTGTAATTATTTTTTATTTAATACCTCCATGTTTTTTGACACCAGATTATAATATTAAATATTTTTAGCTTTAAAATGAAGATGACTACAACGTATAAATGATATGAAATGTAATATTAAGTACACATATAATCAATTAGAGTTTGCTGGTGGCGTTGCTACCGTTAACATTTCTGTAAAAAATACAATCATGGGTAAAAATCCCAGGCTCGTTATATTTCTGTGTGTGTGAAAGTGCCGTCAAAATCGCTTTAGGATTACTAAAATAACAATAACAACAAATGAAACCTAACCATATGAAAGTTAATTTAAGAAACATTTTTTCCATATAAACTTTTACTCACTGTTTCACCGTCTTGATCATTGAAATACTCACAAAACAATCCTTTAGTACACACACATACATTACAAAAAGAAGCGTTGGGCAAACCTTTAAAATTACCTAATTTGGAATGAGCTCTAACAGTTTCAGAGAAACATGCTTTTAAGTTGATAGAATAACTTTTGCTCATAGTTTTAATGTAGTTCACTTAAATATATTGAAATACTAACAGCGCCGGGCTTTTTCATGAGGAATGGTTGTGCGTGTTTTTTCACAAAATATATTATACACTCTTTTCCAAACCAAGGTATATCATAATGTTGTCCATAAATCTATGTGGTATTTAGTGCTACAAACTACAGCCATAAAACATAAACTTTGACATTAAAATTTTCTTAAGGGTTTATCACAACCATACCTAATTTTCTAAAAAAAATACTTAATTCCTTGGACACCTTCTCTGAGCAAACATAAAGTACAAAAGTAAAATTCTTGGTTTTAAATTTGGTAGAAAACTACTATTGACTCTGTGTATTCATTGATTATACAGTCGTAGGTAAGAACATATCTAGGGTATCTATTGATTATTTTATATCTCCAATAGTACATTACGGAAGGAGAGTAATTCAATAGTTTATTTCATTCTTAAAAGGGCAGAATAAGATAGGAATTAAAAGAGGAAAATCGATACTGTAAGATATCGATTATTTGACGTTATATAGTTTAATGTCATATGCGGACATCTCTAAACATGACCTTGAATTTACTTCCATGAGTCCCATCTAGTAGAAAATATGTACAAGTCAAGTAATGTGGTAACTAAAATTTTTAATAGATGGCTCTAACTCTATTTGATAGGTTTCCTATTTATAGACGAACGCCTTTTTTCACATTTTTGGGTTACATTGGGTGATTGGAGAAAGGCATTACATGCATTGGTCTTTGTACCTTTTATTTATTTGCAAAACTATATGTAAACACATATTTCCAAGAACCAGCCAATGTTTTTTTAAGTTTTTTTTCGTAACGAGATCTGTTGATTGTAATATTCTTATTATTATAATTAAAAATGTAGGTGCATAAATCAACATTTAGGTATATCAGTGGGGTTACATGTAACTTGGACTATTTAAAATAAATAAATAAGGAGGTGTTTATTATTTTTTATTTAAAATTATCTGTTAATTAGTAAAAAATATGTATAAAAATTATTTATATAATTTAATAGGACTTTGATATTCATTAATAATTTTGCAGCTGCAGCAATACCTATTTTACATTCACATTTTTATATTACACTACATAAATAAACCTACAATAAATTAAAAACTTTAAATTTGTATTGCCAAAAAAACTACAGAAATAATTTGGTTTAATTTACTTTAATAAATATATTTTAAGCATAATATGTTTGTGATAGCATAGCATAGGTATACAGACACAACTGAAAACAAACGTTATGTAATCATTACTGATAAATGTATCCAAATAACAAAACATGAAATACCTAATTGAAATTTATGACACGATTGTAATATATCGCCAATCAGAAATAGATAATAACATCAATAATTAATATAATAAAAGCATTATCTTTGCTTGAACATTGAGAACTATAATGCCCTCTGCTTATATAAAAAACCTAAAGAGATACAGGCAGTTAACTTTGGTCATAAATATGAAATGATAAGAACTACATTCCAATGATAAAATAAGAAAATTAAATTATATGAGAGCTCTTCGATTTCCTAGTAGCCTGGTACTTCACTTGCCGAGAATGATTTTACGAGAAGCACCAAAGCTTTGGCCGGACTGTGATGCCAGTTTGTTTGTGCCGGCTTGTAAACCAATGACGGCTTCTCCGGCTCTAAGAACATCCTCGCTGAATTCTCGGCGGTTTTCCTCAGCGGGTTTAGGACCGAGGCAGGGACCACGCCATTCGGGGTGCTTGTGTGTCTGTAAAAATAATAAAATCAAAATGTACAAGTACTATTTAATTGAAACAAGACTATATTTTTTATTATAAGCAATCTCTGATTATAAACGGATATTGTACTAATTATTATACTATTTACTATCTGGGTAGAAATATTCTAATTAATTACCGTTCTGCCGATAGCGAAGATTGTTTGCGTCACTAGTGAAATATTCTTCTGGTCCCAAAGATCGGTAGATTGGAAGAGATCTACGTCTGGTACTCCGTATTTAATGCAAGCCCTTTGGAACCTGGAAATTATAAGAGTATTTTTAATAATAGATCAAAAGCTAAACAACAAATTACGAATTTTATAATACATTATCTAAAAGATTTAGACTATAGATTTAATCAGTTGGAACCCGTTTTCTTATTTTAAGAGAGAATGAATTAAATACTTACTGGCTAATGTTGTCCATGAACTTATAATCGCCGCCAGAAACATTTATTTTTGTGATGATGCCGGGCTGTAATCGGTTCATCAGCTTACAAAGGATGATGCCATCACGAAGTGCATGCTCGTAGGGCAGGCCTGATGGGAATTTCTCCCCAATCACTGCCTCAATCCAATTTTGGGCCTCTGCTTCCTTTTCAGGCTCACGTTTGCCAGCGCACTAGGTATAAATAAAATAAGATTTAGCACACAAACAAATAAATTATACATATATATTTTAATATTTATGTAGACAGCTTTTGTGATCATTCGGTGGTCGGTTAAAAAACGAATATGTCAATAATTTCAATAGTTTTATAAACATCTTTTTAAATATTCATACCAATAATAATATAATTATAGCAGAAATAATGCTGGGTTCATGACACTTTTATTAAGTGTAAAATTTTTAAGGGGTTTCCCGCCACGTGCCAACTAATATCACGTACTTTGGCTTTAAATTGGAAGACTGCCAGTTAGAAAATTTATAATAGATTATTACAGTTTATTCTTAATAACATCAACAGTACTTCGTAAAAGAAACACAAATACTGGTGTTGTTCGAGGTTTTTAAAAACTATATTAAAATGATACAGTTGTATAATAATTTATAAGGTGTATTATGACATGTATTTGGCAAATTTTACATAATATCTTTGCTCCTAAAAATATTGTAATAAGTATTTATTTAATATGTTATACAGGATGTTTTGCCCAAAATAAGAATCAATTTACAATGCAATACTAAAATCAGTCTTAAATGGCTTCCTGCAAACTCAATTCACTGTTCGGATATTAAACCTAATAACTCAAGAAACTGATTGCAATTTTAATCTTAGTAGGATGATTGGAAGAGAATTTATAATTTTAGATATAATGCGTTTTTCACATAGTTATAAGTAGGCACAATAGTTCAACTACAATGGTAGTCCCAAGAATGTATGAAATTATGTATCTACTCGTACTTTATCATTTCTTGCCGGTAGTACTATATACTACTAATGTACTCTACTTATGTTCGTACTACCGTATACTAGACTATTTAACTTATTACTAAACTGTTCTTTAGTATTTGGCATGACTTTAGAATGAAAATATATTGTAAACATGTTATTATTTCATACAGTGTAACCAATGAAAATATTTTCATCGCCTCTGACTTCAGCAACTGCACTCTAAAAGCTAATAATAGTTTATATTCACATTAATGACAATCGTACAGACATAAATTTTGAGTCGTTTTAGTACGAAATAAATTTATATATAACGAGCGATCCGATAATTAGTAATTACATTCTTTTACAATTTGCATTATAATTTAATTCTTTACTAATTTTATGCTTCATAAGAAGGTTAGTAACTATATTAAGAAAATTATTTTTTAAATCATAAAAGCTGGAAATTATCAAACTCAGGCATATTTAAATAATAATTTTATAAATAACACCTTATCGTTCTTTCTTCCTTTAAGTATAAGACGATATACATATTTTAATAATTTCTGTATTGCAGGTAATTCAATTTATTTTGACAAACTATTCTAAAATATTTTGTACCTATATATATATAAGTTTACAATAGCACTGGTATAATAATATGACAACATATTAATAACACATTAAAAAGCAATTAATATTTTCCAAAACAATAAGACAATGAGTTTATCAATATAATAACAATACAAAAATATTTTTATATATTGTTCTTATATTAACATCTAATAATTTATAAGAAAAACATTTCTTATATTTTTTCTTATATATCAATTGAACATTTAAAAATCATTGTCAAGCTTAAAAAAGCTCTTATCTAATGAACAATATAATTGACAATCTAAATTACAAAATATATTATTTTTTATTTCACATTTATAAAACCAAAACAAACAGAGAACTGATTTAGATTTTAGTGCCGGAAATAACACCAGAACTCTTTTGATAAACTGTAGAAACTACAAAAACATTGAGATTGCTTTTGAGCAGTGCTCCAATTTCACGACCTTATTTCATTTTCTGATTATAAATATACTCTATTTGATTTTTATTTATTATTATCAGATCCAGTCTTATGGCTGTAAATAAAACATTATTTAGACGTCAAACTAACACTGGTTTAAACCATAGTTAAAATGGTTCTCGTAAAATATAATGTATTAACGATATCTAAGATGTTCTGGAAGATTAATTTCAATGATATCTGAAACAGTCTATCATTGCAGTATGGACTGAATGGTGTAATGCCTATAATTACGAATCGTACTTGTGTGGATGCGGCACCGACGCCAGCCGCCCCCGCCGACGCTGCCTGCCTCTGGGCGGGCGGCGTTAGTGCCAGTCAACTTTTTGATACGGACCTGGAAACTTGTTCCACTAGTGCTCATTCAGATCAATCAAAATGCCTGTAAGATTTTTTCATAATTATCTTTTGATTATTGATTTTATGTATTATATTTTTGTGTTTTTTACATCTATTTATATTTTTAATTGGTTTTTACTGCTTTAATATTTTAAATATACCTTTGTATGGATATTTTTAATTGTCATTATTGTTAAAATCTTTATAAATAACGAACAGATCTGTGTTAATGTTAAAAAACATTGGACAATTAATGGTATTTCAAAAATTATGTATTTCTAAAAGTGCAGCTGTGCATTTCGTTATGAATTAATCTCGCAAGCTTTCCAGACGTTTGAGATAACGCCCGTTAACGTTATTTTCGGAGATGATTCTGGAATCCGCTCGCTCCATCATCAAACGACTTGGCACTGGAGTTGATATTTTATGGCCGTTGTTCAAAAACTTTTGCTTGTATTTACGTCTCTGACATAAACTTGTTTACAGGCCAGAAACAAGGAACAAGAGGAAGAGGTTCTGACCTGGATCGCAGCTGTTCTTGGAGAGCCTCTACCAAAAGGAGCGTACGAGGATGTCCTGAAGGACGGAATCGTTTTATGCAAACTTGTCAATAAGCTAGCACCTGGCTCTGTAAAGAAGATCCAGGAGAGAGGAACTAACTTCCAGCTCATGGAAAACATTCAAAGGCATTTATCATAATACTTAATTATTGGTATTTTATATAACAATTAACTTTATAACAACTTAATAATTTCAGGTTCCAAGCAGCTATCAAAAAGTACGGTGTACCAGAAGAGGAAATATTCCAGACAGCTGATCTTTTCGAGAGACGTAACATTCCTCAAGTCACCTTGTGCTTGTATTCTCTTGGTAGAATAGTATGTATTTTTAGAATTTTATGCGATGCAATTCTGAATTTTTATATTCGTTTAGCCAGTATTTTTTTTTTTTTTTTTTTTTTTATAAGTATAAAGTTTCTAATGGCATTCTATTATTCTGTAGACACAGAAGCACCCTGAATTTACCGGCCCACAATTAGGACCCAAGATGGCGGACAAAAATGAAAGGACATTTACTGATGAACAGCTGCGAGCACACAACTCTGAGCTCAGTCTTCAAATGGGTTTCAATAAGGGAGCCTCTCAGGCCGGACATGGTGGTTTTGGCAACACTCGGCACATGTAATTTTGTTAACTACAAATCATTGTGCCAAATGTTAAGCCAAACCAACGCCAATTTGTTAAGAAAAAAGAGCAGTATTTTATATAATGTTGGTTAACCTGTCTGTCTGTAATAAGCCACGGATAATGTTAAATTTTTTATTTATTTTTTTATTTTTTATTATTGACCAGTAATGAATGATTTTATCTGTTTGTTATATATACACATAATAAAATTGAGAGCTGGCGTGAGTTTAAAATAATTAATGTCCTTTGCCTATTTTGTTAGTTAAACATTATTATTTAACAAATAATATTTTATAAAAATAACTTTGTGTACATAATTTTTACTTTATTTAATATTAATAAAAAATCTTTTTATATTTCGATTCTTTTTAGTTTTTTTTCTTAATATTGTTTTGCATTTTTAATAAAAGAATGTGTCAAATTCCTGAATATCGGTTTATACCGATACTTCATTATATTATTATAATACCAACCGAAAAAAAATACCTGCCTACCTTTAAGAAATGAAAATTTCAAATAGAATTAAATTATTATAATCACTTTATATTCACGATTAATTATACTGTATATACTAAGACACAGATGAATGCTCAATGCAATGCTCATCAAAATATCAAATATAGTTTTCAGTGGCATGGTCGCCACAAATCATTTTATAATTCTGTTGTGCCAAGACGTAGACATTATTGTCGTAATCATAATTGAACCATTTAATCAAACACTCCATCAAGATTAAAACGTCATATTCATTTAAAACTACTTGTCGCATCCGACTTGGTCCTCGTGGGTTATATAAAGCAGTTTTATTATGATATTAATAAAACTATGATATTAATAAAGCTGCTTTTAATAAACTATTATTCTTTATCTTAATTTACAACAAAACTGGTCTCATCTTTTATTCTTTCGGCATAACACAGCCTATTTCCATCTGGTAAGTCAATTTCTTAGATTTTTTAAAGAATTGAAAACTAACTAAAATTGATAATCTCCTATAACAAGACAAACAAGAAACTGCATCAATTAATTTCTAAAGAAAAATATATGAATAAATTATAAACTAAATTAATTAATTCGCATTACAGACCAACGTAATCCTATAGACGCAACACGCGATTTTTCCGTTTAGTATCTGGGTGATAGCATTCAGATTTATGCAATATTATTACAGAATATAAATTTTGAGATATAATTTATTTATTATATTAGATGACTTTGGGTTCAAACAAAATAAAAAACAAATCACGAGTCAAATCATAGGACAATAATAGATCACTTAAAAATAGCAATATTTAATTATAAAATTATGTGTCATTGAACTGTGAAATGTTAATGATATCATGTGACATCATAGGAATGTAATAATGCAATAAAAAGGTTAATTATGTTGATGTCTGCTGAAATAATTGGTGTTTATGAGCCAAAGTATAAAATAGGAATTGACAAACTTAGCAGAGACATATCAACACTTCGCGGTTTCGACATATTTTATTTAAAGTTTGCTTGGCAAGCTGACTCAAGAGTTTAAACAAAACAGTTATATTTTAGACTATTTTTGTGGGTTTGCTCGCATAGTTTTTTTTTAAATAATCCAAGACGAAAGGGCACATATCTTAGAGTATCTTCTTTGGTTTGTTATATGTTGCTAGATCTATTTGACATCGTCATCATCAACTATGTAGTAGCTAGGTACTATTTACAATTATGAAATCCACACACTCCATTTAGTTTAGTTGATGGGTTTAACTACAAACATAGTCTTATTACATATACTAAGTAAATAGTATGTTTATGTTTTACATATCTATAAAAAAGGACAGATATTGACTATAGATACAGTAGCAATATAAACATTTATAAATAATATTTTTTAAATAAACAGTAAAGACCTTCAAAAGAAACGTTCCTCGTTTATTAAGTTTCATCATGCAATAAAATGTCATGTTTAAATATTTTTATTACCTATATCGAGATAGAATCTAATATTGATGAAGTGAATAAATCACACAAAGATTAATGTTGTCTTCTGATGGCCACGAGATGATTTGCATATCACAGGATCTTAGCCAATAGGTACTACCATCATAGTATAGTGTATACCTACCTATAGTACTACCTACCTCTACGGTCTACAGTAGATGTTTTATACACAAGTTGTTGTTCCCAATGTTATTTTGCAAAACTGGTAATAAAAGTTATTATAATTTGTCATACAGTAATGATTATAGAAAGAGAATAAATTGTTGCTTGATTTACTTAAATATTGATAATATTAGCTAGTTATCAATATTTAATGATAATTTGAGCAATGTGATTTTAAACAGTAAAATCGTATTTTTGTGCCATCTGGCCACAACCTGCTTTGTAGTAATAAAAATCGGAAATAACCACAAAGTGGGATTTTGTGGAAAGATCGTTAAAACTCGTAAACATTTTCACGTTTCAAATGGTTATAAAGTAATTTTAGTAAATATTTGTTTGTATACTTTTAGTACGTTTATTTAGTTTCGTAAACCTTTGAGTGTAGTCGAACATTTAAGATCGATTTATTTTTTTTGGGTTAAGCATCACCTACCAGGATTGCATAAACCATTACGAGATCTATTAATTCATGTCTGTAACGTTCCAGAAAGAAATAAGCCATGCTTCGTGCGTGGGATTTAGCGTGTTCATTAAACATTTTGTTTATATTGACCAGACGCCAAGAAAAAGAGGATGTACCGTCAAATATTCCTAGTTATTACGACAGCAATACGACATAATTTGTCATAAAATTTCTTCTAATTATCTGTGGGTGAGGTTATGACGAAGCACTTAAAGATATATAATGACTGTTAAGAACTTTGTCCAAATAACATAGGTAATTCTGGTTCTTGTATAAATTATAAGCACTAGAAGGTTCTATATGACTTTGACCTAGTTATAGATGAATACATGTTAGTGTATTAACTAATAATCTTGATCCCTTACCCTTTAGCAGGTAATGTGAAAGCGATACAACGTTCACTGCTCAAGGCCAATTTAAATACTAAGACCCTGTCTCCCTAAATATGTTACATAATTTGGTTTCCTAAGAGGTAACATATTGTTACGACATTAAACTGAATATTAAATTAAAACAATTAGCCATTAGTAGCAAATTAAAAAAAATATATTTTATAAGAATTGATGTTTAAATATTTAAAAAATATTTTTTTAAACAATAACAAAACTAAATTGTATATTTAAGTATTGCCAAATAAAATCGCGTTGAATGAATTGATGATATGGAACGAATGTACCAGTTACCCTGTTATTAGACTTCTATTACGAATGCACTTCACAAACTTGTTTATAGAAACCTGATTAAATATTATTCGTTTCTAAAGATACAAAATTAATTTTATAATTCTTATATACTATTAGATTAACTGTCAAAATAAGTATGGAATAAAGAAACGTTATTGAATAAAGTACCTAATGCAAGACTCGGATGACAGTTCAGATTGCAGCAAGCATCAAAAAATTATACGCCTCGCAAGTTATATAAACCAGCAAATAGATGTCATCGGTTATGCAGTCTTGGTATTTATTGCAACCGGCGATACCTACTAGGACCAATAGAGTTGCAATTTTTTTTTTTTTACATATTTGGTTAAATCGAAAGTACTTAGATCGTACGATTAAGAGCTTAAGGGCAAAGTTTAGGTTTTATTTACATTTACAATTGCGTGTTGCTCCCCTCCTAGCTGGATTGTTGAGACCGACGGAGTGGAGTTAGTCTTAGCCCAATACCTCGCCTGGCCTGCTCGAGGCTCACGAACGAACTTAGGTGTGTCCATCAAAACCCTGTGTGAACCTAAGGATATAAATGATGAAGTACGAATTGTTTCTTGTGACCGTTGTGCTCCACTGTACATCAGCTGACTATTATAAAACAAAGCGTAAGTATTTCTATCACTAATGAACCAATTCACCAAGTCCAGATTTGACCCTTTTGTTACAATTTTAATCTCGGTTTTCAAATAAAAAAAACCATCCCTATTTGCATTAATAACAAAATCCCTAATTACGTGTTGAATAAAAAATATTTATTTTTTATTTACTTCCATTTTAGCAAGTTTTATAAGCACATGTTTGAAAAGCGATCCGGATTTCGACGATTGCTCAAGAGCAGCGGTGCAGCAATTGTTTAACGCTTTAGGACCAGGTATGTACTATTTGTTTATGTATTTATTATGTTTATGGCAACGCGCATAATGCCTAATAATAATATTAAAACTACTATGTATGCGGTTACGAGACTAGTCAGCTGCGTAAGTCGACATTGCCGTGCGGCCGTTGCACAACTGTAATGAAAATTGCACACCTACTTTGCACTGATCTCCTGGTCCATATCAACTCATTATACGGTTAAGTAATTCTAATTAGGTTTTTGTTGGCATAGAGAAAGAAGGTAATTGGATAATAAAGTGATTGATCCATCATCCACATTCATCAATTAAAATAATTATAATTTGTTCATCTATACAGGGTTATTTTAAATTAGTTGACCACCTCTTGCAGGCAGCCTCCCTACATCAATCCTAAGAACATTTGTTTTGCGACCTTTTAAAATTATTAGATTTTAAAATTTGAGTTTTCTCATACAGAATTTATTTGTTGCCTCTGAACTGACATTAATTGTGAGCGTAGGTAGATATGGCACCCGGGCGTTGACCTCTTAAGTACTTCTTACAAAATATAGAATAATAAGTAAAAGAGGAAGCAAAAATTATTTTGTTTCGTGTTTATTGTGTTGTTTATCGAGATTTTTATAAATTTATATAAATTTAGGTGTATGTCTACGATTTTAAAATAAGTATTTTTTCACAAGATCTTACATTAACGTGACATCGAGCTATAGACAACCTTTTTTTGATTTTTTATCTGTCTCTCTTAACGTAATTTACAGACGGGTTTAAACGATTTTAATTAGGCCTTAGGAGATAAAGGAGTTTGAAGGGCTACATATAGGTTACATTTCATCTCAAAAACAATTAAGGTTTCACAACAATTTAAAATACCTAATTATAAAGTTTAAAATTAAAGATGGACCGAGGGCGGGTGTAGACAAATTCGCTTTCAACATCTAGATTTAAAGATACTTGATTTGTTTTAATTCTAAGCTCATTACTTCTATCAAGGATACAGTACGAATTCTAGGTCAACTTATAAACTAGATTGGTTATGTAAAGACTAGTTAATTATCCTAAAAAAGGCAGGCAACTTAGGTAATAGTCCACGGGTAATTAAAATTTATGTCAGCATAGTCGGTCAATATGTGAGACTAATTTATCATTAATGTGAATATGATGTTATGAAAACAATAGGTTTTTTTTAACGTAAGATGGTGTCTAAACAAACAAAGAATTTGCATAATAGGTAATGTTAAATGATAAGTTGAGTTCATAAGCCACTAAGCTTGTCATACACGCCTCAATTTCGAAATAACTATAGTGGGACATGCCTTACGGAAAGCGAAAGTGCTATTTCTTCACAATATTCACACGAGACGATGACAATATCAGTTTTTATGATCCCACGTAACACGAGGAACCTGCATTGTAACTGTGTTTTCAGGGTTACCAGAAATAGACATGCCGCCTATAGATCCATTGAGCATTCCAAAACTTAGGATACTGCAAGGAGAAGGGCCGGTTAATGTGAATGCGGCATTGGATAATGTTGTAGTAACTGGTTTTGGAAAAACAGAAGTGCTGCTTAGTCAGTGAGTGACAATTTTAATGTTAATTTCTATTGTTCTGTGTAAATAAAATTCTACTTAATAAGGCAAAAGGTATGTAGTACATTCATGTTTTGTATTCCTAAATTCATACATTTTTTTCAGGGTTGATAGTAAATCATATGATTTTTATACAAAAGTACGAGTGCCAAAAATGAGAATTGAAGGAACTTATGATTTAAAAGGAAAAATTTTGTTAATACCTCTAGTCGGCCGAGGTCTTTGTTGGTTTGAGCCAAGTAAGTAAAATATTCATTTTATTAGTACTAAGTCTAAAGTTAAGCCATCCAAATAATTTATATTCCCATATTAATCCATTTGTAGAATTTCATTTTACTTTACATTACGGTTTTAAATCAATGACTTCGAACCGAAAATTATTTTATTATTATTTGTGTATTTTGATTACAGGTAACATGACAATAGATATTGTAAGCGATGTAAGGATGTATGAGAAAGGCGGTTTTCCATTCTTTAATGTAACTCAAGTTCATGTAAAATATAACATCGGCGGCTTGAAATTGCATATGAGTAATTTATTTGATGGCATATCAGCGCTTGGTAAGTTCCATTGATAACAGAGCCATCTATTAATTTTTTTTTAATCTATGATTTCACTATTCGTTACGAGATGGCGCTGTAAGAGAACTTCTTCATTTAATGATCTCCTGGTATCTTCGGTTTGTAAATTGCAACGTTGAAACACTCAATGTTGAGACTTATTTGACCTTGAAATACTGTTGCCAATTCTCTCCTCACACGCGATTTTGTTATTATAACTATTATTTCTGAAAAATCTAAATCCTTCTTATGTTGTTTAAAACAACTTACTTATTTTTTTATTTATCTAAGTAATGTTAACGCAAATTACTTTAATAATCAAACAATAATTGATTTCTAAGGTTTTTTATGGATTTTAAAATATCTTTGCGATTGAATAGTTGTCTAGAATGTGTAAAGAATATTATACTCAGTATTATAATTAATTATTAAATAAAATAAAATTTTAATTAAATAAACCGTTCGTGTCCATGATTCCTAATTATATTATTATTGATAACATACAGCTGTAGCTGTTTGACGTTACTTAAATCGGAATTCGTCGCGAGTCCGCGAAGTCCTAATTCATAAAAAAAACAACGAATGGGTTTGGGACTAGTCAGGCAAATTCTTAATAGGTTTAATTCAAATAACATTCATTATAATAGATTTTTTTTTCAGAGGACAGTACCAATGCATACTTAAATGCAAACTGGAAGCCAGTATCCGAGTCTTTGAGACCATTATTATCAAAGACTATAGAAGATATTTTACTTGGATTTATGCAGCAGATATTCCACAACCTGCCAGCTAACTTTATGATTGGAGATTTAAAAACTAATTTATTAAATAGACAAACAGACAAAAAACTAAATGACTAGTTAATAATATTTGTTAATAATTATAAATAGACTGTGTGATTAGAATAATAATTTTATTGTCGTTTAAGAAAGTTATTTACATATTTGGGTGAAATAGTTTTGATTATTGATATTTTCTGCTTTTGTAAACGCTATGATTAATTTTAATTATATTTATATGATTTATTATTAGAATTAAATGTATAAATGTTGTTCTTTTCTATTTCCATTTATTATTCGAATTTTAAATGATAAATTTTTAAACCTATAATGTTTGAAATCTGAATTCATTTTGTTTTTAAATATGACCAGTAGCATCACATCTTTTTATTTATTAATTTAAAAATAATATGAAGTTTTATTAAAATATACTGTTTTTGCTTATAGTGAGAGAGAATATTGAAAAATAACAACAATTCGTAATATTTAAATTAAGATTTTCGGTGTTTTCTTACCTGAAAGTTTCAGGCAGGTAAATAAAATAAAACAAGGTCACGCGATGAATCATATTTCCTTGGCATTATTTGCGTACACTACAAATTATAACACAACTTTTCAGACGAATTAGAAGCTTTACAATTAACCTAAATAAAAATTAAAGCATACCAATTTATTTTAATAATTTACCTGCCAAATAGGACGTCCAGGCATTGTGAAAATATATTAAAAGTCACAGCACAGGTATCACACGCACTAGAGTTTGGCACGTTTGTCACTAGATGGCTCTCTCGCAAAAGTTGGGAGCAAAATAAGCTTTACTGAGTCACCTTACGTGTTTTATACGGCCCAAAGCGATCCCGGTGTAAATACCAGTGAGAACGGACACTACACAGAAACCAGTTAACGGCGGACGAAAATATCCCATACGTAGCAAGAAACGAGTGGCAGTTTACTGTCGAAATAAATATTTCACCAAAATTGCACTTAGACATGATTGTTCTAAATGTAATACCCGCAAGTCAGAGTTATTTTTAATTCATTATTTAGTTTTTTCCCTGTATTATAGTTTGTAAGATTCCTTAAAGTATCTATAGTATTATTATATGTTTTTTTTAACGATAAGTTCAATTAAAACGATTGAAATACTCATGAACCGACATTATAATAACATTATATCAGATGTATTTATATCTGTACAACATTTTGTGTGAAAATGGGGCGAGGTTGAAATTTTTCACGCTAAAGTATGTTTGTTAAGATTATGCTCTCCAAATTTATTTTTTTGAAATGAATTGTATCCATATTCTAATAAAAATTTTAATATACAATTTATAAAATATGTAATATGATATTTTATTCTTTAATTTGTATTATTTAAAACAAAGCATAATTAATAAGATTAATAAAATAATCCACCTTTTTTGGGTAAAGGGAAAAAGCAATCTTATATTTCTTATGTATAAATATAATTAATTCCTCTAGACCTGAAAATAGTACAGGAATATGATATAATTCGTCGGGCGTCACTAGTTTCATATCTGATCTGGCGTATTTGTTGGATTTGGTCCACGTAATTAGTATGTCCTGAATGTATATTGCATTTATAAAATAGCTAAATAGAAAAAAACAAGAATCAGTGGTACTGTTTATCCAATAAAAATTACATACAAGACCTAATTCAGTGGAAACCATCGTGAAAATGACTGCAGAAAAAATAGCAATATCTAACCGGCAACTAGTACCTTTGTTTAATAATTAAATATGCAAAGTAAAGTTTAGTTCTTAATTAAACTATATTTTTAATAATAATATATTAAAATGAATATAATAATTAAAAAAAATATATCAAAATGTGTAGTCACAATATTCACTGAATATGTGTTTCGAAAAACTTTACAACATTAATATCGAATGTGCATTTTATATGCACTTGCATTGAAGTGCTGTTTCATTTTCTGCTCTCCTTGTCCTTCGAGTTCCTGGTAAGACAAGTTTTACAAACAAGATGTCTTTTTTAATAAAAACATCTTCCACACACACACATGTTTCATTATAGTAGGTAAATAAATGTTGGATGCCCCTAGTGATGGTACTTCTAAAATAGAAAATTGACTTATCCATTACTAATAAAACTAATAAAACAGTTTCAAAGACTCAAAAACACCCTTAGCTAAAAACATACTTTTTTTTTATTTAAATTTCCTTGTAGTGTTTAGGTATTACAGACGAAAAAACTAAGCATATAAAATTACCTGAAAGTACCGTTACCGAAACAAAAAAATCGGGATAGATTTTGCCTTTATTTCCAAAAAAAAATCTCATACAAAGAGCAAAACCGAATGCAATATTCAAAAAAACAAAGAAATGAATTAAACAAAATTGCGTTTGAATAACAAGAAATCATACAGAAGGAGGAAAAAAAACTGCCAAAAGAAGTTCGTATCAGATCGTCCGACATAATGGAATAGCGACTGACAAGCGATGACCCAGAGAAGGGTGCTCTCGAAGGGGATAGGGCCCCTTTGGTGTCGCTCACAAAAGGAACGGTCACCAGGGCAGCATAAACGCACGGAGTTAAGGTGCATACATGCACTTTGCACCGAATGCGTGTGACGTTAACCAGTTCGCGTTGCATTGTTTGTTGCAGTAGTTATGTTAAAGTTGGTATATTATGTTATTAAATGTTACGCACGGATTGTTGAATCATTAAGTATTCAGTTATAATTTCTAGTTAATAATAGACAAGTCTTATTTTTTACACATAATTATAATATACTTTAACCTATCAATGAAATAATTATTTTTGTATAGTTATTTCTAAAATTAAAAAAAAACATTAATATTTTGTTCCCTGATATGAGACTGGAAGAGCGTGTGAAATTCTAACATTACCGACAATCTTTGTCTCCATGCATATTAGCATCAATTATAAAAAAAATACTTTATAATATAAACACAGTTTGGACTTAAATTCCAAAAGGAAAAAGTTCTGCCCATATAATATTTTGTGTTTTTTTTTCATATAATCATAGTCCCCAATGTCTAATGCCTAATTTATAGTTAGGAAATTTTCATTACAGAATTCCGTTTTTTTTTTGTAAACATGTTGACGAAGGTTCAAATCATTGAATATTATTACAATTTTACATATATCAATAAACTTGTAATATTCTGGAAGTGCAACAGCAATTGTGGTGTAATTTTCGTTAAATCAAAGCTTCTCTAACGATGGCGTTACATTTCGTTCCGACATAAAAATAATGTTGTTCTAAAATCTCTATTTTTATTTTTCGTTAAACGGCGTTAGCCACCCACGTTATTCCACAAATAAGTCTGGCCCGGGTATGGAGCCTTGTAGCGGCTTGCGAATATTGAATCACTGGAGGTTTTTATCTTAAGCGTCTTTGTTCCAGAATATTCTTAGTCATAAAACTTAAATAGGTCGTGCTTGTCGGTTCAAGGCAGGAACAGGAATAGCCATGTGAGTGAGATGTTCGAAATAGAAATCGAACGGCTTGTCGTGTGTTTACCTAATACTACACGTGTCAATCATCTCTACCTACGATTCAAAATAACTATGTTATTACATTTTAAAAAGTATACCCATTAAATTAAAATTTATTTTACCATCATATTATGTACAAATCTTAGACTTAGTACGAATTGAATACACCAAGCAGAAAATTAATATACAGTAGACACATTTTTCTTCATATTTGTTTGTTTTTAAATAAAAACTAAACTGCTGGAATGCACATCAATTGATCCAAATTCTTAACACGAGCATGGTTTACACTATAGCTATTTTTTAAACTTTACATCAGATATATCTAGGACATAATATAATAACTTAAGAAATGTGTAAAATTGATAGAAAGACACAAACAATGGACTAGTTTTTTATTTATTCAAAGTGCTGTGAAGGTTACTAATAATATAATTAGAATGACAGAGTTCATGGAGTAGGTAAGATAAAGATAGATAAAGGAATCGAAAGGCACTTCATGAATGTCTATGGCACGTGTGGAACGTGGGCGTCCGCTAGTGGAGAATCTGGAGCAGGCGGTTACAATCGCCAGGTAATAGGAGAGCAGAAACATGCAAGAGGTTGTGGTATGTATGTCTAGAACGCCATCTACTACAGACGTGGAAATTTAAAGGTCATACACGTATATGTAATATATATGCGATGATATTTTAGCTTTTGCTACTCTCCGATAGATGGCGCCACATTTAAACATTAAACAATGACTCAATTCCAATATTAGAATGCTATACAGTATGATGAAACAGTTCGGTATATTTTTAAACGATGTTATAACGTTTATGATATGTTACTACTGCTAAGTGATTTTTTTATGAATTGTACTGTTTTTATTTTAAAATGTGTTAAGTAAAGCACTCACGTAAGACACAATTTGTGATTCAATAATACTTCCATTCCTATATAGGAAAAGATAAATATAAAAATGTTGGGGTACAGGAGCAACAAAAATAACTATTATTAGATAATAATTAGGTACTTAATATTAGAAATCAAGGGATTCAGACACAATATACCTACCTTCTATTGTGTATTTAAAAGAGATGTTTTTTTTTTCAAATAACCTAATGAACTAATGAAGCAGATTATGACCTTTTATGTAATTGTAACATAGAACAATGATATATAGATATCTATATTGGGTTTAAATTTATATACCTGTCAGTATATTAGCTCTGTACACCCTGTGTCCTATAATATGGTTCTTATTCTCTATGAATTGAACTTCGAGGAAGGCCATTGTTTTGTAGTCGTAGAAGATTTTTTATAGTATGTCATTGGGTACGAATATATGATTTTGATATAGGATTGATAACATCGTCTTAGCCTTAACTGGTATTTCTTGCCCTATTTATTTAAATATTATCTATAATAAACTATCCATCTTCAGACAATTTATAATCCTCTTATTAGTATTTTTATAATTTACTAGTCATTAATCTTCTAGGAACCCATTATTTTAAGTGTTAGTAATATTGGCTCTGAATAAATGCCGTTTTCTTTGACCTCTAACAAGGGGAGATACTTGCCTGCTATGGGGGATAGTAGCTAAAGTCCAAAACGCGTCGAAAGATAGGCTATTGCACCATAAAAAAAAAGTATATAAATTAAGTACTACTCTTATTTAATACTAGCTTTTGCTCGCGGCTTTGCACGCCTTAAATTCGTAGTAAAACAATTCCCACTTCCTTTTTTTTGTATTGGCTTCTATATGACTTATTTTAAGTGATACAATCAAAATTACGACATCGGCAGACATCGCTCACTGTCAAAATATTATTTAAAGTTTTTAATAAGGATACAATATTAGGTACTGTAATTATTTTTATACCTCTCTTGTTTTTAACTCTAACCATATATCCTTACAGATTTTCATTGAACATAATCAAAATATTACTATGTAAACTTGAGGAATTCTGAGCTACACAACCGATTATTTTCACCATCAACTTGCAGGTCTAGTTTTATTAAAAAAAAATCTATTTTATATGATAAACATTCAGCTAGCTATATGCATTAACAAAATTTTCAATACTGAACATTCACAAAAGCCATTTTTGAGACGGTTTGCACGGTTTCATACCAGAGTGCGCCGGTAGACCGTACCGCCGCAAACGCGAAGACCCTATATTTTAAATCTGAAATATCTTCGAAAATATTTATTCAAATTACATGCTGTAAAGGGCTATATTAAATGTAAAATGTATTTAAGTTACTAAATTAGATAAGGATTAAAGCTGTATTTCTTAAAATCGCTTCGTAAATAACCTTTTATTTTTTGTAAAATGTAAAGGATAAAAATTTGCTGTTGTGGGATATCCCTAAGAGATAAACATATACCATCGCGGATTTTCTCTTGCTTATATAAAGGTTATATGATGTATGAATTTTTGAATAATTTTTTTTCGTGTTGTGTGCACAACTAAAAGACAAACAGATAAACAGACAAAGATTTTAAAAATGCTGAAAATGGGTTCTGTTAGTTATTACTTCACATCCTGGTATATTTTTTTAAATATTTCCAATGTACAAAGATTCTCTAGATTCTCTAGAAGAATCTACAGATTTATTACATGTATAGAATAAAATTTTCATGGTACCTATTACGTCATTGACATAAATTGTCATAACTTTGTTATTTCTTACCCGATTTAGATGAAATAAACACTAAATGTTAAGTGCAGACTGTTATAATATATTACTGAAAACGCAACGCATTCAAATTGGTTAAGCCGTTTCGGAGATTAGCGTGCACAAACATACAGACATACAGACAAACAGACAAACTGAAAAACCATTGTTTTGGGTTCTCTTGCCCTTATAAAAAAAAACATCATAGAGGGGCTCCCCTATGATTTTTTTTTTTAATTTTATGTACAGGAATGGATCAGTGAGAATTTTATTATATGTATAAACTACTCAAACTTAAATCGAAATGATAGAAATACAACAAGAGTAGTCTACAAACTAGTAATAAAATGCAGAACATAAATACATAGAATAAAATACATTGGCTGCAATACAGTCCTTTAAACGTTGAGGCCAGTTATCAATAGAAGCATGCGCTCTTTCCATGGGGAAATTCTTCCTTGCCCATCGTATGTATTGTATTAGGGACTCCAAATTATCATGGCGTTTAGAGCAAGCTGTACTCTCTAAAACTGACCATAAATCATAATTCAGCAGATTAAGATCGGGACTAGACGACGGACAGTCTTCAGCTCTGTTGAAGTCCGAGACGTTCGCTTCCAACCAAGACTGCGTCGACCGAGCTTTATGACCCGGCGCCGAGTTTTGATGGGAGGATCATACTTGGTTATTGAACATGGTGTTATCAAGGGGCTTAACTACCTTCTCAAGAATGATATCTTGATACATTTGTGCCGATGTTTATACCTCTTCCACAAAAATATGCTAACTACCCACCTAACTAACTAGCTAGCACCCCACCAAACCATCACTGAAGTCGGATAACGCACGTTGCACTCTGTCGACTAAATAGGAAGCTTCCTTAGAGCTTTAAGCATAAATACCGTCATTTCATTTGTTAAAATGTTGCTCAATTGTAATTTTTTTCACATCCGTAAAAAAAAAATTCTGTGACCTCCCTTTGCGTACCGTTTCAGTAGTTGTTTCGATTTTACCACCCTATTCATCTTTAACTTATCAATTAAGAAATGACCATTGCGTCTCTTATAAGCAGCAAGGCCTAAGTCATCTCTTAAAATACGCGACATGGTTCTAGATGCTGTCTTCATTTCCGGAGATAAAATGTTTTGCCTTCGGACAGGATTTCTTTGAATTCTTTCCCTTACTACTTTGACCAACTTCGTACGAACTCTACGTGGACGGCCAAAGCTTTCTCTGTCACAAACAGAGGAAGTCTCATTGTACCTATTAATAGCCCGGTACACAAACATTTGACTTATACCAAGTGTATGGAGAGTTTTAAAAAATGCATTTGGCTTCATACCTACTTTGTGAAATGTAATTACAGCGATTCTGTTCTCTTTATCACCCCACTCCATTTTAATATCGCAAAATATTGCACAATGTATTGGCGCCAAAATGAGAAAACACAATGAACAATCGTATAAAAATGACAGTTTCTACATTCAAATGTAATATTTTTAATTTTAACAGTATTGATGGCCAGACTAAGTATATCTATATATAATATACTGGTATTAATATAAATCTATTATTATTTATTCTTGTATAAACAGTTTTCATTTTAAATATTTTTTAAATTTTATTTATTTTTAATATATTTAATATTTTTCGCCTTTGATTGGTTCCTTTTCATTGGATGTTTTTAATTTTTATAACTTTCTTCAATTTCACTGTGTAAATGTACCTATGTGTTAGGTTTAGTTTAACTAGTTCTAATTTGAACGCATCCTATTCCAACTTTTCCTTAATATCTTAAAATGCGGGTATCTAATAAATAATATCGAAAAGTAAGAGTCACGGCGGAAGGATTCTTTCACTTTTTGCTGCTCCGCGGCGTCCGAGTTCGGTCGATTGATAAATCCCGAAAGTGTATCTATAGTGGCAGCCGTTAAGCATCAGCGATTATTGAAAATCATTGGCGAATCAACAAATCCATTAATGTACATTTACAACAATTAGAAGCCTAAACAGTTGCAATTAGGTGACCTACATGTTGCTTACCGGCGGAGTGTTATCGGCGCAGGGAATCAGCACGAAGACGCAGGTAACCAGCTAACCTTGTTTAGCCCTAGCTCCTTACACAACTATGTGTTTTTTTTATAAATCCTTAACTTAAAGAAATTATAAATAAAATACCTGGTTGAAAGCCTGGTTTGTCGAGATGGTTATTGGTTTGGTCGAGATAGAAACAGTCGTCTCCAAGGTATTGAGGAATTATTGCTGGGTGTAAGGTTCTTATGCAATATTGATAGAAATACTTACACAAGTAAAAATGTGTGTGTCCTTAGGTTCATTTAGTAGTTACAATAATGGAACCAATAACATAAATTTAAAAAGTCAAAAAAAAAAATACAAATTTAAAAAAAACCCATGCGAAACATACAAAAATATCTCTAAAAAGAATAAAAATAATATTATTATGTACTTATTGAAGTCGTTGCGTCGGGGTTTTTTTTGTTATATAATTTAAACTCCTATCAATATAGAGTGAAAGAATACTGATAAGTGATAACTTTATTAAATATTTCGGGTGATAACAGATTCCCATTGACATTTGACTGACTGAATGTAATGTTAGATACATTTTGTTCATTAATTATAAATCGTTTCGATCATCTCCTCCAAATCATATGCTAAATAGTTGAATACATGCCTATAAATCCTTTAATAAGTATTTTGTTCTATGCATCGCAGTAAAGCTTGAAAATAAAGTATTTTCACATACTTTATTTGCATTCAAAAGTATAAAGTATAATTACCAAAAATAAAGTATAATACTTTATTATAAAGTATGGTTGGCAACCCTGTGTCTAGGTATATATTTTTGTCTTTTTTTTTGTGGTCGCCTTCTTTTTTTCTTATACTTATAATGCTTTTCTTGCTTTCTTATGTTTTTCTTCTTTGATGATGAAAGTTTAAAATTAGAGTTAGAGTTTAAAATTTCTGTTGATTGTTTAGCCTTCTTAGACATTCTCTAGGATACTGCAATCTTATTCTTTCATTATCATCAGCTGGCGGTGTATTTAATATAGAGATCCTATGTCTCAAGTGCTCTAATCTTACTGTGCATGCTACAATTGTTATTGTGGATGAGGTTATGTCTTGTATTTGTTTAGGCTTTAGTACAATAGTCTAATATATAAAATTTGTAAGTATTTCAAGCCTTATTTTTACAAAAAACTAAGGTTAGTTATTATTATGCTTCATTAATATTTTTCCCAATTAGTAAAAAACATTTTGCGATCAAAAATATAAATGTCGTTGAGTATTGTACACACTACGATGGCATTTATTTCGACACATACGAACTGAGATACTTTTATAAATGGCAAAATAAAAAGATCTTCACTCAATTAATAAGTATTGCAAAACCTCAAAATTGGCAAACTACGTCTAATATCTCGTCAGTCAGTTAAAATTAATTATAAAGTAAATTTAGGAAGTGACTGTTAATATAAGCGTCTTTGGTTTAAGAACTTTCTTATCTGAATCAGTCGTTAAAAAGCACTCGTCACATTTGATACAACACTTTATTATTCTAAGAAATAAATATAGGCATATTGGAAAGAAATAAAAAAGTTAAAAAAGAAAAGAATAAGAAAGTAAAAAATGATGTTTGCCCAAAATGTAAAAAATAATTTTGAAATTTTGAAAGTCGTAGATCGTAACTGTAGCATTCATAGAACTGCAATCTGTGTTCATTCTCCATCGATTGAGGTAACACCACATCTCACAGAAGATCAACCTGAAGAAGCTGTTACAGTTAAGTTTCCTATAATTAATGAGAAAGCCGAAAGACCAAACAGACTACATTCTCCTCTCTATTCTCTTCTTATATATACCAAGGGTGGCAAAGCATTTGCACTATCTATGTCTGTCTAGCTGTCTTAACATTAAGTCTGTTAGTGCTGAAAACACCTAACAGTGAATTCAAGTATTGCATTTTAGCTGGCAACAGCTATTGTGATCAACTATTGTGATTACAATTAAATATCCTGCAAAGAACGAGAGTCAAGTATCATAATAACACACGAGGACGTCTGAAAGAAATGGAACTTACTGGGATCTCTGGGAAGTAGACATATTTCCTCTAATATCCAAGCATCATTTATATGTTCGTTAGTATTCATATGTTATAATATTGCGCATTTATATAATACACATAAGTATATTATATACATTTATTTTACCGTGATTCCACTCTTAGAGCAGTTCCTTCCAATTGAGTAACGTATAATTTGATAGTAGTGGAGAACTGCTATCAAAATTCAATACATGAACTAATATATATCTAGCATTTGTAATGTGGTGTATAATTTAATATGATTTAAAAATAAAAAGAAAACGAATTACACTATTTATCTATGTCTTTATTATTTTTTGGCATCAAATATTCGTGCTAAATATTTACAATTTAGTGCTTATTGCTTAATACCAAAACGATATTAATAATTTTAAAGCTTAATTATAACAATGCACATAAAAGATAATATTGCACATAACGTGATGACTAGACTTACTTTATTTACAAAGTTTTAAATATAAAAATAATAAAATTGGTTTTTAGTTTTCTGACTAAATATTTATGTCTTCTTATTTGTACTTGAATTTAATAGACTTGTAATGGAGCAAAAAAAAAATACCGGAGTTAAAAAAAGTTAAAATGTTAGATGATATAAATTATAATATATTATTCACAGTGAAGTATATTAATGATGATATTTTTGGTTACTTTACTGAAGCACAAACTACTGTACTAAGAAACCTCTGAGGCGATCGTTTAGCAAAAGTTTTTCTTAACTAACAATATTATTGTTGTAGACTATTTTATTGCTTGCAACACGTTATAATATATTTACATTAAGTACTCCCATAGGAAATAAATTATATAGGTTAAGAAATTATACATAATTATAAACTTTTAATATAAAAGTAATACGTAAGTTCTATATTAGTAATATTTACAAGGTATTTAAAATACTCCTAAATGTTTAAATTAATAATACTTAATATTGCAATAGTTCTTAATATTTTAATTCTTAGACTAAATCATCGTAGCTTTCCGTAAAGCTGTGCTCTATGGCATCACTATCAAAGGGTGTTGTTTCTTTTTGCGAGGCGGATTCTTTTTGTGCTAACAGCCGGTCACAATCATTGAGCCTTCCGTGAAGAACATCATATACACGCGTCATAGAAGCGACCTTCTCTTTGCTAGATGGATCTGTTTCTATGGCAAAAAGTCGCGAATCCAGCAATTTAATTGCAGCTACGATATAATTCCGCAATGTTTTCGTTTTGTGTTCCGTGTTTATTCGTTCTAAGAACGCGCAAACTTGTCTTTCTCCGCATAGCAAGACATCAACATCATAAGCCAGCGGTGAATGCTGCCGATGCAGGTACGCAATCAATCGCTTAGCATAGCGTCGGTAAGTGCGGTAGGCTTTTCGCTTCCGAGTGCCGAGCGTTCTTCCCATTGTCATTGACTTCTTCATGTCATCGATGACAGCTTTGTACCCTGCATCGATTTTGGAATCGAAAATATTGTCTCGCAATCGTGTTTCGACTGGTTGCAATTCGTATGGAACTGGTGATGGTGGTAGTGATGGGGACGACGGCGGTGGTGATAAGGGTAAAGAGTTGCGTGTATTTTCTTCTCCTTCACTAGACTCACTTGATACTCGGCTTTCTACTGGGCTGGCTTGCGGTACGGAATACGGTCGAGATCGTACTCTAGTTCTTTGCACGCGAGCTGGTCGAGGAGCTGTTCTGGCATTATATGCGGTTAAAATATTTGCATCTTGTTCAGTCAGTGGACGAGCGCGTTGTGATGCAGCTAATGGAATGATTCTTATTTTGACTAGATCGTAGCTTTGATGAATTTTTGCACGAATTCGTGGATCTTCATAATCTGTACCCCAAAGATCACGTATTGCTGATTCTTTCAGGTAACGTACTTGGCAAAGTTCTCCATTGAAGAACCTTTTTCTTTGTTGTTCATTGAGTGCGTCTCTTTCCGCTCCAATAAGACCATGAATTTTAGTCAAATGGTCAGGTAGTTTACCATAAGTAAAGCGTGCACAATCCTCGATAGGGCAAGGTATATTTGCGTGATTCTGTTTCTTGGTGCGAGCGCCGGCTACTGTGGGCCGCGCACTCATGACGTCACTCTTGTCTAAAACAAAAACAACATTATAAATACAATGATAGCGTTAAAAACTGAAGTCTATATTTGTATATAAAATAATATTCGTACTTCGAGTATTTCTAGACGAGGACAAATAGATTACAATTACAACCACAGCCCTACTTATCAGGTCCAGACAGTTTTCAGTAAATATATTGTCATAAAAATATTATTTACGAATTTTGAAATGGTCCTCTGTTTTAGGACCTTACAAAAAGTATGTAATATAGGTACCAATTTTTTTTTAATTATTGCCAGTGTTGATTTTCCATACACCTAACATGAGTATTTTTTTTCCACAGAATTGTTCAACCCTTACTTCATCTACTTAAAGCTTAATTTGCGTATATAATAACCTATGTCTTTCTTGTGACCTCGATATATATCTACAATCGTTATATCATTACAATCGCCATCTCGGTTTGGCCGTTATAGCGTGTCAGACAAACAGACATTACTTCCGCATCTACCATACTAATAGGGATATAACATTATAAACAACATTAGTTTTAGAAATCGCCAACAGTCTTGTTCGTTATCCAATAAAAATTCTAAATGAAGACCATTACAAAATATCTCCGAACTCAATTCTTCACTTAGTCAATACAAGTCCAGTTAATTTATTTAGAGCATGTTTATCAACAAGGGTGGCTGTCCGAGTATAATAATTGTGTTGACGGAGCCCTGGGGCTGCTTGCCAAGAGCCTTGTCCGTTTAATTTATTGAAAACAATGCCTCTTTAAGGGATATGTCCTAAGCATGATATTACTGAAGTAATAACGAGTCTTGAAACTAGTTGTGAAAGTAGAGTAAGATAACATTAAATAAACCTTTTCTTATTCTTTTATTTACAGAAAAAAAAGTTGGGATGAGAATTTTGATTTCATATACAAATTGACAAATTGTTTTTAAACTAACAGTAAATACTTGGGTATGTCGTAAGAACGTTTTCAACGCATGACCAATCATGAGTTGAACTGTAATTATAAACGAATTATAAAAAAAACACTAAAACAAAATGGCGCGATCAAATAATATGAATAATAATAATAATTTGGTTGTTATGCCAACATCGCTGTAGGCCCACAATTACTAATATTGCAGGCCGTTCCGAGTCTGATTGAACTAATATTTATTTTGGAAATTAGCTCGTAGACGTCTTGGCCGGGGCCCACTCGCCGCGAAATTATAAATAATCTAAATTAAACGTATCTCTAGGGAAGATATCTTGCATTGTTTAATATTCTTCAATTAATAATTTTGATTAGCTCTCTGGATTGTAAGGAAATTGTCTCTCGTATTAAGAATATATTTTGTATCAGTAACATTTTGTGAATAATTTATTAGAAGTTAAAACTGATTGTTGTTATTTTTATTTAAAGTATTTATCACTTTAACTTATTTAATAAATGTTTTATAATACCTACAGGTAGGTAAGTAAGTCTTCCCTCGGCGTGATTGCCGTTCACACAAAAATATATTTATTTTAATAATATATTATGTACAATGATATATTATATAATGATAGACTTATTTTTATGAATTATATTAGACCCAAAGTGTGAATATATTTCTTACTCGGCAAATTACAGAATTTTTATACAATTTTTTCGTATGTTTCGAATTTAAAAACACCCCTCGACAGATTTTACGCGAGTTTTTTAAAAGGAACATATTGTATTATTAACAATATGTTCTTAACTTACTGACTAGCTACTATAAGTGTGGATCCACTAGGTTTGGTCAAGACTTATTAAACTGCACATTTAAATTAACATTTAAATTATTATTATTTTTTAAACATAACAATGTTTTTTGTTTAAATTAAAACCGTTAAAATATATTAAAAAAAAGATAAACAGATAAACACAATAAGGAATTATCTATATATTCATTACATTAATTTCATTTTTATAAATCATGTTTGTTTTAATATTACATCTGAATGCATTTTATGGAGTGTCAAAAGTTTGTAAAAAAGAAATCAAATTAATATTTTACTTTATTTGGTTCTTATATTATTCACAACTATGTTACCAATAATAAAAATGAAGTTCGAAGAAAAGACAAGGCGTTTCTAAATGTTTAGAAAATTAATAAATATCGGTTTTATAAATATGTGGGTAAGCGCATGGAAAATTAAATATAAAACTATGATAAATATAGGAACTACGTTGAAATGTTCATATGTGTATAGGTCTTAACATGACGGCCAATAAATACATTTTTTTTATTGAATTAATAAAATTGAAATATGCTAATCTAAGTTAATTAAGTAATCAGTATTTTACTAAAATATCAAACTAGTATTTTTTTTGCGTAATTAATAGTAAGTAAAAATGTAAAAGATTTTACAGTTCTTTTTAAACATTTATTTGAATTCCATGGATTATATAGGTACCATTATTTCTCTGTATTAAAATAACATGCTACAAAAATAGTATTTATCAGATTTTTTACATCATTACTCCATTGTATAATACAATAAAAAACTAACGGATTAAAAAACTGAAATATGTATAAAAAATGTTGGCAACTTCTTTCGAACAAACTATTAGTAGTACATACGCATTTTTTATTAAAAAAAAAGATAAATACCGGCTGTCCAATGTAAACTCAATATTATTTGTAGAATCTGCTTAAAAAATAAATTAATAAGGGAATTCATTAATTAATAGTAAACATTTGTGATTGCTTAATTTTCTCTGGATGAACTTTAGAACCCTTTAGATACAAAGGCTGTCACAGATTGACATAACTTGATACATTTATGACGAGACACGCAAATTAGCGCAAAGTTTCCATAAAGATCCCTTTGAGAAAGTGGCTCGGCTTGAATAAATAACTAATTTGCATATTTAATACAGGTATCGCTGTAGATTCAATTGTTAAAGCCTTGAATTATTAATCCCCGCCGCGGTTAGCTTATTACCCCTGACTGAGGCAATTAAATATTTAGATCAGCTTTTCTTTAATTAGCAGTGTTATTATGAATATTTTATATATTTTTTTTCATTGTTTTGTTAATAGGTTTTATATTAACGTTATTCATCCATGTTTGTTAGTATTATAAAGTTTTGGTTTCAAAATTTGGTAAATTTCTTAACAAAAAATTAATATCTATTTATATTTTATTGGATTACAGAAAATAAGGAGATCGTGACACTAAATATGAACCAAACGATAAAGTTTTTAAGTGTACTATTATTATATTAAAAGTATTATACAACTTTAATTACAATATTGGTTAGATCAATATTTATCAAAGTCTTATAATACACTTTAAAATTATAAATTGAAAAGACTTATTTAATTATATCAAGTAGATAAATAAAATCCAAACTAAAAATAATTTCCAAATTTTGAAACACAGTATAGTAATAAGACTACTTATAATAAAATGGAGAGAAAGAGGCTCTGGATACAAACTAAGATATAAAATATTGAGACAAATCTGTGTCACATTGAAAATATTATTCAAATGAGAAATGTATTTCTTACCATATTATAGTATTCAATATATTACGGTATTTATTTTACTCAAATTATGATTCTAAATTCTGTTGTATTATAAACAAAATATTTAAAAGATGCTGTTACCATTTCATTTCTACAAATGATTTTGATTAGAATGTGACTGAAATTTCCATATATTAGTAAAAAAAAAATTAAA
Source organism: Napeogenes sylphis (assembly GCA_959347405.1). Taxonomy (NCBI): domain Eukaryota; kingdom Metazoa; phylum Arthropoda; class Insecta; order Lepidoptera; family Nymphalidae; genus Napeogenes; species Napeogenes sylphis. Next base: position 19,379,232 of record OY365781.1, read on the forward strand.
CTTCGGGTCCTTATATTTTCTTTACAGTTTGTTTATATATGTTAAAATAAACATATAAAATGTTAACAACAGCAAAGTTTCTTTATGTCAAATAACAATAAAACAATAAAGTCAAATATTAGTTTCTGTAATTAAAATTTAAACTCATAAGTTTTCTTGAAGACCGGTGTAACGCGAGGGTGCAAACAGTAAACAAGGGGTTGTAAACAGGGGTGCATTTTGATATGCAACAAAAACAATACTGACGAAATTCTGTTTTATATTAAATATATATATATATATATATATATATATATATATATATATATATATATATATATATATATATATTCACTGTTGTTGATCTTCTTCAACTAGCTCTTTTTTGAAATAAAATTATAATGTATACTTATTTTAAATGTCATCAAATCTTTGTGTTTTGATGTTAGTTTATGCTTACATAAAATGTTTAAAATTATGTTGACATGAATCCATAATTTATTGGTAGGATGTTGTGGTGTAGTTAAAATAATGTATTAATTAAAATAATAATCACATACATACACACATTCCGTTTTTATAAACTAATCATAACATTAAATTAAATATTTCTGGCGATTACCACTACTGCTATTGTTTTATTATATTAGATAAATGGGGCTATATTATTATTATTATTTCAACTTCCAATAAAGTTTAATCTGAATTTAGATAAAATCGATTGCAAATGAAATATTTAAATATTACTTTTAATCAAAAAGTTTACATAGCTTGATTTATAATTTAAGCAATAGTCAAGTAATAACCTCTCTATTTAAAAAAAAAAATATTTGTATTTGAATTTTATTTATAATCAGCTTTAGTATATTTTTAAAACTTTTTTTTTAATAAAAACCAAATTAAGCACAATATCCACCAAACTAATCACCCACTTTACAATATATTTAAAAAAAATAAATTACTTACCGGTCTTAAAAGATTGATAAAGTCCAAAAGTTGTGTTGTTTACGACTCTAAGCACGTTGTTGTTGTTTATTGTGTACTCGGGAAAGCGAACGAAACGTCCTTCTGCTCTCAATGCCGATGTTCAACTGACATTACGTAACGGGTCCTGGACAATTCCTTTTCATCCCTCGATTTTCATGCATTTTCTCATACGGCGCACCAATTTTAGTAGACCTCCATCCCTCTCCTACTACCATGGAGTGACGGTTACTGAGGGGGAAAACATTATAATTTTAAGGCTCTATTCTCAGCGGTTTTCGAGCTGCTTGTTCTAACTTCGTGCATTTTCGGGTCACTTCGTATAATTTCGTGGAAAAGCTCCGCCTAAGTTTACAGACTTCAGATTACGTAGATTTCATTACAGTTTTTTACTTTTCATTACATTTAGAGTAAAAAAAAATAATATTCAGTTGTAATATTATTATTTGTTTCTTTTAAAACTCATGAGAATGGATATTATATTGAACTTAATATAAATTCGACTATTCTACAAACACATTTAGTTTTAAAAGTTATATAAGATTTAATTAAAATAATTAAAATTAACATAGTAGTGTTACTTCGTTCCTTGAATATTATTTTCCAAATGGAATCGACATCTTTTTAGAAACTAGAGAACGTTTATATATTACATGTTTATAGAGCATACTCTATAAACATATAATAAATAAACTTTCAAAATTGAATTTATGATTATAAACATTTTTATCCAACAGAAAAACCGAAAAACAAGAGAAGCGTTTTAGTGTAACTTTAGCTCTGTACTAAAGATTTTTCTATAAGTGTTTTACGACTGATGTGGACCGTAAAGAGATCTTGTGTTTCTCCTTTTGTTACTATCCTATGATATAATTATATTTATATTTAATAACACGCCCATTGAAAGGGCGTGGTGTCATTCTGATACGCCTTCCACGCCTTCTTCGTAGCATGAAACATAGACTCTTGAAAGCGACGATTTCGTTGTAATACACCCTGTTTCAGGCTACCTCTTAGGTGAAGGAAACTTTCAGAAAAATATCATCATTAAATTTGGTCGTCTTATACAGGATATGGCGATTCGCATATTGATCGGTCCAACTTTCTAGACGATTGATTAATATCTAGTGGGGATGGATTGGTGATGAAGTCTCTGGATGTGAATAACCTGTGGAAAAAGTGTACTTTTATTTTTAATGTCAGTATTAGATTGTAGAGAGAGGTAAATCGTTATAGCCTTCAATTTATTAAAATTGTAAGTATATTGTTTAACTACAGATTTTTAAGAATATTGATAAGGATTTACAGTTTTTACGAAACTTTTTATAATGTAAATCAAAAATAAATATGACTTTAATTCATTTCAAAAGTTTTAATTCAATGTTTAAAATTATTACAATAGAAGTAGTAAAAAAATAATTATTGGTTTTGGATCAGGAAGCAGTTTTTTATTTACCCTGGGGTTTTTTAAAACTAATAAATCTGTGTTTCAAAGATAACAAGATTAAAATAAAAATATTTCAGAAAAAACAATTTGTATACTAGGTACCTACTCCTTAAAAAGATCAATAGATTATTTACTTTGGGTATAAGATATTTTTTTTAAATTATTTACGCTTACTTATACTAAAGAACGTTATTTTATCGTGAACATGATTTTGTATCATATACAATAAAACTCTATATATAAAGATAGTTATTTATATACAAGAACACTTAATATATTTTTTAATAACTCGGCAATTTGCCACCATAGGAACTTTATCTATCTTATAAGTGATGTTAAGACAGATAGATTATTTCATAGGTGTAAATCCAATAACGCAAATATTATATCAAAAACAATCCCTGCCGTCGGACTCTATATAACATGTTATCTAATTTTGTAATTCCTTTTCTAAAGAGCTCTATCTCCAAAAACTAGATTTCTTATTTTTTATATAACTGTCACTACAATTTCTTATGAAACTATACTTAGAGTTAGTATATATAATTTTAAATGACATATTATATTATAATCGTGCAGTCAGAGAAATTGTATATTAATGCTTAATAATTAGAGTATGTTGCGTTACGTATTCAATATTATATTATATAATAATAATATTAGGACAAATTACACATATTGATCTAACGAATAAGCAAGCAAATTATTTGCTTGTGTTAATGGTGTTAGACAACCATACATACATAGAAATACTTTATAAATACCGAGAATATATTTAATAAACTATCAAATCCAGAAATATAGACATCTATGCTCATCACATACATGCCTGTCCCTGTCGGAAATCGAACCCGAGCCGCTTTGGGCCGCTATACGTTAGGCGTCTGCGCTAACACTCAACCAACGTATTATATACCATTTAAATATATGTTATCAGTAACTTTTAGTAAATCATACTTAGTTATTTATTATTAAATCTCCCCGGCAGAGATACTCATTTATGTGATGATCATAGATGTCTGTGTTTCTGGGTTTGGTCGTGTATTAAATATATTCTCAATATTTATAATGTGTATTTCTATGTATTTGTATCGTTGTCTAGCACCCTTACCAAACAAGCAAATAATTTGCTTACTTAGGGGTTAGTTCAATGTGTGTAATTTGTCCCGATATTGATATTATTATTATGATATTATTATTATTCATATAAAGCAAAAGATAGATAGATTTGATTGAAAGACCGCTCGAATTAATATATTCGCGAATATTTGTAACACAGACGACGACTTTCAGTTATATTATTAGCATATGAAGAGTATGCTTTATAGAGATATATTTATATTTATACGTTCTTTGTTAGAAATGGTTAGTCATACTGCACTTAAAAATTTACTTAAATTGAAGTACTTGTTCATTGTCGAATACTTTTTGCTTGCTCTTGTAAACGTTCTCTTCATTAATATGGCTCCATTTATATCCCTTATTATAATTATCCACATAGTTATCCAAAAAAATTATACATGCTTCTGACGAAGTCAAAGTAATTTTTTAATTATAACTACTTTAAAATATATTTTAGTCTCTGGTTGCATTATTCTGCGTTGATATTCTCTTAATATATAAATCAAATATTTTTCTCCGATATTATTTATTCGAGATACAGTTATAAGAACGAGACACCTGAATTTAAGATGTATCTTTATGCCTAAAATGTACATACTAAATGTTTCTGACCTAACTTCGTAGAAACTAATTTGATTTTACATTTCTTACTAATACGAATGTTATCTAATTTTATCTAACATCTAAACTACAATGTTCTTAAATAAACTTCTTAATAAATGAGTTCATTGTCCTTTCCCTATCAATAACATTAATTTAGGCTGCCTTGGTCCCTTAGTCCTTATTTAATATATAATACTTTCTAGTATTATAATAAACATCTACTGAATAATCTTTTAGTATATAAATGCCCATTTAGTGCATACGAAAGAAATGTTAAACATGTTAAATAACAAGTTACTTAAGATTTTTTTTATATTTTTAACAACCAGTTGGCAGTGTACTCCTCTGCTCTTTTCCCGCTTTCTGCCCTTAAATTCTGCTCTAAAACCTAACTTGATTATCTTATCTATAACCTTTAAAGTTTCATTGTAATTCTAACAAAAATGAATTTTTTGCTGAAAATTACACACTTTTGCGAAGTGAAAAGCATCGAATATGATTTCTTAGATAATAAAAGCCAAACCTACGGGCCTCTTTCAATAAAACTTGTTTATCTATTTTGTTGTAATGTAATTTTACAGCCCGAATTATTATTTGTCGTTTCACGTGAAAATAAGAGAATTTTGCTGAAAAGAAGCCTATATGCTAAGTGAAGCGATAACCTATCACAACACATGTACTCTAATTTATACATGTAGATCTTGCATTAACAAATAAACAGACAAAAAGATAAGGTTTTGTCACATTCTGAAAGCACAGCAATTATATAATAACTATTTCACGAATTTAAGTCCGTTTAATTGCACATCTCATATGTTTTTGAACATAAAGACATTATTCGCATCTGAAAATTTAAATTTATGTCAGGATAAAATTTTAATATAACTAAATGTACAGGAATTCGAATTAAATCAAAATGTAATAGTAGTGAATATTGTAGAAAACATAACCTGTTCATTACATTTCATGTACATTTTTTGTAATTATACATATTGTAAGATATATATTTTGTGGTTTTCTTTCCTCTATTTACACAGATATTAAGTATATATTGACTATCAGAGAACATTTTACACATCGAGCCTACTTTAAGGTATATTGTTTTGAGCTTTAATACTATTAGTGTCCTAAATAAGAAGTCGGCACATATCTATGCATCTGTATTATAAAAGGTAAGGTTTATATTTTTGTTGTCTTTTCCTAAAACAACACTTCAATAAATTTTAGATTTGTCCTTACTCTGAAGTTCCTCTGTCTATCTTTGCAATAATTGTATTTTAATTAGAATTATGTGATAAATATTAGATTTTTTTTCTAATCTGTCTGTTTGGATGTTCTACTATAACTCCAAATGGGTCAACACATGATTTGATGTGATGAGTGTGTTGCTGGGAGGCCTACGTCCGGACATTAGCCTTCCCCGGGTACGCCATATGACCTGATCTCCAGTCTTCGCCATCCAGTTACTACCAGCTTCCCTCATCAAGTTATCGGCCCATCTAACCGAAGGTCGTCCAACACTATGTTTGCTTCCATGGCCTCCGTTTACATAAACCCCATTCGATCCCTATCATCGGTAAAATATTTGGTAATCATACCCTTCTTTTTCTGGAAGATATATATTATTATTCGTGTGTTTCTGTGTTTGTGCGTCACTGTATAAGTGATATTAGAACTTATTATATTGGTGTTTCTTCATATCGTTTCTTTACCGTGGACCTACCTAAAAGAATCGCTTTATAAAGACTTTTTCAAGTATACCAGAAAGTTAAAGACGTATGGTATTATGTATAAACCATAATACGTATCAGTAACATATGTCATTCAGTTTGGTTTTGTTTATATTGGAGACAATTTGGTAAATAAAGAAATGTTCAAAATATAGATATATCGAAAAATGTTGGTCCTTTAAATAAAAACATTTTTAATACAGTACCTACATCGGGGGGATGTGGCTGTAGATATAGCTGGCGACGGCTAATATTTGTTGTAACATTTATTTTAATTACCACCTCTGAGCTTAAAAAAACGTACTAGAGTTTAGTTATTTCCGTAAATAAAATAAGCGATCATAGTTATATAAATTGAATTACTTTATTTTGCTTAAGTTTATTGAACCCTTTAAGATCCATACGACTTTGAGTCGTATGGATCAGAGTTGATATCAGAGTACAATGGTTAAAAACCGCTTCTTAAATGTAATGTAACATTCAATGTATTTTATCCTTACATATGAAATTGGCGTTTTTCGTACTGGCCATTTTAATTACAAATTTCTCCTCTTTGGTAATAAATTCCAAATTCAAATTTTTAGAGCTTTATTCACATGTAGTTTTGTTGACCGTTATTCATTTTTTTTTCTTTTGTGTTTTCTATTTTTGTTACTCAGTTTACAAAATAGAAAAGTTAAAATATCACATTATTTACGAGTACGAGTTACACTGTGGAAAAGAAAGCACAGTTCGTTTTTGGTTCTAACACCGTTCTGGAAATTTCGACCTGCAGAACAAGCACTGTGGACGGCCGGAGACCCAAGTTGATAATGAAGAATTAAAAGCTATTTTGAAAGCGGATCTATCGCAAACCACGTCCGAGTTAGCTACAGCCTGCGGTGCTAGTGACAAAACTATTTTATTCCTCTTGAAGCATGAATTAAAAAGATTGAAGGGTGGGTACCTCCTGAATTGACTGAAACAAACAGGCAAACGCGCGTCGACTGCTACGTTATATTACTGAACTGCCAAAATAATGAAAGGATTTTAAATCGAATTATTATCTGTGATGAAAAATGAATTCTCTACGTTAATCGGAAGCGCTCATCACAATGGTTGGATCCTGGTCAGATAGCCAAATCCAAGCGAAAATTGACCCAAAAAAATTACTTGTAAGCGTTTGGTGGACCAGTGGTGGTATTGTTCATTACAGTTTTCTCAAATCTGTCCAGACTATTACGGGAAATGTCTATTGTCAGCAATTGCAAACCATGATTCAAAAGCTAGCTTCTAAACAATCTGGTCAGTCGCCTACACCACTGCTCTGTCACGACAACGCTAGACCATACACTGAACAAAAGACGACTACCAAATTACCATTTTTTTTCGAAAATTAGATAACTTCTTGCAAGGGAAAAAGTTCAAATTCAATGGGTCTGTCCAAATCGCCTTCAAAGATTTTATTGATTCCCGTCTGAATGTTTTTTTTAGTAAAGGGATCAATTAACTAACTATACAATGGCAAAAGCACACAGAAAACACCATCTACTACTTCTACTGGTTCCTACTTCATACATACTACATATAATTAAACACATTATATAAAAAAATATTTGACTTTTTGTTCCTCCTATACAACACGCCCATTTCATATGTTAGGACCTATTATTACTGTTTCAGTCCCTATAGTTAAGATTATGGAAAATATTTTAATATTACTATATTATTATTATTTTTTAATAATTAAAAACTGTAACAGTTAATGGACGTCAGTATTTATTGAAAGAATATTACAATCAAGCCTCCTCGTATGCAAATGGTTGTTAAGCGACTACGGACAGACTCTACCACTGTAAACATATTACTCTTACATTTTATCGTAAACACGATTACTGCAAGAAAAGGTTGAAATAATAGTTATAGTGGCTTTAGCATAGTCCTAAAAAGTATTATAAAAAGAAATTGACAAAAATTGGAATGATTGAAAATAAGTATGGGGTATTTATTTTCGTGACATGTGAAGATGTACAAAGTTTAATGTTTTTTATTTTCAAAATAATATTTTTTTAGCAATGAATTTAAATGTTGTTTTCTTTGCGAGTGCGTGGTGATTGCAGTCATTAATCAGCCAATAAGATGCAGGGCGCTTTTAAAAACACCGCCAGATCAAAATAAGAGCGTTAGGTAACAAGAGGACATGCTGATTTAGACAGTTCTATAGTTTATACATACATTTATATTTTTTATACTAATAGTAATGTTGTTGAAAAATGTTATTTTATATACAAAACGGTAAGTTTTAATATAAGATAAATGTTGTTGCTTGTTATACATTAATTGATGCATTGTTAATTACTATTCTTGTACATTTATATACGTATTGTATGGTATTCTAATATTTTTTTTTAGAATCCTTTCTTTTTTTTCGCAGACCTACCGATTTACTCTCCTGTACATATTTAAGCTATCTCACACAGAGTGTCTTTGTAGCCTTAAGCTTGACTGTTGTGCATATTTTATATAGTGTACAATAAATAAATAATCTGACTTATATAAATAAACAAATTTTGAACTGTAAATTTACATATTTTTCACTTTAATTTCTAATTGTTATTTACAATTTTTGTAAGTACTTATATATATATATATATATATATATATATATTTTATAATATTTAAATCTTAAAACATGAATATTTTATATGTAATTATTAGTTATATACAAAGCTAAGGTTTCAAACATAATTTTGTTAGTAATTAAATGATTTTTCGTAGTACAATTTTCGTGTCTTATCCACAACAACGTAGCCTTAATTTTTGACATAATGATGATAAAAATATGATGTTGAGCTCCCCTCAGGATATCCGATGGATATTGTGTTATCCGGCGTCACAATAAGAAGCTCGTGATAAATTTGTACGGGAAATTCATCTTGATTGATAACCTTCCAGTACACACGGTTTTTACAGTATGACCTCAGCTCTATTACGACATTATTTTAATTTTAATTATAGGTTTCTTCCTTTTGACCGAGATGTTTGGAATTACTTAATTATCAATTAAACATAATAAAAATTAAACATTAAACATTAAAATTAAAGATAATTATTTTTAATCTTACGTAATAAAAAAAATATTTTATTAAAATATTTTTATTAACAAAATAATATCTCAACAATGTCTTTCAAAATAACTCGCGGGTAATTAAAATTTAATATTAAAGATAGATCTTTAAGATTAGATTATAATCTTTTTTATCTCCTATAATCATAATAAAAGAATAAATATTTGTTTTAATATATAATGATTGTTGGGTAGAGATCCGTCCAGTATTAAGAATGCTGACATCAACATCTCCAGAGTAAACATTTCTTCAGCGTGCAGTTATGCAGCGTAAATCATAGGGTGTGCATAATAACATAATAAAATAGAATAGAGGGCCCGATACTTTGTTTATTGTTTTGATGAGTCCGCACTTTCTCCCCTTACCCAATCATGGCTGCACTGCCCGCATATGCTAAAGGAAAATCTGAAAGAAATTCTTTTTTTTCTCTCAGTACTTTAAAAATCTTTACTACAGTGTGGGCTCATTGTGGATATAAAACTTTTAAATCATGTCTAATTATAAACTTGCTTTTATATTTCTTTTTATAAAACCTTATGTTTTATTTTCTTTCAAGCAGGCAAATAATTCTTAATGTGATAGTTTTCTTTTAATTCTCATAAATGTATATTTTTATAACCATACTTATATCTCCAGTATCTACCTACAAAAATGCTCTAATTTACTCCTGATACATTTTTTGAAATTTTACATTAATTATTGAGTTTATTTATGTTGTTTCTTTTTACGGACCATTCGTGCAGCCTTTATTGATTGCTTCTACTTAAAGAATAGGTTAACTATTTTATAAATTAGAAGGTACCTAATAATTTAATGTAACCTAATAATAAGCCCAATGTGCTTTAGGAGGGTTGAATGAAAAGGGAAGTCTATAAATTAAGCCCACATCTAATAGTCAAATACTCAATACTACTTCTTATGCATATAAGCATATTACCTATATTCAATTTTGATTTCGGTGTGATTAACACGGATACGTCATTCAGAAGAATTCATCACATTCATTTAATATTTTCAAGTCCATTGAATAAAAAAAAACAATTTTAATTCTTATTAAATATAATGTTTTAATCTCAGTTACACGTATATTTATAAAATGAGTTCTTCTTATGTTATTATAAAGTCAAGTCAAAATTAACTCCGAAGTAGAGTTACATTAAACGTTCTCGCAAACGAATCGAATTCAGCCAACTATCGTAATTCGTTGCAATTTCGACGAGTTTGTTTTGGCCGCATAGCGATTAAGTTCTTGAATTTTTTATGCACCAGATCGTCGAGAAACAACAGGCGAATGTTTTTCACTTCGTTTTTCGGAATTTCACCTGATTGTCAAATGAATAATTTATAAAACGCTCTATGTAGTTCGAGGCAGTGATTTTTCAATTACATCACAATGCCCAGGGTTACAATGTTTGCGATCTCAGTCAATAAAACGAAAAAAGGATTTATGTCATGAAAATGAGAATTGATTTTTAATCTGTTGTGTTGTATTTAATTTTAATTATTCATATTTTATTTTAAAATCCTGTTCAATATTCTGATGATAAACATATTATTTAATTTTCAAGATTATAAACACCATAAGTAAGCATAGTTTTTATACAGTGTATAACCTAACAACATATCATACATAGTTGTGCCGTTTTGATATGTACTAAACAAGAAAAGGGTTAATTTTTTTTTTTAATTAAACCCAACTCCATGGATGGCCATTTATCGGCACTAATTGTAAATTTGAATACAGACACAGAAAATAATCAAAATCAATGCATACATTAAGAAGTTCAATGACAAACACATTGAAAATTTATGTAAGATAAACTGCATGAAGCTGTATTGTCTTAATTTCCTGGCAAAACAACTTATCGAACATTAGCAACGTGCGGAGGGGAGGCGATGGCCTGTCACCGCGAAGTGCTGGCCGAATAAATGAGAGGTCGTTTTTTGTCCTCAAACTACCACTCACCTCTCGGATATTATCGGATCGAGCGTAATGCCCGCGCGGATTATTGCGATATAAATTGTGCACATTGGCCATTCGATTGCCCAGGGCTGGTTCACTTATATTCACTTTTGGAATGACTTCAAAAGGACTTCCTTTTACATATCAAGACGCTTAATATGAACTACTGTTCATGCCAAATGATCGTTAACTTACATGGTACTCCATGTAAGTTAACGATCATTTGGTGTTTTATACTTTTTATTGTTAATCTTCAATATAGTCTCTATTAATTTTCTTTGAAATTTCTTTTTCTAAAAAATATTATAAACATTTTCTTTGTATAAAAAATTAATTTGAAATGTTGGTGAATTAAAACAAGAGAACATATTTTTGTTTGTTTGTTTTAGTAATTACAGAAGAATATAAAGGTAGTAACATTAAAAAAATATTGTTAATTAGAAAATAGTTCTGCTTCGACAGCCCTAGCTGAATTTTCTGTTCTGGCCAGTCACTCCCCAAAGAAACGTTTAACGATATTAGAGCTTTATTTTTTATAGTTTGGGAAAAAGAACTGCCTTATACGTTACTGGTGGCTACTTTCCACTTTGTCGTTTTTATTATAACGGTTGTACAACTTCATATTATAATACTCTATTATTTAGGATACAATTAGGGTTAGCGTTTTAACCAATTACGATAAAATATTAACATATAATTTAAAGAACTAACATATTTAACATTATTTATATAATAAATAGCGAAAATAACAAAAAGATAATATTTGTTTCAATAAGAGAAGAGCAAACTAAAGGTACTATAAAATTTCGCGCTAAATATTTTACTTTCAAATACGTTCAGGTGATATCAAAAGTTGCAACAAAGGGCCTGAAAAAAATCCCATTGTTATCGAGGGTGTAATTTATTAGGGGCCTCGGCTCAGTGGGACCTTTTTTTATATATCATCGTATTATCCCCACTTGGAGAGTTACAACTTCTTAAAGAAAATCAGGGGAAATTAATTTAAGCATTTAAAACTGTCCCGGACACGACTTTACTTTGTGCTTGTTTTGATAAATGTCATTTTTTATAGATATAATGAGGTTATTAAATTTTGTTTTCCTAATTTTATTCATCAACGTGTAGATTATATAATTTTATATTTTATTATGAATATATTAGAAACATTAAAAAACTTAAAAAATATACATTGCATTTGTCAAAAAAGCGTTTGATATATTAAATTAAAGTTGATATAGTTAAATTAAAAAAGGGACAACTCAAGGGTGTCCCTGTTCATCCGTTCCCGATTAAGCGTGTCCCTAATATTTTTATCTCCTCACATAAATACAACGTAATGAGTCCCTAAAATTCTCGGACCGCTTTTAAATTTATTCAAGTCGACGAATGCGCATATTTGATACAAATATAATTTACGGATAATATTAAAACCTTTATCAATTATACTTATGATACTTGGAACCATTAACAAAATAAACGACCAGTGTAGAATGAGCCTTATTAATTGCTACATTCTGTGTGTTATTTAATATAATATAACATTGCGTAAATAAAATAAAGAAGAGGTAGCTTAGGATAGCGTGTCTAGTATTTCACTTCACCCCGGATAAGTGCTTTCAGTGTGTACCAAGAAACGATCATTGGAAAATAAGACAGGAAAAGTACATCCCACTAATAAAATATTTGAAATCAATGATAAACACAATAAATATATATAGGTACAATAAATAAACGAAGATCAATTGTAAAGTGTTTTTAAATCTAAAGATGTTACACTAACACGAACACATACATATAAACTGTAGTGTTAGTTATCATAAATACTAATGTGTTATACAAATCAAACACAGACATTTAAAATAATAGTGGAATTTCGTGAACATCTAATGGGTTCATGATAGCGGCTATGGAGTCCTGATTTATACCCTCCTGGCTACTCAGCGTGAATAAAATTCTCGAGAATTTATAGTCCGGGTGCGATCCAACCTACAAATATATTTACTTTGTCAAATCTATTCGTAATATTCCAAAGTTTGTGAAACATTTAAAGTTTTTTGCAAACAAAATGTGCGGTGTTGAAAAAATATGAATTCAAACATTTCTGTTTTTCGAATCTATTTTGAAAATTTTATTTCATAAGCCAACAAACTAACGGCTGCAAATGTTTTTCAAAACACCATTGGAGCATCATTCGCCGAAAACAAACCACGCAGAACGGTCGTTGTAACGATATCGCTGAGTCTCAATTGTCCTTTCAACTTAAACACTGAAGCGAATTGTTTACGTCCGTGCCAATCAACAGGCTCGCTAACAAAACCAATCAACTTCGTCTCGCCTCTATTTGCTTAAAAGGCTACTTTTTCCTTTTAGTTTTTCATTGTCGCTGCGACCCTTTCGTCTATCACCCGTTCCGGATATATTTGATTAAAAAATAACGTCGTCAGAAAGCGGGCGGCGCAGTGTGTGCGAATATGGAGACAAAAGGAGTAAAACGCTCCTTGGTGGTGGTAGCGGCTTAGCTGTCAATTGTCACGTCCACGTAGCGCTCACGTCCGACTCTACGTTTGTATTTTGCTTCACTATCTGTGGAGGCCGAGATGCGGCGTGTGCCTGTCTAAACATCAAATTATTAATACGATCTCATCATACCACTAACAGTGGTGAGTTTTAAATGGAACAGATAATATTAATAACCATTGTACAAAACATACAATTTATGTACTAGGCAGTAACATAATTATATACTTAATTTATGTACCATGTAGGTATTTTTGTGTTCTCTGGACTCTTTCAAGCAGTTTATTTTTAGTGGGTGCCGGTGCCCTTCGTAACAAAAGATTTAGATAGTGGCTGCAAGAACAATAGGAAACGAGTTGGCGGTCCTCGTTCCACTCGACTATTCTTTTAATTGGTTCTCAATCCACATTTTCATCGGACGAGTTCAATCGTTTGTATTTTGATAAATTTGTATGGATTACGTTATTATTTTTTTTTATATCTTACTCCATATGTGTTCACGCTCTGCGGAAGTGTCAAAGCTACTAAATGATACATATTGTGTAAATATGTGTTGTATATATCTTTGATACTGTCCATATATTTACGATAAAATCTTCATCTTCTCGTTACTTCCAAATAAATCGCCTCACCGTTGCAAGATGTTTTCTAAACGTAAACACATAAATTCGGCAGAAACTCCGTCTAATTGCCTAACTGTATTCCGATTTCTTACCTAACAATTAAGGTGTAATTTATTTGTTGTTTGTTCATAGGGATCAATTAGAAATAAAATATAATACTTAGTAGTTTATTGGTAATTTTTTTTTATTTTAGCAATTCTCAAAACAAGTATTGATAATTAAATATTTATTCTTATTGCTTATTTTTATATTCAAATCAGTATAAGTTATAATATATATTTAAACGGCTTTAAAAAAAAAGTAAGAGTTGATAATATGTGGTAACGTGTTTTCTTTATTTTATAAAATTAACATACCTACACGAATTATACAAAACAAATCTGATAAAAATATAATAAAAATGATTGTATTATCTAAGTTTTATTTAAACTTCGTAATGAAATCTCGGTGAGGGATAGACGGGTAAGTTTTAAACGCGGATGCTGGGCTTTACGATAACGATCCTAATAAAATATGGAACTTTGTTGTTACGTTTACACTAAACGTTTTATTATAAATTTGGCGCCGGTTATTGTTTTAAGATAAAGGGGAAGGATAATATTTTTGTTTGCAAAAAAATATTTAATTTTTGTTCGCAAAAATATTCGATTAGTTAGTATGTATATATAAGTCTAGTGCAAGTTTAAGTATCCTTATTAAAAATAAGCTGAAAATTATACTCACCATATATTTGAAGTTTCATCGCTTTTCTAGATCAAGTAGGTGTTTATTTGAAACACCGAAACACCGATGTAGGAAGTTGATTTCAAATCTTGGTGGTTCATGGTAGAAATCTTGTGAACCATTGCGATGCAATGGTGGGAATAGGCGGCTGGAATCAGATGAAATAACTGATAAAAGCGGAAGAAGACAATCAAGCCTTTTACAGACCACTAAAAACAAGAGGCCTGACAAATAAGGCTTTTCTATAATATAAAAAAAATATTTACATTATATTAATTTAGCAAAGTATATCATTACATAACAATAATCATATTTTTATTAAAATAAACATCACATTTCTTAACCCGCGATTACAAGGAGCTATGAAAATTGTTATCGGCCGAACAAAATGGCGGTTTTCTTAAACTGTAATAGAGAAAGTTGATAGCAGTTTTATCTAAGTCGCCCTCAAGGATCAATTAAAAGTCGGGTAAGCGTTGCCGACAATTATTGCTGTCACACGAAAGAACCTTCCGACCAAGAATTTTGAAAGTCTCGTAAACGTCTGCCTGCGTTTTCTTTGAATGTAGTTTGAAAATATTTACCAATTTGCCTTAACGTCTAGCTGTTTTAGGGAGAACTGTGCATATATATTGAAATTTTCTTATAATTAAACTTAGGAAGAAATTGGAAAATGATTCTACTTAATATTTTATTTAGTGCCATAAAAATTCTAATTGTGTTCATGATAAACTATTTAATTTACGACAACATATAACCTAGATTTACATTAAATAAACATTACATAATAATACATATAAGAGATGAAATAACCTTCCTTCTTTTAGTAATAAAAAGTTACGTACATTTTGATCCCTATTATTGTAACATTAAATATTAAAAGTGGTTATTTTATTGATAAACTAACGACTACGAAAACTCATTACAATTATTAGACTCCCTGTAAAATCATTAATTCGTTCTTTATACACTTGACGTCATCATTTATACACGGGTAGTACCAGTAAAACACGAATGTCTCCGTTGAGATCGATCTGATGGCTCTTATAATGGGACTTTTAATTATTTTAATAGCACTTTACAAACAAAAGACATTCATTCATTATAAAAGATATCGTGGTTTTGAAATAACATTTTTGGTGTTTTTAAAGAAATTCTTAGCTGCTATAAGCGGCAGATTTGTTTTGATATCAAAAAAAGAATGAAATTTAAGTATTTTAGAAATTTTATCACTTTTTCTTTTCACACAAAAATAAGTTACTAATTGTATTTTTTAAGTAATATATTGTAAAAAAAATGGTGCGTCAATAAAACTTTTAACTGAAAAGCAAATAATATCCAAGCCAACTAACATCGATATGCTGACTCAAATCTCTCGGCACGTGCTAGAAGACTTCTTTTTCTTCATCTACTTTGTTATCCTCTTACTTGTACATGTTTAATCGCTCCCCCGGGAACAGGTAACTGGCTCTGTCTCATCTACGTGACAATTGGTTATTTCATGTTAAAAAGATCTGTATGTTATTTCTTTACCATTTTTTTTTATTTTTATTTTGGAAGACAATAGTTTATGTCATTTAATATTTTGCTTTAATTATTGAGGTTTAATATTATGTAAATTAAACCAAATATTAATAAGTTTCTCCATCCTATAATAAGGGTTGAAAATTGAACTATAAAATATATTTATCTTGCGAAAGATACGCATAGATAAGATAAAGTCCCTATTACTTTAAAACTGCTTTAATTTTAAAAGCGCTGCCACAATCTCTTGTAATTGTTAGCAATAAAATCATTAATTCTAGACCGAATAACGCGTTAAAAGTAACAGCTTGCGCGTGAAATGGAGGGAGGTTCAGTTTTGTTGTAAATAGAAATTTATGTTCCTTTATATTTATATTATTTTTTGAGGTTATATTCCATAAGGTTCCAAAGTTAAAATACATTAACCATCACTTATTACAAAAGTCAAATGAATCGATTTTAATATCGTAATCATATAAAAGTTCCAATCATTTCATTTGATAATGGAATTTATTATTTGTGATATTAAAAGCAAACATAGAAGCAGACAAGACAGAGTTAATGGTATGATATTTCAAATATATCTGACCCTCATAAAAGCAGGTAATTCCAATGTCGTTCGCATCCGTATTCTTATAAATTAATTACTTGTAATCTACTCATGAAACGAGACTCACAGAAATGAAGTTACAGCGCTGCGTAATACCACAGTTTTCGTTGTCAAGGAATAATAAAAAATTGGATGTGGCATATCATGTATTTATTATGTATTTATTAATATATTCTATCTATTATTAATTTTTACTTAAACAAAAACCTTTACAATAAATTTATTTTAATAGTCGATATATATATTTATATTTCTAAAAACACAAAACGGATTTCTTAATTCGTTTGCTATTTTTTTAAATTAAACGAAAGAAATATTAAAAGGAGACAAAAGAAATCGAGGTTTTGACTTTCGGTTTTTGGCTATATTTAGAACAATATGATTGTTATTTCTTCTATACTCTATGGTAGCGACGTAGGCTCAAGGGTTCCGTAACGACTTAATGTCGCACCAGGAGAACAACTCTGAATTAGAAATGAGCCCGTCTAAAGTGGCTTGTTAATAAGACACATATGTCGCGATTTTCTGGCATAAGAGTATGAGTTACCTGAGGTGGCTTCAGATTTCATATATTTGGATTATTTTTATATTGTGCATTTTTTTATACCTAAATTGACTTCACTGTATTTTTTTTTTATTCCATATTTTAAATATCTGGGTAGTCTAAAAAAAATGAAATTAAATTTGGATTTAGATATCGGGAATACGATGAAAATTATATTCAAAAAAATAAACGATATGAATGATATGCCAGCTTAAATAAAGTTGCCTCCATGTTATCTATAATCTTAACAAAATAATTTTTCTATTATATACCGGCCCGTTGGTCAAGTGGTTAGCGCACATCCTAAAGTGTCACGGCGAAATGGGGTTCGGGTTCGATTCCCGGCCGAGACAGGAATTTGTGTGATGAGCATAGATGTCTGTGTTTCTGGGTTTGGTCGTTTATTAAATATATTCTCAGTATTTATATGTGTATTTCTATGTATTTGTATCGTTGTCTAACACCCTTAACATAGCAAATAATTTGTTTACTTAGGGGTTAGATCAATGTGTGTCATTTGTCCCGATATTATTATTATTATATTATATAAAATATGACACTATTGCAGAAGCAATAAAATCCGCGGTACATGTTTATCAAGTAGACTAAAATACAAAGATTTTAATTTCTCTCTCTCCGAGGGGAGGCCCCATGATCTCGTCTTATCCACTACGCAAACATTCCTTACAAGAGCTTTCGTTCCATTCACTTCAGAGGTTATCTTTTATTATCTCTCACTGCATCCTCTTTTTATTGCCACTCATATTGGCTTTTTATGCCATTCAGGAATAAATACATTTTAATTTACCCGCCTTTGCAGTCTAGTGTAGGATTTGTCAGACAGCGGGGAATTAATTCGCAAGGTGTCATAAAGTTATCAGCCTTGAGAAGTGTCTTTTATGAAAGGAATAATGCTGGATTAATAATATATATCTATCGCATTACTTTGAAATGTAATATTTAAAAAAAAAGAATATCAAATTAGTTTCTTGCTACACTTGCTAAACTACAGCTTAATATTTCATTCAAGTGTAGTATATATTTGAAATAAAAAAACTTTGACTTTAATCTATAAATAATAAATGGAGATTAATTTAGAGTAAGATATACGTATTTACGTCTCAATGTATACTATACTAATAACTTTTAGCGTATTCGTACGTAACTTACGAATACCGTCTGTTAGCTCTTGTACAAACATTATCAGGGGATTGAAAAGTTCTTACATCGGGTGAAGAAAAACAACAATAAATCCGACTTAAGACTAGCCAAGTGAGTTCTCAAGATTGCGTATATTTAAGTAAAACGAATCATTTGATATTTCTATATACTAAGAAATTATTATTGAGTAATCAATTAGTAAATAAGTTTTACATATTTAATGTTGGTAATGATTTTGTTGTAATGATTTTTAGAGTTAACCTAATTTAGCAAGTTAATTAATTGACATTCCAGTTGAGTAATGAAGTGTTTGATCACTTATTACTAGAAACCGCATATAACCGGACTAATATAAAACGTTAAACGAGCAAGATAGCATGAACTGTCGATACCTTAACAGACATATCGTTAGAAATGTTATTCTTTTCGATGTCTGATGAGACGGGTATTTGTATGAATGCTTTGTTTTCCTTCCACAAAGTTCGGTATCAATATCTTCATGTTTGCATAAATACTTTGCGGTGTGTGGAGTAAACATAGCAATTCTACCTGAATGCGTGTTTTCCAACTCTTATGATAAACAAAAATATTATACAACTTTGCTTTTAACTTTATGTGATATTATTCCATATGTGACATTATTGAAATTGTCCTCAGTATTGTCAGTCTTTATTAGATAACAGACCTATTTTGCAGGGAATCCTAGTTTAGGCCACAGCGTCCTGCCTACACATAATATACACATATATATAGAAGATGTATGTATCTTTCCCGCTCCGTTGGTCGAGTAGTTAGCGCTGACGCCTAACGTGTAGGATTGCAACGGGGATGGGGTTCGATTCCCGACAGGGACAGGTATATGATACATGTATTTCTTAATTAGGGGTTAGATCAATGTGTGTAAGTTGATCTGTGATATTATTATTATTATTATTAAGACGTTTTGTTTTATAGTACAAATGGTTGTTATTACGATTTTTGTTAAAGCATGAAAAGTGTTATCATTGTTATGTTGTGTTATACTTACTTCGAAGTTATAGAAGATCAATTTGCTTTTCTTATGACATGTGACTGTTTCATCCTAATACATAATCGATATTATTGAATGTCCAAAGACGGACGGTAATAGCCGCGAAGAAAAGAAGGACCGCGATATAAAACGCACTTGTGCGCATAATATACGTTTTATTAATAAAAAAGCTAAGGGAGAATCACCCATAAATAGCCGTAATGGCCACTACTGAACCGTCGATTTTTTTCGATACATAGCAGGGCATTTGTTTGACAAATCCCCCGAGAATTTGCGACACTATCTCGTATTATCTAAAAGCTAGAGGGATGCGGGGTCATTCCCGGGGCGATGAAAGCCGTATCGCAAGCTGTCTAACGGTACCTCTAAATCATTGCCACCAGGTATATTTGTTATAGGGTAGGTATCGTGGGTAATTGGAATCTGGTAACTATCTGGTAGCTTTCCTTTGACGAGTCCAGAGCTTTATACGTTTATGTAAAGCCAATATTATATAAGGTAGGTGTTGTTGTAGTGGCTATTTGGCCTATTTGGCCAGTGGCCTATTTGGCCCTTTGTGGTCAGACAGTGACTTTGTATGGGATGCTACGTTCCATCTTGGACCTTTCAGAACTTTAATGACAATTTCTTAAAATGTCATTAAAAGAATGACATTTTCAGTTTTTTTTTTAATTTCTAAGAATATATTTAGTGATAGGTGTACATAGATGTAGACTTCTATTACGTATGATCTTCGTAATATAGAATAAATTCAAGATCTCACATTATAAATAATAATAATAATAATAATAATATCAGGACAAATTACACACATTAATAATTAATAATTAATTAATAAGCAAATTACTTGCTTGTGTTAAGGGTGTTAGACAACGATACAAATACATAGAAATACACATATAAATACTGAAAATATATTTAATAAACGACCAAACCCAGAAACAGACATTTATGCTCATCACATAAATGCCTGTCTCCGCCGGGAATCGAACCCGAGCCCCATTGCGCCGTGACACGTTAGGCGTCTGCGCTAACCACTCGACCAACGGGGCGGTATAAGTAACAAAAGAATTGAAATCTAAGCACACAATTGAATAATCAGCGCGGCGTCAGCGCTGTGTCTAAGCCGATTTTAAAATGGGCGCCTTAAAAGAAAATTTATCGCATTGAAAAGTCACAATTAATAAGACATTTGAAGTTGCGTGAAAATGTAATTTAGATTGTTTTCCATAGACGAGGGTAGAATAGCTTCCTGTCTCCAGAATCGAGGCGTCTTCACAAAAGGCGGCTTATTTATATATGGCCGCTTTATATTAGCGTCTTTAAGAAACCAGGGGAGCATAATAAAAAAAGAATCAGCATCAATGTCTTAAGGCGTCTTCCGGCGCAGTGGCGTGGACCGCCTCGCCGCAAAATGGCGATCCACACTCGAATAAATTATACCACCCCGAATCGAACTGAACGATTGTTCGATTCTTTTGAGAAGGCTCCCTCTTTAGAGTAGGATCCTTTATTAGTGTAAGCCAGACGATTATCCTAAGCCATCATTACATATTCAAATTGAAGTCATTTCGCTTTGCAGAAATTGACGCGAAATAAAACGGAGCCTTTTAAAACGTACCGCGTTATGAAATGGTAACATTAGCGTTTTTAAAACATTATCGTTTGAAAATAGGTTAAAACGATCTCATTTTAGGAGTGTTTAACATAAATTAACAGTTAGATAAATTAAATAAAATATGTACATTAATAAGCATTTATTTTAAATATATACAGTGCGCAGTTTGAAAAGGTTCTAACTACATAAAAAGGTTTTTACAATTACAATGATTATGATCCAATAAAAAACAAATAATAATAACATTAACTATTATATCACAATATATAACTTACTTATAATAAAATAATAATCATATATAAATATAATTTACATTATATCTCTTAAGCCCTTCATATTACACTTAGTTTGGAAACCGTCGCAAATAACGGGATTTATATTATTAATAACTGAGAATTATTCCCCCATGGTGGGTGTGATATTCTAACTTACCGAATTAAATGAAACCCGCATAGAAATCAGTTACGCTCCAGTAACTTTCGTGTCCGAAAAACATAATTTTTGCGCGACTGACCAAAGATTAACATTTAGATACCGCAAGCTCTTTGTTCGTGACGGAAGCTGTTCTTTTCACCCCATACTTTTAACCCACCTACAACGATATCTATAATGAATTTTGTTTTGGAAATATTTTAAGGAGGATACATAATTTACTGCACTGATATATGGGGGAGCTTATCTGCACAAGTCGCAGTTAGCTTACATTAGAAAATACATCACTTATCATGATACTTAAACGGCCATATTGGGTGAGTGGTTAGCGCAGACGCCTAGCGTATAGCGGCACAAAGAGCTGTGGGTTCGATTTCTGATAAGGACAGTCATGTATGTGATGAGCATAGATGTATTACTTGGTTTGGTCGTTTATTAAATATATTCTCAGTATTTATAATGTGTATTTCTATATTTTAGTATCGTTGTCTAACACGCTTAACACAAGCAAATAATTTGCTTACTTTTAAATCAATTATATATCAACATATCATGCATTCTAATAGATTAAAAAAAGTGCTAATATAATTTTATATAAAATATGCTGAATACAACTAGAATTTTAAATCACTCAAAATAAACATAATAAAAATAATGGGATCTTCCAAAGAGTAAAAGAAAGCAACTTGAGCGAATAGATGTTTTGAATAATAAAAGGTACCCCGCGAATTATTATGAGTAACACAAACATAAGTCAATAGCCTCCCGGGGTGGTCAATATTGGATTAGCTGCCAAAAGGAGCCAAAAAGCTACGTATACAAAAACCTTTTACAGCGGTTAGATCTACAGAAAAATGTTTATAAATCGGTTACGGAAAGCGCTTTTATGTGTTCGTCTGTATTGTTTTATTTTTATAGTACATATTTATTTTAGTTTATTATTTTATATTTGTTAATTTACAAACACAAACTTTAAAACACTTAAGTATTTTCACGAATACAGCAATTCATGTGTAATGATTTTGATGTATATTATCGTATTTTTGTTGTAAAACTATGAATATTTATATTTGTCAGTTATAGAGGAACTATTATTCAATCCATACTTAACGAACACATTAACAGAAATAGTGGAAAAGGGTTAGGGTACCCATTGTTTATCCAAAGTATGGAATAATATAATCAGAAGTGAAGAAATGGAATCCGTTGAAAAATCAACAGAGCCGGGCGAAAATTTGCTTAGGCCAGCGGAATAAGTGGCTGATGCCCAGACTAGGATAGCCCCTCTATTGTCTGTAAACGTTTTGTCTGAATAAATGTTATTCTAGAAATTAATTTGATACTGTATTAAAAATTATCGTATGAAACTTTATTAGTAAGCTTTTATAGGAAACTTTTTGAATATAAATGAATAATTATTGGAGAAAAACAAATATTTATTATACAAGGACTACTTTGTACAGTTCTTTATTTATTAAGAAATAATATTTAAAATTAAAGAAAAATACTAATATTGATTATGATGATTACTTTAATTTTAAAAAATATCAATAAACTGTAATAATTTTCCTTAACGCTTACAATTCATAAAGTCGGCAATTTACCTTTTCCGTTTCATCTGTGAGCAGCTGTCGCCGGACTTATTAAGACGCACCTGTCAATCTTCATGGCGCGGAATTTTTATTTCAAAATCCCTCCTCATCTCAATAACTTCAAGTATTGAAGGAACGTTCTAAAAAGTCTTATTTTAGCATATTTATTTAGGACCAGTCGCCGGAAAACAAGAGACTGCCCGGCGTTTTAACAATTGGGAAAGTTGATTGGTTTGACTATAGATACATTTTCATAATTCACTGTAGGTATAAAATGATTTTGAATATATAGATGTGTTCGACATTCACTTTAAGTATTAATTAACTTTTAAAATTTGTTTGATGTGTAAATACGTATATCAAAAAATAACAATTGTTTCTAAAGTAACAATTGTTTAAGTAAATACATATCCATTCTAAACTATTTTTATTAGAGTACCTACATCAACGCTCCCAAAAACAGGAGCCGAATGGATAATTCGTTGACCAATCCTAAATAAACAAATTTTGAATTGCGTGGAGGGTGTCCACACTTCGATTTTCGATTTCGCCCACTACATTAATTCGGGTGTTCATTATAGATGCCATCAAGTCGGCCGTTAACGAAGTGCTTCGCAATTAAAGTCGCCGCTGACGTCACTCCCCTGGCCTAAGGAGTGGTCCTCGAACCTCTTAAGCCGAAGGATACCTTGAGACAGAATTGAAAAATTGATTCGTGATCGTTGGTGTGGAAATTGTCATTGTCATCAAACTTCTTTGTAAGACCTATTAATGGTGATTTTGTTGGTTAGGATGATGATCAATACTTTTGTAGATGTCTTTGTTAATTATGTCTTTACTTTTGACTTAACTAAATAATTATTCAATGATGAGAATGAATATTAATCAAAATTTGGCACGTGGTTGTAAATAAAGTCGTAAAAATTGTAAAAGTCCCATAATCTGCGATTCATTAATGTGTCAAAATCTTATTATTCTCGCCCGCATAAGAACATTATGGGTTGGAGATAAAACAGACTCCCATTAGCAAAGACTCAAAAAATGCGATGCTATCTCACACAAGGTGGCAATCTAATTTTTTTTTAACTTACCGTCGATCACAAGAGAAATGAGCCTAGCAGTTACCCTCAAAGGGACTAATGTTGATTGGCTTAGACCATTGACGTGGAATTACAAAATGCTACGTGAGTCTTATTTTCTGCAGTTTTAGGTTCAATTTGATTTTGTGCAGTTTTTCTTCTGTCGATACATTGTGGTTCTGATGAAGGTTTGACACTACTCGATAAGAATTGTCGCGACTAAGATTGATCTATTTAACAGTTAAAGCTGTATTTTGTTTAAAACTCATTTTATAGTCCTGTTGACTCACTTTAGTTAAAAATGCAATTACATTATAAGATACCATTCGGATTACTTTTAATGAATTTAAACCAAAAACTTTTCATATATATTTAAAAAAAATAAAATTCAAACTCCATGTTAAGTAAATATTTTGAGAATCGATTTTTTTCAATAAGCGTTTAAAATAAAGTGTTTTGTCAGGCGTACAAACGTGGGGTCCGCGATTCGCTAAGGTGTCTCAATCAGCATAAAACAAAAGAAATCAATACCTCCCCTCGGCGGCTGACAAAGAGCAAAGATTTCTTTTCACAATTAAACACTGGGTGTTTAGTACAGATAACCGATTCGAGCTTAACTATGAATCGTCTTTTTATATCAACGCATTTAAATATTTATTTGATCTTCAAGAAGGCCATATTTTGTTATGGGAGCCAACCTCAATTTTATCAGTATTTATTAAAGCATCTATTGCGAATATATGTGTATCTACCAGTAGATTGAATTGAACTTCGTCAGTTTACATTTCACGGCCCCAGTTCGAATACGCCGCTGAATAAATCTGATACTGTTACGTTTCTTTTTTAGTACAGTCTTACTAATCCGACAATTTTGCGGAGTTTGCTTACGGATCAACGTCTAATGCAGGTGGCAATGGACACTCGTGTTGCAGAATAAGCAACGAACTGCTCAATTAAGATGAGCTATTTGGATAAGCGAAAGCATTTTTTTTATGTCAACAGATATTTTTTTAAATAAATGTCTTCTATTTTTTTTCTTGACTAATAATGCGGTTATTTAAGAAAGTATTCGGAATCATATAATTTACTTTATCATCCTCAAATTTATATAATACTAGCGGACCCGACAGGCGTTGTCTTGTACACGCTTCTTTAATTTAAAAAGATCAGACTTTAAAAAAAAAATATTAAAAAGTTATAACAATGTCTAACGTGTACATTTATCATAATTCGACCAATCGATACCGTATGAATATGTAAATAAAGATTTTTTGTTTGAATAAATAAATTTGTTCCAATATTTTTTTTTAAATTTCACTTTTTACGTAGCGAAGCACGTATCGGGCCGCTACTACTAAAATATTTTTCTTATTTCTATCGCAACGCCAATTGTCAGGGCAGACTATAAATTAAATATAATATTATTTAATATTTGACATTACCATGGTAACGCAGTCCGTCGGAAAAAATGTGAAACATTCCAAAATCACCACCTACTTACACATTAAAAATTAATCAAAAAACCATTTTCTAGTGGACCAAATTGTGAATCTAAACGATTCTCAAGTCCCCTTGAACACACACAAAGAATTTCATAAAAATCAGTCCAGTCGTTTAGGAGGACTTCAGTGACATACACACGCACACAAGAAATATATATATAAAGATTTCAAAATAATTAATTTGGACAACTTTGAATTGTATGTCTGTATTTTTATTGAATATTATTTTGTTAAGGATTGCTTTGCTTTCACTATTCTTTAGTAAACAACGGTTAATTGAAACAAATATTTCATTTAAATTATTACAATACTGTCTTTGTTCTCCTTAGTCGGGATTTGCGTTGGTCGCCTAGGAGGCAGCTTTTATCCGTCGGACACTGTTTCAATATTTAATAATCCTTCGATAACGAGCTCTCTACTCCGCTGGAAAAGTTTAAATGGGCAGACGATTAAAATCACGTATGTATTTATAGAACTCCGACGATAATGGAAATTTTTAGTCCGAGGTATATGTATAAAGTATCATATACTGCGTGCTTGATGTTCATTTAACAATGTGTTCCGTAGTCAATTAATTAAAGGTATAACATTTCTTAAATATATTCGTAATCAATAATATTAATCAATAGATATAACCATAAGGAATATAAGTACTTATAGTAATTAAAGTTTTACATTCGATATTTACAAATTATTTTCGTATTATTTCTCTTCTGATACTTAACACTTGCGAGCGCCCATGATCACAGTTACTCCGAAAAATGTTAATATTTTTTTCTTTTTATTTATTAAATCCTTATACTATTAATGTACACAAATAAGAAAGATCTACAAATGAAGAGATTAAAAACCCTACGAGTATGAACACGGGTCAAGCAAATATGACTAGAGATTATAATAAATATGGCCCCGTTGTTTGTCTTTCGTCTAATGGACCGAGCTACCGCATATACTACCCTAATTAACAAAGGTTGTTGAACGATCACTTCATTATACATTTGGTCAGATCTTTATTAGGTAAAACATATAAAACTAAAATTGCATTAGTAAAAAAAATAGTATTATCAACAAAGTATCAAAAGCAGTGATTAGGAGCGCAGAAGCAGACAGAGGTCAGCAATAAAGTGACCGTCGTCAAGCTGCGTCACGTCCGACCGCGACAGTGGCGACACCCTCGTTTCGCATGCGATGCGATTCTGTTTTATTGACTCTTGCGGTTTCTGGGCGCCTGATGACATTATGTGTAATCGAAAGTGAAAACGAGGTTGTCTGTGTTGTCTTTTTATTTAAAAACACAAGTAAAACCTTTTATTTGCTGTTATTGTCTATTGTTTTTTTTTAAACACAAAATACATTACACATAATAGTGTAAGATTATCTAAAGGAAATAAATGGCATTTTGTACGCAACATTTTAATTAAAAGTTTAGTAAGGCCGGACTCCTACAGAGCTGTTATAAATATCCTTCATATGTCAAAGTCGTTTGCATCTGGACACCGGCTATTGAGATAGGGTTATTACTTGCAAAACACTGCCAATGCAAACTCCGTTATGGACCAATATCTCAAATAAATTTGATTATTCAGAGGCGTATTTAGTTCAAAACTATAATATATAACAATATATACATTTTATTTATTTATTAGGAACACATTCTGAATGTCAATGAGTTGTTAATCGTTGAATTGCTAAAAATGAAACAAGGGTGGAGAAATGCCACACTCTCTCAATACTCCCTTTGTGACAGGCCATAAAACGCAAATTCGGCAATAAAAAGAACACCCTGACAAAACATCCTTCCTGGACATCGACTCAATACAATACCGCTATTCATAACGGATTATTATATTCTCCAGATCTCGAAATGTTTAAGAAGGAAGCTAATGAATCTAAGATATCCGGTCAAACAAAAATATACCTTATAGACTAATATTCTAGGCGTATAGAATCGAAAATGTGTTGAAAATTTCGAAAATGCAGAAAGATTCGTTTAACAATAAAGGCTCTAATTAGCTGTCAAGGCTGCAGACTTCAGCGTGAGTCCGTTGTCTGTCCCAGAAATAGAAATTATTCAAAAGATGTCTCCAGTGGTTTCTTTTGGTTTGAGGAAGGAGTGCATCTAAAACAAAGTATCATTATACACATTTTTGTTATTCTTTTGTTGTCTTTGTCAGAGTTAGCTGTATTTGCCATTGTGCTTTTAATATTATATAGTTCAATATCTAATAAATATTTTTTTATAACTTTACTATTATTATACATTGTTTCTAGCGATTGTGAGAAGAAACGAATGTAAATAGGTTTGAGGAAAAAATCTAAAATGCTATTTCGTGGTGATAAATGAATGAGAAAATCTTAAAAAATCTTAAATCCTAACAATTAATTATTAAAATCATATTTGTAATTTAGTTCTGGTGTTAAAATCAAAAATAAATCAAGCAAAGCGGAACTACGCATTCAAAAACAATTACGAGGGCGTGTTGGGAGGCTGCCTAATTGATATGAGATTTGGAAATGTTTCTAATTGCGTCGAAATTTGCAAATTCAAGGCGATCAGTCATAACACCATCAGGTTAATTAAAGCATTTGTCTGCCGAGGCGGTACAACGTTGTTTAATATTTTTATTCTGTAGAATCAAACGCGATTCAAATATCTTTATCGGCGGTATATTTAAAATATTATAAACTTGTTGATAATTTAGATTTTTAGGTTAAGATTTTGTTATTTTTTTTTACTTATTTTCTACTTGTATTTGACACGTAACAATAGTGCATCCATATCCATATTAAACGAAATCATAATATTTCATTTAAAGTGGGTAACCATCAAGTAAAACACGAAGTGGTTACGAATACAAATTATTTAAAACATCTAATTAATATCAACATTAATTAAAAAAATTAAATTGCTGTCACTTAAACTTTTTCCACATATCTTTTTTAAAACTCAATTTTCATTAACACCATTGGCTCACATATTTGTCATAGCCCGTCCGTTAGTCCCTCGCTCCTTTTTCACACATTTTTAATTTACGTTGTTTCGGTTTTGTTCCTTCATACGTTCTTTCTCTCTTGCAATGTTAGAAAATATTGGCTGAAAATGTAACACTTTTGCCCTTGTCATTGTTTTTTTTTTAATTTTATTTCTGTTCCAAAAAATATTTATAGGTTATCAAACAATCTTTATTATATATTATAGTTCTAGTTTTCTAAGTCCATTACAGAAATTCGTTTCTTAGGAAAATTCTAAAAGTTTGAACTTACATTTTGTTTGAGCAATATACGCAGATAAATCAGGGTAAAATATAAAACCCACTAAAGCAATTTTAGCAATTTATTTTAATAAACGTCAATGCAGTGGTGATTTCACTATTTGATCTTTTAACATAATCAAATATTCGCTGGTGAGTGGAGCCGTGTCTAGACGCCCATACACAGACAGACTGTCTTTACATATTTAAAACCCAGGAACTTATAATTAGCTTTTGTCATGTGTTGATAAATTATATTGAATCGAAGCTGAATGTATCTCTAAATAATTAAAAACACTTTAAGTAAAAAAGTTAGTAGATCTTCTTTTAAGATT
The DNA here is from genome assembly GCA_959347405.1 of Napeogenes sylphis. Classification (NCBI taxonomy): domain Eukaryota; kingdom Metazoa; phylum Arthropoda; class Insecta; order Lepidoptera; family Nymphalidae; genus Napeogenes; species Napeogenes sylphis. The sequence goes on from OY365781.1 coordinate 19,408,708, forward strand.
AAAAGGTCTTTGAAACTTCAGGTCAGGTCAGTAATTAGAATTATTTAATGTTTAGCATGTACCCCGGCTTATTACGTTGAAGATTATATATTGTTGCAATTACATTATGTTATGTAAAAAAAAATCTACAAAAAAAAATATATATCTTCCAATAAGAACATCAATTACTATGATGAGTTACCTATTTGTTAAAATCAAGCAATTAAGCTTAAGTTGGACTTTTAGGTTTTATTTTCAAAAACGTCTTTGTAGAAATTTTTCAGATTATAATATCTAATATAATTTGTAAGATAATGGAGTTGAGCGGATAAGTATATTATTGGTAAACAGCATCTGATTAAATTTGTTGCCAAGAATGAAGTCTGAAACCCAGCCATAATTGAAATTAGTTGCATTGATGCATAAATATCTATTAGGAAACCTTCTAATATTTATGTTTTTCGACGGGTTAGTATTTTGGGGGTTAGAAAGGCATAGATATATGGGATACAAACGAGCGCAAACAAGGGGGTTGTCTACTGATGAGATATTTGTTGGTACAAAAGAATATATTAAATATATATTTATTGAAAATTACGTTTTATTAATAAAAATTCCTTTAAAACTTTTAATTTAATATCTTTATATTATTAAAGTTTATTACCAAAAATATTTTAATTGAATTTCATTCTCTTCTATTGTAAAATATTTAGAAGATTTGAATTGATATTTTTGACTAAACAGATTTTGTGTAAACTTTTAAATAATATTAGCGACGTTTATATCATCTGCAATATGCGTTGCGTGTAGCCATTCCTAATGTGTTCCGTTTTTCACTTTCCATCCCCCTTTCTAAGTAGATCGAAGGTGCGAAATGATATAGCTTCCGAGGTCCAATGTCAGACAATAGGTAAAATTCATACGAGCCTCGCGCTTTGAATACAAACCGCCTAATTATCGAACCAAGATGGCGTAGCTTCCTTCATTGTGTTATATTTTAAGAGACAACACTTATTTCGTATTTGCATAATCGATTTTATTTCTAGAGTATTTTTGTGAAATATATATAATGATGATAATGAGTAATAATGTTTGCAAGCCATATTCCATTTAAGGTCATAATGTTTTATAAGGGGAAGTCAATGAAGTTCAAAACAAAACTTTCCTATTACGAACAGTGAAGATCAATAATTGGAGTCGCATCTTTATCTGGAGGTAAGAAAGTAAATGTAACTTAAGCTTTGCTTGAAACTTAACGGCGTTTCATTATATCGTTAGATAGGCTTACGTTCCGTACCGGTGAGTTATGGTTATTTGAATTGTACGAAACAAAATAAATTTAGTGAACGTGCTCTATACCGTTCTGCTCTTTGCATTTTTGAGTGCTTATTTCGGGCGGGATAAAAGTTTCCGTTATTTATGGGCCGCCTCTAAGATTTAATGTGAAGTCAAACAGCGATAATGCTCCCGTTTGAATATTATTGTGAAGTCTGATGTCACTGTTTTTGAATATAGAACATGAAATATATATCGAGGGTAACTCAATTTGTATGAAAGATACAAATTTCAATAAAAATGTATTCATAAAATTTATAATAAAGGTTAAATATATTTGTAGTTTTTGTAATACAACATTGCTGATTTTTATTCATGGTATAAAATTATAAGATTCTGTTTGGTTAATAAGTTATTATAAATGGTTTAGAACCTATGGCATTGTAAGATTACAATGCCATAGGTTCTAAACCATAAGGTTCCAAAACTTCTAAACCTACGTATAATACAGGTGTATTATATGTAGGTTTAGAAGTAAAACTCGTAAAATCGGTATTTTTATATTATTTCCTTTTTGCATACAGAAGCTAAAGTTATAACAGAAAAATAACAATAAAATACAATGATATGAAAAAGAAATGCCCAAGGCCATTCTAAACCATTTAGAATATGGTGTAGAAATATGTAAATCATAATTGGGTAACATCACTAAATTAGATAATAAATGCTATTCCCGGGACCGGTAGTTGTGTAACATTGCTTTATTGTCCATAAGTATATCCTTGCATGTTACAGTTACTATTTCCTCCCCTATCCCGGAATCCCGGGATCTATGCCGTTACTCGAGCCATTTAGCGTAATGCGCGGTTTGGCGGGATTGACAGCCCTACTATCCAAACCGAAACCTTAATGATAGTTCCAATCTGTGATTTAATGAAACAACTTTGAGACTGTATTTCAAACTATTAATGAAATGGCTGTCGGTGATTTAGAGTTGTGATTCATTAAATACTTTATATATTTGATATAACGTATTGAAATACCAATGTCTTCATTATATTTAATAATATTCAATGTGCAGAAATTTCTGTCTGTAGTTTCAAAATTTCCTGTTATGTATTAACATTATTAAGCCTTTTTATATAAAGTTAACCAAGTCTGTAAATTAATTGACTGTATATTTCAGGATGAAGTTAATCCAGCCGGTATAACCTACATTTATTCGTATAATAACCTTATAACTGGAACATATATTATAACAAGACTAATAATAGTGCTTGTACACTGTACGGTTTTCTCGTCATACACTAACAAGATTATTACATGAAGTGTAATTTTTCAAATGGTTTTCTTCAGTTTTTATGTACAATTTATATTTTTATGAACTAAAAAAAAATATATATTATGCACAATAAAAACTTTTTGTTTAATTGAGAATTAAAAAAAAATAAAGGGTCTTAAATTATTTTCCAATGTACATATAATATTAGTGCCCATGCAGTGTACAGTGTACATTCACCTTAAGGGATGTTTTACGAAAAGGGCGGATTAGTTGGCAGTAAAATTTGTTAAAGAGGTTGGATACGGGTTCCTCATGGCTGTGCGACGGCCAGTATATCTTGACACGTTACTCACTACCTTCTGAATATAAAGAATAAAAAATAATTACAATTTAACATTATCGTATATAACGATGTAGTACATATATTTCTACGCAAAGCGTGATGACCATTTTTTTAGAGATAGGGTGGCAAATAAGAAGACGGCCCGCCTGATGGAAAGCTGTGTCATTCATCGATATATGGAAAAAGAGAGATAGTGGCTATCCTAAAGAATAGAACAGAGGGCAGAAGTGATGGTGCTGGGGCTTCCAGTTTTCTTACTGAGCGTACAAATACTTAACGATCTTCTGTGAGAAGGTGGTACAGCCCTGGTTGAGTTAGCCTCTATACTAGATGCAATAAACGACTCTTTCACCTAAATACATATTCATATTTAATAATGTAGTAGTTAATACTGGTATTTTTTAATTAGACAACATTTTATTTAACTATACCTATATATTCGTTATTGCATTTAAAAAAAGACATAAGTATAAAACATGCTTATGGAAAATGTTAGCAATAATTAAATTTGATATGCCAATAAATAATGTTTTAAGTCTGAGAATATTGTTGTATGTAACTAAATACCATCTTACACTGGCCACACATGCACTCACACAGACACAGCGGCCGGCCGCAACTATCTCCTGTTCGCAGACTCACACTATAATCCCGATAAAGCCCGCACATTTACATTCAATTCTAATTCCGGGACATTCACTGATTGCCTGCTTGTCGACTTGATTAAATTTATCACGAGTAGCTTTGTTTGTGCATGTTATTAAAATAAACATAGGTGCATTTTTTTTAAACTACTAGTAATTAGACTTAGTCGCATAGAATGAATGCCTTGTCTTGGGAACTACGAAATAAAGGTATATATAAACAATCTTGTATAGAAAAGAAAAGAAATAAGAAAAATATAATTCAACCCTAACAAGTTATAAAAAATAATAGAAACACGTTTATTCTGTGAAATTATCTGTGTAATCAAGTTTGTAAAGTACTATCACTAACAAAAGTTTTTTGCATCTACAAATTTAAATAATTATATATTCAAATTAGTATGTTTGTACTAGTGATAGTACTTCACAAACTTGATTTCACAGAAAATGTCACAGAACAAACGTGTTCCAATTATTTTTTATAACTTGTTATTCAGAAGAACATAATTTGATGCAAGCTTAATATTGCATAGTTTCATTAAAGTTTTTCAGGAAATGTTAGTTCAGGTAGCGTCTCAAAGATCAACATGTAGCCAACACTTCACGGACACTCAATTTAAAAAGTTTTTCTTCTTTGTTTTGTCCTGAACAAACTCAATTAAGTGCCCTTTAACTTGTATTGTTTAATTTTGTTTTTTTAACCAGAAATAAAAATACTAATATATAGTAATAATATTCCTTATTTTCTGAACATTAATAATATGTCTAAAAAAATAACTATTGAGGCTACATGAAAATTAGGCTATTATGGAGAAAATTATGTTTAAAAATACTAAAATGTTATAATTACTGGAATTATAGCGTGATAATCAGCCAATCACAACTCTTTAAGCTGCTGTCCAATCAATGTTACTTTAATCATCATTGCAGTAACTGTCCATTATTTCTATTAGTCTCCAAAACAAATCCGAATCGTTACACTTATCGTAAATTTGTATCAATAGAATAACAAACTATAAATAAATTGGGGAAGTTGGAGAATAACAGAACCGATAGCAACTTTTTTACTACCTTGTATTGCACCTATGATATGTGCGACTCGGGGAGCAATAATTTGTTTCAGGTTATGTAAAAAGTTGGGTTATGGCAACACTAAATTATTATGGAAGAAACAATTTTGTCTCCCTTGGATTTGACATTTTATTATCCCTTTTTTATTATAAATTGTGGACATGATATGTATATAAATTACGTAGTTATTATAAATATTATTTCAATTGTGTTGAATGAATAATGTTATAATAAAATTTTGATAATATTAACCAACATCAATACATTTTCACAGAACCTTGGTTGTTTTCTTCCAAAAACTTGATTTAATCATTAGTCTATAAATGTTACCTATAAATCAGAAGTTAAAACATTATTAATTACGTTAAAAAATCAAAGCAAAGTGCTAAGTTTTATTTTACTTTCGGCAACAATTAATGTTTGAAAGTGAAAAATGTTTCGAACAGCCGGTTTGGCGCTTATTTTGTTTCTTAAATTGCCAAAATTTTTCTTCTCTAAAACTTTTCGATTTACCCCTTTCTTTGGTAATCAAACAAACCCACAGTTCGACACAGATGCGAAGTACGCAGAGCCTTCGTTTTCAACATTTTATTTTAGTCGAGTCAAATTTGAAATGAAATGGACAATTTTTTTTTCAATTTTATTATAGGTATAACTAACATAATAAAATATTAGGTCCATCTGCAACAAAGTTTTTACAGTGGAAAAATTTCGTTGTAATTGGCCAGTATTTTGATGATAAAGTGAAGTATTCCAGAGGTAAGTTATGTTAAGTTATAATGTGAATTATATTATACTCTATTAAATTTGAAATTTAATATTTTATTATTAACATATTAGTTATTGTTATTAAATATTCTACTCTATGGTTGTAATCACAAAAACACAATAATAATGGGAGCCGTGGCAAATACAATTAGGTTAATTAATGAATTAAGACCCGCCGAGTTTCTTTATCTCGTTATTAATTTGTCTAAGGCGTACCCAGACGTCTTACAAATGAGAGAATTGCAAATGTTTGCTCACAACTTACCAATTTAGTTTAATCATCAAAGTTATTAGGATATTACTAAAACTATCAACAGTTAACTTCATCTTCATAACTAATATTTAACGGTTTTTTTTATCAAATAATTTCCACGAAGAAGGTTCTCAAAGACATCACGTGTCACCCAAATATGACGTTCGCAAATGATTAAAGAAAATAGCATTAATCAGGGCAAGGAAGCTGTATGATTTGAATATAAAGCAAGGTGTGAGGGTGTGTGAAGGTGTGGGGGTGTGTGAGCTGGTCATTAGTCATAAGAGGCACGTGACGAGAACTTTTATGTAAGTTGGTACCAAGGAAATGGACGCTTTTAGCCCTTGATCTTATTCATAAGGGAGTGCGTATGTCTTGACATTTTGTATTTATGTCTTTAAGTTATTTAAAGTCCAAAAAAAGTTTTAGTTTTTATAAGGTAGTCATTAGAATAAGGTGTTCATTCTTTATTTGTTAGTCTATAGTCGTCTTGTACAGACGAATTAACATAATAGAGGCTTTCGTTGACGAGCGAGCATAGGCCATCGCTTCGAAAGTAAGCTCTGTAACTGAACTGATTTAGGAAAAAATGTTGATGAAACTTTTCGATTCGTGTATAATAGCTGTCGCTACAATAGTGACGTCACGAACACATGGAACAATCTCAACTCAAGATCAAAGTTTTAAAACAGTTTTGATTCGAGAATTGTCAAACCTATTTAATACACTTACAACTTGTTAAACAGCTTTTTGTCAACAAAAATTGGATGGAATTTGAGAATAGCGTGGCAATTAAATGCTTTTTCTAATTCAGTCTCTAGTGAACAGGAAGTCGTGCTGTGATAGTTTAGTGGTAATAAAATCAAACTTTAATTGATATTATACTAGCTAAAGTAGGTGTGATTGGTTTGTATTTCACATAATAGATTGATATTCTCTTACTATATTTATCACCAACACTGCAAGAAAGTGGAAGTACCTGCTTTACTTTTTTATTTATTATTATCAAGACTTGGACAAATCCCTCTATGTAGAGTCAAAATTAAATAAAAAGTTTTCTTCACACCCTTCCAATAACCGGATTATGAAGGCAAAGTGGCAATGCAATTGAAACATCGAACCGGACAGAATATAAATATGATCACACTTCACTGGATCAGCGGACAAACGGGATAAGAAATAGCCATGAATATAAAATGTAGTTCTATTATTATTAAAAATATCTTAGATTTACTTAAGAATATTTTATAATTTTATAAAGATTCATGAGCAAATCTATAAGACAATATTTTTTTTATATCATGGTAAGTTGAGATTACTTTATAGGTTATACTTAGTAAATAGTTTTTAAATTATATGATTGATTATATAACATTTAAATAAATAAATAAGTCAGATCGTCACGTACGTTTTAACATTCAACGGACGGAATCAGTGCGGGTGTAAAAATCAAATCGAGTGGCCGATAAACACCCGACCGCGGGGTGGCTCAGAAAATTTTGATTACAGCGAAAAGTGTTACTTATTTTCAAATAAAAAATTCCTGAGGAAAAATTTCGCTGATGTCGATATTGTTATGGCGGGTTTATGTCGAAAATTGGGGGTACGGTTATTGCATGTCATTAGGAATTATGGGCTTCCGTACGCGGGTGAAATTTGTCGGCGCTGAGGTGGGACGATTTTTTTCGATAATGTAATTATTGGAAATTTATTCCGGGACTAAGTGGCAGGGTTTGTAAGCGGCCCGCGTTCACACGATATATCTCATTGCCTCCTACATTAATATCAGTCGCGATTTCAAAAAAATGTCTAGCGATATAACTGATAAATCATCGAAACCATACACTTAGCTACTAATAAATTCTACATTGTTAATGTACACACACACACATACACGTTATTTAAAATTGCAATTTTATATAATAAATAAGGTTGTGACATATATCAACCAATTCACATTCTCTCAAAAGAAAAGTTAATACATTATAAACAAAGTAAAAAAATTATGAGTCGTACGTGCTCCTATGTCTCATAAAACAGCATCAGGACTTATTTCATATAGTTACGGGCCCATAAAGCATAAAAGGCATTCAAATGTGATGTTATTTTGCCGCCAACACGGGGTAATTTATTTTCGTGCGATTCATAATTTTCTTTTATTCACTTTATGTTGATTTTCCTTGGAGAGTAAGTACGTCGTAACGATAATATTATTTCAACAGCCCCATGTATCACGTGGCTCTCCGGCTTGTTTTATTTCGCTGTTTATATTACGTTGTACCCCGGTCTTTGTATTAATATTAACTTTTAATTGAACGTCTTATATAAATATTAATTAATTGAATTTTTGGATACGTATATCTAATAAGAACGCTAAACTTAAATGGTATCTTAGCTTAAGTAGAGGAACTAACCGTACATATTTATATTGAGTTCATGCTGTTTCCGCTTTGCTCTTTGCGAGTTACACCATAGAACCATAGACAAAAAAATCAGTAATACTTATTTGTAACACATATTAAGACACTTAAGATTTTGGGCCTAATTTTTAAGAAAAACTTTTTAAGCCCATATCATTTTATGAAAATAAAAAATATACATAAATACATAAAAAAAATTGTATTCTAAAATCTTAAGATCAAACAACCCTAATCTTTATTTGTACACGTATGTATCCTTGCATAGAAAGTTCAAGTCGTTTAATATAAAACGCGTTGTGTGCGGTGCGGAGCCAGCTAAGCCGAATATTATGAGTCGATAGCCGACGCAGGTGGTGTTAAACATCCAACTTGCAAATATTCCATCTATTTTACATATCAAGTTCAAATTTCAACCTTATTACGTCTAGATACGTTATATATTACACAATAATCAAGTCAGTTTTGTCTTCACAAGGCTAATGTTAGTCACGTAGTAACTGTGTAACTTTTGTTCGTGCATCTTATATTTTGATTGATTTGAACTCTAGTAAATATTATTGTATTCAATACTCATTGTTTTGATATCTTTAAGAGACAATTCAGTATTGAAGCTAAAACTAAGCAACAAGCAGAGATAACGTTTGTTAGTTCAAAACAATGCGGCATTTACAATGTTGCTTTATCTATATCAAAGGAGCAAATGTTTGTCGATCTGATTACCCGTTTGCGTCTCAGTCGGGTGGTCAGTTGACCGTCATAATTCGTCCGTTGTCGGGATCGACAGAATGCGTGCAGTGACGCATAAAACACGCCTTTTCTGTAATCTATCGCTAAAGCGCTTTAAATTTTATTCAGATTTGTCTTGGTTAGTATTTCTAGCGACTTATTTGCATTAGAAGTACAAATTTTTTGGTGTAAAGAAAACCTTCAGGGTGGAAAAGGCAAATGGAAAATGTCGCAAACCATTTCACTCTTCACCTGGAGTGTAGTTGTTCATAATGACCTCAACCAACCATAAATTACCTAATAACCCATGAAACCCGGCAACACTGTAGTAATTTCTCACTTCCGTTTTGAGGAAATAACAAAACGAGATCATCAATTTCCTATGACCATTCTGATAGTTTTCCTATAAATGACCACCTCGGGCGGCAATAAAACCTCCCTATATCTGACGACTTTTCCGATACACTGGCTAGTGCGGACGCAGCTAACAATTATCTAAATAGCCATCTACATTCTTACCCCTTACATTTTATTATTACCGGTCGATTTATCCGATTGTCCGACGTTGTTCGCAAATCTCAGCATATCCGACGATTTCATGTTTGCCTGGTAGATTTAGCGATAACAAAATTAGAAAGTATAATAAATAGACAAGAGTATCTTAAATGAATTAATTGTAATCATAATAAATATAGAAATATAGAACATATAAAACTAAATATAGAAGACATTTTGGGATTCAATTAAACGTTAACAATTAAACTTAATCCAGTCTCCAATAAATCTTGGCTTCAATACCCAATCTGACACAATAGGTCGTGATTTTAAATAAAGTCTCCCCTCGATTGACAAACCTCGGGATTGTGGTCTGTACTTAATGTGCCGGACCTTAGAACGCAGATCTTTGATAATGATTTTGCAAGTCCTTAGAAAGTTTTAGAAGCGACAACCTCGTGTAAAGAAGATTTGTATTTACAAAAAAAATATATATTTTTGTGTACATATCTGAAGCTATCTAAAATATAATTGTAGTAGTTTAAGTACCTTCATGATTATTAATAGACTTTGTGTTTTATTTGCTACATATACATATTTTTTTAAATATTTTTTATTGCAAAAAGAATTTAAGCAATAAGGCCTTCTAAAAAGAAAATCTCTTGATAATATAACTTAATGTCAGCATTGAAAGTCGCTAGTACTGCATAAAATATCTTCCGTTCAAGAATTGCTGACGCGATAGTCCTTTCTTACATTGTCTCGCCTCGGGCAGGCGAGACAAAAGAAACACATCACTCAGCTGCCCCTGCCCAGTGATCGCATGACATTTGTCTTGAGGATTAACTTACTTATCGTGACGGTCAATTTTAAGGTATTTTTGAGTAAAAGGTACTTACATAAAAAATGTACTTCCTTCATATTATTTAATATTTTCACTAAGAATCATTATAGTAATGTAAAAATACATACGAATGTACATTCTGAACGTACGTAATTGATAATTAACAATAATTTTTATTTTCTTTACATATGTCAACTTCAGACACAAAACTTTAATAGGGCAATTAGATCCTTAATTTATTCTGATGACAGAACCCAAGAGGGTATATTAATGTCCCTCTTAGCACTTTAATAGTGTGGAGTGTTCCCCAGCGGACGGTCAAGCTGTGGACAGCCCGAAGGCGTTCCGAGGCATTTAATGGAGTTCCCACTCCTCCCCTTGTTTGTTACCGCAAATTAGCCATCCGATATCTTCATTTCACGGGTGTCTTACAAAACAAAATACTTATTAAACAAAAACTTTCTGGAGACTGTACTTTCCGAGGTTGTCTTTGCGACTGTACCAAAATATTAATATTGAGCACGACATTCAAGGGGGTGAATACCAAATTAACATCCGCCTACCTTTAGCAAACATCGCCAAGACACCGGTTCGTAATACAATGTTTGTTCCATGTAAGGGCCTTCCGATGAATCTTAATCTTCCTGAGTCAGGGTTACCCTATAACCCGCATGTGTATAACTTAATCGGCACCCCCTACCCCCTAAGTTGCCTCTAATTGTTTGCTCTCGATATTGTTGAGGTCCGTTGTAATATGAAATGTATTAATTATAATATATGTGCCTAAAATGTTAGCTAACAGTTTGGCTTTCATTATACAAGAAATCCGGCAGATTTAATCAAAGCTGTAGAACCAAGTATATAAATTTGTATGAAAACCTATTTTTTTCGATATTGTTTTGCTTGGAATTGTAAATTAATTAATATAATCTTATTATTATTACAAGAAAAAAAAAACATATTTCGTCAAAACAATTAAAGACAATAACCATTAACTAGGAATGCAGAAATGAGACGAAGTTTACAACAGCCACCTTTTTATTGCAAGAAATGTTCCTTCAGCCCTTCCCACGTGTTCAATTGTCGTGACGAATCACACTCATAAAGTCACATGTTCCTTATAAACTGCGAGGAACTTATGTGTACGAATAATTAAACGTTTCAACTATATTGTCTTACCTTCTAGTCGTTTCAAATATAAGAAGATTGACAGTACGAAATAAAAGACGAAAATTAGAAGTGAATTACTCATAAAAACTTATTATATTTAGAAATTCTATTTATAATATCATAATTTTAAATTTTATCAGCAAGGATATAACAACGGAATATTAAATGATATGCATATTTTATTAATAAGTATATCGTTTTACCGAGCAAATGTACTAACAGCTATTATTTGAACACTATACTTAAGATATTATTTTAATAATTTGTATAGGTTATGTAGATGGATATTTTTGGTTAAAAAAACAAACCTCTCCGTAGTAGACGGTTAATAGAGAAGAAATTAAAAAACAATCGCCGTTTTCTACGCCTCCTGGACTCAAAATAAACATTGAACACGTACTGTATGTTTTCCTTTAATTAGCATATCGTTGTTATCTTGTCTGTACATCATTTCCATATGGAAAAATGATACGAATCTCGACCTAGTAGTCTCACTCTTCTCATTTGTACAGCACCAATCCTCATACATACCGACAAATAGGTGCAAGCGAATATAGACAATAAATCCTATGTAATAGGTTATAAAACTGTGTTAAAGTTTTAAAGGCAATAACAATTTCAAAAGCGTTTCAATATGTTCGGATGTCGCAAGAAACCCTCTCATACGCGAAAATTATACGGTTGCGAAACGCATTAATTTGCCATATTAATTTGGCCGTAAAACTCTGTTCGCGACAAGTCAACAGGGAATTGTTGAAGTTTTGTTTCCCAGGCGGTCGCTTGTTCACATAATCGTTGTTCAACACGGCCGCTTTATGAATCCACTGCCATTGAAGGGAATTCCTTTGCATGTTAAATTATTGCTAATAAAAGCGCTGTTATAGTGACGTCAAGGAATGTACTGTATTGGATAATTAATTCTATAGATATAATATGTCGTTATAACATGTGGGTGCAATTAAAAACATTTACTCTTAAAATTTATAATTTAATAAATCTGGTAAGTGCAAATAACTAGCAATAGATTTATCTCACGGGAGCAATGAAGTGATTCATCGAATCCGACAGTTGGTCTGCGAACTCATTTTTAACGCTATTGTTAAGATGTCCGATATCCAGACCTTGGGATTGGGATAATCGAAACGTTATTTACGATGTCTGAAATTTTGCTAATGGACCCACTTTACGTTTCCCGATATCGTATTAGGTGAACTCTAAATGTGAGATTTAAGATTTTCATTATCATCTACAAAACATATTAAAATTATGTAAGTATTCATAATTATAATATAGAGAAACTGCAAATAAATTGTCAAATAAATATTCTATAATTATTCGATCTTTGTGTCATTTTGATCTCCTTTAATATTTCATAGGAAGTTTTGTAAATGAAGATATTTTCAAAAAAGAGTTGTGTTATAAGTTTGACCTGTCTATCTGTGTGTCTGTGGCATCCTAGCAGCGAAACGCGTGGACGGATTTAGTTTTTTTAATCGAAAGCCTGGTTTGTCGAGATGGTTATTACATATGTTTAGTCAAAATAAAAGTAGTCGTCTCTAAGATATTCAAGTTTTATTGGAGATTGTGAAAAAATATTATTCAATATTGATGTGAAACACTTAAACAAGTGAAAATTAGTGTATTCATAGGTGCATTTAGTATAATATAGAAACCAGTAACATAACTTTAAAAAGCAGAAAAAAAACCCGAAACAAAAAGACCTTTAAAAAATAAATAAATATTATTATGTACTAATTGAAGTTGGAGGTTGGCCTCACGTAACGACCAAGTGACAGCATTTAAAAATTAAAAAACAATATTATAAGACATATTTTAGGGAATGGGTTTACTGCAATTACTAATTTTATAGAAAAAAAATGTCTCTATAGTCAATAAAATGTTTATTGTCTCGCTTACAACAAACACATTGTTGTCGATGCTGAATTCTTAAAATCTGTTTTTATATTTTTCGTTCCTGATAGTTTGTTTTTAGTTTGATTTATAAAATTACCTTCTAGCTAGTAGCGGCTATTAAAATACCTATTACAATACCTTGTTATTGCTATTATTATTATTATAAAACGTTCTATTCAGATCTCTCTCTCTCTCTCTCTATTCATTCATTCATCATTCATTTTATATTCTTTATTTTATTTTTCATTCATTTTATTTCTACTCTTTTATAAAAATCAAAGTTTTTAATATACATTTATATCTATATCTATACTCATGTTATAAAGCTGAAGAGTTTGTTTGTTTGAACGCACTAATCTCTGGGACTACTGGCCCGAATTGAAAAATTCTTTTTGTGTTGAATAGTCCGTTTATTGAGGAAGGTTATAGGGTATATGTCATCTCGCTGTGACTAATAGAAGTTAAGCAGCAATGAAAAATGCTGCAAATCTAATATAATCTAATAGGTTCTGATTGACTTAGTTATAGCATACAGTCTAAGCCGCAGGTCGTAGAGATAGTAAAATTGGAGGACACATTTGTTTTCTACTTAGTGGTGTACTAAGAAAAGATTTTTAAATTCCACCCTTAAGAGTTTTAAATATCAATTTTGTATGGAACTCGGCGGCAATACTAGTGTCTAATAAATCACGTTTATTTCTTATATTTAATCGTTATTTTTAACGCGAATGATGTCACGGGCGCAGCTAGTATTGGAACATAATACTAGTCCGTTCTTTCTCTTTCAGTGACGTGGTCATCCTATTAAAGGTGAGAAGTATGCCACTAAAACATTTATCTAAATAATTATACACACAGAAAATACATCGCAAATAAATATATATATTAGAATAAACATAGCTGTTTATTTAGATGCTATGGAATGCAAATTGCAAAGCACAAACTAACATCATATACCATGATTCATCTCACGTCTATCTCTGGTATCTAAACCTCGTGATAAGCGTTTTCTCATGACTTGCAAGTCGGGAGGGAGCGCGGCCAGGCGTGACTCTAGAAATCGACATGTTTATCGCTTTAATATAAAATAAAGGGAACCGGGTTATATCGATATATGAAAAACGTCGACATGTGATCCGCGAACGGGAAATTGGGTTTGCCGTTCCTTGTGAGATAAATTATATATATTTTTTTAATATTTATGTTATATGTTGAATCTAAAAACAACGTCATTCTTTGTCATTAGATGACTCCTATCTCAAACAACAAAACGAATATACATTTATAAACAATTGTCTTCAGAACAATATTCAATGTTTCAAAGATATACCATTCACACATGAAGAATTCAAGCCACGAATATATTCGTGAGGGTGCGTGTTGTATAATTTTATTTGTTTATAATTTTAATAACTCCCTCGCGAAGGGGGCTCGCATACATTTTTTACATAGGTACAATAAGGAGTGTCGCTGTAAAATTTGCAGGGCGAGTGTCGAGTGCGATATTTATAGATTATCCCGGATTTTCCTTTGAAATATTTCGTGTAGGGCCATAAACATATTTCTAGAGGATCGTATTACTGACGGTGATCGGATAATAGTTACATTTTGGCTATTAATCTTGTTGACGTATTCAATTTAGAATAACACTAATAAAAAGTACTTTAGTTATAGAATATTTCAACATATGTTTGTTTGCAAATGATGTGTCATCTCATATTAATATTGGTAGTTTAATCAGCTATATTAGGAGTATTTTAATAATATAAAAATACGACAACAAATTAATGCAGTATTGAACGTTTTTATACTATCGTCAGCGCTGTAGTAACAGATAACTATACACATATACATTTAGTATCGTATGCATATACCATAATCACATACACAAATGCAATTCTTGATTTTAAAGAAAAATCCGACATGAAAAGTCAACGATCGAGATTTGAATCCCAAATTCGGGTCGCGGTAATTTCGATTCACCTTTCTGTTTTTCTTTGTATTATTTATCTTCTTTTATTTTCTTATTGACAGCTGCGGGTGGAATGTTTGTTTATGCGTATGAGGTTTAATAAAATCTTTTATGAAATGACATTTGCATTTTTATTTTAAATATATATTTTCAGAATTCGTGAAAATTCGAGTACCAAAAGTTTATTTAAGTTGAGTACCTACAGCTAACGTTTACGTTGGGTTATTATTAACTAACTTAGTAAAACTAAAGATAAAAATATATATTATATTTGAAGGGTTATTCTAAGCCATACTGGTAAGTCAAACAAGCTGCCAAAATAACGAGTGACTGTATGTTTGTTATTGCACGAAAATCTTCACATTATTCCCTCGTGAATATCTCAGAGTGTTCTGGAGGAAGCTCAATATTAGAAACACACGGTCACCCCTGTTGTCTTAGTAAGCACTAAGCCCAGGTCAAGTAAATACCCATAATGGATTCTACCGACGTAAATTATCATTTCCCCGGATATTGAATATATTAAGACAATATTGCCATTCGAGGATGCAAAGTAGGTTTATATTCATGTAATTGTTAGCCCTTCAAACTATTCGATGTGATTTAGTTTTGGATGGTTTTGTTAATAACATTGTTTAAGTTACGTTCGAATTGTAAAACTAAAATTGAATTTTATATCTGATATAATTTCGGGAGACAATTACTTGTAAAAGGAAAGTAATTAGCTTCGAAATCAAAGTGAAGCTCTACCAAGGCGTCCAGGCAATAATGGCAAAGGAGATGAACCAGACCGGCCGAGTGTTGAATATTAATCGACTGCGGGAAATGGATTAAAAATTCCGTGTACCTACAACCGCGCCCCCCCCACGATCTCTTGTTTTAAAACAACTTTTTTTAAACATTTCGATCTAATTTACATTATTTTTTTCTTTTCCCTTGTGAATAATTTAATGAATCTTAAGAAATATCGGTTCATTTGTACAGGCCAAACTTTATTTATGAGGAAGAAGTATTGTATTCAGATTGGTCCAGAAAATGTTTGTATTCGTTTTATGATATTCGTACTACCTTTACATACTAAAATAGCATTTAATATACCTGTAGTAAAAATATATATTCGAAACAAGGATACAAATAAAATAATTCTTGAAACAAAATAACGAGATTGTCGCCTAAGTGCTCACATTTTTTTGCAGAATTGCCTTAAAAGGTATTAGACCCTGCGTAACGAAATTTAACGGATATTAAAAAGTTTAACTCGTCGTGGAGTTAATATTGACGGGCGTAGCAGATGGGAAGAAAGGGGTTTCTTCAAAAGAATTCAAAACGGTGACAAAAAGGCGTAAAGAATCACGGGAAGAAAGGGTGAAAGTAACTTATGCGGCGCAGAAAGAGCTTCAAGAATTAACAAAAATAAAAGGTGACGGCCGCAGCGCTGTTTACGGGTCGGAGGGGGCAACCTTAATTAAAGGCTTTCGCGGACTTCGCGATGCAATTTGCCTAAAAGACAAGAATTATTTTTATTGAAGTCATCACTAATTTCGTAAGAAAAGGGAGGGGACTATTGTTATGGACAAATGGCTCCCTAATTGCGCGGTTTTTAGGTCGAATTCTGATAATAGCATGCGAAGTCATTGTCATAAAATATAAAATAATGGTTTTAAATATAAAGACATATTTTTTTTGGATATATATGTAAGGTAAGCAATTCTGGTAACTATTCATATATATAGTATACTCTTTTTGAAACTGTTCTTTTCGCCTTTTACATTATTAGGTGTATTATTTTATATTTTCGCAAATTTATGTACATTGATCTAATACATAATGCGATATTTTTATTGTTGTTTAAAATACATTAGTTAAAGATATATATAATCCCAGTTTAATACTGCTTTACAAAAATTCTTAATTAAGTTTGAAAATGCTTAAACAAAATTTAAGTAGTATTAATTATCTTCCTCCTTTATTAATAAAAGTCGCGAACTTACGTTTGAAAAAATCAGAGTGGAGACAGTTGTTCGCAATCCAAGAATCGGCGGAGGGGTCTGTGGGGCAGAAATTAAAATCATAAGAAAATAATTAAAGTCCGTGAGGAATTTATTGGACAGAGGCGACGTGATTAATTGGTTTTTGGGATAAATCCACCCGAAAGCAATAAGT
This sequence comes from Napeogenes sylphis, assembly GCA_959347405.1. NCBI lineage: Eukaryota > Metazoa > Arthropoda > Insecta > Lepidoptera > Nymphalidae > Napeogenes > Napeogenes sylphis. The sequence goes on from OY365781.1 coordinate 19,426,027, forward strand.
GTCAATTTTAAGTACGACGCTAAGAAAGTTATTAAAAATTATAATGAATGTTTTTATGTGTCACTTTATATATTTATATGATAAAAAAAAAACCGATTTGTTACGATCTGCAGTCACTGTTGCAGATTTTTTAAATTATAATGTTCTTAATTTGAAAAAAGAAATCTAAAATAAGACGTAACAAATGATGTCAATTTAATAATTCATTTGAAGCAATCACTTTCAATTGGGGCGTCAGTGGCGGGGTTGAACTTGACCATTAATAAACGGCTGTTATACTTCAAACTTAACCCTCTCTGAAGGGAAATAATGAGAGATATCACTTGTACCTTAATCTGTTATAGTCTGAGAGCCGTTTTTTAATCCTTCTGTCTCATAAAGAAGAATGTATATTTTACTATATGTAACGTTTATGTATTTACATAATATGTTTTGCTTAATTATCTTATGCGCCAACTGCCTGTCTAATAACGTAGTGCTTGTAATTATAGGTTGCCTGTAAAAGATCACTTTTAGTGATAAGGCAGTCTTTGTACCAAATGTTTAAATGTTTCTATTATGTTGTTGTTTTGCTTTTTTATATATATTTATGTCCAATAAAGAGTTATAACTAAACAAATAAACAAATAAATTAAATATACTCTAATTTGAAATTGTAATTGACATGATCCTTACATTAATTACTCTAGGATATACCTACTTCTAAACAAGTATTTGAAAACTAGCCGTCAATCTTTTCCCGGGTTCGGCTATGTTTATAATCAACATCTTAAAAGGATGATTCAGAATACTTTACAATTTAACATGTTTATCTAGCTATATAATTTAATTCATGATAGCATACATCAGTTATTAAGTTATACACTTAAAATCGCATAAAAGATCGCCCTTACCGTTTTAATGGCCTCCACCCTCCCTCAAAGAAAACAAAGGAAGAACATTTTACAAAAAAGTAGTGTATTTGTGATATTTATTATTATATTAAAAGTAGATCTAGGGTCGGGAAGGAATTTTGCCGACGGCGAGCAGGCGATTACTGCGGCCACCGAATTTATGGTCAAACTTCGCGCGAAGGCGACGGCGCGAGTTTTTATTATGATCAGCTCAGTGGACCGTGAAAGCAAGTCGCCGCGGGGAGACGTAATTTCCATACCTCATGTCTGTTTCTGTCGCCCTGGTACTTTCTTAATAAAAGTTCCATCTGAGTTTGGTGATCATCAACCAACCAATCAACCACATTTCATTCAAAGTAACTTTTAGCATTAATTTTATATTTCTTTGGTCCTAACTTAATCTAGTCACACTTTTATGTATGTAATTAAGTGTATGAGAATTAAATGCTCTTCTCGTGATCTTCAAGAAAGTAATTTTGATTTATAATAATTGTTATGAGCAGTATGTATATGTGATCAGTATGTATTTGTTTTTACTGGATGTTATTTACTGTTACTTTTTTACTTTTTACTTTATTTTTACCCATGTTTCATAATTAATCGAAGTTTGAGTAGATTAGCGGATTAGTATTGACTATTTCTAAGATGATCCTAGTATATATTTAACTATTTAAAATTATTTAAAATACTGATATTCTTGTACATTTTAGAACAAATTTAAATAATCAAAATACTTAAACGTAACAAGCAAGCAATTAAGTAAAACCAACAACAAGGAAAAAGCGGAAAAAGTAAAAATAAACAGAGGAATTGTAAACTCCCCAGTCATTGGGCGAAAACTTTAAGTAAGACGTGAAAAATGGGAATATGAAAGAAATAATTTTCCGCGCGAGTTGTCTGTGCAAATGAGCTGAATGGGACAGCTCAGGCGAATGATTGAGTGCTCAATGAAACAATGTTCAAACTTTATATCCAAAGTTGATTGCTAATCTGAATAGAATTTGCTTAGTGTCAGATTTGGATTTTCAAGATTATGTTTGTCTATCATATATATAAAGAATGCAATGTAGGCAGTTAGTGTGTTGATCATCAACGACATAAAAACCTTTACAGGTTTTAAAGGTTAATTTTGCAAAACAGATCTTTGAGGTGGTGGAACTCAGCTGAACTAAATTATTTATATCTTTGTATGTCAACTGACTGGAACGTAATATTAACGTAATACTTTCTTTTGCAAAATCATTCTTGTAGCTACCTATAGCGATATGACAACTCATCTTTTTATCAAAATTAGTATGATTGCAGGTGTCCATGGGCGAAGACATTAATTGCCAGGTCTACAGATTTGCTTCAGATAACATAAAATTTATTTTGATGACCTTAAACATTCTTAAACACTTACACAATAAAAAATTATATATATCAAATCAAATAAAAACCACGGAGACATAGTACCTTGCAACCAAAAAAGTATATTCTGCTTTTTTACTTAAATAAAGTGTTTTTTTAAGGCGCCTGCCATCTATCCACAAATAGCACAATATTAAATTTTCTAGAGTTTAAAACTGTTCATTATTAATAGTGACATCTGTTTGGGAGTAGCAACATCTCGCAAAGATGATGTCTTCAAGAGTTATGAAACCCTGGTGTAAACTGGTCAAAAACGACCGACAGTGGTAGCGGCGCAAATAAATAAATAAAATTCAGTATAAAAAAATATATACAAAGAACATATAAAAAAAATATTAAATATCCTATCATCTTCTTCACCAAGTAGTGTGTAACTTCACTTAGATTAGAGTTTATTGAAGAGATGTTTTTTTTAACATACTTTGTCAAATCTGATTGATATTAATCACATTTTACAGCCGTTATAAAATTATGTAATTATTTATTTAATTGCTTGCAGATTTCAACTTTTTATCTATATATTTTGATATACTGAATAAGATATCAATTTTATCATAATCACAAGATTCCTACAGAATAAATATAGGCAAAAAATAAAAACAAGTGCAATCAGTATAACTTTATATTTTATATTTTATAACAAATATAGAATTACGTACTGTATCAGTACGGCTAAAGTGGTAGAGGTTTTTTTTATTTACAGTAGTTTTATTAAAGCTACAATAATTAACTTAAATAATACAAGTTTAAATTTAATTTATTTACAATAAAAATACCTATGCTTAAATATATTCTTATTAAAACAGTCATTAAATAAAGGCAGTTGCTTTAATAGTATTTCTTTTTATAAAAAACATATTTACATTTATAAAGATAAGCTACATAAATCAATATATATTTTAATAAATACTGTCACTATTATATTAATTTTAGTTGTTTAGTAAAAGTAATATCTATAAGGCACTATTTTGTTGAGAACAAGGATATTATGTTTTTTTATTAATAAGAGGTGGAGCTACTATCGGGACGCAGTTGTTTTGTTTGAACGTCGTCGTACGCAATCGTGAACACGCTCTTCTTTTCAGTAATTGGTAATCTTTTGATATTACCCGTTTGCTGTGCAAGTGTACTCATTGCTATACCAGAGTCGTTGTCGTCTACTTTTGTCGATTTATTCCTCTGATTATCTCCAACTGAATCACCTGTTATATTTATTTTGGAAACATGAATTTCAGAGGCAGTTTTTTGTTCCTTTCCATATGTAGTGGAAATAGCTATGCTATGTGTTAAAGCACTTTCTGCGATATCAGAATTTTTACTTTGATCTTGGACATCGTCTTGGTTTACATAAATAGGCTGTTGTTCTAAAGAAGGTCTTTGTGGTAATACAGGTTTTTTGGATGGACCACCCAAGTATTTGGGTATGTGTGTTTGTTGAACATAACAAAGCGGGTTTTGGTTTTGGTACTGGTGTTCGTATCTGTGTTCTGAGTGTTGAAGCAATGGATGAACATCTGGTAATGGTCCTTCAGGAACAGGAGTTACTTTTCCTTCTTTTAAGATACGAGGATGAATGAAATCACTTTCTTTTTCTTTGAAGTTTTTTTTTACTTCTCCAACCTGATTTTCTTTGCTTATAATTTTGCCATAACGGCTCGTTTTCTCTTTGAGGTCCTTTTCCTTCTCCTGGTCAGTGTTTACCTTTGAAGGTCTCTTAGGTTTGTCTGGTGCAACCTTTTCAGAAGTAGAGGGTTTTGATTTTTTGCCATACCATTGCATATACCTTGGTAAACTTTTACCAGGTTTTTCACTTATTTTTACAGAAACTTTATCGTCTTTTATATTCACAGATTCATTACTATTTGTAAGATCATCGATCGGTTTATCCGACTGAACTTCAATATCGTTATCAATTTTTTCTTTGTTAGTTTCAGAGTATTCACCAACGCTTTCTTTTTCCTCAGCAGATGATGCTTGTCGGGAAAATATTAAATTTCGTTTATTTTTATTAGATGAGCTATTTGTACTCTTACTACTTTCGTCGTCTAATGAACTAGTTCGTTTTAAATGAGTGTTAACCATAGACGAAGAAGGCTTAATTTGCATTTTTTTATTGTCTATTTCAGATTTTTCCTCAAGCGAATCTGATATTTCCATTAATACTTGCCGACGTGACTTTTGTTTCCTGTCAAGTTCAACATTTTTAATTTGCGTGGAACTCACAATCTCATTTTTTGATTTTGTCACAACACTTTTAGTAATATCACCGTAATGCTTAACCCGTTCCTCTCTTTCATTAGTTTTACTAACTTTAACGTGTTTTTCATTCTCTAAGGATGGTGATATGTCACTTTCTTCAATGATTGGAGTTTTAATTTTTCTCTTAAGTTCATAAACACGAATACTTCGTCGGGGATCTTTATATTTAATTTTTTTCCTAGGTTTTTTCTTTTTTACCCAAGTTACTTTTTGGTTTTCTTCTGCGTTTATCTGTGAATCATCTTCACTGTATGAATCATTGTCACTTCGAGATTTTCTTTTAACTTCTTTTATTAAATTCGAATCTGTTTGAGTTCCTATATGACATTCAGTTTGAGTAGCCATAACTGAGTGTCCCGGTAAACTTTGTGTTTCTAGTTTACTTTCTATTTGGGATGCTGTTTCTTGGTTTTGTAACATTCTCTCGCGTTCGATTAATATTTGATGTAAAAGTTCATTTTGTTTCCTTAAAGATGATTCCAATAGTTCTTGATGAATAGAAGATTTGTTATGCATTTCAATGAGAGCAGATTGTAAATAATCGGATTTATGAGGAACGGCGCCCGGTACTTCAGATGTCATATTTGAATACTCATTCAAGAAGTTTTGTTTGTCTACTATTAAATGAGGTCTCTTACCATCTTTGTCGCTCGGAACATTATCTAAATCAGTTACAACTTTACTCATTCTCTCTCTTATGTTATTTGCTTCTTCTTCTTGTTCCCTAATAAATCTTTCCATCAATAATTCTTTACCATTATCAACGACAACGTACTGGGTGTGGGGTATTAAAGTTACTGGTCGTTGTTGTTGTTGTTTTTGTACAGGAAGGTTAACATATCGCTCCTCTTCATTTTTTCCGCGTGTTACTAGTCGTAAGATTTCGGTATTACCCTCTTTAATAAAATATTGATCTCTACCTAACGAAGATGGGTCACGTTTGTCATTGTATTCAATTTTCAGCCGGTGTTCTCCTTGTAAGTTTTTATTATCAGATTTGTGGAAGCCTCCACCTTCAGAGCCTCGATCAATTTCGTGTCTTCGAATAGAATCGTTATCTTGTTCTTTCCTTTGATGATGTAGTGTTGCAATTCTATCGTAGCCATTCTCTAGGTCTTCTATGTATTCCTTATGTTTATTAGCAAAAGCATCTTCAAGTTGTATTTCTTTTGTATAAATGATATTTGGACCATCCCTGAAAATATAAACTGTTCATTAAATATATTCAATTTGAATTTTAAAAAGTTACAATATTATATGTTTAATTACCTGCGTCGAAAGGACTGCCTGGAATCATCATATTTATAGTCGTTGTCAGTGGCAGCTTGTACAAATTCTTGTCGCATGTCACCAGGCGTTGAAGCTGGTTTACTTGGTTCTTTCGATTTGTTGTTTCTTTTATTGAACTTCCATTGAGTCGGTTTAGTTCTTATGTCTGTTTGTTCGGCGCTCCAGGCTTCCCTTCTCCTCCATTCAGGTGCTTGTATTGATTTACTTTCTATATTTTGGGTCGACTTGTTTTCCCTCCCAACTCCCTTGTCGCGGACCACTAAATGCACGTCGTCCTCTGTGGAGTTGACACGTATCACTCTTTTCCTAGAATTTATTAATAGATATCTATGTACCTATCTGTGATTGTTTCACCTAAACATTTATCTATATTAGTTGTTGTGCAGTGCATCAAAGGTTTTATATAAATGTTGAGTAAAATAAAGTGCACCAAAATTTACATTAATAATACATTTCAACAATCAAGTAATAGATGTTAATATATTGCCATATCAATATTATTTTACATATTATAAATATATAACACATAAGTATATGAAGATATATTGTAATCAAAAATATTTACAATTTCTTAAGATAAATATTACATTACATTGATAAATACTTAAATATAAAATATACACCTTTTTACCATTTATATAGCAAATTATAAATAAAAACATGTAGAACATTAAAGTACTAAACAGTAGAGAATTAAAAAATATAAAATCAATAAATATAATTTACAGCAATTTAAAACCTAAAGCTTAAAAGACAAAATTATAAATATTTAACTACCTTGGTGGCATATACAAAGGGCAACCTTCGCAAATACAGCAACATATTAGAAGTAGTAAAACGAGAGATATTAATATTGCTAACAAAATTAAAATCCAGAATAATAATCGACTCTCCGCCTTATAAACACCCTGAAACAAATATGAATGTGTTCAATTTAAGTTTACCACCGAGTGCTAAAGTAACTAATTGAAACACTTAAACTTACAGAATTGTTATCAACTATTGATGTTTGATCGTTTTGTAAAGTATTAGTAGAATACAAAGTAACATTCTTTGCTAGTTGTTCTTGAAGTTTCGCTACATTTATAGCAGAATTACCAGCCATACGGACTACTGCAGTGACCACACTTCTAAAAGATAAAAATCATTCTTGTTACTCACATACATTTTATTTATAATCATAATGCTATGATATTTTATATTCAAATAAGATATTTATTTTAACCTATATATTTTGTATACTCACTTATCTTGACTAGAGTCTTGGTCACTTGGATACGTATTTCCTTTATCATCATTTCCCTTGTAAGGTTTTATATCTACAATAGTTACTTTACCACCCGACAGTGTGCTTAATACTTCTTCTAATTTCTTCCTGTCTGGATTTGCACCGGATACGATAAATGACATTGTCCTAGTCTTACTTTCTGGAGGATAAACTTTTACTGTTGTAGTCGAATATAATCGCGGAATACCCATATCGTAAGCTCTAATGGTTAACATATAAACTTCACTTTCTTCCTGACTGTCGTATTGCCGTTTCCGTCTATGTACGTTTTGCTTTTTGGTTCTTTTCAGGGTTTCTAATAGATAAATCTCGCCTTAAAATAATAACGTCAATTAATATCTAGCTAGTCTTCTTCATCATTAATATTTATGTATATTTAATAATTAATATATTTATCTAATAATTTATATTTACCTGTATCTTCATTAATAGCAAATTTTCCATCACGGTTGCCTTCTATTATTTCATATTTGACTATATTATTTGGAGACTCAGCATCTTTATCAACTGCCTTGATAAATGCCGCCGACGTAAAATTATTTAAACTAGGAGATAATACAAATTCATACAACGACCTCTCAAATTCTGGTGGGTTGTCATTTACATCTAATAACTTAATAATTAATGGCACTGTTACTCTTAATCCTACACCGTCATTATCTCTAGCCTCTACTAAAAAATGCAGGTCTGGCATCGCTTCACGATCAAAACCGTGATTATTAGTCGCTACAGTAATTATTCCTGATATAGGATCTAAATTTAATGAAGTATTTAAGTATCCTAATATGGCAGTAAATTGGATCTTTCCAAATGCTCCCGTGTCAACGTCATCAGCTGCAACTTGCACCACTCTAGTGCCAGCTGTGACATTTTCTGGCAATTCTACGTCATAAGACAATGCCAAAAAGACGGGAGGGTTGTCGTTGACGTCATTCAGATAAACGGTAACATTAGTAGTTACCGATAGATTTGTTGCTGGACCAAGTTCTTGTGCCAAAATCTGTAATAAAAAAATAGCATATTAGGTAAAATATTAATTAAACTTGAAGTCGGAAAATATTTTTAATAACATTTATATGAATTACAGGAATATATTTTTAAGAATGTTAGTAGGCTAATCGACAATGGTATTGTATAAAATTTAACATACATTATTAAAAAACTAAAATTATTGAAATGGTACCTGAAAAAGTACTGATTTTCGGGCCTCGTAATCCAGCATAGTATTGTCCCGCACTTTGATAATAAATTGCGCGTGTCTCTCCGCCACTGTTGGTGATATTTCGAAGGTTCCATTATTTCCAACTAACGAGAGAGAGAACACTCCGTTTTTTCCCGCATCGTTGTCATTTACTTGCGGTATATACGGATCGTTGAAAACCAAAGCGGTACCTTGTGGAGCGTTTTCATCTAAATATGATATGTATCTGAAAGTGATAAATTCAAATGGGATATTTTAATTAAAAAAAATGGGTAACTAAAACTGTTTGTTCTTAAGTTTTACTTACGATTCATTTTCAAAGTAAGGTGGAGAATTATCTCTTTCAGGCAAAATGAACGCAAGTTGCACCGTCGATGACATAGCCTCAGGTTCTTCTCTTGATAGTCGAACTTCTTCAGCAACAACAGTAAGAAGTATTGGTGCTCCAGCGTGCGATATTGCTGCAATCTCTTCAATCGGTCGTTCTAAAGTTACTTCGCCTATAAAAAAAAATATCCGATAATTGATATTTGTATTGAAATATTAAAATTTAGATAAAAAAAAATATATGTCATAATCCTTTGTATCGTTTTAAAGATTTTTTAATGGTTTCAATTTCTAGTTTACATTATCGAATGTTCCAGGAATATTTAGTCTAATTCCATTTTCTAGCAAAATGAAATCGGAAAAAAGCGCTGATGTAGATAGGTAAGTTATTTTAAATGTTATTCTTTTGAAACTGACATCTATTGGGAGGCTTAAGTAACTTTATATTACGACATTTAGTCTTGAGTGAACTGAACTAGCTTATTATACAAGTTGCGGATATTTCCAGTAGATGGCATTAAAGTACATATTATTTTTTCACAATATACATTTCTTTATCAACCCCTCTAAAAATATTTTTCTTATCTATATATTCTATATAATTAGAAAACAATAAAAATGCTAAATAATAAAATATAAGTCTTAGAAACATCAAATTGGTTGGAAAAAAGAATTATCGTAATATTTTATTAGCTTTTAGTAACGGTTAAAAATTAACTTAAGATTATTTGCGTGTTAATCTTGAAATTAATAAAAATACAATCTGAGGTCTAGGATCTCATTCGCGTATGCGAAAGCCAAAGATATGATCTTTTACAATTGTATTCAATATTAAAAAGACCAGTGATTAAATCAATATTAATATATAATATTTATTAGATTATACAAAAACAATAATAATAAGTATAAGAGACTGCTGTGTATGTCTAAAGTCAATTTCATTATTTGAACCACAACGAAAAACATTTATCACTCCACAAACTTGGCACTGAATAAAACATTCCGTCCTCTGTAGGGCTATTCCGTATCTTTTTTGACAGTTAAAATGAAAAGCACTATCAGTAAGTGCGGACATAATGGTTGTCAAACAACTAATTTCCTATAGTAACAAACTATGTAACTATAGTAACAAACTGCCATGACGTCACAGCTGATGGTCATTAGAAAAGTCAAAGTTAGCGAATAGCCCTGCTGGTTTTGTTTCAGAGGATAGGCGACGTGACAAGTATGTATTTTATGTATTTTATTACGTACCTTGTCACGTCAGCGATGTAGGGTTTTATAATTTAGTGTAGTGCCAATTCTAAAACCATTTTTATTTATGAGTGAGTATCAAGCGCTTGTTTGATTTGAAATTGAAAAGTTTGAAATTGATCCCTTTAAAGCTGTAGTTTGTTCTGCGCAAAATATTTCGAAGACTGTTCTTGACAATCGAAAAATTGGTTCTGATATTTTTGTTACAACTCCAAATATTAAAAGAATTATTAGTAACAAAAACGCATATTAAACATAAAATATGATTATATGTACGCAGTTGTATATAAAAACCTGACACAAGACATAGACGAACATAAAGACAGACAAAAATCGGTGACTCTCATTTACATACAAAAGTGTCTCGGAGATTATATTTTAACGTTTCTACAATGACAAAGCATTTTAGCGAATTATCATTATTCATTATCACTCCGTTCCATTAATATTTCATGAACCAAGTTACGATTCAAATAATTAGGAGTCATTATAATGCTGTATTAATTGTCTTAAATGGTTTTCTAAGTAATATAAAATTATATAAAATAATTATATAGATATCCTACTATATAACATATTCGAAGTTTTTATAAAAAAAAAAAATCCACTTATTTACTAATTTACAACGATAAAAAGTACATTTAAGAACATCATTCACAGATTCACAGAGAAATGAATCTGAATTGCATATTGCAAAAGTTAATCAATTTAAAGTTAAAGTTTAAGTTTATTCATTCATCTCGCTCGCTTTATCTAACTTCGGTCCATAATAAGTATTCGGAACTCTGTTATATAACCACACATTATTCCGTCTCCAACTTATAAAGTTTGTTTCTGTCACACCATCAATTTTACGTGAGTTCACGGATATATTTCTATTCACGGATTATTTATTATTCGTTTTTATTACCAAGTGCTTTTCCGTTAAAATATATAAGAGTATAAACATCGTTATGTTCTAACGGTAAATCTAGAATGTAATTTGGATCTTAATGTCGAAACAGGAGTATTGTCAACTTGTCCGGATGTTATGTTTATAAACGACTACTCTTTCATTTTGAAAGTAAAACGGAGATTGTTTTCAATAGCACGCTTGAGGTGCGCTGTTCAAGAAAGTATTCCAACCTTGTTATCGAAATTAAGTACAAGCTTTGATGCACTTTTCTTGTTCGGATATTAAAAATATTATATGGACTCTATAAGTCGTCTCAAAATTATTTGTTCTTCCTTCTTACATAATGATTTTAATATTACCTACATTTATTATTAGATGAATCAGTTCTTAGATGATACAATTTTAAATTCATAAATAATATAGTAATACATGAAATTAATTATGTTATTTAATGTCATTCTTATATTAAAATATATACATAAATTGTACTTGATAAACAGTTCATTAAAATTCTGGTAAAACAGTTTCTTAGTAGGAACAATGTTTTAAGAAAGACAGGAACCAGGTAAGGTCTAATGATACCATACTGCAAAATGCTAGATTAGGTAGCATTTGTTCAAACGATCTCTTAGTCTATACCATTGTCCGATCAATGATGGACAAAATATTTCCATAGAAATGTAGCACTTAAGACCATCAGATATAGTTTATTTTGGGTTAAACAATGAAAGTCACAATACATATTTAGCTCGTGGACCTATTCAAATACTCAGTTCCTTTCACAACACAAACAGTCTGGTCGTTATCAAACGTTATCAATTTATAGCAACATAATTTATAGTCAGTCATTAAAAGACCTTAAAAACCACCAAACTATTACTGCTTTAATGTGAGGTTAATGTTGGCTTGGAGTTCATTTTAAAACTTTGCTTAATTCGCCAGTCGGTACTAGGAAATAAGCACAGCTTTGTGGTTAATTGTCAAAGTTGGCTAGAGTTGGATTTCATTTAGCTAAAATGACTGAAAGTTAATGTGGCCTTAAATAGTGAATAAAATCAGACACGCGATGCGGAAGTAATTCGACTCAAGTAGGTTACGTTGATGAATACGAAAGAACTATATCTTTATATCTTTGGGGCAGAAGCCACGTTTGTATAAAATTAATTAATAATTCGACCACATTAATTAAGTTTTAAGAATGCGAACGGAAACAGGTGTTAAATATGGATAAACTTTTGAAGGATGTTCTCATAATTATTGCTCAGTATAAGGTGATGTCATGGTATTCAACAAATAGTGTATCAAGTATTTAGGTAACTCCGATATCAAGTTTGTGTTAATGTCATATGGCACTAATTATATTGATTGAACTATTTACTTTACATAAATTAAAATGTTTAAAATATTAAATTATTTAATAAAGTATATCGTAAATGTTTGTGCTAATGTGCTAGAGTACAAAAGAAATGTAGTTCATTAAACAGCACTTTGAAATCAATATATTATTACGCAACAGGTGATTTGATTGTTGAAAAGTACAACTAAAACTAAATATAATTCTATTGAAGATTTGATGAGTAAAACATCACACTCATTACATACAAAAAAGTGTGTTAGAAAATGGCAGCTTCAAAATATATAACAACATTAAGGCAAACCCCAATAAAATTGCGCCTGTGTGTTTATATGTATAATGAATTATGTTAAATACGGACATACACTTTGAATGCAAATCGAAGTTGCGAAAGATTGAAATGTGGTAATCCATTGCCTTCAAAATAGACGTTAAAGATTCAATTTATTCAAATAGGGGTCTGTGAGATGTGCATTTCAACATGGTAATCTGAACCAATACAATGACTTCGTATGTCTTATTCAGTTTACGTGATTGTTTTCGAACAAAACCGACATTTACCTTTCAAATTCAAAGCCCTGTCCGTCTAATTTGTAGCTGCCTTAAAATGTATAAGTTTATATACAATTTACTAAAACGGCGGCTTTAGTTATTTACATATTATAATTATTAATCTGTGTTAAAAACGTTTGGACTATAACATTTCAAGTTTATGTTCTAGTCCGTTCGATATGTTTACCAAAAATAAATGGAACTTCTACAATATTTACATTTAAACGTGATACAAATTACCATACAACTCATAAACAAGAACGCCACTAGCACGCAAGGTTTTCGCACGAAGTTAGTTGTCAACCCATTCCTTACTACAAACTCTGTGTACGAAATTCTAAAATTGTATTGTTTAGAAAATTGAAAATTCCATAAGTTGTAAATAGTTTAGGTAATAAATAAAGTATTCTTTCATTGACCGATAAAATGGATTTAGTGCGTCCTTCGACTGTATACAATACTTATTTGAAATCTGATAATATTTATGAATTTCAATTGATCGAAATCAGATTTACAATAAGTGTGAACATGCATATTACATGAAACGATCTACTTTACATGTTTAAATTTAAATTATCGTAGGTTTAGGGTTATATTAAGATAATGGGGTAAAGTTTGACTCTATTTAATTGTAATGTAAGAAGGTTTCTTAAACGTAGACATACCTGTAGTTTCATTGATGTTGAAGAATGGTGTAAAAGGGTTCCCTTCAGAAACCAGGCCATATCTTATTTGGCGGGGAGCACCTTTATCTCCATCTTCAGCTCTGACCTTCACGATCATATCACCAGGAACTACTTGACGAGGCAAATGAGTGATAGGCGGTGCTGAGGTAAATACTGGAGGCATATCTTGAACATCTTGCACTACCACCACCACTTCCAGACCAGCTATGTTACGTGTATCTTTGCCTAACTCCACATAGGGATCCTGTAAGTTTGAAGGTTACATTTGAGCTTTTAAGTAGTATAATAGCTGTAATTGAATAACTTTGAATAAGCTTAGGTACATTCTAAGTCCTTATGAGATTTGGGGAAGCCCACTTAACGTTTATCTCGAGATGTTTACATTTTAAAAAGTGATATTTCTAAAAAAATATTATAGGCTATATGTTACTGATATTATGACATATTCTTATTAAATTTTTAACGTAGCAAGACTCCTTACCACAGCGAGTAATGTTAAGTGGTACATGGATTGAGCCTCAAAATCCAGTGGACCAACTAAAAATATAGTTCCCTCCATATTCTCGCTAGATACTCGGCGCTGACGGATTGCAAAAAGCGGCGAACCCTGAAGAGAAAAAAATTGTGATTGTAAGCAAAACAAAAGGCTTTAATCACCCTTTTCGCTAGTAAAACCTTTGAAACCTATATTTGAACTTTAAATGAAGGCTGAAATAAAAAAAGTCTGCAAAAGTAAGCCTATTCTAAAATATTTTACTTTGAATAACTTAGTGATAAGTTCAATTACGAAATATTCTTTTTATATTGGCATGAATTAAAAAAATATATTATCTAAAATTTTTAATACCATAGATAAAGTGGTTAATAAAAAACAAAGTCAACTTTAACGTTAATGTGAAATCATAATTTTATAACTCTATAGGTAAGAAATATCTATAGCAATGTTTATATTTAGGTCAGTTATTATATTACTTTTATATTATTATTATTATATTAGTCTAGTTAAAATATATAAATATTATTACATATTTGTTTCAAACTTATTTAAGTAACTGTTAAAAATATATATATTGGTATATGTATATGTTAAAATGTACAAAATAAAAGAATAATTATAGTCCGATAAAGGGTATCGTTGTTTATTTACTAATTCTGGTTAGTCAATAATGGCAACTATTGACTAACTAAATAATGGTAATAGATGGACTATTGACCACAATAAATGTGTACGTATTGACTTTTTCATAATTATTTTATTATATAATGTATATAATATTCCTGACAAGGTTTTATATTGAATACACGCCTAATTAGAAATTATATGAATATGTATTAGCTGGTATCTAATCGTTCGTTCTATTTCGTAATAAAATCACACCCAAACAGACCTCAAGATACGATAACACCCATTCACTATGGACTGTGAGAAATTTTACGCGCCTTAAGTGCTAGAATTAATTGTGTAACGTCATCCAGCGGGACTGTTCTTTGGATATTTATGGTAATATTTAATATACTATTGCTGTGAAACGGCATTTCTATATTTTTTGATAAAGCATTGTGATAAAGAACAATACGAAATATTAATGAACCGAGAGTTCCAGAACACTTTTGAATATTTACGAAATCTTGAATCTTTTTATTAGTAAGGTACTTTCATTGATTTTTAAATATTATGATTCAACTTTAAATATAGAGTTTCACTCGATATGAAAATATAAATAAATTATACCGGTGAAATTCCCTCAACGCGATTTTATGGTGAAAATGAGTCCCATTAGCGGTGGAAGCGAAACTTCATTATGCGGTTACAGCGAAATGCGTTTTAAACCGTTGAGTTATACAAGTGATGTCGTTAAATCCAATCATCAGTTCATTATCTCCGTATTAAATTAAAATGAACAGTTCATACCCAAAGTTCCAACTCCAAGGGCTTTGGTGACACTGGATTCTTCCTTGCGATGACAATTTCAAGATCAGTCCCTCTCTTTGCGTCCTGTAACAACATTTAATGTATATAAAATTGGTAGAGTCACAAATTGTATTAAAAAGTGTTTTATCTATGATCGATTTTTTATGTTTGGAAGTTATTGCAATATGATAGCAAGTTAGTTTTGCTAGTTCGTTCCTCTGAGGAAGAGTGACGTCATCATCATCATCATCAATCACAACATATCACGTCCAATGTCGGACGCTGCTTCATTCGATGACATAAATATTTCTAGGCATGGATACTAAACTTTTTATCTTGTGAAAAAATAAAGAATGCTTAATATGTTTAGACGATCGTGATAAAAAATCTTTATAATGTACAATGACTATGTCCATATTTACCTCAGGCACTAATATGATGCTGGGTTGGTGAGGGAATATTGTATCACGAGGAGTGGTAGCGTTGGTGCCTGTGATCGAGCAAGCAATTCTAGCACTTCGTCCTCTCGTGTTACGGGCTGAAAGCCTGAAGTCCACATATCGGCCTGGTTCTAGCCTTCTAAGCAAAATCACATTGGCTTGACAGACAGAGTTGTAACGCGTACAAGGGAGCGTCTCGATGCCGATGTCCAATCTACCCATTTGCCCTGAACATGAAATCATAATTATAATGATAATGCTAAGCAGTATTATGATAATATTGACTGTAATAAATTTTCATATGCAATGGTTTTCTTACCAATGAGTTCGAAGTGCAGTGGGTAGTCGAAATCTGGGTCAGAGGCGCGGACGCGGTAGATGACGGAGCCGGTAGCCGCATCTGCCGGGACCAGCACTAGTCTCATGAGCGTGCTAGGGTCGAACACGGGGTCGCCACTGAGAGCCCCCGCAACCAGCGTCAACAACACCAGCAACGCCGGGAACGTCATCCTACAATATAAATATTGGAATGAATATTGCTCACTAAATAGAGAATTTTTGTATAGTAAATAGAAATTGAATCAAATTATTGGTGACGCTTAGAGTACATGTTGGTAACGAGAAAAGGTTATTTTTTAGGTTGAGAATACTATTTGAAAACTAAAAGGGGAAGTATACAATACAAATTTTTACTACTAAAGCATTACAATATAATTAAATCAGTTCATCTTTTTAAATATTTCATGAACATGACAAATATAAAAAAAAAACTAAAAAAAATAACACTAAAAGAAAGTACTACAAATAGTCGTATTGGATTGATTGAACCATTTAATTATATGACCACATATCGATAGAATTACTATATGGTTAAGGCTTCTAAGTAAGTACTACTACGCTAAGGTTATTTCTAATCAATTTCAATTTAAACACTATACAATCTGATGTCAAATAAACTTAGTTTCCTTACTCATCCGCGACATCATAAGTAAAACAAACTGTAATCTCTTAACAATACAGTCAGAAGATTTCATAAAATCGATTTAACTTAGCTTAGTATTGTGTTCGCAGTGACTAGTGTCAAATGATTATAAATTAGTGGCCATAATGTGTAAAATACTAACAAGAATTTACGTCGAACATTCTGGTACGAGATAACCTTAACCCGTAGCGGTATGATATTAAATGGAATGAAATATGTAATCTCTACATGCTTAGCTTTAGGGAAGGACTTTTTATGACTCTTGTATTTACTCAAATATATATGTTTATGACTTCTTAAAAACTGGATCTTAATCGCATTGACTTCGTACTCGTAAGCCGTATGTTTGCTTTTGAGATCATGTTTATGATAAGCCTGTAATAATGATAGCTCGAAATACACTAAATAAATCTTGGATGATACAATAAAAAGAAACTTTATGATATAATATTCAAAAACGAAAACTCTATTACAGAATGGCGTACAACAACATAACCAAAATTTCTTTTGTTAATTTTATTCGAGGTTTTTCAAAGTTCCCGAATATTTTATTCATTTAAGACGCCTGTATAAAACGGATTTCCTAATGGAAATTTAATATTATACATCCATTTTTAATAAAGCCTACAGAAATATGGAAATTAATTACGAATTAATTACTTTAGAAAATATATTTACTAAAACGCTATACCTAAAGCAGACGATATCATAAAGCGTGGAGTGTCATTATAGTTCATTTGATTCCGTAACAATAAACAGCATCTGAAACTAATACCGCTACCCGCTAATAAAGATACGAGAAATGCCATAATCTATAGCGAATTACTCATACCCTAGAACACCGCAGAGGCGAGTTACGAAAGGGAAAATTGTGTTATGAAATCACCCGCCTCTAAGTTACCAGGAAGCATCCACTTTATAGCTACATAGTAATAGCTTTAAATTGAATTTGGTTCAAATTTGCGTATGTATTAACTAAGTTTTGGATTCACGTCCGGCAGGCAGTAGGTTCGATTATTTCTAATATTTATTTTTATGTTATGGAAATTACTTATAACTTATCTTACAGTGTATTATCTTGTTTATATATTTTTCGTTTCTATGTTTTGTTTAAGACATATATTTACTCTAATAATTCGTTTAAGGTTAGATTCTAAACAGGAAGTCGAACATGCAAATCGACTTCAGATTATAAATAAAAAAAAACATTTTAATATTCGGCAAGATTAAATAATATTCCTAAACTTCTGTAGCACCGAAATATTCCTACATAATAGCATTTAATATCCTGTTATACGAGACTATACTCGTTATTATTGTAATAAAACGCGTTAAAATGTTAACTGACAACCATTTCGCGTGAATAAAGCACCCGACAATCTTAACGTTCAGATATGAAATTAAAATGAAATCCAATTCTTACTACCGCTTATATATTTTCCGGGCCAAAGGTTGAGAAACCCTGTCACGAATTCTCCTGACACTTTGGGTATCAGTATAACATGTAAACATGTAAACGGGCAATAATTCATTGAAGCGAGTCTTAAATATGGGTTGACGTTGATTTCGCAAAATTTAGACACGAACAGAGCGCTGAAGTAGTTTAGACGAAACTTTAGGAATTTGTCCGAAGTTGTCCGTTTATGAGTTTAATTAATCAGAATAATATCCTTATAATTCATTAATCCTTTCATATGAGGAAATTGAAGTAAATATTTATAAACGTTTAAATTTAAGTTTTTATTTTATTCTTTGATTTAGATTCTCGCAAAAAAGTACTTACCAGTGTAAAATAATACAAAAAAATCCAAACTCCTTATGTGAAAACCCCACATATATTATAGTTATCGGTGAAAACCCACGGGATCTGTCTTCGGCGAGCATAATATTATCCAGAAGTACCTTTAATCAGCGAGTCTTAGCTCCTTCCAGCATTTATGTAAGTATAAAGCTCATTTACAATTTAATGTTAAAAACTTATTTTCTAGAACTAAACTCCTGAAAACCGATCTAAAAAGTAATTCCATAAGTGTTACTTATATGTTGAGGAAATAATTAAATTTGATTACTTAAAGTTAACTAGGTCAACTCCAAAAACTAAAACGCAATATTTAATTATATTCAAAAACGTTTAAGTAAGTTATTAAACACATTTAGATCGAATTATTTACGATATAAGATTTATGTCATGATTTATTTAATTACTAGAAATAGTTTCTCTGTAATTTCTATACAGTTACTAAAGCTAGTTTAATGGCGCCACTGAGAAATATAACTATGACCTGAACGGCACCTTAACGAGTTAATCCTGATATAATGCCCTTTCTTGTATTTATTACAACATTCGAAATTTAAATATTATAAATTAAATGGAGCTTTTGTCTTAAAAAAATATTGTCAACTATATTCATTTGTCATTCAAACCACGGAGTTCAAACAAAGGAAATTATATTCATTCTAGAAACAGAAAAGCAATTACTGTCAGTCAATCCGTTTAGAAATTTAGAGATAATTAAAGTAATATTGATGTCGTAAACTTAGCTCTACTCTTAAATCATCGAGAAAGCTAGTTAACAAGACTCAAGTAGCCCTAAATCTTATCTATTGCCTTATTAGTGGTGTATGTGTGTATTGTATTATTAATTTTTATATTGTTTTTATCCGTTTACAACGGGATTGACTAATGGACTCTTCCAAACACGTAAATTAATGTTAAATGAAATAACAATAAAAAAGCCTTTTTTAAATTTTTAATTGTTGGGAAACCCCTTATTGATACGCCACGCCAAGAGCGGAAATAGTTATATAGTACTCGCTATTGAAGAGAACTAGTGTTCTCTAAAAAATATTTTGAAAATACACTAAACTTATAATTGGATAAGTAAACACTAGTTTACCTATCCAATTATAAGTATTAGATAGGTGAACTAGTGTTTACATATTAACATTTAACAGTTACCCGGTTCTACTACATACACAAGCCATAAAACCTTGAAAAAAATCAACAATTCGATAAACAACAATATAATATGCAAATGTTATTTATAATCAACAATCGATCATGGATGCAACAACAAGGAATCACAACAGCCGTCTATCAAACAACAAAAAGATAACCTAACTAGGTGTTGCGGATAACTGCCATTTGTCATTGTCGATACTCGAAAGTACGTAGTTTCTGTGATTGGCGTGCTAAGGCATCATGAACAGCGGGATACTGTCAGGAATGGCCGCTGCACGTTGTGACCTGCGTTACCATAATACCAGACCCTTTGGGCATGGTTCTTTATTATTCCTTAGAAACCTACTTATAAATTACCATAAACGAACTCACCTATAATATTGTGAAATTTTATTTACAAGTTTACCTTAACGACTTTATATTAATTAAATAAGCTATTCCATTAAAATATATTATAAAAAATATATTTTATAAGTACGAGTACGATTAACATAATCTCATATTGAACCGATTACAAAATCCGGCTTATCATAATAATGTTTTATGCGCAGGTTTGGGATTTTAATTTCCATAGAGAAAAATATGCATTGAATATATTTTAAAGATTTTTTTTTTAATCATAAATGAAACATGGATGGAATAATTCCACTAGGACTATCTTAGGTAACATATATAGTTATAAAAAAAATATTTTGAAAATCAAATAAAACCGCTTTTAATGTATAAAAATACTAACTATTGTCCTCAGTAGACTAAAGATAGCAGGGTTTGAGGAAACTTATATACACGACTGTTTATACTTGCATAATTGGTCACCAGGAAAAAGGACTTTTGGATGGTCCCTTCTATTCTAAAAAATATGAATAGATTTTATGGTTACTTTTTATATCAAACTGACAAAGTTAAGGTAACAGATAAAATTAATTTAGTGTAAATTTTCAGAAAGTTTACAATTTGTTTTCCAACTGTACTACTGACTAACAATATCGATTGATTGTCAGTTCCGCTGTATGTAGGTTACCGTTATAATTATATAGACACTCGTTTAAACTGAACTTATAATTGGATATATCATATATACAAAATATAAAATGAAACTTTAATTATACTTTTTGTTTTTAAATCCTTTGTCTTGTTTGTATAATAAATAAATGTATGATGCATCGTTTATATGTCACATTCATATATTGTAGATAACAGTATGCCTGTTCATATTGTGTTTAAGCGTTCAAAATTAATAATCCCTAAAATATATATTTTTATGTATTTATCCTTATATATAGATATATATTGTGACGTACATATATAACGTATTTTCTTTTTATAATCATAGAGCATATTTAATTATATATTAAAAATCCAACTATAAATGTCCAACTAAAACTAGAATACTAGAATTAAAGAAGATATCTTTAAACATAACATCAATCATTATTAATACTTCAATGTTTTACTTAATAACTATATTAATTATTAACATCATGTTGCTAATAATTGTTATTAATGTCCGCTTCCTAGAAATTTCTCTATCTGTAGCAGTTGAGATAATTAGTCAGATAAGCTTTATAGAGTAGCCCTTGTTATCTCGATCTCGAAGTGACTTATTAAGGTTTATTAACATGGTGTTTGACTTCTGGCCCTTATGCGGTGGTATCGTGGCATTGTAAATCTTTACAAAAACTTAACTTTATAGCAAGGATCACGCGAGCTGACCCTTAGACGTGTACCTATATGGAGGTGACCTAAATAATACTTCTATGGTCTTATGCTAAACAGAGATAAGGAAACTTGATTTATTTTTAAATGCCAGCTACAAAAGTATGGCCTCAGTGGGATAATTAGATTTTTTACTTGAATAACATTTAATAGAACTAGGTTAGCTTGTTAGATTTTAGATTATTTGAATTTGAATACAATGTGTGTGTTTTTATAATCAAGTACTTATATCTTACGGCTTCGCCTCCGGACCTTTCGGTGCGTCTTCTATAACTTCACTCGTGCGTTAAAAATAGTTCGATTTTGTACGTGGGCTATCTTATCCGTTTTTCATTATTTGACCCCGTTGACTTAATATTGTTACTGTAACCAGGAAATCGAGTTTTTTATTATTTGACCCCATTTGATTTATTATTGTTACTGTTACTACGAAATCGAAGAAAAACAACATCGGATCTGTATGAAAGTTTTTAAATACAATTTAAAAATGTTATTAGCTCTTTTACCTTATGTTTTCAGTTGGACAATTTAATATGTCCCAAACTTATGATAGAGTATCAAACTAGGGAAAAATAATAAATAGTATGTTTAATATAATATCATTTCAGATACAACAATGGAGCAATTTATAACATGGACGTTAAGCAAGACTCATTGATGCATCTAAATGTATTGTAACTTAAGGCCTGGTATAACTAAATTATGTTAATACAGTAAATTTTAATATGGCTTAATAAACCCAAGTGCTACGGTTACGCAAGCCTCCTAAACTTGAAAGGCTAATCAAGATTGTCTTAAAAACCGGACCATTTGTATATGATGGAATTAGTGACGGTAGTATATTAGAGGCGTGTTGTACTGAATTGAGTTAAATTAGAATTATGCTAATGTATGTAGTTTGATGGATCGAGAGTGTTGGTTTTAAAAGTCTGCTTCAAGAATGTTTTTTTAGTATTAATTAAGAAGTACTCTTTCTTAGGATTCATGACAATGCCTCTAGAAGTTTGATTATTATAGAAAAGAGGCAGCTAGTAAAGAATCGTATTAAAAAATCTTACATATGTGTGTGTATTCTCTGTCTCAAATAGTTGCGACGCTAATATTAATTAAATAAAAAAAAAATGGGGAATTATCCTTACTTTTTTTAATTCAGTGGGATTATAAAGAGAATTGTTTTCATTTCAATAATAAAATTTGTTTTAAAATGTTTAATATAAAGAAATAAATGCTCTAACAAATCTCCTTGTATATAATCGCCAGCTAATCTATACAAATGCATCTATAAGTTCTAATATAAATCGATTACGGAACTTAAGAACATATTTACGTAATAATGAGCTCTGATTGGTTTATCAGCAATAAAAATAAATATTATTACTTGTGCTGATGTAACTTGATTTAACAAGCTGATAAATTATTGACTTAATGGCTTTTAAAGTGAGTGAAACTGGACCTTAGCTTGAACTTCAAGAGGTTACTATAATTATGTAACTCCTAACTATGGTCACTAGAACAGACATATCTACTATCTACTATACATTAGGCTTATTACATTCTGTTGAACCAATTCACTGGATGTGTCACGAACTGGATGATACGATCTCCTAATTGTCTCAGCTTGTTACTTTCTAGGTGTGTTGGCATCTGTGTTATAAATTATATGCAACTACCTACCATTAATAATAATGTTCTATCATTGTATGCACTCAGCCTGAAAGCTTATATAAAATCATATATAAGTTTATACGTGTTCTAATTACATTATATGTCATATCTTGTTGATATTATAACATATATTAAGTATTATAATGTAATCTATTTCACCACATTTGCATTTTGTTTAAATTTCAGTCGATACATCAATGTCAATTATTGCGTTGTCCGTCAGTCAATTCAATTCATCTAGCTATAAAATGCTTATTCCAGAATCTATTTAAAATTGTAATATAAAAGCTCTGTAGTAAGAAGAGAAATTGAATATTATATATAAAGACAAATTATTCTGTAATTTCTTTTACTACAAAATTGATAGTAATTAGTATTGGCACGACGTAACAATGTTATTGATTACATATGATCTTGATGGTCCAGCGTTGAACCACTGAACCACTTTCTCTAGTCACGTCTTTGTCTAAACGTATGTTGCGTATGGTTGGAATGTTTCCTTAAGATTAAGTCAATTTATTTTGCACGAACAGACCGACCCAGAATGGTTCATAGCAAGCATAATACATGAGTTACCGTTGCCGTATCAGGAAAGCTATCAAAAAAATCAATTTTAAAAGTTTTGTAAGATATAGATCACTTCGTAAACAAGTCTCGTTACAATGTTATTGTATTCGTTTTTTAAAAATATCAACGAGGTAACGGCATTTATAAGAAATGTCAACGGAAGATCTATATGTTTTCAATTGCTGATAAGATGTTTAAAATAAGTTAACAGAAACTTATTACTCTAATTCTTAATAAGTTAGTTTCAGAAAATTAAACTTTTGTAAATTAAATTGTCACCATTGTATACTTAAGTAGTTTAAATGGTTTAGATATACGTTATATAAGTTTTTTTTATAGATTGGTATTGTGATTATTTTGTTTTGTTTCATTTATTATACTATAAAAAATTAAACATATTAATAAATATTTTTAAGCTTTAACAACATGTATAAATAACCCATTAATAACATTCATAAATAGAATACAATGGAGATCACACGTACACTAAATCGTTACTAAAACATGAGTACTAATGATCTCAAAAGACAGATGGCCAGTCATTTTTTATGTAAGTTTCTATAGGTTACACAATGCATTCGTTGTATAATTTTTGCCCACTCGGGTCTTGTGCTTTGTTGGGAGAAACAATGAAATCTCTGTCCATTTTGTATTTACGTTTTTGCTTATCTATCGTCTAATCAAATTTACAGTTGTGTTTTGTAACTAGTGTAAGCAATAAGCCATATTACTCTTGATTCAAGTACTGCATTGATACTACTTACTAATTAAGTGAGGCAATAAGAAAAACGAATGACTAAGAAACTTTTAGTCCTAGCGATTTTATGAATAAAAGATAATCTATCAATTTTTCTGAATAACTTGGGATATCATGTGTATATGTTGTATTAATATGGAATATAATATAATAGTGGGTATTAAAAACTCTTAAATAATCGATTATGAAAATCGATTATGAATATCGATTATGGAAATCTTTAGAGAGATAAAATCATTGTTTTGTAAGCAATCAGAGCGTGATTAATGTGTCTGGTTTAAGGGTAGCCAGTTGTCAACAATAGTACTTTGATTTTCTCAATTGCGTTCTAACTGGATACACTTTTGTACAACAACCATTATGCAGCTGTAGACATATTTGAACTTAATTCTTTGAACGGTAAAGTTTCTTTTACTTTATACATCAAAGTTTTAATGAAACTTTTATAACCGTTACGAATTTAGTTCACGTAGACGGAAAAAACCGATTATTTCTTTTTCATCTTGATACTTATTAGTGGCTATACAAAATTTGGTGTGAGTATTAAAAAAATAATAGTCTTGTTACACTACGTGTGAGTATATTCAATTAAAATGACATTACACCGACAAAGGAAATAAATATACGCAATAAAAATTAATTTATATAGATATTAATTTCATATGACATCCAAAACAGAAGATTATACTGGAGAGACATTTTTCACTACAGACTTTAATGGCCTGCAGTTCAATTTAAAAATCATAATATCGTTCACATTAATGTCACTGGACGTTTAAAATAATTATCTTTCGTTTAATTTATATGTAATTTAGGAACATTATTATTCGAATATTTCTTGAAAGGATGCTATATTCGTAAATGATTCCAGATATTAAGTTCTTTTGGAATTTCTCTTACAAATTCATAAATAATTCTGTATGAATTAACCATGTTTCTG
Organism: Napeogenes sylphis; assembly: GCA_959347405.1. Classification (NCBI taxonomy): domain Eukaryota; kingdom Metazoa; phylum Arthropoda; class Insecta; order Lepidoptera; family Nymphalidae; genus Napeogenes; species Napeogenes sylphis. The sequence continues at coordinate 19,451,377 of OY365781.1, forward strand.
GAAAATCTTCGTATTTTTTTATTTACTTATAAGATATTTGTTAATCTAAAACGTGAAACAGATTTTTATGCTAAAAAGTAGTTTAATTAGCTGATAAATAATTTAATTAATGTACCAGTACCTATCCAAGTAAACATAATAATTATGTCATAGCTTAATTGTTTAATTAAATTAATAAAGTACACCAAATTCCGGTTAAATCTAATATAATTCTAATCTAATAATCTTTGAAATATATATCTCATTGTGTCTGTGTAAGATAACGGAATAAGAAAGGGTTCTGAGATGAATAGCACCGGATGTTGAAGATCACCGACATTATCATATTACCAACATATTAAAAGTGATTTTTGGATAAGTTTTAGAGTAATATATGTACATATTATATATTGCATACATGTTTGAAAATATCTATAAACATGTATGTAAATATCTATAGCCATGTGAAGCTTATTTAAATTTATATTAATATGGAATGAAAAATAAACCGATACGGGAAGGGATTCAAACCCGCGACCTCTGGGAAACCGTCCCGTTGCTCTACCAATTGAGCTACCGTATTATTGTTTAAATATCGTTGGTAAATAAATTCTTGTTGTATACAAAAAGTTTAAAACATTTATATCATACTAGCGAACCCAGGCCGCTTCGCTGGGCTAACCCTTACTTTACCTGGTGGCGAGTTACATCAATGGGCATAGCATATTCGTTTTCTTCGAGGAAAAATACATGGTCATACCAATTTTTATGACAATCGGTTGAACGGGGCGGAAGTCTATATTTGACAGCGCCGCCTGGTGGCGAGTTACATCAATGGACATAGCATATTCGTTTTCTTCGAGGAAACATACATGGTCATACCAACTTTTATGACAATCGGTTGAACGGGGCGGAAGTCTATATTTGACAGCGCCGCCTGGTGGCGAGTTACATCAATAGGCATACCATATAAACCTTCTCCGTGAAAAAATACATATACATACCAATTTTCATAATCATCGGTCCAATAGTTTCTGAGTTCATCGATTTCATATATACAAACATCCTTCTTTATAAATTTTCAAGACAACTCAATATTAACATGAATGATCAACATCATTTATTTGAGTAATGTAAAATAAGTTAGAAACATGTAAGTAACATGTAAGTAAAAAAACTTTAAGAGAGACGTTAAAAACCGTTTAATTTGTTTAGTAGCTCACTGCTACTAGGTAAGTACTACTTGATACTAAGTAAGACAGTGGCAGTCTGTAGTAGCACACAAAATATTTCTGATAAACTCCCTATTATTACCAAGGTGAATATAATACGACAATAACCCGTGTAATATTCTTCATCGATAAAAGTTTATAGGGCAAGGTTTTCTGGGAAACATTTTACGATAAAAAAAAGTGTAATGAAGCTGTTAATGTACCACAAGGGAATGGGAAAACCGTGATCTTCTATAATGAGCGATTTTGTTCACAATCCCTTGCAGACTGTAGTGTTCCAGCAAGTAGGTACATACACACCACAAGATTGGATTTAATGAGGGCGAACGGGTATCTTACATTGGATTCATGTATTATTAAGCCTAAGAAGGAATGGTGAACCTAGGTCATTGACAGCGGTTGCACGATAGATACTAGGTACATGTCTTATGAGCCAATTTTGACTGAAGTCTGTTACTTTGTTATTAGTAACAGTTACCAGCAACTTATAATATTACTATAATTTACTCACTGAAGATATTTGCTACACAAATATATTTTACAATGATTATAATCTATCCGTGTTAGAAATGATTTTTAAATTTTATAATAAAAACGTAATGTACATAAAAGTATAGTTTTATTATTTTGTTTAAGTGCAACGGCATTTACTGTACACTTTGGAGTCTCATTATCGATAGGAATCTTTGACCTCTGGCCTAATAATAATCGTAGCGAAGGGCCGTCATTTTTGTCGGCGGGAGATTATTGTTCCTCTTCTCTTGTTACATTCATGGTCACTCAGCCACCTCGCTCGCAAAACACATCGAAGGTCGTTGCTAAATTTGGAGTTTGTATTGAAATCTGAAGTACATCTTAAACAATGCGTTGTTACGACACGGACTATTTAAATTATCAGATATAAAAGCTGATTTATGATGTAAATGTTTTATCTATTTATAGTATTTATTCTGTTTTATATTATAATTTACGCATCTGTGTTTTTTGATAAAATGCCAATGTTCAGAAATGAAAGCCAGATGCATGGCTCTGAAGTATTTAATTTATTTTATAAATAAAAAAAAGCATTGTTGGTAAAAAATATTTTTGTTAGAAATGTTTTTTTTTTAATTTATAAAATAACTTATGAATCTCTTAATTATATAAGAATGAAATATTACTAGTCCAAATTTACATAGACAATGTAAGTTTACATAATTGTTAACAAGCAATAGAAAATTATTTGTTCTAATAACAGAATGAATAAACGAACAGGTATCTGAAGATAAGATAGTGTCCACATCTCAAATATTCATTAGTACCTCATGAATGTTGCTTCACGATTATTTTTTAAATTATAATTTATGGGTTATTTGAGTGTCGAAAGCGATACTTGGATTGCGTGGGCGGGACGAGTTACAGGAATCGCTTCTTGATGCTTCTTGTGTTCATTGTATGGTTACGTTATAAATAACGAATAGTGAGCTATCGATGTTTCTAATTAATCGACTTTGTTGTTGCCGTTTTCGATTTTGTTTGCTAATAGTTCTCATTTGTTGAACAATGAATTAATTGAAAGTAGGTATTTCAAGCGAGTTTAAAGATTACATTATAATTGGCTTGCCATTCAATTTATTATTGCTTTAAAACTCTTAACAGGCTCGGGTAGGCTTATTTTTTATATTATTTTATTAACTGTAGAGTAAAACTGAAAGCCGATCAAAAGATATAAAATAATGTTAAACAATTTTACAAGCTTTTACAAGAATAACAGTATCAGCGATTACAATCGAAAGCATAAGAAATGTGCGTAAGCGCATCTAACTCAGTGAGCAATCAGGCACTTAGAATAAGGATAGCATCAGACGTACTATCTATGACAGAGCTGGTTTATTTCTTAACAAATACATAAGATGTAAAGCCGCCTTTGGCTGGACATGCTTTGCCTTCACTCGACGATAGCTATGATTCGATATGAACAAGCTAACGGAAATATTCATAAATTTGTAGCAAATAGATTAGTTATTGATTTATTAAAGGCTACAGATTATTTATTAATTTGCATGACTCTAAAAAACATGGTCGGCTGTTATCTACTTTATTATATGATTATAAGATTACGTCTTAACAAATTTAAATGATTATACGATTAAATAATAGAAATTTACAACTTAATTAATTAAGGGATTTTTTTTAAACATTCGGTACATGATTCGGATTTTTAAAAAATTAAAAAAATATTATTTATTTAGATTTGAAATCTTTTTAAATACGTAGTGGTTTATCTTAGAAATTAAAAATTTAAAATATCACTTTTGTCAGAATTGAAAAATATTTTTGTTACATATTTATATTATTTACATTTTTAATTGTTTTAAAGAAATCCAATGCATGTATATATCAAAATGATACAATAATAGTATACCTAATTGTTAAACATGTGAAATTTAAGATGAATTGTATTAACTAAGGTTAAACGCCTCAAGTAGTTATATAATTAGTGCAAAGTATGCAAGACGAATTGTGATAGTATTAAATTACTATTTCGTTCTTCCGTTCTCGGGCGCAAATTCGTAGAATGAAGGGTATCATGTATTGTAATTTGATCTCATCTTATAAAGAAGACAAAGAACACCTGCCAACGAGATGATAACGGTATATAAATTACAATACAAAAAAGGTTAACTGTTAGCTCATTCTGATTACATTGGTTTCGGCAAGTCGCAGTCACGGCGTTTCGTGGTCCATACAAGATCAGATAAGGGGATAAAAATATCGAGTAAAATATCGATTGGATGGCGAGATTCGAGTCGTGATCGATAGAGAATCGAAGTGTCACGAGCGGGGTCGTCGACCTGAGGTCAGGGTCGGGATTCTTGGTGCGCATGCGCAAATATAATTTCGCCGATGGATATGTCGTTACGTGGAATATTGCATGTAAGTGCTTCATTTGTGCCATAGTTGTTTCAAAGTGAACTAAAATTGTCGACTTTAATTTATTAACAAAATTGTTAGTGTTGGATACCTCCCATTTATAATAGTTACGATTTGTTCTGTCGAATATATAATTGATAATTGTTTAATATATAGGTATGGCCAAAACACAATAATATTGATCGTTATGTTATAATTTATTGAAGTTTCGACCTTACATCGAATGACCGACAGTATTGGTTATTTATTAGTTAATTCAATTATACGTAGAAAAATAGAACAGAGGCAATTAATATATAAAACCTTTTAAAAAATTTAGCTGAAACCATTTAGCTGACTTAGCATAAATGTCAAAAGTCAAGGTATTGTACATAATAAAAAAAACATTGTTAAAAATACGGAAAAAAACATATAAACAGGAGCTGATATTAAAATATGAAGAAATGTATGGTGCATTTTTATTGTTAATTCAATAAATATTAGATCTTCGTATCGCATCGTGTCAAGACGACTCACGTCGAACTCAAGTTAAACGCCAATTTCCAAGTGAATGGTATCAAATCACCATAAACATATCCATGGCTAGATATGGACTTGAGCATAACGGAGTATGGTTCCCTTCGGAATGACGTATCGAGAATTTACGCTCCGACCTTTGTCTGTTTTGGTATGGAGATAGAATGGTGTTGTTCTATTAAGATATGCATCTTTTAAAGTTATCTAAGGACAATTTTCATACAATTCAAAATACTTGCTCTAATGGAAACCATAGTTTTATCTATATCTCTAAATAAAATATGTTGGTCGGTATTACAGATTTCGCATCGTAGGCCAGAGTTCTGCCCGTGTTGATGGTTCCATTGTATATTTAAATTATATATATAATTTCCAAGACTAACATGTTTGTGTACTAACATATGTTACGTGTTGGTACAGGCGTAATTGAGTAGAATAACCGCAATGATATGAGATGAGAGGTTAACAACACAGCCATAGAGCTGGTGTTTCACTCAAACACAGGGCCCGTGGGTATTAACGGAAACAAAATATACGTGTGTCGGTAACGGCATAGATAATATCAGCTAATATCAATTATTCTCGTAAACGACAAATAATAGAGCGCTGTTAAGTTCAGTTTAACTAAATTAAATTAAACGGTTGTTAGAGATGTTTTACAAAAATACGTTTATTTGATTAAATATCTACAGAATGTTTAAGAAATAGGAACGAATCGTCGTCACTCAATAATTTTCTATCATCTTTCAAGCAACCCCAAGTGGTTTGAGAAGGTTGACCCTTATGCTGACCTCCTCACTGATAAAATATTACAGCATAACAACATATTATGCTTCGATGAATGGCGTAATTTACTAGAGAAATTAATTATCTTTTATCTACTATACATTCAAGTTTACAAGAACGCTTTATCGGATTTAGAAGTTTTAATAGGATCGAAATTGTGTATACAAAATCGAAAGATAAATAATATAGAGAATAAATCATCATGTGATATACACTGATCTAAATAAGAAATAGTGCACGGGATTGTGTTCAAATATATTATTTGTAACATACTAAATTACAAATGTAACATAACTTACGACTATACAATAAAATAATTCCTGCCCTGTGCAACTTCAAGAAATATAGTACCTTTAAAATAATCGTCTATAAATACATAAATATAAAACCCAATGATATTTATCCTATTCTATATCAACCATGCAACGACAGTTTGGTTCCTCATTTTAAATGAATAAAAAAAAGAATCATGTGATGATGGAGATTTTAATGAGACGATAAATAAAATTCGAACCATCGATTATTTCAATACAGGATTCGAAGATGCACCCTTCTAGCCGTCGGCTAACAACGCCAAGGTAAGGGTCAAATATTTTTTACCTCGGCGTTTTGAATAGAACCTTGATTTTATGATTTATAGGGTCTTTTATTCGATCCCGGCTTCTCCGCATTTTGTTTTGATTGAGATTCCTTTCAGAGTTCGGAAGATTGATTGTTCTATATGGTGTGGGAGTCTTTGTTGATTGCTTTCGAGTGTAAATATTTTTCATAGGTTAAACTCTACGGTTGCGTTCCAATTTAATTTCTTTTGTACTTTGAATCTGACGGATTCCAAGTGTGTTACGACCTAAGAAAAATGGTCAGTTTCATTGTGTTAAGAGTGTGTTCGTTTTTTTAAACAAATAATTTGTATCATCATTTTTTTATCTCAAATTCAACCTACAGTTAAATATCCTGATACATAGACCAGAAGAAATTCATATAGTTATGAAAGATTTTTAAAGACATTCCGTCGTAATTTCTGTTTCATCGTAATCCCTTCCAGGTACAATTGTAGTCAAACCGTCTCTGATTACTGCTTCGAGCTCTTCTGTAATCCTGCCTGCATTCCTTTGTTATAAACGTCGGAAGACTCAGACAATTCTCGAACATAAAACGTACATAACCATTATACATGTCGCTAGTAACGGTAAAATCGAAGCATGTTTATTTGACAAATACAGATTTTGTTATGTTTTACAGTCAGCAAGATGCACGAGCTCAGTAACTAATGTCGCTTGTGAAATTGATTCGCTGACTCTTTTATAGAGCATGGTTACTCGTATGTTTTATAAGTTAGAGTGTTGTCCCATAATAGCATTTATTCTATTGCTGTTAGAGCAGCGTGGTGGTAAAACAGTGCAGCAAGGGACGGAACATTATTTAGTCACGCGCAAGCGCAATGGTGTTTTTCATTAGACTGCTCGTAAACAAGGACACTTCGACGCTTACTAATGTCCTTATGCTACAGTTTTACGACTGTCAACCATTTTAAGATATCAAATGTATAACGTTATGTAACTGGTACTGTTTTGGTTCCAAGTTAATAACAGCTCAACATACCTATAACTATATTTATATAAGTATATTTAATTATTTTTCCAGCATCATTAGTCATATGTCTTGGAATGTCGCTATTTTTTACACATGTCGTTTTATCAGTACCTAAGTTTATACAATTAAACACAGCCTTCAACACACACAATATTAATTATGATTACATTATTATAAATTTCACACTTTATCTGTCATTGCCTTACCATAAAATCCTCAGCACTCAGAAATAAAATGATTGTTAAAAATAATTCAAACAAAAAATGCAAAGAGAGCTTTCCTAATGAATATTCAGTAAGCATTAAAACCGAGTATAAAATTATATTTAGTTGTCTTGCTACAGTCTAAGCTATTTCCGCGATTTCCGAGTAGAGATCGTGTACCGACAATAGGTTATATGGTGTTGTGTCTAATCATGGTGTGTACTGTTAACCAGCCTGAGGCATTGCCTACGTTTGTAATATGCGTGCGAACTATCAGATAGTCATGCCCAGTATTAGAAATATACGTCAGATATATGCAAACGGTCATTACATCTACCAAGTGATGCCAGATATGACAAGAAATACTATTTTTATGTTATTTTAAAAAATTAAAACTGATTGACAATTATTATTAATCCGCAATAAGGATTTCAATTTTAACTAAACCTGAAGTAAAGTGCTTAAGCTAGGGGAGACAGCTCCGAGTGCATGTTTGACGTAATCTGATTCTGGAAGTAAGATTTAAATATGCATAGCATTCTGTCAGGTTCAGCCGACGCCGATTAGTCTTGAGACTTTACTTATCTTAATTAGCAAATGTTTAAGGGTGTCTGCGTTTAATTATTATCAGATTACTTTGGATTGGATACATGAAGTAATTTCTATTTTTATTCTTGAATCCTGTGGGTTGATATAATTTCTTTGAGACATTTTTATGTCATTATAATTTTCAAATGAGAAAGACAATACGTGTTTAATCTGTCGCAAATAAAAAAAATATATTAAAGCATAATGAACTATTTTAGATATCTTTATTTTGATATCATGATCTGTACGAAATTTATAGTTTTATACTAGCTTAGTCACGATACTTTAGCACCCTATTTATCTCCAATCTTATTGTTTCAGTAACCTTGGAAAAGTTTAAAGTTGGACATTATCCAGTTGTAATAATGTAAAATTACTAAACAGTTAATTAGAGCCGCCATTACGTAGCCTTGTTCTCTTTATTCTGACGTTTCGTAATCTGTCGTATGTCCAGCAACTGTACCTATAATTTATAATTCACCAAACGTTACCAGACTGAACCCTTTGTGTTACTGACAAATTATGTAGTCACCCACTTTTATCCTAGTATTTATAAGAATAGATTCGATAAAGTCTGACTAACGACAGTCCAATTTAGTCGGATATTCAACGTTCTACTAAATATGATTTACATTCTATTCTCATGTTTATTTCACAACTGGTTCCAACATTTTCTCTAAATGGTCATAACATAACCATGCAAAGATTTTTTAGTCTTTATTCAATCATCCATGTTATGTAACTGTGTGTGTTTCTTTATACATGCAATTTCTATTTAATTAACTATTGGAATACTATAAATGTACGTCATCGACCCGTTGGTCGAGTGGTTAGCGCAGAAGCCTAACTTATAGCGATGCAATGGGGCTCGGGTTCGATTCTCTACAAGGACAGGCATGTATGTAATCAACATATATAGTATGTATTTCTGGGTTTGGTCGTTTATTACATATATTCTCAGTATTTATAATGTGCATTTCTATGTAGTTGTATCATTGTCTAACACCCTTAACACAAGCAAATAATTTCCTTACTCAGGGGTTAGATCAATGTGTGTAATTTGTCCTGTGATTATTATATTACATTCCTATTCTTAACAATACATCTACTTAGGATAAACAACGTTTTATTAAGTCTGGTGCTCAAAGCCTGAAAGCTTGTGTTACCAGAAATAAACACTTATAAATCTCCACCGGGTTATATTTAATCACCATAGCCCTCACAGAGCGCACGTTTGTAGTTGAAGTCTGAATTATTTTAATCCGAGCACCATGATATCTTTTATAGAAAGACGCTTTGGAACTTAAATCAGCTTTGTGGTTGGTTAGGACTCTCTTCTCTTACTTATTATTATACTGATCTGTCACTATACCTCGCTACATCATCTGAATTACAAAGTTTTCTTTATTCAACTTTGTCACGCTAAATGTAATTATTAAACATTTTCATAAAATTAAATATATATATTTATAAGACTCGTACAAAATAATTATGTATGTAACCAAATAATATTATAAAATATGAGGTGAAAAGATCGGTGGCTAATTGAGCTTGCTTTAAATACTTAAGCCGATGCCGAAGCCTTTTAAGATGGAATCCTTTTAATAGTATTAACAGGTTGATGTGATTAAGCCACGGTAGCTTGTACCGGTATTCTTAGTCACGTTTACTTTTATCGTGTATTCTATCGTATAATTGCATAATCGCCTAGCATACATTTTATTACTAATTATAGTGTTTACAAAGTTTTTGCTTTCTTTCTTACACTTTCGTAATAATTTGTTAAAAAAAAATATATCAAATATTGACCCAGAAAAGTGATCTTGTTTCAAAGATTTAAAAAGATCAAATTTAATAAGCACTGCTAAATACTTTGACCTATTGTGGTATACAACCCACAACCTACTGGTAACTAGAGCCCCGAGTGTTTACGGTCAAGTGGCGTAAAGAGCTTAACACCTACAAATGACCAATCGTGTGAATATTTATTATTAATATTACTTTTATAATATATTACATGCAGCAATTAAGGCTATATGAGAGAAACAAAAACTGTCTTATACCTATCTATTATTATTTTTCCGTATCCAAAAAGGAGAAAAGTTTCAAAAAATGCTATGTATTAATTTGTGTTTTTCTCTATGTTTTGTCACCCATGAGACTGATATTAAAACATAATTATAAAGATAATCAAAGTCATATAAATGTTACAAGCTTATTTACGTTATTTTATTATAAGACTTCTGTTATCTTAAATAACAACTCAATTGGTCACTTAATGTAGGTGTTTTTGCAATTATTTGAGTAGCATTTGATTGGTTTTGGCGCCAGTCCTTTCTGATTTGTGTAATGAAATAATTTGTTATATAAAATATTTATGACATAAAATAATAATCAATAAATATATACCTATATATATATATATATAATATATAATAATACCAATGACAAAAATAAATTGTGTGATTACATCGTGTAAACATTATAGATACATGGTATTGCTATCCCAAGAGTGTAAATAATATGACATACTTAGGTATAACCTATTACTTACTTACCTACTATTACGGTCAAGTATCGTTAAGAAGCTTAGGGCCGACCTCACAAGGGAGCCTCATGAAACAGATTAGAAAGATTATCTTTCCATCCCTAACAATATACATATAAGGATTTATATAAAAATAAAAATGGAACGGACTATTTTATAGAAAAACGGAATATAAATAATGCCCCGTTGGTCGAGTGGTTAACGCAGACGGCTAACGTATAGCGGCGCAGCGTGGCTCGGGTTCGATTTCCGACAAGGACAGGCATGTATGTGATGAGTATATATGTCTGTATGTCTGGGTTTGGTCTTTTTTTAAATATAGTCTCAGTATTTATATGTGTATTTCTATTTATTTGTATCTTGTCTAACAACCTTAACACAAGTAAATAATTTGCTTACTTAGGGGTTATATAAATTTGTGTAATTTGTCCTGTGATAATATTATAATGCGCTACATACCCATATTACATTAATTATTCCTCATCTTCATTGAAACGTACCTGAAAATAAAAGTACATCAAGTAAAAATGTAGATCATCAGAATACTATACTATCTTAAATGTTTATGTCAAATAGAAATGAATACGTTCATGAAATCAGTGTTTCCGTCAATGAAGATCGTGCCAGAGATTTCAAACTAATCTTTGGTGGTGTTACTGACTATTGTTATAAATTACGTAATGCATTTGAACCCAAACTTCTAGCTATTAATATGATTTATAGATTAACATCGGTCGCTTTGTGCTGGAACATTAGCCAGCATTCACAAGTTTAGTGGGTCGAATACAAATTTCTCTTCCTGATATTTGTGGGATTTGACTTTTTTTTTATTTCTGTATTTTACTGTTGTAAAATTTATTTCTTTATTCATAAATATTGTTTTTTGTTGCTTTTTTACTAACATTTTCCTGAGAGCAATGTATTTTTATTTAAATTATATTTTCGTAATAAAATAAAATGATTTCTCTCCCATCCATTCGTTATCAATACACCGTTAATTTCTATAAAATTTAAAGTATTAATTACCTTGGACACTTAGCAATAATAAAAATATATATATATATATATATATTTTTTTTTTTAAATAAAGTTACATTTCAATATATTATTTAAAGTACGTTTAAAATGATAATTGATCAAACAACTTGTTGTAACATGGCATGACTAAAATGTGATGTTATATAACATACACCAAACTTTTTACCTTATACACCAAGAACAACAAAATTGTGTCATAGATTACGCAAGGTCGTGGGAGTCAGAAAGTTGGTTTTGACCAATATAACAATGAAAAGATGCAAATTTTTGTTACTATTCCGAAACTCACGATACAGTACCTAATAATATATTTATACGGAATAAACCATGATAAACTAAAATTAAAATTAACAAAATTTAAGCGTGTTAGTTTTTCAATACTATTTAACTGAAGTCATAAGCCACGAACCATACATCTGATTTATTTTTTTATTTGATTATTTTGTTTTTTATAACAATGTAAATTCTGCATGTTTTAATTCCAAACGTGCTGGATAATACCATGTTGAACATAGGACGCAGACAGGTTACCGTTAAAGCTAACTTTAACGACTTGCAACCAAACTCTAAAACATTTTAATTTTATTTACCCAATAGAAAATCATTTCACGATATTTTAAAAAGATAATAATGATTTTATTTTTAATTATTCCATATTTTTAAAACTTATACAAGATCTATTTAGGATGAAAAAGAGCAAAAAAAAAATCACTAACTAATGGACAAACTTGTTTATTTAAAATAATATGTAATATAATTTTCTATTCAGTATGAATAATATTTTACATATGCATTTACATTTATAAATGTAGTTATTAATAGTAAAGTAAAATCATTTAATAAATACATAAACAGTGGAACATGCAAAACATGAATGGATTAGCTAACCTAATAATACATGTCTAAATTTGATTAACGACTCCTTACGACTCTCAGTAATGATTCGAATGTAAACAGAATTTGCATTTCAACAAACAATTTACACTGAATTAGCATTTTATGAATCATAAAACAGGTTTTAACATTTAGATTTTGTATTATTTTGTTTAAATTAAATCCGGCTCGAACTACCAAAAAATGTACTGTACGAAACTATTTGTACACATACAAAAATTTTGCGGAGTTAGGTAAGAAAAGACTACACTCCGCGAGTGCTGTTTTTACACTGATTTATGAAATATGTACGAATTTAAACATTGTACAGAATGATTTACCAAATTGTGGCATTTAATATTATTGAATAGTCCATATCGAGTTAAAATGCATTGGAAGTCAGGATCTATCAATAATGTAAAGAAAATAACGTCATAAAAATGCATAATATAAGACGAAAAGCCACCGTAGTGCATAGAGGCATTTGTAAAGGCGTCTCATTGAAATGCGAATAAATTAACATACGAAAACGATGTTTCATACGTTTAAAACAATGTAATAAATAAATAAAAAAGAAATCACGGATGTCACGATTTAGAAGGACACTTAACATTTATGCCTGAAGTTTCTAAAACAATTTATGTACACATGTTTAACTATAATCAGAATATATTATATGATATATTTTTGTTTTAATATATTTTAAAGAGGTCAAATTAATATTACTTTGAGTATTATCAAAGTTACATTTGATTTTATTGCACTTTTGACTTTTAGGTTTTTTGTCTGGGGAAGTATAATTACCGTTATTAAATATAAAAATATATCGATATAAAAATTTACTAATCAACATATATCGATTTGAAATCGTGACTGCCGATTTGTTAAGAATTGATAAGTGGACTCAACCAGCTTGCTGGAAGGTTTGTTATGAAACTATCTTAATTATAATAGGGTGATTTAATGACCTCTGTATCAGAAAAGATTATGTTGTTTAATACTTTTAACGACAGTTACTATTTGGTAAGCGTATCAGGTCTTGCCAAGATGCTTTACATCGGACTTGTATCTGTGATTGCGCTTTGTTAGCTCCGTGGATAGAATAACAAGTCTATCTTAACTTGTATTAGTCTATTAATGATGTAGTCAAGAAAACATAATGGTAGAATAAAAAAAATAAAGTTGGAAACTAAGCGATATTTTTTTAAAGATACTTAGATAAACTTCAATTTAAAATAAGTGCATATTACACGCATGAAACCACTCTTGCAACTCGTGAGCAAACTAGATCATTAGAGGAGATAATGATGCTATTAATACCAAGGGACACGTCCAGGATGACAAAGTTCAGTTGTATTTGCTACCGTAAAATCATATATCGGGTTTGCGTGACGGGCGTAACAGCTAGTTACAGCTTGCGTGTTCCGATGTGCAAACGCGAATTTAAATATGCTGTATGAGTTATGATGCCTGGCTCGTGATTATCACTGCTGTGGGGATCATGACGGGGAATGGCTGCGAGCGCTCGCACGAGAACACTGCACACCATATGCAAGGCTTGGACACACACTTTAGTGTTCATATTTGAGAGTAGTGTCTCTGGCTTTAATCATATATTTTGACCTCCACCTTGAAACAGGAATTGTAATGTTCTTAGTGGACTGTCACGAACCCTTCAACTATAAAAGCCATTGTCTTTCGTTTATATTGTCAAGTCAAACATAATGTTGGCTCCAAGAACCTTAAGGTGCCTTTTAACATTAATTATTTATGCTCACTATACTTATCAGGCTTACACATGACACCATAAGATAAATACCAATTTGTTAATGTTTTAGTAGAATAGGTATGTATGATTAAAAAGTAATAAAACTATTTGCTATACGATAGCATTGTAATTATGAATACTTTATGATATATCATTATTCGAAATAGAACTAAACGTGATTGTATCCGCAAAGTAATTCGTGCAAGCTCGTCTAACTAGTTTACTGTTGCGATAATTTACTCTGGCCTTTTAAAGCGCACCTATGTTACGCAGTTCACTTTCTGCGCTTCGGAGTTATATGTCCTAAATAGGTATAGATCATTTAAAAACAAGTTAATATTACCTCATTACGTTAATTGATATACTGGAAATAGACCGGTCAAAGTCAATTTGATTCTTGTATATGTAATGCTATGGGAAACTATAATAATAAAAATAATACAGGACAAGTTACACACACTGATCTAATCCCTAAGTAAGCAAATTACTTGCTTGTGTTAAGGGTGATAGACAACGATACAAATACATAGAAATACACATTATTAATACAGAAAATATATTTAATAAAGAACCAAACCCAGAAATACAGACAAATATGCTTGTCACATACGTTCCTGCCGGGAATCGAACCCGAGCACCCCAGTGCAATGCTACACGTTAGACGTTTGCGCTAACCACTCGACCAAGGAGGCGGTCATAATTCATATGAAATACTTATTTTGCTAAAATATAAAGTAACACATGAATTCCAGAGGATAATAAAAGTTTTCACCTAAGAATGAAACCAATAAAAAACAACATTTATGGCATAGTCGTGAACGAATCTAATATAAAATTGTTCAGTTTATTACAATAGCGACTCGAGAATGTTCTACTTGACAAATGAAAGGGTCACAGAATACTCGTTGACCGATGATTGACCAACAATTGCTTTCGAAATAACGATTCCTCTCAAATCTAACGTAATTTCATATTGCTTATTGATTCGACGAATTGTCTACGTCGTTAAGAAATGAATATTATTATTCATGGGAAATAACGATACTGTGCTAGAGATAAAACGATTGTTCTTCGTATCATCAAGATATCTTTAACCCATTCTCCGCTTTACGTTATGTTGTTATAACCAAAAGTACAGGTTTCAGTTATCAACGGCTTTCTATAATCATCCAAGTGAAATCGTTGGACGTTATCGATAATAATCATTATATCAAATCAATAAAAGAGTTTGACATTTATAAATCATTAAAATCATTCCTATCTATCGTTTATTATGAGATTATAAAATATTGTGACATCGAGAGGGCGACCGGTCGGTATGAGACAATGGTCTAAGAGGTCTTACGTAATTAAATTTTGATATGAGTTCGTTGACGGGTGATTTCGTAACTTTTGTTTATTATAGACCAACATATAACTAGATGATTCAAATCATTTGTGTTTTTTTTTTATACTATTATTTGCTTTATTTTCGTTTCAATATACATCAAGAATTCAATGAATTGAATAATAAACCTGTCAAGTGTTAGTTTAGAATATTTAATAAAGGTTTTAGGACTGTTTAGTAACACCTTGAAAGCTAGGATTAGACACTCATTAAAATATTATACTAAATATGCAATTCAAATAAGCTAACGAATATAGTAAAATGAATTTAGAAAGTATACTTATTGCGAGAATAATAGAATTACGCAAATAGTATTGTAGTTAACCGACGTTCAAATAATGCTAAGTAGTTCAAGACAAGACACTTGAATTCGCAATTATTTATCTCTGAACCCGTGTTAACATTAGTTTTCAATCTAGTGTAACTATGATAAATCGAAAACCGCTATTATTTATGGGTTATGTATTTAGTTTACGAACTAACAGTCAAATCTTAAAAAGTCTAGAATTTAAGTATATGTATATAATAAACACGGAGCTTTATCATATTTCAATGTTAATCCTTATTCGTGAGAATTTAGGAAACTCTATTTGTTCAATGTTTTGGTACTAAAATTTTTAATATAGACTAGTATTTGGACAAGTATACTGATATTCAAAATCATTAATAATACATAAGGAATTGTACTTTTATTTTATAAAATATAGCATTATGTTGCTTTAAATAGTAAATAGGTAATTAATTTTATCATTATATTAGGGTTGGGTCAGTAGGTATACTAACAACAATTTGACCCAGATCTATCAATTCGTTCGGTGGTTGACCAGGTAACTATGGCAACCAAATCTAAACACATTCTTCTTGACATTGGTTTAAAGATGCCAGTCTGGAGTTTTTGTATATAGATAATAAAATATAGATTATAAAACATGAGATAATAGGATTTTTTAAGAAATATGCTCAATTGCGATTATAATTTTTACTCTAGAAGATGATTGCTCTTATATTTAAAATAAGAAGCATTTAAAAAAAGAAGCGAATAAAGCCTAATATAAATAAAAAAACAACAGTAAGTATATAATAAAACTAAGATAATACTTCCTTGATGCCTACCTCGTGGTAATATACCGTCATCAAGTTGGCTTCACTCACGATTACATTCACCGGATGCTGTAATTCCAAAATATATGTAATGTAAGTTAAAATAAACTAACTCTATTGAATTCTTATCAGCGACATCTCTATTACTGCTAATCTTGACACTATATGTGAGTGTATAAGATTTTAATTATGGAAATGACTACTTTGGTGAAATGAATGTCTCTTATTTCTCATTAACTCTCTTTGTAGGAGGATTTAATAAAAATAATAATAATAATAATAATAATAGTACAGAATACATTGATATATCAAAGCAAAGTAAGCAAATTATTTGCTTGTGTTAAGGGTGTTAGACAACGATACAAATACATAGAAATACACATTATAAATACTAAGAATATGTTTATTAAACGACCCAACCCAGAAACACAGACATCAATGCATATCACATTCAGCCTGTCCCTGTCGGGAATCAAACCCGTCACTATATACATATTAGGCGTTTGCGCTAACCACTCGACCAACGGGGCGGATTGGAGGTTAATTATTTTTTCACTATCTACGTATTCAATGTTTTAGTTTTTAAGTGGACGGGAATTGCAAGTTCATACCCGGTTTATCTCGTCCGCTGAATCGCGTTTATATCAACTCGTTTGTGCATCAAAGACAACCTACAGAATATATTATATTCTCGGGTGCTTTTGCTTTGGACCGTTATAGTGATGTAATGCGCATTTTTATGCGCGTTTTAGTTAGAATAATAAGAGTTTTTGCCTTTCAATATGAAAAGTATAAAATGATGTATTAAGTTTAATATCCATTTAATGGTAAGTGAATGGCTTTTTGTGATGTTCGTGTAGTGTGTCATGAAAAACTCATCATCATCATATCGGAATGGTACCAATGCAAAAAATTATATATTGTGTTCACCTATTTTTTATTTTGCCATAACTAAGTAAATACTTTTTTAATAAGCTATTTATAATAAACATATCTAAGGAGTAGTATCATAACTAACTAACTTGTAGTAGAAAAACTAAAAAAATATAATGTGATAGTATTGTATGAGAGTGAAAAATGTATTTTTTGTAAGTTTTATATTTTTTTTATTTTTCGCATTTTTTCAACGTCTTCTCCTATTCATTCTAGGGATTTTCTGGTAGAGATTGTCTGATAGCGGTCAGCCCATTTTTTAAATAAAATAATTTTTAAAATGCAATAAATAACACATATATCAAATGTTTCAAGTTCATGTGTATTCTGTGTGGTCCAAAGATGAAGAATTCTGATGGATTTTAACGAGCATCGACGAATTTGTTCATGCCTTAGCTCAGATTTCAATTTCTAAGTCACAAACGACTTGTTTTATTCATACAACCTTAACTGTTCACCTCACGTTGTGTTTTGTTTACTTAAATTATGGAGTCACTTACACAAATGCGTAAGAAGAAATAGCAACAATATATTATTGTCATAAATCCTTCAGAGAAAGTTTTGATATAAGAAATGTATTGTAGGTTTTAAGAAATATATTAACATATTATCAAACTAACTAGCTTTGGCACTTAGTAATCATGTAAGCTTTTACGTCCTATAAAGTTTCTATTGTGTTGGCGTATCCGCAGGAAAAGGATGTCTTAGTCAATAATACAGGTACTTCTAATACAATAACGTGTAGTCAATAAAATGATAATATGATAAATGGCAAGATAAGATTCTGCGAAAAGAGTGTATGAGTTGATCACTTAAACTTTAAACATTTTACATTAAAAATTAAAGGAAAAATAAATACCAAATTGCAATACATCCTTCATCTAATTTTGTTAGAAATTGTTATAACATTTCGGCGTTGTTTCGCATACTATGTCATGTCACAAAAGTCATGTAGGCGAAGCGGTCTTTTTTAATCTGTGGCTGTAGTCATGATTAAATCTGTCTGTCATTCCATTGCAATGCCGTTACAGACTTACATAAAAGGAGATAAAAATATGCGAGTGAAAGATGCCAACGCTCCTGTCACTGACATAAGTGTATTATCGTGGTGGGAAATAAATAATACGTTACAAAATTACTAATAACGAAAATATAAATATTGTGCTCGTTAAATCGACTATAACATTTATTTTACCGGAGTTTTTTAATCTAAAATATCATTTAAAATTACCTACTGTAAGAGTAGGTACTTCAATATTATTAGCCAAGGATTAATATCTGTATTAAATATTATTAATAATTTATTATTCAGTACGCATTAGTGTGCTATCCGCTTCAAGGAACGCGTTCAGTTGCAGATTGTCAATGCAATGCTTTGTCAATGCCATCCTCATGGCATATTTCTGAACAGGGTTTGATGCGAGTACGGACAGTTATGTATATATTTAAGGCGAGGCGTGCCGGTGCTAATAAATAATGATGTTTGTATGGAGATAGTGAAGTCTAGGTTATATTATAGGCTATCTAAAGGGCAGAGGGAAAAGCCATACATGGTTATTATAGTCATATAAATAAGTATTATTCCAAAAAGAATATTTAATTGCAGACAAAGTAGCTCTGGTAGTAGTTTCCTTAAGCCTCTGACTTGCAAGTACACTATCAAATAAGGCAATACTCAACTTTTTCTTGCATAAGGCGGTTTTGTATTGATGAAGAAATAATAGGTGATTTTAAATGACATTTTAAACTTAACTCTAACCATAATCAAAATTCAGTACAAATAGGTTTAGTATTGATTTAGTAAATAAATTTATGAAATAAAATAATAAATAAGTGAAATAGAAGACCTTCATAGTGTTTATTTCTCTTTAATCACCAGAAAATTTTGCTATTTTATTATTTATATTTAAATTTTGATATTTGAAGTCTATAAATATTTATAAGGCTACCCATATTCTTTATAAATTCTACATCATTAATGTGGTTTCCTCGTCGGTATGTCTTCGTCAGTCTGTTTCAAATAATCAATCTATGACACCTTTTATGGAGGAGCAAGTCGTAGAAGTTGTATCTTGAATACTATGTATGTATTAGTAGGGGTGTGTCGTATTCCCCGCATATTACAAAATGAACTATTACAGCACTAATGATCTCATTTTCGAAACGCTGGGTATTAAGTTTAATTTTTATTAGTTTTCCATGTTGATTAAAAAATATTAATAAAAAATAAAAAGTGCATATTTTCTAATTATATATTTGTTTATTATTATTATTTATATATCTTCCATCAGCTATGTTTACAAGTTTATAACAATGGACAACTTTCACTATTATCGAAATAGAATGAGAGGGCGTCTTAAGCATGTCGTTTTGTCACGTGGGTATTAATAAATTACAAAAATGCTGTATTTATGATTGATAAGAACTTGATAGACCAGTCATTTTATCAGCTGGCGCTTAGAATTCTTATCCATTTGGATAAACTATGACGTTTCCAAAGTATTTTAGAAAATTTGATTTGTTTGAAAAATTGATATAAAACTATTATTAGTTAAGCTGAGCACCTAATTTATCGATTTAATTGCAGCATATTGAGTGGGTATGCTTAGTATAGCTTAGCATAGCAAATTGAGTATATAGTATATTGAATAGTAAATTGATATAACCTAGTTAAGGTTAATTGAGTTACATGTAGCTAGTGGATAAAACGAAATTCTAGAAAAAATTCTAGAAACGACTTTTAGAAGCGGATTTTTCTTATCCCAAAATTTTGGAAATTTTGTTCTCTCTAGAAATCCTCTCGAGTTGAGTCTTAGCCATGGATAGAGTTATAGCGTCTAGCTTTTGGGTCATGTGTTTGCGTAAAAGGATATTTTTTAAAATTTTCTCACGACGCTATCGTTTACTTAACAGAAATAAATCAATATTATTGTTACGTCCAAGAATCGAACCTGGTGCACTTCAATGTTAAGACAAATATTGGTACTACACCAGATGATCATCCAGTTTTTGAAACAATAAAAAACCAGAAAAGTTTTTTAGTTTATCAAAATGTTAATTATTTGTAAAATATTAAAGCTACGTGCTTCATAATAATACAAAAGAACATTGACTTAATTTATGTCTGTCGTAATATTTTAATTTTCTTTATTTAATAACTGGTTTCTTTTTAGCATATTTTTTATTACATAAGCAATCGTTCTACCGTACCATAATAAAATTGAAAAACCTAAAAAACGTATAATGTAGTAATAATAATGGATTCAATACATTGCTCTATTTTATAAGCAAAAAAATTTATTGGTATAGGAACCACGAAATGATCTCTAAAAAGTTAAGGTCATTACTCAATACGTCAGCGTTGGGGATAAATAGCCTTGTAAATGTTATAAGAAAAATTAATAGAATTTGATATGGGCAAAAAATCATCAATCCTATTAACTAAAGAAATAATCATTATAGGAGTCGTCAAAAGCGGAAAGACTTTTAGGCATTTAAGCTTATAACAATAAACTGGAAAAAGACTTTTATTGCAATATGAAGAATGGGCTTTAAATAAATATAGTCAGTTTGTTAATATTGCTCCAGGGATAAAACAAGAGAGATGATGCTGAGATATTGCAGCTATCACAATCATTATCGCGTTGTCTGTATGCAAGCTTAAGCCGATTGCGCTCGTCACGATTGTAGATAAACCAAAGTCTATGGTTTCCTGGTGAACATTGGATTGATGTACTCTTGATAGATATCTATTGATTATTTCTTTAAACAAAAACTGACACATCAACCTAAATATACATATATAGGCTTAAAATTAAACATAAAGCAAAATGAAATGTATAAAGTTTTAAAAGATAGCGTTTACGGATAGGGTAGAATCCATTTAAAGTCCTATTTTTAAAATAATACCTGACCAGCATTTCTTAAACCGCAAATTATATTTATTTATTGGTTGACGTTAAATTCCTTTAATTGCTTCCAGACATTTTTATTTTTGCTTCAGTAATAACAGCTTGGTTATGCGTCGGTAATTTATTATCAGGCTGCAAATGGCAGGAGAAGTCGATTTATTGCTACTAAAGGTGAAATACGGGTAACTATAACGTTTCTGCTAGATATATAACTTTACACTTACTACTAATCAAGTGTTAAAGAAACTTTTTAATTACGATAAAACGAAAGAGATTTGTTGATTGTTCATTTGTACATTTGAAATATAAATGCTTTTATGTTAAAGATAACATCTATAATACCTAAGAATATGCTAGTTAAGAAGAACTAAGCTATATTGTTAATGTATAAAAATACCTGAAGATTGGAACTGAACATATTTATCACAAGTTTCAAACATGTTAGTTTATTGCTCTAGATAATTGTTCCTCGCTTAAGTTAAAATTCTTAAGAATTATAAGACTGTGGCTACCTAATGTCTTGACTTTCTTTAAAGTCCATTACTATCCATTATGTTCGTTTAAAGGTTCGTTATCGCTTATAAAGGATTTATAGCGCTTTTATGTTAAATTTTCTTTGACGACGAGATTAGAGTTATGAAAGTAATTATAGCATAAGTACTATGAATAGTTAATTTTTAACATAAAAGACTTACAGCTCATAATTTTGTATTATACAAGCAAATAATGTAAGATTTGTGTAAAAAAATAATTGAGTAGAAAAAAATATGATAATTATTGCACTTTATTGTAAAGGGTATATACATTCAAATAATAGAAGAATATATATAACCTATGAATTAGTTTTAGCACAAACATTATATAACTTATATTGTGAAATATGTTTCTGGCAATAAAAGGTTTGAATTTTCTCCTGGCGTGTAGTTCGAGCTGCAAACATTTCTTAGGCATGCAAATGTCACTGTCGCACGTGGAACGTTTTGTGCTTGCGAAGTAATTTGTTTGTTATTTATCGCCTACATAGATGTATTTCGACGAGACGCATAAATCGCGAAATTATACTCAGCGTGGGTGATATGACAATGTGCAAATGGTTAGTACGTGTAAAGGTATGTTTCGTAAGCGAAATTAAATTCAAGTTATCGCTGGAGATGCGTGTCACGAAAACATGTTTTCTTTTTTCGCGGTTGTCTGAAATTTATTAGTTGCACAGAACTAATTGCATTCTGTCTTGCCAGAAATAAAAATAACAGATCCATACATTTCAAGAGATTTATTATCTATTTATCAAATAATATGGTGTTAAGAATAACGTTGTTGTTACAACTAGAAAGCTGTAACAATAACGAGTGAAAGATTTGTTCAAAAAATACGAATTTCTAACCTGTTGGCTGTAGCGTGTTTTGGCCGATAAAGCTGTCACTCCGTTGTTTACTCCACATTCTCTGAGAAGCACTGCCTTTACGTGATTGGATTCGCTCACCTGTAAAATAATACATACATATCAAATACATATCTCATGTAACACACGGAGAAATTCAATTATTATCAATTAGAGAGTAAAATTTTCCATTTTTGTGATTTCATCTACAATTAACACATACACAGAGAATTAGAACAGCGTTTCTCATTAGGAGAGGAGAATGTTGTAAGAGGCAGATCAAAGATAACGCATTACGCATGCGCGGCCTATTGTCTTTGCGCCCAGATACCTAGATAGTGTAGCGAAAGCTCGCAACCAGTTATATGCAAAGCTTATGGTTGTTGCCTCGTCAAAGAAGCAAGGCATATTTAATTCTTTTCGGTCATGATGCGATCGATCATTCCAAATTCAAAGTGAATTTTATATGAAATTTAACATCAATTAACCTTAGAAGTAGTTTCGAAAGTCACCAGCAGTATCTTAATTTAAATCACTTCTAGCTTGTCTTTAAAGTCCAAAGCACTTTGAATGAACATTCCGGACAGGCAGTAGTAATGTAATATCAACACAATCTTTTGCATGTCGTGACTTTGTCTATAACTATATCATTGTTGGTGTTAATGTTAGGTAAAGCGCACGTGCCCGGTGCGTATAATAACTATATGAAACTGCGAACACAGATTTGTTTGTTGCTCTTAATTTAATAAACAAGTCTTAAGCATCGATTGTATCGTTCATCCGTACCATGATTCATGGTATCAGGATCATTGATGTTATCACACTATAACGTTATTTATCTTCGTTCAAAAAGGTGTTTATTTAATTTAACGATGAAGCCAATTATTTAAATAATTGAACAATAACACTAATGAACTAATACAAAACCATAAAACCAAAAACAGAAGAAGAAGAAGTCTCCAAGAAGAAAAAAAATGTTGTTTAGATAAGGGAAGAAAGTCACCGTGAGAATCAAATAATAAAAAAACAACCCTGATCTCGCGGACCAGTTGGAGTTGAAATAGTCAGAATCAATATTTGTAAACATTAAACACACATTCTTTCAAACACACACACACACCAACACACAACATCAAACACACACATCTCCTCAGGGGCTTGGGCCGGATGTTTTGTTTGCTTTAAATTTATACCTAAACGTAAATATAACGGTAGTTTGAACAAAGCGCTCTTATCTCATAAGAACTAAATAACTATTTAGCGAAACGTGTGCGAGATGTTTTTTCTTTGGTATGTTCCAGAAAAAAGGAGTGTTAATGCTAGAGATAATGAATGCAGGGGCGTAACTCGTGTGGACAATATCATTCGTGGGCACGATCTTGGTAGTTTCGAAACTATAAAAACCTTTTTTTATAACTTAATTCGAATTTAATGCATAAAGTATTTAGCAAATAAAAACTTTAACTTTTTTGAATATAGAATATAATAAATGCCACGTGTAATATTCACAAATGATATAAAATACAGTTCAATTAGCAGAACTTAATTTCAATAAATCAATTTTCTGTTATCTTGTTTCAAAGTAATTGGTACAAGTTTCTTGATCATTTTTATTATCTGTTCCATATTTTGACTCTTAATTGCCACCTAGATCTAACCACACCCAGAAATAAAACACCATTGCTGACCAGTTTCGTTCTGAACAATAGCGCAAGAGCAATTGATCAGTGGCAATTTAAGCGGCAACTCTTTTGCAATCTCTTTTTGTAATCGATGAACATATAGAAAGCGTGATTTTCGAAATACCCACATTATTAATCAACTATCGTAATCATTGACTATAGTTTGCAAGACACCATACTTTTAGAAACCTGGTTCCTTTATCTCAATTGGTATTCACAGGAGATAAAATTGTATTAGGTTTAGTTTCCATAATTATTATTATCCGCTTACAAGATACAACTTATTCGATTGCATCGATTATGTTTAACAATTCTAAATGAAATAAATTTGTATCGTCGACATTTAGGATTTAGTCAATAAAGCCGCGCCTGGCCGTAACTAATTTCCTGTTAGTTTAAACAATACTATGCAATAAACATAAACTATGAAATAAGTTTAAATTTTACAAAATAACAAAACGCTTGTATAACATTGATTTAATTAAAATTATTTACGATCGACTAGACTAGGTTTTGCATAAAGCTAGTGCTAGTTTTTAAAAAAAATTAAAAGAATGTTGACGTAAAGAAACCATTGAACGTAATGGACTGCGGATGCTGTACAACGACTTCATGAATCAGACACTATCGAGTGATACGTTCTTGGAATATTTTGTTTTTATATCCCATACTTTGTTTCAACAATGAAAATATTTTTGATATAATATTTTATTAGAGAACTGACATATGATAATTTATGTTATATCTATACGCGTTTGTTCGAGATTTATATGGCCTATTTATTAAATGACACTTTTGTTGTTATTGGGTTTATACCGTTTGTAAGTTAATATAATTTAGTATATACCGTAGTTCACAATTGACTATCCTTATTTATATTACAAATGATAATGTGAGTTTGTTTGTTTCCTATACTTCAACGTCATAACTACATAGCTCATCGTCCTGAAACTTGGCACACCCATTGCCAGGGGTTACAAAAAAGGATAAAAGACGGGCAAACACACTGAAAAAAATAAATTAACTTATTTTAAAGTTCTCCGTTTAAGAGAATAACATAAATATATTGTATAATAAATCTTTTTAATTACAAAAGTCCTCGGACCACATATATTAATTTTGTATTTATTTCGCACAACATTGAAAACGTAGCATGACGCAAAATTCCATGTAACTGACGTAATAGAATGGAAGAGAGCTCTATTTACTTTGCCGTTTCGATCAGCAAAAAACACTTCACGATCCAAATCCGTGATGCTATAATAGTCTTTAAAACGAACAAGATATGTATTACATTCGTCTAAACGTATTTACATGGAGTGTTATATAAACACTCGCATGGAGATTAAGTGCAGGCGGTCGAAGCAGGCAGCTTTCCTCAATAAGCCAGATTGAGTGTGCTCGTGTACATTTTACGGTCGTGTATTCATATTATGAGAAATGCCTGCTTACAATTTTCCTGCGTACTTCAAAATTGCAACTCATCCCTCATTCTCGACAATGCAAAGCAAAGTTATGTGATAAATATCTAATTGTTATTGTGAAATAAAATTTTGAATTAAAACTAATTGGGAAAGTTGAAAGCGTTAAATGATTATTGCAGTACTCATTACAAGTCAATGATTCGGTTAGACGACTAATAGCTTGCGGGGCATCGAACCGCACTAGCGGTGGCGTGTGAACTGTCTTTATGGGTGAATCTAATCACTTTCATTAGACGTCGTTTTTCCACTCTGCGTCTACGTGACAAGGAAGAACATTTTCACAAGCTTATATTTTTATTGCAAACGTATATTTATGTAACGGTTATTATGATTCTACTTTAACTTTAGTATTTTTATATTTATACTTAGTATATTTATACTTAATATATTTTTTAATGTGAGTATTATTACAAAAATAATGACATTTTGCAAGTTTCATTTAGTTCTCAGAAAATATATTTTAGAGTCTATACACTTTTCAAAAAGAATAGTGATTTCTCGGTTGTGTTTCTTTATTTACATGGAACATATTTTTTGCAGTAGGTATATATATTTTTTGTTTTTTAAAGCAATATGATTTACAAAATAAAATTCTTTGTTTATGTTCAATTTGAAGCTACTTATATGTATGTATTTCCATTCAGTCATCAGAATACCGTTCTATAAATATGATCCCATAGACATCAAATAACTGAAGTTAAAAGCCTATTGTTGAAGTTTTTCTAAAACCACTTTCGAAAATCTAGTTCTAACACTAAACAGGTTCACGCAGTCTTTAGTTCCTGTTTCACTCTGTTTGGTCATTACATTATGTTTACTACGTTATAACTTCACAAATATTAACTGTCTGCTAAATGAAGGGAACACTTAAAATGCATTACGTTCAGTTACATAAGCTTCATAGAGTGAAACTAAAAAAGATCTGTTACGAACTTCAAAATATTTTAACACAAAATAATGGTTTTATAAAATATAAAAGTTAATAAAAACTATCTGTAACTTAGCAATAATCCATACAAATGTAATTTATTAAAGTTTTCGTTATTTTATATTACTTAAATAGTAACGAAATATTAGTAACGGGGGCGTAACTGATGACAGTAATGAATGTTGAAATGAAAGTTAACTTGTATGAAATTCATTGTAACAAAAAGTTAGCCTTTTATGGCGAATAACGCAATCGGCTATCGTTGGATTGCAGTCCTTTAAAGTCGCTAACCACTTATGATATTATGTGTGGACCCGCGGCGCTCCAGCCTTTCTCATCGGCTAAGTCTATCAAGCAATCAATGCCGCTAAATTGCAGACCACGCGTTCCCAGCAAACCCGAGGTTCTTCAATGAATTTTTGCCTCGCGTCTGTTATAATTTGCACTTATCACACAACTTCCTAGTCTTGATGGTGTTTTTAAATTTCATGCGCTTATTAAGAAATTGTTAGCGATTTAATGGAATTGTCTCATTTATTTATATTTATGATCTGGTTAATAAATTGCCGTAGTAACTTTAGATTTGCTATCCATCTACCGCTATTAGTAAAATAAAATAATAAAAAAGGAAATAACTTTCAGAGTAAGACTTTATCATTAATATTTATTAATATAATATTTTCCTTAAATAAAAAATTATATAAATGATTTGTCCGTTTTTCTAGAAAAAAGTAGTAGCAAAAAATATCTCATTTTCCATTTGACCTTTCAAATAGCCCGGGGTTATTCCAACGGATTAAAACTAGAGCTGTAGAAAGCGGGCGGGGCAGGATCTAACCTTTTCAAGTAACCTTTAACCACTGACAGTGGTTCAAAGTGACCCCGGTAGTATATGAGCAAATCGCTACCATTTCTCTAGTAATATTCTAAAATAATAATACACTTAAAACAGAGCAGGACAATGTACTATTGAAGTAATTTGGAAATATGAATTTATACGATATGTTTTAATGTTGAAAGTAAACAATGGTGTGCACATTTGACGCTCTTAGGTACAATCTTCAAGAAGATGTGGGCGTGAGTATCAGTCACGTATTTGCTGAGCTATAAACATAGGATCGAAATAAATCTCGCTTAACATTAGACTGCATTACTGTCCACAAACAGACCGCCCACGCACAATGAACGAGCGTTGATTTAGACAATTATTACTTGGTGGTTTGTGCGTTATAATTAAAAAGCGTTGGCCATTTCAATACTCCGTGCGTAATAATTAGTATTTTTTTATGCTAAAATGTGAAAAGAGTTCAATGTTTAGTATAATCTATACCAAGAAAAAAATTATAAACTTCGAACTTGTTTTATTTAATCTCTTAAAGCTTAGAGTTTTAAAGTTTTTAGCTTTCTTGAGCGATTATAAAATGTGCTCAAGACTCATATAACAAGCTAATAATAAATAAATAAACACAGTCCTGGCTTACGTAAAAAAACCATCAACATCAAAATATCAAAAAGCACCTAGAAACAAATATGTAAACAGACACAAGCTATCATATACTGTGCAAAACGTCAACACATCGAATCCGACTGTTATGTAATCATGACTCTCATGTTTTTCATTATAAAAAGTCAATTTATGGCCGGGATGTAAAGTCAAACTTCTGATTGACGGCACAGATAAAATAAATTCCAAAACTAAAGTTATTTTAACCATAAAAGTTCATGGAAACCTTACTTCACGCATATTATCAGATGATTAGAGGCGCTTCTCAAATGTCGTAGTGATGACAAAATCTAGAAATTTGTATATTCACGGACATTGAATAATCACTTAAAATCGACAATTGACAGATGAAAGTAATTAAAACTTTATTTCATGGTTTTGAGTCTAAATTTGTTTGAACAATACTCGCTCGAGCTAATTTTGTGAGTGACTTTTATTCATAAACTTGGACGTAATTTTCATTATTTTTTTATAAATATGCACTAATAATAATAATAAAAAAATGAACTAATAATATAATTTCTCAAATTAGTATACTGTTGGTAAACTATATAAAACAAATATTATAACATTTTTAGTCATTGGTTATAATATATTATCAAAGTGAACTTCGGACTCATGACGCTTTTTGATAGCTGTAATATATAAATCTAAATACTTATATATTTAATAGTAAAAGGTCCGGAAATGTTGTATAAAACAATTAATTTTATAATAACTAACAACTCAGCTATAAAGTAGTAATGCATACGTTTATCATAAACACATATACACCCAAGCAATTAAAACAAAACTGACACAAGGACCTCGCCCAAGTACGTCCACATCCGGTTTATTTTAAGGATAAAATAAAACAACCAAAGGAATTTCGAACTTGAACCGATGAATGGAATAATTGAAAAAAGTAAACCTAACCGGTTTATCGTATCATTTAGCGAGACAACCACAGATAGCGTAAAAACTTATCGCCCGGGTTGAAGGTACATACTTTGGGAAACGGGTTGCCTAAAGAATGCGACTGTAAAGTACTTGCAAGTTAATACTTAATTTTACATATACATTAAAAAATTTTTAAATTATATTAATTAAAAACTTAATACATCGACTCTCAATCAATGGTATATTAGTCTCCAGAAATAAAATAGCATTTAAAAATATCAAAACGTTACGATTGACGTAGACTCTGTAATAACAGATTATGAGTGCCTTAATTTTAAATACAAAGCCTATTAAATACATTCTTATAATTAGGTTTACAAATTAACTAAAGGAAAAAAGTTGCTGTCTGTACGAACAGGCAATATCTATATAAAAACGTGTGACGCGCCGTCCGTCGCAAGGTTATTTTACGATCCCAACGTTTTGACCACACGCCTATTACTATCAGCTTATCTTTATAGCCTGTATACTGATAGAAACATAAGAATACGTCTCAGATGTAAGTCTTTATTGAATTAAAGCGGTGCATAAAATATTCTTTGGAAGTGCTTTTTTTAATATATAGTTTTGTCAATTCGTATATCATCTTTATACAATGTGACTTTTACGACTATATGAAGTATTTTTCAATAGAATGAGAGATAGTGATAGTAAGAATATGAAGTGATAAAATGCATACGGTTTTATAGCTTGAGGCGCATCGACAATAGATTTATATTTATGAGAACGTATTACAATAAGAAAACATCCGTTACCAAACGCCGACTAAAGATTCCATCGCATTCTGAAGAATAACCATAAAAACTATTCAAAATCAACAATAAAAATAACTTTTAGACCAAGTTAAATTCAACTCGTTACTGGAACCAATCGTTATTTGCAAAACGTTAACCCCTAGGTCCTAAGTATTCCGATTGACATTCCCGTTACTAATATCTAGATGAGAAATCGTAAAGAACGTGGCGAGCAATTGTTTAAGTATGTAAATAGCCTTAAGGCTTAACCCTTCCCTGATTAAAAGTTTCACGTTTAAGGCTACATCCAGATAACATTGCATGTTAATTAAGAAAGCACTGTTAAGCTGCTATCAAGTCATTAGTAGTACAAATACGTCGTTGTTCTTTTTGGTGAGCCTCTTTTCTAATACTTCAAGACTTCAATAAATAATAGCTTATTCCGTGACTGAAGAGCCTGCTGCCTGCCTGAACTGCCAATCTATAGAATTGGTTTCATGGACTATAATGCATCTTCATTGACGGGTGATTCAGTATTTTGTTTGATGTTGGTCAGGAAGCTTTCATAAAAATAAAAAAAAACTATTACCATAGACATTAAAATACGACGATGAATATGAATACGTAGGTAATAATATAACGTTTTCTCAGCAGTTAAAAATTATTATAATCTGAATAGGTTTTCAATAATGACAACTTAATTGGTTTTGTAACCATACGAATTCCAGGTAACCATACCAATCTGTCAGTTTTTATTAACTGTTGTCCGCAGACCGAAATTGGTATGGGATGAAGAATAAAACGACTTACGAAACTTACCTGCTCTTCGAAGCTAATATGCTGTGGCTATTTGAATCCCTTGTGAAATTGATCATCCGATTTTACGATTGGGATAATATAGAGAATATTTTAAGTTTAACTGTATCGAATTGAATTATGTATTGTATTATTTCTGAATAGGTTTCTGTCTTTAATGTGGCAAATATAAATAATGTATTCATATACACTTAATATAAAGTTAGTGTCACATCAGTTATTTTATTATAATTCTCGATATTTATGAAGATGACATAATCGCCGTTTATATTTTAAGATTTATTCATACTTAAAATATTTATAATAGATTAGAGTTTAAGCGACCGGCAGTTCTCGGAAATGTATTAAAATGTAATAAATAATAAATATATTTGTGGTTGTTTGCAAAACTTAATGTTAAAATGATTGTTTATTTTGAAATTTTATTCCATTTGCAAGATTTAGAACTCATTTAATTTAATACCTATTATAACAAAGAAGCTTTGTATCAAGTACCTCAGACATTCTATCTTACAATAAATTAGTATTAAAAAAACATCAAATACGATCTTAAACAAATCATGGAGAAATTGTTATATCGCGTAGTATATACCTTTAAAAGAGAAAGTATGTATGTATGTTCCGGATAAACTCCGAAACGGTTTAACCGATTTTGATTGACCAAATTTTCAGAGGATTTTTCGATTGACCCAGCGGGTAATTCTGTAAAGTTTGGTGACGACTGGATCATTTTTTATTGAACTATCAGTGACAGTTTTTTTATTGACACACATTTATGACACTATCCATGACACAAGGTAGAAAAACGAGTAGAAGAAAATGAAATTCAGATTGAATCATAATTATTATCGCGGTGGTTAATTCTTAATAAGTTTATTCTTATATTTAATGTATTTTTTATTTATTTTGAGTTAATACATCTTTAAATAAAGCCCGGTGAAGCGGGCTGGATATGCAAGTAATTACTATAAAATAAAATGACATCATTATACTGTTTACGACTACAGAACATGCATAGTGATGGTCAACAAACAAATATAATGACCCAGTTTATATTTATTTAAAATAATGTTAGTGTATCCTACACGTGGTATTTGCGTGAACTACTTTAATTACTTGTAGTGACCTCAAAACGGTTACGAAGCTAGTAACGTTACACCCTCGTTGCGTGATTTTGTTCTGTGATTTGGGTCATACAGGCAGGATTTAATTAAAAAGATTTCTGAACTAACAACCGGATTTTGCTACTAAATTATACTTGATGTAAAATAGGTGAGTTCTGATTTTAAATCCTCGGTAAATGGTTATAGCTTACTCACACTCACACGAGTTAGAATTATATAATATGTATATATATTATAAGAAAATATAAAATATAATTCTTTTGTCTTTTTTCTTTAACATATTATTTATACTCATTACTAGTATTCTATATACAAGCTATATACAAGCTTACAAACGAGTCTTTACTTTCTTTGACAAACATTACCTGTATAGATACGAATAAATATTTTTATATACGATATTTATTTTATTAATAAAAGTATTTATTTAGGATATTTATTTCTACTTTTATATCAATTTTACTATTACAGAAATTTTACAGATTTTGTTTTTTTATTCAATTCATTTTCATTTAATTGCTAATATTTTATAAAAAAAAACAGTTTTTACTTTGTTAAAAAATATTACACATACAAACTAATTTTAAACCAACACAACTTGAAGCATCAAGCATTAAATGCGTTTCATATATTATATGTTTATGTAGTCTAGTCTTAAAAACATTTTATTTAATTAATAGTCGTGATAACGTTATCTAAGTAGCTGTTAATGGCATGGCGGTCAGTCTGTGACATTTGAAACCGTGTCGTCTATTGCTCTTTGGCACAACAATTAGCCTCGTCCATCAGTTAAGATCCTTTCGTCCACGATAATGTATCCATGGTAACGAAGGACCACACACGAACAATACCTAGCGAGAACTATGCAAATCAGGGCCTCTGTTGTTCTGTATACATTACTGTTCCGTTTTTACAATACTAATTAATCCAGGTATCAGTCATTGGAACTCATACATAATTTGATGATATCGAGATGGTTTGTTACTCGTCAAAGAAAATAGTAGTCGTACAAAATTTTGTTCATATACTAACATCTATATATGCCATACTCCAAAGTCTATACTATTTTAAATAATAGTCAAATAGTATAGTTTAAATCTGAAATGTCATATTTGTCATATTTTTTTATTATAGATCACGGTTTCCTTTTGACCTAAAATATCCTACTCACTTTCCTTTTACTGCTTTACAAATTTACAAATAACGTAACATTTTCTTAACTGATGTAAGGTACATTCGAGGTTGTAGATCTAAAAACGATTATTTATCTTAACATTTGTTCGTTAAAGGGGCTATTTCAATTCTTGGAGAAATATGTATGTAAATGGATTGATAAGACAAGGCTTAGAATATAATATAATTTACAATTAAAACACATTATGTACCCCACTTAACTTAAAATTATCACAAATGATTTAAAAAATCGATAGTATTTTTGGAAACATAGCCATTCGATTATAAACCACAACAAAACCTTACGAGAACTTCATTAGTACATAATTTGAATACAGGAATCCCTATCCATCTATTGAGAAGGTTCGGAGTGACAGCGTGGACGAGTCTCTTATTCTCTGCGCCCACGATCTACTTCGAACGATATCGAGAAAACAATTATTATCTACACCACAGCTATAAATCCTGTGTCCCAGCGTTGACCGTTATTACCATCGCGACATGCTATCTGATCCTGTACTGTGACATATTGCTTATAGGTAAGCTATAAGGTATTTTGTCTCAGTCACGAATTGAGATCGCTCTATATTGTTTCCTATTAATAGGAGTGTCTTCGTTTGCGAAATAAATGTTTTCTGTTTGTTTTGTCTTTGTTATTACATTACTATTGATTGATCTTCAGAATCTGAATTTGTATTTGTTATGTTTTTTTTATTTTACTACTTTACTAATCTTACAAAATAGGTAAGGTCCGTTAGACCACTAAGGTAGTGTATTTCAAGAAGTTAACATTTATTACCTCGTAAATACTAACATCAAAAAGTAAGTTTGTATTACGTATACAATGTACGAAACGAAATATACTGTAAGTTCTGTAATTTTGTAACAAACCAGAAACTTCTTATATCAATAATATATCTAATAATCTTTAACGATAACTGTTAGAAATAACATGAGATATCATCACAGAGCCTGCGAATATATTTCTCAGTTTTTTGTGTAACATGGCCTGCCCTCGTTTACAAAGTTGTTTTACACCGTTGGTAATATTTCTAGTTCCCTTTTATAGATATATAAGTGAGTTATCCTGTCGATCGACAAAGATTTCCTATTAGGTACATATTTTTATTAGCCATATAGTCGTGTTTAATGGTAGGATGTTACGCGGATAAGGCTCTATAAGGCGGGTTATACAGTCGGCCTAGTGGAAGATGCTTTTACTAAGTGATTAGAATCATTAGAAGGAATTATTTACATTTCTTAGATGTCTATATCATGCTGTAAATGGTTTGCATATAATTCCGAAATATAAGTAACACAGCCAAATCGGGATTGGTTAGGTAGATTGCATTTTGCATGAAATATTTTCAACATACCTATGCATGCATACCTTAATTATAGTAGTTAGATTTCCAATTTAAGATATGTAGCGGCCAATGTTCGAATTAATTCGTGAAATGGTCAGATTTTTTTTAATTTATTGCAGTACTTAATATAATATTTATGAATTTGTAATATTGTCTTTATATTATATTTATACAGTTTTTCCTACACGGTGTTTCATTTTAGTATTTAAAGTACAGTTGAGTATTTGTAAAATATTTGCCCTGAATATGCAGTATTGCTAGTATTATTAGTACCAAGTACAATATAATTAAATGTCAATTGCACACTGGTCACAGCTGATAATTGCAAAGATTCCATCTTCATAAGGGCAAAATATTTAATGGCTTCATAGGGCATACATTTTGTATCATACTAATAGTACATTTATAATAAATATTTTTATAAAAATATCTGACATAATTAGATATAATGTAAAAAATTATCGATGCCTAAAATAGAGTCTAACAAGAAACATATAAAATAGGAACATAAAAATAAATATTATGACATATCTAATAAAATTCAAACCCACAATACATAAGTCGAACACATTTCGCTGAACCCATAAATGTCTTTACATTATTCATGAGCAGTGACGTAAAGTTTATTCCAGCCATTAATGACCTAGGACGTTTCCACAAAAGCCTTTTGTGCTAGTTTAAACATTATGTAGCCCACGTAACACCACTCTGACATTGACAAAATCTCTCCAACAAATCAGTGATTTCCACTACAGTATTTCGTAGTATTCCATGTAGCCAATTGTTACTGAGTTATACTTCAGTTGTATTATAGTATCAGAAGAAATTGCTAAAGGAAATGTTACATCATCATAAAATAGAATAAACTGTATAAATTAGATATCATCAGCTCTTCAATTATATTTACGAGTATGTTGTGGAGATTATTAAATTACTTAGAACCTTATCTTTTTATGTTATTTTATATAAATTCTCAAAATCATCAATTTCCGATAATATAAGCTCTAGCACTGAAAGCTTTGAAACGGTTGAGCCTTGAAAAGATTGCGTGTGAGGCAGTGAAGGACAAAAATAATTTTGATGTTATCACTTATTTCGGGAAACTCATATAGTTACAGATTGAGAGTCCAATGTAATAGTTACTCGCATTTATTATAGTAAGGTCAGTTATTATTGTAATAAAACCAGCACCTTATAGCAATTTTTATTATAATCGATGTTATTAAATGTAATTATTATAATTATCGTTTAATCCGTAAGTAATTTGCTGTGGATATTTATTTATGATAAAGAATTCGCTAGAAATAGCCTTTGGTTTTATTTATATTACTATAACAACATACATTTGTATTAAAAAGCTTTTCAATTACGGAATCGAATTGTACAAAGAGCTCGCGTCAGTGATATGTGTATTAGTTATATGTGATATCGACGTATTTATTCAAGGGCATGTAGTATGGAAGTCAATGACTGTCGCATCAGACTTACTAGAATTATTACTCAGTGTTTGGCTTTATTACTGTTTGTGTGCGTGGGTTTAGTTTTATAAAATAACATATCCATGTAATCAATTTATTTTATATATATTAATAAGTTAGTCATAATGCGAATATATATTTGACACAAAATCTCAAAAGATTTCGTTCAGGTGTTTTTTTCAAATGTAATAAATCATGTACCAACAAAAGTACTGAAAAGCGTAAAATTTATAACGTTCAACTTTTTAACTTTCTAATGAAATTGGAACACAATCAGTGCTGACAAAACTTTGAGGTGAGTAAATCAACCGAAACGTGATGTCTGGCGTATTAGGTTTTTCTGTTAATTTTTAATACTTTTGCTCTCTACTCGCTGTCGGTGGCCCGAGGTCGTAAGAAGATTAATGACGTAACAAATCATTCCCAGGTTTTTTAATCACCGTCCAGAATCTATGGGGAGAATTCAACCGCGAAATTGTTAATAAGCTATGTAGCGATAAAATAAAATGGCGTTTCAAAAATAACAAGTTATATTGGATGCTTGATAATAATAAGTAAACAAAGATATTTGATTAAGACTTTTAAGGAATGACATTATATATAGTTCAAAAGTATTAAACTAAAACGTATACAGGTTTGTGTTCGAGGGTTGGAAAAAAATCTATTGATAAGAATCAGTTGTCTTGTGAGTCAATCAGTCAGTCAGTCAGT
The DNA here is from genome assembly GCA_959347405.1 of Napeogenes sylphis. Taxonomy (NCBI): domain Eukaryota; kingdom Metazoa; phylum Arthropoda; class Insecta; order Lepidoptera; family Nymphalidae; genus Napeogenes; species Napeogenes sylphis. Next base: position 19,488,067 of record OY365781.1, read on the forward strand.
ATTTAGTTCCTTAGCTTTAGTCTACTAGGGAGTAAGTGGAATTTCTTTAATGAGTCAGCAAGGTAACGATTTTATGTAAAGCACCAATCTTAATGTAAAATATAGAGCACGTACAAACGTACGAATCAACCTACATCTAGGGTAATAAAATTAGCCTTAGTTCGTTACTTTGATCACAGGAATTAAGTGTTATTAAACTTTATTTTTATTGTTACGAATCACTATAAAGACTTACAAAACTTTTTCATGTGTGTATGGGTAGTAGCTTTTTTTATCAAAAGACTTTTTATAATAAATCATTATTATATTATAATACTAAAAAAGTAATAAATAAGGAAAAGTACTGTTACTACGTTATAATGAGCTACAAAACGACATTGTACATTGACTGGCTATAATTTATTACACTTTTTTACCACAGAAGCGCGTGTAAAGATGCCATTTGACCAACAATTTGACCAACATTTGACCGTGTTAGGCTACTTTTATTTTCGTGGTATATTATTAACAATACTTACGTCAACTATGGCCCTGATTGTTACTGATTATTAAGTTTTTTTAAGTTATAAGCGTTATGAAAAACAAAATAAGTTTTCATATTATAAATTCATATTGTTATAAAAGTAAAAAATAATAGTATGGTTTTATCAATTAATGACCAACTTGTAATATTCAACAAAAAATATTATCATGAGCTGATATCACTTACAGAAATAAATAATATCTTATTACTACAAAAATTCCTTAGTTATATAACAACACAGAACCGCATACAAATAAATATCCGCCTGCCACTTATTCTAAATTGCGTTGCCTCGCAAAATACGAACAAAACTGCTTGAGGGAACCAGTAAGGAATGGCTCCTAAGTTAGGAAGCGTTCCTATTGTAATTGGCTATTCAAGTAGCTCGTAACTTTTCTCTAATAGTGCGATATACATACTCCAGCCTCATATTATCCTTAATGGTTTAGGAGAACGGCTCACGATTTTCTTAAATAAAATTTTAGAGTGCAAAGAGTTCCATTATTACAAAACAATTCATAGAAGACCATAAAAGCTTTGTTGTGGCTTATACCATAAATAACTTCTATATGCGGTATATGTATTGATTTATTATTTTACAATCACTATACATTACTACGTCATTTTATTTCACTTGATATAGTAACGTATTGTGATTTCGGTCCAGCGTAATCATATCGCTGCGCATGCGCATGTTCTGCATACGAAAGAGTTCAACGAATTGCGCATGCGGTCTTCCAGCCACGACGGTGATGTTTTTTACAGCTTTGTATGCAGATTGGTATACATGCACTTTTTAATCATAAATTCTTTATCATATATTTTCTTTCACATCGGAACGGTTCTTATAATTTATTAAAATTATTGTTTGAAAAAAATATGCTTTAAAAGCCTTAGATTAAGTTTTTTTGTTACTTAAGTCCGAGAGCAAACTTTATTAATGTATCTTCATGATACTTGATAATTATATTACCATTATCATCAATAACAATAAAAACTTATCCAATTCATAAAAAGTGTTAAAACATAATTGAGAAACAAACACTTTATCACGACAACCTTAACAAGAAAAGAGTAGGATACTTATGTGTGCCAAAACAAACAAGATTCACGAACGATCTCTGCGGGTGTTATCTAAAGTACATCTCTTGTCACTTAAAACACGCAGACCGATATACTATCTAACATATATTGACTTTTTATTTATAGGGTGATAAATCTCAAGCGTATAAATCAATTATCACTTAAAATAAAAATATAAAAACATATACATTAATAATTAATATATATGTTTATATATACATATCAAAATGTATATTAATAATATAATATTGATATTTATATTGTTTGCTTGCTAATAAATACACTCATACTCATATCAAATAAATCAGCAACTAAAACTTAAATCACTTAAACTTATCAATCAATAAAAGCTCAAAACAAATAAACTTCAATTAATATAAGCTTATAATAAACATGTTACTTACTAGTAATATGCACAGATCACTCGAATTACTTAATAATATAAATTATTAAATTAAATAACTTCACTTTATCACTTCAGTCCACGTGGTGCGTCCGCTACCTTAGTGGGTTTGTACCGAACTAGCGACTAGCAAGTCGACCATGTTACAGCGTGGACATAAGTTCTAGTTAGGTGCAAGTTTATGATACATTTATTCTCTAGGGTCGAGGGTTAAGAACTATGTCCTTATTTTTATAAGATTATAGATTTTTTAATCGTTATTTATATTTTGTATTTTATTGAGATATGCCTGTTGTTTTATTTGTTGTGTAAGATGCTCTTTTTCGAAATTGGATAGTGGAGTTTATTAAGTTAGCAAAAAAAATATTAGAGCATATTATATTTATTTCTCATTGGCCTATTAGTTGAATAATATATTATACATACTGTGTCTAGACAGGTATATGATAATATTGGCCAATTAAGTGTCATATAATGCAAGTAATGTCAGATATGTACATTAAATAAAAATTGTTACTTTTGTCATTAAAGTATAAAAACAATTTAGATATAAATTATAGATAACAAAATAAGAAGTCTGATATGATAAATTGATGTTGCTGGGTGTTAAATAATTTTTATTAAGTATATATATAATAATCAGTTATTTGTTGTTTCTATTATTGACAAATAAAAAACTCTTAATATATGCATAAGGACATTATATATTATACCCACTTTCAAATAAATATTGATGTATATTTTTTAAATTGCTAAAAATATTTTTTATTAATAGACCTGAAGTAACTATTTTTATGAATTAATTAGAGTAAATTAAAGTATTTTCGTGACGCCAGTTTATTTTTAATTTTAAGCTTAACATTTTTTCTGTTCGTAAAGCGGCTGATCGCGTGTTTCGTCTGGGGTGAACACTTGCTTCCAACTTGTATAATTACCAAGAAAACGACTTCGCTACTTTCGGAAACTTACCAGTTTATTTAATATTACGATACGTTTACGATTTTTGAATATATATTTCACCTTAAATAAAATAACTAGTAGTTAATTAAAATTATCATAAAAATAAGATATTTTTTTCTGCGCACCCTATAAGTGTGTAGCATTTAAAAAAATAAAGAATGTTCTTTATATATATTTTTGGAATGTTCTTTATTTATATATTCTAGAATTATGTTTTTTTACTTATCTACATAGGAAAATCTAGATAATGTACTTTAGATAAACCATCGTAAGTTTTACTACTTTTTTTTTGCTTTTGATCTTCTTTGCTTATCCGACTTGTACTTGATATATTTTGTTTTGTATTCTGCTCGTTTTTACTTTACATATGATAATATCGTAAACTATAAATATACGAAAAGTGTGACTTATGTCTTCGAGTCTCTAACAAATAAAGCAGTATAATAATAAAAGGGTGCGTAACGATTGAACCCCCTAATGTAATCAAAAACCAATTATAATAAATCGTATATTTTGTAATAAGAAAAATGCTATTTATTAATAGTTCAATAATTGTATATTTACAGTAAAATATGAGTTGTAATATATACTCAAAAATTATATTTAGGTAATTTGTCACAACAGTTATTTCATAAGTAATCATTAAAAATATGATTACTTTGACAAAGTTTTATGTAAAGTATATATCAAAAGAAACCGGCGGACTTCACTGCCCCGCGCCCGACAATGGATAATCAAAAGGCCATATCTTAGTCCAAGACCTTGCGAGGTCCTTACGTTATTTCGATTTCATTTGCGTGCTCGTGCGCACGGTTTTTTACCTCTTGCTGCGTCTGCGCACGCCCGCCCCGCCTAGGGGTCATGTCTCGATGCTTTGTTATCCCGCAGAAATATGAAAGGAAGTCGGCGGACTATCAAATAAATGGGATTCTTTTGTATGATATTGTAATATCTCCCGGCGATACCTTGAACAATTAATTTCTTAGTGATGAATGGTAGGTGTTAATCTTGTTTGTAATTTATTGCTTGTTAGTTATCGTCTGTTTCCTGATATTATTTCTGGCACAAAGGTCCCATGGGACTTGTTTACTAGATAAGTCCACATCATCATTCATTGTTCGGGTTTCAAAGGTTTTATTTGGTGCATTGTGGATAGATTGGTGTTGGAGGGTTTGGTTTTAAAAGTAATTACTAGTCACGAACCTCGTGGTCGTTAGATCGGGTACAGAGAGATTAATTGAATTCTTAAGTGTGAAAAGTCAAAGCAAGAAAGAACTATAGTTTTAAAATACATGATGCAAGCGTTTTCTTGACTTAATTAAGTTGATTCAGAATACACAAAATAAAATATATGATTATGTGAATGTGTGATATTGAGAAATGATTATATAAATATTAAATTAATGGTATGTTCATACTCATTTTCATAAAGATCATTCAAGCAAAAAAAAAACTAAAATAATAAAATTTGAGATAATGAGCCATGAAAATAATACTTATTAGAAAATATGTAGACACAACCTAAAAAAATGTTAATATGATGTTTAAAAAAGGACAATGTGAAAAGGAATGGCTTTGCTTAGAAAACCGTGGGTGCTGCGATTTTAGCATAGATTCTATCTTTTTTTACTATTTTTTTTTGCAATTTATATTAGTCATGCTTCATGATCTGTCCTATAAGTGGTCTATTATTTTAATGAGAGTATACTAATTTTCTTTCAATTGGACCACACTTGACAACTGGTTTCTAAGAGATCTATCAACACACCCATGACACATGGGATGAATTTATAGCATTTATTCATATCATCTCATAGATAAGTCTACAATTATGAGTAGTTTATGTGTATACTACACACATACACACACATGCACAGTTTTTTCTTTGTATTCTAGAGGCAATGCTATAAATCACATTAACGTTTTATGTTTTGAAAATATTGAAAAATAATAATTACTGTTACGTATTCAGTACATAACAAAGAGCTCAAAACAATAGTATTAAAATTTGTTGTATGTTTGTCGGTATCCAAAATTATTAGTTGGTTTTTAATAAAAAAAGTTGTGATTATAAGTAACTTCCCCAATGCAACATATAAAATAATTTGTTGATGGCTTATTTTAGCTTTAATACATCTGAAATTTAATATTTTGTTTAAAACAAAATAACCTTTTTAATAACGATATTTATTTCAGTATTTGAGAAAAAATACATGATGTTCACGCACAATACTTTTTAAATGTTAAAATCATTCCACTTTTAGCGTTTTATTCTATTTCCTTGGTTATTAAGAAAGGTTTTTTTTGTCGTTGTGGTTAAAGAATCAAGAATGCTATGAAACTTTATACTTCTAAATTATTTAAACTTATGTTCGACATAAGCTGCTCGTCAATTCAATAAAATAGTATTTTAAGGATCATATATGTTATTTCATACCGAAAAAGCTGGTATACATCTAGCATCGACTTAAGTTCTTTTTGATAACAATAAAAATATAGGAAAAGTATTAATAGCCTTAAATTCTTTTTCTCCAATTAATGAAGTCATGATTTAGTAAAATAATTTTCTAATAAAAACATTTATTACCATGTTTTCCTGACAGTTGATATTTTTAATGTTAATAAGGTCTACTAATTGGAATACAAGTTATTATAAAAAATTCAAGAATATTTATAATGGAAAAATGAATACGATGAATGATGCATGTTACATATTTTAATGGTTATATCGAAATTAAAAAAAACACGTCTGTATGAGCTGTGAATTAATTTTATTAAAAGGAATAATTATTTATAATGATTTCTTAGTGAGCATGAATAGTTATTTTAGTTATCGCTTATTTTCAAATAATGTGTATCTATGTAAAAAATACTTATAGTTCAATTTAAGATAAGTAATGTAATCGAAAAAACTTAAATTACACAAAACTACCAGTAGCTTTGATAAAAAAAATATGTGAAGCGATGCATAAAATTAATGCTTCACAGTTCTAGCACAGTTAATGGGATTGCGATAGCTATCCACATTGCATAACCGTCGCGAAATCTTCATCAAGTGTCATTGTACACCCTTTTTATTATACTGACGGTATGATGTTTATACCTCGGATAAGATTTAACTGTGGAATAATGTTTTTTTTTAATTCTGACATATTTCAAAAGTTGTAACTTTTCTTGTAGTTGCAGTTTAATTGGTTATTAAATTATAAAGGTACCCTTATTGCATATGCTGATAGTCGATATAAAATGCGACCAAGTATAATTAACATTTGAAATGAATACTTGTAAATTGCATTTTTTTTTAATTAAAAGATTATAATTGACAGCCAGCAAAATATATATGTAATAAACTACGTTTTCTAGGACTGCCTGAAACTCATTTGGGGCCATTCAAATGATTATTAACTAGGAATTGGTGTAGCGAAAACTGTTATAAATAAATAATATCGCTTAATCATTTATTTTATTGGGAAAGCACGACAATCGATAATATTGCTTAATCTGTGATAATAATAGTTATAGATAGATATAAAACCCACACTCCAATAAGTTTAAGGATTTACTCTTATAATTTAAATTTACGTATATTAATAAAGCAAAGTGAAGGGTACAACAAAATGACTCGTAAAGCCTATGTACAACCGGCCTTACCAATGTAAATATTAGGTTAGAAAATTTTTGATAATTATTTAAATAAATATTATCATTTATCTACATTGGAATTGACAGTTGCTTTTTTATTCATACTTTCACTGACAACTAATTTATCAATTTTATTAAGATATTACTTTAAATAATTGTTTGGCAATTTTAGTTTGAATCTGGTTATACTTCTAAAGACGAAAATTCAAAGTGAAGAATACATTTAATATAATAATAATAATATTAAAAAAGAATCACCATTATATGTATTGTCAAAATTTTACAGCAATAATATTTTTCTTTTTGAAACCAATTTAATTCCTTGATAAATAGAATACTTCCATTTATTATCCATTATTGTTAAAACAAATAGCTTTATCTTTCTCAGTAAAAGAGACGAGGTTCAATTTGCTATCATCAAGTAACCGAATCTTAATGGATTCCACTCCGCTTTGAGTACCAAAAATATTAGCAGAAGGAATTTTTATTTATAGAAAAGTGTTAAATTTACAAGTGAAGACCCACAGTACTTAATACATTTTTTTCAAAGCTTTTAATAGAGTTGAAATATTTGGAAATGTTTTTTAAATCAAGATACCAACATACAAAAAATACTGTGTACAAATAGATCTCGACTATGGTATCTTGATATTGGATCAGTATTTAAATTTAATAGAATAGTCATCTAAACTACTTTAGTGGAAACCATCCCACGGTTAACTCGAAAATAATATAGTTTAGCTCATAAATATAGTATTTAATGTTACTTTTTAAAATGTTTTATCGTAATTTAATACTCGGTATATTTGTATTATAATCTATGGGAATAAGAAATTCTCCTGTAGTAGTCCAAATTGATTAACTTATAGTTTTTCGTTGGAGTATAATAATTTTTTTTTTTCAAAAATTTAATATAGGAATTTTTTAAAAATTGGAGTATAATGTCCACAATAAATTTTATACATTTTATATAATTAAACAAAAATAATTCAAACCATAAATATATTTTACCGGAAAAGATCAGAAACCTATTCGTTTTCTCGTAACCAGTTCAATTCTGATCGGAATGAGCTCCATGGACAATTCCTACGTTTTTTTTGTAGTCGTTTTTTCTGAGATACGACATTTGAATATTTATTGGTCTTAAAAGCGTATGTCTCGGAATGAGAATTCATTGGAAGTTGAGGAAATCGGTTCTTCTTAATTTACAAAAGCCGACTTTTATATTATATTGGAATTTCATATGCACATTTTAGAGTAAAGTTTCCTATAGATAATTATTTAAATTGAGTTGCATATATATGTGTATTCAAGAGAAGTTATTTAGTGTCACCAAATAATATATCGATCTCTTGTATTGTTTATTATGTATTTACTTTTACTATCACTTTGTTGATAACTGTGCACAATTCAAACCACATTTAAATTTTTAATAAACGAAAACAACCAATAACAGTTTGAAAATGGGAAGCTTTATAACCATTTATAGTAAAAAGACCCATTACTGATCTTTTTTCTGTATCTAGTGAAGTCCACTTGGGTAAATCACCACTTTAGGATAATATTTATGACGGTGTATAACGGACCTTCAAATTTATAGGGAGCATTACGACGTCATTACCTCTAAGTTTAGGAGTAAAGTGTATGTTCGGGTATGTCTATAAAATGTGACCATATTTATAACTTTCTACTTGATATAAGGTCGTTGACCTTTATTTTGCTTCGTTAATAAGTAAATAGCATTAAACTTGTAGTCTTAATCTCTTCCAATATAATTACGCAAATTGTAAACGATTCTAGGAACATAAACAGAAAACAAGCTTTAATTTGGAGATCTTATAAATATACATTTAGAGATATTTTATATTTCACAAACGAATTCTAAAAATTAAAATAAAATAAATTAACTTGTATATATTCTGAGTACACCAAAAGAAAAAAATAAAACGAAGTAACAAGGGTAGTACTTCTATAAAAGCTATAAGCTATAAAATATTCTCAGGTAGAGTTGTTATTTGACGTACAGTTTAAATAGAACATAATTTATCGTTTTTATTAGTGTGTTATTTGTGAACGTTAAATCTTTAGCTGTAACAGGTTAAATAAATTGGTTTATGACCTTAAATAGAGGTACAATTACTCACACGTAATTACGTTACGAACGACCAATCAGGATTCTCTTATTTTAACCCTTTAAGCTTATATTTCTTGAATTGGAATGTAGGAACAAGAAAATAAAATAGAGACCACTTTATTACAATAAAACACATATCTTGCGCTACTATTCGTGTACACAGAGTAAGTAATCACTACGTCATATGCAATGATCAAATAATCGTTTTCACTGGAATTGTTTATGTTACAAAAATATATCATTTAGTACGTTATCATAGACGTGCATGGGCATAATTCTATGTTGACATGCTGTTAGGGTTATTATTTTATATAAGCAAATTATGTTCTTGTTCTTAAATCATGCGTCACTTCAGTGGAGACTTATTTGTTGGTCATATAATATGCACCCCAACTTCTTTTTTCATCTTATTTTATAACAAAACTGAAGCTCTTTTTATTGCACACATATAGAAGAATAACAATAAGTCGTGACAACCGCAAAACAAATCTAAATGTACGTCGCCAATCTTTTAATTAACAAACAGTACTAATGTTACAGGTCCGTTTTATCTTAGGGCATACAAAATGTAGGTAGTCACGCAACAGAGACCACGGAGCGCTGTTAATGGAGCGTTCAGATTCCTAGCTGGTAATGATATACTGTTTGGGAACATTATTCGTAGTGTTGCTTGGTATATTGGTCATAAAGTGTCCATAGTAACTTGTTTTATATGTAATTTTTTTCTTTAAAAAAAAAACAATTATTTTAAGTGTATTTTTATTCAATAATAATTTTCTGCTTGTACATATAGTTACATTACATTGTTGTCTAAGATTGGTGTTCTTTGATAGGAACGCATTTTGTATGTATTATTTTATGTATTTCTTGCTTCTTTAGTTTCCGAGAGATTTCTGTCTTTACAAATCTATTTTCACTATCCTGAAAAACATTCAACAATCACTATTTTAACTATTGCGGAGTAACACTCTTGTAATATTTTACACTTTTACAACATACATACATACAATATACATGTATACATACATTTAAAAATATATGTTCAGACGCAAGAATGTTAAAACCATTGATCATTACTTCCTCGCTCCCTAAAGCTTTTAAAAATACGTGTACATTTTTAAAAACAAATTAGATTCGTTAAAAGTTTTTATCCGAAAAATATGTTTGTTTCTAATATAATAACCTATTTTTTAAAATGGCCCCAGTAAGCTGTAAGCTCACAATGAAGGTACTAAATTTCCCAAGCGACTTTAACGTGATACGTAATTATATTGTGGAAGTTGCCTAGTCAATTATGGACTCGGCGATATAATACCCAGCCGAGTATCAATTAGCAAACTCTTGAACTGGGACGCATACATTTATGAGGAAACGTTTATCAAACATACTCGTAGTTTGTAGCTACTGAGGGCACTAAACATAACTAGTTCCATTGTCTCGTGTAGAGGTCAGCCTTGCATCCGAAGAGTCGTGGTTACTCCGTCCACGAGAGTTGTGCAATTGTCTCACATTTTTGTACTATGGCACTGATTTAAATCTAAAAGGCCGTAACTACAACTATAGCGCACTTAATTTACGACACTGTCACCGACCCTCAAGGTTGTTTTTTGATTGTTGCTAGATAGTGGATTGTTTAGTTTGAAAAGCATTCGGATTCATCGTGCAAGTCGCCGTGGGCGGTGCAGTGCTGGACATGCAATATGAATTGTATGCTAGTGTAGCTCCGACTAACAGAGAAATGTCGATGTGAATAGCAGAATCAATGTTTCTAGAGTTCGTTATACTCACACCTTTTATTTACTGTGAGAATCAAATAGAGTTCATTTTCTCATTTAGTTGCACAATCGTAATGAGTTTGGATATTTAGTATCTACTGTACTAAATATTTTTTCATATAACAGTGTAAATTAATTCTAAAGTAGTAAGTTATACAGACATTAGAAAAGACGTATTATAGTAATAAAAACAATCTTATTAAATAAAAAGTAATAAACGTATTATAGTAATAAAAACAATCTTATTAAATAGTTTGGGGAAAAAATAATATATTTTTTTAATTAAAACCCTTATATAATATTAATTTAATTCAAAATGTATATGTAACATCCCTAGGTCATTGCGATATTCAAACGCAGTCTGCTAATGGTTTTGTCTTGACACTGGCGCCATGTATGATACTATAACATATTCGTTTCAATTCTATTGTGAGTTACATTTATTTATACTATTAAATTGTTTATTATATTCATTTGTGTCTTTGTAGGTATGGATATAATTATCAGCGATTCCTTTTTTAAAACTACTAACAGAAATATCTAAAAACCAATGTGATGGTTACAATTTATTATAATAGTAATTAATTGTATGTATATCATAGGAGCGTTAGTCTTTACGCAGCAATCTTTTAACGATAATATTTATAAATGGCTGAAAGCACAACGATTTTGTAATCTTTCTTTCTTGGTTAAATAAAAAAGAATTGATATTTATATTATTATATGAAAATAACTTTATATTGAATATATTAATTTATTGAGCCCTCATGTTTGTTTATATTTATATTTTAAAACCAAAGTAACAGAATTGTCACCTTTGCCTCGCGGTCAATTGAATAGTATTCAAAAAATCTTGTTACTTTTATGTTTCTTAAGACACTTAAATTTACATATTTTAAGACTACGGGCGAAGGTCAATTGCAGTTTCTTCTAAAATAAAATATTCTTACACTTACTTTGACAATGATGATATTTGACCTATTGCAGCATCCAAATAAATTATAAATTATTTTAAAAAATATATGTTTTGAGTATTTTGCTTAAAATTTATATCTTAGGAAATATAACAACAATAGGAAGTAATGGGTTTGACAAGGTGATATATTTCACAAAGATGTTATGAGCAAAGTTTACCAGCAACCGATAATAATATAAATGAACAATTGTCTAGTGACGTACAAACATACATTATAGGATTACTTACTAATATTTTAACTATCTCCGAGCATAAGTTCAACAAAGCGTAGGCAACGTTAATGGAAGTTGCCGACATGAGAAATTTAGTAAAGCGCTTACCATTGTTTGATAAAGGTGTTATATTGAAGTTAGTGTCACTACAGTTTAACTTGATTTGGGGTGTGAGATAGCCTTAATGTATTTTGAAATGTCTTTGAATACAAATGTTTCAGAATATACAAATTCTAATGTAATCTCATAAATAGCAGAACAATGCAATATCTTGGTGTATGTTTATAAAGTAGAAATAAATAATATAAATTTCTTTGTTATTTTAGAACATTTATTACCGGATTCAATTGCAAAACCCAATAAAATATTTGACTTATTTACTATGAACTACAAAATATTTTAACGATATAAAACATCAATTATTCAATGTTATCCAGTTTGATGCAATATTTAGAGGCACTTGACAATCAGCAAGCGCATGTTGATCACCTGCGGCTCTGTCAGCTGATTGTAACGAACTAAATTACACATTGATTCAAATCGATGTTTAAAATAGTGCTTAGGCTTGATTTATATCCATAGAAATGTAATTGTTTGCAATAATATCCTAAATCAAATCTTGAAGGCAACAGGATTCCAATTACAACTTACTATACGAAAATCTAAAAGCTCTAACAGAGCATTAATAATTAAAATGTAATAGTTAAATAACACTACTGTCAATATTAGAATCTATCAAGCAAACCTAAAGATATAAAAAGAAATATATTAAAAGAATCTATTTGGGACATAAGTGAGGGACTACGGATAGTGAAAAGATGAAGCGAAGAACGCTTGAGGCGTCTTCTCTGACCTCTCGAGCACTAATACCGGCTGTTTGCTCATCCGTTTGAATTGAGCGATGCAGTTGTCACCACATACGACCCTGACCCACTTACAACTGACTCTTGAGATGTTCTGCATCTTCAAGTTTTTTGAAAAGAGATCAAATTTATTATACTTTTATCTTTATTTCTAAAGAGTATTAATTGCCACAGTAGCTGGTCTAAATTATTTGATAGTTTTTTGTGATACGCAGCCATGCATACTTTACATATATATATTCTTATATATTATTTATAATTTAGATTCTAGACAGTAAATTTCTTAGTGGTTGGAGAATAAATTTAGTCCATAAAAGGGTTTAAAAGGTCAGATAGCAGCTTGAAAAACTATTAACAATGCCAAATAAGGTAGTTAGTATGTACATCCTGGAAATATATCGGGATAGAAAATATATCGGGATAGGGCTTCAAGGACGGTATATTGTAATGGACATTCAAAACAGAAAATAAGAATTAAATGATATATGTTTGATATTGTCTATAAAAGCCTTTAGCCATGTTAAGATTATTTAAAATAAACATACAATAAAAAGTCATTGACTGGGGAAATCATTCCGTTCTCTACTATCTAAAATGACTATAAACTCTATTGATTCTTTTTATGAATCTGATGTTATCATGAGAAAATCGATCAACCGTATGATATGCTCTTGCATATGTGCATGTATAATTAACAAGAATTATACTAATAACAATTACTATTGACTACCTGTTTCCCACGAAGAGAAGAATTGCTGAGATGAAGTGACTGGGTTCCTTCACAACGCCTCTTAGATTACCAAGTTTCCGGCAGCCCATCCTATTGTGAACCGTATACAATGTAATATGTATTATAATATCAGAGTGCTAAGGCATATTTTTGAAAAATATAAACTTAAAATTTTGCTGAAACTACGTTTCGGTTGTTTAAGGTGATTTCATGACGCCTATACAGTTGGATTAGGGAAACAAACTCACAAAGCTTTATGCAGCTTATTATCATACGTTTTAGGATTTGAATCAGGAAACCCTGTATCTATATTTCCAAGTATAAATCTTCTGTTGCAACAAACAGAATTTCCTAGAAAACCTCGCCTCGTATAGTGAAGCTGGTAACTTTTCCGTGAATTCAAATAGACATTTTAAATATTTTATACAAAAATTCCGCATCTCGGTAACAACATACCATTCACATTTAGATACACCCTTATCTGTTGCCTCTACCAATGTTTTAAAACATTTTATTTATACATTTTATATAAAAAATAATTTGAAAGAGCTAAGGTAATAAATAATATTTTATGTAATATGTAATTAGAGATACTTGTGAAGGCTTTGACTAGACCTATAATAAGTTTCAATTTAAAAGAATTACTACAGCTTTAATGTAATAACCATTACCTCTAAATATCTTAATGGACAGATAAACACATTAACCATTCCAAACATGGAATAAGTACCAGTTCTATTTATAATATAAAAAGTAAATCGCTTACTACTCATCGTATGTGATTAGACATCTAAAAACATTTATTTATGATCATGTCAGATATATTGGACGTAAGAATAATAGGAATAGTTGTCTAGACATATATTTATTGTAATTACTATACACATCGCAGTGAAACATTAATAAGTACCTGTAGATATTTGAAAATATCTATAAACATGTATAGCCATGTTAAGCTTGTATAAATATATATAAATATAGAATGAAAAATAAACCGATACGGGCAGATATTCGAACCCGCGACCTCTGGGAAATCGTTCCGTCGCTCTACCAATTGAGCTATCGTATCGCTGTCCGTCCGTACCCAATTAAGCATTCTATATGTGATCGTCTTTATCTAGTAGATAAGCAAAAAAAGCTCAGAAAAGATTTAACCTTGGTATATTTAAGACAATTGACTTAGGAATATGTAAGAAGAAATGTAAGGTCTAAACATCCTGAAGTTGCGCTCACGACTGAACGATTTTCGTGCGGACCAGGAACGATTTCCTTATTGCACCGCCCCGATCGGTTCCCAGAGGTCGTTCTACGCGTTGAGGACCCTTTATATCTACTGATTTTTTTTTGATGTACTATAAATTATGATAAATTTTTTGAAAACATCTGTAAGCATGTATATCCATGTAAAGTTTGTTATTTTTTTTATTATTTTGAAAAAAAAAACAATTATTTACAAGCAAGGATTCAAACCTACGACCTCGACTACGCGATGGGTAGGTTTACCAGAGATTTGAATCTATACCCATATCGGTTTATTTTTAATTATATATTTATTGAAAGTTTTATCTAGTTTAATATATTGCTAGAAATAAATGCTTTTTACAATAATTGGGGCCACTTTTTATCTTGGATACAAATTCTTATATAATTAACATTATTAAATTAAACGTTAATTATTCCCACTTGCTAGAATTTAAGATATTTTATTATTTTAAATAATAAAGAATTTATAAAAATAAATGACAAAAAGAATCCTTAAAAATCGTATGTTACAAAAGGGCTCTGCAGAAGCCATCTTTGTTGCGTTCACGCAATCGAAGGGCTAGTTACCCGCACTTAGATACGAGTTCAAGTACACACATGTTATAGTAACTACCTTAATAACGCGTCTAAATTTTGCTTCATGGGCTATTACAATTTCCCTTGTTTTATTTTAAACCGTGGAGACAATTTATCTTCTCATATATATTGTTTAGGTTTTATTGTATCAGCAAATTTATATTTAATGAAATTATGATTCCAAATAAATTTGTTAATTTTGTGTCTTAATCTAAATTAATCTATGACTCAATTTTACACAATTATTAATAAAGATATAACTAATAAAAAAACTATAACTAAAACTTAATGTATAGAGTCTTAATTGTATACGATATATCGACCGTACAAATCGATCTAGAATCGATTTAAATTGGTTTATTAATCCATTCAATAGATTCGAAATCTAATAATCAGTTCAAACTGGATTCAAGTAGCAATATTCAATTGTACATATGAACTAAGACAAGTTACTGTCTCGCTAACTTTCGAGCATTACATTCGATTTTGAATCGTGATCTCATTTCAACTGAATACGAATAATACAATTGTTATTTATCTTAAAATTATCCTTGTTTATATGATTTTTAGCTTACATATATAATGCCTTATGCAAGTTATAAATATTAATTACTTCCTTTGATTATCTAATATCCTTTTATATAATCCTAAATTACTTTTCACATTTAAAAAGTTAAGTCTCGAAATACGTAAGTACGTTTTTATTTTAATTATACAGGTTTAGTTTCCTAAACTCGTTGTGATATTTACTATTAATTAAATTTATTCAAAAATTGTATTAAGTTTTATAATAGTGTATAAAAAATTGTTAGGTTAAAAAAACCGATTGGAAGAAAAGAAAGTCGTAACTAGTTCTCCTTTGTTGTATTATTAGTACATTTAAATTGAATTTAGGAGACCAAAAAATATCAAGTTTAAAGCTTGGGACAAAAAAATATGTTTATTATACAGAGTAATTTAATAAATTTCGATAATTTTCTATACAGAGTAAGGGTAGGTATTCCAGGCTAAAGAAGAAACTAAAAGCTATATATCTATAGAATCACACTTCCTTATCTTCCTTCAAAGTCTCCTTACTTGCAAAGTTAGGAAATTCATAAACTTTATCATTTGATGTCATACTTTCTAACTTTGTAACTGCCTTGAGACTGAATTTTCAGAAACTATGCACAATATTTGCCTTTAAGCCATGTTACAACATAAATGAGTTATATTACAATATACCGTCTCTACATTATTTATCATTGCTATGTTTAGTTTTATATATATTCATTGCTCTATCTTCTCTATGTCTTATTATATTCCATATATTTCAGGTGCCGGTAGTCCGATGTGATGAGACAGAGAACTGGCTTCCTCCACGTCACTCTAACATAATTGGCGTGAAGCTGTTTCAACATTCTGATACGCTCTATAAGGCGATTATTTATGGCCCCAGAAAGCCGAGATGTTACTAAATTAATTCATTTTGTCTGCGTTTAGAAAAATATTGAATATAGCCGCAACAAGACTGGAAGATTTAAAAGTAGTTATTGTAATACTTTGTATGTTATTTAATAGTTAATACCCTATTCGTATTTGAAATAACTTTACTCAATATGTAAAATTAATGAAAAACTCATTAATTCTTATACACATATTAAAATAAATGTAGAAGTACAAGAGGTCGCTGGTTCGAAACTTGCTCGTTTTGACCAAACTTTTTATTCTGTACTTATTAAAAAAAAGTTTTATTAAGCTAAGTGTTTATACACAAATAAAGCAATTTATTATTAGTTTTCCAAGTACTCATTTTTCTACTATGATAGTATTCAATGTATAAACAAAACGCTCGACGCTCATTTTAAATTACCTAGCTAAAGTGTTGTAACATATTAAACGATAAATTAAATAAACAGCTAGTGATGTATCCTGTAATCATCCAGTACTAAGTTTGCTCTGGATCTTAATTCGCAGCTCTATCTCTATATTTAATATAGAGCTTTGGCAGACGTTAGATTAAAGCCTAAATGTTCACAATAACGAAGTTTCACCTTTGTTAATGGTGTCAAACTAGAGCGGTAATGCATCCGAGAAAGTTTAACGACGACATTTAGCTCTCAAAGTGATATAATTACGTCAGTGTTTGTGTTACATAGTGAGAATTACCGCATTTATTGTCTTAAGGTTAGTAGGTTCAAACTAAATATCTATAATATCATGAGCAGCAAGTATTTAAGCGCATAAATAAAACATTCTAGACATCCTTATTATACTAATAAAAATCAAACAATTTCTTTTTAATTCTCTCTATACTTTCGTAGATATTCAATTTTAAACAAATTAATTCTTATTTATTATATATATATCTATTATCTAGTTAAATAATTCTTATTTATTATATATATATCTATTATCTAGATGTTGTATTTTAATCTTATCTCTCTTATACTAAATTCTCCCTATAACGGTATCCATTGATAGATTTACAAAGAAATTAAAACAATGATTTGTTTAGAAATTGTATAGAAGAAGATATATAAAGGAGTCTTAAACAGCTGCAAAGCTTGTTGTTAAATAAATCTTTTAGATACCTTACAAATGGTTGGAGTCTTAACCGCCTAGCAATTAGTAAAAGTGAATTGTCAAAGTAAACGTAGGTTATTTTACATAATGTATAGTTACTGCCCCTTTAAGACCTAAGTAGCATGACAAGCGGTCATCAATGCTCAAGTTAAATGTAGTTAAAACCCCAATGTAACTGACGAGAAACCTTTGTACTCAGCATTTACAAGTAACCAGTTGTTCCCTCTAGTTGACTTGGAAAATGAGTCATTAATTTGTGTTAGATAATTCTTCTGTACATGCGTTTGTCATTGAACTTTTACTACATGCTCGACTGATTTTCAAATGGCGGTGTGTTTCTGAGTGCGCTAAATTGTTATTTATTTATTAAATTTGATGATGTAATTTAGTATAAAATTTTTTTAGAACGATAACGTGTGTTCTACTAGATTGATGTCAATGAAATTTTATTTCGTGTATTAAAACGGGTCCCTGGTTAGTTAACTCCTAATTCCACCTATGAGGGGCTTAAATTAAATTAGAGTTTGGTTGACATTTCATTATTTTATCCGAATGAAGTCAGAGTCAGTAAACTACTTTTTTATTAGTGTAATATACCGCCCCGTTGGTCGAGTGGTTAGCACAGATGCCTAACGTGTAGCGGCGCAATGGAACTCGGGTTCGATTCCTGGCAGAGACAGGCATATATTTAAAACATTTGCCTAAAGCTCCTATTTAATAAACTTTGATGTATGACAATTAGGATCAAATGTTGCGGTCGTGACAATTAAACTTTCACTCTTGCGCATGTCCCTTGCGGATGTAGTGTGATTACATAATTGATACTTGACGGATTGGGGCATGCGACTACAGAACAAGGTGCGATTGTAATTTGACCTATTTTTGACCCTTTGTTATATAACAATATCGCTTTCTGCTCCAGATAAGTTAAATAACTTCTTTTGCTTAAGAAGTTATTAATGGTGCTAAGTTCGTAATGGAATATTCTAGTAATAAAAGATTATTTTGGACTATAATTCACGGTCTGCTTATTATTAAGTAACCTGACTAATTAATAATTTTTCTAAGTGAAAATAAAAGTGTATGTGTTTTCTTTAAGATTTGGTACATCCGAAGTTTGGTTGGTCATAATAAACTTTTATCTTAAATTCAGTACATCCCAAGAACAACATTTTCTATGGAGATCTTTGTTTTAATACTTACGATATAAGTTTGAAGTTGTTTAAAATAATACATATTTTGTATGCTTTAAAATTCTGTAAACAACTTCCTAGATAGGAAACAAACATGAACTGTTAACATAAATCTTTGAACAAGATATATATTATGTATTAATACTTGTTTCGTCTGTTGTTGCATCATTCGGCTTATCTACTACAGAAAATATAATATATTATTAATATTCAAAAATATATAGCTTTTAATTAAATTGAATGACAGCTTATATCATAAATACAATTTTCAATAATTTTTCATCATGTAGAAATACATTTTAAAAGAATTTTAATTTAAAAGGCATATATGCGATAAAAAACTCGTTTCGTAAGAGCGATCTCAAGCACGCCTCATTTGTAGGAGCTGGATATTGGTGTCATATGAGACGTTTCAAATTAGGGAATACCTAAGACGTCGTTAAAAATAAAATGCGCCTATAATCAACGACATGACATTCATGACGCGATCAATGGTAAAGATTTCTTTGAAGACATCTCCTTGTAATGTAGGATTAATTAACATTAGTGAGGCTGAATTTAAAATGCCACCCGTTAGATATGAAAAGAATGTGCAAACCTCCTTACTTAAAACTTCTTTTCTTACTGCTTAACGTAGTTAGCTTAGTTACTGAATGCTGTACAGTTTTGAACGTGTATGACCTAATAACATTGCGCGGTAAATTTATATTTATATTTATACTGTATTTAATATTATATATAACCATAGTAATACTAAAATGTTAAAAATATATTTTATGTATTTAATTTTATTATATTGTTAATATTTCTTAAAATTATTATTATCAAAACTAGATAATACGTTATCATAACCTTCAGTTTAGCTTTGTAAGTTATAGATTCCCACAGCTCTGGTAACTTATGAGTCAGATAAGAAACTAGGGTTAAAATATTTATTTTAAAGAGGAAAATATATGATATACATGTACATTAATTTCTATTTATGGCTGAAATATAATACAAACTTTTATTTAGAATTATATATTTTATGCACGAATATGTTCAAAACACAAACAAGCCAAAAAAATATAAGTCTGTCTGTTTTCGATAATATATCAAAGGGCTTAGTTATTTTTCAAAGACGTTTTATTGCCAGCTTCAGGATTCTTTTGAAACTAACTTAAGATGTTTTAAGTCTTTGAATTATCATAGCTTCTACTAGAATAAAATCGTGTATAGTTGCTTAAGTAAAAAAAAACTTATCACTTTAATAATAACTTTCTCTAAGATATTTTTATGCACTAAATTATTTAGTTTTAGATTTTCTTTTGTTGGTGTTCTTTATAGATGATTTAATTAATGGAAACATCGTCCGTTTTAAGAACTACTTAAAAACTACTGTTACATATCTTTTTGCAAGAATAACAAAGTAAATAAAATAATTTAACTCAACGGTACAACACTCAAAGCTACTACTAGCAAAAAGTTGAGTATATCAATCTGTGGAATAAATTGAATCAATTTTCACGATAGATTGGTAAGCATATTATTGATATAGTAAACCATACAGCGCTTAAGCGCTTTAGAGACTCTATCAAACTGTTAGGAAGTAAATCGCTTTCCTGCTACAAATTGCTAAGAAGGTGTATTTATCACTTCTGTTGTGGCGGTAATGTAGTTTTGACAGCTTCGCAATTCGTAAAGCTTCTTCAGTAAAGTTCATAGCTCTAGATTTCTGTTACCTTTATATATAATGTGATTTGAGTAGGTATCTCTTCGTTCGGAATACAAATTCAATAACGCATTGGGTTAAATTAAATTCAATGATAGCATAATAAGAATTTTTGAGGTTGCCGTTACAATATCTTTATTATTACTTATAAACCTATGTATATTATACATTACCCTGTATTACTTATAAGTTATTTATAAGCCAATGTATATTATACATTACTGTTAGCTATGTATATTACTTATAAAGGTCGTAGTGATGTTGGTTCATTATGTATAGTGGTATATGTCTATCCCAGACTATTATCAGAGATTATTTATACTTAAAAAATGAAATTAATTGCTGTTATACTGTGCAAAGAATACCTACTCCTTCTTCAAAGACCAGCAACATTCGTGTTCATCCTCTGATATTGCACAATATTGTGGGCGGCTGTCATTCCTACCATAAGATGACTCGCTTGCTCGTTTGAACAACTTCTAAAATATATATGCAGGTATGTATGTAAATATCACTTATGACTAAAAAAAACTAAACTGATTACTAAAAAGTATTTATGAATCCTGTAGATTATTAGTTATTTTTAAGTTTTTTTAAGTAAGAACATTAAGAAAAATGTAACGTTGAAAGAATATCGTCGAATTTTTCGGTTTTTGCTATAGATTTGGCATGAAAAAAATAAAAACCGGGAAAGTTGCTTTTTTTTTTAAATATAACATTTATAATTCTTACTGAAATTTATTTATAAAACTTTGTTTGTATATGTACGTATGCATATGTATTAATGTAGTATTAGTTAGAACAATAGAAAAATTCAATTTAAATAGTCGGTGGACTGAAAGAAATCATAATAGAATTTGTATATTATAAAAATTTATTAAAAAAAAATTCTCAGGACATCTCATTTATTTCATGGGCAAATAATACTACTAAAATAATAACAATTTCAGTAAAAAAATAATATTTTTAATTGCGATTGAACTCACAGCATCATTAACTATTTTAAGAATCATATATCTTACTCTGTGCTACAATTTAATTTGATTTTGATAACAGATAAATAATCTCTAGTTGAATCTATTAAACATGTGCACGATCTCCATGAAATCAAAAGCAACATGGTTCCAATCTGGATACAGGATCCAGACCTTGTACGGACGAGCCGGCTGTATTAACGAACTACATACATATTTAAAGGATAGTGTGATCTTCCTAACGATTCACAGACGATAAAAATACTCAACCTTTTTAGAGTTCTTTTAAAATAAAAAACATAGATTAAATAAAAGATTTTTAAAAATCGAATATCTTAAAAGCATCAAAGGAACGTATTCAAAGACATTTTCTTAACTTATAATATGTTTACATAAAGTGCCCTAAACTTGGTATTGACTTAATCCCTAAAATCTACAACTTTTCTTTAAGTTTTTTGTCTACATTATTTTGAACGGTCTAAAAAGGACTTAAGAAGTTTATATAGGCTTAAGTACTCTCATATTCATTTGAATGGTATCACTAATAAATTGTTTTTTTCTGAATATGCTAAGACAGTATTAGGTAGAAGTTCCAAATGATGACCTTGACCCGAGATGAGCTGTAACATCAATTTCAACAATTACTTTAAGTATATTCTCTCTTACCTTATTCTTGCTTTCATTTTATACAATACTGGTTAATCAAATTGATTTATATTTGTGGTATATAATGTCTATTATAATGGTTAGAATATATTTTTTTATAAAATTCATTTAAATAAGTAAGTAGTAATGTTACAAAATTAAAATAATTCATCAACACCCACATTCTTAAAAAACAAGTTCCGACCTTTTTTAATTAATTAACAACACTCTATAAAAGGTAACAAAAAATTTTAGACAAAAAATCTTCATTTTATAGAAAGAAAGTAAAGGTATCCTTATTTATTTTTATCTGCACAAGAAAAACTACGTATATTTTCCGTACCAAAAAAAGTATAATTTATTTTTAACCACACACTCTTGAGACACTGCATAACACTTCTTTACACTAAAATATATCTTACCATTCATCATATAGTAACTATAACTTTATATATATAATATAATATTGGCTTAAATTACTTTCATTAATTAAACCCTAACCTTTTGCCCCTTTTCGCTACTCCTGTCCTGATAACAGCTCTGACTGGTCCGAAGTTCATTTTGAAATCTAGTTAACACCATATTGTTTTCACATAACAAATATTAATTGTTCGGGTTATGAATATTTAAAGGTAAAGAGCATTATTGATAACGGAAAGGAATTTCTTAGAATAGATTTTTAAATTTAACTTATTTCATATCAGATTTACGGATCAGAAATGTAAAAAATAATAATATTCTAATGGTATAAAGAATTCTAAATTCACCAAGGCGAGTACCTACACTAACTCAGTTTTTAGAATGATAGGGAGATATCCCAGAAATTCCAGGTTCGCTCGTATATTCTTTTCTTCCCCAAATTGTATAAAAAAAAATTAACATAGTATTATATATTATATAAAAGCTTTAGATCTTCTTTATTCCTACTAAATAAATTCCAATTTATACGTCCTGTATTAACCTTTGCCTCCAATGAAATTGTCCTTCCTTTGATAATAAATATCAATTTTATTATATTCTCCAAGCCAGTAACGTTCACCCACGACACAATATGCGATAATCCGGAACAATGTCAATAACAGTCTAGAGAGGCCTCTTATTTTCCTGTCAAAGTGATTAAATAAATAGTCTTCCAGCTATTCCGTAATTACGTAGGTTTATTGCTCAGACACTGCACAGGTATGTTTTTGTCGTACACAGGACGTGTACTGGAGGGCTAGAGACACAGGCCGACCTTTGTACACCCGTGTAGTGGTTTGAATTTTTAACAGTATTTATATGTTTGGTATAATTTTACATTTTTTTTTTTAATATAGAATATAGAATGAAAAGACGGTTAAAACGAGTCGGTATTCCAGAGATTCCAGGTTATAGTGCTGATAATGATAATTTTTTATTTAAGAAATTTATACCTAATTATCTTGGTTATCATGCTTATAGACAAATTTAAATAAAAACAATATTTAATATAAAATTTTCTTAATAAATACATTGTTTCTTTTTAATTTTCAACAGCTTTTACGATGAACAAAATGTATAAAATCTTAAAAAGAAATTACTACAAATAAAGATCAATTGATTGCTTGTCACAGAGTATATATATTAAATTATCAACTGAGAGCAATCTATATTAATTATCTCGCTGTAGACTCGGGAAATCCATTATCAATAGCATTCAATTAAAAGCTACAATTTCTTTAAATCTTCCTAATTGATATTGGAACAAGGGACAAATTGAAATATAATACATTACATATATTTTACACCTACTTCATGTTTCTTGTTTCTTATAGCAGGTTTGATAACTTTTAAATGAGTGAAATACTTTTATTAATTTGTAAGTTGTTAAAAACATCAACCTAAAAGTCGTAGGTACTTACCGTCAGGGGAGATCAACCGACAACAGATGTCCACCTTGTTAGATTTGCATCGCTGGCGCCATGACTGTACCATTTCGAAGTCAAATATTGCATCCGAGGTTAAAATTATTCGCTTTAAATCGCTAATTGATAATAATTGAAAATGAATGATCATATTTGGAGAATTAATTGGCATTCATTTATACTTCGGAATTATGGGCATTATATAATTCAATTAATTTCATAACTATATGTAGGTGTATATTTTAATTTGAGATATTGTCACTTTATCGTTACCGTTAAAAATATACAAATAGTACCCGATAAGATATTGTTTTTTTTGTGTGATTTGTTTTATTTAATGCCAAGAACCGTCATAAAATAACTTACTCAGTAATAAGCGCCTACTTCAATACGAATCGCAATTTTCAAAGAGTAAATTTAGCTTTGGTTCTTACTCAGGCGCTTGAAATTTCGTTTTCAATTACTAATTAAAAGCACTAAATACAATTGATCTAGACTTTTAAAAAGTTATAAATGAAGATGTAATTTATTATTTTAAATTTTGTTTGTATAACATAGAGAAAAAAGACGGGTTTATTCAACATAGCAACAAAAAATAATGAATTACAACAAAAATCCCTTATAATTTTTAAATGAGTTCTGTGTTCCCCATTCTGTAGATATATATAGTAGAGTCATTACGAAAGTACAAGCCACGCGTCACGAGCACTATGGTTACTCGTCATTACACCACAATTCATCCCTCTTTTGGAATACGAACTGGAATGACTTGTAATAATGCCAGGCTGAGCAGAAAGCTAAAGATCCAACGACATAATCTCAGTAAAAGCATCCCATTTTATTTACAGCCCCATAATGATTGTTGACAATGGTGTACATGTTTTATTATTGCGTTATTTATCCTGAATGGTATCTTTAAGACGTTTTACTTTGTCATAAATATAATTAAGCGAAGCGATTAAATGAATAATTTACGATAATGTTGAATTTATTCATTTCATAAAATTTTCTTTTAAAAAACTTATAAATCATCAATGGTTGTACAGATTTTATTGGTTAATTTAATAAAATGATTACGTATATTTTGACCTGTACATATTAGCAGTTTTACAGATAAAAATTGTTAGAGAACTTCTCATAGTAAAAAACAAAATGTTTTATTAAAAAAAAAATTATATGTCTTGAAAAAGACATTTATAAAACTCAGCGTTTGCATCAAACATTTTTGAATAAAATGATACAGTGATTTCAACAGACTTACTAAAGAACGGGTCACGCGCAGGAATGCTTTTCATTAACGTTACATGCTCAGGAACACCCTTCAACATTAAATTAAAATATCTCTGAAGATTTATGTCGACGTTCATTTGAAAGTTTTCCACGCTACAAATATCAAAGTCACATTTTGATTCGGATTCATTCAAAATAAGGTTTTCAAGTTTTTTTAATATAGAATTTAATTTTTAATTTAAACTATGACATACTTTGTTAAACAACAATATTTTTTATTTATAGAACATTGATTCATAAAATTCTATATACATTAAAACAATGTATATTCATACTAAAAATATTTAACATTTAAGTACGTAATCACTAATAATCATGTTAAGAAATAATAAATAGAAAATATAGTATACATAAAATTTCCGTAACAAGATCATTTTCAAATCATTTACAATACAGGTATCACGTAAAAAGCTTGTTAACCGTAAAATCGAGGCAACCTGTCCAAAATTTCCGCCGATAAAATTGAAAGGGCATTTTAATGTTATCTATATAACATCGAGGGTCGACCCGATTCGTAAAACAAGCAAGAGTCACGTCCTGAGGGAGTCTGAGGGAGTCTGAGGGAGGCTTCATCAACAAAACGGTAGCAAATTACGAAAACGATAATCTGAAGCAGGTAGACTCGATTAGGAATAATAGTAAGGTTTATTGAAGTTCTCGATCAGATTTAAACTTAAAAATGTTAATTAATCTAGGAATCGATCATTAATAAAGATGTATTAAAAAAACTAACCTTAAATCTTGTTATTTTAAAAAGAGGATAATATATCTCATATATATATATATATATATTTTAATAATGTGTTTGTATTATAGAAATTATAGATAATTAGAAAATAAATAGGTTTCTACACAGTTTTAAGAAAAAAAGAAATAACTTTACTAAGAAACATAATATCTAATACCCAATCTATCCAATACAGCCGTGAGATCGCAGCTAACAATTATGTTGCCCCATATCTTCTCAAAGGTGCCAAGGGTAAGAGCCGGCTGAGGGATTAAATACAAGTAGATACCATCGTTTACCAATTTGCAAAAGGTTGCGGGAATATCACACACACACACACACACACACACACACACACATACGCATTCAGTGGAGGAGTTAGCGTCAGGTTTTCAACCAATTCTATTTTGCAAAATCATTGCAAATCGGTGCAACATATTATAAATTAATATATTGCGGTAACCTCAAGTAATTAATATACAGGGATTGAGATAATAACGTGACCTACCAACTGCAGAAAACCAGAGGCAACAGACGTCAACGAACAGAAGTTCATTATGATATGATGCTATCATAATTGAATTCGACAAATTATGGTAAATCGCAACCTTGCTTTAATAATTATATATTCTTATTTTTACAACGAAATCGTATTATAAAAGGAATTGTAGCTTAAACTCTTTTGACAATATCTAATGTCCTTAACCGAATTTAGCATTTCTGAAACCCTCATGTTGTTGTTTAGTTGATTATGGTTGGTTATAATTAAATATCTTTTGATCCGACCATCCTATTTGTATTTCACGTCAGGTTAGTTCGTTTGTATTATTATGTGTGCTATTACTTTAATGTTACATACGATTTATATCCAGTTATAGTTAGAGGTAGCATGAAATGGAACTCTCTAAACTTGTTCTATATTCAAATAGAGTTCATTTAACGATTTGTGAATAATTTGATTTAATACCAGTCAGTCACAAAGGTGTTAATAATTAATAAAAAGATTATTCATTACGATGTACCGATAAGTACCTTTGATACTTATAAAACTGTTACTGTCATAAAATATATGTTAATTTAGTGTTTGAAAATAAATATAAACATATATAGCCATGTTAAACTTATTTAAATTTATATAAATATAGAATGAAAAATAAATCGATACTAGTAGCTCAATTGGTAGAGCGACGGTACGGTTTCCCAGAGGTCGCGGGTTCGAATCCCTGACCGTTTCAGTTTATTTTTCATTATATATTTATATAAATGTTAATTTAGTTTAATTAAATAAAGGGTCTTAAAAAGCTGTAGATCATAAGGTATTAACTAATTTGTTACTAATCGGAATATCTATTTATATGCTCGAGCATCTTGCAAGAACTACTGAATTTATTTCAATGTGGTTTGTGGTGTTGGAAGTTTGAAGCGCTAGTAGGTTATATCATATACGTAACATTTAAAGCAATTACCGAAAATAATACCCAGTAAAAGACTATCGCGGAAGGCTGCTTACAAGAATGTAATTGTAGAGCAGTTTACTAGATGGCGTTAATAAGTAAAGTTGGTTGCGGTTCCTTTGTTGCGTGATCATTATTTTCTTGTGCAGTCAAAAAAAAAAAATTACTAATTTAGTTCGTTTTATCGTAATACTAAAATCTCTCAGTATTAAATATATTCAGTAATTGTTGTTTTTGTTTTAGTTCTTACGTTTATATTTGTAAGCGTGAAAATTTCAGCCTACCAAAAAATATTCAAAGTATTTAAAACTATTTTATATGCACAGACAAAGCTGCTGAAAAAAGCTAGTAATCAATATAAGTACCTAAAGTCAAGAGAAGTACTAAGCACAATTCTTGGAATGGAACACAAAAGCTTCAAGTGACAGCCGTTACGACGTTTATATATTGCCAAATATTTCTAATGACATACAAACATGTAACAGACAGATATATAAGATCAAACTAACGTCTTTTACTACTTATTTGTTTTTAAAAATTAGCTATAAACGTTTTCTTTTGCCATCCTAAATGGAATCTTTTAAAGGAGTATATTTCCATATGTATTTGACTATTAATTAAGTATTTGTATAGATTTTTAAATCTTATTATAAATAAATATACCACTGAAAATGTTGGTTTGGAAAAGTACAAATGTTAAAATTAATTTGATAATTTCATTCACAAATGTAAACTCCAAATTAAAAAAAAAATAGAACTAAGAAAATACATTTTAAGGGATTACACTGATAATATTATATTGAAGTCAACATTTCTAATAACAATAGAATCAAAACCCTCAATGGGTATACAAACAGGGAAAAGGATATCCGTGTCACAATCAGCATTTAATTAAATTTTGGAAACAACGGACATGTGACACTCGCGACTCAGTAAAAACATGTACCATTTAATGTTCTGAAACACAGACATAGCAAAAGAAATTTACATTATTCAAAATACAAGTGGTTTTAATCAGTCCTTGTTAATTCAATTTTGAATAATTTACGTAATATTATGAGATAAAATGAATGAAAATATATTTATAAATTATACTATGTAACTTATAATAAAATTATTATATCACTTCATCTTACGTGTATCTGACATTTATATTTTTATCTATAAGTCTAGAATAAAGTCAATATCAGAATTTAGTCATACAAGCTGTATAACATTGATAAGACACCCGGTAAGATGTTCAAAGGGAAGAAGAACAAAAGCAACAAGTGCCAACAAAGAGTCTGATCATTACATTCCATCCCTTTTATACTTGCTTATTATTTGGTCGTTTATTTCTGTGTTCATTTTGCGTTTCATGACACTTGAGACGACAATGGGCCTTTTACTTTGAAGTCTGATGTTTCTGTTACTTACTAGCGTAGAATATTCCATGTATCATTTTATTGTTCCTTCATTGATATGCGATGGTAGCAGGCAACCTTATCAGTTCACTTGACGCACACACTGTCGATCTCATTCATTTGATATATAAAATAAAGTATAATGTTTGAAAACATATACTATTAGTATTTTATATATTAAGATTTAAAACTATGGGCTTGAGTGTGCAAGTAGTTACAACTTTGAATTTTTCATTCTCTAAAAAAAACATAAAAATTTAAAAACCATTACATTATTTAAAAAGGAATAGGGATCTGTGGTCCTTAAAGAATATTTTAATTTAGAAATATACTGAAGTATAATAGACACTTAAAAATTTCTGTGGGTATCAGCAGACATATTTTATGAACAAATTTATCCTAAATAATTGTTTTTTTTTTAAGTTATAATTATCACGTACATTTCAAATTTTATTTGTAATTATTGTAATAACATATATCAGCCAAAATTTTTATTAATATGTAGGTTCGAATTAATAACTCTATTAATAAAACTGAATAAGATAATCAAAAAGATAGTTCTTCAAATAGATAAAGTAGTTAATTAATAAACGATCCAAAACTTCGATATATATTAAACTAGCAAAATGTAGATGACTTAAATTACATAATGCCCAAAAGTAAAGTAATGACCGCCCAAAGCTATAAAGATCAAAGCTCTTCAAACAGAAAGCCAGAAACGAACTAACAAATACTCGGGGTTCAAGTTTAAACTTATATCTATAGGAAATAAGCCCAAAGGGAAAAATCGTTTGCAATCTATTTAAACACCCAATGAGTTTTCTTTAAAAACAGATTTGAAATAGATTGGCTGAACTTCCAATGAATTTGAGGCACCAATACACGGTTCGAGTAATTGGCACTCTGAGGGCGTTCATAGCGGATATTGTTGCCGCCTACGTGAATCGAAAATATCCGGTCAAACCATTCTCCCTCATATACAAGAGATATGTTTCAATAACCTATGCAGATATTGAAAAGCACTTACTTTTTTAAATACCCATAAAGTGGCTATGACAAATATTCTCTTCTCTTTTGCGAATATATGAACTGCTTCATGTCAAAGTATCTCTTTTAGTTATCTTTACTGACGATATTTTCCTTATCTTTCTGACGTGATAGTGTGTTGGACGTTTAACAAAAACAAAAATATATAGTTATTATCTGAACGACATTTCACTCTCATTATTATACATTCATATTTAATAGAAACTATTTGACATTTAATAAATATCATCTTGTTATATGTCCAAAAATACGAAATAAATATGATTATGAATATGTCATAGAAATATAATATTAACTGAGAAGGTTATATCGTTTCTCTCAAGCTTCCGCTAGTAGTTTGAATAAGTGTTTGAACTCATTTTCCCGAGGTCGAGTTGCAACTTTATTACTTGTTCAGCAACTAAAATATAAATATCGCAATAGGGCGGATATTTGTTACTTGATTTATTTATAAACATTATATATGCTAGAAATAATGAATATATCTTAATTACAACCTATGAAAATTATAACTAGATAAGAACATAATGTACTAATGACATTACCTTTCATGGGTAAGCCTCTTGTATAGACTTGTGGCGTATCGTGACGAAAGCCATACTTCAGACCATTCTTCAGACGGGTCTACAAACATTATCAAAACTGAGGGTAGCGGGTGCGGGGTCTGTTAGTCTGCCGCCCGACGCCGGCTGGCGCGAACTTCTCGGTCTCACTGAGTACAAAGTTGGAAGCGTGCGAAATGTTGTGACTCTCGTATTTTTTTGGACTGTTATTATAAAGGTTTGTAACTGACGACTTTTATCGAAACTATTTATTGTTTTTTTTATAACTTTAAAATAATATATATTTTTTTACAAAAAAAAAAAAAAAATATTATACTAATTTTAATGTGTCTAATTTAAAATCGAAAATGGTTGTAAATAGAAAAAAATATCATTCATATGATAGGGTTTAAATAAACATTATTTAAGCAGTAGCTAGCCCGTATTAGAGATATATTTTTTTATAAAATATATTGACATTATGGTTGGTATATACAAAAAAAGTTATTTGTAACCGTAATTGAGAAGCCGATTTTTTTAATTCTTGCCCGATTTTAAATTACACTGATTTATGTAAAAAAATATAATGAGGAAAAGAAGTAGAAACTTCTGTGGAAAGAAAATATTCCCACAACGCTAATAAAATAAATATAAAACTTATATTTATCTGAAAACCTTAATACTGATTACCGAATAGTTGTGTAATAATGTTAAATAATAATAATACGTGCCGTAATTACTAACACTATTATCGCCACCTACAAAGATCATACATTTTAGATAAGGGTTAATTCAATTAACGTCTTGTACTGGATCGATCTTTTAATAATTGACTTTAGGAAAATCAACCAAGTTCTTGATATAGAACGTTTATGTTGTGAAGGTATACATTGAATATTCTTTAACTAATTACTTCATACTAAATAATTATATTATATAGGTTAAAAATTATAATGTGATTCTATATTTTTTGTTGCACATCATTTATAGTGGAAATTAATAGTTGCAAGCTATAAAAATATATTAGGACTTACTGGAATATTTTAAAAGTATTGTTAATTATAATAATAAAAGGAGAAATCAAATAAGATTTTAAAGCTTATATCAGAAACAAAAATAACTTATATCAGAAATAAAAAAACCTATGATTTAATTAAAATAGTTCATCAGAGTATAAGAATTGCTTCTCGCTAACAAGTTTTTCCTTTGTCGCATCTTACGAAATGCTATTACTTTTTTCATCAGAAAGAAAAAGAAAAACTAAAATTCGTCACTAGTATGAAAAGTAAGTGTTAGGCAATATATATTTTTATGGGCAATAGATTAATTAAGATAATTGAAGTTCAAGGTGTATATTTTATTTAAACTAACTTCATTTTGTTACCAAAAAAAATATTAAATTAAAAAAAAAACTATATTACACACTCAAAGTCCAAAACAAAAATAATTACACTATTAGAAATTACTAGTAAAGGTTCCTAATTATTTTAACCAAATTTTTAAACTATTGATTTAAAACAAACATCATGTTACCCAACTTTGGCTTGATTTTTGAATCATCAAATAAATCTACTAAATAGATTTCATTACAGAAAAATAATATCAGAACATTACATTTATTCCTCTCTAAAAGAATTGAACTAACTAAAACTTGGACTATTACTAACTAAAACTAATGTCCGCTTGTAACAGACCGAAATCGAAATTTAGTTTATAAATAATTGTGATACTGTATTACACAGAAATCACGTACAAGTGATTGCATACAATTATTCTAATATTTTATAGTGACCATTGAGGATTAGTGATTATTGAGAATTATTACTTTTACTTTTACCGGCTAATATGTACATCACTATTATAAATACTAATATGAACACTATTTTTAAGCTATAAATACAATGAAATTGCAATAAAATATTATCGTTTTTTAATTCATAATATGATAATATGTATGTAAAGTCAAACCTTTTAACCAGTAAGACTTTTAATTGAAATAAGTGTTAATTGCGCTTACGAAATGACACACTCTGGTTGCGGTTTCAAAAAAAAGCAGTAATGTATTTTGAATTATAGCAAACAAATAAAACTGTAGAGTAACTTTAATTTTACATATATTTTACTTAATGAACCGACAACTCATTACCAACTTCATTACAGATTTTGAATACCATAAAACCTTCCGGTTACCAAAGTATAAAAATTAAGTGGAATAATAATGATATATAAAAGTGATAACCTTTCAAAACCCTCCAAGACGTATATATAAAACAACTTAGTAATACACGAGTACATGTCATGTATATCGATATTTGGATAACAACATTTTGTCATGAAATATATCGTAATAGAATCCAGAACTTCATTAAGTTACACTGAAGTAAAATTGCAACGTGAAGCCCTATCGTGTTCCAATTTTAGGCAACAAACGCGCGACATCACCTCCTAGTACAGGCTATATATAACATTTCATGTCGGAAATAGAAAGGAAAACGTGGAAGAATTGACTGAGTTAGTAGTTTTGCTTTTAAACAACCTTTTTCATTTGTTATTTGGTATTTTAAAGAAGATTTTGATTCTTGGTAAATCATACAGTAGATATATATTATTTTTGATACTTGTTATTTCTTGCCTATATTAACTATTACCCCCTACTTCGTCTGCGGCAGACCCATCCCTTTTAGATGCAAAAATATCCATTTTTCACTACTTAAAATTTATACAAATCACCACATTTTACATTTGTTGTAATTGTAGTTTCCAGTTGTCAAACCAATTCTTAAGATAATATGACAATAAGATAATATGACATGAAAAACTATCTATATGTTTTTAGACAATAAGCCAACTCGTTTCTAAACTTTTTTTTGTTTTTATACTCGATTTTATTTTTGCCTTAACAATAAGAGATTTTTTTGGGGCAGAAAGTATCCGAGTAAAGATCTTTAAATGAAGTAGTATTTTTACAGGTTTAATAACCTATAAAAATGTTATTTACTTAAAACTCATGTACTTATTTTACTTGATCCAGTGGTCCAAGATGCACAAACGAACAAACAGAAGCACAAGAAAACTGATATACAGACAAATGGGACAAAATATTAAAAAATGTGGTTTTGATTTTTGCGCCATTAATCGTAATTTTTTTTGTACCAAAAACGTAGCAAATCGTTTATTCAAAATATATTAATTGGATTCTGCTTTCTTACCATGAATTAGTTATTTGTCTAATAATGTCTAAATGTATTATAAAGCCACAATCAGTTTTTGTATTTTCTGTACTGAAAATAAGAGAATTTATAGCAACGAAAAGTAATCTTTATGCTGATTCAGACAATAAACTGACTCCGTGTATGACTTCATCAGTGTCCTCATATAGTTTTATTGAAAATAAAGCTAACACTATTTTCGTTTCGCATGAAAATGAGATAAAATTTTAGCAACGGAGGAGGTATCAACAAAATTCACAACAAAAATAAATATACAGGAGAAATATCTTATGTATAAATGGACCTCGTAATTATTAGGTCCTTACATATGAAATTGGAGTTTAGTATGGGAGAAATAAAAAGTTAAATATTTTTAATATAATGTATTTAATTAATCAAAGTGTGAACCATTGTTTTCTATGCACTTTTGCCAATTCATAAGTAGTTCATTGAGCTTTTTAATAAAAAAATCAATCGGTAGGGAATTAATAAAATCTTTGAAGGCGATTTGGATTGCCCCATCGGAGTGGAATTTTTTCTTTTCTTTTTTAATTTTTTGTAAAGTGATTTGCATTTAATCTTTACCTATCAATAAAATAATTAAAAATTCTGGGTATCAGTATTCTAAATAGCATAATAACGTTAAAAAAACCAATTTTACTTAATAATTCAATTAAGATATGACTTAAAAACTAAGAAAGATACAATAAATTTACAAGCTCAGTAAATAAATAAAATGTATATCATCGTAAGTAATCGCTATCATTAATCATGGCCAAAATAACACAGGTTCATTTTATAAACTAAATATTTGTTTACAATTTCAGTTATATATTAATTGAGAGAATATTATTATTGTAAGGGACAACTGTTTATAAAATTATAAATTTATTGATAATGATTTTATGAACGTAATAAATTTATAATGTCTTATCTTCACAAAACAAAGGATATATATTTTTATCCGACTTGCGATCTATAAAAGATATAAAAAAAGTTATATCTCTAATACTCCATTTCATTTACGATTACCCTGAAAAATATGGTTGCTATATATTTAGATATTTTTGATCACGGATAGCTAAAAAAATATATTTGTTAACTTGAGCTGACAGTCTATGAAATATAAGTTTTTGCTAAAGACATAGTTGATGAGACAAAGGTTCAGCATCCAGACGCATGACTTATAAGGACTTTAATTTTACCGTACATTTACTTTTGTGAATTGAGATATTGATATTACTCGGAAGATCTTGAGATTACGAGATAAGGCCACAATAATTGTGTGCTTTTACAATAGAAAATATTTTAATAGCTTTATTATAGAACTGCGTCTTAAAATGTAATGTTTATTTTAGTAAGTGTGACAAAACGAAAAACAATTTTAGTTCATATTATACGTAACATACTATTAAAATGTTGAGATTGTTGTTCAATATAAAAATATTTATTATACATATATCTCTCTTATTCTTGGAATAATATGTAAATTATTTTTATTTTGATATAAATGCCTCGTCTGCCGCGGGCATCTCTGTCAACCTTAAAATGTTGTCTCTTATGTATGCCACATACATGGAACAATAGTTTCTCTTTAATCATGTTAAAAGATACTACTGAATAATAAATTAAAGAAAAATAGTAAGAGTAAAAGAACACGACTTCATTTAAATGTATTTCTTTTTTTATAAATTGAAATTCTTATTTATTTTATATTTTTTATACGTTATATTTCATTTTCTATGTATTTAGTTTATATTATTATATTTAAACAAAAAGAGTATTTCTTTGTCTAAAGTTTTTAAGAGTTTTTATTTTATATATTTTATATAAGACAGACAATAATTCGAAACTTATATAATATATCCAGCCCGCTTCGCCGGGCTTAACTTAAAGACGTATTAACTCGAAATACATAAAAAATAAATTAAATAAAGAATTAACTTATTTAGAATTAACCACCGCGATAATAATTATATTCAACCTGAATTTCATTTTCTTCTACTCGTTTCTCTAGCTTGTACATGGATAGTGTCATGACGTTATAACTGACCTTAAATAGTTTGATTTAAAAAACAATATCAGTACTAAAAAAACTGTCACTGACAGTTCAATAAAAAAAAAACCCCAACTGTCACCAAATTTTACAAGATTACCCGCTGGGTCAATCTAAAGATCCTCTGAAAATTAGAAGAATTTGAATTTGAAGATCGGTCGGTTTATCCGGAACATACATACATACTTTTGTCTTTTATAGGTATAGACTATAGATAGAAGATAGATTTAAAAGTAATTTACTAAATTTTTTATAGTTTTTGCCAACTAAACTTATTTCACCTAATACTTTAAAAATCGTCTCCATTTAGTAAAGTGGTCTTACCAAAGAAAGTTTTTCGTGACCAAAAATAATGCTTAAAACATCACTAATGAAGATATATTTATGAAAAGATGAAACGTACATGTTACGTACGTGACGGACATTTAATGGTCGGCATTGGTTACCTAGTAACGGACACCGGAAATGTTAACGTTCACAAAAGCTATTATTTTTATTCTACATTTTCATGTTTCCTCATATTTTTAAAACGAAAACAAATACTCCAGCACTGTACAGAATGCGTCAGCAAAGAGCAAATAATAATTATTTTCAATTTAATTAAATATGTAATTTAAAATTCTCTACATTAATTAATTTATATTATTCTATGTTTAAGACGGGTAAGGGTAATCTATGGGATATTGTATATGCAATATAACTTTGAGCTTAACACCTGAGTGATGCTAAATAACATAATAACCTAAGTAACAAAACAAATTGTCTGTTAATCTATAAACTAAATGGAATTACTTGAGCATGTTATTTAATAAACGTCTAGTACAAAGCCGTATTACCCCCTAAAGTTGTTAAATTAGAGCGGTGCTTTGTATAAACCGCTTTCCCTTCTAGGTTAGAGACACTATACAAATGCTAGTTAATGACGGCCTATCGCTTAGACGGGCAATTTATCACAATATTGAAAACATCGGTGACTGGCTATTTAGAAATAGGTTTTGAGGGTAAAATATCCTAATATGGTGTTTTATTATTAAACTACATGATAAACTTTTTTCTGTTAAATTTTTTTTCTCGAGAATTATGAAACATAATATTTTGACAACCGTCAAAGATATTTTACTATAAAATGTAATATTAATATTTACCAGATCCATTATTTATGAATCATTTTTAATCAATAAAGCGTTAAAAAAGCGACTGCCGATTTTGTTAGAATACTTTGTCCTTGTTTCAGACCACATTTCACTGAAATGAGTTTCAAGCGGATATTACGTGAGGTAAAAGGGAAGCTTTAAGCGCTTGCTATGCATATTTATGTTTTATGTTAAAATAATAATAATTACAATATGCATAATAATAATAATAATTACAATATGCATTTGGTATTCAAATTATAATAATTACAATAATAGTAACATAAAGCTCAATTTTAGCATTTATACAAAGCTCTAAAATATAAAACATTATTATTTTTTATCTGATGATTCCTTAGCCTCTGACATAAATGCCTGTTTACCCACAAAACGTATTAAGACTATCTTAAAGACGCTTAGTGGGATAAATTATTTTGCTATATGTGTAATCACTCTGTATTCCAAATTTCTCACGAAAATTCGAGGTACCTATTGACTAGTTCCGAACTCAAATATTAAAACAGGTTGTGTTTTGCAATCGATGAAATTTGACAATAAATTATGGTTATTATTGTTAAGAGTTTAGTCAATAGTTGTAATTTAAATTATTTCACACCAAAATACAATTTAACACTGAAATTTTATTACAAAAAAAAATATAAAATTTCAAATAGTAGCATGAATAGAGAACGATTTAGACTATTTCAATTGCTCGCTGAAGCTAGTTACAGTTGGTCGTCGCCTGCTAAAGCAGATAAAATAACCCGGTTTAAGTAGATTCCTCTTTAGAAATTACCTAACTGGACTGGGGATTTGCTCACCTACCATTATGGCTTATATAAATCTCCCCCAATAATATATTGTTTTTTTTTATCGTTTCATAACATCTTTTTATTTTTTTTGTAAAAATAATATATCCTACTAATATAAAAGCTACATTAAAATTGCTGTTCTATTTATGAAATAACGAGCAAAAAAATATTGCTTTGTCGTTTCATATTACCGTAAAAAAAATATCTTTATTTATCTTACAATGTATATAATAAAAAAAGCCTTTAGAACCTATTTTGACAATAACTTCTTAACATATTGACAACATTTTGTAATACATCAATAAAAAGTCTAACAAAACTCAGTAAGAAATAAAACGGTATTACTCGCATGACTTTGAAAGGCAACAAAAGATTTTCGAGTATCGAAAAAGTCTTTATTACGAAATGAGGTTTATGTAGATGTTCCTAAACGCTGTAATACCTACTAAGCGTCGCATCAGCGGAAAAAATACAAGGTAACGGCAATTGGAAGGTTCTGAAAACGAATGTTGACAATTTTTATTTCTTCACACAAAAAATATAGTAAATTACAAAATATTTCCACTTAAAAGATTTTGACGTCTTTTATAAGCATAATCAATATTTTTAGGACAAACTATAATTTTGAGCTACCAACTTTTACTTTTTTACTATTTTATTTAGGGTAAGAAAATAAAACAAAATTAATTAAAAAAAAATTATTAAAATAAAAGCAAGGAATGAATTTGAAACTTCTGTAACACTTTTTAGCACACAAGTTGTCTTTTGTGAGAAAATGTCACGTGTAAATATTTCGAAAACCTAACAAATTATTATAAGTGGTATAACATTCAGCCTTATGCCAAAATCTATTTCAATATTCTTAAATATTCTGTAGTATAGTTTAAAGCTAATATCTATTATAATAAATATATAAATAAAGAGAATGTAAAAACATCTACACTGGCTGGAATACTTTTACATCATACTATCTATTACGCCATTGAAACAGTGAAGTGTCCTTGATGTACTTAGCATTCTATATTGGGAGGTAGTTTTATTTTAGGAAAGCATGAAATAGTAAAATATATATATGTATATATATTGTATATATACACAAGGAAGCTTATTTATTTGTTTGTATATGCGCCTTTATATCGTTCATTGAAGTGCAACGAAACTTTGTGACTTGTTATTCGCACTCCTGCCAATAAATCTGAATAGGTATAATTATTGTACCTACTAAAGATTGAGTGTGCATTATTTAACAACAATTATCTGTTTGTAATTTAAAAAATATATAAGACAAACATACTCTCGTTTTAGACATAATACACAACGGGCAACAGCTAGTATGCTAATACATTTTTAAAATTAAATTCTATGTAGTATGTATAAACGCATCCATTCGTAGATTCCTATTATATTTCTCTATATAAACCTCTTATTTGTTTCAGATAATCGAACATACTCGTAGGCCTAAAATGTCCTGAACGAAGAGCATCCCATATATTTATGAAGGCACATAATGTGACCTGGTTCCCCCGACGTGATGCAACTAGTAATGGTTAATTTTCTCATCATGTTTGACGTAGTATTCGTGTTCTTTCTCTTTCTCATTGCGGTTACATGCATCATGAACTATATGCCGGGGAGAAGACGGCAAGAAGTTATTGAAGAAGAGGTGGAGAATGACGTCATCCCCCCACCTCCGTTATTTGCTGGTGAAGATGAAGCTTGTACCAGCAGAGACACTTATGTGGTTATACCACCGCCCATGGACAATGTCAGATCAAAAGATGGCTGTCCCATTCATGTTGTTTAATATATGTACTGATATGTAAGTATTTAAATTGACAAACGGTCTCTTTTTTACAATTAAGAGAATTTTACAATTTTGTGAAGACCTGTCACGTTTTTTTGTTATTTTTAAATAATATAATTTTGTTACAGATCAACGTAGGAGTTTATTACAATGAAGCCTTATGAAATCGTAGATGTGAAAATAAATAAATCGTAGTCATTTTTTACCAATTAGACAAATATAAAAAAAACAAGTTATGCAAAGACTAAAAGTGTGGTAATTCGGGACTCAAGTGTTGGTAATTAGCTATGAAATTACTTAAAATAAATCGTGGTTAGATAGTAAGAATGCTATATTATATTACTGTTAAAATATTATTTTTATGCAATTAATATTCTTTTGTAACAGAAAAACAATAATATCGAAAAGTAGTGAATATATAAACATCTTATTTATAGTATGTCAAATAAATATAGTCTTTCTATAAAGTAAATATTTGCAACTTATTGTACCATGTGTTCTAATATTTTTTATAATTTTAAATTATAAATGTGACTGAGTACTAGATAATATAGCTACTTAATATTTATTAGGTTTTAGATATTTATCATTATTTTCAAACAATTATGATTGTTGTTATAATAATATAATAAGGCTATTATTGTTTATATATTTCAGTCTCAAATGAACGCATACATAATCGATGTCTAGAATTAAGATGTAATAGAATTTTAAGATACAAAATGTTTTACATGTAAATTTCAATAGAAAACAATTTACAGCCAAGATTCTCGGTTAAATATTCAAATAAATAAAACAAGTATAATATTAGTTTAATATATCTGATGGCATTGATGGATTACAGAAGAATTCGATAATGTGAAAGTATTAATTTTTTCAAATCCCTATCGTAACAAATCGTGGAAACCTGAAGGAACTCAATTCTAAAAGGCAGTGACTCGCAAAAATATACACTTAGTACACGATAAACCAATTTTCTTGCCACGAACAGGTGCGAGAATAATGCGTGAAGGTTGTATTTGAATTTTCAAGAAGATTCAGTAATGAGATACGGTTTGTTGAAAACTTCATTCTAAATCGACTTTGAGAATCTCTAACTTGACTGGAACTGACTATAAGAAAGTGGATTTAAAAGAAACTTTTTTAGAGCAAATCAAAAAAACATCTTTTAAACTATGGATCGGTCTAAAAATATCTAAAAACATGTATAGCCATGTTAAGCTTACTTAAATTTATATAAATATAGAATGTAAAATAAACCGATAATGGCAGGGATTCGAACCCATTCGAATATCGGTTTATTTTTCATTCTATATTTATATAAATTTATTGATCGGTCGATAGAAATTAAAAAGATTCTTAATCAAATTATACCAACTTCAATTAGATTTTATGATTTAATTATTACTTTATTTTCAAAATAATAAGGAAAATGAAATATTATGAGCTATATCGTAGTTATCAATAGTTGTAATTAGTTTTAAGATTAAGATAATAATGAAAAGACAATACGTACGTACCTTTTATGGTCATTTTCTCATATCATCATTAATTTTAATCTCAAGCGACTTGTAAAAGCTAGTAGACATTTGTATGTGCTATCGAATCTTCTTTGGAGGCATTAGAAAAGCCTAATCAATATTTAGTTATTGTAAAAAAAGTATCTAACGGCAATGTTGCTTTGGCTAAAAGATTTTCCATTAAATTGTTGAAATAACAAATTTTCATTACACAATGTTATATTTACTTTCTCAATACGTAACATTGTTACCCAGAAAACAATAGAATATCCAAAATTAACATACGTTATGTGATATATACACAATTTTTATAGTAGATATAGAATATAATATAATGTTTGCATATTATTGTTAAACCGATGTGAGATAATGAATAATTAATTTATAACCATAACATAACCGCTAATAAATAATAATAATATTTCTTTGAATTCATATAAAGAAAATTACAAAAATATGAATGACTCTGTAATTTCTGTTATCTAAAAAGAAAATTTATTTTTACTTGGAATACATATTTCTTTTTTTTATTTAGGTGATTCATCCCTTTTCATGAAAATATTTTCATATTTCATAACACCGTAACAACTCATAAAGTAACTTAGAAGGAAACTGAAAGTTTATACAAGACTCCTTAAATGAAGAAGTTTGTTCTGTGGTTATGTTATGGTATGTATAAATATTTATGATGTATTAAATAAAGTGCACTCAACGCAATATCGGAATATCGTGTATGTATGTTTTATTTGATCATATCCCTTTAACTACATTGATAGTTTGTTATAATTAAATAACTTCATTGATTTCATCCAAAATAAAGAAGCCTGTAAAATTTAGAACCGATCGCTTTTCTTATTTTCCTATAAATTTGTTATAAGAGAACATTTATATTGGAACAAAAGGACCGGCTGAAACGTTAATTATAGTAAAATTATTAGTGAAATATTAATTTAAATTATCTTCAAAGGTATTTTTAATAACACCATAAAGTATAATTGATTTAAAATATATCAATAAAACATGCATCTGAAAATATTATTATATATACTTAAATATAACTCTGTTTCTTACATAGGCCTGTTCAAAAACTTTTAATTAACATATTTTATATGCCAATAAAGCGTCAAGATAATATCAAATGTTTCACGGCACCTGAGGCGAGAGTTTGACATAAAAATCAATGTTTTGAAATGATTGACTATAAATAAGCAAAAATGTTGAAGGCAGGAACTAAAATCATCCCAAGGGTCTGAGGGGACGAAGTTTTTCGCGTCTATCTCCGTAACTGTCAGTCGGCCATGATAGAAATTAGTTCAGCAAATTTTAACGGGATTTCAAAATTATTAAGATCAAACTTATTAAATCATATGAACTACTAAAGCGATGTTTAACTTAGCGTCAACATCTTTTGAAAAAGCAGCGTGGAAGGAAAGTTAGGGAAAATAGCAAAATTCAATTTCAGACCAAATAATAAACATGCTTCTGGGCATTGACCTCTGTAGCAGTTATGAGAAAGGAATGAAAGTCATGATACAGAGTTATATTTTCTGAGAGTAATAAAACTTTTCCAATTCAAAGGCTAAGATTGATAATAATTTTGAACATAGAAAGCAACTTCATGATAAAATATTTTATTCGTATAAGATATTATATAAAAAACTTTTTTTGTAATATATTTTTTTAAGTTAATTTAAGAAAGCCTTGTTTTCTTCACTCGTTTTGTAATATCACATAAAATAGTACACATTCATTAAATCCGACGGAATCGAGATGAGTGAACGTGTGACCTCCTAAAGTAGGGTAATCGTGTCAAAACATGTACGTCCTAATCCTTTTAATCCTTTATTAGTCAAAGTAGGAGCCTAGTAATTATACGGAGAGCACTTTTGAGGACGCAGTTGTATGTAACGATACGCTTAACAGTAATTATCTACTAAGTGGCTGTTTTAAATTTTATCGTGGGTACGGGTACCTTAATTTTAGGTGCGTTTTAATGTGTGTCATGTTTACTGAGTTATATTTGTGTTCAATGTTCAAAAACATTAAAATCGAATAAAATGAGGTTTAATATAACATTTGTTTTATTTGATTAGTATTTTATTGATTAGTATCCCCCCCGTTGGTCGAGTAGTTAGCGCAAACGCCTAATGTGTTACGGCGCAATGGGGCTCGGGTTCGATTCCCGGCGGAGACAGGCATTTATGTGATGAGCATAGATGTCTGTGTTTCTGGGTTTGGTCGTTTATTAAGTATATTCTCAGTATTTATATGTGTATTTCTATGTATTTATATCGTTGTCTAACACCCTTAACACAAGCAAATAATTTGCTTACTTAGGGGTTAGATCAATGTGTGTAATTTGTCCTGATATATTATATTATTATATATAGAATTAAAATCGCGGTTATCGATTTAAAAAAGTAAGTTTTTAAAAAAGACAACACAAAGTTCATTAAAACGTTTGCTAATAGTCGACTAATATTTATCAGCAAACATTTAACGAACTCTTTAAGATAAATGGCGGGTTGACAGGTCGGCGGTATTTTTTCACTTTCACAGAGAAAATAAACAGAATTCGTGTCATTACTCCAGTTTATTGTCTAATTTTATGGATATTTAAATACCGGTATTAGACTTAATTCCGTGGAAAAAAGCCTATTTGTTATTTTAGTTTTTCTAACATTTTGAAAACCAAATTCATCAAAATTCATTTCAATTAAAAAAAAAAACATTACAAACATTTTAATTAAGGAACTAAAAATCATGAGATGTTAAAGACGACTTAAATGCTTACAATTACAAAAGATAATACAAAAATAAGGATCAGTTCTTATATACTAACAAAAATACATGCAGAATATAAAAAATACAAGATATCTATATACTTTTAATAATCTAAAATTTAATTAAAAAACTAAAACTAAACAAAGCTAAGACGAAGCTTCTTAGCATTCCATGGATTCACCGTGCGGGTGCCGGGCCCATCGCGTTGCAAGGAGAGGAGTGCAAGCAGTGCCTGGGACTTGCGACCCAGGAGTAGGTTTAAGGGGCCCCTTTTTTATGCGCAAAAACGCTCACCTTCACCCTCCACACTCCTCTCCCTACCTAACCAAATTTGGAAAGAACCTACTAATGCCGCCTTTGAAATACGTTCTAGAAATGAACCGATGCTTGTTCTAGAAAGGCCAAGGTCTTTAAGTAGGCTATAGAGAGATTT
The DNA here is from genome assembly GCA_959347405.1 of Napeogenes sylphis. Classification (NCBI taxonomy): domain Eukaryota; kingdom Metazoa; phylum Arthropoda; class Insecta; order Lepidoptera; family Nymphalidae; genus Napeogenes; species Napeogenes sylphis. Next base: position 19,532,392 of record OY365781.1, read on the forward strand.
TGCTGTTATACCTCTCGCTCCCACTTCTACCGCGTACAAACTAACTATAAATTTATTCCTGATCAGTTCGTTGGTCAGTTCGTAATACTTATTGAGCTTGGATGTGTGATCCTTTGGGATGTTTGTTTCCCAAGGAACAGTAAGCTCCACAAGTATCACGCGCCTCAGATGTTTCGAATACAGGAATAAGTCAGGTCTGGATGACGAAACACCAACATCCCCAGGGATTTTGTAATGCTTTTCATACGTGTCCATCATGAGAGTCCAATCAGGAGCCGCGCCTAATATTGAATAAGGCTTCGCTTTTGATTTTTTGGAGGAGCCTTCTTTTACGAATTCTACAGATCGTTTGGTGGTTGTTATACCCTTCCGCGCTCTTGCTACTGAAAGACTAACCGCTTCCCGTATAATTTCTAATACCTTATCGTGGCGACGCGAGTATTGACCTTTATCTAGAAGTACCCTACACCCTACTAATAGGTGCTTCGTAGTTCCCACTGCCTCCCCACAGATGCTGCAAGACTTTTCGGTGGCTTTGCCCCATCTTACTAAATTACTTTGGTCTGGGAGAGTCATTTGGAATGCATTAAGATAGAATTTTAATAATGCTGGGGACCAATCATAAATTAAGGTGCGCCACTTCAAAGCTAGTGGAATACAAAAATCTCCTATGGTCACCCATTCGTTTTGAATTTCTAGGCTCATCGCGTGGAGTCGGTAATTATCGTTTTCGTCTTGTCGAATAAAAGATTTTGTTATGTCTATGTCTTGAACTTTCCTACTTGATCCTAGCCCTACTTTATTTGTTTGAGCACCTATCATAAATTTTTTATGGAATTGAAGTCGTGACTCGAGCTCTGAGGCAACTTTGTCTTTTGGGAGAGAAGTTACAGTATCATCTTTAGATTTTCCGATGATATGTCTTTTGGTAACTCTTAGATGTTTGTAGAGTTCCGATGGTTTCTTTAATTTTAATCCAAAATTGTTTCGGTCTCTAAATAAGGTTGAAGAGTCCGCTGAGTGCGCTAACCCGAGCCATAACTTCAATGTCTTTATGACGCTTGCATCTAACTTTGACAAAAGGGTTTTATTAAGATCATAAACGAGGAAAGGCCAATTTAGACGAGATGTTAAATAATTATCGTAAATCCAAGCTTTTTTGACGTTACTTATTGGTTGGTTGTCTACCTTTTTGAGATCATTTAAAAAGCTATCGACTATTACTTCCAACGATGGAGTACGGCCTTGGTAATCGATTTTTTTACCTAAAAATTTAAACGGAGCTGCTTCCGTAACCGTACTAACGCACTGACCGCCTATTATAAGACCCGGATCGTAAGAGGTATATTTGGTATTCCGTCTACCCAGACACAGACTAAAACATTTACTTGGTTTTGTCCTCAATCCGCCCGTCCACGTACAGAAATCCTCAACTACATTTAAAAGTACCTGACATTGTTTCGGATTACGTGTTAGTATCGCGAGATCATCTGCAAAAGCTAGTATGGATTCTGTGTATTTGTTGTTGAACTTAAACCGATAACCCCACTTTTTTTCATTTTTAATTAATTTGTCTATTAAAATATTAATAACTATATTAAATATGATAGGAGAAATACAACAGCCCTGAAATAAACCAACGTTATAATTAAGTGGTTTTGAGTGGTTTTCATTAAAAATTATAGAGAATTTTAATTTTGAATAATATGATGCAATAATGTCGCGAACTATCGTAGGAAAGTTGTACCATTTAAGCGCGAACATCATCAGTTCATGTCGTACCGACCCAAAGGCGTTCTCTAAGTCTATCCAACAAACCGTAATTTGTCTCTCGCTAGTTCTAGCATCTTTAAGGCTTTCCGATATTAACGTATTATGTTCCAGGCATCCAGAAATTCCGGGCAAGAACCCTTTCTGGTGATTAGGCCTGAAATATCTATTGTTAATCAATATTAATTACAGTTAGGGCGTAATAAAAGCAAATATAAAACGTTTGCTAGTATGTAAATACGTAAATATATTTTCAGCTAAGGCTCTAAGTTCTATAGTGTATAACTAATATTACTTCTTAGTGGACAGGAGAATGCTAGAATTAAATTTTTGGTTTATAAGACGCGCGAGTGGAGACCGAGAAACGAGAAGAATTCTCGTAATACGCAATAAATGACACCAACAACGTTTTATTTCAGTACTGCAAAACGATATTGCTTTACGTACATTATATTGGTACAAAAATATAGCCACTGACAACGGTATCTAATCATGAAAATGACTAAAATGACCTACAATCGCGTTAAAAAATAACAATTAGAACATTAGATTAATATTAAAAACTACAAATACATCAATGCAAATAAAACTGCTAATCTTAATGTTTTACCACAACACGGTAAATACTAAATATCTTTCAACGCTTTCCTGAGAGTTGTCTGACCATGATTTTTTAAATTTAGTAAAAGCCTGATATTAACTACTAGCTGTCTCTCGCGGCGCCACCCGCGTGTAGGTCGCTTTTCGGGTAATCTGTGGAAGACACAATTATCCAGGCTTATAATAGACTTATAGTTCATTCTACAGCATCCTATCCCTGTGGCAATTTTATACATATAGAGAGAGATGTTTCTATAAAAGTCTTGCATTGATATATATTAGTTCGTATTTCTGCTGTCATGATGTTAGTTGTTTGGTATTTTAATGGTCAGGCTCTCACGTATAAAGAGAAAACTGAAATTCTTAGCATTTTTTTTACTTTACACTCGACTTTGGTCAACCATAGAAACACACCGCCTGCCATCCTACGGTGTCAAAGTTCAGTGCTCAATTTCTACTCTTCATGAACATTGAGCGATCCGGATGTCATCTCTAAAATTATGCTCCGTTTATGTACTCCTGAATAGACTTCTGGACTAACGGGTCTATTACGACAATTTTTAAAATACGTAGTTTTGATAGATTTAAGAATATTTTGCGAAAAATCAGTTGTAATATTGAATACAGAGTACTAATTGTAGTATTGTAATTATTTAGCTTATTACAATTTCTTTTTCTTGCATTATCCTGCGTTCTCATTATCTACTCCTTTCTCCAAAAGGTTGTCTGTAAGATATTGCTTTAGCAATGAGATCGCCTTTGCATCCTATTTTAGCTTATTTTGTTTTTTACCTAATTTTTGAATATTTTTGTTTTTTTGTTTGCAATGAAGATTTTATATATCCTTATTTACTCCTATTTACATATGTGAAGTTTATTATTTTTAATTCATTATATATATATATATATATATATATATATATATATATATATATATATATATATATATATATATATATATATATATATATATATATATATATATATATATATATACTCTTACAGTGTAGATTATTAATTTATGTCTTAAGAAGTACTGTTACTAAAATCAACAATAGCAAACGTTATATATACGGAATATACAATCTTTTTATATAGATTGTACAAAATATGTTTGCGGAATCCAATTACTCAAAGCAGCGTACGAAAGTACGATTACATCGTAACAAAAAGGATTTGATTAAAATTCCTATTAAGTTATAATATGATATTTAATATTGCATAGCACAAAATATTGCCTTCATGGCACTTTTAATTTAATATTCAGACTAGATTAATATTCAAATGGATGTATTAATTCATAATCCTTTAAATATCTTTAGAGAATTTTTTTAAACATAAAACCAGTTACATGCTTTTAATATGTTAGCTGAGCTGCCAGCTCAATATATATATATGTATTGCTTAACTGCAGAATGGAATAATTTTTATAGAAGGTATTTATTTCTTAAGGATTTTTATACAATGAAACGGTAGAATTGGAGGATCTAATGCTAAAACATTTGATTTATTATATTTTAATTTATTCAACTTACATTAATAGCAGAAAAACTAAAAACTACATGGTATACAACACATAAAACAAAAGTATGGTAGTTTTTAATAAAATGTTTTTCTTATTTCGGTATTCCTTAAAAGAAATATGGCTATTAATTATATTGCTCAATTAGGCGAGTCTCGACGCTAAATACAATTAGGCGTTAAATTACTTTTCTGAGACTGATGATCGCGACGAACGAACAGAAATAAGAAGATAGAAATATCTACAACAATTTTTTTGTAAAATATTAAAGGCGAAAAAAATACATACGTTAAACAAATCAGACAGTCTATATTGTCTTTGTATATACACTTATTATTATCAATAATTCAAAGAAAATACAAAGTTTTATAAATTAGTAGGATATAGTTTTATATAAGGCTCAAAGGTTTAAGTTTAAGCAAAGGCGAGCAAGATGACAATCTCGTGTAATCTGTAATCTCGATGCTTGCCTTTGTTGATATTATTTATAGGTTCTGGGTTTAATTCCTTCTCAGAACTTTCGTTGAATCTTACAATTTGGAAAATTATTAGATATACCCAGATAATATAAAGTAAAAAAGGAACAATATTTACTATCAATAAATGTTAGTGTGCCGTCAAAAAAAAACTTTTTTCACGTTGCACTCTGTCGACTAATTGGGAAGCTTCCTTAGAGCAGAGCTGAGCATAAATATAGTCATTTTTTTCGTTAAAATGTTGCTCGATTGTAATTTTTTTCTCATCCGTAAACAAATTTTTTCTGTGACCTTCCTTTGCGTACCGCTTCAGTAGTTGTTTCGATTTTATCACCCATTCATCTTTAATTTATCAGTTAAGAATTGACCAGCGTGTCTCTTATAGGCTGCAAGTCTTAAGTCATCTCTTAAAATACGCGACTTGGTTCTAGGTGCTATCTTCATTTCCCGAGATAAAATCTTTTGCTTACGGACAGGATTTCTTCGAATTCTTTACCTTACTGTTTTGACCAGCATTTTCGTACGAATACTACGGGGACGGCCAGATCTTCCTCCGTCACAAATAGAGGTAGTATTATTGTACCTATTAATAGCCCGGTACACAAAATTTGACTAATACCAAGTGTATGGAGAGTTTTAAAAATTGCATTTGGCTCTATGCCTACTTTGTGTAATGCAATCACAGCGATTCTTTTCTCTTTATCAACCCACTCCATTTTAATATCGCAAAATATTGTAGTATGTATTGGCGGCAAAATGAGAAAACACAATGAACAATCGTAGAAAAATATTTTTTTACTTTTAATTGTAACAGTATTTATAGCCAGACTAAGCCAGACTAATATATATATATAAAGTAGATACGAACATCAATCAATGGATAAGCAAGTTAACATTTTTTTGAAATGATTATTGTCATTAACAATTTAGTTGAGTTACAATTTTACTACGTAGTAAATTATTCAAATTAATGGGCTAATTATGTATTAAAATAAGTAATTGTATCGACTTTTTGCCAGGATTTTATTTTTCTAATTATCATGTTTAAAAATGAAATGAAATTAAATTAAATATCCATTACTAGTTATAGTCTTACAATGATTCAAAACGAAGAAGTTATTTACTATTAAGTCCTGCTATTGTAATGCTAAGATAACTTCATGTTATTAAGTAATTGCTATGGCGGGAGGTGACCTGGCGAATATAGTAAGGTAATATTGTCAAATAAAAAATATTCCTCGAGTAGTTGAACAGCACGAACTTTGAAGACGTAATAATAAACCACCATCACGAGGCTCGTGATAACAGTATATTATATATATATAAGTTTAATTCATTTTTCTTTCATATGAATGTATGAAAGTTGTAATAACTTCAATATAAAATATTTATGTACTAAATCTTTATTTTCATTTAAATTAATCTAAATAAGCAAAACTAAAAGAGCTACTAAACTAAAAGAGGATTTCCAAATAATTTCATTTTAATTTAAGGGAAATTCTAGTTACGCGACACGACAGAAAAAGAAAACATTTTTTTTTCCAATTTGATATTTAGACACTTCGGTGCTACAGATTGGTATGGTATTCGGTATTGTTATGGTATGGTATTCGGGTACGATATTTGGCAGATACCGCAATATAGTGTGTTGAAAATATACAGTTCCACCACAAACCAATATCGTTTTAATAACTATAGGTGTATGCTCGGACGCTGACGAGGACGACGGTTTCACGACCGTGCAGACCAAATCGGCCAAGAGGAAGGCGACGAAAGCGCTCTCCTCGAACGTCCCGCGAAAACGGGCCTCAAAACCCGCTAGTAACGAACCCGCGTCGCCCGACCGTTCTTCGGGCCCGGGCCCGACTCGCGAACGCGCGCCGATCGCGCCCGAAGCGCCCGCGTCCGCGACGCCGTCGTCCGCGCCTTCAGCGCCCGCGGAGGCACCTTCAGCGCCACGGAAGTCCCCCGCGCCGCCGCCGCTTTACATAAGGGACAAGTCTAAGTGGGACACTCTGTCCGCACTTATGACGGAGCACAAGCTCCATTTCACGTCCGCCCGAAATACCGCCGACGGTATCCGCGTTCAAACCGCGTCTTCGTCGGACCACCGTGGTCTGACTCGTCTCCTCCGCGAACGTGGTTACGGATACCACACCTACGCGCTAGAGGATGAACGCCGCTTAACGGTGGTCATCCGAGGGCTCCCCGTGGAGCTCACTACTGAGCGGATTTTCGAGGACCTTAAGTCCCAATCCGTCCCCGTCATCTCGGTGCACCGCATGTACCGAGCGACCACTAGGGTCCCGTTCGATCTCGTACTCGTTCATCTCGAGCTTTCCCCGGAAGGAAAGCAAATTTTCAACGTTAAGGCAGTCTGCCAACTCTCCGGCCTTAGGGTCGAACCTCCACGCGGTCGCGGTTTTCCTGGTCAGTGTCATCGCTGCCAGCTCTATGGGCATTCCCAACGTTTTTGTCACGCGCGTCCAAGGTGCGTCAAGTGCCTGGACGACCACGCGACAGCCGACTGTCCGCGTAAGGGACCGGTCCCTGAGGATCCTCCCAGCTGCGTCCTGTGCGGACAGAAGGGCCATCCCGCGAATTATCGCGGGTGCCCCAAAGCGCCGCGCAGGACACAGCCGGCAAGGCATCCTCCTCGGTTCACTCAGCCTCCATGGGCTCCTCTAGCCCCTAGGAGGCCCGCGGCCCCTCAGGCATCCCAGGCCCCTCAGGCACCCGCGAACGCGATCGCGAACGCTTGGGTGAAGCCTCCGAGGATTATCCCACAGCCCGTCCCCCAGTCGCTGCCGCCGCCGCCGGTTCGTAACTCCACCGACGGAGTTGCGAGTTCGCTCGCGTGCGTCACGAGCCTCTTCGGTGTAATAGACATCGAAGAGCTCCTAGTCTTTTCGAATGAAATGAGGGATTCCGCGCGGAACCCTCATTTCAGGATGGAAGTGCTCCTCAAGCACGCCGTCCTAATCAAATCGATATACGAACACACGATGTCAACATGATGACATCGCGTGGAAGGGTAAAACCTCGCTCTCTTACTGTCGCTACATTCAACGCGAACGGGCTACTTAAGCAGATAGATCTAGTGCGCGACTTCGTGGTCACGCACCAGATAGACGTCCTGTTAATACAAGAGACCTTTCTGAAGCCGTGTAATCGTGATCCGCGCATCGCGAATTACCGTCTCGTTAGGAACGATAGGGCAACCGCGAAGGGGGGAACCATCATCTACTACAGAAGGTCTCTTCATTGCACTCCGCTCGATCTGCCCCAACTAGTCAACGTAGAAGCGTCATTATGTCAGGTGGGTATGACCGGCCATCAGTCGATCGTACTAGCATCCGTCTATCTTTCTCCCAATAAAGCCTTACTTGAGAGGGACCTTAAGTCCTTACTCCAATTAGGTAACGCAACCATTCTGGCCGGCGACCTAAATTGCAAACATCCCCGCTGGAACTCCACTGTCGCAAACAGTAGAGGAAATCTCCTTGATAGGCTAAGTTATAAGGCTGGTCTCGACTTCGAGATCACCGCGCCTTTGAGTCCCACGCGATACTGCGACACAGACTTCCGACATGACAGACCCGACGTGCTCGACATAGTACTCTTGAAGGGCGTGACACTCCAGTTACGTTCTATCGAGACGCTATCCGAGCTAGACTCTGACCATCGACCGGTCCTATTTCAGCTAGGACTGCCTCCCCTTAGGGAACCCGCGACCAAAACAATTATTAACTGGACGAAGCTTCGAGAGCAACTCCATTCCCCCGTACCAGCGCACCTCGACAAAATTCCTGACCAGTTTACATCGGTCGAGGACGCTGTCTCAGCCGCGACTAACTTCACAGAACATTTGGTAGACAGCATAGGAAAGTCCTCGAGGGAGGTCCGAGTGAACTTCGAGGGTTACCGAGCATTCCCTCCGGACATTAGACTTCTCATCACCCGTAAAAACGCCGCGATTAGAGCCCATGACCGATACCCGACAGATGACAACCGACGGAGGCTGCGCCGTCTCCAGAGGGAGTCGAGACAAGCTCTCGACGACTTCAGAGATAGCGGCTGGGATAGGACGCTTGCGACGCTCTCTCCAACACACCAGGCATTCTGGCGGTTGCAGAGAGCGTTGAAGGCGGACACTGTCTCAGATATGCCTCCCTTGGTTGGACCTAACTCCGCCATCGCGTTTGACGACCCTGACAAAGCTGAGTGCTTAGCCGACAGTCTAGAGAGCCAGTGCCGTCTGTCTGCTCAATCGGTTGATCGCGATCATGTCGAAATAGTCGACAAATCGGTCAATATAATGTGTTCTCAGCCACCGGTCGGTCCGCCAATCAAGGAAACGAACCTAGACGAGGTGACGTCCATAGTTAGGGCGCTTCACGCCAAGAAATCGCCAGGTCCCGATAGGATCACTAACAAAGTGATAAAGCTTCTTCCGCCTCCTTTAATTTACCTATTGGTTACCATTTTTAACGCTCTACTGGCCGGTTGCTCGTTTCCGGCCCAGTGGAAAGAGGCCATAGTGATAGGGTTCCATAAGCCGGGCAAATCCCGGCATCTGCCTAGTAGTTACCGTCCCATTAGTCTTCTTAGTTCCTTAGGGAAAGTATATGAGAGAATCATCCTCAGTAGACTTAGATCGGAAGTCGAGAGACTCAAAATATCCCAAATGAGCAGTTCGGCTTTAGAGCCAACCATTCATGTTCCCATCAGGTGCAACGCCTCACGGAGCACATATTGATAGGGGCCACTGTGAGGGCCAAGAAGCATAGGACAGGAGCGCTCTTCCTCGATGTAGCTAAGGCGTTCGACAGGGTCTGGCACAATGGACTGGTGTACAAGTTATACCAGTTCAAGGTGTCGGATAGACTCGTACTCATCATACGGGACTACCTGTCGAATCGCTCCTTTCGCTACAGAGTGGAAGGCGTTTTGTCAACCCCCCGCCCCATCAGGGCGGGTGTTCCCCAGGGTTCAGTTCTCTCGCCCATCCTCTACTCCATCTACGCTAGCGATATTCCTAGGCCGCGATCTAAAGTGCACCTTGCCATGTACGCGGACGATACCGCGCTTTACACGTCCTCTAAGGATCACTGGGAGATATACCAACGTCTCCAATCCGCAGTCGACTCCCTCGAGAGTTGGCTGCGGAAATGGCGGATCGAGGTAAACCCTGAGAAGAGCGTTTCGGTGCTCTTCGAACGGGGCCCCCCAAGGATCCTCCCGCGAATCAAACTCTTTGATAAACCGATACCTTGGAAAGACGAGGCAAAATACTTAGGAGTAACGTTAGATAGAAAGTTAGTTTTCACTGCGCATATTAGGACCGTTCGTAGCAGAGCGGCCTACATATTAGGTCGTTTATATCCGCTGTTAGGCAAGCGGAGTAAAATGTCCCTTCGCAATAAGGTGACACTTTACAAAGCTTGCATACGTTCCGTCATGTCCTATGCGAGTCCCGCTTTTGCGCACGCTAATCTGAAACCCCTTCAGGTGATTCAGAACAGGTTTACACGGATTGCAACCGGGGCGTCGTGGTTCGTACGCAACATCGATCTCCATAGAGATTTAGACCTTCCGACCATCGCTCAGTACTTCAAGGGGCTTTCCCAAAAGTACTTTGAACGTGCTGAGCGACACCCGAACCCACTGGTGGCTGACGCCGCAGAGTATAGACCACGTAAGACTACTTTAGTCAGAAAAAGAAGACCCAAGTCGGTACTCGTTGACCCCGACGACGCGTTCACAGTAGGTAATAACGTGTACGCGTAGGCATAATTGACACCACACAACATACAGACACACACCGTCTGTACCGGTATAGACGAGGTCCCAACTGAGTAAGTGCTCCGTTGCTCCGGCGTTCTGCCGTCGGAGGACGCTAGTGTCCAAATTTCCTTAGCTTCCCTCCTGACTAACGACGCCCCGAGCCGAGGTCCGTGTCTCAATCTGAGACGCCCTCGGGCCGTCGTTCCCCATGGGGGCCCATCTGGCCCCCCCTTGTTAAGGGTGGGTCTCCAGACCCACCCGCTCCCCCGGTGACGCTGTAATAGCCAACAGGGCTAACAGCATAGACAAACAAAAAAAAAAAAAAAAAAAAAAAAAAATAGGTGTATGATTCGTTTATGAGTTTTTATAAATCACACCACATTTATATTTAAACTAGTCGACAACAAGAATTTCATTGCAATCTCCCGTGATTAAATTATAATTATACCTGCCACCAGTTTTTATATTTTTCCTTGGAAATACGAAATTTATCCGCTGTAAAAATGTTTTATTTTGAGATTATACATTTTTGAATTTTTATATCCTAGCGAATCATTCTTGAGAATTTGTGTTTTATAAAATTCATTACGCCTGTCTTGTTTAAATCGAAGTTAACACTGTGTAAACATAAATATAAATTCACACATTTGTGACCCAACTGTGACACCTCAAGATACTGTTAGTGCGTCTTGTGTTCATTCTGAACTGTATGCACGGAATGTTAGAAATCGTTGGACGTAGATGACTAATTAATCGACTGAGAGATTTAGACATTTTGTCTTCTCGTGAATACAAGAGTAGCAAAATTGATTGAAACGTCGGGATAAATTAAAGGTTTAAAATAAATATGTCGGAAACAAAGGATTAGGAACTACTATCGACAGATATTTTATTAAAATTTAATAATGTAATGCTAAAATGGTGAATTCAAGTGCACGTGTGTGTCTACAAAGCCGTGACTTGTTTTAATTACCTCTTATTCAGATTATAACATGGCTGGCCACTTATTCACCATGTTTAATCGCTCCCGTAAACATACTCCTATTTGTTTTGTTTTGACTTTTAAATTTCAACGCCTCTTATTATGATTTGTTTTATGTTCCGAGAAATGCATACTTATCTATAAATTATGATTTATGTTATTATGAAGGTGGTCTTGTAAAATTGTATGTGGGAGGACTTTTTGGAATATGATTTTATTGTATTTTCAGGTGAGTGCTCCACACTCACTTACGTGGTATGTAAATTCGTTGTAAATTAAAGATTTTTTTGATTTGTTTGTTGCAGTTGTTTGCAGTTGATTTTTTTTGAGAGATCAGTGCCCAAATATAAGTAAGGAAAATACAGCCCAGCGAATGTATTTCTTACGGACGCTGCCGAATGGTAGCCGATCTAATATTGAACGTTTTAAATAATATCTACAAACTAAATAATGTTAAGTAAATGTTTACGTGGTGTCAACTGTTATTTTATCTAGTTGTCTAAAATAGTATTAGATATGTAACACTGTGAATAATTTAAAGAGGTATCAATACGTGACTAGTTTTGCTAAGGGATCCGAATTCTAAATATAAACATTATTTTTCCATGAGCTATTTTATAGATAGGAAATTGTTTTCATGTTTTGTTTTGTAGTTTTTTTTATTAATTTGTGGAAGATTTTTTTACAATAGATCAAACAGCGTGACAACTATTACAACTATTACAACCTGATAATGTGATCCAAGATAGACATTAGATACGACATTTCATTTATCCGTTTAAGTAATTTTATTAGTTATTTAATACGTTGCATACTTAATTATAAATAATACTTGTTATGTTTAGTAATGCACCTCGAAAACTTAACACTTATTCATCGCTGAAAATTTTAAATATATCTATGAGGTTTTGTTCTTTAAATATCTGGTTTAGTGTAGGTAATTTATTAATTTACGATGTATTCATTTTAGTGGTCTATCGAAGTCTAAAAGATGGTGCTTAATTAAATCAATTTACCAAATATTACAATTTTACTACGCGACGTTACGTCGCGACTGTCGTTGACAGCTGATCGTAGCAACATTTAACCCGTTAATTATATTAATTTAAAACTTATCGTATCTCATTTAAATCATCGTGTCTCTTTATTTCACGATTTGAATAGTGTACTGTGTCGTTTCTTAGTGTTAAACATTTGTGCATTTGATAATATTGGTGTATACTTATAAAGTTTATGAGAGAACTATATCGTTCAATGTCCTCCTTTAAACTTCCATCTATCAGTGTTAGTGTCTGATTATTGAGTGCTGTTGCAATAAGATAAGTAATAAACTCGGTTATTTTCATTACATAGTTTAAAAATAACACTAACTTGTCGAAACTATTCAGTGATAATAACAATTAAATATAACAAAGAACTTTAGATTGAGCAAAGCGCCATCTATTGTCCCGTTACACAATCAGAATATTTTACAACTCTTTAAAATGGCAAATAAGTGCTAAATTCTAAAATAACTGTAGTAAATTCCTTTCTGCAAATGAAGATGCTAAGTGCGCTAAATGTTCTTCTAGATTTCACCGTCTTTGCTTAAATCTTAGCCCTGAAGATCGTGTGTCATCTAAATGGGTCTGCCAAGACTGTAAACCAAACCAGAATATTACCAGTAAACGCCATAATAAACAATGTACACCTGTCCTGGACTCTTCAAAGGATTTATCCGGTGATTTCGAAGATGCCTTCGCTGGGGCTGAGATAAATAATAATTCAGATGTAGTCATTTTAGTTCACGAAATACGTTTATTACGAAGGGAAATGGCTACCACCTCTAGAGAAATGTCTTTTTTTCGTGAAGAAATTTCGCGGTTGAATGGAGTCATGAGTGATTTCAATGATCGCCTATCAACTCTGGAAAATAGGGTGTCGGCATTGGAGTCCTTGACTGAAGAACATAATGCGCAGAATGAAGGTACCACTACCGATCAAATCTCACGTCTGCGTATGGACTTCAATGAACGCGAGCAAGATCACCTTTCTAATGATTTAGAAATTGCGTGTCTGCAAGAAAAGCCAGGTGAAAATGTTACCAACATCGTGCATCTTGCAGCCAAGAAAATAGGTGTCGATCTTGCTATTCAAGATATAGTAAGTGCGGAACGTTCGGGCCAGCGACGCTTAGAGGCCGGAGGCGGGGGGCGAGATCACGCCCGTCCAATTGTGGTGCGGTTTGCACGACGGGCTGTGCGCGACGAACTGCTGCGAGCGGCGCGAGTGCGTCGCAATACTGACTCGACCGGTGTCATTGACGGAGAGTCTAGGCGCTTTTACTTGAATGATCGCTTAACCCCTCTCAACCGTTTCTTATTATACAAGACGCGTGAGGAAGGCAAGAAAAAAGGATGGCGTTTTGTTTGGACAAGAAGTGGTCGAATATATATCAGACGTGATATGGCAACAACTGTTTATCGCATACGCACGGAATCTGATATACGCAAGTTTTTTTGTGTAAATGTAATTTAGTGTCTATGAATTTAGTATTATGCCTATTCTTTTATCCACTTAATGTTTATTGTATTTATTCCAACGTCGCGTTTCGAAATATCTTGTTTGTTTTCTTTACCTATGATTTCTTAATTTCTAATTATAAAAAATTATCTATTGCATATGACCCTGCCACATTAAATACATTTTTTTGTTTTGTAGCATATGCTCATGTATTCTGTTTCTCCATGCTACCTTATAATTTATTAATTACTATTATCTTTTTATATCCAATTAATAACAATAACAATCTATTACATATACGAATGTGCATAAATAACTTGTTCACTATTTGTATTATTGTTTTTAATTATAATATTATAAAATATAATTATTTATTTAACCAATATTTTATGCTATCAACCAATTACTTATTAAAATGTTAGGATCACGACATTTGAAAATTGGTTTTTTAAACGTGTGCTCGTTAGGAACGCGGCATGACGAATTTGTAGTTGCCACTAACCGACATAATGTTGATATCATCGCCTTAAACGAAACCTGGCTGAGAGATGGTGAAGAGGGACGCGCTCCGGCGATGCCTGGCTATCGCCTACGTCACAAGCCAAGGCCCTTAGAGGTGCGTACACGTGGTGGCGGAGTAGGCTTTTATGTAAAAAGCAACATTACCTTTCGATCTATTTCACACCCAGAAACAGAATGCGTAGAACAAATGTGGTTAAATGTTAACATTGGAGGAAAGAAACTTATTATTGGTACTGCTTATAGACCTCCTTGGTTAAGTCCTGTAGTGTTTATAGATGCCTTAACAGACACGTTCGCCTCCTTTTCGTACTACGACAATATCGTATTGATAAACTTCAACATAACGACGGCGACTTTAACATAAACCTTCTTGATTCTAGCAATGTACACACTCGAATGCTGTATGATTTTTTTACTTATACAAACCTAAACCAAATAATTGACAAACCAACAAACTTCACCTCCCACAGTGAAACATTAATTGATCTCATATGTGTTGATGGTAACGTTAGTAATGTCTGGGTGGATTACATTGGAGACCTCGGTAGTCACGCCATGTTGTCCTTTGACCTTGATATAATAAAAGAAAAGCCGAAACCTCACATTAAATACTTAAGACCAATTAAAAATATTGATATTGGGGATCTCAGGAACCTGATAACCTCGATCGATTGGGAATGTATACACACCAAAGATGTTAACACTATAGTTAGTGACTTTACTAGAGACTTCCTAATTGTTTTCGATATATTAGCCCCCTTAGCAAGCCGTTATTTTAGGACCCAACAATATCCCTGGATCACACATAATATTATTCAAATGATGAGAAAGCGAGACTCAGCGCATATTAGGGCGTGGCGTACGTCTAAAGGATCTCACATGTCCTATTACAAAGAATTAAAGGGTTTAATGGAATCGGCATTAAATAGTGAGAAAACTGCATATTTTACTCATTTTATTAACAATAATGCCAAGAATTCGAAGTACATGTGGAACCATCTTAAGTGCAATATAGAATATAAAAAAAGGCACGATGGTTTCCTGTCTGAAGGTCTTAATGACCCAAATATATTAAATAATCATTTTCTACAAATACCGGGAAAATTTAAGGTATCGGACACATGTGCGCGTTTTTTCACGACAAATAGATTCAATGACTCGCTCCACTTTAACCTCAATACCGTAGATGATATCACAATTATTAAAACTTTAAAAAATCTGAAATCAAATGCTATAGGTGTTGATGGTATTTCGCTAGAAATGTTAAGCATATCTTTTCCTTTCATATCAAATACCGTTTTACACATTATTAATAAATCTATACAGTCCGGCACTTTTCCTGACCTATGGAAACAGGCCATTCTTATTCCTCTAGCAAAAAAAGACAACCCTAGTAACTTAAATGATCTTCGTCCCATAAGTATTCTGCCATGTCTTTCAAAAATTTTAGAAAAAATAGTTTGTCGTCAACTTACTTTATACTTAGAAACCAACAATATATTACCGGATTTACAGTCAGGCTTCAGAAAAGGGAGAGGCACTACTACGGCGCTTGCCAATGTAGTGGACGATATTCTAACTGCACAGGATGATGGGTGGGGCACAGTTCTTGTGTTCCTTGATTTCTCTCGTGCTTTTGAAACCATTAATTTAACCCTACTCTTGGCCAAGCTTTCATATTATGGTTTTAGTGAAGAAGCTATTAAATGGTTTAAAAGCTACCTTTTGGATAGATCACAAGTTGTTGAGGTCACCCAAGAGGACGGTTCTAAGAATTTGTCGCTACGCAAAAGTGTTCCCGGAGGTGTGCCTCAGGGCTCTATTTTAGGTCCCGTACTGTTTACACTTTTTTGCGCAGATATTGTTAATAGTATAAGACATTGTAAATACCACATTTACGCTGATGATATACAATTATATATATCTTTTAAGCCAGAGAATGTAGATGTCGCTTTAAAAAAACTCAACGATGATCTTAGTAGTATTGCTTTATGGTCCGACTCGAATAATTTAATTCTCAATCCGAATAAAACAAAATTTATGATACTAGGAACTCCAACGCAGATACGTAAAATCTCAAATTTAGCTCCTCCCATTGTGATGCAAAACATTCACATAGAACGTGTTTCTGAGGTTAGAAATCTTGGTGTTTTAGTAGATGAAGGCTTAAGATTTGAAAGCCATGTGAAACATACCATCCGATCGTGTTTTTACCGCCTAAAGTTATTATACCGCATTAGAAAATATTTAATTACTAGAGTAAGAGTCAACTTGTGCGAGGCTCTTATTTTATCAAGGTTAAATTATGCCGATGCTGTGTGGGGCCCCAGACTACTATCACGTACTAAAAGAATCATACAATGTGTTCAAAATGCATGTGCGAGATTTTGCTTTAACATCCCTCCGCGATCACATATTACACCGTTTTTAAATACCGCACGGATTTTGAAGATGGACTATCGCAGACAACTACACTTCGCTACCTTATTATTCGGAACTATTAAATATAACATGCCACCATATCTATATCATAAATTAAAATGGGTCGGTGAAGCACGTTTTACTCATCAGACAAGAGCTATGTCAAACATGCTTAGTATGCCTAGGTTCCATTCGGCCGCCTTTCGAGGTAGTTTCAAATATGTTGCAACGAAGTGCTGGAACAATCTCCCACCGCCCTTACGTGATGTAAAAACAATACATGGTTTTAAATTGAAATACAAAAGGTTTTTATTAGATTTACAGATTAGGCAATGATTATCCTTTTTTTTCAAAAGCAATCTACATAGTTATTACATTTTTTTTTTTCTTTTTTTTTTTTTTAATATGATCTAGGGCAATGCTTGACTACATTCCACCTGATGGTAAGTGGAATGTAGTCTTAGATGGTAAGTCGCATTGCCCTAGCAACCTATTCACTCTTCTCTTGAAGACACCCACATTATATTTGGCCGGAAATACCGACGCAGGCAAATTGTTCCAGTCCTTCGCTGTACGCACTAAAAATGAGGAAGCAAAGCGCTTCGTTCGGACAGGTGGAATGTCCACAACAAAAGGATGGATACCTGCCGTGCGTCGGGACGTCCGGTGATGGAAGGGGGACGGGGGAATTAACTCGTGTAATTCCTGCGCACACTCACCAAAATGTATCCTATAGAATACTGAGAGGCTAGCAATTTTACGCCTGTGTTCAAGGCTTTGGAGGTCGGCTTCGACCAATTCGGGATCGCCTATAAGCCTCTTTGCTCGCCTCTCAATTGAGTCCAGAACCGCAAGATGAGACTTTGCGGCACCAGCAAATATGTGTCCACAGTACTCTACACACGACCGGATCTGTGCTTTGTATAAAACAAGAAGCTGTCCCGGTGTAAAGTACTGCCGAACCTTCGCAAGAACGGCAAGCTTTGCTGCTGTTGCTCTTGCTCTGGACTCAATGAACCGACCAAAGTTGAGGTTCGAGGAAATCTCTAAGCCTAACAACTGAAGCCGGTCACTGTATTCCAAGGATACATTCTGGAAAGTAGGAGCCAAGGTGAAAGGGCTTCTTTTGGCGGTGAATAGACACGTCTGCGTTTTGGTGGCGTTGAACTTGACAAGATTGGCATTGCTCCATGCGGAGACTGCCTGTAGTTTGTCATTCAAACGTTGCACCATGGCTTCTCTTTCAGACTGTACTTGATCTCGACTAGCCCGAGTACTCGGCAGATATCTTTCTACAACTGTGCTGTCGTCTGCATACCCATAGATACCGGGCTTCAACAGATCATTAATGTGCAGCAGAAACAGAGTTGCAGAAAGAACGGACCCCTGAGGCACTCCGGCATTTATTGTCAAGGGTTCCGAGGAACACCCGTCGACAACTACTCGGAGAGATCTGTGGCTCAGAAAGTCCGTTACCCAGCCGATCAGACCAGGAGATATACCGTACGCTGAAAGCTTGCATATAAGGCTCGCATGCCAGACCCTGTCAAATGCCCTCGAGACGTCCAGAGAGACGGCGACCGCTTCTCCGTTCTTCTCGATGGCCTCGCCTAAAATGTGAGTAGCATACACTAGGAGGTCCCCAGTAGACCTATTACGGCGAAACCCGTACTGTCGGTCACTGAGGAGATCGTTACCTTCTAGGTATGCTAGTAGGCGCGAGTTCAATACACGCTCCATAATCTTGCAGAGTATGGAGGTGATTGAAATCGCTCTGTAATTGACAGGGTCGGCACGGCTGCCTTTTTTGGGCACGGGTTGCACATTAGCAAGCTTCCAGGATTTCGGCACTATTCCAGTCATGAAAGAGAGGCGATACAGACGTGTCAGTACAGGAGACAACTCAGCTGCGCATGTCTTGAGTAGAATGGCTGGTATACCATCAGGACCACTGGCTTTATTCACATCTAAACGACACAATGTTCTCCATACCTCTTTGTTAGTGATGCGGATTTCAGGCATCGAAATACCGCAGTGAGGAAGATGTGCTGGAGAAGCATTGCCAGAGTCTAGATGTGAATTATCAGCAAACAGAGAAGCAAGTACATTCGCTTTCTCTGTTGCAGTGTGGGCCAGGGAACCATCAGGCTTCAGCAGAGCAGGCAATGAGGGTTGGCAGAAGTTCGACTCGATCGCTTTGGCAAGAGACCAGAAAGCTCGACTGCCAGTTGGTCTGACAGAGAGCTTTTCGCCATTCTTAGCGATTCGATCGAGACGAGCCTTCCGCAATGCCTTTTTGTATGACTTGGCAGCTTGGTTAAAGGCTCTCTTCTTCAAACTTACATCCGGAGTTTTGCGGGTTCGAGCATCAGCCCAAATGAGATATGCCGAATGTTTTCGGTCTTGAGCATGACCACATTCGGCATTAAACCATGGGCGAGCTTTGCCACCGATGGGTACGTCAGCAAAAGGAATAAAATACTCCATTGCCTGATGCACCACATCGGTTATAGCATCCGCGCAACTCGACGGATCCAAAGAAGAGAAGCAGACCTGCCGCCAAGGATAAGACGCAAAAAAATTGTCGCATCTCATCCCAATCTGCTGACTTGTATTTCCATACTCGCCTAACACCATGAGGTTCGAAAGCTGGTGGGGAATATGTAAACACAGATTTCACCAGACAGTGATCGGAGGTTCCCAAGGGGGAGGTAACCTCTACACGATACCTGTCCGGATCAGTTGTCAGCAGAAGGTCCAGGCAATTGGCTGTATGGCCTACCACATCTGGTACCCTTGTAGCTTGCTTCACCAGCTGAAAGAGGTCCAAGGACAACGCAAATTTCCGCGCTTCTCTTCCAGCATGGTCGGTCTTCTGGTACGGGAACAGCCAGTCCTGATGACAGGCATTAAAGTCCCCCAGAAAGACGAGCTGCGCCGAAGGGTACTGATACAGAGCCATATCTGCAGCCTCACTGAGATACTCAAATAAACGAGTTGTCTCCTGGTCACCGCTATGCGAACGGTAGACACAGGAATACAGGATTTTTTCGTTTCCTGTGTCCACTAAAACCCATAGGGAAGAAAAAGTGGGGTCTTCAAGGTGACGGAGTGAATACAGAGGTCGTTCCGCGCGTACATACTGACTCCGGCCCGTGAGCGAAAGTTGTGCTCCAACGAGTAACCGGGATAATCCAAGTATGTAGCGCTCAAAGGACATTGAATCTGCGTCTCCGTCAAAAAGAGCAAGTGCGGCTGCTCTGCCTCCAGATGATGGTGGACAGCTAAAAGATTTGAGTGCAAACCCCTTATATTAGTGAGGTGCACTTTGTATGAGGAGGAGTGCAACCGCTGTGTCAACTTGTTTCTTTTTTTTACCTTTTTCATAATAAAAAATAAATAAAAGTGAATAGGGATGGGAAATGGCAGTTGAACGAGGCGGTACGTATCAAACCCGACTTCGAAATTGGTGATGTCTTGTCGCTGGGAGGCTAGCCTGGAGACTGCGGGGACGCCCGAACCCCCCCAGGGATCGCCATCGGGCCTCCTCGACTGGTCGCCAACCAGCACGATGGAGCCACCCTGGGATTTTTCGCAGCTGGCGGGGCAGCCTTTCGTGGGTGGCTAACCCACTAATTGGGCCCCCAACTATCTGCGGGCGGCCAGCGGAAAGCCGTCACTTCGGATCCCGCCACCCTCCTCGACTAGACACCTGACAAAACAAACACCAACTCGACGTCAACCGGTTCGCCAACGTACCGCAGCTGTTCAGACCCATTTCCCATAAACGGCTTCATCGAGCAACGTGCCGGAATACGACTATGTCGCTTTGCGTCACGACTTTGCCCGATGGGTGGTAACTTTGCCGGCTACCCGATGTTATGGTCTACCACCAAGAAAATTATTATATATATATATATATTAAAATTATTATATATATATATATATATATTAATATATTTATTATTTTATACATATTTATTATGTTATATATATTTGTTATATTACACATATAATTTTACTTGCATTGTGAGACAAAATATGTTTAAACTTTAAAATAAATATCTGTCCTAGTTTTTTTAAACAAACAAATAATAGGTTTCTTAAACAAATTTCTATTTAATTTTCTGACGACTGACGTTAGTTCCAAAATATTTTTTTTTATACTATTTGTTAATGTTATTTATTTATCAACCGCATGTATAATCTCAAACGAACAAAAAATATGTTACATCTATAGTTTTTTAATGTAAATTTACTAATACATCATACAAGGTTTTTCATATATTAACAGTTTTTATATTTTTTCTTTAAATTGATTTCAACTCGTGACGTAACTCCGAAAATGGCAGCCACAGAATACCAGCGTTGAAAACATTGTATTCAACATTTGCTGAGTGGTCAACCAATTTGGACGACATATTATATTTCTTTGTTTACTTTTATATTTCCATGTTTTTTTTTTTATATTTTTATTATGATCATTTCTAATTTAATTGTTTTACGTTAAGAGTTATGTTTTTGATTTGATTTGATTTTGATTTGTATTATGTATGTTTTTGATTTGATTTGATTTTGATTTAAAATATTACTAAAACTTTAAATTTAAATTAGTAATAAACGTTAAAATACAAGTTACATTACATGAAGAAAATAAACTACACCGTTCAATTAAGGTTTAAAATTAAATTTGGGTCAATAGCACCTTACGTAAGATTAATAAATTACTCAAGTTGCCACGAAACAGACAGCAGCTGCAGCTGACTCATTTGGAAAATGTCAAATGTACATTTGATTAAAATATCCGGATTGGATTTTGATTTATCTTACGAATGTGTAACTCTAAGTCAGCATCTTTATTTATGATTCAACTACATAGACTCTCTGAATTGTTTAGTCTATTCAAGTGTAACTAAAATATTAGAATTGTTTTATTCTTAAAAATATTGCATGAGTGAATAATTCTGATGAAATTAAAAGAACAATAAAACACTTTATAAGAAGACATCGAAATTACCAAAATGAGATCTTGAATAACTGGTTTGTTAGTGTAATTGACAAACAAATTAGTTGGAATAAATAAACATTAATTCAGAGCACCCATAAAATATTAAATTATCACTAGTAACTTATTTATACACACTTTAAATACTTCCACTTAAAAATTTACAATTTATTCGTCTGTTGAACTTTCATGGGTAAGGAAATAGGTTAGTACTTTGATATGTCCAGCTTTAGAAAATTGAAAAAGGGATGTCAATTTAAGAACTTGGTTTTATATTGTTGGTAGTAATAAAAAAAAACGTCTATAATTGTTTGAATTCCATCCCAAAAATTTTATAGAAGGTCAAATTTTGTACATGCTTGATTAGGTTATATTCTTGGACCAACCACAGCATTATTAGGATCATCAATTAAATAAGAAATTTGTGGTTAAGGATCTTTTGTATTTTTTAATCTGAATACCAAAAAGTTGGCGCTAAACAAAATAAAAAGTATTGAGCTCCTTATTTTTGTGTTCAAAAAATAATATAATAAAATTATACAATTTATTAATGTATGAAATACATTGTCAACTAGTCACTTTTTAGAAGAAGTTGTATTAATACGAATTTAATTAATGTAGTGCCACTTGGCACTTCGTATAATAAATCGTATAGTAAATCTTATAGATCATTTATTCGTGGTACACGGGCTTGTTGGTAGTTGATAGTTTAATGGGTCACGAATTGTGAATCCAGCAATCCCGGGACATTCTAATTGTGCGATGAAGATAACCTTTTGCTTGGTTGGTTGGTAACTCAACCACTATGAATATCATATAATCGTTCCTTTTTACGATAACCGGATCGATACAGAATTTTCAAAAACAAAAAAATAATAATATAAATATTATCTCCTCATGGAAAATCAGTGTGAATGTTGGTATAGGTTTTGCTTGTTGGTGACAAAGCCAGAATTCTTAAACCTTTTTTGCCCTAAACAATAAAATTACTTTATTTTATTTGAGAAATAATAAAGTAAGTCTTAGACACCTTTTTTCTTAAAAGTTTAGCATTGACCGACTCACCAGTCGCATCGAGATAAATTACCCTTTTTTATGATGCTTCTATGCTATTTATGCTATGTATTTATTCTATGTTATTTACAAAATATCTAAATTCGTCTAATGTGAATATAATAAACACTTGAATTTCATTTAGCTACCGATATGAGGCAAGTGAAGTGATTTTTAACTTATTCCAATATTTAAGTAGAAAAGTTCCGCCCTCTTATTATACTTACTTTTACGAAGCAGCGAGTGATGTTTTGTAAGGCGTATTTGCTTTCAGTACCAAATTGTCAGCTTGAAGCAATTTGGCAAGACGCCCGTCCACAAACTGTAGCATTCAATGAAAAACAATAGGGGTTTATCTACAGACTATGATGAATAGATTCAAATTAAGTACAATGTATATTTTAATTTTAAATAAATATGCAAAGAGATAATGCTCTCAGATTTTGGCTATATAAACATTTTGATCAACATAGGTACTTTTGGAACGTAGTTCCTTATCGCGCGTTGTGAAACGGGGCTAGACGGTAAAAATTCTTACCAAAAGTTGGCACGATATGTTTTGCTATCTCTCTCTCTCTCTCTTATAGAAAGCAAGCGAGATATTTTCATTACTATCATTATTATTTTTTGTATTATATTAAATTGCTAAAAAAAGTAGTTCTTTATTACTTATTTGATATTGGAATTTGTTCTTCTAGAATCAATTTGCAAAAAAGATAGTTTTAATGAAAATAATAATACAAATTTGTGATCAAATATACTCGTAATGTTTTGTAACAACGTCATCTATATATACCTTAGCGAAACATAACTAAATCTGTTATACAAACATCTGTACAAAGTGAAACCGCTAGATGGCGGGACAATAAGTCATGGGTTTATTGATTAACACTTTTTAATTTAGTTATTCATTTTATTTACATTTATTATAAATTATCGGCAAAATATCATACAAAAATAATATACTAATATTATTCATTAGCATAATAGCTTATATTAATAATTTAATATTTTTTTATTACAATATGTAATATTCATGTTTTTTTTTGACGTAAATTAATCATTTACCTCTCTATATCATAGAAAAGAATATAAATAGGCTTGAAAAGATTCTAGTTTTTTTCAAAGTGAAAATTAAAACATTGAGTAAATTTAAGCCGTTAAACACCGTTATTTTGCGCGCGCCCTGCGTGACGTCAAATGACACGACCAGTCAATGTTTACTATGAACTTTTTATTTACCTCCTACATATTTTAAGTTTTAAGTGCTTTACAAGTGCTGGAAGAAGATAAAAATCATCTTACAAGTATTGTATAGTACCGGAGTGCAAAAATAGTATTAGAAAAATATCCGACAAAGTGTTTATTATATTCCAAGAGATGCGAAAATACAAAAACAATGGTCTATGGTAATTAAAAGGGATAATATATGTCTTAAATGTGTTTATATTGTTGTGAAGATCAATTTTACGTAAGTATACTTTATTTATAATAAGTTTAATTTAATATTTTAACTTTATAGTAAGTTGCATTAGCTATTGAACATTAGCAAATTTGAGTTCTAAATTAACCTAACCTAGTTTACAAAAGTTCAGTATAACTTTCTATAAAAACCGTATTCTTTTTTTGGTTTTACGAAATTTTTATGGTTGTCGATTTATTTTAGGTTAAGGAAGATACAGCTAATAATGTTGAATATAATATGTATAACGAAATAACAAGGAGAAAAATTTAATCTAAGTTTGAAGAAAGGAGTTAGCTATCAAAATATTATATTATATTATTAATAGTATTGTTTAAAAAAATTGGTGACCTTTACAAAGAAGTGATATAGTAAGTAAGTCCTATTACTGCCTATACAAATATCTTTGATATTAATCAGCCAAGACAATATTAAATGGAATCACAAGGCAGAGCCTTGCTTTTCGCATATTAAAGATAAATTATCAAGTGACTAAGCTGTGCAAGTTAATATTAAACCGAAGTACAGAAGTAAAGGTGTCAATACCTGCTGAAAAACAAAATGTAGCATTGTTACCATTTCCTTATTCAACACACAATACTTGTACTTAACCATTAAAATTAACTATTTTACATAGTTTTACTTTACCAGTAAAACTATGTTTTAAAAAGAAAATTGTTCACTAAAAACACAGATGATAATACTTCTATAGCATCTTATATCTTCTATATCTGCTGATTAATTATCAACAAAGTTATTTATCTGAGTCAAGTGATGTGGAATATGATTACCTAAACAATCATATCATTTAATAAAACCTTTAAGCACGAAATTATAGGTTTAAATTATTTTTTTCATATATTTTTCGCAGTAACACTGATACCATAGTATGAACTTCGACGCCGATAATTTGAATGGCGTGTCAAATGACGTCACATTTTTTCGACCAATGGTGGCGCGTTTTGGAAGTTCGAATTTCGCTCCCTTAATTTACACTTTTCACAAATTATTTTATGGCCTTAAATGATTAGTGAATAAAAAAAATGTTTTTATTATAATAAGATGATAATAAGTATCCGAAATAAAAGTATTTGAGACCATTTTAAATTTTATGAATATTCCCTATTCCTTCAATAATTAATCGAAAGGAATTTCGTTCCATCCGCGTGACCCTTGACACCTCTTAGTTTCTCTTTAAAGCTAATATTCGCTAAAATATAAAATAGAATGTTTATTCTATCATCTATCTATGTATCAACGTAAAAGTACTATCAAGAAACTATAAATGTAAGATATTTTAAATATGTTTTAATGCAATCGTACTTATCAAACCGTTATTCAGGGATTAAGTACTTCATTTATTTTATATAAATCATTTTCCTCTTATTTAAAATTTATAATACAAATTTCACAACACATAATATAATTATGTTTTTCAATAGTTATATGATAAACATAAATGTACGTGTATAAATGTATTCAGTATAATATCAAAATTCACACAATAGAAATAACCATAAAATACAATGTCTTCGTGTGCCATCACAAAGTTTGAATATGGGTCACATTTCGTTACTCATATGGATATAATAAGGTTTTAGTATACTGCAAAACAATAATAAAAAATATATATATATAAAAAATGATTAAATTATTTTCTTATTATAAAAAAATGATTAAATTATTTTCTTATGGAGTTAAAAGCAGTGAATTAAAGTTAACCGGAGTTAGTGGTTGTTTAACTTTTTATTAGTTTTACGAAAAAATAAAAGCAGAAATAGGAGTAATATGCAATACACAATAATGTAATAGAAGTTTACGAAAAAATAACAAGGTTTAGGAAAATTACTATGTAAGTGGTATCTAATACATACTAATTCTTCGGCCTTAGATTTTGTTACAAGTGTTAGAAGAAACAGTTTTTGTTTAAAGTTTGAAAAACACATTGATACAAATAATTAACAAAAAAAACTTACCATTCACGATGTTGCTTAAATATTTCCCATTTTAGAGTTAAAAGCTTGACCCATTTGAATGACCTTTCATTCAGAATCAAACGTCTTTAGCCACTGCCTAGTTGAGTTTGCAGAATGACTTAAAATGTTATTTATCTGCAACTCATGTACTATTAATGTGAGAACCAGTGTTTGCATGAAACCTTGCTAATAATAATAATATCAGGACAAATTACACACATTGATCTAACCCCTAAGTAAGCAAATTATTTGCTTGTGTTAAGGGTGTTAGACAACGATACAAATACACATATAAATACTGAGAATATATTTAATAAACGATCAAACCCAGAAATACACATCTATGCTCATCACATACATGCCTGTATCTGTTGGGAATTCAACCCGAGCCCCATTGCACCGCTACACGTTAGGCGTCTGCGCTAACCACTCGACCAAAGGGACGGTTATATATATATATAATTTAAAGTTAGCAATATAAAACTTTTAATTATAAACTTATAATATATTAAAATCCTTACCATTACAATAACTCATTATATTCCTGTCGCAATAGAATGAATGATTACGAAGGACGGTCTATAAATGTTGATTTCGTAAATTAAATGTAGGCGTATTCAGTCTAAAAGGATTGTCGCGATTTTATTGCATTCCGTTCGAGTTCTGGGTTCTTTTATGTTCCCAGAACTATTTGTCTGTGCCAAGTTGACAGAGAGTCATTGTTCTAATCCTTGTCCACAATGTTAGTGTGTTTCAATGACTTTTATTAATAGATTTTAAAACATCTGTAACTGAGTTTAAACTATGATTATACAGACATAAATATAATTATTGACTTTAGGTATACTTTTAAAAAACTTGTAACAGAATATAAAAAATATTGTATTTACTCGAATTATGGCTATCAGCCCATACAAATTAATAACTTCAATAAGAAATTTGATTTGATTTTAACTTATTAGTTCCTTCCAGGTAAATGAAAAGTAAAGCATATGTCTTCACTTGTGCAAATGTTTTTTTCTTTCTTTCTTTCTATTATTCGGAGTTTAATGCACGATGCTCAGACAAGGCTCCAGCAGACCCAACCAATTACAAATATTCATCAAACAACCATTTTTGTTCGATCGGTATTCAAAGTTGGAATCCATGACTTTAGCTCAAAAATAAAAATAGATACCTCTACACTCTACAAACCAAGTACCTCCATCCATGCTGCGAATATAAAGTATTCTTCTGGCAGAAAGATTCAAAAAGTCTGGTTAAGTTATAAATGTAATATCTAAAGTTATGTCTATAATTGAGCTTAAAAAAAATGCTTTAATTCTATGTATATCATCCATGAAAACTAGGTTTATATTAAAATATCGATTGAATTAAAATGGAGTGTCATTCTGTTCTTTAAATCTGTTAAACTAATAATGGGCAATAACATATATTCTTTACTGGTTCAATAAAATAAAAACCGCATTCTATCTTTATATATATTGAAGTCCCGGAAGGCTTCAACTTGACGAGGGTACAAGTAATTGAAAATCGAATTACCAATATTGGTTGTAGACAAAACACTTTTGGTCTGGTTGCTTGAATGAAGCATTAAAAATACTTCCTTTTATACACATGTGTTGAATTATCTTATACCTTTATACCCATCTCTACATCTTATACCCATCTCTCAAACTCATCATTTAATAATTAAAAAAAATAATTAAAAATGTAAAAAACTCCTGATACAAAAAGACGTCTAAAAAGATAAAAATAATATTATTATGTACTTATTGAAGTCGTTGCGTCGTGGGACCGTTGTACGTACGTTGACGATGGTGTCTATTTAACAAAATTTTGTAATGATTTTGGTTTTTTCTATGTTATACTAAATGAACCTATGCACATTAATTTCACTTGTTTAGATTTTTCTATCAATATTGTATAATAACCCATTATAAGCTTCAATAAAAGCTTCATATCTTAGAGACGACTGCTTCTATTTTGACCAAACAGCTAATAAACATCTTTACGAATCAAGCTTTCTAATAAAAAAGCTGCATTCAAATCCGTTTACGAGTTTGGGTGCTACGTTGCACGGACAGACACAATACACAGGTCAAACTTATAACAAATATATATAAATAATATAAAGAATATATATTTTTTTATTTTAAACTTTTATTATTATTTTTTTATTTTAAACTTATAACAAATATATATAAATAGTATAAAGAATATATAATTTTTTATTTTAAACTTTTATTATTAATTTTTTATTTTAACTTATAACAAATATATATAAATAATATAAAGAATACATTTTTTTAAGATATCTAATATTACACATTCTTATTGGTTGATGGTGTGAAAGTAAGGTATTACAACACCTGGAAGTTTTGCGAAATCATTGTTCTTTAATTATTTTGTAAGTATCTGAAAATACATATTGTATAATAAAAGTTTGGACGAGATAAGAATATCTTCGTATCTTTTATTATATTGATAATTCTTATTATTAAATGCTTGAATATTCATCAATAGATTAGTTCTTTGTTAGGTGCTCGCATGTTACCTTAAGAATAACTATTTCATAGTGCATCGGTCGATCGCACTGACGTACACCATGGTAACCGTCAACAAACATTGTTGTTACGGATTTCATTTGACTTGGCCACTGGAAGACTTTCCACCATATTGCAGTTGTATTTTTTTTTTGTACCAAATGGATTATGTTACCGACTTATGATTAAGTGTTGTTTAAGAATTCTTAGTTAAATAAAACCTCTTCATGGTTTTCTCTTGAATAATTATTAAAATTGCACTCTGCAAACATCTTATCAAGAAGAGTAGAGTAGAGTAAGAGGAGTAGAATGGGGTAAATAGTCTAGTATATGTTGAATATTTTGGAAATTTAGTGGTTATGTGGTGATACTCTCTAAGGCTTGGTTTGGCTTAGCTTTGGCGTTGACCCATTTCAAGCTTAAGCTTAAGATTCCAAACTTAAGGCATTTTGATTGAAAAGTATGTAACTGCTCACATTCACTCTTTTGAATTATGTGATTTAAGTTATACCCAGAAATACATTGCTTTAGATTTTATTTTATGACAGTATATCAAATAATAAAAGCTAGCTCAACAACTTGGTACTTTTCAAAAACCTGAAGACGAAAGAAAGAAATTAAAGAAAGTTAAGAAATTTTAAAATTTAAAGTGTGATCGTGTTTACTTTCGAGAACCTACTTTTCTAAAGTTCAAATCTATAATATTCTTAATAGATTCTAATAAATTAAAAGTAGATACTGAAAGTTATACCCACGTAAGTGACTCGTTCTTATGACAGTATAGTGATACCTACATGGATTTACGTTGAAAATTTTACATACAAGTACATTTTTATATAGCTTTCTCTCAGATATTTATTTATCAAATATTTTTAACTTTTATTAATATATAGATGAAACTACGTTAACATGATTTATTGTGATACGTCCCAAAATGAATCCGATTCTATACTGACCGCTATATCAGATTTTAGTATGTCCATTTCAGAAAACAATTGGATTTCTCGAAATTACCTATGTTGCTTCCCTAAAAAAGTAAAATGCAAATAAAATTTGATTGAAGCCGTTTGTGGTGAGGTGGAAATGGCTACACTTTATTGCGTTTGTTTCAACAGCAATTTTAAGCTACAGAAGCTACGAAAGCTACAGAAGCTACGAAAGCTACAGAGATTTTATTAAAACTACCAGCAAACATTTGACATTTAAAACCTATTTACTTATTGCGTGTTTTCTGTTCACATATGTTTTTATTAAATTTTTAATGAATTAATGAGGACCTAATCTGATTATTATGCCCATCCATTGTCATGACGATGAAATACTATCTAAAACCATCTTCAATATAAAACAAAGTATCAAATTATAACTATCAAAATAAACAAGAGAACTTCTTATTTAGTTAGTAACAAAGAAAAAGCACTTATTGAGACGTTTCAACGTGAACGCGTACAGGTTGTTATCTTCATATCCTCCCCATGTTTACTTTACCATTGGTATAACAATACATACGAATGTTTTTAGTCATAAGACTATCGTAGAAAGCAGATACACTTAAGTATTAAAACCATTTGAGCAAGCATCGGTCGATTGCACTAACCTCTGCTATGGTAACCGTCGGCAAACATCTAAACAAGAATTGAGGTCACAATTTAATGCTTAAATTTTCATAAATTAAGGACGGATATATTTTTTACAAGGAATTATTCTTTACACGTTGTGATATTGCTTATAATAATAAAAATTGCATACATAGTTCTTTCATAATACGTTGTATATTTATAAGATTTAACTTTGATTAATACGAGATACAAGGGAGCTGACACCGTTTTGCTAATAACAATTACAATAGCAACGAAAGAATTGAGAGCATTAACTTTTTATTGCAGTCAAATATTCCCGTAAAAGTAAACACAAGCAAAACTTTTATTTCACATGATACGAGTACATTTTGATACAAAACATTTAATGTCGTGATGAGAACAAATCCTTTGTTTTCATGATATTCCACTGGAATTGATGTTTTGTGCTCCAAATATTTTATTTTGTAACTACAAAATGGCTAATGGTTAAATAATGGTTATATTTATGATTTTTTAGTTTATAGTTCCTTTACTTCATATATATTTTTAGGAAAACACCTTTTGTAGTTAAGGACGAGTATTTTTTAATATACATATATATATTTGAAGGTATATATTTTTATTAATCAGGCGAATATTTGAGATGAATGACTAACTATTATAACTGAGTGATGTGTGCTGAATAATGTATAAAAATAATACTGTATAAGGCCAAAACCATTACTATAATAAGTTATAAAAACACTATTGCTTTTTCCGAAACAAATTTTCAACCTTATTACAATTATAAAATTACGATTACGATTTTTCAATTACGATATTATAAATGTTAAAATGCAAATCCGCTTTAAACTAAAGTTTATAATTACACTGAAACAGCGGGCAGCAATAATATAATTTAAGGGAAACAGTCTCTTGGCGTTTCATAAAGTTTTAAAGTAAGATAAATTTATAAACTTAATAACATTTCTTTATTACTAAAACCAGTTTTCTAAATTATTTAAATTATGATGATATTTAAATTATATACTGCCCTAATGTATAACGATTTTTTATTTAATAAGATTTATAGAAGAATGATTTATTTTCACTCTCCTATCGAATATCAAATATTTAGTTAAAGTCAAATAAATTGTAAGATATATTTTAACGCGAAATGACAGCAAATGAAAATTGCTCTGTAATTCTATATTAATATATCCATTGCTTTTATGGAAGTAAGAGCAAAGTTCTACTGATGGATTACCTACTCACCTATTTTTATACTGAACATTACCCTAAATTGTTTTATTACAATAGCGGCATTTTATTAGTAGTTTAATTATTGATAACATTCTATAAAATATATAATAATATTAAATCAAATATGCTAAAACATAGGTTAAATAACATGCGTTAAACTTAGTTTAAATTTGGAAGACATGGTATTACCGATCATAGCATTTTTTTAACTAAGATTTAATTTTAAGAAATACTGAAAAATCTATGTAATATTTATTTATTTATTTATTTATAAACTTGTATAGCCATGTTAAACTAATTTAATTTTATATAAATATAGAATGAAAACAATTTATTGTTTATCTATATTTCAAAATTAGAAACATTGGTTAGGATTTCCGAAAGAAGCCTAATAAATGTCACCACGGTCCCGATATAGACGATTACATCGATGGCTCAATTGTTAGAGCAACGGGATGGTTTCCCAGAGGTCACGGGTTAGACTTCCTGCGCGTACCGTTTTGATTTTCATTCTATATTTATATAAATTTAATATAATATACTTAGGGTGAGTAGGGAAAGTATTTTTTGGGTTATAGCGTTCTCTGTTGGAGACATTAATAACATCAAAATGGCCGTTAATGTCTTTATGACTTGCAGATAGTAAATCAGCAACCATTAACAGTCAAAAATCTAAATCAACTTGAGATATAAATTCCTGAAAATTATAATATATTAAGAGAAATGTTACCAAAAACATTTAATTACATCATAAACTAACAAAATTATAAAGAAAGTTTTTTTATATTTGAAGTTTTATAGAGGTCTTAAAATATTAAACTATTTAACGTATGTTTTTTGCAAATCACTTTTTCCATAGAGGTTATATTTCACATTACTCTTAATACAACCAATTTACGAAAAGATGTTGATTTGGCTAGATTACAAAAGACTTACACAGATAAAATATAAATAAAAAATATAATATGTTCGTAAGGAGTTCGGTATGACAACTAATTTGTTAAATAGCCTACCCTTATTTTGATTTCATAATATAACCATTAATTTAAATTAATATTGTTAAAATAAGAAAAAACATTTGAAATATAAATTAAAAAATAATAAAAAAAGGAACTCAAAAAAAACAAAACGGAACGGAATGAAACCGACAAAGAAGTGACCAGCGACGTTTTAAATTTATTAAGAGGCCATTGAAACGGGCTGAATTAATTAATTAAACTTTGTAGTGTATTTTATTCGTACCTATTATTTAGTAGGTATTGACTACAGTATAATTAATATTGTAAAATAACTGTTTAAAAAAAAATAAATAAAAAAATATTGGGTAAGGATTCCAAAAAACTTTGTTATGTTTTTCTATATTTTCAGACATTTTATTTAAGTTCAATTTAAACTAAATGTTATATTCAATTTTAAGATGTGACGATCATATGATTGTGGTAAGTTACTTATATTTACGGTAGCTTTGGCTAGACCCTGTAGGACTTCCCAGCAAAAATGTCTAGCTTTCTATCAAACCTCCCTGGTTCGTCGGCTCGTCTTTTCTTACTTCATATAAAAGAATAATGTGTTATAAATCTTTAGCTATAACTTTCCTAAATTTTCTGAATAAATATTAGGTAATAATATTTGTTTGTGTTAGAAAATAATTGTTTTATTATTCGTAAGTTCAGTTTTGTTTCTTTTGGGAACTTTAATCTAAATGACAAACCTAAATATCCGTTACGAGATGTAATAAACTGGAGTAAAAACACGAATATTTTTCATTTTCTCGGTAAAAGAAAACAAATGCTAACGGGCTGTCGACACGTCATTTATCTTAAGCAGTTCATTAAATGTCCTCCGAAAAATATTGGTAAAACAATTGTGAAATTGTTTAAATAAACTTAAAATTTTGAACAGTTCTTTCTCGTTATATATGATATAAAAAATAAATAGTTAACTTATACAACGTTCCCTGATTTTCATAGTGAGTGACAACGTGTAATAAGGTGTTAAGTGATTGTTTTGGGAAACAAATTTGTTCACTTTTAATTTAAACACAATTTAAAAAAAAATATTAAAAGAGAAAGAGAAGCGATAAAATAACAATAGGTTTTTCAGGTAGAATATATTTACTGTACTTGTAAAAAGGGTTTAAATGCCTGTTTAAATGCATTTTTGAACCTTCTCTTGATTTTACGAAAAACACTGTTTACTGTTTACTGTAAATTACTTATCACGGGAACCATACGCATGTTTTTAACACAAAAGTAAAAAACATTATTAAATATCATTCACATGATCTAATAGAAATTTTTGTCTAAATAATTTCTAATTCATGGCATGTAGCATGGCGGACTTGCAGCACGAACTGAAATTGTAAACGTAACTAAATAAAGTAAATAACATGTTACAAATAATAATAAGGTAAGTTGGTTAGGATGTGCGTACATATCAAATACTAACTTATTATGACTTGACGATGATGACATAAATTATTGGATAAAGTTCTAGTTTTGTTTATACCCAATATTTAGTAATCTCATGTAGATTTCTGCTTCCAGTATTTATATCAAATAAACGTTTAATGCAAACATTCAGATGGGATTTTCATTTACCTAGTAAACTTCGTAGTTTTAGTTTGCTTTTTCAACTATGTATCGGTAAGTATATTACGCAATATATTAACATACTTTAAGGACAGACAAGTAAACATATGTTTATATATAATATGTATTTAGCATGATTTGAATAATACATGTGTAATATGTCATGTGATATCTATATCATGTTTCTGCGCTCATATTTTCTATAGAGAAAAAATACATTTATATAGTCATGTATAAAAGGCTACTGTGGTACAAAAAATCAAATTACTATAGGATCAGCTTCATAACATTTGCCGCAAGCGTTACTGTAAACGAAGTCAGTCAATTCGCGTCGATTTCTA
Organism: Napeogenes sylphis; assembly: GCA_959347405.1. Classification (NCBI taxonomy): domain Eukaryota; kingdom Metazoa; phylum Arthropoda; class Insecta; order Lepidoptera; family Nymphalidae; genus Napeogenes; species Napeogenes sylphis. The sequence goes on from OY365781.1 coordinate 19,566,770, forward strand.
GTTTTCCGTTAAAATATTGTCTGGTTTTCGTGTCCACTACTACACTGACTGAATTTTACACAACTTAACTCGAATTTCTTTTTATACCTCTATTCTTCTAGTTATCAAAGGGATTTGCATCACAATTTCAAGTTCAATGACCTATTTCATAACTATGTTAATAAGCTGGCACATTAATAATACTAAATTTCATTTTTTTTTGTCCTATTCTAGTTTTATTTGCCAGCAAGACGTTTTAGTTTTTTCATATAAATTATTATATTAAGCTAACCATTTTAGCAGATTATTTCTATTTATGTCACTCAGTTGAGTCTTTGCATTAGGCTAAAGAAAGTACTTTAACGCCTGATTATATTTTCATCAACAAATCAGTAACAAACAGGTTCAATACATATTAAAACACAATAGTGTTAAATAAATCATCAAATCATAGCAAATAATATATTTGATTGTCTGTTATAAAGACTACTTTTAGCACTTCAATATACTTTATTGTTCTAAACCAAATATAGCACAATACTTAAAAAAACCCTTAAATTTCTGTACTCACTCAACTCCCAGCTTCGAATGTGTCCAAGTCCGCATTAATTTATTAAATGGTTGTGTATGGTTGGTTAGTTTTTGCGACTTGCTGATTTACTTCATAGGTACAAAATTAAATGGAATGCCATTTATTCGTTATTCTCTCAAGAAATTTAATAGTTGAAGACTAAGGGCCTTACTTATAAACAAGGTTTAACAATTTGAACCAAATATAAATTCGAAATAGGGAAAATGCTTACTAATAAACTCGATGTAAGTTAAACCTAGCATAACGTAGGTTTAAAGTGCTAACAATTTTTAAACATCGTTAAACCAACTCTCACCCTAGTTTAAGTTCGATATAACTATCGTAACCAAGCAACCAAATAACACTTTTTACTAACGTCAAAAATTCGCTATATTCTAGATACTATTGAATTTACAAATATCAGAGTGCTTAGTATATACTAAAAAAATCAATGGCTTTTAACTCAATACAAGGAGTTGAAGAAGTAATAATATTATGGTTATTCCAATGCAACAGTCTAGGAGAAAAACTAAAATATTAAAAATATTGTTTGGTGTTGATTGTTTGGTGATGAAATAACAGTGGATAAACGGGGACGTGACTTATCTACACTGATTTAGATATTAACAGCTAAGATATCGGGGCCGCAATCGAGTAAGATATACATCATTTTTTATACAATTTTGGAAATAGAAATGTAAATATACCAGAACTTATGTGTTTCTTATATATTTCAGATACAAGGTGATGCTGCAAACATTCATAGGTTATTTCACCAGTCCGTTACTGGAATATTCAGGCGACTTGATAAATCAATATTGTCAAAAATATTACATTATATTAGAAAAGACTGCACTTACAATGGCTAAAATGCAAGGTTTGCAATGCAGGTAGCTTTATCAGAGATGTAAAATATACTCAGATCAGAACAAACTATTTCACTCAACCATGAAAAAAGTAGAAGAGAACTAAGGATAGAACAGTTGCTAAAGGAAAAGACATACGAATTTATTTTTATTATTACAACAAAAATTGATTTGTCTATCCCGACAGGGTTTCAGAACTTCCTTGTAAAACACCAAAATGTAAATAGTAGCTTCAGCAGTGCTAACATAGCTATATAATAATTGTAATTGAAATAAATATATGAGATATTAAACTATCTGTTATTTATGTCTTATTATAAATTACAATAAATCTGAAAACGGAATTCTTGTATTGTAGCATAATACGAATAGATACAATACAAAACACCAAAGTATATGTAAGTAGAATGTTTCAATTAGATGTTCTTCTCAAAAATGTTATTAAATTACAAAATGAAGCTTAAAAAAAGTTTATAATATCTTCTCAACTACTCAACCGTGGACTCCACGGTTTTAGTCTCGCCTTATTTGTATTTGTATTTAAATCGTTATTTTCTTTAATTAGTATTGTGGCTTCAATAATTCTCTTAGAAGTTGCGGCAATAAAAATATATTATAAGCAATGAGAAATACAAGAATTAGAATAGTAGGTGTGGATTTCATATTGTATTAACATTGTAATTATACCTTTTCCCCTTTTTTCGTGTATTTCAGTTAGTACGTGCGTTCTTTTTATTTTATAATTCTTATTAAATAAAACTAATAAATTATTATTATATTCACTACTGAGTTATAAAGTCATTATACGTCAACATTGAAAGTATCGAAGTATATCACAGAAAAAATATAATTTTTCGTTTTTTTAGGAAGTTTGTATATGAATTCCGACGTTGCCGTTTTGTGCAATTGACATTATGATAGAATAGTTATAACAATGTTATACCGAGTTTATTAGTATGAAATTATTCTTACGTTATTCACAGCTTAAACCGAATATAATTATTCATAGTTTAAATTCGATATAACCATTGCATAGTATTTTTTTTATAAGTAAGGCCCTAAGGATTTAATTTAATATATCTAAGTACATATTGTATTTATTTTTATATTTTAGTAGTATAAAAGGGTATTTGAATACGAAATCAACATACAAAACGAATTCTCCACGTGTCACAGACCGCAATCACAATGGAGTTCAAAAACACCTGCGGATTGCAAAATAAAAGAATTTATTTCTTTATTTCTCCAAATTCATTCTTAAGTCTAGCAGCAGTTAGTTTCAAATATCCTGAAAAGTTATAACATAGTAAGGGCAGGTAAAAAACAGAGATTACTTATGATGGAAGAGCGTGAAAGAATTTCACAAATTGCTCAGACTTCAAGTAATTAGGATAAGGGCAGGTAAAAAACAGATGGTACTTATGATGGAAGAGCGTGGAAGAATTTCACAAATTGCTCAGGCTTCAAGTAATTAGGATAAGCGCAGGTTAAAAACAGGGATTACTTATGATGGAAGAGCTGGAAGAATTTCACAAATTGCTCAGACGTCAAGTTATTAGGATAAGGGCAGGAAAAAAACAGGGATTACTTATGATAGAAGAGCATGGAAGAATTTCACAAATTGCTCAGACTTCAAGTTTTTAGGATAAGGGCAGGTGAACGTTGAAATAAATTTAATGGTTAAGTGCTACAACTAATGCTAAAGAATATTACATGTGAATACATCTATAGTATTGGGTAAATCCTTGTGCTGTGAGTGCTGAATTTTACAAAGTGTATATTATATAAGCGGCATGTTGATGACACAATAGCTAAATAGAAGGAGCGACGGGAGCAGTATCCGAGGAGGCAAGTACGAGTCCTGCCCGTGTCGATTAACTTGGCATTCTATATGTCACAATAGCTAAATAGAAGGAGCGACGGGAGCAGTATCCGAGGAGGCAAGTACGAGTCTTGCCCGTGTCGATTAACATTCTATATTTAAAAAAAATATATTAAGCTTATTATAGCTAATAGATAATTACTAACGATATTATGTAGGTACTTTCTATTGCCTATGATTATAATATAAGTGCTGTTTAATAGCTTCAGCTACCGGTTAGGTTGGCAAAAATTAACACTAGGTACACATTTTTTGATGGCTTATAAGCTATAACATTACATTGAACGTTTCAGATACTTCTTAATTACAATTAAACAGTTCAACCAATTATCAATTTTTTATTATTTTTTTTTTTTTTTATATACAAAACTAGGTTAATGCTTGACTACATTCCACCTGATGGAAAGTGAAATGTAGTCTTAGGTGGTAAAGCGCATTAACCTAACAGCCTATTCACTCTCCTCTTGAAGACACCCACATTATATTTTGCCGGAAATACCGACGCAGGCAGATTGTTCCAGTCAGTCAGTCAGTTCGCTGTACGTACTAAAAAAGATGGGAAAGAACGTAGGGATGGATACCCGCCGTGCGTCCGGACGTCCGGCAAAGGAACGGGGATGGGGTAATTAGGTCGTGCAAGTCCTGCGCACACTCACCAAAATGTATCCTATAGAATACTGAGAGGCTAGCAATTTTACGCCTGTGTTCAAGGCTGTGGAGTTTGGCGTCAACCAATTTAGGGTCGCCAATAAGCCTCTTTGCTCGCCTCTCAATTGAGTCCAGAACCGCAAGATGAGTCTTTGCGGCACCAGCAAATATGTGGCCACAGTACTCTACACACGACCGGATCTGTGCTTTGTATAATACAAGAAGCTGTCCCGGTGTAAAGTACTGTCGCACCTTCGCAAGTACGGCAAGCTTTCCTGCAGCTGCTCTTGCTCTGGACTCAATGTACCGACCAAAGTTGAGGTTCGAGGAGTTCTCTAAGCCTAATAACTGAAGCCAGTCACTGTATTCCAAGGATACATTCTGGAAAGTAGGAGCCAAGGTGAAGGGGCTCCTTTTGGCGGTGAACAAACACGTCTGCGTTTTGGTGGCGTTGAATTTGACAAGATTGGCATTGCCCCATGCGGAGACTGCCTGAAGTTTGTCATTCAAACGTTGCACCATGGCTTTTCTTTCAGATTGTACTTCATCTCTACTAGCCCGAGAACTTGGCAGATATCTTTCTACAACTGTGCTGTCGTCTGCATACCCATAGATACCGGGCTTCAGCAGATCGTTAATGTGCAGCAGAAAAAGAGTTGCAGAAAGAACGGACCCCTGAGGTACTCCGGCATTTATTGTCAAGGGTTCCGAAGAACACCCGTCGACAACAACACGGAGAGATCTCTGGGTCAAAAAGTCCGTTATCCAGCCAATCAGACCAGGAGATATACCGTACGCTGAAAGCTTGCTTAAAAGGCTCACATGCCAGACCCTGTCAAAAGCCTTCGAGACGTCCAGAGAGACGGCGACCGCTTCTCCGTTCCTCTCGATGGCTTCGCCTAAAATGTGTGTTGCGTACGCTAGAAGGTCCCCAGTGGACCTATTTCGGCGAAACCCGTACTGTCGGTCACTGAGGAGATCGTTACCTTCTACGTAAGCTAGAAGCCGCGAGTTCAATACACGCTCCATAATCTTGCAGAGTATGGAGGTGATTGAAATGGGCCTATAATTGGCAGGATCGGCACGGCTGCCTTTTTTGGGCACGGGTTGCACGTTGGCAAGCTTCCAGGATTCCGCACTTTTCCAGTCTTGAAAGAGAGGCGATACAGACGTGTCAATACAGGAGACAACTCACCTGCGCATGCCTTGAGCAGAATGGCTGGTATACCATCAGGACCACTAGCTTTATTCACATCTAAACTACACAATGTTCTCCATACCTCTTTGTTCGTGATGCGGATTTCAGGCATCGAAATACCGCAGTGAGGAAGATGTTCTGGAGAAGCATTGCCAGTGTCTAGATGCGAATTCTCAGCAAACAGAGAAGCAAATACATTCGCTTTCTCTGTTGCTGTGTGGGCCAGGGATCCATCCGGCTTCTGCAGAGCAGGCAGTGAGGGTTGGCAGAAGTTCGACTCGATCGCTTTGGCAAGAGACCAAAAAACTCGACTGCCAGTTGGTCTGACAGAGAGCTTTTCGCCATTCTTAACGATCCGATCAAGACGAGCCTTCCGCAATGCCTTTTTATAAGACTTGGCAGCTTGGTTAAAGGCTCTCTTCTTTGTACTTAAATCCGGAGTTTTGCGGCTTCGAGCATCAGCCCAAATGAGGTATGCCGAATGTTTTCGGTCATGTGCATGACGACATTCGGCATTAAACCATGGGCGAGCTTTGCCACCGATGGGTACGTCAGCAAAAGGAATAAAATACTCCATTGCCTGATGCACCACATCGGTTATAGCATCCGCGCAACTCGACGGATCCAAAGAAGAGAAGCAGACCTGCCGCCAAGGATAAGACGCAAAAAAGTGCCGCTTCTCATCCCAATCTGCTGACTTGTATTTCCATACTCGCCTAACACCATGTGGTTCGAAAGCTGGTGGGGAATATGTAAATACAGATTTCACCAGACAGTGATCGGAGGTTCCCAAGGGGGACGTGACCTCTACACGATACCTGTCCGGATCAGTTGTCAGCAGAAGGTCCAGGCAATTGGCTGTATGGCCTACCACATCTGGTACCCTTGTCGCTTGCCTCACCAGCTGAAAGAGGTCCAAGGACAACGCAAAGTTCCGCGCTTCTCTTCCAGCATGGTCGGTCTTCTGGTACGGGAACAGCCAGTCCTGATGACAGGCATTAAAGTCCCCCAGAAAGATGAGCTGCGCGGCGAGGTACTGATACATAGCCATATCTGCAGCCTCACTGAGATACTCAAATAAACGAGTGTCTCCTGGTCACCGCTATGCGAACGGTAGACACAGGAATACAGGATTTTTTCGTTTCCTGTGTCCACTAAAACCCATAGGGAAGAAAAAGTGGGGTCTTCAAGGAGACGGAGACGCTGAACACAGAGGTCGTTCCGCGCGTACACACTGACTCCGGCCCGTGAGCGAAAGTCGTTTTCTAACGAGTAACCGGGATAATCCAAGTATGCAGCGCTCAAAGGACATTGTATCTGCGTCTCCGTCAAAAAGAGCAAGTGCGGCTGCTCTGTCTCCAGGTGGTGGTGGACAGCTAAAAGATTTGAGTGCAAACCCCTGATATTAGTGAGGTGCACTTTATATGAGGAGGAGTGCAACCGCTGTGTAACCTTGTTCCTTTTTCTTAACTTTTTCATAAAAAAAAAAAAATATATAAAAGTGAATAGGGATGGGAAATGGCAGTTGAGAGAGACGGTACGTATCGAACCCGACGTCGAAATTGGTGATGTCTTGCCACTGGGAGGCTAGTCTGGAGACTGCGGGGACGCCCGAACCCCCCCAGGGATCGCCATCGGGCCTCCTCGTCTGGTCGCCAACCAGCACGATGGAGCCACCTTGGGATTTTTCACAGCTGGCGGGGCAGCCTTTCTTGGTTGGCTATCCCACTAATTGGGCCCCCAACTATCTGCGGGCGGCCAGCGGAAAGCCGTCGCTTCGGATCCCGCTACCCTCCTCGACTAGACACCCGACAAAACAAACACCAACCCGACGTCAGACCGGTTCGCCAACGCACCGCAACTGTTCAGACCCATTTCCCATAAACGGCTTCACCGAGCAACGTGCCGGAACACGACTAGGTCGCTTTGCGGCACGACTCTGCCCGATGGGTGGTAACTTTGCCGGCGACCGGATGTTATGGTCTACCACCAAGATTTAATATTAATATACTATTTCCACATGCCATTATATTACAGTTATGCGTTCTTAAACAGTGGGAAACATATTTTTCTTATTATTAGCAAGAGTCATCAACAATATCAACACTTACATTTTTATCTACTTTACCTACTTACCAATCGATAAAATGTATGTTATATAGGATTAATCTTGGGACATAAGTTTTAGTAAGTCTAATTACCCTTACAATAAAATTAGCTCTAAAATACTACTAGTACAAAATATCAACCATTTGGTTTCATCTTTGATAAAAAAAACTGTACTGTAGGTTACAATTTTAGGTTTCGGTACCCTATATGAATTTTAAGCGTTTAATTAAATTAGATTTATTTCTACAAAAAATCTACATTTTTAAAACCATATTGTTATCCTGAAACATTGTACAACATCAAAATGTAATTAATTTAATTAAAACTGTTAAAGATATTAACAGATAATAAGTAAAATATAAAAAAAAACATACAAACGATTTATTTACGACAAACAAATGAAAAATATATAAAAATATATTCAAAATAAAAAAAATCGATTTGCAAAAAAAGTATTGCATGAAATATTGGCCTCTGATAGATAATATCCCCAGGAACGTCCGTTTTGTTTGACCCAAAATATATTAAATTAAATTTATTATCCTAACACGAAAACATAAAACTACTAAGACTAAAAAATACATAAGAACTATACTGAAAGTATTAGTCCATCGCACTTAATGGGTGTTATAGTATTTGAAAGTCTTTATCAATCAATTTTCATATCTGTATTGAAAGTTTAGGATGCTGTCTGAATAGAAACTTCAGAATTATTTTTAATGTTTTGAAATATTTTTTTTATTTTTAAACTTTAAAAAAAAACACAATTCATGTAATTTGAGATTGAATTATTTTATAGATATTATAATAACACGAGGACTATATGTATAACTAATAAGTCAAATAATAATAATGTTTTTATAGTTCACTTAAGATTACGATTTTTGTCAAAATAAATAGAAATAAAGAAATAAATAAATCAGCGTAAAGACGACAATCATTCAATAGATAATCAATTTATTAATTTTATAATTAAAATGATTATTGTTACTTAAAATTTTCTTCAAGCAAGTAAGTGTATTGACTTTTTACTATGCGATTGTGATTGGCTAATGTAATCGTTTTAATGTTACTTTAAATTATTGTCGTTGTTACTAACTAAATTGTATATGAAAATGTTCGGAAAATTAATAATCAATTAATAATTAATTGTAGTCTTGCATTAACTGTAATATCAGAAACTATTTATTATTAAGACCTGGAATTGTAATGTTAGAGCAATTTCATGTTAATAAGCTATTGCTATGGCGGGAAATGATCTAGGGAATATAATGAAGTAATATTGAGAGCACAAAATAATTGTTGCTCCAGTAATCGCACAGCACGAATCTCTCTGAAACGTAACGCTGCCCGTTGAATAAACGAAGCTATAATTAGTTGTGAAGTTTTATTTTGAAGACGTAATAATAAACCACTCTTAAGGAATACGGGGTAAACTAATATAAATAAATTTATAAATATGTATATAAATTTATTTAAATGAGCTTACTAATATAAATAAATTTATAAATATGTATATAAATTTATTTAAATGAGCTTACTAATATAAATAAATTTATAAATATGTATATAAATTTCTTTATATTAGTTTACCTCAGTTAACCGGAATATGATTTTAAAATAATTTATAATTTAAGTTTGCTCAAAATAAGTTTTATTTTCAGAAACTATTTGAAAGTGTCAAATTAAAAGTGAACCATTGTTTTAATTATCTAATACTTATATGTTTTATATTTATCAGATTTAAAAAGAACGCAATTTTAACAATATTTCTTAATTTAAAATTTACTTTTCACGTGAAAAGTTACTTTTAAGAAAATATTTTATGAACGTAATGTAAGGTTACTGGAAGGGTTTTAATAATTAGGTCATCCTTCACCCTTTAAACTAATAGCGCCACAGGGAGCTAATACAATCGGAAAACCATAATAGTGTCACCACGGTTTATGGATTAAAAACTAATCCTTTACATTTTACTTTGTAATTTATACCTTTTGTTGGCCATACAAACAATTTAAATAATTATTTAACTAAAATAGTTAAACATTAAAAAGGTATATATTTGTTAGTGTTCTTACCATTTTTGATTCTATTTTCAATAGGTGCTCTCAGTTACATAAATAAAATAACATAAAATATTTCAGACCATTGTATTAGTACAAATATAAAAAAGACCTTCTCATTTATATTTGTTCTTAACATAGAAAAACCACATTGTGTTTAACTTGTTTCGCACTCCGGTACGACTGTCATTAATTTGACGAGGGTCCAAAATGATTAAGACTTAATTTACTGATATATTTGTAGACAAAACACATTTATTCCAGACCCTAAAAGAATTGTCTAAATGATGACTTTGCCTTTTAAGTAAACAAACATTTACCTCAAATTTAGCTAAAAGAATAGTCTTAAAATATAAGTAATGATGAAGATTTATTAAGAAGAAAAGAAGAAAGAAGAAGTAAATATAGAATAAAGTAGGAAGAATAACTATGGTATATAAGAATTCTATTTATTTTTTACACTGTTGTTGTAGGTTGTATTATTTTTACGATTCATAAACGATTGCACAATAAATAAAATAGATATTGGTAATAACTTAATATTTTGTAACTTTAATTATCCTTCCAGAGAATCTTTAATTATCCTTCCAGAGAATCGTGGTTGGGTTGTGATTGCCGACCGAGTGCCGATTAAATGAAGCTGGTAGATAAAATACAGGATTTATTTTACAACCTTACCATTTTGATCTAGCAAAAGATTAATAAATTATTCCAGCAACGATGTTATTATTAAAATAACAAAAACCGTTCATGAAAGGAATACTTTTGAGTTTTGTTTATAAGATAATTATATTACATATAAAGTGTAGCTATATTGGCTGCTCCTCGGCAATTTTAGGGTAGGTTAGTTTCCCGAAGCTACATCAGTTAATAAGGACATTCATACAACTTATTATTCTCTTTTTCGTTGTGGATATACTGAATTAATGAAGCTGTATTTGTTTTTGAATCTTAACTTTCGCGATCCATTGTGATTATTATATGAGTATATGGTTAATATAGTTGTATTCATGTTAAATATATAGAAATTAGGGCCTACTAGTTTGAACCCACTCGGAGCTCTCACTCCTGAGCTTGAAGTGAGTAATAGTGTTTAATATTACATATTTACAAATCGATATCCCAGCATAAATAAATAAATGCCGAGACAAAGGTTGGATTTTCCGTCTTCTTTATCAGCACAGAAGTACTGAAGGCATAATACTTATTTACTAATTTGATTATTTAAAATCTAAACTAAATTATAATTTATGTTTATTATTATAATGGAATTATTATAAATTTACTTCATACTTTGGAGCATATTTAATTGATAGTGTACATAGATCTCTAATGAACTTTATGATCATAATCCGTTATTTTTATTTCCAGAAACTCAACAAATCTATGCGCTTACTTAAAACTTACTCCAAAATTGTACCTATTCTATAAAATAGGTATAATTTAATCTGAAAACAGAAAGATATTTGTTTTTCATAGAATAATAAATGTATCATTAAAAACAAATTAGATTAAAATGTCTACTAAAAATGTAAATAAACATATTTTAAACATTCTTAAAGTATGTGTTTGAGGATATAAGTTCAATATTGTTTGTAATTACCTCTTACATTTATTTATTTATTTATAAAATCTTTATTGTACAAAGAAATCTATACGATTGACGGACTTAATGCTATAGCACTCCGACTCATATATACCAGTCAACTAATTAAATTACCAGAAAAACACAAATGAGGGGTAGAATAGAAAAATAAAAAAAATAAAAATAAACCGACAAGATTAATGTCCACACACCCAAAATACATCCAAAGTACATAAATATATAACCATAAATATATAATACCTATCTATACTAATATTATAAAGAGGAAAGATTTGATTGTTTTTTTGTATGTTTGAAACGAATAGGCTCCGAAACTACTGGACCGATTTCAAAAATTCTTTTACCGCTGGCAAGCTACACTATTCCCGAGTGACATAGGCTATGTTTCATTTTCAAAAAATTAGGGATGATTACTAAAAATTGAATAACATAATATTTCGAATCCATATGCTTTAATACGTATATCTGAATAATGTCCTGGTCGTGTGTGTTTGATGTGGATGTTTGTTATTATTTTCAGTTTGATATCGTAGCAATGTAATGCCTATATTTATAAAATTTCCACGGGAATAGGATACTATAGAATTAACTATAAGTCTATTATAGGTCTGGTCTGGTCTGTCTAATTGTAGTTTCCACAGATTACGCGAAAAGTGACCTACACGCGGGCGGAGCCGCGGGCAACAGCTAGTTAAATATATACAGAGAGAAATTATGTGGTGACTACTTAAATAAGAGATAATGAATTAATTATAAATATAATACAAATAGTACACTGCATACATTGTATGATTCGTTTCTAAATAAATGGTCAGATTTGCTGCTACTGCAAACGATGTCTCTTGAGTTCTCAGATCCTCCGCAAGAAAAAGACGGTTGTGACTAGGAGTTTGTCGGGTTCCGAGGACGATCTCTCCCTAGAAACCTAAGCCTGATCCGTCCTTTCTGGGCTATTATATAGAGCTACGCGCTATTACCGGACGACATGCAGACTCCATCCTGGAAGTGCGCAAGAAATGCCTTAACTTGAAGGGTAAAGTGGTTAAGGCTCTACAAGAAGCTGACAGCAGTCTTCTAGAAGTAGTCGAGACCCTGGCTAGCAGGTATGAACCAGAGGAGACGCAACAAATCCGCGCGGATAATTCTCTTCTCCGTCGCGAGGTTGCCGTCCTCAGGAAGAAAATTAGATCCCATCGAAGGAGTTCGCGGAGTTAAACTTCTCGGTGCGTAGAACTGCGGGCTCCTCAAGGATATCGCGCAGTCGATGTAGCGGAGTAGTTGAGACGCTCCCTCATATTCTGAGTAGGTGTTTTAATAAATGCCCGCTTTGCAGGAATCGAAAAGTGCCTCCTCTCGGAGCGAAATCTTCGACCGCCTCTCTCGGCAGACAGAAGAAGGCAGCCAGACACAGCCACAGCGACTGCACGGGATTTTTGTCTGCAAGGGTCAACGATCCCTGATTTTGCGGATAGTGTCTGTCAGGCAGACAGGCGAGACGTGGTTCACATTTGTGCAAAAGAAGGGCCAGGGGAAAGGAAAAGCCACCTCCTGAAGCCGGTTCCTTCGTCAGTGGCTAGATCGGTAGGTTGAAAGTCAACTAGGGCTAAAAAGCAGCCAAAAACGTCAAGTTCGAGTCCCCTTCCCAGCGGGTCCCCCTCCCTCCGGGTCCCAGCTGTCTCCTCGGTCTCCTGCAGTTTTAATCAAACTGCAAACCGAAGTAGACGCCCAAATATCTATAAACGTGTATAGCTATGTTAAGCTTATTTAAATACGAATAAATAGATACTGAAAGACAAAGAGATTTAGAATGCTTAACTCAGCGAGACGGGTAGCGATACGGTAGCCTAATTGGTAGAGCGACGGGAGGGTTCCCAGAGGTCACGGGTTTGAATTCCTGCCGGTATCGGTTTAATTTTCATTTAATATTTGTTAATATTTACAAAAGCTAAGATGACTATACATGTTTATAGATAGTGTTTTCTAAGGCATTCACGAGTACTACACATTGAAATAAAACTATTTTTACGGATTTAACTAGCGTATAATGAATTAAAATTTTATACATTCTTCGCGGGATAAATCTGTAAAAATGGTTAGATTTAATTAATAATGAATTAAATAAAAAAAAATGTTCATTATAATAATTAAATAATATTAATTAAATGATATAATTGAATAATATAATATCATTAAATTTTAAATTTAATTCATTATACGCGAGTTAAATCGATAAAAATACTTTTATTTCCATGTTTATAGATATTTTACTTTTTTTTGTTAACCTAAAAGAAAAAAAAGTTAATTATTAGGACGTAGTTATTAATAGAAGTAACATTTCTTAATAATATGCCGAGATAAATAAGCTTGACTGTTATTGTGGATTATCATACATTTGTCCAAAAACGAGTAGCGAGCTACTAGAGTTACACATAACGATTACTAAAAATAGACGTATATCAAAGTCAGCAACTTGTGAACATACCATAGACAAACTTAATCAATATATAAGTGAGGTGTTTTTAATAACATAAAAATATATAAATATAAAAAACAAACATTTGTCAAAACATTTCATTGTATCATAAACCTGCACGTATAGAATTTACATTGTATCGCTCTAAAGCATTGTAACATTTTGCTTCTTGGTAGCATTGAATTCGTGATTCTATTATTCCCGGAGGGAGACCCTACTTTAGTGAAAATGTGTTTGAAAGAGCTTCTTAATAATATGAATGGTCTCTGCTATTCAGTCAGCTTTTGTGTTAAGCTTTATAACTTTATATTTTTTTTGTTTGCTACCTATATGTAAGTATATAAAAGTTAATAAATGCTCCTACATTATAATATTTCGAAGTTACAGAGACCAGCGTTTAAAAAAGAACAAAATGGAAGTAATTGGATTAAAAAACATCTTTATCTTAACATTAATTTACTTTAACATTATTATTATTAATAACATTTATTTATTTTAGTTTTATTTATATATTTTTTTATTTTATTACATTTTCAATTTACTAAGAAGACACACACAACAGAGCTTGTAAGAGAGATAACACATAACAATATATGTAAAACGTTTTAATTAGTAGAATCGAAAAGTTAAAATTGAGTCACTTGCAAATTTGTAGGTACTACATGTGTAGCAAGAGCTTCGTAATAAATTAATCAAATTATATTAAATACATGACAATACTTTGACTTCAAACCTACTCAATTAAATTTTAAAAAGATTGCTTAATAAATTTTGCTTTTGAACTCACAATATTGCGTAATAGTTCATAAATATTAGTTAATAATTTTCGAAACTGTAATATATATATATATATATATATATATATATATATATATATATATATATATATAATAATAAGTCGGTAAATTTGCTGTGAAAGAAGTACCTGGTAAAAAGATCCTATTTACGATAATATACACATATGAACTAATAGTTAAGTAAAGAGTTTGTGTCGTTTTGATAAAATATTGTCGAGTATTATTCAGTTAAGTAGATATTTATTTATTTTATTGTAAATATACTTCTAGATTATAAATAAGATTCCGATCTTTTAATAAAAAATATCAATGTGGTAACGACTGTTCAATTTCTTGTGATCTTCTTCACTCTATCACCTTAATAACGTACAAATCATCACCTATTATCCCAAATAATTAAGGGACGCCGCAATTTGTTCATTCTTTCCACGCTCTTCTATGAATATTCTTCTCGGTGTAGTCATACTTTTTGTCATTTTTCAGGCATCTCATGTTTTCTCCGGTACCTCTATTCTCTTTTCTCTACATTTGTATTAAAAACAAAACTGTGTTAGTATAAGTTTCTAAGTCTATTAACTAGAATTTTTTCAGGGCCAGTACCTTTATTAACCTTCAGACTCGACAGCTGTTTAAGTAAAATTCTTAATATTTAATTTCTATATTGTTACTCTTAAAAAAATAGGTTTAGTGGGTTGAAATAATTTATTTAATACAAAAGTACAACAAAAAAAACATTGTTCCATATAATTGATAAAGTTATTCAAAATAAGAAAAATGCCCAAAATAATGCCAAAATAATTCCAAAATAATGTTAAAATAATGCCAGCTGGATTCAGCGGTGGGTTACTTGAGATAACACCTTAATATTAAATTATATATAAAAATACTAAAATAGAAATCCTAGGCGCCACTGACAAATTATAAGCGAAGACATATGCATGATCCTCCTGCTTGTCAGTACTGGAGAATCACAGTCTAACACTTGTTCTTTATAAAAGTTTTAAAATGGAAGTGTTGATTAATGGTATAAATTAATTTTGTACATCACCATATTATCGGGATTACAATATAGATAAGCCTCTTAAAGTCAGCTAGTCAGGAAGCAGGATACAGGTCAAACAGGACGACGCTCCGAAGATTCACGTCTACCCCCCGCGAACCAATTATAAATTAATCCGTATCTTCTAGGGTGGAAACAAAAAACCTCCTTATGGAGAAAAAGGCTTCGCATGCAATATTATTAGCCTATATCGACTACGATAGTCGAATCAGGACAAATAGAAATATTGTTCCAACGAACTTTGAAACTGCCCGGGAAATGCCAACAATAGGAATTATAATTATTCCATATTAATAAATTAGCTCGAAGGCTAATAAGATATTGAATTCGGAAGTGCTTCCGAAAGAAAAGCCTCTAAAGATCACGACATTTTATAATCAAAATATGCATAATAAGCAAACAATGTGGCTATGCACACGCCGCGTTACACGACATGTGGGTAAAATTTATATTAATCGTAAGAAGACGAATATTTAAATAATTTAAGCTGAATGCACTACAAATCTAAAGAAAGGAACGAATGTATTACGAACTAACGAATAAACGAATTGATAACAAATTGTTATACTAATAAATATAACAATAAAACAATGTTGGCTGACACTAAACTTCTGAAACAATATGACAGCTACTTTCAAATAATATTTAGCGATATGCTAACCTTAATAATGATTAATAAATGAAATGAAAAAATAATAATTATAAATAAAATGTTTATATTTTCAATAACATTTTGGGGACTATAAAGTTAGCTTAAGCTGGCAACACTCAACATCTTAAACTAAAAGAAATGTCACAGACTAATTAAGATTTAGTAATTAGCTGTCAACAGATAAATAATTTACCTTGTCTACGAATGTGACAGATAATAAGAAATCGATAATATTAAAATTATAAATATTTAAATATCTACAGAAATGAAATTTCTATGTAACAATATTTTAAAATTAATCATTGTCAAAAGATATGGCTATGATTAAGTTGGTTTGTTTGTGCAATAAATAGGTATGTATATTTTGTTGGACTTATATGAGAATAATATTCCATTGTCGATTGTTGTATATTAATGTTAGCGTTATACATAATTGGGGGGTAGGTTCTGATAAAAAATAAAGATATAAATTGATGATTTGACTAAAACATGTAATGTTTGTATAGAAGTTCAATTGACTGAATAAATAATTGTAATATTGGATACTGATTTGATAAAGAGTAGTGAAAGTATAAATCGTCTCCCAGCTAAATGAAGGCAGTGTGTGTGATCTAGAGACTAAGTTATGTAACAGAACTAGTATAACAAAGTGTAACAGTGATATTAAAGAGTTTAAATAGTAAACAGTTTAGTCTGTTTGGAAGCAGTGCCGTAAAGTGTTTTAAAGAATAGAACGACTGTCATTGGTGATTCTTTGCATTATGAGAGTTCTAATATTAATAACCAAGGGAGGTTTAGTATATTAAAGAACTGTTGATTTCTTGAGATGTTGCAGTTTAAATGATTAGTAGTGTTTTAATAGAGCTTCAGTGGTGTTTAAGACGCGATTGTAACTGAACACACACTACACTACAGCTGTGCCGCTAAAAAATTGTTCCGTCATTAAATATATATGATATTGCGATGTTAAGAATTTGATAATTATAAAATGTTGTGCTATGGATTTTTAATAACCTATCTGAATTTATTGCTAAAATATTTATACAATTATATTATACCAGGAAATTTCCGTATTTCCCGGCTTTTTTTGTGACCGCTAATACCTTTCTTGACCCTGCACACAAATAAAACACTTTAGTCAAATACGTATACATGCTAAAAACCTTTACTGATTAGAAGTTTTTAATAGTTTTTTTATGGTCAAGAAAGGGTCTAGAGTCAAAATATATCTAAAGTTTGTGTCCGTGAGTGAGACATTCGAATGGTCACACATTTATATACCTCGAACGTTGTGTTCAGGCATTTTATTTGGATTAAAGGATTAAATTATAATACAGATTTAAATATTTTTATTATAAAGTTCCCGTGATGTCTTTTAAATCACACGGTTTTTGATTTTTACTCTATTGCATATTTAATTTTTGTAATATACTCCCGATTCGAATGGTTTTAGCCACTGCCTATTAGAAGATAACATCTAAACCGGAGTTTCAGAGTTGCTTTTGTTAATATAAGCAATTCATATAACTTCTTATAAAGTGGAAAATTCTTCGAGAAAACACTAAGCATATATTAAGAGAGTTTTCTTTAAAATATTTTATATTTTATATAAAAAAAAATCTCTATTTCAGTTGCCAGAGACAAATAAAAAGTTATCTCTAGTCTATTTAATTAATAAGAAAATAGACAATGTATTTTTAGCTCATAAAATTAAAAATAATAAAAGAGAGGAAAAATACTAAGTTTTATGATTACTTTTTTTACGCTTTGCGTCGTAAAATTATTGACAAAGAAAGACATTCAGAAGAAACATTTGCCGACATTCTATTTTCCCCTTAAACCTACACCTGGGTCGCAGGTTTTTTTTGTTTTGTTTTTTTTTTGCACTCGATGGGCCCGGCAAAGGCACCGTGATTTCCACGGAATTCTAAGAAGCTTCGTCTCATATTCTTACGGCAAAAAATTTTTATCTTGTTTTTATAAACCTACTTAAATTGTAATTAAATTTAAAAAAAAATAATTAAATGATGGTTTTTGACAGGCTTACAACGCTTTCGTTACTTTTAAATATCATTTTGGATGGAAATGTAGAGTTTCAAATTGAACCTTTGAATTATTTTTTGTACCAGCTATCTTTATCTCCATTAAATTTGAATTTAATTGAATTTAACATGTTTTCATTTTGACCAATTATTAGATAGAACTCATAAAAAACAGATATAATACATAAATCAGATTGAAAGGTATTAAAAAACTTATACTATTATTTTTAATATTTTAATCAAAGTTATTAAATTAAAAAAGCAATAAAATAAAAAAAAATTGAGTCTAGAACAATTGTATTGTTTACAAATTTTATAATTGTTTTTTCAGTAATTTGAGTCTTAATCACTTTGTACTCTCGTCAAATGAATGTCTCAAATTAAGATAAAATGAGAATTAAATAATTAAATATATGAATATCATTATTACATATGACATTGCCTTTAACATCATCCTTTATAAGAAATCTTAGAAAATTACCTCTATCTATCTATCTATCTACCTTATATGAAAACTCTTAGAAAAAGTACTGCATTTTAAGTCAAAAATATTTTATTGTTTTTTTTTGTTCTATTATTCAATGTATTTTGAATAAGATGGTAAACTATAAGTCAATCTACCCAGTAGAAACTATTGTCACCTTTAGACAGGTGCAGATAGGGCAAGATACACACGAGAGATCACATATGAGGAATGGGTTGAGATACGAGAGACTTGGATAAACGGAGATGTAGATAAACCTTTTATCTACGTAATTTACCTTTTATAACAGTACGATGCGTAGCATACAGTAACTCCTAAATACACCTATAATATGGTTTTCGGTTAAATATATTAAAATAGATGTAAGGTTTTATTTGCTTTTTAGTGTGAAAGTTAAGGTCGCCTCTATTATTCTGTAAATAAATGTAGTAAATGTATTTATTTGTGACTACTATTTTTGTATTCATATTTTTTCTATGTTTGGAAAAAATATAGTAAAGCTAAGTTTTTTAATATAATTTATTTTTAGTGCAGAACTCTTTTTAGAGTTCCATGAGTTCATCAAATATGTTTTTTCTAAAAGTACAGTACAAGCATGTTAATATGATAAAAGGTAAGAAACTAATAAGTGCACAATATACTAAAAAGTACAAGTATATTACATTTTCTGTTCTTAATATCAAATAGGATTTAGAATTAACAAATAGATATCCCGACATAAATAATTGAATTAATTCTACACTGCCTCCGGTATAATTTTCCGACTCCATTAACCGCAACGAGAATAGAGCTTAATTAGCTGAAACGGTATAAAAAATATGTTTAAATATTTTGTTTTTACATTGGTAAAAAATAGCAATACCGCTTGATTGCAAATATTTTCATAAATTACTTCAACTTTAATAGCTTGTCGTAATTCCTCAACCTTTAATCTAATAAGCCCACAAGGACCGACTAGAATCGAAAAACCATCACCATGGCTCATCTGTGTGGATTCAGAAATAAACCTTAACATTTTTTGTAAATAAACTTTTATGAGCCATGATAATTATTAAATATATATTTACACGGGTATGTTTTCGTAAAAAATCGAAATTTTAACCGACTAAAATAGAACCTATTCGGGATTCCTATTCAAAGTAAAAGTATCGAAGTATCCCGGCCTCGTGAAAGTTCACGCCGCGATTAATTTACGTGAACGTAACCGGGTAAATATAAATTTAATAGATCTTAACATTTCACTTTGTAATCTATACTTTAATCTGTTTTAGCTCATAAAACAATTTTAGAAACTATTTGTCAAAAATAGTTTCCAACAAAAAGGTTGCATTACATTTGTTAATATTCTTAACATTTTGGTAAAATTTATAACTTTTCAAGATACATCAAGTTGTAGAATAAGAAAAATGCAGTTCTTTTGGCTTTTTTTTTAAATTTTATCGTTTTTCTAAGAGTGGGATAAAAATAGCAAGCTTATATTTTGTTTCTCTATACAAAAAAACAAACACACTGTATCTTTATTTGTTTCACACTTCGGCACGACTGTCATTACTTTGACGAGGGTACAAAGTGATTCAGCATGAAATCCGGATACATTTTTAGATAAAACACTTTTATTGCATAGAATTACCTATGTAATGACTTTTTTTTTCAAATAAAACAAATATATTTTTCGTAAATATTTAGCTTAATTTTGTAAAAATTATAAATTTATATGTACGTGTTTTATCAATGACTATAAGACTACTCATAAATACTCTACTACTAATTGATAAAACAAGTTATTACTAGTTATTAATAAAACAAGTTACAGTTATTAAACTGTAGTAAAAAAAATAAGTAACCTTCAAAATTATTTATGTATCATATCTCCTTTAATTTATTTTATTTTTATATTGATTTAATTTAATTTTATATTGATAAATCATTTCAAAATAAATAAAACATACAATATTTCGATCACGTAACATTTTAAAACTTCAATCACTCTATCAGAGAATCGTGGTAGGATCATAGAATTAATTATAACCCTGTGGGTAGGATTCAAATGGCCGCCTGAGTACTGAATAAATCAGGCTGCCAATGAAAATATATTTATAGAATTAATTCCACAATCCTGCAACTTACACAACGAGGATATTTTAATTTTCGCTGTGAGGCAATGTTTTTGAATTAATAATAACCTCAAAAATATGTTTTAATATAATTAGCAGATGACAGATAAAATGATTTTCAATGACATGTTAAAATGAAATGAAATTATCAATTATCTTACTTTATCTTAGCGATTTCAAGGTTTTTTTTTTCACAGACGCTTATAAAAAGGGGCATGGCACAGAGTGGTTTTTACAGTCCTTTATTTTAAAATTAACTTCAATGGTTTAAAAAAAAAAATTGTAAAATAAA
The DNA here is from genome assembly GCA_959347405.1 of Napeogenes sylphis. Taxonomy (NCBI): domain Eukaryota; kingdom Metazoa; phylum Arthropoda; class Insecta; order Lepidoptera; family Nymphalidae; genus Napeogenes; species Napeogenes sylphis. Next base: position 19,587,606 of record OY365781.1, read on the forward strand.
AAAAAAATATAACATAAATATTAACTAGTAAAGAATATTAATTATTGTTACGGTTCAATGCAATATACGATTTCATGAGATTGGGCTGCAAACTATCATATGATCTAACGGAAGGTTTTAGATATTTTTGTAACATATGCTTAATGTAATAAATATGTATATTTTGTATATTGCCCATATTAAGATTTGACAAACAAACTGATACCTACCTGGATACAATTGCAATAATTAAAATTAAAGACCGAGTCTATAATGTTTATGCTCTGGTACTCAATTTAAAACAATAAATTTCCAAAAACGTACAATTTGAGATCTGTGTCATTTTCTAAATGTTCCAATTATTAAAAAAAAAATAATTTTACAGAATTCGCTTTTGTTGTTAATTTATTATATGTAGAGATTTATAGGAATTATATAACTTAGACTTAAAGTTACCTAACTGTATATTTTAAAAAGATCTAGCAATACATCTACGATATAGTAATAATAGAACCGATAGAACGTTAAATATCGTTGAGAGCCTGAGAGGCTGGAGCAGCCCTTAAACTGACGTCCAAGTTATTCAATAAGTACCAGCACTCCTTAATAAACCCGGTAACTGAAAATAGTACGATTATTTCTTAATCTAAAATATTTTATAATCTAAAATGAGATATAGGCTTACCTTAATATTTTTTTTAAATACTCAATATTTATTATGTAGCAAAATTGATTTTTTATCAGTAAAGGAAGCTGTTAGTGATACGGTTACTGGTAGAACCACTGGATGATTTTGTAGAAGTCGCAGATTTGAATTCTGTCGGTATCGATAGTTTTTCATTTATATAATAATTATAATTCATATCCTTCTACCATATCTTATACATCAGAAAAGGAAGATGTTTCAAATAAAATGACATAATTTTATTTATTTTATCAACATTGTCAAGGAATATTATTCCATATCCTTACATTTTGAATATTCAATGATCAATTTTATTAGTTTTAGATTACTTTATGACAGACAATACTTGTGTAACTTGTTTGGATAATATAACAGGATTTCGGCAATATGTAAAATAAAAAAATATACTGCAAATTGATTGTATGAGACTCTTATATTAATAAAAAGAAAGTAAAACTAAAATAATTATTATTAGTTTCTAAAAAGAATTCTATGAGATCTTAGCTAATATTATTACTTAAATATTAATGAAATTGTGACATTTGATTAAGCCATTATTTTTTGGTAATATAGATATAATTAAACTGCATATGCTCTTAAATGTTTACAGATGCTAATACGGCTGAATACATTTATTTTAGTTATTTTTATAGTTTTTTAGGGTGACTGAAGGTGTTATACAATGAGGCATTCTTGCCGGGATTAAATCTATACTTATTTTACAAAAAAAAAAACTATGCGAGCTATTTATAACTTACAAGATGGAGATTCCCTAAGAGATGTTATTAAAGAAGTCGGTATTCTATTCTTACGGTCGCTTCACAATACATATTTATTAACATTATTTACACGCCAAAATTTAGATACTTAAATGAAAAACAATAACAGACATACGATAAATGCAAATAAAACAAACCTAGATTTCGTTTTAAAAAGGTTAACAAATCCTTTATGGAAGTGTACGCATATTATGTAACAAAGTTCCATAAGATATCTTATATCTTCGTTTTATTAGTTTGACATCTCAAATTAAAAGAATATTGTTATATAAGTCTTATTATAACATTCAAGAGTTTTTGGTAGATGATCAAAATGTGTGGAACTTGAATTGAAATATGTTTCCCATTTCAATCCAATTCAATTTCACATCATCTCTCAAACTCATTTATAGGGTTGATGTTATAAATTAATAATACATCAAACTTTGTAAAAACAATCATTTAAAAATAGCAACTGGTGAATTTCTGACCAGTTTCTCCAAACAGAGCAGCATTCCGATATGGTGTTAGCTGACATACTGATTCAAAAGTGCGCGTACACTTTGTTTCTTTCTTTAGCAACGACTTCGATTAGTGCATAATAATTTAATTTTAATTTTTAGAGGTCTTTTTGAATGGGCCTGTTTTTTACATTTTTATTGTTTCTTAAAGTTATGTTACTGGTTTACTTTATTATATTAAATAAACCTAGGAATACATTTATTTTAACTTGTTTAAGTATTTAACATAAATACGGCATAATAACCTTTCACCAGGACCAATAAAAGCTCAATATCTTGAAGACAAGTGTTTTTATTTCGACCAACCATAGCTAAGAACCATCTCGATGGACCAGGCTTTTAATAAAAAAAAACCGCAATCAAATCAGTCTACGCGTTTGGCTACTACGATGCCACAGACAGATACAGATACATAAGTCAAACTTATAACACCCCTCTTTTTTGGTCGGGGGTTAAAAATACGCTTTTCAGTGAAACTTTTATTAAAATATGGCAAGGATTTTTATGAAATCTGGTGTTTCTTGATTGTGCAATAATCCGTACAGCTTATATCAATTTTTTTATGTTATGTTAGTTGATTTATTACTAGATTGCATTTGATATTCATTTGAGGGGTTTTATAGACTACGTAAGAGCATAATATGACCCTCACCAATAACGTAAATAATAAAAAACATAATACCATTATTTCCAAACATTACTGGACACCTTAAGAATATGTAATTTTTAGTGCATCGGTCGATAACACTTAACTTTGCCATAGTAACCGTGGATAAATATACCAGTAACGATTTTCGTTTGTCGGTTTCTTTTTTTTGGATATCCTAGTAACTTATGCCATTTATCAACAAGGTGTTGGATAATTCATTTTCGTCATGATACTATTTATTTATCAATACCGGGTTCAATAAAAAAACTATTTGGTCGATGTAACAAGTACACCTATGAATCCTAAGGCATTTATTTAACAAAATATTATGTTATTATAATATTCTGTACGAAAATTTCACTCTCTTTTAGATACAATAAATGTCCTGAAAAGAAGTTGTATGTTATTATAAAATACAACTTCTTTTCAGGACATTTATTGTATCTAAAAGAGAGTGAAATTTTCGTACAGAATATTCATAAAAATACAAACAATCAACAATTTTGTAAACAGGTATAATTTTATCAAATCAAAAATAGTAAATGCTTACACTGCTCCAATAGCAATATATGATTACAAACTAAATTTTAATGACAAGTAATAACGATGCTTAGCCATGTATAAAGCTATTAATCATAATTATAAATTGATTAAACTAGATATATATTACCTAAGCAATAAGAAATAGTTTCCAAGCTCATTGAATATTGCTAGCGATTTGCCAAAAACTTGTCTGAATTAGGCTGTACAAATATTTTAGATAGACATTAAATTTGCGGATGATACACCTCTTTCTTTATGTTCCTATAGATTAGATACTTCTAGTTGAAAAAAAAGTTGCTTTTGTTTATGTGTAGGTTATAGAGCGTTAAATAAAAAAAATAAGAAATCTGTAAATCCAAATCAGAATCTCAATAGGAGTTTATACTTAGTATTATTTATAACTCCTGATGTTTTTTTATTAGCTTAAAAATTCTGCATTTTTTTACCACCTGTCAATTGCCTGACTGATTTTCAAAGAACTTTCAATAAAGAAATGTAAAACTAGGAAAGGCAGACTAGCTTAGCGATTCAAATATTTGATCTAGAATTCAAGATCCCCATTATAAAGAAATGGTCGACTTAAACTCTGTTGTTGCAGTTACTTATATCGTAAAGTAGGAAATGATTAAAAATAATATTTTTCCCAAAACTGCTAGGTGGCAGATTTCAATCATGATGACATCGATAGTTTTTCTGTAGATAAAATGTCCGAAAAAAAATAGGCGTGTGTACTTATTATTTACACATGTTTATAATATTTCCAATTTTTTTTTTGGTTTATGTGACTTCTGAAAAATCTTGTGAGTGTTCCTCAAATGGAACTCAATAAATAGTTTCACGTCATTCGACTTAAGTACATTTTGAACTTTTGTAATATTATTATATTTGTTATACGTGTTAACCAATTTTGTTTAGAAGTTTATTTTATACACTGGTAATGAAAGGCTATTAATACTATACATACTATTTTATTTAGAATTCTCTTATCAGCGAAATTATTGAAAAACCCTTGTGTTCTACTTGTGGGTAGTAAGTAAGTAGGTATACCTGTGGCAATTAAAACGATATAAATTCAATGTCAAAATCTTGTACCCATATATCAACCACTAAGATGGTATAAATTTAACCTGTTAACAGAACTATGACATCCTTATTAAACGGAAATAAAATTTGTCCAAAATATTTGACTACAGCTTGCTATCTGCTGCAGCAATTATTATTTTTATTATTATGTAATACATAGATAAAATTCATACTTTTATATGATTAGTGATTTTGAGATCAAACCATTTTTTTTAAACTTAACCATTTTCTTAAACACAGTTTATATATTAGGTATAATAATAGTTAAGATTTTATTTTTGTTGTTTGTGCACAAATTACCTAACGAACTTCGAGACGTGGCAAATGGTTTAATTAGCAAAACCGATAACTCAATATTGGGACAATTAATATTCTGGTGCTCCTCCGCACCTGTGCCAAGAAGTTGACATTAAATCGATATTATGAATTCGTATATAAAATACAAGTAGCTACTCTGTACAGATCACTTTATCTATAAGGGTGTAAAGGTTGATTTCTTTGGCAATATTTCTACTATTGCACAAATATGCTAAGTCAATGTGTCTTAGTTAGGAGTGACAACCAAAGCAGTAAGAGCTAAATCACCATAATGTAGACCCTTACACTAATTTGTTTACAAAACATTCAATTTATTGAACAAACACACAGAAAATATCATAAATACATAAATTAAAGTTGGGATATGAAATGGATTCGTGTTTCACACAGTGAAATAACACTTATTAAGCTATTATTATTTGGAATACTTGCTTTGAAATGTAAATTATGATTGCACCTAATTCATCAACTTGTTTAAAAAATTTCAAATTTCAAATTTCTAAATCAAATCAAATTCAAATCTCTAAAGTGACATTTGAAAAATTATATTCATAATAAAAAAAAAAATGGTATAAGTATTTAAACTAATCACGGACCTAAAACCGCCTAAGTCCTTATTTTATACTTTTTTTTACTTACTTAATGATCTGAAGTTTTATTGTTACAAATACAATACTATAATGTTTTATTATTTCACGGCATTATATTATTGTATACGACTGTGTATATATAACAATTTTAAAAATTACATCACTAATTACTATTAGTAAAAGTTTAATTAGAATGCTTGAAATTGTGTTCCACGAAACGAAACAAAACCAATACATATCGTTATAAACGGATATTCAAGAACCACAGTTAAACGCGGGTGCATTGTTTAAAAGCTTTATTTTATGACAAGTTTTGTTTCTGAACTCCTGGTACGTCAATAATTTAACGCTGGTAGCTGGTATGCTGGAATGCAAGCTACGCCTTGAAAAATATAATTAATTTTTACTGATTGTATTCACACAAATTAATATGGGGATATTATATTATCTCCTGATGTCCTGGGCCATGTTATATATTGCGTAATAAAAATGTAGGTAATTTGGTTTCTAGAGTATAAATAAATTTGTCAATATAAATTAGTTTATTTATATGTATACCTATATATACAAATTTTGAGTAGTATTAACTATGATTTATAGTATATCGCATTGTAATTGAAATTTTATGAAAAAATAAAACAAAGTAATTAAAGTATGTTTTCATTTTTTTAAACTAACTTTGTTTAAACGCTTTTTATGTCAGAAGGCGTGATTCCTTTTAATGGCTGTTTATTCAAGTAGTATAGGCGCTATTCACGGCATTGCGGTATTAAAACTTGCTCTAGAACAGGCACGTTTTATTCATTAATTTATATTTGTAGGCATTTTTAAAGGGTTAAATTTATACTATATCAAATTTAAAGAATGAAAATGGAGAAATTTTCAAAATGCTATGTGTTCTGAATATTACGTAGTTATTTTATTTATTGTTAAATTTTTACTGTAACTGTAACTGCAACTAATGGCAATAATGGAAAATATATAAAATGAATAGTGTTTGAGTGAAACTATTTTATTTTCTTAAATATATCTCTGATATTTAAATGAAGATACATATATTATAATAAAAATGTTGTTAAATAAATATATAAGTATTTGTTTACTTTAAGAAAAGGGAATCATTATATAGACATTTCTATCAGGGTCTGTAATAAAAGTGTTTTGTCTACAAATATATCAGTAATTTGAGTCTGAATCACTTTGGACCCTCGTCAAATGAATGTCAACCGTGCTGAACTGTGAAATAAATTAAAATACAATGAGATTTTTTTTCGATATTAAAAAAAGAACGCAAACTCGTATATAATAGTACTCTTTGTTATTTATTAAATAAACAATTTACAATCTTAAGAAGTACTATTTAAAAAAAAAGATACTATTCAATTTGAATTTCAAGTATTCTACAACTCAAAACCCTTTAATACTATTTTTTACAAAATTATTACATCTATTAAACCTTTAAAATATTAGAATTCTCTTACTGCAAAGAATCACCAATGATAGTCGTTTTATTCTTAAAAACACTTTATTGGCACTGCTTACAAACACACTAAACTGTTTACTATTTAAACTCTTTATTATCACTGTTACACTTTATTATACTGGTTCTGTTACATAACTTAGTCTCTTAATCACACACGCCTTCTCTTAGCTGGGACACGATTTATATTTTCACTACTCTTAATCAAATCAGTGTCCAGTATTACAATTATTTATTTAGTCAATTAAACTTCCCTATAAACATTAGGTACATTAGTTTTAGTCAAACCAATAATTTTTAACTTTATTATTTATCAGAATAAACCTTCAAATTATATAAAAGCTAAAATAAAATAAAATTATTTTTGTAAGACTATTTCTAAAATATTTTTTGTGAATAACAAAAAGATTGAAGTATTAATTAAACAGTGAAATATTAAGATTCAAATCGTTAGCTATAAATGAAATGAGGTGACGCGGTGATGATTTTCCGATTATATTAGCTGCTGTGGGTATTTTAGCTTATAGGTAAATGGTGACCTAATTATTGTAAGCCTTCCAGGTATCTTACTCTTCCTTAAAACATGTTTCATTAAGTTTATATTTTCCTTTTGAAACTTTTAAAATTTTAATCCTTTCTGAATCTATTAAGAATATATGGTTTCCAAAAAAATCATACTATAGCTAAATATTAAAACAATGGGTGTCATTGAACTTAACAAATACAACTAGTTAATTCAATATAAAAAAAACCTCATAACGAGCAAAATGCAATGCATTATCCACAAAACGTAGCAAACGTAAAAAATATATCTTTACTAAAACATACATTATAATATGTTTTAAGATTCTTATGGTACTAGATGATTTATATAAATATTTAATGATAACTAAACTGACTCGGCAGGGATTCGAACTCCTGCCCGTGTCTGTTTATTTTTCATTCTATATTTATATAAATTTAAATAAACTTAACATGGCTATAGATGTTTATAGAAGTTTTCAAACAATACTAGATGATTATTTACTGTTACTCAATACCTGCATATAGTCTGTGACCAAGATTATGTTATATTTTTATCTAAATATTTTAAACAAAAGAGTCTCAAAATATCGTCATTTAAATGAAAATTAACAAAGTACTTACTTATGAATACACGAAGTAATTTATTGGAGTAGATTTTTTTGGAGGTACCCAAATAATGATCTTTAATTTTAACAGAATCAGCACAAATCACTTTAAAGTACATTGTATTTTTTAGTTAGAATGTGGGTTTTTTTCTTCAGTGTATTTATTATAAGTAGATTATGTCGAATTACTTATTTTTTTTTATTTTTTATCATACGATCAAAACTACAAACAGTTAAACAAAATAAAATGGCAACAACAATTACTACCTGAAGAAATAATTTTAAGTATAGATTTGACGTCATTACTATTTAAAATTTAAAAAAATCTAAGTGTTATTATTATTATTCGGTTTAAAAAATATACGGTATTTTTATTGCAATTTACAATGATTTATTTCTGATATGACCGAATGTATATCATCATTTGGATCCTTTACCTCTAAAATATTCAAGCAAAGCAAGTATTAGTACAAAATGTTACGTACCTTAAGCTAAAATTGATATTTTTTGCTATAGCATCTACCTTATTTTCTACAGTAATACTGTTTTATTTTTATAAAACAGACATTTTCAAATATTTGCGTAAACAGCATAAATAAATACTAATTACTAAGTTTTTTTTAACAGATTTTGTAAATTTACAATTATTTTTTCTGTTTTAATATATTGAAAATTATAACCGAAATTATTGTAAACAAATATATCCATAAAAATTAAACTGCTATAATTCCAATGTGGTTCTATCTTTATAATATACCTTTTGGTTTCGTATAATTCAATTCAATTAACAGATCCATTCAGTCTTGATTAAACGGAAGTAAGAGATTGTAGACAAAATTTGACTAGCATAGCTATACACCGTTTTAGTTATTAATTTTGTATAATATTTTATACACTGTATAGTGTATTTAAATTATTGTTTTTTTTTAAACAGACTTTCTTTGATATTAATCACAGCTGTCGTTATTTATTATTTATAATCTTTGTTAAGATTACATTTTAATAGTTTGTGAATTAATTAAATAACTAGTCTAGAACTGTAGAAAACGGTATATAGTTATTATAAATACGAGTAGGGAAGCCAAACAAAAATGAAATCAAATGAAATCAAATCAGATCAGATCAGATCAGATCTGATGACATGACATGACATGACATGACATGACATGACATGACATGACATGACATGACATGACATGACATGACATGACATGACATGACATGACATGACATGACATGAAATGAGATCGGAACAGATCAGATCAGACCACACCACACCAGTCCAGACCAGACCAAACCAAATCAAATTAAATTAAATTAAATTCATGCTATGAAACGGTGTGTCAAATACAAATAGATATACCTTTTTCTATCAGTTAGTAAATGTAGATTTATTACAAATTCTGTCTTTAAACTGAGATATGTTTCTGAGTTGTATAACTTTTAAAAGTTTATCAAAGTGAAAAGGGGGTCCATTTCTAATTGATAATAAATCTATTAACGTCGTGATATTGTAAAAATGTTCTATTCGTTATAAGTTAATATTTCTAAAAATAATTGCCACATTATACCGAAATCATTTAACATGATCGTATTTAAGTGCAGTGTGTAATGTGTAGGTCAACAGCCGCACGTTAATGAGAACACACGAAGGTATAATTTCACTAAAGATACATGTAACCAATTTCGGTACAGCAGTAGAATCTCGATTTTGTATTGTCCAAAATTTTATATTAAATATTAATATTATTTTTATTGGGATTAATTGGCATAGTTGTAGAAGAAACTCAAGTAAAGTAAACGAAGTAAGTGCTCTGGATCAGTAGGATATGGTCAAATAGGCCCCACCCCATTCGCTGGAACGATAAATGAGTGATCAGATGAAATGTGCTTGATTAGGCAATTAATTTAAATATATGTAATCCTTTCTAGATGAGGCCAATCTATCATTTTTATTAATTTTTATGAAGATGTATGAATTAACAACGGTGATGAAAGGTGTCTAGATATAGCAAATAACAAGGATAAAATCAGAGAAGTTGTCCAGCCATATTTTTTTTTGGAAATTAGTATATTTGTTTGAATTATTTTCGAATTATGGTTTGCAGTAAAGACGTTTTTTTTTGTCAAAAGTATCTATCAAGACATTGTAATAATGTAAATTAATTACTCTTAAAAAGATTTTAAAAACTTGTATTTTAGTCTGTGTTAAACAAATTTCAACGCTTTTTTTTTAATGATTTTTAATGAGTTTTTATTGAAGTTTTAAGTTTTGAGTATAGCATTGCGATACTCAAAACTGCTCTAGAAAGTTTTTCTTAAATTCAGTTTTCTATGAACTTTTTAATAGTTGCTTTTTTTCCATAAAATGTAATAGAAAAATTTAAACGAAATAGAAAACATTTGTGTTATTTATGAAGTATAAAGAAGCAAGCAATATTATTATTAAGAACAAAATAATGAAAGACATTTTTATACCGTTTCAATTAATTAAGTTCTATTCGAGTTGCGGTTAATGGAGTCGGAAAATTATAACCGAGACTGCGTGGATTAATTCAATTATTTATGTCGGGACATCAATTTGTAAATACGAAATCCTATGTGATTGTGGGAACGGAAAATTTAATATATTGTGGGTATTAATATAATAGCACTTTGTAATGGTTTATATACTTTTACCTTTTACCATTCTAGCCTAATACAGATACTACTTTGGAAAAAAAATTACTTAACTCATAAAAAATCCCGTACTGGTTTTTTCAAATACTATTAACATATATGAATTGTAGTAGTATCTTCTGGTATCTTCTATAAATAATACGGGATTATATTTCAACTGCTGTCATTAGTTTTTACACTAAAAAGCAAATGAAATGTTATAAGCATCTTTTTTATTATTGTAAAACCTTATTGTATTTTTTTGTGACACTTATCTTAGTATTATCTAGTATCTTAAATATAAAGATTGACTACTAAATTGATTTAACTTGAAAATTTAGAAGGTACGCTGAGCTACGTTTTGTTCAGTAAGATTAGGTAAGTTATGTACATATAAGGTATATCTTCACTTCTGTCATCTGTGTGTCCAAGGCTCTCGTATCCCAACCTCCATTCCTCAAACGTGATCTCGCGTGTGCATCTTGCCTTATTTGCAGTTGTCTATTGGTGACAACAGTTACTCCCACGTGGACTTATTTCTAGCTTATTAAACAATTATATAAAACTTAGCTGTGCTAACGCTAGTTTTCGTTAATCTATTTAAGAATCTGTATCTATTTAAGAATGCGTATTTTTTTATTTTATTCTATTATTCACGGATCATATAAGCAATATGTTTCTTAAATAATAGAATAAAATGAATTAAACTATTGTTCTTTCTATTCATATTGGCTCGACTAAAGTAATTCTCGATTACGATAATTTTTATAATATATGTTTAGTGTAAAACAAATATTGTTTTAAATTAATATACAATTAAAAATATACCAATACGTTTACGTATTATGGCATCTTTATTTTTTTTATTATTCTTGGTGTTTAGCACATAATTTAGTTTGTAAGAAATATTGTCATATGTATACACATAAAATGAATTTGATTGTGCAATAAAATCAAATAAGACTCAGTTTTATTTAGATATAAGTTTTATATAGATATAAGTAATATTGTAACAATTGTTGGTGTACCAAATAAATAAATAAAATAAAAATAAATAAATGATAAAAAAAATGATTAAAAAAAATCTTTTCAATGTTTATCTATACTTCAAAGTTAGAAACATTCGTTAGAAATATCAAAATAAATCCAATAGATATCATCATCGTCCCGATAAAGACGGTCATAATTTATAGAATTCAACGATACGGTAGCTCAATTGGTAGAGCAACAAGGCAAAGTTATTCCAGAAGTGACGGGATCGAATCCCTGCTCGTATCGGTTTATTTTTCATTCTATGTTTATTTAAAACTAGCTGTAGCCTGCAACTTTTTATATTTCGATTCGTGCATTCGATTTCGATACGTACCTTTTGTACGTACCAATGTATGAACTAACACCCCTCAAAGTTTCATGAAGTAGATTTTACTTGTAGATTTTATTTGTAGATTTTTATTGTATTTTTTATCACAGATATTTTTTTACAGTGTAGGGGGACCGATAATTCTCTGAGCGGAGGGCCACTATTTCAATTTTGAAAAAATGTTTTCTTACAAAATACAAAAATAAGAGATTATTTAGTTTTTTATTTGTTAATCGCTTTAAATTAAAAAAAGCTCTAAATGTAAAGTAAATGTCAAGGCCAAACACAAAATATTCCCGAAAAGTGCTTCCAAAATGGTAATCCCTTTCTGAGATTAGCGGGCACCAACATACATACATAAATTTACAGATATACAGACATATAGACGATCAGAAAAAAATTAAAAACTATTGTTTTGGAATCTCTTGATTATGTAAAGGCACCATTATGAAATTTTGAAAATATTCTCCTATTTTACAATTTTATTATTACTATATATATATAAATATGCTTAAGATGGCATAAGATACATGTTTAAGGATATTTTTAAACAGTATTTGTTGTTTTTGGCCTATATTAGGATTTGATAAAACTAATTGAAATCTCGACAGGAATATAATTGAGTTAACTCGGTCTTTAATACCACTTTACCCTGGCAATGTTTTTCCAATTCCATCAGTCGCAACTTGAATGTGACTTGATTAACTGAACGAACTAAGACGTTTCCCTCAGTTCTGGCATTAAGAGTGAAGTGAATGAATCAACAGTGTACGATTATTAAACCGTTTGGGTTCTTTATAAATGTTTTTTTTTATATTATTATTCAAAGGGTTTCAGTTGATATCCTAAATTAGTTAATTAAGATGTAAAATACGAATTAAAAACTATGAAACCCTTATTATCTACTCAATAATACGCTAACAGAATGTTAATTTAAACCAAACGGTAATACGTACAGGGTTATGTTTGGTATTAAATTAAAGGTCTTGACGAGACCTTCATGTAAACATTTGGCTTTTTAAATTGGTGAAAGAATATCCCAGCAAAATCCTATGGGCATGGTGCACGTGAAACAATCGAACTCTGTTCTTAGAACTAGATAAGAACCACAACTACGCTCTTCCTTTAAACCACTTTTTGACACATTTTAATCTACTTGAGACACTGCTATACATTGCGTAAGTAAAAATAAAATTTCTGAGATTGTTTTGAGTACATAAATCCTATAATATAGTTACGCCTTCACTGCAATGGGTCACGAGGAAGGGGCAAAACATTCGTGTACAACACAATTATGCACATTGTTCATGGTGATAGGAAAAGTATTATCCGCTTGAATCTTGGAAATAGGGCGAACTGTCCATTCAACTTTCAAAGTTCGTAAACTCAAGCGTCAAAGGCGTTAAAAGCATCTTGTAAAAGTTATTTAATTTTATGACTTTTGAAGATTTTCTTAATTTATGCGGTCTCTTTTAAATAATCGACTAAAAGCCAAAATATAATTATAGGTTAACTAACGGTATTTACCATAATCGATATAGAAACAAAATAATATTATAATTGAATTGTACTGAACCAAAGTTTGGTAATTAGTTAGGTAAAAATTTGGTAATTATTAAGCTATTGCGTTATAAAACCAACTCAAATGATAAAAATCAAACTATTTTTTGAATATAAGTGTCGAAAATGAAAATATTTGACTACTTTCCAGAAATGAAGAAAAAATTTAAAGATTATTCTTATAATTGTAAAAAATAATCGTTAATGAATAAAAATAATTAAAAATACAAGATAATTCAATCTTTTTCTAGGAACTCCAAGAGGTCGCAAGTGTGCATATCAAGTGCATATCAAGAGCGTTTATTGATTATTTCTTATATAAAAAAATAAGCATAATGTGTTAAAAGATATTACAAAATATTAATTTCAAATTAAGTATCTTAACAGACAAAGACAACATATAAAGGTAGATATTTTCTTTTTCTAGACAGGAATATATATTTAATAATATATTTTGCTGACATTTATAAATGGCTATACTAGAGGTTAAAAATGAAAGAGCAAAAATTTAGAAAAACCTTAAATTTTAGTACTTTAAACACCCCTCCATATTTGATAGATCTAGCCTCTCTGAGCCGAGGAAAAATTTAGAAGTCGCTTGACTTCTACCTCTGAAGTGGACTATAGTGAAATTACGGCCACTGACGAAACGTTTTGGGAGAGTCACGATCAAAAAAACCTTCTAAGGGAGTTCTAGGCTTAAAAAAATGTGGAATAAATTTATTTACTTATTAGGAGATTACTTCGAAAAAAAATTAGTTTTCGTTATCATTATTACCATATTTTATTGTCATTGTCATGGGTTTTGGATCACTTCTATTATTATAAACCATCGTATCGTCTTTTAACTGCGAATATATTAAACAATTTTATGATATTATTTATTATGACATCTTATACTGAAGTCCGAGACACAAACAAAACTGTGCGAGTGTGAGTGTGCGATTATTCCAATTAAGTAGGTAAATTAAGAGCCCAGAATTGCTACCACATTACAGAGAACTTACACTAACATTCCCTTTATTGTAATTTAATTGTTACTTATTCTTCTCCTACGTCATCAAACGTTTTAGACTACTCTTACGGAGCGAAGAAAAATAATCACGTTCTAGAAAAAAAACATCTCAAAAAGTTAAACTAAGATTAGATTTTAATCTTTGCAATTTAATTGGGAGATTTGAAGAATGATCTATTAGTAAGAACATACTATTTATATTTTGAAAGAGAAAGTTATCCATTTTCTCGACTTAGCAGATTTTTTTTAAACTATAAAAATATATAGTTTACTTTGAAGTACATAAAAAATAATGTACAAAAAAAAGGTTATATATTGTTATTGAAATATTCCTAAAAATATATATTTTTGTTGCACTTGTTTAAACCATTTCTTGAGTCAGAATTCGTCGGGAATATGTCTTTCGCATTTAAAAGTTGAAATCAGTATTGACGTCACCATATGTAGTCATTGTGATGGCGATTCATTATTGGAACTTCAGAAAGAGCTACTCACAACAGCGTAGCGTAGATTGCCCTTTTTCTATTAAAAATCGATAAGCAATCCTAAATGGTATTGCATTTTGAATATCGAAAACTTGATGTTACCTTGTTAAAAAATATAAACAAAAACTTGAGAATCAACAGATATCAAAAGTATTAATTATTTTTTTTATTATAGTACTACTTTTTCCAAGAAATAATTTTAGAAAAAGTAAAGTATAGATTACAATTTAAAACGTTGAGCTTAATCCATAAATCAAGATAACGCAGGGATATTTTCTGATTTTGAAGGCTCTCTTTGTGATTGTTAGCGTAGTGTACAAGGGACCTAAAAATGTTTTTTAAGCTTATCTTTTCCACGTGAAAAGAAATTTGATATTTGAAATATTTCTCCTTTTAACATCTATTAATAGAAGTTTTTGTAATCACTTGTACTATAGTCAAGGAATAAAATAAAGGGTCTCTCTAAACTAGACAGTGACAAATAGTTGTGCGAATAAAAAAGAAACATTTGAAACAAAAACATTTAAAACTTTTTTTTTTTAAACTAAAACATATCTTAATGTAATTGTGTACAAACACTTTGAGTGTTTACGACTTAACGATTTACTTGCTTTATACATTATTACCACTAAACGAAATATTTGAAATTTTGTCTAATATTATATTACATATAAGATGTTCAGAAAAAACTAGATGGATATATGTACAGCATAATGGAAGAGTAAATATTATTTATTTAGATTTCCAAATGTCAGAATTTGTTTATAGCAATGAAATCATGCATAGTGAACAATATGGTTTCACCAAAGGCAAATCAACAACTGATGCGGGTGCCGCGCTTCTTAAGCACATTTACGACGCATGGGAAAAGTCACAGAATGCAATCGGAGTGTTTTGTGATTTATCTAAAGCCTTTGATTGCGTGGACCATCAAACATTACTTTGCAAACTTAATCACTATGGTGTGCGTAATGCTGCGCTTGATCTTATTGCCTCTTACTTGAATTAAAGAGTTCAGACGGTTGATGTAAATAATTGTAAATCGGTTGGATCTCACCTAAAAATGGGTGTTCCACAAGGATCTATTCTAGGCCCTTTCTTATTTTTACTCTATATTAATGATTTGCCCTATTACGTAAAAGGACTATGTGACATTGTACTTTTTGCTGATGATACCTCACTTATTTTTAAAGTTGATCGTAATAAACCTAATTTTGACAAAGTTAACTGTGCTCTGTCACGTGTTCTTCATTGGTTTGAAATTAATAATTTGGTATTAAATACTAAGAAAACTAAATGCATGGAATTTACACTTCCTAATGTTAAAAGTCAAGATTGTAGTTTATTCCTTAACAATGAAGTGTTAGAACTGACTGACTCGACAACTTTCTTAGGTATAACTTTAGATAAAAAGCTCCAGTGGAACCCCCATCTCTCGACACTCGCAAGCAAACTTAGCTCAGCCGTCTTTGCAATTAAAAAAGTAAGACAATTAACAGACGCTAATACGGCTCGACTCGTTTATTTTAGTTATTTTCACAGTATATTGTCTTACGGTATCTTACTATGGGGCAGCGCTGCCGAAATTAATTCTATATTTATTTTACAAAAACGAGCTATACGGGCTATTTGTAACTTAAAAGCTAGAGACTCCCTAAGAGAAGTTTTTAAAGAAATCGGTATTCTTACGGTCGCTTCTCAATACATTTTTAATAACTTACTATATATACACCAAAATTTAAATGACTATAAAAAAAACAGCGACAGACATACTATCAATACAAGAAATAAAAATAGGCTCGTAACGCCTAAATTTAGACTTCAAAAAGTTAAGAAATCCTTCATGGGCTTGAGTATACGCATATATAATAAGGTTCCACAAGATATCTTAGATCTTCCTTTTCTTGGTTTCAAATCTAAAATTAAAGGTATATTATTAAATAAATCTTACTATAACATTCAAGAGTTTTTGGTTGATCGAAATGTGTGGAACTTGGGCCATTGACTCATTTGCAGGGTTGATGTTATAATATAATATATTTAATTTATAAGTCAAACATTGTTAAATTTTATTTAAAAAGAGCAACTGTTGAGTTTCTGGCCAGCTCTTCTCAGCAGAACAGCATTCCGAGCTGGTGGTAGCTTACTCACAGACTGACTATACTGACCAATTTAATGTAATTGACGATTCAAAAGTGCGTGTAAATGCCTACTTGAATAAAGATATTTTGAATTTTGAATTTTTTTGAATTTTTAGGATATATGTTACTAATAAAAGTCTGTAATTTTCTCCTGAAGATAGATATTGTATCTATATTGTATTAAAGTTCAAAATAATACAATAAATTTATTAATTTTATTAAAATATAATTTCTTATTTGTTTTTTGATAGTAATTTCGAGGCACACCTCGCACAAACAACCATACCAATTATTATTCTAGGTAAAATACCCATTCATATGACCTCTCATTCAGAATCAAAAGCCTAGTTATAATTGCTTTCTAAATAGGTGCTTCATAATTGCTTTTTATTTACAAGTGCATTTTTTCGTTAAGAAACACACTGCATATGTTTTGATTTTTTTTATTTGTTTCGAAATATATATGTTCATCAGAGGACTATATGTACCGACATAAGTCCTACTGTTAAATAATTATCTTGTATTTCATTTATTGAAAGTTAGCTATGGTTTTATAAAAATAATTGTATTATTAAAAGCATCTTAAAAACCTTGATATCTTATGATTTGAATACCTAGAACGTATTTTATATGAATGATTATATAACGTACAGGCAAGAACAGTATGTACATATTCCACTTTTGTTATATTCAGTTAGGGGATTTTAAGCTTAAGCATTTTGTCGAGATTTCATTGCATTTTGTTCGAAATGAGGTTTCATTCATGTTCACACAACTATTTGTCTTTGTCAAGTATACAGAGACCCATTGTTTTCAACTTTGGCTACAATAAGAGTAAATTTCTAAAACTTATTTTTAATAGTTTCAAAAAGGATTCAAGTTAAATTTTTTTGTTGACGTGAAAAGATAATTAAAAAAACAGGTTTTTGGAAGGATTATCATTATTAGATGAACCTCTTATATTCATAAACCTACAGTGAGCTAATTTATTCAGAATAAACCTTAATGCGTCCTTAACTTTGGTTTACGGTTAAAAAACTAAGCATAACACATTTAAATTTATACTTATTTGTACTTTATTAAAATATAAATGTTATTATTTCATATAAATATTATGTAATGTTATATAAATATAAATGTTATATTTTAACACAGAGTTATTTATCTTTGATGAAAATTAAACATATTCAGATGTTTGAATATGTAACTTTTTTTTAAATATATCCTTTTAGGTAAGCTTATATACCTATACTGAATAATATTGCTTTGATACCTACACCACTCCGTAGATATACACATTCTGCTGATACGGATTTTAACAATTTTTTTCTCATTGAACAACTGAAATTAACAAACTATGACATCGGTTTGCATCTATTTACAGTCATGTCATAGTCATGTTGTCTAGTCATCTAGATCATCTTATTTCTATAAGAAAATACATTTAATGATAAAATTTGAGTTAAATAATTTATTAACTTTCCTTAATATTATTATCATTAATAATCCGGACATCGTATTAAGGCACACTTTAAAAAAAAACAAGGAAGTATATATAAACTTAAATATGAACGTAGATACGTGTTATACATAGATAACGAAGAAGAGAATTAATATAAGATCTAGTTAGTATATCGAGGATTAAAAATAGGGGATGTGGAAATCAGCACTTTGTAAACATATGTTAGACTTGCCCGATCATTATATTAGATATGATAAACTCTCAATCCTTGCTAAGTACCGTTACATATCAAAAAATATTCTAAAAGCTTGAAATTCAAATACAAAAAACAGAAACAATCAGAGAAGATGATGAAAGAAGAAGTCTTAAAACATCTTCTGTATTAAACACCATTTAACACCTGGCACTCACTTATAAATGTAAAATCCCATGTCATTACCGCCCTGTGAGATGTCTAAGTATTCTTAATACATGTGTGCATTCTGAGCTATGCCCGGAATCTTAAAAACCATTGGAGGTAAATAACTAATTAACTGAATTATTGACAAACATCTTTATCTCGTCTCTTCTTTAACACAATTGCTGCCAAAGCATTCCAAACGGTTAATTTTCAAGTTTACAATATAAAATATCAATCCAAATATACGCGAATTAGATTCCTGAAATTAAATAAAAAGTTTTATTGTAATATGTTTTATTTATTCAGAAGTTCATTCCAGGAACGATTTTTTTTGTCGATAAAATAATTTTTCCATTAAAAATTATAGAAATTACTTTTTTTTCAATTTTGAAAGGCGACCGATAAAAAGCCATATTTTTTTCTTATTGAAATAACAAGCTTTGAATATGAAAAGTTCACATAAAATAATATTATGAAAAATTATAAAATTACATCTATTCTAGAACCATCTTTTAATACCACAAAGCCGTGAAAAGCGACCATTCAATTTGAATAAACCGCTATTAAAAAAGGTCACGCCTTCTTTACAAAAAGCGTTAAAACTAGTTTAACAAAATAAAAACCTAAGTTTATAATATCTTTTAAGAGTATAATTTTAGCAATATTTCAATGATTATGTGGTAAAAGAATTCATAATACAAATCATAAGACTTATATAATTAATTTATAAAGAGTTGATAGTTAAACGAGGCAGTTATTCAAAACTTTTTCATTCCGAATATAATATGAATAGTATGATCTTAATATTTGACCTAGTAAACCATTGAAATACATTTAGTCTCCACGGAAACTCTAGAAACCGAAGTTCTTTTGTATTACGATAACACGGAGATAAGACAAAGAATAGGGGTCTTAAAATCTTCAAATAAAATGGCAAAGGTTCTGGGATTACACTAACTGAAAACGAGTTAAATTCTGAAAAGCGTTGCCAGCATACCGTTATATATCCAGCTTGGACAAATTTGCCAAAACATCGGTCAATAAATAAATAACGGACAATGACCTACATTTACAAAACTTATCATAAACTATACTAGAATTACGCAAAGGACCCAATTTATTATGACCCAAAGGATTTATCGACAATCAGATTTTAATTGGTTTGTTCATTCTGTATTTGTTGTAAAGTGGATACCATTTTGTTTTCATAGTCACAACATAATCCCTATGATAATGGGATTATTTTAAATTGCCTTGATATTTTCGAGAACTTATTAAAGTTTCTTTAACAATCCTTTAATTTTATTTCGTGAACGTCATTTCTCTTTTCTAAAAATAGTTCAAAACTTTAATGACACAGACGCAGAATAATGAAGATATAAAACCATAAGTCGACAGATCACATACAATACTGTCTTTGTGCTATCATATTTTAAAGTATACGGTATGTATTTGAGGAAACAAACAAAAGAATTTGTTGAGCAGGTACAATATAGTTAAAATAACAAGAGTTTAATTTATTGTCTTTTATAGAATAACAAAAGATATAATTTGTTATTTTTCTTACATACATTTAACGATCAACAAAAAAAAAATACACTGTCGAAGTATGAGTGAGAGCTATAACAAATAAATCACTTATTAAAGATTAGAGAGTTTTCGAGAATCGTCTTAAAGATCGCGATTTTGAAAGATTGTGATTTTGAGAATCTTCTTAAAGATAGTAATAGTAGTAGCAGCAGCAGTGGCCAGTAGATATTACTAGTTTATTTATAAACAAAATCGATTTAATTATTATTATTATTTTTGGTATTATTTTATCGGTACTATATAAAATATTTTGTGCAAAATATTTTTAACATACAGTATTTAATTATAACATTTATGAAACTTTAATCTACTTTACAGATCTAAAAAACTTATGTAGGTCAATTACGAAACTTCTCATTGATGAGTACACAAAACAACTAGGTACTAGAATGAATCTGTTTCTAAATCAATGGTTCGGAGATTGAATTTGACTCATACATAATATGGAAGTTTAGAATAGAATTTATTATCAGTATGTTTCATAACGTTTCTATTTAACAAAGGCAAGGTAGCTTATACAATCAGGGATAGGTTTTGATAAAAATATAAAGATATCAGTTGTTGGTTTGACTAAAACATGTAATGTTTGTATAGAAGTTCAATTGACTGAATAAATAATTGTAATGTTGGATAGTGAT
Organism: Napeogenes sylphis; assembly: GCA_959347405.1. Lineage (NCBI taxonomy): Eukaryota > Metazoa > Arthropoda > Insecta > Lepidoptera > Nymphalidae > Napeogenes > Napeogenes sylphis. Next base: position 19,608,651 of record OY365781.1, read on the forward strand.
TTGATTAACAGTAGTGAATATATAAATCAATTGACTGAATAAATAATTGTAACATTGGATACTGATTTAATTAAGAGTAGTGAACACATAAATCTTATCCTAGCTAAGTGAACGCAGTGTGTGATTGAGAGACTAAGTTGTGTAACAGAACTAGTATAATAAAGTGTAGCAGTCATAGTAAAGAGTTTAAATAGTAAACAGTTTAGTGTTTTTGTAAGCAGTGTCATAAAGTGTTTTAAAGAATAGACTGTTAAAGGTGTTTCTTTGCACTTGCACTTTGATTGACTGTTAAAGGTGTTTCTTTGCAGTAAGAGAGTTCTAATACTCGTAATTGAAAAATACTTTTTTTTGGTTTGGCCTCGACCGATTTCCGTTCAATAAAAAAACGAATTCTTTAATAAAAGACCTTCCAGGTTTTTAAACATTCTGCAATGAAATTTAAAGCTTTTTCTTACAAGTAAAGGAGAAAAAAGTGAATGAGATTCGATTCGAATTTCAAATAAATAACTGCACCCTAACCCTACCTGCCTAAGCTGTGTCTGTGGATTACTACGCTACTAATATTATTTAATCTTTAAAAAGTTTCACTCTAGCTTTCCCGACAATGATTTGTGGGCTGGCGTGTTGCCAAATTGCCGCAAGTTGGCTTTTGAGAATGCTATGCAAGCAACGCTTTGCAAAGCATAACTCGTTTGTGGAATGGGTCGACTGAGCTCAGGTATTGTCATCGCAGAATCGTTGATTTTTATTAAAAATATTCCATTATAAGATATAATAAAATGAATAAGAAATATTATTACCCTAAGATTGATAACCAGGACAGATTATATAAGTAAAGATTTAGGTATTCTCTTTGACCAATTAATTATATAAGAATAGTAATTATATTTAAGAATTATTATAAAATATTATTTGAGTGTTATCATTATGATTGCCATTTAGAATTATAATAATAATCATAAATTACTATATATTAAATAAAAGCTCAATCAAAAAATTACAATTTGTTGCTTATTGTTCTGATAAGTGAAAACCTAATGTGATTGCAATATTCAGTCATTCGTGTTTTTCATCAATTTTCAAAGTTGACTTAGCTTCGATTATTTGTATGCAATCACCGTTTATTGGAGAACGCTCTTGAAATAATTAACATTTCTAAATTTGTTTCTTATATAATAAAATACGAGTACGTATATTTTTTCTATGTAAGAGTATTACTTAATGACAAACATATATACAAATAGTTTTTATATAAAATTTTACACGTAATAAGAAATGCAAATACACTCAATAGTTTTCTAATATAAACCAGTTAAGAAATAGCTTTATATATGTATAGAGATAAGACTTACTCAAACTAATTCAGCAAAGGTTAAATAACTGAAAATTAGAATTTTAAAGGCATTTAATTAAATAAGTTAGAGGCACTCTAAGAGAATGATGGATAGGAAAGAAGGCTAGGACATGCGCAGTGGAAATTATCAGTAAAATAGCAGTTATAATCATGCCAACCTTCTATGAGAGTGTATTACTATCTGTAATCAGTATTACAACTATAAATTAAGTATTATAGTATAAGCAAGCAAAAAGAAATAAATCTATTATAAAAATCTAACACCGAACTTTAAATTCAAGAAAAAACTTTAAAAAATTTCTTTCAATGCCAGAATATTACCAACCATTCAACTTTTACTGTTTAATATAAATAATCGATAGGTCTTTCGTATTTTTTGTTTTACGGATAAGAGAAACAATAAATTTAATTAGATATTTTAAAAACCCCCGACAAAAAGACCTCTAAAAATAAAATATACATATTATTATCTACTTATTGACGTTGTTCAGTTGGCGGAATAAATAATGAAATCTAAATACAGACCCCGTTTAATTACAATACACTGAATTAGTTTTTTTTATAACTAAATTCCGATAATAAAGAAAGCTACTTGATTCTGATAACAAAGAAAGAAGTTCTGATATTCATTGAAGTTCTTTGAAAGAAAAAAATCACATCACTCAAATTACCAGCTTTCGAAGTCCTGAAATACAACATATGGAAATAGATTTAGTAAATCTTACTCATTATCTTTTGTGCTTATCGAATATAGTGTGTGAAAAATGATTTTAATTTTTCTGATTTCTAAAACACTATATGCAATGAAACTTTTACATCAAATATTTTATTTTTAGAATTTTGAGAAAACTTACAGATAAAGACTACATTAGATATTAACTAAGTATATAGTTACTTAAAGCAATGACAAGTTTCCAATGATTAATAATCAAATAAGTAATAAAAATTTTAAGCATTTCCATTTACATTTAAAAGTCATCTAACAAGAAAATTTACTTATTCACTTCCAAAATACATACTATTTATTAATCCCTTTAGCTTTACAGATAAAACATTAAATTTCTTGTTATCCTGACCACAAACGAATTTATACTATATTTATTAGTTACCACTGTTTGAGCCCGGACTCGTAAATGCAATAAATGACATGTTATCGTATTTATTTATATCTTCTAACTACAGTGGCACTTGTATTTTGCCTTTAACAATTTAATATCTGGTCTTTTGTACCAAAGCGGTATACGAGTTTGGCAGCTACAAATCTATTTCTAGCAACCATGAAAATTGTTCTACAGACAATTTAAAGTGTGCAAATTGTAAGGGAAATCATATGGCGTTTCACAAAAAATGTCCAGTATTTTTAAAAGAGAAAAAGATACGAGTCATTATGAGTAGAGAGAACTGCACTTATAAAAATGCCTTATTAATATATATTCATGATAATAAAAGAAACAAAACTGTCATCCCCATAGAAAAAGATTTTCAAGAAAAGATACAAGATGATGCGACTATCAAATCTCAAAGAGAAATAATTGATGAAGAAATCAACGTTGTTGCTAATGAGGAAGAGTCTTCCCGTACAGGATCCGAATCCGATAAAGATACTGAAGCTAAAGGAAAAAGTTTAGGAAAACGAAAAAAAAAGAAAAGCAGACCCAAAACAGCGGACAAAGTAGAAGAAAATGTAGAAGGTAATGTAGTATCTAAAAAGAAAGCAGAAAATATGGTTGAAGAAATTAATCAAAGTAAGAAAGATGAAACGGACTGTTTTAGTTTACAAGCAATAATATGTAAATTCAAGAATATTTTGTTAAGTGATAAGTCTGTAGATCTTAAAATAGTTTCTGTTGTTAAGCTATTATTTGAATTGATAACATCGCTGGTATGCAACGGAGAGACTTTAACAAAAATTTTTAATAGTGTTTTTAATGGCTGAAAGAAACTCTAAAGATTTCGTGATTAATTTAGCACAGTGGAATGCACAAAGTGTGTTACCAAAAAAGCAGGATTTAGAATTGTTGTTAAATATTAAAAATATCCACATTTGCATTTTAAGTGAAACTTGGTTAAACCAAGATAAAAGACTAAAATTTAAAGATTATAGTGTTTATAGAAACGACAGATCTGACTCTTATGGCGGCGTCGCTATAGTTGTACATAAGTCTATTAAAAGTGAATGCATTCCAGTAGTAGTAAGAAATACAGGAATTGAAATCATTACAGTTAAAATATTTAACTGTGAGTATTTGAACTTTGTTTCGTCAATATATTGTCCATCATCAATTCAAACTTCAAAATGCGATTGGGATGACATATTTACGAAATTCTCAAGTAAATCAATAGTGGCGGGAGATTTTAATGGACATTATACAAATTGGTCCTGTAAAAGTGATTCTAGAGGATCTCAAATATACGATGCGGCAACCGATAATAACTTTATATCCTTAAACGATGGTAGTCATACGAGAATTAGATTAGTAAATAATGCTTTACAAG